>LR991053.1:20517918-22917918 GCA_905163555.1 Notocelia uddmanniana | reverse complement strand
AGAGGGAGGATATCCTTCGCTCCGCTTTGCTAGTAAATGTACCTGTAGTGTCCGTTTGTACTAGGACTACTATCACTACAGGGTTCCTTTACTTTATACATATACAAAAAGAAGCGGCTACAACAGCAATCGATTAAAAAGCCAAAACCTATGGACAAACCAACACAACGAACACAAAAATCTACAGTAATCTGACCCCAAACTGAGGCAGAACTTGAGGCAGAGGTAGACAGAGTACCGAAAACCGCGGTCTTCCGAAAGGAATATGATATAATTCTAGCAGAAGACTTGAAAGAAGGGCTAAATCAAACCAACCTAAGAATCTATACCGCTGGATCTAAAACGAATGCGGGAACAGGATGCGGTGTATTTACAGAAGGCTTAAGCATACTCACATCCAAACCTTTAGGTAAATACAACACGGTCTTCCAAGCTAAATGTGTGGGGATCATCAAAACTTGTAATGCCGTGGAGAGTCGACAATCAAAGACACAAACATACTCCCTACTCTCAGACAGTAAATCAGTACAGCAGGCACTGAGTAGTGACATATATACATCAGGCCTACGAGTAATATACGAATGCCACCAAAAGCTTACAAAAACACGGTAACACTACAATGCATAAAGGGACACAGTGGCTCAAGAGGAAACGATGAACTAGTCAGAAAGGGCTCAAAAACACCGGCATACGGACGACCAGAGCCACATATACCCCTACCACAAAAATACATTCATATATAATCAATTAAACCGGTACGCTAAACACCTGCATCAAAGCTACTGGGAGAAGATAGACACATGTCGACAGACGAAGACGAAAGAGATACTCTTGGAACAAGACCACAAACTCACAACTACACTACTGAGGACACACAGAGATCAACTAGGTACGCAAAGTAGTAGGAATAATAATATGACACAACACACTCTACAAACATCTATACAAATTAGGCATCACAGACAGCCCCATGTGTAGGGCATGCATGGAGGGAGAGGAGACGTCTAAACATATTCTACTGGACTAAAAGCAGGCAGAAGTATACAGGAAAAGTACAAAGGAACCGAACACACTGCACGAAGCAGTAAACAATATCAAAGCATTAGTAAAATTCATACAGGAGCTAGGGTGGTTAGAGTAGCGCTACCACAGTAAAACTAACTTAAACTTGTATTCGAATATGTTCAAGGTAATTAGTCAGTCGCATACCTATCAATGTTTTTTTCTTGTATATTAGATAAAGCTGAAATTATGGGGATAGGCCTATAGTTATTAATGTTATCTTTGTGATCCGCCTTGTGGGTAAGAATCACAATTGCTTTCTTTATGTTCCTAACTTGAGCGTACTTTCTTTAAAATACATCCGACTTGGTTTTGGTGGAATATATAGTAAGTAGTCCAATAGTAGTCCTGTTTCTGCAAGAAACCTGCGGTAGCCAATTTTATTCCAGGTGATCCGGGACCGCCGTGTCGGTTCTTTTATTCTTACTTTTACTCATGGTGGTTTTCTCGGCATATTAGTTTAGTTACGGTTGTTTCCCGTTTCATGCCGCACTATCATTTTGAAAAGTTTTTAGCCCTCCATGCAGCTGCAAATCTCATCCAGCTGATTGCCTTTTGCATATGAATTTATTTCTCTTTTAAGGGTTCCGTAATAAACAAGGAACCCTTATAGTTTCGCCATGTCCGTCAGTCCGTCTGCCCACGGCTTGCAAACGCAATGAAATGTTAGAAAGCTGTTATTTGGCATGGATTGTAATTGATATGTATTATCAATTAGCTCAACAAAACGGAAGAATAGAAATTAATAACATAGGGTACCTTCCCTACACGTCAAGTAAAGATGCAAGCCATTTCGTGGGTATCGATGAATAGCTTCTTTAAAAAGAATGCGTCTTTTTAGGGTTCGTAGCAGAAAATGGTGAAATTGTAACCTGAGATAAACAAGGAAGAATAGAATTTTTTTAAGTCTCTTTAACTTTGTAAAATAGTGATACTATTTTTGAATTTAGTTTCAGTTTTATAAGTTGCAGCGCAGTGTGATTTCAGACACGATTTTATAGATATCATACGCATATATTGTGCTGCGACATGCTCTTGATAAGAATTTTTTTAATCGATTATCAGGATTAAACCTAATCGTCACCTGATAAAGACTAAGTCTACAGGGTTCCTTTACTTTCAAACGAAAACTTCACAATTAAATAATTAAAAAAATTGTTTTGAGTTCTATCCATTCCAAACGGCAAAGCAACTTTATGTATCACAAAAAGTCATTTACGTACTAACTAAATTAATAAATACTTGTAAATTAAAGTTTAATTTCATTATTATCATTTAAATGTACTGCCATTAAAATTAAACAAAGCTTGCTCAATTTCAAATTCTTCAATCCTTTAAGAAAGTGACCGAGTTTTTGCGGTTACTTAGCCAAAATGGCGAAAACGGAACCTTTATAGTTTCGCCATGTTTGTCTGTCCGACTGTCCGTCCGCATATCACAGTAGATTTACTCGGAGACTGTAATGTAGTGCTTACGAAATTAGGTGAAAAGGTGTATTCTATTCTATGACGTGACGTGACGGGATCTATTCCACAAGGAAGCGTGCTAGGATGTTTACTATTTATTATATGCATTAACAATTTGCCTAATATATTAGAAACCCCAAGCGCTCTATTCGCTGATGATATTTCCGTAGTTTTTCCATGCTCAAACGAAGCTGATTTAAAGCTCTATCTTGATAGCATCCTACACAAATTAGATTCCTGGTTAACTGACCATAACTTAGAATTAAACTACAGTAAAACTAAATTAATGCAGTTCAGACCGTACCAAAAACAGCCTTTAAGTATGAACTATTCCTTTAAAAAGATCAAATTAGAATGTATTGATGCTTTTCCGTTGCTAGGACAAAATATATGCACACACATTTTAATTTTAAAGACCACATTCAGAAAATAAGCTCAAAATTATCCAGATTCATATATGCCTTGTATGAACTAAAAAAACAACACACTTATAAACCGCCACATCCGCTTATTACGCTTACTCCCACTCTATATTTCGATATGGCATACTGCTTTGGGGCAACAGTACAAACGCTCGCGCACGGTACGGTAAATGGTCGCGTACGGTACGGTTTCAGAGGAACTTACTCCCTCCGACGCTCCGGTTGTGGAATGAGCTCTCTGCCGAGGTTTTCCCCAGGAACTACAGTATGGGATTCTTCAAGAAGGAGTGTACGGGTCGGCAAAGCGCATGTGACACCCCTGGAGTTGCAGGCGTCCATAGGCTGCTGTGACAGCTTACATCTTTACATATGTTAGAAGCCTGTATCTTTGTCAAAACACATAACCATTTTATCTTACAAGCAAAAGACCGTCATATAAAACCTTTAAATCTACGTTATAACAACGACCTTGCATTGCCTACGTCTAGCTTAAAAATGTATCACTCTGGTCCTCATATGATGTGTATAAAAATATATAATAAATATGACCTCGATGTCTTCAAGGTAAGAGTGAATAGGCATCTTCTGGGTGAGCGTGTTCCATCTTAGACTTTGTCTTAACTTTCCATCAGGTTAGACTAAGGTCAAACGTAATCCCATTAACAATAAAAAAATAAATAAATAAAATATACCCAGAACAATAAACTCTATAGAACAAACTCACCTATTCAAAAAAATCATTAAACACATATTTAGCGCAAAAATGATTTTACACTGCAGGAATTTTTTGATGATGTGCCGAACAAAAAAATATGATTTCCGTTTGTTCCATTTACGTTTTAGCAATTTTTGTCTTATTCGAGCATGACTTTATCATAGTTTAATAACAATGTATAATCTAGGTGTAAGCTTGTATTGCAGTGCCCTTACGGGGTCCATTTTATTACTCCCATGTAATGTCACGGTCACATTATGTGTGTAATAAAGAAAATTTAGATTTTGATTTTGAAATTTTGATATTGATTATGAACAGCTACATAAAAGTTATGTCAAAATTTGGAATAAATAATAAATTTGGGATGTTCCCCTTACATGTAACCAGAGGATTGATATATTTTTCAATGCACATAGGTGTGGGGGTTTTTTCCAATTAAGTCAACCGTTGGTGAGATATTAGCTGTCAAAGTCGTAAAAAGTGTGTAAATGTCCTAACTCATCATCATCATCATCATGTCAGCCGAAAGACGCCCACTGCTGGACATAGGCCTCCACTAAAGACTTCCACAATGACCGGTCCACCAACCCCCGTAACAATCGGACACTTTACGCTCGAAGTTGTAGACTATTACATTTACCTAGGACAGACTGCCCAGTTAGGTAAGTCCAACTTCGAGAAAGAGGTTAATCGTCGAATCCGACTCAGCTGGGCAGCGTTCGGGAAGCTACGGCACATCTTTTCGTCCAATATTCCGCAGTGTCTCAAGACCAGTGTGTGCTGCCAGTGATGACATATGGTACTGAAACGTGGTCGCTTACTATGGGCCCCATAAGAAGGCTCAAAGTCACCCAAAGAGCAATGGAGAGGGCTATGCTGGGAATATCTCTGCGTGATCGCATCAGGAATGAAGTTATCCGCAGCAAAACCTAGGTGACCGATATATCCCTTCAAATCGCTAAACTTAAGTGGAAGTGGGCGGGGCACATAGCACTTAGAACCGATGGCCGTTGGGGCGGAAAGGTTCTCGAGTGGCGACCACGTACCGGAAGGCGTAGCGTGGGCAGGCCCCCCTAGTTATTACGTTATCGCTGAAAAACTGTCTTGCCCAAACAAAAAGTCGTGAGGGTCATGAGTCCCCTATGCAGATATTTTTTTATTAAACGTATAATGTGAATTGGCTTAAATGTGGACTAGTAGGTGTCGGTACGAAACCCTTCTTTGTGCGTGATCCGACACGCACTTGGCCGGTTTTTAGTTAACACTGTGAACCAAACACGGGCAAAAACATACATAGATATGTGAAGTTAAATTAAAATTAACTAAGTGATTAATTTTTTTTTATTACCTACTAAGGAACCACTTGATAATATGTCAGATAATCATTAATGATAATTACAGATGTCTGTCACAATCACAATAATTAATCTGTACATTGGCACAGTATTCCAAGCTAAGCGTGATTCTCGAAGTGATACAAATTATTCTAACAAGTGAAATCGAGTAGCTATTCACAAAATGAATAAACTGTTATTATTTTCTTTTTTCGTCGCCTTTTTTAATACAGTAAAAGCTTACATAGAATTTGAAGTTCCTCGCAATGCGTTTGATACAGAATTGTATAACGATGTATTAGATGAAGAGCTATGTGAAGCGCAATTAAGTCATTTACGAAATAATGGTACGATGCTGAGAGCTCAATGTAAGTATTACTTATACGTGTTATTTTCGTTTAAGCTTACGCACCTATTTAACTATTTTTAGGTAACTATTTGTTGTGTGTTCTGCGGCCAGCATCGTATTTTCCACTTCTCATACTCGTAAATGTGTCATGTTAATAGGCTTATCATACGGGGCTAAAATAGAAAGTACATTTAGCCCCTAGGGAAAATAAGCATACATATTTATGATTAACATAATATTTCATTTTGACCAATCAAAACACTTCACCATTTTAAATCCACTAAAGTAACTCTTTAAAAAACTTTGTATTCAATATCAACCAACCATAATTCGGCTAACTACATTAAAATTATCCAATCAGGAAGAGATTTAATTTCTCTAACTTCAATTTTTTAGTACCTAATTCACAATAATTAATAAAGTTCGCCGACCTACAGAGTATATAATCTTTGTTTATTTATTTTCTCGCAATCGTAGTGAAAAAAAGAGTTATAAATCTCAGCTAAAATCCATATTAACTCTCGAACTATTTTCATTGTCATATAACCATTTTCTGGTTTACTATTTGTTGCCAGCATCCAATTTGTTTAGACTTTCTAAATAATTCATTCTCATACTATGTTAGTTAACTATTAAATAAATAATTACGCTGAATATCAATACCAATAGGACAACAAGAATTTCTCAAGCTATTTTTAACCTTACCGATAGTAAAATTTTGTGTATTCTTCCGCAGTTCTCGATGCAGGCATAAGAACTCCGCGAAGCATTTTACAAGGAAACTTTGTGGACCTCGGAAACTATGATCAGTGTTTAGCAATTAGTGCAAACTTTGAACCGTCAAACATAGAAGGTAAATATTGTATGATAAACATCCCGATAGCGCAAGATTTTGATCTGCCAGCTGAAAGGTCCAACGAATGGTCAGGATTCCCGTGGCCCGAATTATTGCCGAACACAAAACAACATAAAGACATGATGAAAAATATTGAAAATATACGGATGGAGTCAGTAAAGAATATTGGTTTAGCTGGATTTGATACAGATGTAATGAGGTTAGTAATTGTTTCTTATTATGCGAAGATCTTGTATTACCGGTCGGCCTGTTTAAGGATGATTCACAGTAGGCCGTTCCGTGTCCGGGCCGGCCCGTTTTTCTCTAGACAAATACGCCGGCCGTTGCGTTTGCTGTCATAGAAAACGGGCCGGCCCGGACACGGAACGGTTTACTGTGAATCATCCTTTAGCCTACTTGGTAGTGACACTGCCTCCTCCAGTCCCGGGTTTGAATCCCGGTAAGGGATTTATTTCTTAAATTTTTGTCTTTAATTTATTAAATGTTTGACGTGTCGGCCGGTCTCCCCCGATCTCAGACCCTCAGACCAAACGTTTAACGTAAAGTCAGGCCGGCAATTACTTCGCGCGAATCGGGCGACAAATTAAGTCAAGTTACGACCGTCATTGTTATGTTTATGGATGTTTCAATTCATAAATATTGCCGACCACTTGAGTCTATTTAGAGTAGTGCGTAATATTAGGTATGAATTACATAGGAACAGATCAAGTAAGAGCACGTTGAACCTTGAATACCTAAAACAGTTAGTACTTTTTTTTTAATAGAAATTAATGATAATAATATTTTTCATAGTGAAAGATATATAATAATGAAGTTCGTAATGTAGTAGTTCATTATTTTATGTCGTAATCATTTAAATACTCTTTTATGGAATAATATGCTTTTTTAACTAGAAAATTAAACAACTCTTTCTTGAATAGAATATATGTACTTAGATCATGAATGTTTCGGATGTGGCGGAATTGGAGCCCTATTGATGTCACTCGCGTGTCTGTCTGTCACATATTTTGTTCCGAAGATTTTTTTTTAAATTCCCATTGACATATCAACTTGAAGTGATTTGTTTATCATTACGTTAACTTTACCAGAAAATACCAATACATTAATAAATCAGATTTTTCTTTTTAGTTGTACGGAACGATACTCGGTGCGCGAGACCGACTCGCACTTGGCCGGTTTTTTTTCATTAATTTACTTAAACACGCATTTTTATCTATCTATTAAAACTAATAATATAGGAATGATGCTAATCACATGTCAAAACAAAGAAGACGTTTTGTACAACCCTGCGTCCGACCGATGATTATTACCGATGACGTCACAACTGCTCCTAACGGCCGCACTGTCCCTACCTACCCGGTGTACCCTGATATTTATGTAGGAATGATGAAAATATACTCCTGATAAGGTTTAGATATCACAAAGACCCAATTACTCTTCCTATACAAAATATTTTTGACACTATGGGTACTGACGACTTTGCCGCTTCAAAAAATACTACTTGACGTAAGTCTAGCATTTTAATTTTTTTTGCTTAGCACCGTCATATAATGTGGATTAAGGTTCAAAGTTGCTTTTATCTTGCTTTCTTTACAATATATTAAGTTTTACGCAAAAAACTAAATGTCTCTTTTTTTACTTTTTAGTTACGTACTCTTTGGTCACACCATTTCTGAGTAGTGTCTTTAATTTCTGAACGAATCTATATCATTTTATAGTGGCAAAACTAAAAGGCTTCCTATTGTTTGATAGTAAATGTAATTGCTATATTGTTTCTCTGTGAAAAACTAGTTTTTCTTAGTGCGCCGGCAGTTGTACTGTTTCGTTACGAAAGAAAAATATTACTTTATTGGGGTAAGTACTTCTAAATTGTGTATCAAGTTAATAAACATTTATGTTAGAATAACTGTTTAAGTGAATTACATTGGTTAAACTCATGTCGAGCAAAAAATGTACTTCTAAAACTGTTTAAAGGTTATAATTTCTTTTACTGTTTCGTTGCTTTTCGTCACATAACGAAATAGTATTTTACTAAGCTAGGTGTACATCGATGCTTTATTTAATATTTACCGGGGTTACTTTTTTCAATTGACATCCGTTTTCCCTGTTATTAATTAATAAGGTCTAAAGCAACAACTTTTGTTCTGCGATAAAATAAACAGCCTATCGGTCCAAAAAGTACGCCAATTTGTTGTTTTTTTCTGTGAAGTTGCAAAACTCAGCGTACAAAGGTCTGTTAAAAAATATTACGACCTGTTTAGCCTAATTGGTAGTGACTCTGCCTCCGAAGCTAGAGGTCCCGGGTTCGAATCCCGGCCAGGGCATTTATTTGTGCATTTTTGACGGATATTTGTTCTTGGGTCTTGGATGTTTTCTATGTATTTAAGTATGTATTTATCTATATAAGTATGTATATCGTCGTCTAGTACCCATAGCACAAGCTTTGCTTAGTTTGGGACTAGGTCGATTTGTGTAAGATTGTCCCCCAATATTATTATTATATATCATTAAAATTGAAAAAAAAAAACATATCAATCATAGCTAACAGAAAAATAAGCACATTGTCCAAAAACAATAACTGTAGCGCAAACACCAACTAAGCAGAAACGTGTACAAAGTTTGTATGGAAAGAGCTTGCCTTACCCTTCTCCTTAAGAACTTTTTCTTTTTTCTGTCTTTTAATTTGAATTTTTCATTTTGATTTCGGCGAATAATAAGGGTATGATGAATAATGTAATGTTTTTATTTATTTCCCTGCACCTCCATTAAAGGGCCCCGTGCACACTCGCCTTAGTTTACAATTTCGTTACATTATGTAAACTATTACGTTACGATATTTCGTAACTACTTTTTCGTTACGTACATCTTTAGTTAGAAATACTCACATAATACTTAAATACATAGAAAACATCGAAATCTAGGATCAAATGTTTCTGCTTACCACAGAAATAAATCCCTTACCGGGATTCAAACCCGGGACTGGAGGAGGCAGTGTCACTACCAAGTAGGCTAAAGGATGATTCACAGTAGGCCGTTCCGTGTCCGGGCCGGCCCGTTTTTCTCTAGACAAATACGCCGGCCGTTGCGTTTGCTGTCATAGAAAACGGGCCGGCCCGGACACGGAACGGTTTACTGTGAATCATCCTTTAGCCTACTTGGTAGTGACACTGCCTCCTCCAGTCCCGGGTTTGAATCCCGGTAAGGGATTTATTTCTGTGGTAAGCAGAAACATTTGATCCTAGATTTCGATGTTTTCTATGTATTTAAGTATTATGTGAGTATTTCTAACTAAAGATGTACGTAACGAAAAAGTAGTTACGAAATATCGTAACGTAATAGTTTACATAATGTAACGAAATTGTAAACTAAGGCGAGTGTGCACGGGGCCCTTTAATGGAGGTGCAGGGAAATAAATAAAAACATTACATTATTCATCATACCCTTATTATTCGCCGAAATCAAAATGAAAAATTCAAATTAAAAGACAGAAAAAAGAAAAAGTTCTTAAGGAGAAGGGTAAGGCAAGCTCTTTCCATACAAACTTTGTACACGTTTCTGCTTAGTTGGTGTTTGCGCTACAGTTATTGTTTTTGGACAATGTGCTTATTTTTCTGTTAGCTATGATTGATATGTTTTTTTTTTTCAATTTTAATGATATATAATAATAATATTGGGGGACAATCTTACACAAATCGACCTAGTCCCAAACTAAGCAAAGCTTGTGCTATGGGTACTAGACGACGATATACATACTTATATAGATAAATACATACTTAAATACATAGAAAACATCCAAGACCCAAGAACAAATATCCGTCAAAAATGCACAAATAAATGCCCTGGCCGGGATTCGAACCCGGGACCTCTAGCTTCGGAGGCAGAGTCACTACCAATTAGGCTAAACAGGTCGTAATATTTTTTAACAGACCTTTGTACGCTGAGTTTTGCAACTTCACAGAAAAAAACAACAAATTGGCGTACTTTTTGGACCGATAGGCTGTTTATTTTATCGCAGAACAAAAGTTGTTGCTTTAGACCTTATTAATTAATAACAGGGAAAACGGATGTCAATTGAAAAAAGTAACCCCGGTAAATATTAAATAAAGCATCGATGTACACCTAGCTTAGTAAAATACTATTTCGTTATGTGACGAAAAGCAACGAAACAGTAAAAGAAATTATAACCTTTAAACAGTTTTAGAAGTACATTTTTTGCTCGACATGAGTTTAACCAATGTAATTCACTTAAACAGTTATTCTAACATAAATGTTTATTAACTTGATACACAATTTAGAAGTACTTACCCCAATAAAGTAATATTTTTCTTTCGTAACGAAACAGTACAACTGCCGGCGCACTAAGAAAAACTAGTTTTTCACAGAGAAACAATATAGCAATTACATTTACTATCAAACAATAGGAAGCCTTTTAGTTTTGCCACTATAAAATGATATAGATTCGTTCAGAAATTAAAGACACTACTCAGAAATGGTGTGACCAAAGAGTACGTAACTAAAAAGTAAAAAAAGAGACATTTAGTTTTTTGCGTAAAACTTAATATATTGTAAAGAAAGCAAGATAAAAGCAACTTTGAACCTTAATCCACATTATATGACGGTGCTAAGCAAAAAAAATTAAAATGCTAGACTTACGTCAAGTAGTATTTTTTGAAGCGGCAAAGTCGTCAGTACCCATAGTGTCAAAAATATTTTGTATAGGAAGAGTAATTGGGTCTTTGTGATATCTAAACCTTATCAGGAGTATATTTTCATCATTCCTACATAAATATCAGGGTACACCGGGTAGGTAGGGACAGTGCGGCCGTTAGGAGCAGTTGTGACGTCATCGGTAATAATCATCGGTCGGACGCAGGGTTGTACAAAACGTCTTCTTTGTTTTGACATGTGATTAGCATCATTCCTATATTATTAGTTTTAATAGATAGATAAAAATGCGTGTTTAAGTAAATTAATGAAAAAAAACCGGCCAAGTGCGAGTCGGTCTCGCGCACCGAGTATCGTTCCGTACAACTAAAAAGAAAAATCTGATTTATTAATGTATTGGTATTTTCTGGTAAAGTTAACGTAATGATAAACAAATCACTTCAAGTTGATATGTCAATGGGAATTTAAAAAAAAATCTTCGGAACAAAATATGTGACAGACAGACACGCGAGTGACATCAATAGGGCTCCAATTCCGCCACATCCGAAACATTCATGATCTAAGTACATATATTCTATTCAAGAAAGAGTTGTTTAATTTTCTAGTTAAAAAAGCATATTATTCCATAAAAGAGTATTTAAATGATTACGACATAAAATAATGAACTACTACATTACGAACTTCATTATTATATATCTTTCACTATGAAAAATATTATTATCATTAATTTCTATTAAAAAAAAAGTACTAACTGTTTTAGGTATTCAAGGTTCAACGTGCTCTTACTTGATCTGTTCCTATGTAATTCATACCTAATATTACGCACTACTCTAAATAGACTCAAGTGGTCGGCAATATTTATGAATTGAAACATCCATAAACATAACAATGACGGTCGTAACTTGACTTAATTTGTCGCCCGATTCGCGCGAAGTAATTGCCGGCCTGACTTTACGTTAAACGTTTGGTCTGAGGGTCTGAGATCGGGGGAGACCGGCCGACACGTCAAACATTTAGCGCGTAGCACAAACGGCCGCGCACACATCGCCGCGTGTATGTGTGCGTGAGCCGCGGATGTACCTTTTGTATGGAGTGTCCTGACCCGGTGTACCCTGTAAATATCTTGCAAGAAGTTTCATCAATTTGTCTTGTATTTTGACTCAAACTTATGCGGCATGCTTTTTTCCACAAATGTACATCTTTTTTTGAGAAATACTCATATTATCATAAGTATATATTTTACACAAGCCTTACTGAGCTTATTATGCGACTAGTTCGATTTGTGTAAAAATTGTCCTATAGTATAAGACGGACATGTCGAAACTATAAGGATTCTGTAATGGTAAACCATTCAGTTTCACGATGTCCGTCTGTCCGTCCGTCCGTGGCTTAGATCGGTAACCCTTACTATTGATAGGCATTTATGCCCTTATGTCGATTTTTTCTGACACGAGCCATGATGTAAACAAACATTACTCGATCAAAAAATAACGACTCCGAAAGAATCACTCAGTTTAAGTTACCGCAATAAGTAATGTACAATATTTTTAGCACAAAAGCATTCTTTTTCCGATAATAACTGCTTCAAAATATCCTCACAAATACTTTTTTTAGCCAAAATTGTAATATTCACTAAACTCGAGGTCACAGATTATCAAAACAAAACGATATTTTGTGGTTTCATTGCAGGGATGGGATTAAGTAAATGAATTAATGATTTGAAACGATTTAATGGTTGGTGGTTTTATTACAATTTATTCAAAACATACACAAATATCTTTTTAGAACGTAATAGTTAGTGTTATTATACGAGTATGTGCACAGGTACTGTGTTTACATCTGCCGAAGAATCATCTGAACCACGATTTTTCAATAATTTCAACTTTTTGTCTTTTTCGTGAGGTGTTCATACCCGCGCCGTTGATTTAACTATTTAGAAATATCGTACACGCTCGTTCTTATCTGTTTTGTTCGCGTCACTGCATGCTAGGAAAATACTAAAACCGGCATTAATGACTACCCACCAGAAAAAAAATAGCGAATAAATGTTTACGCGACGTACTTACCTCATTCGTACGTCAGTGGTTAAGAGTTAAAGGGCTAAACGCTAATAGTTTTCAAATTTTGAAGAGACCGTGGCGGCTGGCGCGCACACTACACACAGCGTCCCGGCGCAGCGCTAGCGTTTACTTCTTTTTTTTAGTTTTTATCTTAAGATATCACAAATTTTGAAATTAAATGTTTTTTCTTTGTCATCTAGTATGTGCTTACCAATTTTCAAACCTGTAACTCATGGATTAAAGAAGTTCCGATACAAAATTCAACCCCTTATTTTACCCCCTTTTAACCCAAATATGCAAAAAATTTATAGCCTGAAACCTGACCGGGAATTTTCTCGACAGATTAGTAAAGTTTGCATCAAAATCCGTTCAGCCGTTTTCACGTGATGCGTGGTCAAGTAAACAGACAAACAGATAAATAGACAAAAAATCTAAAAACTGTTGGAACGTGTTCTGTTATCGATTCTAAGTATCCCCAGCCAATTATTTTTTTTCGAATATCTTCCATGTACAGACTTTCGACCCTCTTCAGCTTTATTATATGTATGTATAGATACAAATAAAAATTAAAATAAGGTGTATAATATGTGCAATTTTTACGTGTACATAGTCGCGGGAAGAAGCCAGTGTGTTTAATATACACACGCAGGTATGTTACCCGATGTTGTATGTATCCGACGGTTATGATATAATAGATACATTTAGATTTTATTATATTTTATTTCGCCCGGCGAAGATAGCATACCAAATGAAGCACTAAAATCACTTCTCGAAGCACTACAATTACTTCTTCGAATATTGTTTCACAGAATACTACAAGAAAAAATAATACCATACCAGTGGATGCTCTCTACTATAACCTCATTGCATAAAAAAGGGGATAAGAGCAACCTTAATAACTACCGACCGATCAGCCTGATGTCAAACATGTACAAAATATTCTCAAAATTGATACTCAATAGACTTATCACAATACTCGACAAACACCAACCAAGAGAACAGGCCGGTTTTCGTAAGAACTATTCGACAATAGATCACATACATGTTGTAGCGCAAATGAGAAAGAAAGCCTGCGAATATAAAAAAAAAACTCCGTATCTATGTTTCATAGATTATAAAAAAGCTTTCGACTCTTTGAAGCACCACCCAATATGGAATGCATTAATAGAGCAAAATGTAAAGTTACTGAAAAATTTGTACAGAAACATCAAGGCTAAAATAAGACTATAGAGGGACGGTGAGAAATTTTCTATCAAAAAAGGTGTCCGTCAGGGATATCCACTTTCACCAAAGAAATAAAAATAGACGGAGAATACCTGAATCACTTAAGATTTGCGGACGACATTGTGATTCTTGCATACAACGCAGTAGATCTTGAAAGCATGCTACTCAATATGGCCAAAGAAAGTAAAAAAGTAGGATTGGAATTAAATCCAGCAAAAATGAAAATACTTACCAATAACGAAAGGAAAGAAATTACAGTAGAAGAAAATAAAATAGTATATATTGAGCAATATATATATCTGAGGCAGTGTGTTTCTTTTGAGAAATATACCAAAACCGAAATCGAAAAAAAAGAGGCTCTCTAGCAAGCTGTAGAAATTGTTAGTTATAATGCTCAGGCTAAAACAGTTGCATAGGTTCAGTCGCCATTTGAGAAAGTTCAATTTGGAGTTCCCGAAGGTAGTATTCTCGGTCCTCTTCTATTTTTAATCTACCTAAATGAACTTCCAAACATAGTCGATGGATATGCAGATGATGTCACTCTTTTATTCTCAAATGAAAGTACATGTGAAAGCATGCAAGACCATATAAACTGTGTCCTAACAACAGTTATAAAATGGCTAAATAGCCTTAACCTCCATGTCAAATTAGATAAAACTAAACTTATACAATTTAGAAATTATAAAACTGTGTCTGAATCTATCGTAGTGTCAAATGCGAATACGTTAATAGATGACGTAAGCCATGTTCGTTTTCTCGGCGTTGAAATAGATACGCATTTTAATTGGAAGGCACATATAAATGAGATAAATAAAAAGATATCTAGCAGGTGTTATGCTTTACCGATACTGTCGGAAACTAGTACCGAAAAATAGTAATCAGTGCATTTTATGGAACAGTCTACCCACTACTTACGTACGGAGTAATTTTTTGGGGAAATTCTGTTGATGTTGAAAAAATATTCTTATTGCAGAAAAGATGTTTAAGAACTGTTTTTAGAATGTACACAGATTAATCGCTACGTGACGTGTTTAGGGAAAAGCGCTTTTTGACACTTACTGGTATTTATATATTAGAAATATGTCTATTTGTTAAAAATTTACCCTGAACATTTCACAAAGCGTTCATGCAAAGATAATGTCTGCCAAAAGTTAGCACTCTAATAAATAAAAAAAGCAAATTCATATCTGCGATTAATATCTTATATCATTTGCCTAACGAAATAAAATGCCTCGAAGGAATTACTTTCAAAAGAAGCCTAAAAAACTTTTTAATGGATAAAGTCTTCTATAATTTGAAAGAATTTTATAACTCTGTAAATCTAAATGTATATTAAAATTTTGTCCCGGATAAACTATTAAAACTTAGTTTAAGATTATATAAATTGTATGCCCGGAAAAGGTAAAACTGTTGATACTCATCAAAGAAATTACCTGGTTTATAACTTCTTGTACCTACACAGTTTACACAGTAAATATTTCTGATTTCTGATAGGCAGAAATACTGGAGTTTAGAAGAAATTTTGAAAATCAAGGAAGTAAACATTAAAGTAAAAAACCGGCCAAGTGTGTGTCGGACCACGCACGAAGAGAGGTTCCGTACCGACAACTCCTAATCTACATTTAAAACCTAGTGGTAACAATACCCGATGGACCCGGGTATGTCCTAAAACTACGACCAAGACCACCGGGGAATGGGCAGCAACATTCCTAGAGTGCGGTGGAGATACTGCGATCGCCAACCCGCATGCCAAGCGTGGCGATTATGGCATTTACCCCCCATGTAATTGGGGGAGGCCTATGTCCAGCAGTGAACGTCCTAGGGCTGATATGGTGGTAAAAATACATTTAATAAAAAAAGGTCATATCTTCATAGGAAACTTTTCAGCACAAACTCAAAAACCGTTAAACACATTTTGTTCAAATCAAAAATCGTTACAAGGATTTATTTATGTACATCATCTTGTTTTTTTCAGAATTTTAAAGTTCATAGTTTGGAAATTAGAGGGGGGGGACACTTTTCACGACTTTGACAGCTAATATCTCACCAACGGTTGACATAAATGGAAAGTTTTTTTAGAAACCTCTATGTCATTGTTGAAGGCCTATCCATCATCATAGATACAATATATACATAAGCGTGTTTATGTAAATTTAAAAAAAAATTGACCCCCCCGTTTAATGTATGGGGTGTCCCCCTACATTTAATATTTTTATCTTAATTTCACATCATATTTCTATAGCGGTTCATAACTTACACCTTCACACCAAAATTCATAATTGTAGTGGTCATAGTCTCCGAGTAAATCGGCTGTGACATACGGACGGACAGACATGACGAATCTATAAGGGTTACGTTTTTGCCATTTTGGCTACGAAACCCTAAAAACGACTCTACGAAGTAACTATATTATCGTGTTTGACATATACATAGTTGTCAAAGTTGGGCATTTAAAATAGAGGACGAAAACAAGCTCACTATATGCCAAAGAAAAATGGAGCGGAGTATGCTGGGGTTAAGATTACATAAGCATTGGGATTAAGTAAAAAATACAAGAATAAGAAAAAAGACAGGTTTAAGAGATTTAACTGAAACTTTAAGATTACTGAAATGGAAATGGGCCGGACACATATGCAGGATGGACAATAATAGATGGACAAAGAAAATAACGGAATGCAATCCAAGAGAAGACACAAGAAGGCGAGGAAGGAAGAGATGGGCAGACATATTCAAGGATAGAGCAGGGCCAGACTGGATGATGAAAGCAAGAAACAGGAAAATATGGAGGAAAATCAGGGAGGCCTACTAGGAAGAAGAGTAAAATTGAAACAAATAAGTCAATTATTTAAGATATTTTTTCACACTACCTAATCCTGTAATCATACTGGTCAAATAAATAAGTTAGAAGTTCTCAAGCGGCCCGAAGGCCTCTAACTTGGCTTAACGACTGCTATCTTAGATAGCAACCGGAATCAACGGCTTAACGTGCCCCTCAAAGCACGGGAGCGCTCAGTTAGTAACCACTCAAACCGGTCACCCATCCAAGGACTGACCTCGCCCGACATTGCTTATCCTCGCATACCACACGCGGTACGCAGGCGCCGCTGGGCCACGAGCGCTCCTGACACAAATAATTAAATAACAATGCAAAATATGGAAGCAAGATGAAAAATAAATACGATAATGTTAAAGTAATAAAATAGCAATCATAATGTTTAATTAAAATATGTATATGCAAATTATTCTATACTAATATTAAAAAGCTGAAGAGTTTGTTTGTTTGTTTGAACGCACTAATCTCAGGAACTACTGGTTCGGAAAAAAAATCTTTTTGTGTTGAAATAAAAATAGAAATAGAAATAGAAAAGCTTTATTCATGGCAAACAGACAAAATGTTAAAAAAGTTTTACAATTTTCAAAGTTTACCATGAAATGGTCCCGCCTCAGCATGGTGCTGACTCAGGAGTCAGCGCTGGTCTTCCGGCAGGACCATTGATGGGTCACGATCTGTGCGGCACAGCCAAGTTCACACACACGTACACATTTCATAAACAATAAAATAATAATAAGGCACAAATGCGTGTACGTGTAAGTGAACCCGACTGTACCACACGGCCTTATACAAAAATTGAACGCATCCAGGCATCTAGGTCGAAGCTAGTCTGTGGCTTAAAGTACGACTTTTTGCAAAGGATGCTAGTTTAACTCGTTTGTATCAGCCCGGCTAGTATGATAGCTTATACCGTCACGTTTTATGTGACGTTTCAGTACATTTTGGCCATATAACATGACGGTATAAGCTATCATACTAGCCGGGCAGATGTCACTGGGTGCTTCCTCTGTCGCACTTACGTATTGGAGTGACAGAGATGCAGCGGTCGTACGGTTAGTTCTTACTTTATACCACAGTAGCGCTCGATCTAAGTGGAGTATTTCACTGACATCTCTATGAGTGTTTCTTATCTCTGTAATCTCTGTATATATATTTTACTTAGTGCTATTCTCTTCGAACATAATAAAATTAATAAAACATACACAAGAATTTCACAGTTTTTAGGGCAAGAAGAATATAATCAGTATAATCACTACGTTTTAGGGACAGGAAACACAGGTAATTAACACTTATAAAACAGATACATGATAAAATATTGCGTCACTTATCTATCGCCAACCTCTAACTTTAAACTTCTGAATTATTTAGGTTCCCCGCAAGGCAACAAATGTAATTAGATGAAGAATACAATTAAGAAATCAGAAAATAAACAAGACACAAAGCGAGACAATCATAAGACAGAAGCGACAATTTAATACATGCAAATAAAACTAATACATGTAATCGAGATGGTTACCAATGAATGATGTTTAGGACACGGTTACAGCTGCTAATGGCTTGAAGGCAGATATACCTATATGTTAAATGGGACCGAAAAAGGCAGGTATTTATGTACTTTTTATAAAAAAAGTTTATATAATACTGAGACAGAATACAATATAATTTAAAGGAAGTGGAAAATTCTGGATTTGACTTCATCTCATAAATAGCTCGTATCCAATCGGAGCGTCTCCTGCTGCTGCTGATGTTCATATATTTTTTTTTCTCAAATTTGCTCTAAAACTTGATTTTAACAGCCACAGTGTCTCGTGGGGCTATCGAGATTCTAACCCAGATGGTGAAAGTGTGGAGGCGTGGGCAGAAGCAAACGGACTGTCACTTCTTCACAATCCCAAATTACCACACTCATTTAGCAGCGGGCGATGGAAACGCGGCTACAATCCCGATTTAATATTTATCAGTGAAGAGATACGGTCCCAGTGTACTAAAACAGTCTGTAAACCGATACCAAGAACGCAACACAGACCTCTCATGTGCCAGATCCAAGCGGTTGTGTTGTGCAACCCGTCAAAGTCCCTTTTCGTCGTCGCTTTAACTTTAAAAAAGCAGACTGGAACGATTTTTCAAACCGTATAGATAAGAACTTGCAAGGACTGTTACCAATGGCGTCAGAATACGACAAATTCATTTAGATCATTCAAACCGTGTCGCATCAATGCATATCTCGGGATTTAATCCTTCCTCAGCAAATCTTCTTAAGACGTACAAATCACTGTACTTCAATTACCCTTTCTCTGAGGAGACTATTCCAACCGGGGAAGAACTGATGCGGGAATTAGGAGCCAACCGACGGGAAAAATGGTGTGAAGGCTGTGGGAAACATCGACATGACCCACAACAGCAAGAAAGCATGGTCAAACTTACGCAAAATCACAGGTGAACCACCTCCACCAATGAACCCGGGCCAGGTCACAGCTAACCAGGTGGCAACACAACTCCTGCTCAATGACAAACCCACAGGCCGCATGCCTAAACCGACGCCAGCACCTGCCAATCAACAAGACTGCACTGATCTCAGCGGGCCCTTCACCCATCACGAACTTGAGATTGTCATAAAATCCCTTAAGAATGGTAAAGCAGCTGGCATCGACGATCTGAACGTGGAACAAATCAAGCATTTTGGACCAAAAGCCAGGAACTGGCTCCTGGAACTATATAACACCTGCCTGATTTCGCTCAAAATACCAAAAAAGTATTTCGCTCAAAATACCAAGTAAGCCCAAAATAATCGCACTTCTCAAGCCGGGAAAGGACCCCTCGGATGCGATAAGTTACCGTCCCATATCTCTACTGTGTCACACTTATAAGTTGCTTGAGCGACTACTTCTAAATCGTCTTCTCTCGATCATAGATCATATAGTCCACTTACAATCGGGAAAAGGTAGTGTGCTCGCCCCAATGCTGTTTAAAGCGCAGTAGGTTCAACGAAAAATATCGCGTCAGGGGGTGAGGAAGCCGCCGAGCGCGGGGAGCGCCCCATTCTCCACGCGTGTACAGTGTGCAGGCGGTGCAGTTTTTTTTAGTATTACTTGTATTAGCACTATTTTTTAATCGAATATTAGTGTACCTTATATCATTTTTATGTTCCATTACTGATAAGAAACAATAATTAATACGTTACACAATATTGTCGCGACTCTGTCACAATAAGGGTAAATGGAGTCAAGTTTAAATTTTATGACGGTGGCAAACAAGCCTACGGCCTCCCTAATAGTAAGCATATACCATAACCTACGTACTTACCCCTGCGTAATTTGGCTTATCGCTTCGCTTCGAAAAATCTGTATAATTTTAAGTTTAAAAGTATTATGGGTACCTACTACTACTAATAAAACTTGTACCTACTCAGTTCGGGAATTGGAACTGTGACTGTGTGGAGCTGTAAGTGTGTCAATGGAACATGATATCAATTGTATTGAAAATAAATATCTTCATTTTCAACAAATACTTGATTATATTAAAAGATGATATGAACACAGAACTGTGGATGTGAAAAACAGTGCATTTAATTCAAATTTTTTGTATGTCTTATAGTGTCGGCTAATAGTGTTAACCTGCTAACGTCATATAATTTATGGAATTTAAAATCAAACCAGAAAACCAAAAAATAAGACAAAGGAAACATAATACTCTAAATAATAACAAACAAAAAAGGCAAAATACTAAAGGTACAAAAAACACGACAAAACTTTAAAAAACTACAAACAATAACAAAATTACAGGAAAACTTTAAAAATACGAAATGTAAAAAAAAGCTAGCATCCCTAAAAAAGCACATTTAATTTTTTTAACAGTATTGGTATAATATATTTTTCCATGATTTGTCACCCTATTAACTTCATACATTATTCAAATTCAGTCTCTTCATTATCTTTGCAATGATGAGACCAACTAAAGAAACTAAACACTGAATCCACTAAATACTAAAAAAACAAAGGGAATACCCAAGATTCCGACATAAATATTCATGTTCGTCACACAAATATTTGCTTTTACTGGTATTTGGACTCGGGACCGGCAGCTTTGTAGTATTGTAGTATACTTCGCTAAACTTGTAGTCAAATATATGAATTATCTATTCATACTAGTTTTACTTATAACTGCGCGACTGTACTTACTAAGTAATGGGCTGGGCGATTTGTACGCGTCTTCTAAAGAGTGAAATGTTGTACTACTGTATTTGAGAGTTTCTACTGTGGGTACACGCATTAAGTACTTACCATATTGCATTCCTTATTCTAGCAATACGCTGGCTGTAATTAAATGTTTCAGCCTACTGCGTTTTATTTTATGCTTTTTTTTACCCATATTTGTTAATAAAAACATGGAATAATCTGCGTTAATTGTACATTAGTGGCGCGGAGTTGGAGTGACACAGGTCCGACCTCGAACGCAGCTCGCTGAGCACTGAGCGGCCGGCCGCGCACGAGCGGGTTCGCGGAAATCAGTATTTATGAAATATTATTTTTAGTTATTTTTGTCTTAGAAAAAGTAATCGATGAAGGCAATCAAGTACAACATTACGCATTTATTGATATAATTTCCATGTTAATAGTTAATGTGCAAACATAGTAATTTCTTTTTAAAGGTGTAGTTTAGAGGCATATTCACGATTTATTCTATCGAAGAAAATTGCTTAATCATGTTTTGAATCGACGTCACTACAGACTACAAAAACGTCTCAAAATTGATTTGCATATTTTTTGGAAACCATATTATCATGTACAAACGCGTAAAATCTTTTGAAAAACTTTGTTTTCTGACCGCACTGGGCCTTAACATATACACCAACGACCAGCCAATCCTACACAATATTCAGCGGTTTGCGTACGCAGACGACCTAGCATTAGCGGCCCAAAGTGATTTTAAGGAAGTGGTTTTTTGGAGAATCTTAAAGTTTAAATCGTTTAATCTTGAATTAAAAAAAATAATACTCGAATCTGCAATTTTTTATGTGTAAAGTTAGGCAAAACTATAAATATCTATTTTTATTAACCCACAAGGATTTTTAAGGCGTAAAAAATCAGTCAAAGGTCTACATGAATTGTAATAAAAAAACCAAAATGATCATGTCCTTAGAATTTCAAATAGTCCATAAAATACTCTTTCTACTGATGAATGATACTGCCAATAAACCTTCGTTACTTTGCCAGCTTTGTGACGAATTAAGCTAATAATCGACATTCAACTTTGCCAACTTTGGGCTGAAATTCGGTAAGCAGGTTTTTGTGTATATACGCTAAATTAGTATGATGATGATTGACTTCCTGCAGGGTTGCAGTGGGAAGTGAGTTGGCTGACCTGGTTTTTAGATTGGCTGTTTGCCTTCCAAAAGCTTGTACAACTAGACAATTCATTGACAATATACTGATTAACACCACTGCAGTGGGTTTAACAGTCAATGACGAATTCTGCAGACTGAGAAATGATAAACCGTTTGTGCCGGGTGATTATGCTGCTATGTAAGTATCTAAACTCAATTTTTTACATTCATAAAGTGTACTTCTACTTAAATTTGTTTTTCATATGTATTTTTTTTGCAAACACGAAGCCGGCAGGCTAGATCTTTTCCTAATGTGCTTTTATTTCGTTTCAGGGCATTTTTCGGCTTCGTGATCCTAATCACTATCCTTTCCACGAGCTACGATTTATATTATTCTTTTGTAGCGAAAGGTACCTAAATAGTTCTTTATTTTAATTCTGCGCGATAAAATGTAGAAAAAATAACATGTACATTTTTCCGATTTTTACTACGATATAGACGAAAATATCATGCAGATTTATGATTTTCAAAAAGTTTAATATGACTTATCAAAATAACTCACGTGATTACACTACTTCCAATACACTAGTTTAAGCGTTCAAAAGCTATATATTTAGCATCAACAATTTAGAATAAAACGATCGATCTACCAGAAAACAGAGGTCATTTCTCAAAACTATAAGATTTTGAGTCCCTATTTTACAATCATTTATAATTAAAAAATGCATTTATTTCAGGATATTTAAATCCATATATTGTTAGTATTACACCTTAAATTACTATGTTATTAATTAGGTGATATCGTATGTAACAAAGCAGTTTATCAAAAAAATTATGCCACCAACCGCCATTATCCATTTGCCGCCAAAATATGGCTACAATATTCGCGTAATTTAATGTTCATTTTGGGTGGGTAATATTTGTTTATTTATTTTCTCGCAATCGAAGTGATAATTCGAGTGTATTCCACATTCCACCACAATATAAATGTGAAAAAAATAAGCAAACTTCTTATATTCCACCAAAAGAATCTGAATGAAATGGAGCCGATACTCGTATGTTTAAATACAATGAAAGCTGTTGGATATTGTTTTTTGGTTTGAATGGGTATGCTTTAAAGTTGATCCCATTGTCGTCAAGATAGGATCTACACGGCTAACACAAGACGCGCGAGTTAGACTATCCATCTCTATCTAATGGGTACACACCGAAAGAGATGGGTAGTCTATCTCGCGCGCCGTCTACACACAACACATAAGACAACAACAAAAGTGCTAGCCGTGCTTGTGACGGAACCCTGGAGAAATTGATTGAACTCTTCAGTATTTATAGGCATATCTACAGCGATTTTAGTATTTTTTGAACAAAAAGTACTCTCGAAAAGTACCACGTGATGAAGTGAAGCTGATGAGGACCAGAAGTGGCCATCTAAAATCCTCATTTACGTGTTTTTCATGCATAGTGGTAGCATCAACTAAATTGAAGGCGGTTTTTTTAAATTATAAATCAGCTTGGTATATTTATTTAAATAACCATCTGGTGGTCATATGGCTAATTTTAGATCCGACATTTAGTATACAATCTACTGTTGAATGCGCAATGTTTTAGTATACGATCTACTATGGACTGCACAATGTTTTAGTATACAATCTACTATTGATTTGGCCATGTTTTGTGTGTGTACAGTCAGCATCAAAAGTAGCTTAGCATATGAAATTATCAAATAATTGTGACGGCTCAAATGGCCAGAATTGTCTGACATAACTGTTGTGTCAAAAATATATGACGAGCACTAACTTCAAAATAAACTTACTTTTAAATTTCAAAAAATAGATCCGTTCATAGTTGTCATTATTATTTGACCATGTGTCATTTCATAATTATCTGAAAATACTGTTTCATGAGTACTTGAAAGTTTTAAAAACTCTTTCGAATAAATCATTGTTCTAAAATTAAAAGAACTTTGTTCAGTTGGATTTCCTTGAGGCGACATTGTCATTATTCACGTCAAATCATAATTTTCTTGAAGCTTCATTGAAGTACATATTTCTGTATTATTACTCAAACTATCTAATCAAATTGGTTATTGACCGAGCGAGCGAAGCGTCTTCGTTTCAGCTTTCGACAAAAATTCTTACGTATGTCTGTCTGTCTGTCAGTCCGGATGTTCTCCTCTACAGGTCGCATTTTTTAACCTATTCTCGTGAAATTTTGTGAGCAGGTTCGATAATTATACAGATTTTTTTGTCGAGTCAGTTTTTATATTTCGTGCATGATAATTTGTTCATTTTGATTTGTGATTTTATTTAAGATAATAACGCAGACTGCTGTATAATTTAAGTATTCGCACATTTAAAAAATAAATCTCTGTTTTTACTTACTACACATAATAATCTAATAAAAAATATTTTTGTACCTTTTTCACAGTACGTCACGTTTAAAAATGTGTATGTGTTTTTGTATCTTATTTCTCACACTTTAATTCCGAAATATATATATATATATATATATATATAATAGAGACATGTCTGTACAGGAGGGCTACCACGAAAGCCGAACTTCGTAAAAACTACAGTCAAATGGTATCGCCATTTTTGTTCAATCAAGTTCATAAATATATGTACGATCTATTAGCCAAAAATATACGTGCGCCAATTAGATGAAAAATATGTGCACATTTTTCAAGTCAAATTAGTTCTACAGACTATCACAGCTTATAACAGAGCAGTCAGATAAACAAGAAATATTTTTGTTTACCTGCAAGCTGTGATAAATTGTAGACTGTGCGTGTGACTTTGTATATTTCTTTGGATATTTCAATGCACAAACATAATTAAAACAAGTCCATCTGAAAAGTAGGGCTTTCTTCAATTTCCGAGGTTCAATGGCAACCTTCGGGCTGCCGCAGTAAACATATACTCTTGCTGCTCTTGCTCCAACACCATACAAGTTTTTTTTGCATATTGCAAAGGAACTGAACTACTATACGCTACGACGCTCATTTCATGCTTATAATGTCACATAACGCATGTCATTCAGCGAATATTTAACTATTTTGGTACCTACATTGAATTATTTGTCACAACTTACTCTACACTTGGTCTAGTAAAGTGTAAATATACAAAAATGTGTAATAAGCTATTCCCAAATGAACAAATGAAGATTCCATGACGTCGGAGCCGAAATGAAAGGGACGAATGTACCCCATGACGTTACTGATCTCTTCTCGATGAATGTCAAATTTCAAAAGTCTAATTTAAATATTGGTGTCTGTGTGGATATTTATGACCTTTGCATGTTTATATGTATATGGCAAATGAAATCTCGGTATGGATTCGTGTCTAGCAACACATGACTTGATACTGCGCAAGGCGTCAAATTCTATTGTAATTTTTTGCACTATCCGTTAATTCAGAAATTACGTTGTTTTAGATTCTTTTGGGAAATGTCTGGTATTTTAGTTTTGCATCATTGCCATGACCAGTTATTATGAACACCCAAAATCTCAGATAATTCTGAATTGTTAAATGATGTGTATCTTTAGACACTACACATGACTATTTACTTTTGATAGCTTGTTATTGTTCAGTTACTTTTGACTGTACAACGCAATTATATTGATATTTATGTGTCGATTTTGTTTAATGAATAAAATATGTTTTGTTTCTCTTTCAGATCCTAAGAGAGCCAGCACACTAAAAAAATCTTTCTCTATATACACGAACACTCGTCGCTTGCTCACATTCAATTCTGCGCCCGGTGCTTTGGATTGCTTGGATGGCATCAGAACCTTAGCAATAACTTGGGTCATATTGGGGCACACATATTCCACACAAATTTTTTTTGCCATGTATAATCCCATAGATACAATGTCGGTAAGTTTCATGATTTTTATTGTGTTAATATTTTAATATTAGTTATGATTGATTATGTACAATCAACTGCAGTGAAACGTGACCCACTCTGCATACAAACTTCTATGCACCGGTCACGTTTCTCTTCAGCTGACTGTACTAATTGATTTAGATATTACAGTACAATTAGCAGAAAGAACTACGTGTTTGAAGATCTCACATTAAGCTCCAGACGTCTATCAAACGATGATGATGGCTTATACGGGTGTGGCCTGTAATAGGAGCAAAAAATTAAACGGTACACTATTGAGCTCTCCAGCAATTATTTCCAAATGATTTTAATTGAAAAAAAAAAAGTTTTTTTTTTGAATTTTTTTTTCGCAAATGTAGCTTATCTGTACTTTTTTACTCTACTGGAGTGATATTAATAACAATTTATTCAAAAAAGACTAAAAGTTTATAAAAAAAAATTAAAAAATGCCAGAAATATTCTTTCAAACCAAAAATGCGACAACGATTATAAGTCACAATTTGAAGCAACCTCAAAATCAGCATTGACTGCCGCGCTATAATCTCTGGGTGCCAAGATCCATTACTTGGAGGTCGTAACTTTAGATCAAAATTTCTCCCAATTGAAAAAAGATAAAAAAAATGTGGACACAAGAGGTTACTGCAGATGCTCTAAGGAAGCGTCCTTTAAATTTATTGCTCCTATTACAGGCCACACCCTATATTATTATGTATTTTGCTTAAGATTTCGAGCATTTTACTCTCGTAGATTCTTCTACTGCTAACTATACCAACACTTTAGATAATCCACGAAGAGGCGCCCCACTTTTACTTGTATGCTACTCATATATCTACATTACGCCTTGCACTAGAACATAAAACACAATTGACTACACTTCATTTATCGAACACCAAATAATATATACTTAGACACCGAAAACATTTCGCTTCTTAATTACCTCAAGAATTTCTCAAACACATCTATGTAAAAAATGGAAGCTACTTAAAATGATAAGTATTCTAATTTTTAACCAACTTCAAAAAATGAGGACGATCTGTTGTTCTACTGTATTTCCTTCGATTTTTTTTTCTTGATTAATTCATATTTAGAAAAAAAAATACAGTAATCATAATTTAAGACGCGTCACAGAAACCTGTATAAGGTTTATACGTGCCGCGAATGCATTGCTAATCTCACAACACTTTTCATTATTTATATGTAGGTACAAACTAGAGCAAACCAAGATCGGTATCGACAACGCCAGCAATCACACCAACTCGCTGCCGTTCGCTCCCGTTATATTGTGACCGTTTATGATTGTGGACCGATGTTCATAATCCTTTTTTATTTTTAATATTTAGTAAACCCCTCAGGTGGTCCCATTATCACCATGTCAGGATTTAATGATGGGATACTAAGGAAATCGAAGGCGGCCCTCAAATTTAATATGCACGTATTATCATATATTTTCTAAAGTTTTTTTAAGTATTTGCGTCAGGTGTCAGGTAGTCATTTTCTTATGTTGATGAGCTGGCGATGGAAGGTCGAGAATAGCTCTTTAAATATTATAGTTACTGAGATTAGCGCGTTCAAACAAACAAACTCTTCAGCGTTTTAATATTCGTATAGATTTTACAGATCAACTTTAACCTAGAACTGGAATTACGCAAAAAAGTATTTTTTTTATAAATCAAATACTAAACATGAATTCCTGCTGAATATTAGAAACGTTGGTGTGTTTCTCTTTTAAACAAAATACAGGAGAACAATAAAAGTCTAATTATTTAAAGAAGTGGATTGAAGGATCTATTACGTACCTGTACATGGAATTTTAACATTACACTAATGCTCGATGTATAAATCTTGTTAAAATTAATAAAGAACGATAGGTTAGAATAGGTACATTAGCTGAAAGACTGGAAGCGATCCCCCATAGGGATAAGTTTGCATTTGTACTTTAATCTTATGTGACATTTTTATTCTTTTAACCTTTTATTGTGTTCGATAAAGTGCTTACATACATAAAAAAAGCAGCAAAGATCAACCATTACTTTTTTGAAAATTATTCAAATATATCCGATTAAAATGAACTTTTTTGCAGTGGAGGAGTTCGTTGTCGGCGATTTGGCTTGTGGCGGCGCCATTTACAGTGGACACTTTCTTCTTACTAAGCGGACTTCTACTTGTGTATACTTCCGTTGGAAAGATAAGCCAGGGTACGTGTTAGACTGTTTCATACCAACACTAGAACCAGAATTGGTCAAAGATTATTCTTACACATCTAAAATAGCCTAGGTATACCTAATTGAATGATATTTAGAGCAAAATAATATTGTATAAAAATTAAAAAAATATATACAAAAAGCTGGCCAACGTCATAAGACTGTAATTGAGGAACTAAGTGGTATAAGCAGCATCCCTGAAGTGCGGTGGAGATACTGCGATCGCCAACCCGCATGCCAAGCGTGGCGATTATGGCATTTACTCCCCATGGAATTGGGGGAGGCCTATGTCCAGCAGTGGACGTCTTTCGGCTGATATGGTGGTATGGTGGATGCTATTTTATACAACACCTTCTGTAATAGGCAGGCCAGCAACAGAGTTCCACGACCAAATTCCTTTCGCACGATAACTGTGGACGTCAGCGGGGTCTCTATTTAGGTCAGTAACTTGAATGAAAAGATACGTCAGCTGGCTGTAAAGTGGAGGGAAATACGTCTGCTGGTCAAAAATGTGGTTAGTTATGCTTGCAATTTTTTTTATACATCCGTAGTGGCAATCATGGTTACGGCCTGATTGATGTTATTACGATCGTATGGTTGAGGTTATTACTAGCGTAATAGCGTATTTGCTATTTATTATTTATTTATTTAAAATTATGACTTTATTTCAGGCTTGTATGAGGCTCTTAATCTGATTAACGTGGGCGAAGTCACGGGAAAAAACTAATTTATTATGAAATTTATGAATATGATTAGACCAGCTAGCCGAGTATAACTTAATTACAAATACGAATCAGAGAGGACATGATAATCATTACCTATATTATCAGGTATCTTTTGGAACGAAATATTTACTACCACAAATGTATGTGATAGGTATTTTGCTCACTTGACGAAATACTGTCAGTATTACGTTTGCGCAGTAGTAAGTGGTAGTATTACCATGCGCAGAAGTGTGGCAGTACTGCATTCATATCGTACCGCCTCCGCATCGACAAATCAGGAAGTCGCCTAAGTTCGCTTCTTTTACGTGTTTAAAAGGTTCATATAGGAGAACCCACCAACCGTTGGTTGTTACGGAGCGCCAGCTGAGCTGACGTCCACAGGACAACAATACAACATACACAAAGAATGTGACAAGTACGAGTATCTACCGACAATCTTTAATATATTAATCATTTCAGTGGACCTCTTTAAGAACCTGCATCTATTCTACCTTCACCGCCTTTTACGAATGTTTCCCATTCTTGCGGCCGGAGTTTTCCTTCAAGCAACGTTGTTTAACCATTTTTCCGATGGCCCGCAATGGTACATTGTAAGCGACAAAGTGGAACGGTGTAGAACCTACTGGTGGTCTACGCTTTTATATGTGCAGAATTATTTAACCAACTCTTGGGTAAGTAGCAGAAACAAAAAAACAGAAGAAATTAAATGCATATAGTTATGTTCTATATAACTATCACAATCAAGACAAATCTAATGGGGTTATTCCCGGCTGCCACAACTAAATGTACTTAGTTACCGACAACAATCTAGTAGTAAAATCTGGGACACGTCTAGAAAAATTGGCATCCATTACCATTGGGTAATTTTTCTTTCCTTTATTTGATTACGTATCGTTTTGGAGCGTGCGTAAAGTTGTTTCAAATGTCTTTTTTAGGGTTCCGTAGCCAAAATGGCAAAAACGGAACCCTTATAGATTCGTCAAGTCTGTCCGTCCATCCGTCCGTATGTCACAGCCGATTTACTCGGAGACTATGAGCACTACAATTATAAAATTTGGTAGGAAGGTGTATGCTATAAACCGCTATAGAAATATGATGTGAAATTACGAAAAAAAATTAAACCGGGGGGCGGAGCACCCCGTAAATGTAACAGGGGGGTCAGTTTTTTTTGAATGCTCATAGGCGTGTGGGTTATATATTTACATAGAGGTTTCAAAAAAACTTTTTCTCAAACATGCAATGAAATATTAATGTTATTTTCCTTATAATAGGCTTCGAAGTATGACGTTTCAGGTGCGGCTAGGACAAGAGGTCGTTAATGGAATTTCATACAAATCTTGCTGGCCTTGGCCGGCAAAGTCGTCCTTTTTAATTTCTATTCCACATAAATGTGTGGCACAGGCATCATGACATTCTGCCACTATGCGTATTAAAAATAAAACTTTGTTTTTTTTTTGTTGTTAATTTCATTGCATGTTTGAGAAAAGCACTATACATACCTCGGCGGGAAATATGGGGTTGTCCGCCTCAGACTTCTCAGTCTATATGTCTTTGGCCGGCAACCCCTTTCGTCCCGGCCTCTGTAGTAATGTACTATTCCATTTAAGTTAATCCTTGGCGGGATATTAGCTGTCAAAGTTGTAAAAAGTGTGTCCCGCCTTCTCCCCCTCTAATTTCCAAACTAAAAAAAAAACAAAATAATGTACATTAATGAATCCTTTCAACAATTTTTGGTTTGAACAAAATAGGTCTAACGGTTTTTGAGTTATTGCTGAAAAACTGTCTTGCCAAACAAAAGGGCTTTTAAGTGCCGTGAGTTTCGTATGAAGATACGGCCTTTTTTGATTTAATGTATTGTATAGTGGTTTTAAATGTAGAATGTAGATTAGGAGGTGTCGGTAAGGTACCTTTCTTTGTGCGTGGTCCGACACGCACTTGGCCGGTTTTTATTTAATAAAACCGGCCAAGTGCGTATTAGGTATATAAATGTCAATTAGATAAATTTAACGTAAGTTACGCACGTTACGTAATTGTTTACACGCAGATGAGATGCTAATTATAAGGAACGCAACAACAGAAATCCACAAATATAAAATGCGAGAAACGCATAAAGCCAGAGCCAGAAACGCAAAAGGTCAGAAGAAAATAAGAAACGAGTTAGTCAAAATCTAGACACGCGGCAGCGTGCCCAGCTAAGTTTACCCCAGGAACTGGCGGACAGCAGCCGTGTTACACGAACCGTTTGGAGCCACTTTTGACCCCCCAATAACTCCAAATCTATCTAATATAAAAAAATGAAATTTGGCACATGTATTAACATCTTTTAGAACAACTAGAACCCCAAATTTCATAAATATAGGTTTAATAGTTATTGAGATTTTAAATTCCAAAAAACGACATTTTTACCACTGACTGACTGACTGACTACTCGTAGTAATTAAAAACCTAACCCACTTTCAGGTGACCTAGAAAGCTAAAATTTGGCATGCAGCTTGGTAATTGTGTGTGTACTGTAACGGAACACAATTAGGCTACAAAAACACGTGTTATTAAAATACCTATATGAAGGAAAAGTAGTTTAAATAAGCTGGATGAGCATAGTAACGTTTACCCTACTAGCTTCGGCCTCATATGTCGTGGATTTGTCGTGTATTTGTCCGACATATGTCGTAGATTTGTCGTGCATTTGTCGGGGATTTGTCCGACATATGTCGTGGATTTGTCGTAGATGTGTCGGGGATTTGTCCGATATTTGTCGGACATGTGTCGTGCATTTGTCTGAGATATTAGAGTATATAAAGGGGCGCGAAGTTTTATTGACGGCACTTAGAATTCGACATTCAGACTGACAAGGTCTCTGGTCTTCGCAATAATATATACTTGGTGGGTTATTCTATTGATTTAAAAGTGGTTCTTCTTCGTGAGGGAACTCTCTTCATGTTGAGGAATCAGTTTTTAAGTAAAATATTGAATATTTCCTCGGGGTTTAAGAGTTTATTTAATTTGATTTAAATGACCAGAATCTTGTCCAGGCACCAGTTTTGCCTGAGGGGTCTTGCTCGCCTAACGGTGCCAATGAGCAGGGTTCAGAGTCTTTAGTTACCAGATCTAAGGGTGGTCTGGCGTCTACCTTTTACCTACATGGAGACGAATCAAATCCCTTACGTTCCTTCAATGCCCAGCTGACAACGTAGACATGGCTGCCAATATGGGGTCTCAGCATAGAGGTGTATACCTCGCTTGTCGAAATTGTTCAGTATTTGAGGAACGGTCTTGTTACATATATTTATATATAAAACTTATATACACAATAGGGCGTCTTACTCACTGTATCCTAGCCTGCGGGCGCAGTGGGGGGAGACAACCAACACAGGCCTTTAGCATTGCTATTCTCAGTTTAGCCGACTGAACTTTCGCTGCATAGGTTAGGGATTCGCAGTCAAAAGAGCTGGTTCTGGTAAGGGATTCATGCTCTTTCAGTTTAGCAAGTTTACTGGGGAATAGTAGGGTAGCTTCACACACATTTATTAGGGAAGTAGGGTTTAATAATTTATTTTAGGTTGGTCGTTAATTTGGAGTATTGGGAATAGTTGTGATAAAACTAGTCATTTTTGGTATAAAAAGATAGTTTCTTTAAAGTTACGATTTCTAGTTAAATGATTAAAATTTACTCAGAATAAGCTAATTTAATGACTAGCTGAGCCGTTCGTTGAATTAAGCTCTCCAAGTGAAGAGCAGAGCAGTTCACATGATAGACTATTCGGTGACAAGCTGAGCAGTTCATTGAATCAGGCATCTTAAAGTGACGAGCCGAGCTGTTCACTTCTTTTAGTTTATTTAAAGGTCTGGCAGAGTAGTTCATAGGTATTAGGGAACGAGGAGTAGGGAGGGTAGGTTATTCAGGGTCAGGGCCAGATTCTGGCGAGGAATCACCAGGATTTCGCCCGCTTCCGATGATGAGGCCTTGCGGCGATTCTCCTCATCATACGGCGCGTCTTCCGAAGCGCTAGTAGATGCATTTGCTAGGTAGAACCATATTTTTATGGTTTAGTCTCTTTTACAAACTGATTTTATCCCGAGCGCTCCTAAAGGCCATCCTAACGAATTGATCGGATAAGCCTAGCAGAGTACTCCTGTTAAAGTAACTTAGGTCATTTGGACGAAATTGTCTTACACTCCGCATAGTGAAATAAAAGATTGGCGGGGGCTTGTCCATGTCTAAGGTCGAGAGCCACGGGTCTCTGGTTAGTACCGGAGGGGGATAGCAATCCCTAGGGCGGCTGGAGGAGCCCTACCTTACACCAATCAATAAAATTGATTATTTTTATACGAACCTGTAAATAAGCAATACATAACAGGATATGAGCTATTCGGAAGCTAGGTACATAGAGCTTGTAGGGATGGCAAATCTCTTAAGGATCTTATATAATTGGTTACTATTTTATCATTAATAATTCCTATAAGTTTATATTTCTCTTAACTTCGGTATTAACGTAATTTCATTGAGGTATAGGCTAAGTAAGGTACTAGGTAACGATAGTAGTGTATCAGCAAAGGGGAGAGGAGTTCAATACCTGACAAATATTCGCATTAAAGATTCAGGGTTTCTTACGGTTCACAACTCTTCGGGGTCCTACCTAGACGATTCACTTTGGCCGATACGTAATTTTATCCTGGGTTTTAACAGCCATTAGTTTAAATATTTCATTTATTAATTAATATAAGGGAGGTATTGGGGGTTTATTTATGTTAAGAGAGGGGGGGATCGTTACAGTACACCAGAAAAATCAGAAAACAGTGATTTTTTTATTAGTTTTTTTTTATTCTATTTATTTATGCTATTTACCTCAGGACTCCGTCATTTATTAACTGATTTGAATAATTATTTTTTTGTTTGAAACATTATACTTCAGGAGTGTTCCCATAGTTATCAGGTAAGAATCTGATTATAGGGTCCTGGAGAAATCGAGGGTACTCTTCAAATATTTAAGGTGCACCTATAGCGATTTGGGTATTTTGTATAGTAACTCGCATTCGCTCTTAAAAAAGCACCATTTGGCGAATATTGACAAAAAGTAATGATATCCCATCAAAAATATAAATGTGAAAATGGGAGCCAAGTTCAATATTAAGAATATGCGATGCTTGGTTGTCGTCTTCACCGACAAAAAAAAAGATATCTAAATGGGTGCCAAGTTCCGTAGATTCTCTGAAATGGCGCCAAGTCCGGCACTACTAAGTTAATTTACTACGGCTTAATGCATTTTGAGGCTTAACTTGGCAGTTTTCTATGCAGTATGTTATAATACCATAAAAGCTTTTGGATATTTAAGAAAACTGCCAAGTTAAAGCTCAAAATGCATTAAGCCACAGTAAATTAATTTTACTGTATACAATGTAGTGCCGGACTTAGCACAATTTCAGAGAATCTACGGAAAACCCATTTAGATCTCAATTCTTTTGTCAGCGAAGACGACAACCAGGCATCGCATATTCTTAAAATTGAACTTGGCTCCCATTTGCATATTTATGTTTTTGATGGGATCAAAAAATTCTTTATAATAGGCCTAGCAACAAGCACTTTCGAATCGTCAGTTATAACATTTGTATTAACATATATACTAATTAATTATTTAGAGCAATTTATTGATGCTATTATTATTCTTTAAAATAAATATAGTATTTTTGTAGACATGTCAAAATAAGAAATTATTATGTAGTAAAATTCACAATAGGATTGTCAAAACATAACAAATAACAATAAAAAAATGTATAAAAATTGAAATTGAAATCTCTACTTTGTTTGTTGTTAACATACGCGGTTACTTATAGGTGTAGCGTGGGCAGGCCTTCACACGGTGAACTGTTGACCTGGTAAGGGTCGCGAGTGTGCGCTGGACCGCCGGTCATTGTGGAAGTCTTTGGGGAAGGCCTAGGTTGGAAAGGAAATAGATTAGTTTTAATTCCGGAATCAAAATGTTTTATTAGGGGGTGAAAAGGGGGTAACAGTTTGTATGGGCGCCTACAACAATTAAATAGCAATTATCGTTGGTTAAGAGTGTAAACCCGCTATATCCATTTCGTAACATTTTTTCGTTTTATTATGTAGCAAAAAAAGATCCATCGCCAGAGAAAAACAGAGGTACCTACTGCCAGTTATTTTAATATACTGCTTGAATCACATGATAAAAAAATTGTCAACTCCACGAGTTTAAAAGTTAACGGCTAACTCCAATTTTCCCGCTATTTTCGTAAGATGCTTATTATCTGTTCTCGCATAAGATAACTTTGTTTCGTGTTTTTGATGTAAACGAAGAAGTATAAGATCGCAAACGTATGTACTTTTATTGCGTTTTATTAATATTTCGTGGCTTTTGAGCTGTAAATCCAATACAATATACAATCACTGTTTTGGGGTTAGGTTAACCTCTTATCTTAATTAATGGGAGTTTTTATTCTTACTATCGCGATAAGTACTTAGGAGGTATTTTTGATATTCTCAAAAGAATTTTGTTACAGTGTCTAAAAATGAGACTCTTTGACCAGTGTGTATTGCCAGTGATGATATAATGGGCACTGAAATGTGGGCGCTAACTATGGGCCTCATAAGAGGGCTTAAAGTCACCAAAAGAGCAATGGAGAGGGCTATGCTGGGAGTATCTCAGCGTGATGGCATCAGAAATGAGGTTATCTGCAGTAGAATCCAGTTATCTAACATAGCTCTCCGAATCGCTAAACTTAAGTAGCAGTGGGCGGGGCACATTACACGTAGAACCAATGGCCGTTAGGGCGGAAAGGTTCTCGAGTGGCGACCACTTCCGGAAGGTGCAGCGTGGGTAGGCCTCACACAAGATGGCCTGATGGCCTGGTGAAAGTCACTGTAATCCGCTGGATATAGGTGGCGCAGGACCGGGCATTGTGGCACTCTTTGGGGGAGGCCAACGTCCAGCAGTGGATGTCCTTCGCGTGATATAATGATGATGAATATTTTCGCACAACACCCAATATATATATATGCGTACGAAGTCGCGGGCAAAAGCTAGTTTTAAAAATAAAGCTTAAAATCAGATTTAAATAATACGACGGTTTTGCTACGAAAGATGTCTCTTTGTTGCATCCATCAGCTAGGCGTTCTCGTTGTCGCCGCTATATTGATAAATAAAATGCGCTAGGATACAATTACAGCCAGTCATCTAGAAATTTAATAAAAAATCGACTGATATTCCTATTGGTACCACAACGCGCGTGCCTATCTATATTAATAATTTCGTGCAGGGGTACGGTAGACCCGAACGAGACCTGTCTCAAATTGAAGAACGTATAAAAATAACGATTTTTGAGTTGAACATATGTATCCGCAAAATTCGGATTGTCGCGTATTTTGCATTTAAAAGTGTTAATTTGATGACAAAACGTCGGCCATATTGCCCACAGACTATATTGCTATAGTAAATTTGTTGGTTGACAGTGTCGGCTACGTTCGAAAATCGTGAACTATTTTTGCGTCCGGTATGTTGGCCAGGTTGCTGGGCTGCGTTCTGGGCGATGGGCCATCATTCAGTGTGGATTCGGCTAGCCGCGTCTGCAGCGTTTTGTTTTTGTAGTTTTCAAGCGTTCTATACACCTATCAGCCTAGCTAGCACGATAACTTATACCGTCTGAACATTATATGGGCGAAATGTATTAAAACGTCACATAAAACGTAACGGTATAATCTATCGTGCTAGCTAGACTGATTGTCACAACAACCGCCTTCAAAGCGAATGTATGGGGCCTGTTACATGGATTCATATCACGATAAGTATCACGTGAATATTAAAGCAGAATCCATACAAATTTGAAAACTGCGATAATATTGACACCCCAGTATTGTGATAATATTAATCGTGTAAAGGACACCACTTGAATGTTTGTTGAATCTGTCCGCCATTTTAAAGCTGCGTCTCTATTTTGTTTGTGACAAACTACTAGGTGACTTATGGCTTTTAAACGTCTAGCAAAATTCTATCCCTATCTCGCTCTATCTTATAACTTAGTGGTACTGGGGGACTACTCCGAAATTCGAAATCCGACCTTCGTATGGTGCCGTCCCTTTCACTCATATAGTCTATGACAGGAGAGTGAAAGGGACGGCACCATACGAAGTTAGGATTTTGAATTTCGGAGTAGACCCTCAGCTCATGCCGTTCGCCGCGCTCGGACGTTAGAGGCGCTACTGCGAACCGAAAACGAAGTATCTGCCTCTCTCGCACATGTATATTCGAACGACAGAGAGGAACATAGTTCGTTTTTGGTTCGCGGTAGGCCCTCAGGCGTCAACTTTAAAACGAATAGGGTATTTTACTATGAGAAATAAAATTCAAAATGTAATAAAAACCAGCCAAAGGGAAGGGAAATACTTCGTTTTCAGATCGTGGTAGGCCCTCTGGTCTGATGGCTCCTATTCCTGGATGGTGCGCGTATCGGAATGTGAAATACCTTTGGCAAAACGGAACAAGTTGTTAAATAGCTTCCATTAATTGGAGAAAATATTACCAACTGTTATTATTATCACGTGAAACACTGAATATTGAAGCAACATCCATAGGGGCCTGTTACATGGTTATTATTATCACGCAATATACTCATATCACGATCCGTATCACGTGCAATGAATATTGACAATATTAACACACCAGTATTGTGATAGTATTAAGCGTTTAACAGACCCCATACAATTTTAAAAATCGCGATAATATTGAGTTTAAAGGGCCCCACTAAATAGAATTTGGCGGAGAATAGAGAGCTGCTATCGCGAAACGAAAACGAACGAACATCGTGTATTTCCCTCTGTGTCGCTCGAATTTGCAAGTGCGACAGAGAGGGAGATACACGAACTTCATTTGTTTTTCGCGTTAGCAGCTCTGACTTCGCACCAAAAATACTGACTGGCACATCAATATTTAACAATGCACATCTGAATTGAATTTTAATAAACGATTAGTATTTTAGCTATACAAATCAGTACTGATTACGGTGTCAAATTTTTTATGTGCCTTTAAATACTACCCTTATAAAAATGCTTAGGATTAACTTGCAAAGATACTAGCCTTTGCCCGTGACGTCGTTTGCGTAATCTTTTACTCCCAATTCCATATAATTCCATTCCATACTTTTATTCCCAATCCAGACTACAGACTATATTTCTATACGATTCGAAGTTTCATCATAATCCGTTGTTGTAATGTTTTTATTTTATATATTTTTGTACACTATTTCTTTCGTCGTTTGCATAACTGTCACAAATAAATGTTTTGTTTATTTATTTCTTATTTATTTCATCCGAGCGAAGCCGGGCTTTCATCTAGTTTAGAATAAATGCCCCGTTTTAACGTGGAATTTTGTAGGAATCTCGCATACATTGTTTTTTCGTTCACTGACTGGAGTAGCTTAAATATTTTAGGGTACCTCCTCTGCATGTAAAGTGAGGATTTAATTTTTTCTTCCCAGACCCATGGTATGGTTATCGCTAGGTAGCTCGTTTACAGGTTTCAGGAATCCAATTACGTGATATTAAATTTTGCGTGTTAATTTTTGCTCTCTCTTGGGCCACGAAATCGTTTACCATCAGGTGATCTGTGGTCAAGCGCAAACCTATCCAGAGTAAAAAAAAGGTCTACGTACTTTAGTTAGACACGCTCGAAAAACTTACGTAATCACTCCTCCGAATGATTACTTTTACACACTTTATATCTACTTATATATTGAATTAAAATGCTCCTAGGTATATTGAAGAGTAGATAAAATCAATCTTAACCTGAACCGTATTTTTGTGTGCTTATGCTTACAACTGCCTAACCAGCGCGAGAACTTAAACCGTCAGGTTTTAATACATTTTGGTCATATAACGTGACGTCATAAGATATCGTGCAAGCTAGGCTGACGTAAGCACATGGGCGTAATACACAGAACACTCACACATTGAATAGTCCATATATTTGTTTCAAATTAGATTTAACATTAACAAGATCATTTTTCAGTGTATCGGCCCTACCTGGTATCTTGCCATTGATATGCAGATGCATATTCTGTCCCCTATTCTACTATACTGGGTTCTGGGTAAAAGAAGATCAGCCTGGACTGCCCTGATCCTCGCTATGCTGCTCATCATGGTGATAACGACGTCGTATAACTACTTGAACAAATTTCCGGTAATGTCTTCAGTACCAACGTAAGTGAAAAGCTTTTTTTAACCGCCTTGAAAAAAAGGAAGAGGTTTTCTCAATTCGTCGGTTTTTAGGGTTCCGTAGTAAACAAGGAACCCTTATAGTTTCGCCATCTCCGTCCATCTGTCCGCGGCTTTGCTCAGTAACCGTAACTACTAGCTGTAGTTTGGGATAGGTATACATATTAATCCCGCCGACAAACATTTTTTTTAGGGTCCTTCCTTACACGTATAGTACAATGTACATATTAAAGTTTTATACATATTAATGATCATATCAATAAGTAGTACTCAAAGTTATTTGGGTATCAGATTACAAGTGTATTAGTACCTATGAACAAATGTAACTATTTAGTATTTTAGGCCCTCATTATTTAGTAATATTTAATCTTAACAGGCTATATTTACTAAATCGTTTTACACTAAAGAAAATATCAAGAAGTGGCCTTTACGCTGTATGACATTTCAAGATCGAATATTATTTACCTAATCTCAAATTATTTACAATAGCGAAATTACATCCAAATAATGATTATTAAGTCAATAGCAGTACATCTTTACCTCGATTCATAAATATGAAATAAAGTTTTTAGTAGTACGTACCCGTCATATTAGCAGTTCGTTTGTAAACTTCTAAATCTAGCAATAACTTTCCAGCATGATATTCGGAAAATCATGTGATAGCACCGGGTTTTCAATTTATTTAGATATTTTCGTCGAGCAAAAACTGGGTAAACAACGATAATACTTACCAGCAGCAATTCAATGTTTATTTACGGACCAATATTTGACAACTTTGACATGACACCTGGTGCTGCCATGTAACGTACTTGTTAGTTCCATTTTATTTAATTTCTACTCTTTATCGTCGAGTCGTATCGAGAGGAGATGCAATTTTTTGTCATATAAAACCCATAGGAACTTATATTTTAAATAGCTGTAAATCAAACACGTATGCTTTTATTTGATAATTTAAATATAAAAAGTATTTTTTTCGGTAAAATATGTTTTACAAGCAATGAACATTTGAATAAATAGTAGATTTCTGTGATACATAGTTAAGTTTTTTTAATTGTTTTGTTAAAATTATGTAAATAACCAATTTATTAAAGTGTTACTAGTTTATTCATAATTTATAACACCACTTATCCAACTCTACTCATTACTATGCTCACGGTTGCAACCGTAAAAATATGTCACCCAGAAGATAGCTCCGCAGAGATGGTTTTAAAGATGTTTAGAACAGCTTTTGACACCTTCATATGTGTAGCTACTTTTGATGCTGACTGTACAACCTATTCAAAGTCAAAATATTCTTTATTCAAATAGGCCTAGCAACAAGCACTTTCGAATCGTCAGTTATAAGATGTATTAACATATATAAGAATATTAATCAATTATTTAGAGCAATTTATTTATCCTATTATTATTCTTTATAATAAATATTGTTTTGTTGTAGACATGTCAAAGTAAGACATTATTGTGTAGTAAAATTTACAATAGGATCGTCAAAACATAAATAATAATAATAATAAAAAATGTACAAAAAATAGAAATCTAGACAGTTTCTAGAATAAAATCAAAATATATAATATATATTATATTGGGGCTTTACTTAATGTTTTTTTTTTATTTTCAGACGATCAGCTGAAGATTCCGTTCATTATACCAGATATTATTATGTAAACACATTGACTAGATGCTCGCCTTTCTTTGTCGGCATGCTCTTTGGCTATCTCCTTAATGTTTATAAAGGCCAAAAAGTTAACTTGCCTAGGGTAAGAATATAAACATTATCTATGTTTTTAACAATTGAAAATTTGTTATTATGCGTACATAATTTGCGATAATTATAGTACTTTCTTACCTGCAACGGGGCAGGTCGCTAGTTAGTGATTCTTCTAACATGTACATACATGTATATTTTGTTTATAAGGTATTGGCCAATTTTTAGGGTTCCGTAGTCAACTAGGAACCCTTATAGTTTCGCCATGTCTGTCCGTCCGTCTGTCCGTCCGTCCGCGGATAATCTCAGTGACCGTTAGCATTAGAAAGCTGAAATTTGGTACTAATATGTATATCAATTACGCCGACAAAGTGGTAAAATAAAAAGTGGAAAAAAATATTTTATTAGGGTACCTCCCCTATACGTAAAGTGGGGAGTGATTTTTTTTTTCATTTTAACCCTAACGTGTGATATATTGTTAGATAGCTATTTAAAAATAAATAGGGGTTTACTAAAATCATTTTTTGATAATGTTAATATTTTCGGAAATAATCACTCCAGAAGTAAAAAAAAATTTGTCCCCCCCCCTCTAACTTTTGAACCATAAGTTTTAAAAATATGAAAAAAATCTCAAAAGTAGAACTTTATAAAAACTTTGTAGGAAAATTATTTTGAACTTGATAGGTTGAATAGTTTTTGAAAAAATTACAAAAATAATTTCTGAACTAAGTTTGTAATTTAACCGTATAAACAGGTGTTTATTGTACCTGTCATTTCTACAAAATCACAATGAAATGACGTGCTTTCAAATAAAGTAAAACCGGTGAAAATCGGTTCACGCAATAAAGAATTATTCCATAAAAATCATCTTCCATACTTTAAGCTCGCGCGCAATAGTTTACTTAATTTGCCGCTAGATGTCGCTGTACGTGGAACGCTCATTTCTACATGGCGGTGTTAAGATTTTTCCTGATTTAATGGGGTCTGAGCAGGTGCGCCCATACATTAGGTAAGGTTTTGTATTTCTGTACTTAATATGTCAACTTAATGTGACGGACGGAAAACTACGGAACCCTACACTGAGCGTGGCCCGACACGCTCTTGGCCGGTTTTTAGTAATTTAATGTGATCCTTTGATAAAGAGTTACCGCCTGTTACGTTTCAGTGGTTCGTAGCCTTAGCATGGATCTGTGCTTTCGCGGTATTAGGCGGCATCATCTACTCTGTGTACCCCGTCCTCCAGATGGACTGGAACAGCCCCTTCTGGGACGGTGTCATTAACTCGTTCGCCAGACCCGGATGGGCAACGAGCATGGGCTGGATAATATTTGCGTGCACTCATGGTTATGGAGGTTAGTAATTGACTTGCTGCTCTAGATTCCTGCAGATAAGGCAGGACCTCATTTCTCTCATTTTTGGAACAACTCCACTGCGGAAGTACCTTCACCACGCCAGCCATAAAACCCTCTGTTCCGTTGGTGTTGTTTTCTTGATGGTGAGTAAGGTCGCCAGCACTCCCGAGGGCGTGGTGTGTTGGGAGCGAAGAATCTACATTTATCACTGTCTGTCAACACAAGGAATCTATAAATCAATAAGGGTCGATAATGCACTGGCGTGCGCACTCTTTATAAGCCGCAAGCATCAGCAGCCGCGTGGCTTATTCCGCGTTTTCCGCACCTCTACAAGTAAGTACTTACATTACCGCGCAATGCTATGGAACGCACGTATTCGCGCTTTACGTCTTTGTTACTGCAACTTTTAACATTTTCTGCCGACAAGTACTTTTTTTGACTTGAGTTACATGTATGATGACCCCAAAATCTTTTTTTGTAATTTTTATACATAATTAACTATTTACCGTAATAACCTAAGTTGTTTAATTATATGCATGTGACATACCGACAGGCAGACCGATAGACAGACAGACAGACACAGACAGGCAGACAGACAAAAGAAAACTATAAAGGTTCCGTTACATTGTAAATAACACAATGATTTTAACGTATGTTTTAGGCTCCCAAAGGCCGCGTTGCATGTTCTAGAAAGAGATTGCTACGTTAAGGCATGTTTGGTATACCTAAACTGGGGATTTGTTGACAGAGAAGGGTGCAAAAAAATATACATAGTTAAGGCCTGAATTTAATCTACACTTTAATTGTCTCGGTTTCGTAACGAAAGTTACCCATATAAAATATATGACTAATTGTCGTTAAGAAAATGAGAAAGTTCAAGCGTAGATTAAACGCTAACGATTAAACGTACGCTTTAATTGTCTCAGTTTCGTAGCGAAAGTTACCCATATAAAATATATGACTAATTGTCGTTAAGAAAATGAGAAAGTTCAAGCGTAGATTAAACGCTAACGATTAAACGTACGCTTTAATTGTCTCAGTTTCGTAGCGAAAGTTACCCATATAAAATATATGACTAATTGTCGTTAGGAAAATGAGAAAATTTAAGCGTAAATTAAATGAAGGTCTTTTTGCATTCCACCCAGAACGTTTTGTGTGTAGTACCTACTATTATTTAACTATCCTGTGCCATCAGGCAGATTGACCATTGTGGTATTGAAAAATGGCACTGAACATGTTTGTCATCATTTCCCCTGCAAATTGAAAAATATTAAATTAGAAGAGAAATTAGGCCGATTTCTTTCTGAGAACTCAGGCTAGGCTGCTTATCAGAAATCAAACATAACGAACATGTTGGTTTTAAGTGTTTTATAATGATGACATACGAGTATCATATCTCAATAAAAATAGTCAAATCAAAGTCATGCTTACAAAACAATAATTTTGACTAAGCAGAGCCAACACTTACCTACACTTTAATAAGGCGAAGTGGTAAATCTGATTTGTAGTATTTATGATTCTATGTTCTATCGAATAAACTTACGAGTGAATAGGCATCTTCTAAGTGAGCTCGCTTCTTCGTCGACCTTATCTTTGCACCCTGGCTAGATGCTGGCCAAGAGCAAGGCCATTTTCAAGGTTGGCAAATTGGCTTGATAGCAATCTCCTTACTCTGAGATAAGAGTTATCACATAGCCTTTTCTAAAATAATAGTTTCCTCTGCTCCTGCTTCTTGCTGTCTTAAAATGCACAGTTGCGGTTTAAACGGATTTATCTGTTCCTGCGGTAGTATCAGAAGGTGCTCTACCGTAAAATATATTGGCCTCGTCTTGGATGAAAAACTCACCTTTAAGCAGCATATAATTGCCTTATCGAAGACGACAGGACACACAAACATCATCATCACCATTTCAGCCGAATGACATGGACATAGGCCTCCCCCAAAGACTTCCACAATGACCGGTCCTGCGCCACTCGCATCCAGCGGACACCCGTGACCCTTACCAGGTCATCAGTCCACCGTGTGGGGGGCCTGCCCACGCTACGAAACATGCTTCACACAAATACACATACATTTGCACTTTCATTTTCTTTTTCAGTTGCCTAACTGCTGTATTAAATAATTTACTTTAATAGATAGAATAAGGAAGCTACTTAACTTAATTTATCTCGATAGTGTTGAATGTTTATTTATAAATATTTTTACAATATATTTCAAATAATAATTAACATTTCTCTTAACAAACAAATACTTTGTCGCGTAGCTAAGAGACAACATGTGTAAAGCGAGCTACACACTACGCAGATACGATAAGATTTTATCTGCGTATAACTGGGGAGGGGAGTTAATCCGTCTCGCTTATATGAGGGAGACGGTTTCACTCCCCTCTCCAGTTATACGCAGATAAAATCTTGTCGTATCTGTGTAGTGTGTAGCTCGCTTAACTGATAAATCCACGAGTTGTGCACGAGTCCCAAGATACAGGCTCAGCCTAGTTTGGGACTCACTGGATATCTTCTTTTTATATGGAATGTGTCTTGATGAAATAAATTATTCTTATTCTTATTTTTAATATTAATAAAAAAACTTCATGTTTTAAGATAATTCTGCAACCATTTAGTAGTGTCGCCAGCTGAACGATCAAACCAGCAAAACTGCTAAATGGTTGCAAAATTACGTACACATATACATATTTTATGAAACAACCAGTTTAATTCCTCGTTTTAGTAACAATATCTGTGAATCTTAGGCGCCTTTCTGATTTATCGATGCGGAGGCGGTACGATATGAGAAAACTGTCAGCTGTCAGTGTCAACCGATATCAATGTAGTACTGCCCCAATTCTGCGCATGGTATTACTACTGCGCAAACGTAATACTGACAGTAATTCTTCAAGTGAGGAAATTTCACATCAGTAAGCTTACGTCAAACAACAAAATACATATGACCCGCCCCGCTAAGTCAGGAGTCACCTAATAGGATGCTGCAGCCGGGTGGTTCTAAAGACACGCGACTTTCATTCTGGAGGTGTGTGAGTTCAATCTCCGGCTTTTACTGTTAATTGTGTACCAAATAATTAATAATTAAAAGTAACTTTGCGGTAAAGGAAAATATCGTGAGGAAACCGGTCTAATTCCAAAAAGGTCATTTCCCCTCTGGCTTATGTAGAAGGTTAGACGTTAGTCGCTTTTATGAAGAAATCTAGTGGCTACACCAACTCTTGGTATAAGATTGCCAGAGCAAATCAGGTTTCTTTAAAATACAACCAGAAAAACGCTACGACGATGATAATCTGTGGATCTTTTATTCCGTTAACCAGGTCCTGTCAACTGGTTCCTGTCCCTGAGTATGTGGAAGCTGCCGGCGCGGCTATCTTTCGCAATGTATATCTTACACTATGCCATTATGCACGTCGTCAACGCTTCTTCAATTGAACCAATTCATTTCACAGTGATGCGTTACGTATGTTGTTTTTTTTTTTTAAGTAATGTGTGCGATTACTTGAATTCTGGACAATCACATGTTAATAATTATACATACTTATCCTTGTTTTTTTTTCAGTTTTACAGATTTCTAGCTGATTTAGTAGCAACGCTTGTAGCCAGCTTTATAGCGACTGTCGTGATAGACTCACCTTTCTCCACACTTATCAAATTAGCGCTTGGAGGAGGTAAGAACTTGATTTTTTTTGTGATAGTTGTCTACTCAAGTTATTTATAAAACTTAACGGTCCTTAATAGGACTTAGAAAAATGCTTAGTATCCTTAGTACCAAAATTGTTACAATTTTTTTTAAAGATAATTTTAATATGATTACGTAGATGATTAAGCTTTTTGATTAAGATGATATCCACATGAAATATTTCGCACTCTTTTTTATGTAATAATGTACCTACTTAAGTTTTTTTTATTTATTAGGCAAGAGTCATAAAGGGAAGACTGATAAAGACAATGGAGACAGGAGAGGAGATAACGCCGGAACCACTTTATAATAAACAAAAATAAGTCGATACCCAACATGGTATTCGCATCAACACATTAGTTAATGATAAATAATAAATAAACCTAATAATAAATAAATATATTTTAAAATTAGTTCAATAATTAAATTTTCTCTCCTATTTTATTTGTTTTTTTTTTTGTACTACGACCTACCTATAGGCCTGCCTATAGGTAAGCAAACACCGTAGCTTATGGACACTTGCGAGGAATCACAAGTGCGTTGCCGACCCTTTATTGATTTGGGGATGCACTGTGTTGAGAGTGAGGGACTCACATATGTCTCCAGCTGTCAAGCTAGAGACATATGCAGGTCCCTCACTCCCAACACAGCGTTCTCGTGGAGTCTCAAGCGTCTATAGACAACGGCTTCCGCTTGCCATCAGGATCAGGCATACCGTAGGCACACTTTCCTGGCCACTATCGTAGTAGGTCATTATCATCATCACCATGTCAGCCGAAGGAAAGATTTCCACAAGGACTGGTCCAGCATGCAGCGGACACCCGCACCCTGTACAAGGTGATCAGTCCACCTTGTGTGCCCGCGCCACGCCTTCATGTCGCCACTCGAGAAACTTTCCGCCCAACTGCCATCAGTTTTACGTGCTTTGTGACCCGCCCACTGTCACTTAAGTTTAGCAATTCGGAGGTTATATCGGTTACTTTGGTTCTGTTGCGGATGACCTCATTCTTGATGTGATCACGCAGAGAAACTACCAGCATAGCCCTCTCCATTGCTCTTTGGGTGAATTTTATCCTTCTTATGCGACCCATAGTAAGCGAGCGCGTCTCGGTGCGATATGCCATCACTGGCAACACACACTGGCCAAAAACTCTCATCTTGAGACAATGCGGGATATTGGACAAAAAATATGCCGCAGCTGCCCAAACGCTGCTCACCCGTAGCCGTAGTGGATGACATACCTACATAGATGCAACTTCGATCATTTAGAGGTATTACTGTGGGACGTTAGCCGCATAACTTACCTATTTATGCTTTACACGCATCAATTTATTGAGTGCAGTCAACAGCAAATACAGATGATCATTTTTACGGTACCGTCGCCAAAATGGCAAAAACGGGACCCTTATAAATTCGTCATGTCTGTCCGTCCGTCCGTATGTCACAGCCGATTTACTCGGAACCTATGACCACTACAATTGTGACATTTGGTGTGAAGGTGTATGTTATGAACCGCTATAGAAATTATGATGTGAAATAACGTAAAAAATATTAAACTGGGGGGGGGGGGGGCACCCTATACATGTAACAGGCGGTCAATTTTATTTTCAATGCACATAGGGGTGTGGGGTATCCATGGATAGGCCTTCAAAAATGAAATAAAGGTTTCTGAAAAACTTTTCAATTAAAGTCAACCGTTGGTGAGATATTAGCTGTCAAAGTCGTAATAAGTGTGTCACCCTCTCTAATTTCCAAATTGTAAAGTTTAAAATTCGGAAAAAAGTTAAGATGATGTACATTAATAAATCCTTTCGACGTTTTGGTTTCAACAAGATAGGTTTAACGGTTTTTGAGTGTTATTGCTGAAAAACTGTCTTGCCAAACAAAAGGGCGTATGTGCCGTAAGATTCCTATAAAGATACGACCTTTCTTGATTAAATGTATTGAATAGTGGTTTTAAATGTACATTAGAAGGTGTTGGTACGGAACCCTTCTCTGTGCGTGGTCCGACACGCATTTGGCCGGTTTTGTACCTTGTCGCACTAACGTAACGATACTGCGACAGTTGGGATGCGTCAAGGTAGTAAAAGTGACAAAGTACTAAAATGATCCCCTACTTTTGCTGTTGACTGAACCTATACAACCCGCCCGCAACTTTTACGTACCTACACTTCCACCCTCTATTTTACTGTGATTTCAGCCCTATAAAGGCCGTATTTAGGCATAAAATATATCCTTTCTTTTAATCCCGGCCTCTTATGTTCAGAGATTCAGGCCCTTACGAGAAACCAGAGAAGACATCAAATAATAACCACTACCGAGCGAGAGGTTGCATACAAGTTTGAATAATAATAAAAAAACGGCCAAGTGCGTGTCGGATCTAGGAGGTGTCGCGAATCTACATTTAAAACTACATTTAACACTATAGAATACATCTATTCAAAAAGGTCGTATCTCGTATGGGAACTCACGGCACTTAAGCCCTTTTGTTTGGGCAAGACAGTTTTTCAGCAATAATATAATAGTATTGGGGGACAATCTTACACAAATCGCCTAGTCCCAAACTAAGCAAAGCTTGTACTATGGGTACTAGACGACGATATACATACTTATATAGATAAATACATACTTAAATACATAGAAAACATCCAAGACCCAAGAACAAATATCTGTGAAAAATGCACAAATAAATGCCCTGGCCGGGATTCAAACCCGGGACCTCTAGCTTCGGAGGCAGAGTCACTACTAAACAGGTCGTCAAATACACACAATAACTCAGAAACCGTTAGATCTATCTTGTTCAAACCAAAAATCGTTGAAAGTATTTATTAATGTACATCATCTTGATTTTTTTCAGAATATTAATCTTCATAGTTTGGAAATTTAGAGGAGGGAAGGGGGGCGGGCACTTTTTACGACTGTGACAGCTAATATCTCACCAACGGTTGACTTAAATAGAAAAGTTTATTAAAACCTCCATGTCATTTTTTAAGGCCTATTCATAGATACCCCACACGCATATGAGCATTTTTTTTAACCCCCTGTTACATGTACGGGGTGCTCCCCCCCCCCCTCCCTGCCCCCAATTTAATACCTTTTTGATAATTTCAGATCATATTTCTATAGTGGTTCATAGAATAAATCGTCCATCTGGGCCACTGGGAAAAAGGTACCCTGGTGGAACCCAGAGATAGCGAAGCTCAAGAGGGAAACTAGGGCAATATTTAATGACGCAAATTCAGCTAATGACTTTGGGTTTTATGCACAAAAGCTCACGGAATATAGCAAAGCTGTGAGAAAAGCTAAGAGGAGAGCATGGAGAAACCACTGCGATCAAATTGAGTCCATACCAGAAGGAATGAGACTGACAAAGGCGCTAGCTACTACGAAGTCAGCCCCACTAACAACCATTAGGGGTAGTGACGGTAAAATGACAAAAACGGGGTTAGAAACCCTTAAGGTAATGTGTAACACACACATTCTGGGCTCTGAAATACACCAGACCATAACGGACGGAGAGACAATTAGTGCGTTGGAACAAACCACAAAGACAACAAGGCACAATTGGGACACGTCCAAAAAGGTGGTAGATCATAAAAAGATAAAGTGGGCACTCTCAACATTCCAACCGTATAAAGCCCCGGGACCGGATGGAGTCTACCCCATTCTACTACAAGAAGCCGCTAGTGAAATAATCCCACATCTAAGTAGATTGTACAGGGCGTGTTTAGCCTTCGCACATCACCGCGCGTGTGGAGGATGGTACAAGTAACCTACTTACCCAAACCAGGGAAGGCAGATTACAATGAAGCCAAATCATATAGGCCAATAAGTCTATCATCATTCTTCCTAAAAACTTTAGAGAAACTGGTAGACAGACACATAAGGGATGGCCCTTTAAAAAGACATCCACTGCACGAATTACAATGTGCATATCAGCCAGGAAAGTCAACAGAAACGGCATTGCACCTGGTAACAACCAGAGCTGAACAGGCTATAGAGACTAAAGAACTATGCCTGGCGGCTTTCCTAGACGTGGAAGGAGCGTTCGATCGCACCACGTATAAAGCTATTAGCGAAGCTGCTAGACACGGCATAGAGCCAACCATATGCAAATGGATAAGTAATATGCTAAACGGCAGACTAATAAAGTCATCTCTTCTAGGGGATGAGATAATAGCCACGGCTACAAAGGGGTGTCCCCAGGGTGCGGTACTGTCACCAACTCTATGGAGTCTGGTGGTGAACTCACTCCTGGAAGAACTCAATAATGGTCCTATTCGCACGGTAGGATATGCGGATAATTTAGTGATACTTGTCAATGGGAAATTTCCAAGCACGGTATCAGGAATCATGAATGAAGCACTGAAGAAGGTGGAGAAATGGTGCAACTGTCACCAATTGTCCATCAATCCAGGCAAAACTGTAGTAATGCCATTTACTAGGAAAAGGATCCTTCGGGGCATACAGCCTTTAAAACTGTATGGGAGGGTGCTAGAACTGTCCAATGATGTGAAATATCTAGGCATCACGCTGGATAAGGAACTGAATTGGAAAAAGCATACTGATCTCACCATAACGAAGGCACTGAGAGTGTTTGGGATGTGTAGATCGGCATATGGCAAAACATGGGGGCTGAACCCAAAGGTACTGAAATGGATTTACACCATCATGGTGAGGCCCATTTTACTGTACGGAAGCCTGGTATGGTGGCCAAGGACTTTAAAGAGCACATGCAGAAATGACCTAATGAAGGTGCAAAGAACGGTATGCATGGCTATAACAGGGGCGTTTCGCACCACGCCAACGGCGGCGCTAGAAGTACTACTGGATCTATCGCCGCTTCATATAGTGATTAAGTCTGAAGCGCGCAAATCGCTCTACAGACTGAGGCTTCTTGGACTGTGGAGCGATAGCAAGCCAAAGACAAAACACACAAACATGGAAACAGACAGTTTCTTAGATAGAATAACAAACATGGGGTGCGACAAAATGCAACCCAAGTTTGTGTTCCATAGGAACTTCACCACAAAAGTTCCCTCAAGGGCCGAGTAGGCTGAAGGTCTGGAATCACCATACTGGTGGTGAAGACAATATCTGGTACACGGATGGATCTAAAATAGGATCCGGTACGGGAGCAGGCATATATGCAAAAGACTATAAAAGTAGCGTAAGCATGGGGCAATTCGCGACTGTCTTCCAGGCGGAGACATATGCCATAGTTGCCTGTGCACAGGAGAATATAGACAGACGAACCAAAGGAGAGACTATCTATAAGTATATACTCAGTGACAGTCAAGCAGCCCTCAAGGCGCTTACGGCGCCGAGAGTAGACTCTAGACTAGTTTACAATGGCGTTCAAGCTTTGAATAAGCTCGGAAGGCATAATAAAGTGCATCTAGTATGGATACCAGGGCACGAGGGGTTCATCGGCATCGAAAAAGCAGATGAACTGGCAAGAATGGAATCTATAGGCCATTTTGTAGGTCCAGAACCGTTTGTGGGACTCTCGCAGAGAACCATAACATCGGCCTTAAAGGATTACGCCAAAGCCATACACCAACAGGAGTGGAGGAATGAGGCGGGCTTCAGGCACTCAAAGCTCTTCATCGAAGGATTGGACCCAAGCTGGACCAAGAAACTTTGGAAATTCAGCAGAAAGCAGCTCAGAATTATAACTGGGGTGTTTACAGGTCACTTCGGGGTCAAGGATCTCTTGGCCAAGATGGGACTATCAGACAACATAGATTGTAGGATGTGTGGCGAGGATGACGAGACAATGGAACACTTACTGTGTGAATGTCACGCCCTTGCCAGACAAAGAATGAATGACTTTGGTAATGGGTACCCAGAACCAAAAGAATTCAGAGTACTCCCGCTGAGCTCCATCATCCAGTTTGTGGAAATATTGGAGAACAGCTTAGAGTAAAGGAGGGGGGGGGGGGGGGGGGGGTTATAAAGGAGGGGGCAATTGCACAAAAGATCTCATTGGGTCGAAGTGCATCCGTAAGGGCCCTCGTATAAACAACAAGATAAGATAAGATAAGGTATTGTGCAACAACAACAATGGTATAGTGAAAAAACCTATTCCACTGGGACTGGCCATGTACAATTCAAACTTATATTAGTGTTACAAAGACTGATAGAAAAGCGTTTTTCACTTTATCTAGAATGAGCTAAAAGTAATTTAAAAAAACTTTAAATTATTAATTTTTTATAATCATAGACCATTTAATACTACTTATGTGAGATTAAAAACAAGTCAACACAGCACATTGCCTTTTTTATATAACACTATATTTCACTTCGGCTCTATTTATGTATATTTATGATCGCGCTATTATTTCACTTTGCATGGTTGGGATAGTATAAGTAGTTGATATCGTTTTCGTCATTCGTTTGTACTTATTTCAAACTTAACTGAGTTACCCAAGTAATTTGCTCACCTTTCACATAGCTATATATGTCAATTTATCTCTTCATTGCAATTGAATGGCTTCACAATTAACATCTCTTCATAGCAGAATTTCTTTATTTTCTCGGCACTTTGAAACATCAGTTTGAAACTATAAGTAAGTTTTGTCTCCGGTTAGGTATTTATAATTTACCATTTGTACCCTATTTGGTGGGCACAAGCTGCATTTGTCAAGCCTGCGAGAAGAGCAACCAAACCCATTTCTCGTTAGCATGCAGCATCCCGTCCTTTATAGCTTATTTATAGCAATAAGAAACTAATTCGTTTTACTTTAATTAAAACTTAAAAGATATTCAGAAACTTTGACGTCAAGCGTAATGTCAATTGACCAATGTCAGAGTAACGTTATGTTTGTGTTCCGATACTTCCGTTTAGAAATACAAAATATTTTCTTATTTCACTCATTGGTTATGCTTATTTGTTTAGTTATTAACAACAACATGTATGCAGATAAATGTACTAAATACCTGCGAAATGGCGCCATTTTGACAAATTAGAATGAGTTTTAGTTTGACGCCAGCTCCCACTGACAGGACAGAAGTGACAGCAATGACGGCGGCAGGCTTAAAGAAAAATATAAGTAAAATCCAAAGAGGCCACATATTTCGGAAAATTAATTAAATGTCGCAGTCAAATAAAAAGTACCCTATGACAAGGCCAGCATAATATTGTTTAAATCGATTCAGCGGATTCTGAGATCCTTCGGGACACAAAACCCTCTCTTAAAATACTGGCAGAAATTTTAGAGATTTATTATATATATAGATATATAAGTATAGATAAGCATGGTTAATATAGCTTTGTAATACATGTTCATAACGATCTATAGCTCTATACACTACATCTCCCACGGAGGGAAAGAAAAAAAAAGTATTTAGTATTAAGTACTTTTTTTTCATTTTGGGTTACACATTCTTTATCGATAAATTTATATAGGCTTAAAATTAAGAGTTAATAGTATGTTTACAAAACAGACAATGCTGATCTTATTACAAACACATTTATGGGCCATCCACGGTTAAAATAGATACAGTACAGTAAGTTATCATTCAAACATAAAATACATTTTTATTGTATGAAAAGCTTCGTTCTATTTTTGTGAATGATGTCAAATTTACCATTTTTTATTATTTTAACATTGGGTGGAATATCTTTTATTACAACATATGGTCCTGAATACAAACTTTGGAGTTTATTTCCAGCTTAATTTTTAATTAAAATTTGATCTTAAGGTTTATAAGTTATCGGATTTATATAGGCATCATACCTGAATTTACGTTGTAACTTACTTGAGTATAAATTGTCACGTGCCTCTTTCTGCGTAACCTGTAAACGGTATTTTAGCTCTTTTGGATAGTCATCTTAGTTATAAAGCGGGTCTATGGATGTCACTAAATTACTTGGTAAATTACACTGCTTACCGTAGACTAACTCGAAAGGGGTGAACTTTGTTTCCGAGTGCACTGATGTATTGTAAGCGAAACTCCAAAAAGGAAGCCATTGGCTCCAAGCCTCAGGGTGATTGTCTGTCTGTATGCGTAGAAATGCACCTAAATGTTTGTGTGAATTTTCTAGAGATCCAATAGATTGGTGATGATAAGCGGTAGAGTTAATCTGATTAATATTTAAAATTTTACAAACCTCTTTCATGATGCGGAGATAAATTCTGTGCCTCTGTCAGTTGCTATGGTGTTTGGTATGCCATATTGAAGAATAAAATTGTTTACAAAACATTTCGCTACCTCTGTACATGTTTAAGAAACAAGGGGATATGCACTTACGTGTTTTGATAGTTCGCATTGTAAAGTAAGAATATATGAGTAATTATAATTATCCTTATCTAAAGGGCCCACTATATCTAAAAATATTTTGTCAAACGCGGAATGCGCTGTTGACGTCACTACCATACTGCCGTCTAATTCTTAAAACCGAACTAACCCTCAAATGGCCATTTTTGAGTTATGGGCATATTCTAAGAAATAATTTTATCCTCCGTCGACTGATTTTGGGCTTATATTTTTATCATTTGTAGTTTTGAAGATAAAGCTGAACCGCCTAACATCGTTAAGCCCATGTTTTTCAATACTGAAAAGTGACTAATAGACATTACTACACTATAATTATTATAGTGTAGTAATATATACTTATATCTAAATGCTTTTAACTGTCACTTTTCCTCACAATTCTCGCACATGAAGCAAAACTATAAAAACGTTTATGAACACAAACGTAACAAAATACCTTTTCAGTCCTTTTACCTTTTTATTACCGTTTTTGAAAACTATGTACACTCACTTGGTACTACTCAAAAAACGCTAAAATCCCTTGACTATGTTTATGCCGTGCAACCCTTCATTGAACTTGTTATAATACAATACTACAACCCAATTACCCAGCATTGCTTCGTTAAAACTGGTCTAAGCGCACATCACGCGCCGCTAGTTTCACTCGGCCACTAGTTCGGCGGTGAGGTCCGTGCGTAGAACGTTGTTTAGTGAATGAAGGATTTGTATTTATAAATTACTTATAATGCTCGGAAAAAGGTAAGAATGAATTTATGTGCAGAAGTTTTTGACTATCGGTTTAGCCAAGTGTTTAGTTAGCCTGCCTACGAAGCTGACGATGTCATGTGTCAGGTAGGGCTACATACCTTATATGTAGGTGGAGGGATGTAACAGAAGGGGTAGGCTAAAGAAAAGGTGGATGGGCTGCGTGAGAGATGAAATGAACAAGAAATATCTGGAGTACACTACCACCGGTGATTTTTACAGATTGGTATTGAAAATAGGAAGTAGTCCCAACCTAATCTTAGCTTAGTCGGAGCAGTTAGCCGTGGATCTAAACGTTTTTGATATTTTTCTTTGGAATAATGCTTTCACGCGCTGTCGGCCCGGTTGAAGGGGACCGGACGGGTGCGTGGGACTGACGGGTGGAAGGCCCTGACTACCCACTAAACCCCCAACGATGAAAGTGCCCTTGGCCTATTTGCAGAATAAATATTTGATTTTTGATTTTGATTGTCCGGCTACGCCACTACCAAGCATAGCGAAAGGTTCGCTTGATGCGCTTATAAAGTGCCTCGGATAATGTTGGAGTACTTCAATCCCGAAAACTTATTGAACAGCTATTAGGGTTCCGCGATCCTGCACCTTATCCACTGGAGGAGGCAAATGCGCGCCTGGTTTTTCGTCTGCGAATGGGTCGTTCCTTCGCTCTAATTCCGCAGCCTCCTTCGAAACCAATACGGACTTCTAAAAGGAGGTCATTGCTTCTCAGGATTTCTCGTTATCGAACATTTTCGATACAATGGTTGGCAGCGAGATTTCCTTACTTAATCTAACAGCCAAGTTATACCGCCGTGTACCTCGAGTGTGTGGCGCACATCGTCTACTGCTGCGCTACATATAGTTGAAGCGCTGCCATGGGGGCAGCGGGGGCTTTTTCACTTCTCAAAATGAGCCAGCGCTACCCCTATGTTTAATCTGCTAACTCCAAATCTGCTCTCCATCTCGAAAGCCAGTTAGTTATTGCTGCGGCTTCTACCTTCCATTGGTTAGGACGCTTTCCCCTGGCTCTCAGTTCCGCACGGTATCGGTATACCTCGGCCAGAACCTCTGTTTGCGATTCCGAGGGCGGGTCAGAGGCCAGTAGTCCGGCCCAGAATTACACGCACTGATTAACTTTTGTGGTTGCCTCAATAGGATCTGAGGCCCCATAGGCGTGAGGGTGTCCATCCACACAGGTGCCCCATAAAGTGCTCCAGATAAATCTAGAATAGAGGGCATAGGGACCTCCTTGTCTCGAAAGCAGTCTCCTGAGGGATGCTGCAGCGCCTTTGGGCCAGCCGAGCGAAGTATGCCCCGAATTTACATTTTGCGTTGAGAGTGAGACCGACATACCTCACGTGACGTTTCCGTCTCAATCTCAATGGCCGTCCCTATATCGTACATGACTGTGTTTCGTTTACACAGAATGTCAATAACTTTTGTATATACTTGTCATTCAACAAATGCAGGATTGCGTGGTTTTGACAATCTATACTAACTTCCTCGTGAAGGATTACAAGCCTTAAGACAAGTTAACTGTGATGGTTCGTCATCTAACGTGTTTTTAGATTAGTGCACAGTCGAAGTGCAATTAAAGTTTTCCGTAATTTCTTAGCAATAAGATGGCTACAGGTCAAAAAACTTTTTATAACAAACTTTCTTTTGATCGTTATCGTGATCAGTACACTACTATACACCAGTTAAATTACTTAGTTGTTATTTAACTATGCATGTATTTTTAAATATGATTGGGTTTTAAATATTGATGCACAAATGCTTTGCAAGAAAACCGTTACGGTATACTTAGCGATGTTTTAGTGTTGAAATTATGCATTGTTCGTGATTTATATGCATATCTAAAATATAAAATCGTAAATATAAAACAAAGAAAAGAGTATTTCACGAAATGCTATGCTACTATGTCAAGTATGAATTTAGTTTGAATTTTCCTATTCAAAATTTTCAGGATAAACCTTATTATTGTGTAGAGATATCGTTTTAGGAGTTTTTTTGCGTTTATCTCAAAACTACAATTATAATAATATTGGGGGGACAATCTTACACAAATCGACCTAGTCCCAAACTAAGCAAAGCTTGTACTATGGGTACTAGACGACGATATACATACTTATATAGATAAATACATACTTAAATACATAGAAAACATCCAAGACCCAAGTACAAATATCCGTGAAAAATGCACAAATTAACTTTCTCGAGTCCAGGCCAGTAATAGTATTTTTTCATGTTATTATACATTCTCCTTATACCCGCGTGCCCACTAGTGGGTAATAGGTGAAAATCATTAAGTAACACTCTTTTGTCGTCCTTGTCATAAATCCTTTTCACTTCATTTAATATATTTAGTCGTGGTCCGGACCAAGTCACCATATTTTTTATCTCACTTACTAATTTCTCGACAAAAATATTATTATTATTATTTTTAATAAAATGTATTTCTTCAACATTTATTCCTTACAAAACTGACTAAGTTCTCTCACAAAAGCGGTCAGGCCTGTCGTTAGTAGCAACCATATCCACCGGAGATCCCGCGTCCATCCTTCTTCTTTGCGCTCTAGTCATTACATTCATTACATGCCTATTCATATCTTTTAACTCGTCTGACGTAATGCGTATCCTGGACAATGCGTCTGCAGCCACATTTTCCTTGCCTTCCACATATTTAACCACAAAATCGTATTCCTCTAATGTCAGTCTAAATTTCAATAATCTACTGGAGGGATCTGTCATATTAAATAAGTACACTAGTGGTTTATGATCGGTAAATATTTTGAATTTACGCCCGTATAAATAAGGCCTAAAGTGCTGTACCGCCCAAACCACGGCAAGCAATTCAAGGTGCACTGTAGGGTAGTGTACTTCAGCTTTATTTAAGCTCCTACTTGCATACGCTATGGGTAATTTATTTGAATTAGCCAAGATTGCACCTATTGAAAATTTTGAAGCGTCGGTTTGCAAGATAAACTCATTTTCCTCTGAAAAATCTGGATATTGTAAAATTGGAGGTGAGGTCATGCACTCTTTAAGGCAGTCAAATGATTTTTGACAGTTGCCATCCCATTTAAATGTTTTGTTTTTTCTGCATAATAAATTCAAGTAATATGCTTTCTCGGCAAAATTTGAGATGAATTTACGGTAATAATTAGCGAAAGCTACAAATCGTTTCACCTCGTCTGTGCTCTTAGGAGCTGGATAATTCTTCATAACTTCGATTTTAGATGGATCTGGCAACACTCCACTACCGGATACAACATGACCTAAATAAAGTAAATCTTTTCTCAAAAAATCACATTTTTCCGGATTTAATTTCAAATTTACGCTTCTAAGTCTTTCGAACACATCCTGTAGATTTTTATTGTGATCATTTAAATTACGTCCGAAAATTATGAGGTCATCTAGATAAACAAAACATTTTTGATACGATAATCCAGCCATCGCCATGGTCATCATCCTGGAAAATTAATTAGGACTAGTTTTACAACCCATGGGCATCCGGGTCATTTGATATCTACCCCCACAGAAAGCTGTAAATTTTCTACTGGCTGGTTTTCAACACGACGTTGTAATAACCTTGGTTCAAATCTAAATGTGTAAAATAGATACTACCGGATAATGAATCTAATATCTCTGTAATATTGGGAAGCGGAAATTTATCGTCTGTAATACAATTATTTAGTTTTCGGTAATCTACTATTAAACACCATTTCTTGTTTCCACTCCGTTATCCGATTTTTTAGGTACCAGTAATATCGGGCTTGACCACTCACTTCTCCACGGCTCAATAATACCTTGTTCCAACATATTATCCAATTGTTTTTGTACTTCCCCTTGTTGGGAATATGGCAGCCTATATGGTTTTACATACACGGGTTGCACATCCGGTTTCAGTGTTATGTTATGCTTATATATGTTTGTTGTTGTTAATTTGTCCCCTGGCAAGTAAAAAATATCGCAGTATTTAGCACACAAATTTTCAATTGAAACCTGTTCTTCCCTATTTAAATTACCAAGTTTCAAACAAGAAAACATCCTTTTAACTCGGTCCGCATTTTTCTGCGTTTCGCTAAACATACATACATCGTAGTCACTTGCTTTGTGAATAGTCGGGCTAACTTGGTTAACTGTGAAATCATTTTCCGTCGTATTAAGCAAACGAATAGGTATCTTTCCATTGTTAGGTTTTACTAACGCACTAGCTATAAATAATCCGGGTTGAATCTCATCCGCGCACACCACACATTCCTCTTCCATATCCGTCTTTATATATCGTATAGCTTCCGATCGAGCCGGTATTAAACGATTGCTATCCTGCGTGTATAGCGGTACATAATCTTACAGTCATAACTATTCCTTAAAGTCAAAGTGTTGTCAAAGTAGTCTATAGTTGACGCGTACTTTCTAAAAAAGTCTAATCCTAAGATACCGCTAGCCGTACATGGCAATGAATTAAACACATAGAACTTGTGATTAAGGCTATGTTGTCCATAATTAAGGTCTAAGTAAACATATCCAATAGGCTGGACTTTGCCGCCTATTCCGCTGAATACTACATTATCGTTATGGATAGGAATATTCTGGTTGCGTATGTACTCATATATTTATAGCACATAAGGTAGAGCCCGTATCGACTAAGAATTGGGTTGCAATGTCCCTACCTAGAGATAATTCTACGTAACTATAATTCTTGCTACTACTAATTAAAATATACTCTTTAGTCACGAAAAAACTGATTCTCTTTATTATTAGGCACGCTACTCTCGCTATCCGTCATAACACGTATTTCTTGTTGATTACGTATCCCATTGTTTCTAGGCCTATTAGAGTAATATTGGAACCTACCTCTATGTTGCTGGTAGGGCCTCGTTGCTCCTCGGGCATCCGGAACTTGGAAGCCTCGTCCCGTACCTCGCTGTCGGCCGCTGGACCCGAGCCTTCCCGGTTGATAGCCGCGTGCTGAATACGACATACCACGATTACCACGGTGTCCCCTGGAGTATGTGGATGAAGGGCCTGTGAAATACCTCGAATTGTAATTATGATGACGTTCCATCGTTAAAATCCCTTCTGACGTACTTGGTGTAGAATGGTCGTAGTCAATGGCAGCTTGAACTGCATCTTTTGTAAAATTCATTCATTCATTTATTTCATAAACAATAAAAATTGTGTTTGAAAATACATACATTAAAATTAAAGTAAATTAACAATGTCAAAGTAAAAAATAATAATAATTGTTCACGCTGGCATCGCGTGAAGCCTATGGACGACAGCGGGGTGCGGCGCGGGACGAGCGGCGGGCAGCGGCGCCAGCGCGGCGCGTCTGCGGCGGCCGCCCCACCACTACCATTCCGAATGACACGGCGCGACGCCGCGTCCGTGCGTTAAAGTTACTTATTTTTAATACAATCTTACATGTTCAGGGTTGTTTGATTGCTGCCACCAACGCCAGCCCCTTCCCTGAACAAGTTGGCGACCAGCAACAGGGCGACGGTCTGCAAACAATGGCCGGTGCAGCCTAGATAGAAGGAAGAAGGAAGCCATCCAGTGCCTGCACTATCATCACAGCGTCTCGCCGGGCAGGGCGAATAAGTCATCGGTCAAAGGTCACGCGGAATATTTCTCGAAGTTACTCGGACTGCCATCGCTCCAGGAAACCATTCGCAAAGGAAGTAAGCCCGTTCCCTACTAAAGTGCCGTGATCCAATTCCCTTGCACCCCTATAGATTCGTGTGAATAGTGTCGTGAGTGTGGATAGGTATTTCAATTAACGACTAGCGTAGCCATAGTGTACGTGAAAGTTTAACAAAAGGATTTCGTTATTAGCAGTTATTATCGCAAACAAACAGCTCAGTGCTTTGTTTGCACAACCTAATGCGAATAATCTTAAATACCAAGATAATTAGTTAAAAACAAACAGCTTAGTGCTTTGTTTAAATACTGAAAATAGTTCCAAATAATAGTGCATAGTTCAATCGTTCGATAGGTACAGGATTAGTGGAAATCTACCTATACCGAGAGGATTGCAAACTTAAATCGTCGTTGTTATTTAGTGTGTTTATTGGCATTTATTAGCCATAGCTATTTATTTTTCATTACGTTCGTGAGATACAGAGTTGTATAGAAGTTAGGTATTCCGAAATCTACCGACGAATTATAAGGAAAAGTTACAAGTGAAATAGATTCAACTTGTTTAGTCATTATCACCTCCGTCACAATTTTAGGGCGCAGTTAAGGTGTTTATTCATTTAGGTATAGTTACTTGCGAGCCATATTGCAACGTAACAAAGTCAAGGCCCAAACAAAGGGTACATTATTGTAGGTTATTTACTACATAAGTACATATTGTTTTTAATCCATGTTCGTGTTATAAAAGTGTTCCTACATTATATAAAGAGTTTACTTATAATCGTAACATCATAATATTGTAACGTAATCATTAGTGACGCAAACCACTATAACAATTTAAGTGCTTTCTTTCATTTGCACCACTTCGTGTTTATTTCACTGCTCATTTTAGCATCTCTTCTGGTTTGTGCACTGGTGTGTGATACCTACAGCTATTCTTGTTTTATTAAGCAATTGTTACATTTTCGTAAACATAATTGTTCCGAATCTTATACTTAGCCCTGCTATTGCAATTGCACCCAGTCCTAGCGCATCGCTTGAGCCTACGCACCGAACATTCCAGGTTATCGCAACGCCGCGCCGGGCTACTTCGCGCTACGCTCGGGTTGCTTGCTAGCCGCGCAGCGGTTTCCGTGCTTATAGCAGAGTGCAGCGTCAGAGCTACAGCGCGCTCGCTTATCTTCTGGCTTCGCTTCACTGGAATTTGGTTTGCTTGCACATTTTAGCCCTTCTCTTTGTTTGCTTATTCTTGCAATTAGAGTCAAGTCCTAATACAATGACGCCGAGCCCTGGCAATAATGGGGAGGGAGATGAACGGGAGGAACTGTCAGTTCTAGTTCGCAAGCGCGGTACAATAAAAGCACGCGTTACCAAATTTAAAGAGTTTCTCACTGCGTTCGAGCAAATTAGTGGGGAAGTGATAACCACTAAACATACAAGCGATATAAATTTAAGATTAAAAAAGATAAATGAGCTTTTTACGGAATTTGAACTTGTTCAAACGCAGATTGAAACCAAGGATTCTGAAAATAATTTAGATAGACGTCTGCAAGAGCGCTTCGAAATGGAGAATCAGTTCTTTTCTGTCATTTCCAGCGCCGAGGAAATAGTTTCGAGGTATGAGGAGCGAGTCGAGAGCCCCAGTCGGAGACTTTCTGTTGGCAGTAGTTCTAGCAATCAATGCACCAGCCAGCTGCGGCTTCCGACAATCAAATTGCCCAGTTTTGACGGCAATTACACAAAATGGCTTGAATTCAGAGATACTTTCGACTCGCTGATCAACGGAAATGAAACTATTTCCAATATAAGCAAGTTTCACTACCTCAGATCCTCCCTGGAGGGCGGTGCTGCGGTCACAATAAAATCCATTGAGTTCACGGCAGATAATTATCCCGTGGCGTGGGAACTACTTTGTAGTAGATATAATAACAAAAATGTGTTGATAAATAATCATCTCAAATCGTTTTTCATGCTCGAGTCTCTTAATAGAGAATCTCATAAATCCTTAAGGTATATTATAGACCATGTGTCAAAGAATTTGAGAGCCTTGAATACACTGGGTGAACGCACCGATATGTGGGATACCCTTGTAATATATATAGTAGCACAGAAACTAGATAGTGTAACTAGTATTAAGTGGGAAGAATACAAAGCTAACCTTACAGAGTCTCCCACTCTTGAAGATTTTTATCAGTTCCTTAGAAACCGGGCTGACGTTTTGGAGACTGTGCAAGGTGGCTCAAAGGCTTTTCAATCAAACAATAACCATACAAAACATGAGAAGTTTAATCAGACCAGACCTCAAGGTCACATCAAGTCATTCTTTTCTTCAACACAGAAAGGATCTTGTTTTATGTGTAATAAAAATCACCGTCTGTATGAGTGTAAGATATTTGGAGAGATGTCACCCGAGGCGAGGGAGGTTGAAGTATTTAAGCGAAAATTATGCCTCAACTGCCTTCGCCCCGGCCATACGACTGCTGGCTGCCGCCTCAATGCTTGCAGAACCTGCAACCAAAAACATAACAGTTTATTATGTAAAGCTAATAATAATCAGAATAGTCAGCTATTAAGCAACAACAATCAAGGTAATAATATTAATAACATAAAGTCTAGTACCGCCAACGAACAACAAAGCACGAACAACGTGGCCAGTACTAGTACTTCGTTAACAACACTTACCTCTTCCTTGAATGAGAGTGAAGTTCTTCTGGGCACTGCAATGGTTGAGGTGGTGGATGATCAGAATAATACATACCCCGCGCGCGTGCTACTAGATTGCGAGAGCCAAAGCAGCTTCGTAACAGAAAACCTGAAAAACAAACTTAACATTAAATGTGATAAGTCACATTTGAAACAAGTAAGTGGACTTAATAATTTAACATCTCTCGTATCTGATAGTTGCACACTAAAGATTAAATCAAAAATTAATTCGTTCGCTACCAATGTGAACTGTATGATTATTCCAAGTATTGCTGAAAACTTACCCAGTTTGGAGGTGAATCCTGATAAACTTAAGTTACCCAATAATATACCATTGGCAGACCCCGAGTTTTATAAAAGTGACAAAATTGATATTTTAATCGGGTCTGACGTAATGTGGAGTATTGTTAAGGGTGGTTGTCAAATTCCATTGGACCAAAATGGGCCTACGCTCATTTATTCTAAATTTGGTTGGTTGGTTTCGGGACCCGTGAGTTTGGCTGCGCCTGCTTTGTCACGCGGCAAAATATTATGTAACTTTAGCCAGGAAATCAAGGATTCGCTTTCACGGTTTTGGGAGTTGGAAACATTCACTACACCCAACAAGGTTTGCTCAACTGATGAGCAAATATGCGAAGATTCATTCAAAAAAAAATACAATTAGGTTAGAATCCGGGCGTTTTCAAGTGTCTATGCCATTGAAGGAGTCACCAGAGGTCCTGGGAGACTCATTTACGTTAGCTAAGCGATGTTTTTTTAACTTAGAGAGGCGCTTTCTAAAGCAGCCTGTGTTAAAGCAAATGTATAGTGAATTTATTGAAGAGTATGCAGCGCTGGGTCACTTAACTGAAATAGAGAGGCCATTTAATGGTAATTACCTACCACATCACGCTGTGCTCCGAGAGAAGAGCGAGACAACGAAGATCCGGGTGGTCTACAACGCTAGCGCGCGCACAACGTCAGGCAAGTCGTTAAACGATATTCAGTACGTGGGCCCAGTGGTGCAAAATGACCTATTGTCCATTCTATTGAGATTTCGACAGCATAGGTATGTTCTGACAGGTGACATAGCCAAAATGTATCGCCAGATTTCGTTAGATGAGTCTCAGCGTTATTTACAACTGATATTATGGCGCGATAATGAGACTCAACCATTAAGAACACTACAACTCAACACAGTCACGTATGGTACAGCCTCCGCCAGTTTTCTGGCCATGAGATGTTTAGTTGAATTATCGAAGGAGTGTGCTGATATAAAAATAGCTAACGTGATAAAGAATGATTTTTATTGCGATGATCTCATCACCGGTACTAATGACATGGCCGCGCTAAAGTACCTGCGAGACGCAGTGGTTGACAAGTTAGCTGAAGCTTGTCTCCCGCTAAGAAAGTTTAGAACAAATATACCATGTATATTTGCTAACGACCCCATCCCAAACACAAGCACTGAAAAAGACTTATCACAAATCAATGATCATTATTCGAATTTACAGAACCAGTCGTCTGTTCTGGGGTTGAATTGGAGTCCTTTGCAGGATAATCTTAACTTTCTAGTCGATTTTAAAACCGAGCCGGTATTCACAAAGCGAAATATCCTTGCAACAACTTGTAAGATATTTGACCCACTGGGTTTGCTTAGTCCCTGTACTATTGTACCCAAAATTCTCTTGCAAAGGCTTTGGATTTCTGGCCTCGCCTGGGATGACCCGGTACCTCCTGACGTAAGCAAAGAGTGGAATAACTTTCTATCAAATTTAGACCAGATTAAATCAATAAATATTCCACGTTTCGTCATGCAGGATTCACCGGTAATGACACAACTGCATTGCTTTGCGGATGCTTCTCAAGATGCATTTGCAACATGCATCTATATACGTTGTGTAGACATGATGGGTAATATTTCGATAAGACTACTTTGCGCGAAGGCCAGGGTAGCTCCAATAAAGAGAAGCACGATACCAAGATTGGAGCTGGCTGCTGCTTTGCTTGGAGCTCAATTGAGCGCGAAGGTATGTCAGTCACTCACATGTAATATAGATAAAAAATACTTTTGGACTGATTCCACCATAGTGTTGACCTGGATCAAAAATGTAAGTCCTAAAAATTTAAAACAATTCGTATATAACAGAGTCAACGAAATACACGAGTTGACTGACAAATCTTCGTGGCATCATGTTCCGACAGACATGAACGCAGCGGATATCGCATCGCGCGGGGCTAGCCCTAGCCAGTTGCAAAATGCTATATTTTGGTTCGACGGACCATTATTCTTAAAGAATCCTGAGTCTGAGTGGCCTAACACTCAAATTATTGATGTGACAGTACCAGAACTAAAGGTGTTCACTTGTACTATATCAAAGCAGTCATTTGACTTTACGCGATTTTCCAAATATCACAGAATGATTCGTGTCGTAGGGTACATTTTGAGATTCATTTACAACTGTAATAAAACAAAAACTGCGCGCCAAGGCGGTTTTCTAACAAATGAAGAATTAGACAAATCGACTCTCACCCTAATCAGAGCATGTCAAAGTGACTCATTCCCAAAGGATTTGCAGTGTCTCAAAAGGGATCAGCCTGTACATTTTAAGTCAAAATTTTTTTTGCTCAATCCCTTTTTAGATGAACACAACTTGATTCGAGTTGGAGGACGTATACAGGGTCCTATATGTGATTATTCAAAAAAACACCCTATTTTGCTATGCTCAAGACATGTATTCACCAAACTTCTATTTAAAAAAGAACACTTAAGCAACATGCATTGTGGGCCTCAATTATTGTTGAATATAGTGAGAGACCAATACTGGCCTATTGGTGGAAGGAACCTTGCTCGGCAGACTTTCAAAAAATGCGTTGTTTGTGTGCGTATTCAAGGCAGCTCATTTCAGCCCATGATGGCCAACTTGCCCCCTCCCCGCGTTACTTTAACATACACGTTCATGGTAACTGGTATGGACTTTTCGGGACCCTTCTTCATTGCAAACCGCAAGGGCAGAGGGTGCACGTTGTCTAAATGTTGGCTATGCTTATTCGTATGTCTCAGCACAAAGGCTGTGCACTTAGAAGTTGTGAGCAGCATGAGCACCGATGCCTTCATAATGACCTTCCGCAGATTTATATCACGTCGTGGTAGGCCTCATGAACTTTATTGTGACAACGGCACCAACTTTGTTGGGGCCAATAATGAGTTGGGCCGAATGTTGCGAGCAAGCCAAAGGGCTATGAGTGAGGCCGCCCATGAGAAGGGCATCAAATTCCATTTTAGTCCAGCGTACTCCCCTCATTTCGGAGGTATCTTCGAAGCTGGTATAAAATCTGCTAAAACTCTGCTAAGACGTGTAATTGGTAACACTAATCTGACGTTTGAGGAACTAACGACACTGTTCACACAAATCGAAGGAATCCTCTATTCCCGTCCGTTAACTCCTCTGACGTCAGATCCTTCTGATATGTCTCCTCTGACTCCAGGGCACTTCCTGATAGGGCGGCCACTTACCGCTTTACCAGAGCCACCTATTATGACAAAATGTCCAAACAGATATCAGAGAATAGAACAGATGAGACAACACTTCTGGGCACGATTTCATAATGAATACCTGAGCGAACTTCAGCAGCGGACCAAGTGGCGGGTCAAGAATAACGAGCTTAAGGCGGGCGACCTCGTCGTAATCAAAGATGACAACGTCCCACCGATGCGATGGCGCTTAGGACGCGTGCACCAACTATACCCAGGCCTGGATGGCATATCTAGAGTGGCGGACTTTAAGACGGCCAAAGGCATAGTGAAGAGGGCCGTGAATCGAGTCTGCTTGCTTCCACTGAGCGAAACCGACGCCGACAGCTCTCTTGGAACCCAGGGCTTCCAAGGCGGGGACCCTGTTCACGCGGGCATCGCGTGAAGCCTATGGACGACAGCGGGGTGCGGCGCGGGACGAGCGGCGGGCAGCGGCGCCAGCGCGGCGCGTCTGCGGCGGCCGCCCCACCACTACCATTCCGAACGACACGGCGCGACGCCGCGTCCGTGCGTTAAAGTTACTTATTTTTAATACAATCTTACATGTTCAGGGTTGTTTGATTGCTGCCACCAACGCCAGCCCCTTCCCTGAACAATAATAATATCAAAGTTATAAGTAAAAAGGAAAATACAGTTCAAATCCTGTTTGAACTGGATTTTCAGGACGTCTGACGGTGCCCCTGTCCTGCGGCTCGAGTCTCTCAAGGATATCAAGAAGATGTTATGAATCGAGAATCATTTACTTATTGTCTTATCACTAATAATTTTGTTCTGCTACTTATGCCGTTCATATATATTACACTTAAATCACCTAACCACTTACCTACATTCACACACTCACATATGTAATTCACATACCTCCAATTATTACACCAAAACGTCTTTACCGAATAACTGTTTACACATGGCTATCAGTTTGATGTCCTATAAGTTCGACATTTACCTAATTTATAATACCTCAGATAAATATAATACAGAAAACTCACTTTTAAGTATAGGTATGTTTACATTCATAAAACCTGTGCAAGGACAGGATTTTTTGTGGTTCCTTTTTTACGAAAAAAACAAGGACAGGGCGTTCTGCTCGATCTCTGACTATAAACTAAATTATTTGCCATTGCAATGCCTATTTTGTCACTTAACTATCTGGTGTACAATCAATGCATTATATGAACACTACTCGATGCAATAGGTCGCGCATTACAGCGAATGTGACCACTTCACGGTCATTCACATATGGTTTATTGAAATCCCAACGTCTACAAAAAGTTGTTTACATGTCTTCGCTGGCTAAATCGATGCGTTTTATTGTTTTACGTAATTCTATGCACATGGTCTTAACATTGGATGCGGTTATTGTTTTGTTATTTCTTATACATCTGCATAATTATTGCTCACATATACTGCAATGCCCCTAAACATACTCGTATATTACCAAAATGTGCGCGGTTTGCGCACAAAAACATGTGAGTTTTATAGAAGTATCTTTATACATAAGTATGATATTTATATTATAACCGAAACTTGGCTCCACGCAGGTGTATTTGATAGCGAATTATGTAACTCACAATATGATGTCTTTAGACTGGACCGAGATTTGAAATTGACGAATTTAAGTACGGGTGGGGGAGTCATGGTGTGCGCTCGGCGCGAACTAGGAGTAACGCTGCGCGTAGACAGGTCAACTCCACATTATTATTATTATTATTATTATATTTTCCGGGGGGGAAATCCTTTATGGATACCGCCGCACCACGGGGACAGTGCGCTGGTTATGTCGGACTTGCACCGACTAAAAACCCCCCGATCGTCCTCCTCAACTCATTTCGGGCGGCTCTGGGATCTCCTTCGGAACGCACCAGTGCCGCCCTAGAGTCTGTGGGTCCAACCATCTGCTTTTATAGGCGATCACAGCCCCCAACTGTGACCGTCTTCGACCCTAAGGACCCCCTTTTAGTCGCCTTCTACGACAGGCAGAGGATACCGTAGCCGTATTCTATACCCGGGCTACAGGGCGCAACGGCGACGTATTATCGTCGCCGCCTCCTCCTCCGAGCAGGGTCATTACGCTCCCGTTCACGCTCTGCGGTCTCCTTGTGGACCATGACAGTCTCACAAAAGGTGACAGCTGCATCCCAAGCGGAGCTTATGCTCAACATTGCCGCTATAAGATCGGGTGGGGAGAGATCTTGCCCCACTTTTTGTATTTGGATCTGCCGCTTAGTCCGCCATGCTGGGCATTCCTCGAGCGTGTGCTGCGCAGAGTCCAGGTCAGAACAGCAGTGGTGACATCGTGATGTCTGCTCTTTGCCTATTCTGTGCAGGTACTCACCGAAGCAGCCATGTCCGGTGAGTACCTGCGTCAGCCTGTAGGTCACTCGACCCTTCCGCTTCAGCCACTGGTCAAAGTGCGGCAGGATCGCGGCGACTACCCGCTGCCGTGTGCTACGGGGTTCCTCCAGTCGCTCACGCCAGCATGTGATGGCTTGCCTGTGGGCCCTCTCTCGCAATGCCTTAATTTCTATTTCTGCAGCGCTTTCATCCTCTACGCGCAAGGCATTGTAGATTTTTGCATCCATTTCTGCCAAGATGTCTAGCGGCGGAAACCGTGCTAGGAGGGCCGCCGCCTCGTACGATATCGTGCGGTATCCGCGGGCGACCCTGATGGCTATCCGGCGCTGAACTGCGAGTACCTTCGCTCTCCTGCGTCGGTTGCGCGTCAGCCGCTCTGACCACACGGGTGCCCCGTATAGTGCGATAGACCGCACCACACCTGCGTATAGTCGGCGTACTCCCTCCTCCGGCCCTCCGAGATTTGGCAGCAGTCTGTGCAATGCACCCGCCGTTCTTTGAATCGGGGAATCAAACAACGGTTGAAATGCTCGTCAAAGGTCCATCGGTTATCTAATGTTAGGCCCAAGTATTTCATAAACTGACCGACCCGGACTTCTACCTCTCCAACCCGCACGGAATTAGCTGGAGGCTCCCGACCTCGCCGCAATCCATGTATCCAAAGCGCCTCGGTCTTAGGTGGCGCAATTGTAAGACCGATGCTGCGAATCTTGTTTACCAAGACTGTAACGCCTAGCTCTGCCAGTCTTGTGGTCCTAATAAAATCTTCCCCTTCGGCAAGAACTAGACTGTCGTCCGCATAGCAGACTACACTGACGCCATTGGGAAGCACCGCTCGCAGAACTGAATCGTATGCGAGATTCCACAGGAGAGGGCCCAAAATCGACCCCTGTGGTACCCCGCACTCGACCTCCCTCTGCATATCGGCACCATATCGGCCGGGGTAGCGGATGCTCCTGTCGGATAAGTACGCCCCGATCACAGTCCTCAAGTAAGAAGGCAGTCGATGGTACACCAAAGCCCTTCGAATTGCACTCCAAGGAAGAGAATTGAAAGCGTTGACGATGTCAAGGCTAATCGCCAATACCACTCTTCCTTGAGAAATTGCATGCTCCAACAATTCTCGAAAGCGAAGGATCGCATGACTGTCACATGTTGATCGACCTCGACGAAAGCCAAGTTGACTATCCGACAGGTTCGGACCATCGCTACTTAGATGCCGATTGATACGCAGGGAGACAATACGCTCAAAAAGCTTTCCATACCTTCTAAGACTATTCATTCCAAATTTAATCTTAATATTGCCACAGTTTAGTTACCTCCTAATTACCGAATTTTACCTAGCGATATTAAAAACGTTATTGAAACAGTGTCACTAGTGCATAGTCTAAATACTCGGGATTATTTTATGGTTGTTGGCGACTTTAACTTACCTTGCATAGAATGGGCTAGTGCTGGACCAACTTACTTAAAAAAGGGGTCCGCTGAAATTCAAAAGGCGGGTATTGAACTAATCGAAGAATTTTCATGTCTCGGCTTGGAACAACGCAATTGTTTAAAAAATGCAAACGGGAATACGCTTGATCTTGTATTTAGTAATTTCTTTTTGGGCATAAATAGGTTGACTACTCCAATACTGAAGGAGGACAAAGCACATCCCAGTTTTTCCATTATACCTTATTGAGCCTTATTGAGCTTACTGTGGGACTAGTTCGATCTGTGTAAAAATTGTCCCAATATATTTATTTATTTATTTATTTATTTTATTTAAGGCGGGCGACCTCGTCGTAATCAAAGATGACAACGTCCCACCGATGCGATGGCGCTTAGGACGCGTGCACCAACTATACCCAGGCCTGGATGGCATATCTAGAGTGGCGGACTTTAAGACGGCCAAAGGCATAGTGAAGAGGGCCGTGAATCGAGTCTGCTTGCTTCCACTGAGCGAAACCGACGCCGACAGCTCTCTTGGAACCCAGGGCTTCCAAGGCGGGGACCCTGTTCACGCGGGCATCGCGTGAAGCCTATGGACGACAGCGGGGTGCGGCGCGGGACGAGCGGCGGGCAGCGGCGCCAGCGCGGCGCGTCTGCGGCGGCCGCCCCACCACTACCATTCCGAACGACACGGCGCGACGCCGCGTCCGTGCGTTAAAGTTACTTATTTTTAATACAATCTTACATGTTCAGGGTTGTTTGATTGCTGCCACCAACGCCAGCCCCTTCCCTGAACAATAATAATATCAAAGTTATAAGTAAAAAGGAAAATACAGTTCAAATCCTGTTTGAACTGGATTTTCAGGACGTCTGACGGTGCCCCTGTCCTGCGGCTCGAGTCTCTCAAGGATATCAAGAAGATGTTATGAATCGAGAATCATTTACTTATTGTCTTATCACTAATAATTTTGTTCTGCTACTTATGCCGTTCATATATATTACACTTAAATCACCTAACCACTTACCTACATTCACACACTCACATATGTAATTCACATACCTCCAATTATTACACCAAAACGTCTTTACCGAATAACTGTTTACACATGGCTATCAGTTTGATGTCCTATAAGTTCGACATTTACCTAATTTATAATACCTCAGATAAATATAATACAGAAAACTCACTTTTAAGTATAGGTATGTTTACATTCATAAAACCTGTGCAAGGACAGGATTTTTTGTGGTTCCTTTTTTACGAAAAAAACAAGGACAGGGCGTTCTGCTCGATCTCTGACTATAAACTAAATTATTTGCCATTGCAATGCCTATTTTGTCACTTAACTATCTGGTGTACAATCAATGCATTATATGAACACTACTCGATGCAATAGGTCGCGCATTACAGCGAATGTGACCACTTCACGGTCATTCACATATGGTTTATTGAAATCCCAACGTCTACAAAAAGTTGTTTACATGTCTTCGCTGGCTAAATCGATGCGTTTTATTGTTTTACGTAATTCTATGCACATGGTCTTAACATTGGATGCGGTTATTGTTTTGTTATTTCTTATACATCTGCATAATTATTGCTCACATATACTGCAATGCCCCTAAACATACTCGTATATTACCAAAATGTGCGCGGTTTGCGCACAAAAACATGTGAGTTTTATAGAAGTATCTTTATACATAAGTATGATATTTATATTATAACCGAAACTTGGCTCCACGCAGGTGTATTTGATAGCGAATTATGTAACTCACAATATGATGTCTTTAGACTGGACCGAGATTTGAAATTGACGAATTTAAGTACGGGTGGGGGAGTCATGGTGTGCGCTCGGCGCGAACTAGGAGTAACGCTGCGCGTAGACAGGTCAACTCCACATTATTATTATTATTATTATTATATTTTCCGGGGGGGAAATCCTTTATGGATACCGCCGCACCACGGGGACAGTGCGCTGGTTATGTCGGACTTGCACCGACTAAAAACCCCCCGATCGTCCTCCTCAACTCATTTCGGGCGGCTCTGGGATCTCCTTCGGAACGCACCAGTGCCGCCCTAGAGTCTGTGGGTCCAACCATCTGCTTTTATAGGCGATCACAGCCCCCAACTGTGACCGTCTTCGACCCTAAGGACCCCCTTTTAGTCGCCTTCTACGACAGGCAGAGGATACCGTAGCCGTATTCTATACCCGGGCTACAGGGCGCAACGGCGACGTATTATCGTCGCCGCCTCCTCCTCCGAGCAGGGTCATTACGCTCCCGTTCACGCTCTGCGGTCTCCTTGTGGACCATGACAGTCTCACAAAAGGTGACAGCTGCATCCCAAGCGGAGCTTATGCTCAACATTGCCGCTATAAGATCGGGTGGGGAGAGATCTTGCCCCACTTTTTGTATTTGGATCTGCCGCTTAGTCCGCCATGCTGGGCATTCCTCGAGCGTGTGCTGCGCAGAGTCCAGGTCAGAACAGCAGTGGTGACATCGTGATGTCTGCTCTTTGCCTATTCTGTGCAGGTACTCACCGAAGCAGCCATGTCCGGTGAGTACCTGCGTCAGCCTGTAGGTCACTCGACCCTTCCGCTTCAGCCACTGGTCAAAGTGCGGCAGGATCGCGGCGACTACCCGCTGCCGTGTGCTACGGGGTTCCTCCAGTCGCTCACGCCAGCATGTGATGGCTTGCCTGTGGGCCCTCTCTCGCAATGCCTTAATTTCTATTTCTGCAGCGCTTTCATCCTCTACGCGCAAGGCATTGTAGATTTTTGCATCCATTTCTGCCAAGATGTCTAGCGGCGGAAACCGTGCTAGGAGGGCCGCCGCCTCGTACGATATCGTGCGGTATCCGCGGGCGACCCTGATGGCTATCCGGCGCTGAACTGCGAGTACCTTCGCTCTGCTGCGTCGGTTGCGCGTCAGCCGCTCTGACCACACGGGTGCCCCGTATAGTGCGATAGACCGCACCACACCTGCGTATAGTCGGCGTACTCCCTCCTCCGGCCCTCCGAGATTTGGCAGCAGTCTGTGCAATGCACCCGCCGTTCTTTGAATCGGGGAATCAAACAACGGTTGAAATGCTCGTCAAAGGTCCATCGGTTATCTAATGTTAGGCCCAAGTATTTCATAAACTGACCGACCCGGACTTCTACCTCTCCAACCCGCACGGAATTAGCTGGAGGCTCCCGACCTCGCCGCAATCCATGTATCCAAAGCGCCTCGGTCTTAGGTGGCGCAATTGTAAGACCGATGCTGCGAATCTTGTTTACCAAGACTGTAACGCCTAGCTCTGCCAGTCTTGTGGTCCTAATAAAATCTTCCCCTTCGGCAAGAACTAGACTGTCGTCCGCATAGCAGACTACACTGACGCCATTGGGAAGCACCGCTCGCAGAACTGAATCGTATGCGAGATTCCACAGGAGAGGGCCCAAAATCGACCCCTGTGGTACCCCGCACTCGACCTCCCTCTGCATATCGGCACCATATCGGCCGGGGTAGCGGATGCTCCTGTCGGATAAGTACGCCCCGATCACAGTCCTCAAGTAAGAAGGCAGTCGATGGTACACCAAAGCCCTTCGAATTGCACTCCAAGGAAGAGAATTGAAAGCGTTGACGATGTCAAGGCTAATCGCCAATACCACTCTTCCTTGAGAAATTGCATGCTCCAACAATTCTCGAAAGCGAAGGATCGCATGACTGTCACATGTTGATCGACCTCGACGAAAGCCAAGTTGACTATCCGACAGGTTCGGACCATCGCTACTTAGATGCCGATTGATACGCAGGGAGACAATACGCTCAAAAAGCTTTCCATACCTTCTAAGACTATTCATTCCAAATTTAATCTTAATATTGCCACAGTTTAGTTACCTCCTAATTACCGAATTTTACCTAGCGATATTAAAAACGTTATTGAAACAGTGTCACTAGTGCATAGTCTAAATACTCGGGATTATTTTATGGTTGTTGGCGACTTTAACTTACCTTGCATAGAATGGGCTAGTGCTGGACCAACTTACTTAAAAAAGGGGTCCGCTGAAATTCAAAAGGCGGGTATTGAACTAATCGAAGAATTTTCATGTCTCGGCTTGGAACAACGCAATTGTTTAAAAAATGCAAACGGGAATACGCTTGATCTTGTATTTAGTAATTTCTTTTTGGGCATAAATAGGTTGACTACTCCAATACTGAAGGAGGACAAAGCACATCCCAGTTTTTCCATTATACCATATGACTTGAACATTAAACCTCTGATAGAAGACTTTAACACAAAAATATTATATTTTAAAGGTGATTATGTAAAAATAAACAACTACCTCAATGAAATAGACTGGTTTAAATTGTTTTCTTCGTGTAATTCGGTTAACTGTGCAGTTGATTGTTTCTACAAAAAACTGTATGAGAGTATAGAACTATTTGTTCCCAAAGTACAGGCTGGTCATACATCTAAACAATATCCACCCTGGTACACTAAAACCCTTACAAGTCTGATACGTCGCAAATGGAAGGCCCATAGAAAATGGAAACGTTTTCATAATAACCTTGACTATCTAGAATTTTCTTATTTGATGCAAAAAGTTAATAAATTAGAAGTCGTTAATTATAATAACTTTATAACATCAACCCAGGAACAAACTAAAATCAATTCGAAAAAACTATGGAGTTATATTAAGTCATTGCGAAAAGGCTCAAATTATCCTAAAACAATGACTTTTGCCAATGAATCTTTCAGTGATGGCAAAGTTATTTGTAATGGATTTATAAACTTTTTTAAGAGCGTGTATGTTGAACCGGACAGCGACTATAATACATTAAATCTAAATATTCCCACTACAATAGGAGATGCAAACACCATCGGTAAAATCGTTGTTTCCAATAATATAATCGCTTAACCGATTTGGACGAAATATATTTAAGAACTGGTTTCGTTTTCGGTTTAACCATTAGGGAGCTACGATGCAACAGACAAATACACAGATACACACGTTAAACGGGAATGAAAAATATAGCCTAATTTAAGTAGTTTTGGAGATTACATCCCCTACTAACAAACACTATTAGTATACCTAGATTACCCGCTAAATGTCATTTGAGTATCTACGGAGTAGAATACAAATCAATGTTTTAGTAAATATTATAATCTTATTCAAATTTACATAAATAGAGAGGTGCAACCCTATCGCTTTAACGAAGTGCAGGTCCAAAAAGGTCTTAAGTGTAACGCCATGCCTCATCCAATGCCAGCCAGCCAGCCAAGCCCGCCAATAATGACGTGCCACGTCATGTCAGTCTGCCCCGCTACTAGACCTGTCAGCCGACATTCTGTGGGGAGTACTTGTATAAAAGGAACCGGAGCTCATTTTAAGCAATCATTCCATCAGAACCGCTTACTAAGTCCCCTTAGTAATAGGTTCCCACCTATGCCCGATTGTTGGGACACAATTATAAGATTTATAAGTAAAATAATAAAGAAGTATTCCGCATCGTTGAGTGTACTTATTTGAACCACTTTGTAATATATTCAGAAGTGGGACAAATATAATTAAACAAATATGAAACGGACTCTCGAAGATACGACTTGTCGCCTGGTTCGACCGCCCGGTTGGGATGAATCATCAACGCCACCCGAGTCACATAACCGCGATTCCGAAACTCGCAAGGACGACGATCCACCACCAGCACGAAAGCTTTTAAAACGGCTATTGAAAGACGAAGTACAAAAAGCTATGTGTGAACTTAATGAAGATCTACCAATCGTGAAGACAAAAGTTCATCGTGCAGCATCACTTATTCCCGAGTTTGATCCTGACAGTGAAGAACGCACTACTGTAACTGCATGGTTGAAGAATATCGATCAACTCGGTGAAATCCATGGTTGGAATGATACGACAAAAGCATTTCACCTACAGGATAAATTGCGAGGCCAGGCACGACGACGGTATAACAGACTCGACGATTATGATTACTCATGGACCGATTGGAAGCATATGTTTACACGTGCATTTCCTCGACATCGTGATAACGTTAACATGCTAGAAGAGATGATGAACCGAAGGAAGCTACCAACGGAGTCTATGACCAAATACTACCAAGACAAAGTCGCCATGTGTTTTCGGTGAAAACTGTCTGATTCAGCTACAGTCTCGTGTATTATTCGCGGCTTACCCTCAGCACTGCAAGCCAATGCAAGAGCATATCAATACGACCGCCCAGAAGACTTGTACGAGGGTTTCCTTTGTGCGCTTGACGATTATCAGCCACCCTCCGGCAACCAACACCCGCTAATAGTTCGCCTGCTAATTAAGGACTGCACTCACCAGTCAAGCGAAAGGATGATTATTAACCCGGATATAGACCCCTGTCCAAGTTGTAGAAAGACTGGGCATACTCTCCGAAACTGTCCACAACCAGACCAACGGACCTGCTTTAAATGTGGTAAACAAGGTCACATTGCTCCACGTCGCACTGTGGCATCTGTCACGAAGCCAACTACGGCGGTGGACGACAGTATCAAAGAAGTTAAGCTCCTGCAAAACTACAATCACATCTACGAGAAAGTCGCAAAAATTAACGCCGTACACGTCAAATCTTATCTTGATACTAGGAGTCAAATCAATGTGCTCTCGGTGCAAGTTTCTCAGCTGCTTGGACTCGAGGTAACGGCTACCGACACTATCATGAAGGCATTCTCGGGAAATCACTTATGCAGCCGCGGAGAAGTAGCATTCCAGCTCGAAATTGATGGCATACTTACTCAATGCAAAGCCCACCTTACAAATATTGACATGGGATGTATCCATCTACTGATTGGCCAGCCGATCATAAATAGTAACGGTATGACTATGACAGTCAGTGACGGCGTGGCTACTTTAAACCAAATGATTTCACGAAACGTATAGACGCGATAGATGAACGCTCTCGATTTAAAGTGGTCACTGCTAACAACGAATGCCTACCACCAGGTTCTTCTATTATCAAGGTGAAGATAGCTGACAATCATGAAGATAATGATGTGGTCACTAATCCACAGCATTTTGATCTTGCTGGTATTTCGTACTCCATTCCCGCCACGATGCTACGGGGCGCCACAGGATATATGAAGGTTGTGAACGCCGGTCCCCAGCACATCATTTGGCGTGAAGGAGAAGTGCTGACCAGAGCGGACAGATGCAGCAGCGTCCCACAAGCTTGCAACTTTCAGGTCAGTAAACAAGCTAATTTCACTTTGCCATTTGGTTTGTTTGCTATGGCCACAGCCAAAGCCCGCCAGCTTAATGTATTGTCCTCCGTTTTGCACACTAGCTTAGCCAGTATTAATACTATTGGGGGTGTAAACATCAGTGATATTAAGACCGGCCCATTGAATAAAAACGACCATAATAGCTTAATAAGTTTATTGTCTGATTACGGGGATTGCTTTGCAAGTAATACAAAAGAATTAGAACGTACAGATTTATTACAAATGAAAATCAAGTTAACCACTGAACAGCCCGTTTAACGCCAACCTTACCGTATGTCACACAAGGAACAGGACATAGTGAGATCAAAGATCTCAGAGTTGCTTGACGCAGGTATAATTAAAGAATCCGAATCCAGCTTTGCTTCTCCTGTTATCCTTGTCAGGAAAAAGAACGGTGATCATAGACTTTGTGTTGATTATCGGGCGCTTAACGCCATCACTGTCAAAGATAGGTATCCCTTGCCTCACATTGAAGAGGCAGGCAAAAATATTTTCACAACACTAGATTTGGCCCAAGGTTATCACCAGGTTAGAATTTGTCCCGAAGATACCCACAAAACAGCTTTTGTCACAACTCAGGGCTTCCATTAGAATCCCCAAAAACGACGATAGTTCGACTGTCGACAGTTCAAAATTAAACACTCATAATAATAACGACGACCGCTCCGATACCTCGCCCAACGAATGTTAAGTTAAAGCGTTTTTGGAAAATTTATTACTACCTTCGTTCGATATTAAATCCGGGTTTAAAATGCTTGAAATGGTTCTGTCGAAGTTGAGAGTAGAGAATTTAAAACTAAATATGAGCAAATGTGCATTTTTGCAAGATAAAATAACTTATTTAGGCCCCGAAATATCGCGTGATGGTATCCGACCGAGTGAATCTAAATTGACAGCAGTGACGCAGTTTTCCACTCCTAGAAATGTCCACGAGATACCTGAATTCCTAGGATTGTGTACTTCTGGCCCTGGCAACATACAACACGCGAACACTGTGGACCGACGAAAAGATAGCGGAACTGGAGGAAGGATTGAGCAAGTTGCGTTGGCATATCGTAGGGTTATCTGAAGTCCTGAAGGTCTGAACAGCGCTCGTGGCCCAGCGGCACCCGCCTACCGCGTGCGGTATGCGAGGTTAAGCAATGTGGGCGCAGGTCAGTTCTTGGATGGGTGACCGCTTTGAGTGGTTACTAACTGAGCGCTCTCGTGGTCATCTCTTTGGAAGGCACGTTAAGCCGTTGATCCCGGCTGCTGTCTACGACAGCAGTCGTTAAGCCAAGTTAGAGGCCTTCGGGCGGCTTGAGAACTTCTAACAGTCAAGTTGCCCACTCACTTGACAAAGGGGGGTCGAAGTTGCACCACGTCCGTAGGGAGTACCCACCGTTACCCTACACGTGACACCTGGGTGATGCTAAAAGTGCAAAAAAAAACTGGCAACCGTACTTGTCTTCTCGAAGATCTCACGGTTCGTAAATAAATGCCATACGATTAAATTAAATTAAATTAAAAACTGAAGTCCGAAGAGAGCGGGAGGATACGATAACCCTGAAGTCCGGCAACTTGCTCTATTTCCGGGAGGGCGACCAACAGTCCCAGGGAGGTGTCGGGTTTATCGTCCACAAATCCCTCGTGAACAACGTGGTGAAGATCGAGAGTGTGTCGGCTAGGGTGGCGTACCTTATACTCAGAGTATCCGAGAGGTACTCGTTGACGGTCATACAGGTGTACGCGCCGACCTCGGCACACTCCGACGACGAGGTGGAGGCTATGTATGAGGATATATCAAAGGTCACGCATAGTTCCAAAACCTACTTCACCATTGTTATGGGGGATTTCAACGCGAAACTGGGCAAGCGAGACGGCGAACAGCTGAGAGTGGGGCAATTTGGAGTTGGAAGTCGGAACCACCGGGGCCACCTACTGGCTGGTTTCTTGGAGAAGGAGGGACTCTATATGATGAACTCCTTCTTCAAGAAACGCGAGCAAAGGAAGTGGACCTGGATGAGTCCTGACGGTGCAACAAAAAACGAGATTGACTTCATCATGTCGACGAAGAGGCATATATTCAATGATGTCTCTGTGATCAATACGGTTAAAACCGGAAGTGATCATCGTCTGGTAAGAGGCACATTGAATATATGCGTCAAGCTAGAGCGCTCTCGATTGATGAAGTCCACGCTCTGTCCAGCAGCAGTCCAAATCCAAAACCCCGAGAGTTTTCAGCTGGAACTCCAAAACCGTATCGATTGTCTAGGCGGCGATGTGGACGAATTCAACGACGGGTTTGTGAAAGCTGTCCATAGCGTTGGGTCTAAGTTCTTTAAGGCCCAACGAACTCACAGAGCCAAAAGGCTCTCTATCTCCACTCAGAGGCTCATTGAGGAAAGGAATGAGATGATTCTTCAGTCTTCAGCCGATGCGACATTATACAGGCAGCTCAATAAACAGATCTCCAAGTCCCTTACCCGCGATTTGCGCCAATTCAATACCAATCGTATTGAAGAGGCCATCAAGCAGAATAAGGGCTCTAAAGTTTTCTCAAGAGATCTGTCTATTGGGCAGAGCCAGCTCGCCAGATTAAAAACTGAACTTTCGTTTCGTCCAAACCTGAGCTTCTGGGTGAGATAGAGTGCTTTTATGGACAGCTATACACGTCAACTAGCAGACCCAAAGTTGGTCTGGCGGAAGACCCTAGAGCTAGATTAACCCGGCACTATACCGAAGATTTCCCGGACATCAGCCGGGCACCCGGTGAAGACGGAATTACAGCTGAACTCCTGAAGGCGGGTGGAAAACAAGTCCTTAGGGCCCTTCAGAAGTTGTTCGACTCCGTCTTACTGGAAGGGAAAACTCCAAAGGCATGGAACACAGGTGTGGTGGTGCTGTTCTTCAAAAAGGGTGACAAGGCCTTACTGAAGAACTACCGACCCATCTCACTTCTGAGCCATGTCTATAAGCTGTTTTCAAGAGTCATTACGAATCGTCTCGCACGCAGGCTAGATGACTTCCAGCCTCCCGAACAGGCCGGTTTCCGAAGAGGCTTTAGCACCGTAGACCACATCCATACGCTCCGTCAGGTTATACAGAAGACTGAGGAGTATAACCTGCCCCTCTGTTTAGCGTTCGTGGACTACGAGAAAGCCTTTGATTCGATTGAAACCTGGGCTGTACTACAATCTTTCCAACGGTGCCAAGTGGACTACCGCTATATCGAAGTGCTGAAGTGTTTGTACGAGAACGCCACTATGTCAGTCCGACTCCAGGACCAGAACTCAAAGCCTATTCCGCTGCAGCGGGGAGTCGGGCAAGGAGATGTTATTTCTCCTAAACTGTTCTCCGCTGCACTGTTTTCAAGACTCTGAACTGGAGAAGGCAAGACATCAACATAAACGGCGACTACCTCACTCACCTTCGGTTTGCTGTTACGTAGTCTTGGCTGAGACCATTGAGGATTTAAGTACAATGCTCAATGACCTCAGTAAAGCCTCCGAGCGAGTTGGTCTAAGGATGAACATGGACAAGACGAAGATCATGACAAATGTCCATGTCGCACCAACTCCCTTAACAATCGGACACTTTACGCTCGAAGTTGTAGACGATTACATATACCTAGGACAGACTGTCCAGTTAGGTAGGTCCAACTTCGAGAAAGAGGTTAATCGTCGAATCCGACTCGGCTGGGCAGCGTTCGGGAAGCTACGGCACATCTTTTCGTCCAATATTCCGCAGTGTTTGTGTCTCAAGACGAAAGTCTTTGACCAGTGTGTGTTGCCAGTGATGACATATGGCACTGAAACGTGGTCGCTTACTATGGGCCTCATAAGAAGGCTCAAAGTCACCCAAAGGGCAATGGAGAGAGCTATGTTGGGAGTTTGTTTGCGTGATCGCATCAGGAATGAGGCCATCCGCAGCAGAATCAAAGTGACCGATATAGCCCTCCGAATCGCTAAACTTAAGTGGCAGTGGGCGGGGCACATTGCACGTAGAACCGATGGCCGTTGGGCGGAAAGGTTCTCGAGTGGCGACCACGTACCGGAAGGCGTAGCGTGGGCAGGCCCCCCACACGGTGGACTGATGACCTGGTGAAGGTCGCGGGTGTCCGCTGGATGCGGGTGGCGCAGGACCGGTCATTGTGGAAGTCTTTGGGGGAGGCCTATGTCCAGCAGTGGACGTCTTTCGGCTGACATGATGAACAAGTAAAGACGAATGTATGTATCACAGTTACGAATTGGAATCTCTTGCTGTTGTAGAAGCTTTACGTAAATGTGGAGTCTATATAGTAGGGAAACAGATTAAAGTAGTAACCGATTGTACGGCAGTTCGAGCGACATTAACAAAGCGTGACCTTATTCCTCGCATTGCCAGATGGTGGCTATCTATTCAGCAATTTGACTTAACTATCGAGTACCGGCCTAGTGATCGTATGAGACACGTGGATGCCCTCAGTCGGAACCCAGTTGATACTATGAATATCAACAGGCTAGAAGTCTCTGACTGGTTTTACACTGTACAATGCCAGGATGATAGGTTGAAGCTAATTATTGATCAGCTTAAGTCTGGAACGGCACCTAGCCATATTATGAATGACTACATATTGTCAAATGATAGGTTATATCGTAAAACCTTGCTAGGTAATCGCCTTGTTATAAGAGTAAAATGCATGTTTGCATTGTGCTTATGGTAAAGGTCACGGGAAGGTCAGCTATACCCAATTCCCAAGCCCAACGAGCCAATGCGTATGGTTCACGTAGACCACTTGGGGGCGTTCTGCAGAACACAAAAGGGTTATCAGTACATACTTGTTTTGACAGATGCTTTTTCCAAATTTGTTATTGCCGAGCCTACACGTACAGTCAACTCTGTTGAGTCAATTAGAGTTCTCAAAAGAATCTTTGGCTTATTCGGTTACCCAGACAAACTTGTGAGTGATCAATTGATCATGGTAAAGCGTTTACTAGTAGGAACTTTAAGCAATTTTCTAATGACAAACAGTTTAAACACATACTGACCTCTATTGCATGCCCTAGAGCTAATGGTCAGGTTGAACGTACAAACCGCAGCATACTGAATGCACTACGGGCAATTGATCCAAGCGAAGCTGCTAATAATTGGGCTAATTGTTTACCGGATGTGTTATGGGGAATAAATAACACTGTCAATGCAAGCACGACCTACAAACCATATGACCTTAAGTTTGCTAAAACTTCTAGGCCACGTTGTGACATAGAAACCCAAGACAGTGTGACTCAACCTGTTGAAGTTAGGCGTAAGGAAGCTAGTTCAAAGTTAAAGGCTGTGGGGGTAAAAATGAAGCGTAATTTTGATAGGAAGCGTAAGCCTTGTAAGATATACAAAAGGGGGATTTGGTTCTATGGAGGCAGGCCTACAAGCAGTGCAGCTAAAGTAAACACTAAGTTAGATGTTATTTATTCTGGCCCCTATATCATAATTAAGGTGGTTGGTAATGACAGATACAGGATCCGTAGTATAAAAGGTGTAAGAGGCTACAAAGCTTTTACGGGCCTTGTTGCAGCAGACTCTTTAAGACCATATACAAACATGGTTCCTGTATCTGACAGTGCCAGTAGTTCTGATGAACAGCTTGAGACCGAAGACCTCATTGACTTGCTACTCTTGCTAGAGAGCTAATGTGTGCATCTCCCCATTGCGGGAGCAATCATTGTTTCAGGACGGCCGAATGTTACGCCATGCCTCATCCAATGCCAGCCAGCCAGCCAAGCCCGCCAATAATGACGTGCCACGTCATGCCAGTCTGCCCCGCTACTAGACCTGTCAGCCAACATTCTGTGGGGGGTACTTGTATAAAAGGAACAGGAGCTCATTTTACGCAATCATTCCATTAGAACCGCTTACTAAGGGGAACCTATGCCCGATTGTTGGGACACAATTATAAGATTTATAAGTAAATTAATAAAGAAGTATTCCGCATCGTTGAGTGTACTTATTTGAACCACTTTGTAATATATGTGACTCTATTTGAGTAACTGCCTTAAGCTATATATACAGGGTGATTCAGGAGACGTGAGCAGGACCAACACTACATACATAGTAAATGGCAATGAATCGTTAACCATTGTATTTAAGTGAAACACCCATACCTTTTTCCTGTATTTTAATTTTTGTTAAGTTAAAGTTTAATTCTCTACAATCATGGTCACCCTACAACAACTGGTTTATAAAGATTAAGGGCCGGTTGCACCAACCTACGATTACAGGCCGGTCAACGTCAAATATGGCGCTGACGTACGTTAACTCCATTTTTGCGTTGCACCATCCATCCGTAGCCTTGACGTACGTTAAATTTTGACGATTACATTAACCAGTGGTCCGACCCCCTGTTAATGTCAAATCCATTCGTCAAATATGGCGGCATAGTACCATATTTATTATGAAAAATAGTTTTTCATGACCATTTAAGTAATAAATTACAGAAATTTAATTAATAAATGGCAGCGTATTTTGTAGCAGTTTGTGGAAAGTATCGGAACGCGATTCTATAACCTGATTTATGCGTAATTCACTTCTGTTAACCCAACCAACATTTTCGCTTGGCAACAAAGGAAACTTTTACAAACTTTTGTGATGTGAATTAAATGTAGTTTATAGTTTGAAAGACGATATGGTTTTAGTGCAGATATCCTAGACAAAGAACAGACTGATATAAAATAGTGTCACAACAACAAACAAGTTTAACTTACAATGATGAAAAGTTTTCAGCAAGCCTAAATTGTATTAAACATTTGAATGTGTTGAAAAATATTAAACAGTTCAACTATTATTATGTGTTGTTTTATTTGTACTGGTACCACAAGGACATCAAGATAATCATTCATTCAATCACATTTGATTTACCCCTTCATTGGACCTAGTGACTTTCACATTCAGACAAATCCTAAAATAAAGGTCGGTGAAGGATGCATACAGCAGACTTTGTTGTTTTCCTGTCATTTCATATGCATGTACATGAGGGCTCAAAGTCAACTAGCTATATTGAACAAGTCCACAAATGTTTCTATCACTCATTTTGAAAAATAAAGATTTGTAGAACTACATCTCTTTATGTCTCTAGCATCTATTAAAAATAACCCCATGGATAGGTATTTATTTCTAATACATGCTAGGGACATGTAACCTTAGACCTTATGTATTTTATTTTAATATGCACCTCAGCTTAGGTAAATGTACATGTTACCAGGAGTCTGTATTCTGTAAAGTATCTAGCTACTATATTGATATACCTAAAATGTTAGGGTACTTAGTATTCTATACAGTATCGCAGTATCGAAATGCAGCCAGTCATGTGTGTAAAAGATGAGTTAATTTTCACACTGCAGGTGGACCAGCAGAAGAGCAAAGCAACCCACACCCCAAGTATTCTACACATCACCTCAGTTTGTTTACAGATAACATTACATTTAATTGCATGACGATTTGAATCGATAAATTAATTTGTAAAACAAATATATTGTAGAGGGCTCCCAAACTTTAGTTTCATCATCACATCATCATATCAGTCAAAGGACCTCCACTGCTCAGCTATGACATAGGCCTACCCCAAAGAGTGCCAAAATTTGTTTGTTTAGCAATAATTAGTTCATAAAATTTGCTTTCAAAAATAATATAAATACATGAAACAATAGTAAAGGTTTATCCTATTATATTCATATAATTATGAGTAATATAACAACAAAATTTTGACAATTTATTTAGAAATGTTTAGTGTTTGTGTGGTATTATTGTTATTATTTTATTTTATTGTATAACCATATGGACATGTTCTGGATTAAATTAATTTTATTTATCAATACTGGAATTAAAGATGTTTGTATGGTGTGGCAGAATGTAATCTTGCTTATATTTGGAGTAGAACAAGTAGCCTTTTTGACACTTTAATGTAAGACAAGTGTAGACTGAGTGGATGCTATTCCCAGCCGTATCATGGGAGTGATGGGACACACAGATGTAGGGAGCTCAGGGATTATTCCGGGTTGATGAAATCTAAATGAACCAAGGTACTGGGTGAAAATGATGGTCTTATCTATTTAATGGCTGACATCACTATTTTTATAAGGAAGATAGGGTCTAGCAAAAGCTGATGAAATCAAAAGTTTGTAATATCATACCTACCAACCTAATATGTAAGTGCATTTGGTATAAAATCAAAAAAGAAAAAAACTAGGCAGTAAATATCTGTAAAGGCCAACAATTAACAAAACTGAACAATTTTAATCATCATTTTTAATACAATTGAAAAGACGCTTATGTAAAATTGTTAAGTTCTTCTAGGTTACTATTAATCCCGGTATTAATAATTCCATTTCAATTGGTTAGAATGTGCCTCACATTTTTGTTTCTTTCACTTCGGTCTAACACACACACACACACACGCGCACAAACACACACACGCACACCACGACACACACACACGCACACACACACACACACACACACACACACACACATACACACACACACACACACACACACACACATACATACACACTCACACACGACAGACACACACACACATACACACACCAGAGGCTCCAACCTTGCCTATTGTAAAAATATGTCAATGACCTAAATAAACTATTTTCATTTTCATTTTCATTACATTTTCATTTTCAATTCTGCACCTGAAATAAATTCCCATATTAATAAAAACATGACATGTGATATTTACACCATACAAGTATTTGTATATATCAACTTGTTGAGATTTTTACGACAAAAATCAAGTTGTTTTAGTTATGTCCTAAAGGAGGTCGGGGTATGTTTTGGTATCCAAATTCAAGGATTAGGCATAGGCACTAGTTTTATAAAAGCGACTGGCCTACCAACCCAGAGGGAAAACTAGACCTGTTGAAACTAAACCAGTTGATGTTCGCCGTCACCCAAAAGCTAATGTAATAAGTTATAATTGATGTCATATGATATTTCACTCTGACCAAGTAAAAGCCGGGTTTCGAACCCACAACCTCCAGATTGAAAGTCGCGTGCTTTCACGCTCGGCTACTGAAACTAGTTTGTAAACAGCTTTAGAGGTTAGGTTAGGTTTCGTGAGTAGGTAGGTAGCGGTAGTAATGTAATAATAGTGTAATAGACGTAAAATATTATACTCGTAACTCACCGTAGGTATTGAAGAAGGAGAATATCATCCATCCAACATATAAAGCTCCGAATGCTTGTGAAACACAAGATGCTCTAATGAAGGGTCGTCGTTTTGAGAAATCTCACTCGGTAGACTGTATTGTGCCCATGAATATTAGAGGCAAGTTTCTTAACTACACTTTTTTTGTTATTTGATCGTGTAAGTAACGTATATTCTCTAAAATATTATCGAATTTATCATTATTTTAATAAATAGCTGCTTTTAGCGCGTTTTTATCTCTTGTCAAAAGTGACATGAGCACAGACAAAAATAAATTTTCATGCTCGGTTGCTATATGAAAAAATAATTACCCGAAAATTATTTTGGTGGAAGTGCGTTTCTTAAGTGGCAACCCGATTAACAATTACAATCCGTGATTTTGAAGATGGTGCAACCCAACGGATTTAACGGTCGTTAAAATCCGCATGTGATCGTCAGATTTTGAGGAAGACCGCTTACAATTACAGACGGTTTGGTGCAACCGACCCTAAACCTCTAACTGTTATCACAGCACTTTGATTACGAAGAAAGTAAATTGTCCCATTGAGCGAGATACGATATTTCTAAATTAATCGGACTCAGATGACATTCAATTTGACACGTATCACTTGACTGAAGTATTCTGATTGTAGAGTGACCATGAATTTCGTAAAAATTTAAAACATTTTGTTTTCAACACTACAGATAAATGTACGTTAATTTCACTAATAGTGGCACGAAGCAGTAGCTTATGATCTACTGAATCTTTAGTGTTGATCTTGCTCACGTCTCCCGAATCATCCAGTATACTGTGCTAAGAGTGCTTTAACGTGTCCCCTAGTGCCATTCGTTAATAATTGTGATTATTTAAATTTAACGATAGATATTGAAAAACAGAGGCCACTATTTTGTTTTCAAATACCTTTTAAATACATCAAACAAGTTGCGTAAGTGGACACCTTAAAGCACCCTTAAGTGTCAGTGTCCAAGCCTCATATCCTTATGTTAAAATTGGGCGTATTACGGTCTTGTAGATGTGGATCTTGAAGCTTCTTCTGAGAAGCCTAGACAGTGGCACTTTGTGTAACGCCCTTCACAAAGTGCTAGTGTCTAGGCGCTGCATCTTAATAGGCATTTTGCACGCGGGTATCTATAAAAAAATAAAACAATCTTTTTATGTAAATGATAATTTTGATTCAGTATTTATAACGTCACCTCTCCAACTTAATACTAATTACTACGCTCACCGTCGTAACCGTAAAATTATTCGCTAGAAGATAGCGCCGCAGAGATGCTTGTAAAAGTTTAGACTACACAATATAGATGGCGCTTCATCCAATCCATCTTATGTATTGTACAACAACGTACAGCCGCGGGATGAAAATAAATGATTGTAAAGGTTTTAACTTCAAAATTTAGATGGCGCTTTATCCAATCCCTCTTATGTAGTGAAATTACATTGTAGAACAACTTATTAGTCGCGGAATGAAAAGGTTCGTCGCTCTTTAACTCTATATAGGCTATAGCCTGACCAGTGCATATTTGTACCTGAGATAATGTCGCTGCAAACAGCATGTTATATGGCAATAATATGTAATAACATGTCTGTCCGCTCTGTCGTCAGTAGCGGACGCGTCCACTGCTTATATTAGCTCCGTGATGAAATATTCGCGAAGTTAAATTGTTATTGGTCGGTTTTGGATTTGTTGATTTCTTGTTGCTCCTGTGGCATTCTTATGGTTGGTGCAGTGACGTCAGAACGGCTAGTGCATCGGCTACGACCAACTGCTACGAGGTGCTACGCAGCGTGACGCATGGTGTGCTATTTACGCGACTCTGTCGTTAGATGTGCTACGTAGTGCTACATTGTAACTGAGGAAGCTATTTTTACGTGTAAGTACATGATGTTAAGAGACAGCAGTCCCGAGATGGTGTGCCATGCGTGTAGGGAGGTCCTCGACGTCGGAGAAGAATACTTACGATGTATGGTAACAACTTGCGGCTTATTACCATTATTTGTGCAATAATAGAGAACTCACGTCCGAGGAAAAGGCTACCTGGGTGTGTCCTGAGTATTGTAATGCGCGGAGGAAGGGTGGGCGTAAGTGTGATACTCCTGTCGGTACACCGGTCACCATAAAGAACGTGGTTTGCAGAAATAGAAGCGAGTCCTCTCTCTCGGCACTAGAGGCTACGAACAATCTATCGGTCGCGCAAGAATTGCAGCTTACGCGAAACCAAATGACCGTGTTGGCTGATCAACTGGCCGATGCTATGGCAGCCATTGCTAAATACCAGGAGACGCTTGCTGAAAGTGTTACAAAATTCAGTATTATCAACGAGAGACTTATAAGTTTGGAGTCGGCACCGGTATGCTCCTGTAGGTGCGGTGAGGCAGGGCTTCGTCCTTCGGGGACTGATACCTTGTCACCCAAGCCGAAGCCCAAGCAGAAGCCCAAGCAGAAGCGAAAACGTCGTGCTAAGGAGAATTCATCGGGTCAAATTTATTTATCTATGGAACATGGTTTCGGGAGCGGATGATGTAAGAGAGTATCTCCAAACTCTAGGCCAGGAATGCATTTGAACGGTTGAAGAGCTCAAGCCAAAAGGTGAATATAAATCATTCAAAATTGGTACTGTACATAATTAAGGAATCTGGTTTCTCGACGTATTGGTTCGCTGTAAGGTCGTGTAAACAAATTAAATAATAAATAAATAATAAATGTATAGTCGGGACAGTGTGTATTGGCTTTCTTAGACATCAACTTTTTTAAAATTTTGAATTGGTTCTTTTGTTTTCATTAGCGGCAATGACAGTAACGTTATTTTCTTTATATATATTATATTATATCCATTATAACACACGTGGGTTCATTGAAATAGGGAACTAATTTCTGCAAAACCTATTTCTTAAAATCGTTCCCGTTCATGGAGTCATGATAATCGGGTTTTTGCTTTCCTTATCATTATATATTAGGTGTGCATTGGGAACAAATCCCGATGGTCCACCGGCAAGAACAATAACTAGTTATTATAACCGCACTATGATTATCAGTACCCGTCATGTCAACAACTAATTTTAAAACACTGTTTAATGTATTTAAAATGAGTTGTTTTGTATCGGGGTGAACTTTATTGGGAATTTTGATTGCGAATTCAATTATTATTCTGAATATCTAGAATTATTTTCGTTTTTTTTACATCGGTGACATTCAATGACTTCTAACGTATGTTGTCAAAAAAAAATCATTGCCATTAAAATAAATTAGTTCCACTAAAAATTCGCAACATGCCCAGGTCCAAATAGGCACTGGTCAGGCTATAATTTAATGTCGAAAAGTGCCGAACATGTTTATTCCACGAATGAACAACTTACTTCGTATTCGTAAGGTACATAAATGGCGCTTTGATATCTTTTTTATTTTCAGTTGATCAGCCGAAGATTCCTTTCCATATACTAGATACTATTATGTAAACACATTGACAAGATGCTCGCCTTTCTTCGTCGGCACGATGTTTAGCTATCTCCTCCTCTTTATTTCAAAGGCCAAAAAGTTCACTTGCCAAGCCAATAATACCGCTACCCAGCGAGATGGTCCTATACTAAATTGAATAAGGGCGACAGAGAGGAATATATCATTTGTTGTCCTTGTCATAGTTCCGCTTTTCTTTATTTGCCTCAATGTCATTTAAACGTCATGTCAAAAAGTTTGAGGCAAATAAACGATTACCCGCCCAAATTAAAGAGGCTGCTTATTGTAACCCGCCAGACGTTTAAGATACGTTCTCAATTTAGCAGCATAAGAGCTTTTTGTCCCCCTTGGTGAAACTCGTAATAGAATTCTATAAAAATCCTGGCTCTAAGCTTATTAATTATTCTGCTGCCATAGTTTAGTCACACTAATAGTACTTACCTGCGACGGGGCGGGTCGCTTTTTCGTCGACCGTAGGTTCAATTAAGGTAAGGGACAAAATGGCCAAAATGAGTTAAATAAACAGTCTTACCGTTTTGTTCAATATGCAGTTTTGGAAGAAAATTCCGCTATTTCGATTGCTATTTGAGTAAAAAAATCATCATCATTTGAATCATATATTTAAGAGTCTAGTCACTCTTATCGGTGGAGTAATCGCCATTCTGTTCGGTTCTCTGCCAATGCCTCCTGTACGACATTTAGTCCGGGAAAGAAACTTTCAGTTGTTCGAGAATTGCACATTAAATCCTACACAATATTTTTTTTTGCAATCTGATAGAACATTATTTTGGGATAATAAGTCAAAGGTTTTCCCCAAAAAATATATTGAGCTTTTCCGAAAAAAAAATTTAAAGTTTATATTTTTCATTAAATATAAACATTAAATCCTACACTAGAGATTTTTGATCTAAAGAGACTAAAATATTATTAAAAACAGTATTTAAAAAAATCACCTCTTATATCGTAGAGCATATATAAATAATAATAAAAATATTGAAATAAATTAATAACAGCTATACATTAATTCAAAAGTTGGTGATTTTTGACTATACTGTCAGGACAATTATTTTACCCATTCTTAAAAAAGAAAACCATCGGGGATTTTATTATTACTATTTTTTAAACAATTTTAACTGATTTTAGTACAGACGCATTAATTATACAGTAGTTTTTTTTAATACACCTTATGGCTATAAATTAAACCTACCATAATATCAAATAATCCCTCGTTAACACACTGAGCATTTACTACAATTTCCAAATTATTGATTGTAAAATAAACGTGATCGGCGTAGGGCGCGAATCAACAACGTTAGCAACGAGAGCCTCTAGGTACGATACGATTCTAACCTGACTGCACAAGGGTTTTCAAGCGTTTGCCCAGTAGATACGTCTCATATTTGAATGGCGCCATCCGGCCGGAAGCGGTGTGAATAATTATTAAATAATTTTATTAATTATGTACCAAATCGGTTTGATACAATTACAAATGATTGTAATGTATAACATATGAGATGTAACTAGAGTGCTCAGCCCGTTTGGTGTATGGGTACACATCACATCAAAAACATTATTTACCTACATGTCAAAAGATGGAGAAAGATTCTTATACCTATTTACTACAAAAAAGTTTTGAGATGTAATATTACACCAAGTCGATTATTTTAGTCAGTACCGAGGAGTGTCAATAAATGTTGTTACCTACAAACCTAAAGTATACAGGCTAGAAAAAACAATATATTCATTTTAAATTAGTAGTGTTACGGAGTTACGGATGCGGTTTTTTATTTCACCTTTTATTGTAATGTTGTCTACTATTTCTGCGACTGATACTCATTAATGGTTAAGCGTTTAAAAATATTTAAAGGCTTAGAGAAAACAAAATTACGATTGCGTCCTTTTTGTAACAAAAGTGGATCATACCTACAAAATATATGGGTAACTCAACGAAGGAATCAGTTAAGTTTGGTTTTAATTAAAGCCCTTAACTATGTAAATTTCTATTAATAACGCCCCAAATATAACAATTTAAACGAATTAAATCGCGGTTATTCTGTGATATTTCACAGAATATACGAAACGCAGTACGGGATTTTATTAGCTCAAATTGTTTTATTGTTTTTAAAATAATCATTAATATCTTACCTCTTACACTTAACAATGACGGCTCAAAATTATCAATTACAAGGGCAAACCCTAAAAATCGGCCCAATTCACATAAAAGCAGCATTATAACTTTTATGTAACAGTTACATATAAGTACTTAAGGTAAAAGCTAATACATATATTTGATTCAAGATTTCGAGCTAACATGGTCACACTAGAATATTGTTAAGAACGGGGTATTTACCATGTATATTTGATTATTTATCATCAAAAAATAACCAATATAAAATATGCCTAATAGTCGATGGTGATGTAGACAAGGTAAGTAAAACTTTCACTATACCTACGAAATTATGCGACCACTTACCATCCAACAATACCCCGCACCGTAGGCTTGAAGCAAAAAAAATCACCCCACTTTACGTGTAGGGAACCCTTAAAAATATATATTTTTAAGATTTTATTTTACCACGTTGTCAGTTTTATATCATCATCATCATCATCATTTCAGCCGAATGACGTCCACTGCTGGACATAGGCCTCCCCCAAAGACTTCCACAATGACCAGTCCTGCGCCAGTTTTATATATCGATGCTAAATTGCAGCTTTCTAGCACTAACAATCACAGGGCAAAGCCTCGAACAGACAAATAGACAGACGGACATGGCGAAACTATACGGGTTCCTGCTTGACTACGGAAGTACGGAACCTTTAAAAAAGGTTTTAATTTTTGTTGACCAATGTGGAATTGACCTTATACCACTAATAAGTAACGCTACATCAGAAATCGGCAAAAATCGTTACATACGTCATATAATACTGACCCTCACACACTCCAAATCGATACAAAAATTGAAATTTTATGACATTACAACGAAAAGAAGACCACACACACAGCTTTATAGCATAGATTAAATGTACATTGCAAACTTAATTTTACATTTATCATAAACGATGACGAAGCAGTGTCCACTCGTTTTGACCGCCAGTAAACGACTAAATACGGCCAATAAGAAAAGCTATGTTTATGCGGTAGATAATAGACTGCGTTTCCAATGTACTTCATCTATTTCTACCAAATAATTGGTAGATTTTAATAAAAAAATATGTTAGCAAAAGTTTTGTTCCCTAAAAGCGTGGATTCAGGGCACACAAAGTTTTTTTGTTAAAATTGGGAGTTTTTCAACGCTTAATTAAGTCAGCTTAATTAAGCGTAATAAAACTATTTTAAGTCTAAGTAAAATACTGAAAAGTACATCGAATATGCTCTAAAATGATGAGATTAAAAAAAATGCACGAAAGCAAATTTACAATTTGTATGGAAAAGCGTCATCACCATCAATTATAATATCCAAAAAAAATAATTGTAAATCTTTCTTTTGTTGATAGTTGAGGATTAAATAAATTGCTTAAAATACTAATTTATGACATACAAGGACAGACATGATACTAGTATGAATAGTTTTTATAAAACATCAGAGCACATTTTGTATGTAACGAAGTCCAATTTTTGGGCCTTGCCCGCAAATCAGCGGAACCTGTATGGCAGGTATATTAGAAAAATACAGGTAATTCATATTGGTTCATGCTGCGACATAAAAAGAAGTTATTTTCACCAGTCATGCTTATAGTAGTAACGCCCGAGAAGCAAACAAACTTACACATCATCAAATGAGAGGTTTTCAATAGTCATTTCGAAACCTAATTAATTACTTTAGCTGGATTCAGATAAAGTTCGACTTTGTACACTCCTATCCAAGGTAAACATATGAAAATGGTGTGTTTAGTGTGGTTAAAAGCATTATTTCATGCATTTACAACATAATAATTGCAGATGTAACATAGAAATAAAAACCAAATGTGATTGATTGATCATTTATTAAACATTAACTATAATATCCTTCTACAAATCACTGTGTTTAATATACGCGCTCTCTTCAACGCTCTTCTCGAGCGTTGAATTTCGTGTCCAGAATTTCGTTACATAAACTCAAATATTTTTCATTAATATACGCCATTTTTTAAACATTGTTTTTATTCAATGGCCAACACTTTTTTCTTATTAGTATATCTATGGATACCCCACCTGCTGTTGACCATAATAACTTGTATACCAACATTTGAAGTGAACGTTCGTTCATGAGTGTATCCAGTTTATGTAACACAGTATTATTTGGTCAATTTAAAGGTAACTTTGCATTCATTTGTTTTATACATACATAAACTCACGCCTATATTCCTAAAAGATATAGGCAGAGCACATGAAAATTATTTTTCTGTGCCCTTTTTAGCAATTGCAGGTTTGTTTTATAATGTATACAAATTATATATATCTTGAAAATGTTATGTCTGGTGTATGATTTAGGTCTCATGCATGAAACGTATGAAATAATAAAAGTATATATTCAATACAATACAATACAATACAAAAACTCTGTATTGCACACCTCAATAAATTACATAGCTTATTATAACAGCGTATAAAACTTAAAACTAGAGGTAAACAACAGGCGGTCTTATTGCTAAAGAGTAATCTCTTCCAGACAACCTAGCGCAAAAATAGCAACAAACGTATTAAAAGTGGGTGGCAAACAAAAAAATTACTGAATTCAAACTTATATACAATCACATAAATATTAAAGCACACATACATAAATCATACTAATTAACATAAATAGATACATTCCTACATATATAAATAAATATGAATATATATATAAAAGCAAATATGAAAATATATATATTCATTGGGATGTCTCAAGTTATAAGTTTGTATTCCTTTGGGAATTGTTTTCGTCACTTTTATGTAGCTATGTAACGCTTTTATGAAACTTTTCTGAAACGTATGTAGCACTTCTGGTCAGTTTTTTACGTAACACACTCTTACATAAAGAACTGACCATAAAGGTAATGTAAAGGCGCCATCACATTGGTTTATCATCATCACGCTTAAAAAATACTTTAAGTTTGATGATGAGGAAGATAAACCGATTTAAACATAATTTATATAAAAGTATACTTACGAATATCATTGACACACATAATAATACATGATTTTTAACAATTACGATATTTCTGGTACATATGAATATAGGTACCTTCCTTTGGAATTTTGCTACTTTGCATTTTGTTACTTTTTGTATTTTTTTAGGGTTCCGTACCCAAAGGGGGCGTAAAACGGGACCTTGTTACTCAGACTCCGTTTGTGTCGTCGTCCGTCCGTTTGTCTCTATGTCTGTCCGTCTGTCACCAGGCTGTATCTCATGAACCGTGATAGTTCGACAGTTGAAATTTTCACAGATGATGTATTTCTGTTGCCGCTACAACAACAAATACTAAAGCCAAAATAAAATAAATATTTAAACTCCCATACAAAAAAAAGACAAAAAGTTGCTCGTTGTATTCATCAGGCGCTAGGTCTCAAAATGTATGGGAAAACTAAAATCCGACTTGCACTTGACCAAAATTCTACTTGATATTATTTATTACTGATAAAAAAATATTATTATTTAAATTAAATTAAAAAAAGGTATAATAAAGTGTCTAATGTTGTATAGATAATAGTACGGAACCCTTCTTGTGCGAGTCCGACTCACACTTGGCCGGTTTTATAAAACATATACCATGTGTTCTAATTTATGTGACACTGTTAACATTAACGCCTATTGTTGCTTTAATGTTAGGTACATAAATACTTAATTAGAATCACGCTCAAAATTATTCTACATTATTTTGCGCACTGTTTATAAATGTAAAACAAATGCAACAATTATATACCTAATTATTACCAACACTGTCGTCCGACGCCGGCCGGACGCGCCGCGCGCGCGCGGTATACTCGTACTTACAACGAAAGTATACCTCTCCTTTTCACTCACATCATCGGAACGCGTCGCACCAATATAGACGGCATAGGCAAGACACCTAATAGTAAGCAAATTCGCGCGAAAGCGGTGTTTTTAAAAAGTAGGCCGCAAATGATTCGCTGTTTATTTCGATTACTCTTGAAGCACTTGATATTTTTCGGAGATTTTTTGAGTACGCGTGTTAAATAAATAGACAATTGAAGAAATGTTTTAATCTCGAATGTAGGTTTTAATGCAAATATAGTATAAGCAAATTAAAACCAATATTCATCGAAATAAATAGATCCAACTAAGTCACCTTGGTGAAAAATTACTAATATGTTTAGATTCATATTTGTAGCCAATTACCAAATTTTCGAATTCTGTATGAATTTGTAAGATCCATTTATAGCAATTATAGAAAAAAAATCAGAAAACTAAGTTTATTTTGATAAACTCGATGGACAAACAGGGGATAATTTTATCATTAGTCATAACTTATTTGAACATATATAATTGATAAATAATCCCGAGTGTAGGAATTAGTGAACACATTGTGCCAGTGATTGACATTAATATCTTCAATTTACTGAAATGCTCAATTGCTGCACTGGGGATAAACGCACGATGATAAACTGAAGACCTTATTTAATGAATAGAAAAAGCTTCCAAAACTGTAGTAGTTTAACACCGTAGACTTTGAAATTTTGCTTGCAATATTGCGTTCTCTTAACATATCTCCTGGAGTGATTGATTGGTTTCATAGTTATTTAATTGGTCGTCGGCAACGTATAAAGGTAGATTCTTTCCATTCATCGTGGTGCAGCACGCTAGCCGGCGTGCCGCAGGGTGGTGTGCTGTCTCCTCTTCTTTTTTCAATTTTTATTAATTCTATCACAACCAACATTTTCTCATCTTACCACCTTTATGCTGACGATCTCCAAATTTACGCTCAAGGCACTATTAGCAATTTGCCACAAACTATCCACTGTTTAAATGTTGACTTGGAACGTATTTCTCACTGGAGCGACCGCTACGGACTAAAAGTCAACCCCGCTAAAACACAAGCGATACTCATAGGCAGCCCCAAGCTAATACCTAGGGTTGACTTTAGCAACTTGCCTACTGTAGTGTTTAATGGTGTGCAGATTCCATACTCGCAGCAGGTCAGGAACCTAGGTGTGATTATGGACAGAACATTGTCGTGGGTGCCTCAAGTGAGCGAGGTTAGCAGGAGGATGTTTGCTTCAGTTGGTTCTCTCCGCAGGCTCCGCAACTTCTTGCCTCTCGTCACTAAAATTGCGCTTGCTCAATCCCTTCTTCTTCCTATATTAGACTATGCTGACGTTTGCTACCTTGACCTATCTGAGGTTCAGCTGAACAAACTTGAGCGCCTCCAAAATCTTTGTATCAGGTTCATATTTGGCTTGCGCAAATATGACGCACTCAGCTCAAGTGGCTTCCCATTCGTCGTCGTCGGGATTCTCATATTCTTGCCTTACTTTTCAGCATACTTTTCATCCCCACAACTCCTCTATATCTCAAAGAGCGCTTTAATAGGCTCACTTCCATCAGATCTTTACAAAACCATCTTCTCGCTCCACCACCTTCATCCTCAAAATTTTATAATAATTCTTTCACCTTTCGGGCTGTTCGACTGTGGAATGCTTTGCCGCGGCATGTAAGATGTGCGAAATCACTTCCGGTTTTTAAAAATTATTTGAAGGAACATTACTTGTCACTCCCTTGAATTGCCTTTATATATATATATATATATATATATATATATATATATATATATATATTATAGAATATATATTTATGTATGTATATGTATTTATGAAGATTGTGTTATTCGTTTATTCTGATGTATGCGTATGTGTTATTTTGAATCTTCTTGCAGTTCTTCTGCACTACCTGTTTTTCCCAGTTTTAGTTAATTGTTTTCCCGCTACCCAAAGGTTGTCAGGTAGAGATCGCTTAAAGCGATAAGACCGCCTGTTGTTACCATTTTTTTAGTCAGCTACTGTACAACTTATCACTAAGTGGTGCAATAAAGAATATTTATTATTATTATTATTATTATTCTTTCCCCGACTAATTACATTGACCTTCTCATTGGCTTGATCCATACTTAATATTATAAATGCGAACCCGTCTGTATGTCTGTTACGCTTAAACCGCTAAACCGATTTAGACGAAATTTCGCATAGAGATAGTTTAAGTCCCGGGAAAGGACATAGTTTTTATTCCGGAAATCGTTCGTTAGGGGGTAAAAAGGGGGGTAAAACTTCGTACGGGCGCCTGCAACAATTTGAATAGCAATTATTTCTTTCATATCGTTTGCCAAGAGTGTAAACCCGCTAAATCCATTTGTTTACATTTTTTCGTTTTACCCACCATTATGTAGCAAAAAATGCATCGCCTGAGAAAAACAGCTACTGCCCGTTATTTTAATAAAATGTTTAAATCACATGAGTAAGGTCAACAGTCAACTCCACGAGTTTAAAAGTTATCGGCTAACTAAAATATACCCGCCATTTTCGTAAGAATTTTGATCGCCTAGATGTGTGTTCTCGCAAAAGATAACTTTGTGTTTTTGATGTAAACGAAGAAGTATAACATCGCAAAGGTATTTACTATTATTGTTTCCTATTAATGTTTCGTGGCTTTTGAGCTGAAAATCCAATACAATAACTGTTTTTCGGTTAGGTTAACCTGTTATCAATGGGAGATTTTATTCTTACTATCGCGATAAACGTACTTAGCAGGTATTTTTCATATTCTCAAAAGAACTTTGTTAAAGTATCTCAAGACGAGAGTCTTTGACCAGTGTGTGTTGCCAGTGATGACATAATGGGCACTGAAATGCAGGACCGGGCATTGTGACACTATTTGGGGGAGGCCTACGTCCAGCAGTAGATGTCCTTCGGCTGATATGATGATGATAAATATTTTCGCACAACACCAAATATATGTATATATTTATTTCAGAAGATTTCATTTAGTTTGTTTCAAGAAGTCCCTTTGTATATTCAGTACCTTTTGATTTACATGGTTGTCCCTTTGTATATTAAGTACCTTTTGCTTTCATGGTTCTATTTACTTTCTTTTTCTCGACAAGCTGCTAAATCCATAACTTAAAACGTTATTTGATTGCAAAATATAATTAAGTTACAAAAGTCATCGTAACAAATAGATAAACAAAACGCTACCAGTATTTTATTTTGAAATTAGAGGAAAAAAATAACCCAATGATATTTTCCCCATTTTTAAGGGGTTTAATATTTTAATTTAAATCATGTTTTTTGTCTCTCCTGTAAACTTCCATAATAATATCACAATTAGAGTGCTGCAGATCACACTTTGTTAACCTAAAAATTTTAACGTTTACATCTAGTTATATGTTTGAGTTATGCAAATTCGTAAGGAACAATAAAGCGTTATTTGAGCAGACACAGGAAAACAGCACACAAGACCATAACCTCAGAAACAGAAATAAATTAACTAGTACATTTACGAAACTCCAAATTGTAAGATCAGGCACACACCACATGGCGGTAAAAGTGTACAATAGTGTTTCTTTAAGTATAAAGCAGGTTGAAAAAAATAAGGTATTCTTTAAGAAGTTGAAAGATTTCTTGATTACGAAAAGCTATTATACATTGAAAGAATATTTTAGTTGTAATTCATAGCTGCATATTAACCTTAACCTTATTATTATTGTATAATGTTATTATTACTTTTGCAGTGCCCTTACAGGGTTTATATTGGGACATAAAATATTGTAAGACCACCTTGTATAACCATATAAAGCAATAAACGATATGATTATGATTAACAAATTTCGCTGAGTTCGACATTTTTGTGATATTTTTCAATATACATTTCATCAATCGAGATCATTTTGAATCTCGATTGATGCAATGTAAAAAGTTCTGAGTTAGCTTGAACAAAATTGGCTACTTCGAAAATATAAAGGAAATGTAGCGATAGTAAATATATTTGTTTGAATACTGGTTTAAAGTACGACGTCTCGACGATTTACGCCACATAATATTCTTATGCATCTTTTTTGAGCAATGAATGGCGCGATCGGCGTTAACGGAACTTCCCGGTAACTGTGTAACCAAACCACAAATAGAGGCCCGATTCTTCACGGAGTTCACAATAGCACTGGTATAACTAAAACCAATATACTATTTAACACTGGATTCACAGGAATATATTTATCCGCGCGACTAAGATTGTAAGGTGGACTGCCAGGGCTGCATGGACGGTTGGATGACCCTTTAACCATTTTTACCTATTAGTAACAATTTCATTATTCTGAACGCATACATATGCAATTACAAAGCACCACAGACCATATAGACGCCGCAAACGCGCTCAATAGTAAGGAAACCGAGCGTGTCAATTTTTACGTGCCTACTATAACGTCACTTAAGCAATTTAGTGATGTCCAATACTACCGCCGCGTTAAACCGATTCAAAGCCGCTGACGTTGGTTTAGTGCTCAGTAGGCCTTTGCGGTGAGAGGAAATACGCAGCCCGCCCGCTTTAGTTTACGTTCTGCTTTTTACTTCAAAATTCAAGTAATTAACCTATGAATTTACGTTAATACGTCTGTTTTAACGATACAAAATGTTCCGTAATAATAAATCGATATTTTTATGATTGATTTTCTATCGATTATTTTATCGATCATACTTTGAGTTTATAGACGGACAATGAGAAAGTGATTCAAAGATTACTAGTAGCTCTGTGAGTTGTAGACATCGCAATTTTGTTGTCTTTTTTTTTCAAAATTTCCAAAAACTGTTTCGGCAAAGAAATTCTATATAATTATCGAACCTGCTCACAATTATCACGAGAATCGGTTGAGAAATGTGAACATCCGGATAGAGAGACTGAAATACGACATAATTATTTGTCAAAAGCTGAAACGGAGACGCTTTGCTCGCTCGGTCAACAAGTTAGAGATTTTTTTTACACGATTGCTCAAAAGAAGGATTGCATTGTTTTTATAACAACAACCTTTCATCGATGCCAAACTATATAGTTCATCTCAGAGAGGAATAGACATAATGAAAATACATAGATATTTTATAGTGCATTTTTTTGGGTAGCATTCAATACTTGAAATAGTGTAAAATAAGTGCTTGGTGGTTATTAAATAAATGCAATTAAATGGTTGCATATTCTTCTTCGCTTAATGCCCTGATACGTACGTATAGTCAACAATCAAATAAATATTCTGCTAAGTACTTTATGAAAGAAGATCCCTGCTTCTGAGACGCTTAAGAATCTATTGCTAAAAATATTATTAAATTAAAATTATTAAATATTATATGTAAAAGAATAACATTATTGTATAGTAACTATCCTTAATTATCATTGTCCGTCACAAGAATCGTTTATAAATCGAATTGCACAGTGACATTGCATGAAACATCGCAGTGTACAGCACTAATCACTTTAAATCGACAGACGATGAGAAAATCCCTACTACCCTATAATGTGAAGATTTACGAAAAAATCGTTTGCTTCACTGTCCATTGCGGCCTACAAATAACAGTCCTTAAATATATTTAAAAGTAGAAGCCGCAATGGATGGCGTACTTTGAAAATATACTATGTGTGTAAGTATTTTGGTAGAAACGACACGACATCACTCCAAGTTGAAAATAATTAAATTTAAATTAAATAAGGCGAAATTTATTAGAAAAAATACTTACTTATGAAAGGAAACGTCACCGTTTACTCGACTAACCACTCTTGTTGAATTTGAACGGTTAATTACGGCGCAGTGTGGCATTTTCTAGTGCAGCAACAAACGTCTTACAGTTAGAACGACAGGAGCGCGACTGAGCGGCAAGTGGTGCACCGCACCATTTAGATACACGCAAAGTACATACATTGGGGGCATCTAGGTTTATCTAGGTCTGTGCAAAGCACCCTTCATTGACTCCAATACGGAATGTTTGTCATGGCGGACCAAGGGTGACGAATACCTGGCGCTAACTAATTTTGACATTGGGATGTAAGTGTGGTCAATGTCGCTATTGACATATTACCTGTCAATTAGTAAGACCGTATCTCTGTCCTCCCAGCCTTCGGCCCTCAGGTTTGCTTATAAGACACGTCCCCAAGTGTCACGTTGGCACGCCGTTTTAGCCTTACAAAAAGAGCTAAGCTCAGTTGGGACGCTCGGCCTTCGGTTTTGCGTGCCTTGCCGGTCTGTTTCGGGCCTTCGGCTCTTAGCCTTGCATAAGGAGCCTGGTCTGTTGGAATGCTCGGCGTTCAGACTCTCATGGCTTGCCGGTCTGCATCGAGCATTAGGCCATAATACTTACATGAAGAACCCGCTCTGTTGAAACTCTCGGCCTTTGGCCTTGCGTGCATTGCCGCTCTGCTTCGGGCCTTCGGCCCTCAGCCTCAGATGATTACTCTCGCATGCCTTGCCGCTCTGCTTCCGGCCTTCGACCATCATACTTACATGAAGAACTCGCTCTTTTGGGACAACTTTTTACGGCAGAACTGCGTAGCGAGTCTTTTATCATTGTGTAAGGTTTTTGACGGGATTCATTCGTATAGAATCGATACATTTGATATTCCGAAATAAGCACTTAGTCGTTCGTTTTGACAATAGGATTTGTAAAGAATGTCATATTGAATGTAATCATTTCTTAAGGGGGTGTAAAGAAGGGTGAAAGATAGTATCATCATCATCATCATCTGAGGCGTTTCAGCCGCGGGTAGGCCCGAGCCTGGTCAAGCAAATCTCTCTAGTCCGATTTATTCGTGGCTGTCACCCCTATGGTCCTGGTGCCCTTTTCGACGCCGTCCAACCATCTGTGCTCGAGAAAGATTTTATGGGATAACAAATAATTCTAAGGCGAGAACGAGATCTACGCGGACGAATTCGCGGGCAAAAGCTAGTAATTAATAACATAAAAATAATAAATATTGGGGGACAATCTTACACAAATCGACCTGGTCCCAAACTAAACAAAGTTTGTACTATGGGTACTAGACGATGATATACATACTTATATAGATAAATACATAGAAAACATCCAAGACCCAAGAACAAATATCCGTGCTAAATACACAAATAATGTCCTGGCCGGCATTCGAACCCGGGACCTTAAGCTTCGGAGGCATGTCACTGATGCCGTCCAATTCTTTAAACCGAACTAAACGTCAAATGGCCATTTTTGAGTTATGGGCACATTCTAAGAAATAATTTTATTCTCCGTCGACTGATCTTGGGCTTATATTTTTATCATTTGTAGTTTTGAAGTTACAGAACCGCCCAACATCGTTAAGCCCAAGTTTTTCGGGGGTAAACAAAAAACTTCGGGGGTAAAAAAGTAAAATACTAAAAAGTGACTAATAGACATTACTACACTATAATATATCTATTTAAATGCTTTTAACTGTCACTTTTCCTCACAATTCTTGCACATGAAGCAAAACTATAAAAACGTTTATGAACACAAACGTAACAAAATACCTTTAAAGTCCTTTTACCTTTTTATTACATTTTGTGAGAACTATGTACACTTAATTGGTACTACTCAAAAAACGCTAAAATGTGTATGCCGTGCAAACCTTCATTGAAGATTGTTATAATACAATACTACAACCAGATTACCCGGGATTGCTTCGTTAAAACTGGTCTAAGCGCACATCACGCGCCGCTAGTTTCACTGTCAGTGAGCAGTCGGCGGTGAGGTCCGTGCGCAGAAGGTTGTTTAGTGAATGATGGATTTGTAATTTAATTGCTTATAATGCTTGGAAAAAGGTAAGAATGAATTTATGTGCATTAGCAGAGTTTGTGCACACAGGATCGTCAGCTTCGTAGGCAGGCTAACTAAACACTTGGCTAAACCGATAGTCAAAAACTCATACGTAGGAGTTTTTGACTATCGGTTTAGCCAAGTGTTTAGTTAGCCTGCCTACGAAGCTGACAATCCTGGGTATGAATGCCGGTAAAGCCATTTGATTGATAAGCATATTTGTTTCTGAGTCATGAATATATTCTATATATTTAAATAGTTATAAATATCAGCTATATCTATCTTGGGAACTACATGTGACGCCCAAATGCCTCTTGATTGAAGGGAAAAATCTACATGACCATTATAAAATCTGTGGATGATCACAAATACGCATGAGGGTGTCCAAAAAATAGGCCGCAGAGATGGCGGATTAAGGATGATTCACAGTAGACCGTTCCGAGTCCGGGCCGGCCCGTCAACGTAACGTTCCGTCTCCGAGCTTATTTGCATGTCGGTGTGCTATAAATTTCGCTTCCGGGCCGGCCCGAGTCCGCAATATGCTGTGATGGATGAGTGGAGTGATGAGAACGAATTGAATAATGTATGAGTATAAAGAGCTGTTAATCACCTACAGTTTTATCTAGACACGCGGAGTTATGAAAGCCATGTGTCAGGAAGGGTATAAGGTATGTAGGTGGAGGGATGTAACAGAAGGGGTAGGCTAAAGAAAAGGTGGATGGGCTGCGTGAGAGATGAAATGAACAAGAAATATCTTGAGCACACTACCATCGGTGATTTTCACAGATTGGTATTGGAAATAGGAAGTAGTCCCAACCTAATCTTACCTTTGTCGGAGCACTTTTTTGAATTTTTTCTTTGGAATAATGCTTTAACGCGCTATCGGCCCGGTTGAAGGGGACCGGACGGGTGCGTGGGACTAACGGGTGGAAGGCCCTGACTACCAACTAAACCCCCAACGATTGTCCGGCTACGTCACTTCCAAGCATAGCGAAAGTTTCGTTTGATGCGCTTATAAAGTGCCTCGCATAATGTTGGAGTACTTCAATCCCGTAAACTTATTGAACAGCTATTAGTGTTCCGCGATCCTGCACCTTATCCACTACGGCGGGATGAGGCAAATGCGAATAAAGGGGGTATGCGCGCCTGATTTTTCGTCTGCAAATGGGTCGTTCCTTCGCTCTAATTTCGCAGCCTCCTTCGAAACCAATACGGACTTATAAAAGGAGGTCATTGCTTCTCAGGATCTCTCGTTGTCGAACATTTTCGATACAATGGTTGGCAGCGAGATTTCCTTACCTAATCGCACACTTGCACATCTACTTCTGTGCTACATATGGGTGTAGCGCTGCGAAGGGGCAGCAGGGGCAAAAGGAGCCAGCGCTACCCCCATGTTTAGTCTGCTAACTCCAAATCTGCTCTCCATCTGGAAAGCCAGTCTGTTATTGCTGCGTCTTCTACCTTCCATTGGTTAGGACGCTCTCCCCTGGATCTCAGTTCCGCACGGTATCGGTATACCTCGGCCAGAACCTCTGCCTGCGATTCCGAGGGCGATTCAGAGGCCAGTAGTCCGGCTCAGAATTACACGCACTGATTAACCTTTGTGGTTGCCTCAATAGGGTCTGAGGCCCCATAGGCATGAGGGTGTCCATCCACACAGGTGCCCCATAAAGTGCTCCAGGTAACTCTAGAATAGAGGGCAGAGGGACCTCCTTGTCTCGGAAGCAGTCTCCCGAGGGCTGCTGCAGCACCTAGGGGCCAGCCGAGCGAAGTATGCCCCGAAATTACATTTTGCGTTGAGAGTGAGACCGACATACCTCACGTGACGTGTCCGTCTCAATCTCAATGGCCGTCCCTATATCGTACATGACTGTTTTTCGTTTACACAGAATGTCAAATAACTTTTGTCATTCAACAAATGCAGGATTGCGTGGTTTGACAATCCAAACTAACTTCCTCGTGAAGCATTAGAAGACTTAAAACAAGTTAACTGCGATGATTCGTCATCAAACGTGTTTTTAGATTAGTGCACAGTCTAAGTGCAATTAGAGTTTTCCGTAATTTCTTAGCTATAAGATGACTGCAGGTCAAAAACCTTTTTATAACAAAGTTTTTTTTTATCCTTATTGTGATCAGTACATTACTATAGACCAGTTAAATGACTTAGTCGTTATTTAACTATGCATGTATTTTTAAACATGATTGGGTTTTAAATGTTTATATATTGATGTACAAATGCTTTGCAAGAAAACCGTTACGGTATACTTAGCGATTTTTAGTGTTGAAATTATGCTTTGTTCGTGATTTATATGCACATCTAAAATATAAAATCGTAAATAAAAAACAAACAAAAGAGTATTTCACGAAATGCTACGCTACCATGTCAAGTATGAATTTAGTTTAAATTTTCCTATTCAAAATTTTCAGGATAAACCTTCTTATTGTCTAGAGATATCGTTTTAGGAGTTTTTTGCGTTTATCTCAAAACTACAATTTGTGGCTTAGTTCGGTTTTAAGAATTGGACGGCATTACTAGACTGGCCGTCATTGAATGAATTAGGGAAAAAAAATACTTACAAATACACCGAACCTTCTACTTCAACTTTGGGCAAATGTATTGGTAAATGTTTAGGTATATAGGTATCCTTGCCGCCCGATCGGGGCATCAAATTGCGTACCTAGGTTAAGTTGGTATGTAAGGTAAGTATTTCTCGGGTTCTACTATAATGGTTCCCTATTAGATTATCATAAAATTGGGTTGATTTAATTTGGCACTAATATACTACCTATCAATACAAGTATTAATCATGATTAAAAAATACGTCCTAATCATTTTTTAGATAACAAAGTTTTTCAGGGTTCCTTTAATCGAAAAACATTGCAGAATACCTATTTTTGACATTTTGACCAATTATAACCCGGTTAGTTATCAATGTCATATCATAATAAAACGGGTTAACCTCAGCATAAGAGATAATAAGCTGCAGCGTCAAGGTAAAACAAAATCGGTACTTAATTCATGATTCTGTTCGTGTTTTCTGTAGCTCTAACGATGTTCACGTCTGTTAGAGGATTGTGGAACATAACATTAACGACAAAATTTATACAGTTTTTACATAAAATTTTACCTCAAACGAAGTCTCAATCAAAGACCTTGTATAGTAGAATATATATACACAAATAAATAGATTTGATATTTAACCAAATCAAAATCTTAATGGTAATGAAACTAAAGATCTATATCTAATTAAAACTAAATAAATAAAAATTAATATATTTACAAATTGCCTACAAAATAGTCCCCCAGGTCGGCACTCTGCGGTAGGGTGCCCATAAAGCTGGCTACGTTTCCTCGCTGAATGGCGATGCCTATTTTTTAAACAACATTTGATTATGTTTAGGTATGGTAGTGAACTACGAAAAATATAACATGATGGGCTACCTGATGTAGTAAGACAACTTTGACAATTTTGTAACACAAAGAAGGAGATGGTGATTAGTGAAAGAGGTATTAGCCGCCGTACCCATGAAATCAAAAGTTTGTAGAAGAGTGGGAATTACTTCTATGCTACTTGACCTGAAAAATCCTTGTTTTATTTAGGTTCCTACAATAATTATGACAGTAAAATATTTAAAGATATTTGGAATTAGATTAAATAGACCAACATATATGTTACAGATCAATGAATATTTGTTTTTGAAATCATCCAAACAATATATTCGGTTCTATGACGTTCAGCCAAATGAAGATACCTACTTATAAAGTTTTGTATGAAGCGGATATATCGCGTACTCTTTTCATGCCCACTTTGGAGGGAATACAACTTTGGTGTGTTTTGGAGTAATTTACACGCTGATGGGTACGTATAAACCCCATTTGATGTATAACCATTACAACAAAAAAGTCGCAGTTTGGCATAAAAAATTAAGGTACCTCCAATACCACTTCAATATATATGTAAGGTGATAATGCAATTTTTTTATTTCAAAACTCGTCGTGTACATATGGGTTTTCTCGAACCATTCAGGGATCTCTTTGCGTGATTTCAAACTTAAAATGCACATTTTTGTTCGAGTCGTGCGTCCCCTCACCCTCTCCAGTTAAACGTTGGTTGCTATGGGTATGTAGAAAAAAACATGCTTGTAATAACAATATGTAATGAATTTAAAAAGATATGATACTTCGATAATGTTATTAGTTGGGTTAAGCAGATTTAAATCATCATATTTTAACGGGTGGGAACTACAGAACCTTACATTGCGCGTGGCCCAACACCCACTTGGCCGGTTTTTAAGTATTGAAATTATATTTAGCCACCAAAACAACCGTATTGGTCGTTTTAGTGCTTATAAAATACCAATAGAAAATAAAATACTACCGAACCCTTCATAGTAGGTAATCGATTTGATTGATTTGTATACCGCGTATCGAAATCATTTACAAATAATTGTCAAATGACGATTACAAAAAACAATACAGCTAAATCTCGGCATTAGTTGTCTAGACGAAGACCATTGCAGTGGTTTAAGACATGAAAAAGTGAGGTGAAATAAACAAAATGGCGAAAGTGTATTTACTTGTTTTCGGCGTGATCTGTCTACATTTAGCAAGTGCTTTTATAGAATTTGAGATGCCTAAAAATAATGTATTTGATACAGAATTATACGAGAATGTATTAGATACACAATTATGTGAAAGCCAATTAAGATATATACTAAATAATGGCAGCATGCTGAGAGCACAATGTATGTATAATTATTTTCACTGAATAAAAATGTATCATGATGAAGATGTGAATAAAGAAAGTACGATAAGATGCCACATATATCATTTATTATAAAGACTATGTTTACGTTTCAAAAATATGTTGTCAACAATAATTTCGTTTCCTTACAGTTCTCGATGCGGGATTAAGGACTCCGCGAGGTATTTTAAAAGGAAATTTTGTGGATCTCGGAAATTATCATCAGTGTATTGAAATTACTGAAGATTTTGCACCATTAAATATAGAGGGGAAATACTGCATGATTAATTTCCCGATGACGCAGAATGATTTTGATCTACCAACTTGGCCAGGGTGGCCCGATGAGCGGCCAGAGGGCTGGCCAGTGTGGCCCGAAGAATGGCCAACATTCCCGTGGCGAGAACTTTTACCTAATACGAGAGAACACATGGAACTAATGAAAAATGTTCAAAAAGTGCGGACAGAGACCGCTAAGTACCGGCAAAGGGCTGGAACCGATATGGATTTAATCAGGTACATAAAATTTACTTCGGATACTATATTGGGCAAATTTTCTGTTTCTAATGTGATGCAAGGTTTTAAATTTAAGTACATCACATAATGTAAGGTCAGTTTAGTAAAAGCAACTTGTAAGAGTTAGATCGCAACAAAATGAAAATAACTCCTTATTTGGATATTATGAAATGTACTTTTCTCAAACATGCAAGGAACTAACATTATGTTTGTTATAACTGGCTGTGAAGTATCGCGTTTCAAGTGCGGCAAAACGAGCGGCCTATAATGGAATTTCATACAAAATGATCGCCTAGGCGGGCAAAAGTGGCTATCTTTTGCTTTTGAGGAGCGGCGGCGGGCGCGCGTCCGGGCCCGCGCCAGTGTGCCCTGAAAATAAAATAAGGGGGGCCGGGCCGCGTGGGTTTTTATTATTGAATCCTTTGGATTTCATTTGGACTTTTGTTATAAAACAACTTTTCTATCAATTGCATTTTCCCGGCTTCAGCAATAATGTACTATGGCCCTGTTCCACGTTCCCCCAAAAGATTTTTGTAATTCTTGGCTTTAGCAGGGTTTCAGAGGGAAGTGAATTGGCTGGTGAGGCCTTCAGACTAGCAATATGTATCCCGAAGGCTTGTACGACTAAACAATTCATCGATACTATTCTGGTCAACACTACTGCCGTGGGTCTGGAATTCACTGAGGAATTCTGTAGGCTGAAGAACGATAAGCCGTTCGTTCCTGGTGACTATGCTGCTATGTAAGTAATAATAACGCATTGTTTACTGTAACATTTAAACTGTAATGAACGGATGATTCGTAATTTGGCTTTTAAAATTGCTACCACTAGAATGACAACTTTTGGATTGATATTCTTATGACTGTTTTGTTGTTACTTACAGGGGTGTTTTTGGCTTTCTTATCCTCATTAGTATCCTCAGTACGAGCTACGATCTATATTATACTCATATACTAAAAGGAGGTGAGAAAATTCGTTTGTCATTGTTATATTATATAAAATATATCCTTGATATTAGCTCTCATAAATCATAGATGGATAAGTAGCTATAAATAGTTAAGTACATTGTTGTAACAAATCATCATCATTCTCTTGCCCTTTTCCCATTTATTTGGGGTCGGCGCAGCATGACTTTTTCTTCCATATATCTCTGTCACGCGTCATCTCTTCATTCACATCTTTCCTATTCATATCATCTCTCACACAATTCAGCCACCTTTTCTTTGGCCTACCTCGTTTCTTGCATCCATCCACATTCGTATCCAATACTTTTCTTGCTACATGGCTTTCATCCCTCCTCATTACATGCCCGTACCACGCTAGGCGATTGGCTCTTAGTTTTTCGGCAATGGGCGCTACTTTCAAGCTTCCCCGTATATACTCATTCCGATTTCGGTTCATTCTCGTCACACCACACATCCATCTCAGCATTCGCATCTCTGTAACATGCAGTCTCGTTTCATCCATCACCTTTGAGGCCCAACATTCTGATCCATACATGACGACAGGTCTTATTACGATCTTATAGATTTTACCCTTCAATCGAAGAGGCATTCGGGCGTCACAAATTGTCACTGAGACCTGTCGCTATTTCATCCATCCAGTGCTAATTCGGATTTCACGTCACGGTCAATATTGCTATCACACTGCACTAGTGAACCAAGGTACCTAAAGCCAGAGCAGACCGGCAGCGTAACGCTATCCAGCTGTATAGGCGTAAAACCGGAGAGACCGCCGAAGGCGCAGAACATGTGCTCTGTCTTGGATCTGCTGATCTTCAGGCCAACATTCTCCAGTCTTTGTCGCCACTCCTCCAGTCTGCTCTGCACCTCGTAACCGTCTTCGCCGACAAGAACAATATCATCGGCGAACAGCATACACCAGGGTGCCTCCTCCTGTATTTCCGACGTCAGAGCGTCCATAATTAACAGGAAGAGGTAAGGACTTAGAGCCGATCCCTGGTGCAAGCCCACCATGACACTGGACCTGTCGGTTGTGCCAGCCGCCGATCGAACGCGAGTACAACATCTATTATACATCGACCGAATTAGCTTCACATACTTCCGAGGCATACGTTTCCCTTTCAAGGCCCACCACAAAACCACCCGAGGTACTCGGTCATATGCATTTTCGAGGTCCACAAATACCATATGCAAGTTTTTCTGCGCATTTCTGTATTTTTCGCACATTTGGTGAAGGGCAAAAATGGCATCCGTGGTACCCCTACCAGGCATAAAACCGAATTGGTTTTGCGTTATAGCACTCTCTTCTCTCAGCCGTTTCTCTATCACTTTCTCCCATACTTTCCTATTATGTGACATGAGCTTTATTCCTCGATAATTATTGCAATCCTGTATATCTCCCTTGTTTTTAAAAATGGGCACCAGTAAACTGTCGCACCATTCATCGGGGATAGTCTCTTCCTGCAACAGCTTATTGAAGAATAAAGTCAGCCACTTGCTTTTTAATTTCATGTTTAATCAGGCAATCTAAAAATATGAAGTAATAACCCAAATACATTATTGAGTCCTACATAAAGAGCATAAACTAATTAAAAATATTTGGCTATTTCAGGATTTTGAGATTGACCGGTTCCGAGCCCTGCTGGCCATAGCAACCGCTGGCTTCGCTTCTTTTTGCGCTCCTTATATACATTTTTCTTTGCTTCTCACTTATATTCCCGATTTCAGTATTTTGCCATACTTTAAATGCTTGCTTCTTTTGTTTCAACTTTACTTGTAATTCTTCATTCCACCACCACGTTTCCTTGTCTATCATACATTTTTCTTTCGATTCTCCTAAAACATTATTTGCCACTGATCGTATACAACTCGCCATCTTATTTCAAAATTCATTAGCATTCATACCTTCCATATCCTTCATATCAATCATTTTACTAACCACGCATTCTTTAAATTTACTTGCATACTCTCTCTTCTCTAGCATGTGCCATATTGTATTGGGAGGGGGCCCTTCTTTTTGAAAGTGTGACTGGACTTTAATGTTCAAATCAATAACTAATAGTCTGTGCTGTGTAACTAAATTTACGCCCGGGATAATCTTGCAATCTTTGATGCAGTTGGTTTTCTTCCTTTTAATTAGGAAGTAATCAATCTGTGTCGCATGGTGGGCACTTTTATAAGTTATCAGGTGTTCTTCTCTTTTTTTGAACCAAGTGTTTGTTATTGCCATGTCAAACGCAGAAGCAGCTTGTAATGTTACAACAACAACAACATTGTTGAAACAAAATCATTACAAATTTTAAATTTTAGAAAAAATAAAAAATATACATAAAAAAATTGAGACTTGATAAATACGAAAATTATGGTGTTACAAGAATTATGGTTTTCATATCGTCCAAGAAGAAATTAGAAATATCATATGTTGTTTGTAGGAGGCATTTCAGAGGCCGCTATTGGCGAGCTATTTTTTCCCAAATGTTGGCTTTTGTTGTGCTATTATAATTAAGGATATTATAATTGTGCTAGTATAATTTGTCCCACTAAGACTTTATCATCTCTTAAACTGTTCAAACTAGTTAAAAAAAGTATTTTTCTTGTAGCCAATTACCAAACTACGTGCAAATATTTATCTACTGTTAATGGTTAATCGAAATTATTGTGCCTACTAGCTAGGTCCGTACTTTAAGAGCGTGTACAAAATGCAAAGATCAAAATCATTGTTGTTTGCGTATGTATTATTATCACTGATTTAAATTTAGATTAATTAATTCCAGTATTGAAAAAACAGATAGGAATTTACATGACGTAAAAAGCATCTATCACTTTATCATAGTCGTATATTCGGGTATCTATATTTTGATAAGCACTGGTTTTTGATAACTATACTTACCGACTATTATCATTTAATTTTTTTAGAAATGTCATCTAAATACAGTTTCCATGAATTTATGTTTATAATATGATTAAACAATCTAGAAAAATATTAAAATAATACACACGCTTCTGTACAAATCTTTCAGTGAAAAATCATCATATGTAGCTAATTTATTACTACATCGGTCTACTACTCATAACACTACTATAAATATACGAACCAACTATATTCTCCCTTCGTCCGGATACAAAAATAAAATTACTGGCTTACCATTCTTTAGAATTTTTAACGCTGGTAACGCCGAGAGGTAACGTGCTTAAAAGAATTGTAGACAAGACATTTTGGGTAGTTGAAAATTGCGTGAATTTTCTATTCTTGATACATCAAAGATAAAAATGATTTACATGTTCTAATAAACAAATTATTTATCTAATCATACAGTCTAAGTATAATTTATAGGTAAGCATATATTTACAGTGCAAGGATTAAGACCAAAGAGGCCCAGGCCGATTGAGGTACTTATTTGCGATTCAATTGACAACATTTCATTTTCTAAGCGGGCTTTTTTCCGATTATATCAAACAGAGGATAAAAAAATAAACATAACCACATTTTAATATCTCGAAAATATCCCCATTTCATAGAAAACTTTCTCTTTCTTAAAGAGAGTAAGTGATAAGTAGGGCGTCACAGTGTAAAAAATCGTACAGAAGCACTATTAATAAGGCGGATTTATTAAAGAAAGTGTCCTGCTGTTCTCTTTGTGCGTTGTGACTGTCACAATTTAGCCTTGTGACGTCATATCATATGTCATGGTAGGCTTTCTTCACATTTTCGTGAATATCTTGAAAACGAATGGCTATAAAAATATAAAAAAAAAAATTGGGGTTCTTGTTGACTACTTAACGAAATGAGTTAATATTACATACTATGTACTTGAAAATTTGAAATGTTGTCAATTTTGTATAGACAGAACTGTGAACTTCAATTAGTAAAACTACTAAATAGGTACACATTAAAATTCAAATATTCCACTAGCAGGCACTGTTTTCTTATCATTTAATAAATATATATACATTATCATTGATCACATCAATTGATAATGGCATTAACACAAAACAAAACGTCATTTATTTAAATGTTTAACGAAATACTTAATTAAATATTAATAGAGTCGTATACAGCCTTATTTTGGTAGTGATCCGGATCGATTGTACAAGGTTCAGAATTCAAAGAAGACAACATCACAGTCGATATGAAAATTAGTAACTCAAAAAATTCTCTTTTTTTTTAAATTTTATGGAAAATAATTCTTTTTCATACAAATTGGTCACCGTACTGCTCTACTTTCCATACTATCCGTCTAAGAGAGTGTAGACGTCATGTTTTTTCGTAAGTTTGTGCCTCAAATGCTTATGCCATCAAAAAATTTAAAAATTAAATGCGTTTGTAACGTATCACTATTTTTTTAAATGTCTATTAGATACCCAGTCCTAAAACTGATTCTGATCCACGACCTTAAAGTCACCCTAAAGAACTTTAGGCATAAATGTCTTGCAATGAGAAAATACTTCGATAGCTTATATAGTTAAGGTTAAGAGAGATCGACCTCGTTTATCTAAAGTTTTTCAGTTCCAACCCTACTCAAAACGTGTTTTTTCAATGAAATTTCCGGTAATTTTAATCTGGACACGCGGCAATGTGTCCAACCAAGTTCACCCCAGGAACTGGCGGACAGCAGCCGTGTGTTATTTTACAACAACTGTTTGGAGCCACTTTTGACCCCCCAAGAACTCAAAATATATCTAACATAAAAAAATAAAATTTGGTACATGTGTTAAGATCTTTAAAAACAACTAAAACCCCAAACGTACATATATAGGCTTAGTAGTTATTAAGATATTAAATTCCAAAAAACGGCATTTTTACCGCTGACTGACTGACTGACTATAGTAATCAAAAACCTACCCACTTCCAGGTGACCTAGAAAGCTGAAATTTGGCATGCAGCTTGGTAATTGTGCGTGTACACCAGAAAAAATCAGCGAACTGATGTTTTATTAGTTTTATTATTCTCTCTATATATTTTCTTACGTTTTATTATTATGATTATTTATGCTAGTTACCTCAGAACTTCGTCATTTATTAACCGATTTGGATATATTTAAAATTCTTTTTTTGTTTGAAACGGTCTACCGCAGGGGTGGTCCCATAGTTATCAGGTAAGATTATGATCATAGCGTCCTGGAGGAATCGAGGGAACTCTTCAAATATTTGAGATGCACCTATAGCGATTTGGGTATTTTATATATTAACTCGTGAATTCGCTCTTAAAAAGCACCATTTGGCGAAGATTGACAAAAATTAATGATATCCCATCAAAAACATAAATGTGAAAATGGGAGCCAAGTTCAATATTAAGAATATGCATCGCTACAACACTGTAGCACGCCAACAATGTAGTGCCGGACTTGGCACCATTTCAGAGAATCTACGTAACTTGGCACCCATTTAGATCTCAATTATTTTATCGGTGAAGACGACAACCAAGCGTCGCATATTCTTAATATTGAACTTGGCTCCCATTTTCACATTTATGTTTTTGATGGGATTTGTTATTTCTTAAGCGGACTTGGTTCTGCTAAATACGATAAATAATATTATAAACGTGGTTTTTTCCTTTCAGATCCCAAGAGAGCCAGTACTATTGGGAAATCCTTCTCAGTGTATACCAACACTCGTCGTCTGCTCACATTCAACTCACTGCCCGGTGCTTTGGAGTGCCTGGACGGCATCAGGTCCATCGCCATGATGTGGGTCATAGTTGGCCACTCATATTCTACGCATCTAAACGCGCACTTCTATAACCGCACAGAATTCTTTTCGGTAAATGTGTCTCCTGTTTGATCATTGTTTTCGATGTTAGTTCAATCATTAATATCATCATAAATTTGATTTTATCAACAATAGTGTATTTCCAATATCTCACGGAGGTTTACACCACCTGTAGGAATTATAATTTTTCTGAAGTTTTCTTAAGAAGTTAGAAAAAAAATCGATTCGTATGAACAGATATTGAGCATAGTCGGATCCTGGCCTTAACTATACCTATTATTTTTAGAGAACTTAAGATAAAATTACAATCAAAATTGCTTTTTACAGTGGATGGTCTCATTTTCTGCAATCTGGATTATGGCCGCTCCAATCACAGTGGACACTTTCTTCATGCTAAGTGGGCTCCTGATTGTTTATACAACGGTTGGAAAACTGAGCAGAAGTACGTTTCTAATTATTATTTTAATATATACACAATACATCAAGTCAGAGTTCCACGCTTAATTCGGGTAATTTTCCAACAATGATACACACGTTTTTCCATATATATTATGTGCAAAATAATTTCATGCTATACTAATCACGTGAGGTAATATACTCCCGCAAAAAGGATAAAAGTGATCACTAATTAAATAATTAAGCAACGACACGCATCAATTTGATAATAATAACATGGAATTGTTTCACAATACGCAAAACAAGGTAAGAAAATAATTATATGGAAAGTGAATCATGACATTATGAGTAAAGCGTCACTTATCAGAATAATCAATCAATCAACGAATATTAAACTTTGTGCGCCCGTTTTTCAATTATCATTCACTCTCACAGCGACACGTTAATACTCACACATCCTAACAATAAAAAATATCACATGCATACAATTTTTCACCCCAGTCCGTGTGTTTTCGTCTGACTTGATCCGGAAAGTTACCCCATCGGCGAATGTTCCCGAACATTTTTCTTTATGAATCATTTATCTGATGTCCCGAAATAGTATATTATGCCCCAGTTACCAGCTAAGGGCCTAGTAGAGCCAGGGGCTTGATTTTAAAAATCTGTTAAGTTTGGAACTGTGAATGTGACAAATATGGCGTAACACCCACCGACCGATAACCTTCAAGAATAGAGGCCTAAACGAATGGCCTAATGGTGTCTGCCAAAACCTCATTAATAATACACATAAATGTAAAAACATTGTAAAAAATATGTACTTATCTGTAAACGAGCGACAACCAGCGACAGATAAACCATACGCGGTTTTCGTTCGCTGTTAGAAAAAAAAATTGTAATTAGTTTATAAGTAATTTGGATAATAAATAAAAAAAAAAAAAAAGAGCGTACTCCCATCTTAAAGGCCGGCAACGTGCTTGCAACCCCTCTGGTGTTGCGAGTGTCCATGGGCGGCGCTAATCGCTTGCCATCAGGTATCAGGCGATTCGTCTGCTCGTTTGCCTCCTATGTCATAAAAAAAAACAATCAACATACGAGTACTTGTATGTACCATTGATCACTTGTATCTAGTGTAGATAACTTACAAGTGTTTTTAAGCTTTTTATAAAAAAAATTTGTTTATGATTTACCATTAGCGTAGTGGCTATTTCGGGATGCCAAGCTCTTGTATCACTGTGACCATTTCTGATCAATTGTGATCGCCACCTACTACAATTGACGGCGTCGTCCTGTTATTACGAAGAACTTCAGTATTTTGGTAAACTCGAACTATCTCTTTAGCAGGCGTATTATGATGGTTGACATTTTATGACATGACGGGTGTCTTTTCCACAACAGTAAGTGATAAAATGGCAACAAGCATACTCGCCCAGGGGACATGGCATGTTTGCCCAAGACAGAGCTACGCCTCAATCGGTCGGTTAGGATGTGTGCAGGTGTCTCCTCTTGCTTCAACCCTTATATTTCCATTTCGAATTGTTTAGATAATATACTTATATTATTCAAATAAAAAAATATTTTAATGGAATAATGTTAAAAAATGTGTTCATATTGGTGCCCTTCACTGTACTGTAAGCTAAGAAAGTTCTCTACGACTTTACGATACGATACGATACGAATACTCTTTATTGCACACTTCACACAAATAAAACGTTACAAACAGAAAATAAAAACGGTAACATGTAGGTAGAGGTAGACAACAGGCGGTATTATCGCTAAAGAGCGATTTCTTTCAGACAACCTTTGGGTAGCGGAAAAAAAGAATAAATAATGTATAACATAATTTATAATAAAAATATTTATAACATACCTACTTATATACTTTTATATACTTATATAAACATACATACAAAATCATACTTATATAACAATATCGCAAAACAAATAAGAAATAGTAAAATAAATATAACAGCCAAAAAAAATTCTATAGGTATAGACTTTATGGCTTTATTATAAAAATAATAGAGTCGAAAAATGTGAAACCACTTTCAGTACGGTAACATCTGTCATCTCATCACAATATAATTTGTATATTTCATATATAAGATTTTAAACTGTACCAAGCCGCAAGTCAAAAATAACCAGGCGTATTAATGCGGGAATAAAGCGTAGGTATTGTGGCATTTTCACTTTCCGGTGTACCTTGTACTTTTTTGAATTAAGCATTTCGGGTTGTTTGGCTCAAGGTGGCTGTAAGGCAAAGGATCACAAAACTGACACATAAAAATAAAAATAATATAAAAAATTGAGACACGTTTTTTGTTAATCAGGACCAATATTTCTCGTGAATCTGACTAACACAAACCGGAAATTACCTAATTTAAAACAAAAAAGAAAAGGTACGCCGATAAGTGAAAATTGTAATGAATAAAAATTCCTTTTTCCAGTGAGCCTCATTAAAAACATTCACTTGTACTATCTCCACCGGCTGTTACGAATGTTTCCTGTATTGGCTGCGGGTGTTTTTCTTCAAGCGACATTGTTCAACCATCTCTCTGATGGTCCACTATGGAATGACATCTTGGCAATCAAAGTGCACAAGTGCAGACAATATTGGTGGGCGACGTTGTTGCACGGTCAAAATCTAATAATTCCAACGCATATGGTAAGAATTGATCTCATTATTTTCTTGCGTTTCAATTAAATGCGTTAACCGAAGACCGTGGCTTTAGTAATAATGGTAATTGCATAGATAAACAGTCTCACGAAGTTAATATTTTTCAGTGTGTTGGTCCAACGTGGTACCTTGCTGTTGATGTACAGATGCATATCCTTTCACCCTTGATTCTGTTTTGGGTGCTGGGGAGAAAAACGTCAGCTTGGATAGCAATGACTCTTGCAACGCTGATCGTAATGGCGGCATCCACAACGTATAACTACCTTAACGAGTTCCAGCCAGCACCTTTAATACCAACGTAAGTTACCAAACCGTATAAGAAACATCTGAATTATATCTATCATGAAATAAGTAAGCCACCACCATCCACCATATCAGCCCCAGGACATCCACTGCTGGACATAGGCCTCCCCCAATTTCATGGGTGAATGACAATAAGTAAGCATTTTATCATGAAATAAGTCAGTTTAATACATTAAATATCATAATTAGGACTCAAATAATCGTATCTGGTGGTGTTTGATTGCAATTATGTTAGTATACATATATATATATATATATATATATATATACTTGCAAGTATATATGTAGGAGCGGCGCAGGAAAACAACGAATCAACTTAATAATTTTCTTCTTTATTTGCAATAAAGCAATAATATAAATCAATCACCTTTCTTCGTTCGAGTCATCTTTCATACTGAATCATACGTCAAATCATTCGCCATTCCAAAGCAATTCAAACTCCATTCGAACGTTCCTTATTCATCATCTAGCAGCCAGCACCTTACACAACCATCAAAAAGTACCAATCCCATATATATACTTGTATACATATATACTTGCTGCAATAGCTAATAAATAGCACATGCACACATGAATGATACATATTTCATAATTTAGATTTAAACTGTTTGAATTTAATTGACACCACTTGAGAACCTGCTGCCATGGCGGGGCGGGAGCAATATGTCATAGGTATTTTGCTCTTTGACGTGAATTTACCGATGTGAGATTTCCTCACTTGACGAAGTGTAAGTACTGCCTAGTACTGCATTAGTATCGGTTGACACTGACAGCTGACAGTTTTCTCATATCGTACCGCCCCGCATCGACAAGTCAGAAAGACGATGCTTCTGCTTTTCATCTCATTGTAGAAGTTCAGATTGCCGCGTGCACATGGCACTATCCTCTCAAACAGTTAAAAAGTTATTAATGGATTGATTAATTAAAATGATGAAAGATATAGACGATATAGTGCTTATGTGAATATACATTAGAGATGGGCAAAGCTCTTTTTTTCAAGTATTAGACACATCACAACTCTGACAGCTAGGGTTTGCAGTCCCGGTCCCCATTTGTATGAAATTTCCTGGGAAATTTACATGTCCTACTGACATCTATAAAGAGTGTCCCACGTGTTTAGTGGATATTTACCCTTATGGTATTCAAAAATTAAATACTCAAAGTCAAAGTCAAAATATTCTTCATTTAAATAGGCCTAGCAACAAGCACTTTCGAATCGTCAGTTATAAAATCTTAATATTAATTAATTATTTAGAGCAATTTATAGATGCTATTATTATTCTATCAATATAATAGAATATTATGAAATGTAACCTACATATATTATGCAGCAATGACGCTAACGTCACTGCTGCAAAATGCAATCTACGCCTGTGAAAAAGTAGCTGTAACACTGTGCTTGAATACATACATGTTTTTGCTTTCAGACGCACATCTGAAGATTCTGTTTATTACATGAAATACTATTATGTGAATACATTGACAAGATGCTCTCCATTCTTTGTTGGAATGTTTTACGGCTATCTTCTATCTATTTACAAAGGCAAAAAGGTTCACATGCCCAAGGTAAGAATTGCATTTGTATCAATATATTATGTATATCATTGTCATAAAACATTTAATTACACGAAAATAAGAAGATACGCTACGTACAGCCATATTTCCTAGTAAAAGTGGAGATGATCAAAAAAATAACAGTCTCGCCTCACTTCTTGACCCGAAGATTTGCAACCACTATTCGTCATTGTTACTCGTAGCTGCGAGTGCGAGTAAATGGCTAACCTGAATTAATAATCACTACATAGTATAAAACAAAGTCGCTTCCCGCTGTCTGTCTGTCCCTATGTATGCTTAAAACTTATCTTTAAAACTACGCAACGTGTTCGCATCAAGACGTGTTTTTTTTTAATAGATAGAATGATTAAAGAGGAAAGTCTATAAGTAAATATACTTTCATTTGTGAAATGAAAAAATAAATATTATTATTTTATTATATTATTTTTTATTGCAGCCGCATCACAGTGCGTATGAAAACTGCGGTTTCATATACATACATATTTTTATTGCGGCTTGCCACTCAGGGCTCACCTGCCGTAACTGTAATTATTTGTATGTTAAATGACATTTAAATTAACCTTACGTAATGACCCTTCAGATGTACAGTTCAAATACCTTTTCTTATCAGCATAATTTAATCTATGTAAAATCAAATATAGTGTCTATAAAAAAATCTGTACTATTAATCAGGCAATCAACAAAACCAAATATTTCCACTCGACTTGAGCCGTGTCTATCTTGATTTTGATGCAAATATAGGTAGAGATAAGTTATATTTTTATCGGCATATTAAATATAATGAAACGGGTCACTCACGTCTTAAAGGTCGAATATCGCTCGACATGTTTCAGACCGGTTCGCGGTCCTTGAACACAGACAGTGACAGTGTTGACAGTGTTGAATACTACGTCTGTGAAGAGTGTGGACGAGACTTTAGCATGTGACGTTGTGAGTGTTGTGTGTAGTTCGGCATTGAACAATTGTGAAGAAAACGAGGGTAGATTCTCGCCGCCGCCGCCTCCACCCGCGCCGAGCAACCGAGCGGACAGGGCACGGACACGCAGTGCTAAGAAAACCGCCGCCGCAAAAGGTGCTCATGATTAAGGACCGCGAACCAGTCTGAAACATGTCGAGCGATATTCGACCTTTAAGACGTGAGTGACCCGTTTCTTTATATTTAAAATGTCTCAAACTCACGGGAGTTTTCTATATAAAATATATTGTTATCGGCATTAAATTCATCATCCATGCGTTCTTACAGTAGGTATGATCTTTAAAATCAATAATAGTTTGGTGTCAGATAATCAGTAACGCAAAATTTGTTTACACGACACGAGCCATATACGGCAAATTACTTTTTCTCAAACATGCAATGAAATATTGATGTTATGTTCCTTATAATAGGCTGCGAAGTATGACGTTTCAGGCGCGGCTAGGACAAGAGGTCGTTAATGGAATTTCATACAAATCTTGCAGGCCTAGGCCGGCAAAGTCCTCTTTTTTAATTCCATTCCACATAAATTTGTGGCACAGGCTTCATGACATTCTGCCACTATGCGTATTAAAAATAAAATTTTGTTTTTTTTTTATTGTTTATTTCATTTCATGTTTCAGAAAAGCACTATACATACCTCGGCGGGAAATTTGGGGTTGCCAGCCTTAGACCTATCCGTATATATGTCTTCGGCCGGCAGCCCCTTTCGTCCCGGCCTCTGTAGTAATGTACTATACTTATTTTTTGTTTTTTCTTTGTCCGGGACTTCGTCCATAAAGAACTCTTGAGCACACACCTTAATGGATTAATAAAATGCCAATATAAAATAGGTTATTAGATTACAATTAGGTTTGCCACAGGTGCAGCGTCGATTATCGCGGTCTCATAAAAAGTCACTCCCTTTTTAACCGACTTCAAGATTTCAAAGGAGGAGGTTATCAATTCGGTTGTATGTTTTTTTTTTGTTTATGTTTGTTACTCCATAACTCCGTCATTTCTTAACCGATTTGGAAAATTTTTTTTTTGATTGTAAGTATATATATCCAAGTCGGTCCCGTTCAAAACGCAGTTCTGATGAAAGGATTCATGAGGAATTGAGGGAACTCCTCAAATCTTAAAGGCTGCTTAAATAGTAGTGTGGCTGCTTTAAAGGCTTAAATATAGTGATTTTTGGGTTTTTATCAACAAATCGAGCATTGTCATACAAAAATGTGACATTTGATGAAGTGGAACTGCTGATGATGATCAAAACAGAACTCTTCAACGACGAAAAGTTCACGTATGGCGATTTGTCCTTCTAGCTGTGTTTGTTAAGCAAGTTTTATTTTCACGATTATTTTTTGTCATGCTCGAGTTCTGATGATGGGATCCATTAGGATTAGTCATACCAATTGAACGTATTTACTGGTTGTTTTCATGTGCTTTGTAAGAATATTTAAGATTTTTAAGAAAATTATCTACTAAATTTTAATCTATACATAGTAATTTACCTCTAGTATCTGGACCAAATAAATGTTTTGTGATTAAATCATTACAAATACATTTAAAAATAATTACAAGTCTAAAATGCCACGAAACATTACTGTAGTGTGTAATATTTTAATTTGTATTTTAACAATACACCATTTATTATCATGGATTTAATTTTTTAACCGAAAAGAGGAGGTTATCAATTCGGTTGTATGTTTTTTTTTTGTTTTCTTTTTTTTTTTTAATGTTTGTTAGTCCATAACTCCGTCATTTCTTAACCGATTTAAAAATATTTTTTTTTTATTGTAAGTATATATATCCAAGTTGGTCCCGTTTTTGTCTAAACGCAGTTCTGATGATGGGATCCACGAGGAATTGAGGGAACTCCTCAAATCTTTAAGGCAAACATATAGTGATTTTTGTGTTTTTATCAACAAGTCAAGCATTTGCATCTAAAAATGTGACATTGAATGAAGTGGAACTGCTGATGATGATCAGAACAGAACTCTTCAACGACGAAAAGTTCACGTTTGGTGATTTGTCCTCCTAGCTGTGTTTGTTAAGCAAGTTCTATTTTCACGATTAATTTTTGTCATGCTTGATTTCTGATGATGGGATCCATGAGGAATTGAGGGAACTCCTCAAATCTTTAAGGCAAACATATAGTGATTTTTGTGTTTTTATCAACAAGTCAAGCATTTGCATCCAAAAATGTGACATTGGATGAAGTGGAACTGCTGATGATGATCAAGAACTCTTCAACGACGAAAAGTTCACGTTTGGTGATTTGTCCTCCTAGCTGTGTTTGTTATGCAAGTTCTATTTTCATGATTGATTTTTGTCATGCTCGAGTTCTGATGATGGGATCCATTAGGAATCGAGGGAACTCCTCAAATGTGAAAGGCACACAAATAGTGATTTTAGTATTTTCATGAACTAATCAAGCATTTTCATTCATAAAAGTGACATTTGATGAAGTGGAACTGCTGATCATGATCAGAACGGAACTCTTCTATGACGCGTAGGTAGTTCACGTTTGGCGATTTGTTCTCTTCGTTTTGTTTGTCAAGCAAGCAAGGTTTTTCCATGATTCCATGAAAAATTGAGGGTACTTAGTTTTCTACCATTATAAACATACTTATAGCCATTTTTATTTTATTGCATGGAATCTAAGAGTGCACCATCTAAGTATAATAACCTTTCACCGGCCTCCCACGTTGAAGTCGGTTTTTTTTTCTTAAAAATTATTTGAAATTAGTTTATAAAAAATATTTTCTTTCATAAATTTTCAGTGGTTCGTGCTATTAGGGTGGACCTGCGCATTCGCTGTCTCAGCCGGGATCATCTACTCCTCGTACCCTGTACTTCAGATGGACTGGAACAGTCCCTTCTTGGACGGCATCATTAACTCTTTCTCCAGGCCCGTCTGGGCAGCGTGCCTTGGTTGGATGATATTTGCGTGCACGCATGGTTACGGAGGTAAATGACCTAATTAAAACAATGATGAAATAAAATTTTTGAATTAAGATCGAAAATCTTAACTAAGTATTGAGTTCGTATTTAAACTTTAATTTGGAACGAAAATGAAAGAAAAGCCTGTTTAAATATTAAATTTCCGTCAATAGAACATTTTTGGTACAAGCTTTTATTACCAACTTAAACTTTTTAGGGTTCGGAATCCTATAGCTTCGTCATGATGTCCGTGCGTCCATTCGTAAGTCACAGCTAATTTAAGGATGATTCACAGTATGCCGTTCCATGTCCGGGTCGGTCCGTTTTCTATTGCTGTCATAGACGCGCAACGGCCGGGCCGCGTCCGGGTCTTTTTGGACAAAATAAACGTTTGACGGCTCCTGTTGCTACGACCGAAGTTCAAAAACAGCCCGGTCTCGGCCCGGCCCGGAAACGGATAACAAGCTATTTGGGAATCATCCTTGACCCGGAGACTATAAGCATTACAATTATGAAATTAGCTAAGAAGTTGTATTCTATGAACCGCTGCAAAAATTGATGATACGATAAAATATTTAATTAGGAAGAGCACCCCATTAATGTAACCGGGGGATTACAAAAAAATAATTGTATGTAGGCATTTAGGGTAAGGCCTTAGAAGTGATATACAGGTTCCTAAAAAACTCTTCCATTTTAGTCAACCGTTGGCGAGATATTAGCTATCAAAGTCGTTAAAAGTATGCTCCCCCTCTAACTTCCAAACTATGCTGTTTAAAATTATGAAAAACATGGAGAAACTATATTCTCTTTACCTTATTCTCACTTAACCTCTAGTAAGTTATTTATCTATAGAGATGGGTAATTTAATATGTTGGTTGGCACACAGGTCCCATCAACTGGTTCCTGTCGCTTCCCATGTGGAAGCTGCCGGCGCGGCTCTCTTTCGCGATGTACATCTTCCATTATCCCATTATGCACATCGTCAACGCTACTGCTGTGGAGCCGTCTCACTTCACAGTCATCCGTTATGTAAGTTGAAATTTCACAAACACTTTAATAGATTTTTCCTAGAACAAGTTAATAAGTTTACCAGATATTTTCCATCTCAACGTCCAAAGGACGTCTAGAAATCATCTTTAGTTGTCATGCCCACAGCTGTGTCTACTAAATAAAAATGTTATTAAAATAAATCTTAAGAAGATTATGTAAATATACTTTCATATTTATTGTTGTTATTTACATTTAAATCTGATCAATTTGCGGTGCTATTAGTGTTAACTGCCAGTAGAGTCAGGTTTATTTACTAGGCACCTACCTCTACATTTAAATGAGTCCTTCCTGATCAGTGCCGGAAGCGGGAAAACGTGAGTGCGGTATTCACTCGATACCGCGCGTGATATATCGTAGTATAGCGACTTCTCAAATATTACTGAAAGTATGGGAGATACTGAAACGTCTCACGTTAATAAGCTCATGTCAAAGAAAAAAATACCTCACATCTATTCTCCCTGCCAAGTCTGTGAGTCGCCAGTCTGGTGAAGCAGTAATTATAGCCATAGTAAAGTGATTACGTATTCTTTCGCAGTTCTTCAGATTCCTGGCTGATTTCTCCTCAGCGCTAATAATCGGTTTCATCGTAACCGTAATGATAGACTCTCCCTTCTCCACAGTAATTAAACTTGTAATGGGAGGAGGTAAGTACATTTTAACGTTAAATTATGCATAAGAAACATGTTTTTACCCATTATATTTACTATACTCAAACATGCAATGAAATATGGACGTTATATAACTTATAATAGGCCGCAAAACTAGCGGCCTATAGCGGTCCTAGGCCAGCAAAGAGACCTTCTTCGTTTTTTGTTTTCTGGGTGCACCGGAGGGGGGAGGTGCGCGGAAAAAAAAGCACGGGGCCGGGCCGCGTGTCCTTTTATTACTAAATCCTTAGAATTTCATTTTGAATTTTCTTACCTATATTTTCTAATTTTATTGCATTTTTTGAGAAAAGCACTATTTATGCCTCGGCGGGAATAGCAATTCGTGAACGCGTTTTTTCTGGTGGACCTCGAATCGCGTCGTCCGTCAAGGTAAATTTTCCCACGAATAGCTGTTTCCTGACCTCACTATATGTACTTATTATTTTTTAGGTACCACGTCGTTGTTTACTCGTATGAGCTTAGTAACAAAGTAATATCGTATTCCATGTCAAGGAAATTGCAAATTCTTAATACTATAACTAATAACTCAATAACTAATTCACAACTTTTTTGTAGGCGGACTTTCCGTGATTTCGCAAGTCGTCTAGTCTAATGAGAGTCGTCAGAATTACTCGCAATAAATGAGGAGCTACTAGAACTTACTTCTATGGCAAAATAGTTTTTCTCCAACATGTTCGAAATTGTTCGCCTAACTGTCGCAAAAATAGTCCGTAAAGTTTATTGAAATTTAAAAAGTTAAAAATCATTATTGCCTTACCATAGCGGCCGGGAAACGATATGAAATATCCATTATTGGATTGGTTTTTACGTTTTAAAAATATTTTTTGACTAAGAAGCAAACGGCCAATACATATACAGTTTTCCCTCGTTTTCTTAATTTTTATAATTGCCATACTAATCTTTAAATTTGGTGACGTTTTTAAAAACGTATCTAATAGTTTCAAATAAAAAAAATACGAAATGTAATTCAATGTAAGTATAATTACTCATTTTAAATACATATAACATTTATATTTGTTACTTATTTCAATACTTTTCAACTTTAGAATTATAATTTTGATTGAAAGTGGCATTATATTATTAGTGGTATATTATATGATTAGTCATGCTGTGTCCGTTTAAAAAATATGAAGGGCGGGGAAGGCGAACCAGGGTTTGACGTTTGTATGGCTATTGTTATATGTTTCATTATTATTCATAATAATTTTATTTCCTTTCATTATTGGACATCCATCCTCATTTAATGTGGGAATAGAAACTATTTCTTGTATTTTAATCATCATCATCATCCTAGCGTTATTCCCAGTACAGTTGCATCCTGAAAGATGCCTGGGGTCCGCTACCTAGTCCCATGAATTGGCGTAGGCACTAGTTTTATCGGAAGTGACTGTCATCTGACCTTCCAACCCAAGGGGGAAACTGGACCTTATTGGGATTAGGCTTTGTCAAGTGAGTGGGCAACTGTTAGAAGTTCTCAAGACGCCCGAAGGCTTCTAACTTGGCTTAACGACTGCTATCATAGACAGCAGCCGGGATCAACGGTTTAACGTGTCTTCCAAAGCACGGGAGTGCTCAGTTAGTAACCACTTAAAGCGGTCACCCATCCAAGGACAGACGCTTTTTTTTTTACCTGGGGAATTGCATTGACGCATCCCGCCTAGCCGGGGAACTAGGACAGGTATGACGGACTCCCGGGAAACGCCCGGACTACCGTCTAAAACCACCAGGGTATGCCCATCCCACAGCATTAGTGGCGGTGACACGGGATCGCCAAGGCACATAACCGCGAACACCGCCTGCTGCGACAGCCGAAGCTGTCCCCTCTCGGTAGAGGCTTGCGCCTCCCACCCGACGGCAAGCGTGCAGGGCGACACCACACACTTGCCGCCCAAAGGACCTCCACGCTAGGAGAGAGTGAAAAACATCCAAAGACTGACCCTGCCCGACATTGCTTAACCTCGCATACCGCACTCCTCTCCTATTTCATGTATTTTAACGTTAAGAATTAATGAAATGCTTTGATTTAGATGAGATTCTAACAACTCTTTATTCAAAATGAGTACAACTTACATGCGACTTGCATTACGCATGAACAATTTTCCTCGCGGTGGTGAGGTCCAAAGTTGTGTATTTCGCTCGACAGCAAAGTTGTTTGGCGTCTCATGTCTTGAAAGTTTCGCTATGTATACAAACACTCGCGGCAAACAATAGCAATGCAGTTATGCATAACTAATAACTGTTGCATGAAAATTACTCAATTTTTTTATTCCACACAGGTCCGAAGAAGCCCAGGCCAGAAAAGGTGGAAGTTAAAGAGAATGGAGTCAACGGAAATGTTGGTGCTATGAACCCGGCCGTCGCGCGAGACTACGGTGGATACATTGCCAAGACGAAACTTTAACTCAGTCTATTAAATTAATTATTCGTTAATACAAATAAAAGTCATGCTCATGATACATTTTCGTCATTAAATTATACATGTTTTCAAATTGGTATTGTTAATACTATTTTAGCCAAATCTAAAAAAAAAGTTGGAAGAAATGAAATTCGTGTATTTTAAAAGCAATATCCCTTTCTTTTTTTATTACAGTTCTACACATTCCAATTACTAGAGTACAATTACCAAAAGTGGCATTATAATTAAATTTGATGTACTCTGTTTACGCTTTTTGAGAATAAAGGCGTAAGATTATGTTTGTTCATTTAAGACACAGTAGAAATATAGCTTATGGCAGTAAAACAAATTCATATATATATCCAATTTGACGCACCCAACTGACACAAGTCATCACAGTAAAGGCCAGGGTCATGGGTGCCGCGCCCCCAACGGAGCGCAAGATCCAAAAAGGTCTTAAGAGATACTGCCTCAGGCTATACATATATCTACTTTGTTTAAGATTTTACCTTGGATCATACCGATACTGAGCCAAGAGATAGATCCAGGGGGAGAATGAGTGCAGGGGGAGTGCTGCCGCTGTATAATGCGCCCTATATTTAGGTCCCCTTCGCCAGTTTCTCGTGGCGTGGCATGACACATGTGTATAGGCCGAACGATTAACTAAATATCTTTGCCCCAAGTCACATAATAGTATAATGGTATTACATACCCAAGTCACTCTAAGTAGGTAATAAAAGGTAAACAAGTATGTAAAGCTAGTTATTACCTATCCTGTTTTGTCGACGCTTGGTGCTGGGATCAGCTGTCATAATGTTGATTACTTTTTGAATAAGTTTAATTATAAATAGTACCAATTGTAAAGTCGCCACGGAAGTAACAGATTTCTGTGACTTTTCACAGAAATTAATCTCTTTTTTTTCTCTTTTTTTTTCTCAGAATCTTTTTTGTGTAGAATTAGTGTGTAGTGTGTGTGTTTGTGTGTGTAGATTTGTCATATCATAACTTATAACAAACAATGTCCCGGACTTTCTTACGTTTCAAACAAACGTTTCAAAGCACTCGTGGCACTCGCTAATACGCTTTAAAAGAGAAGCTTTAGCTCGAACTCGGTCATCTATGTAATGTAGGTTTACATATAACCTAGTTCCCTGGGAGCTGAACCGAAAAAATTGCATTATTTCGCAACTGTGTCTAAACTAGGTTCTGGAATAAAACTGATTAATAAACAATATATATTATAAAACCTGTACCGTAATCAATTATGATTATGTTTTTTCAAAACATTTTGTAGATAGTTAGTAGAATACACAACAGTATTGGGTTCTTCAAGAAAGGAGTTTATACACTTTTAAAGGATGGCAATATATATGTGACACCCCTGGAGTTGCAGGCGTCCGTCGGATACAGTGACTACTTATCGTCAGGGTGGGCCGTACAAATGACGGCACATGTTTGCCGGCGACATGGTGCGAGTATAAAAAAGTATCACTTTATTGTTTATTATTGAATAGCTTCTTTCATACAGATATTTGGAGATATATATGATAGGTACCAACTTTGGTTTGACGATAATACGCCCCGGTAAAAAAATGGCAAACAGGTATAGATATAATTTGGGTACGCATTTTTAATACGATTCTGTTAACAAGAAAACGGTATGGGAGCTTGTATTAAAAGTGATCGTACTATTTATATAGTAGAGTATTTTCATGATTAATTTCATCATCATCATCATATTAGCCGATGGATGTTACTGCTGAACTTATAAAAATAATCAATTACTAAAAGATTATGTTTATTACCGTATAAAAATGTAAAAATAGGTAACCACATTAGTACTGGAACATAAATTTTGGCGTACCCAAGGGAAGCGCCCTTGGCCCAACCCTATTTTTAGTATACATCAACCAACTCTGTGACTTGAAAATTAATAATGGTCATATTTTTTCTTTATGCTGATGATACCGCAATTGTTTTCTATGGGATGGGAATACATGGGAAGATGTACAAATATCAGCTGATCAGGGAGTATCTAAAGTTGCTTCTTGGTTGAACTCTCACTTATTGACTTTGAATACCACTAAAACTAATATATGTGCTTCACAAACTGCAATGGCGGACAACTTGGAGGCCACCTTACAATTAAAATATATACATGTAAAACACACAATAATGTTCTTGTTACACTATAACTGACGTTGAAAGCACTAAATATGTAGGTATACTAATTGACCAACGATTAACATGGCACTTACCTTATGACTCGGCTTAGAAAGTTATAATGGTGTTTGAAAAGCCTACGACATATCGCTTCTAGGATATATCTTCTAGGATGTTGTAATCTAATCTATTTAGTTGTAGACGATTACATTTACCTAGGAAAGACTGTCCAGTTAGGTAAATCCAACTTCGAGAAAGAGGTTAATCGTCAAATCCGACTCGGCTGGGCAGCGTTCGGGAAGCTACGGCACATCTTTTCGTCCAATATTCCGCAGTGTCTTAAGACGAAAGTCTTTTGTACTGAAACGTGGTCGCTTACTGTGGGCCTCATAAAAAGGCTCAAAGTCACCCAAAGAGCAATGGAGAGGGTAATGCTAGGAGTATGTCTGCGTGATCGCATCATGAATGAAGTTATCCGAAGCAGATCCAAGGTGACCGATATAGCCCTTCGAATCGCTAAACTTAAGTGGCAGTGGGCGGGACACATAGCACGTAGAACCGATGGCCGCTGGGGCGGAAAGGTTCTCGAGTAGCGACCACGTACCGGAAGGCGTAGCGTGGGCAGGCCCCCCACATGGTGGACTAATGACCTGGTAAGGGTCGCGGGTGTCCGCTGGAGGCCTATGTCCAGCAGTGGACGTCTTTCAGCTGACATGATGGTGATGATTCTTACATATGGCATATCGGTTTGGGGAAGCGCAACTAAATCATTATATTTAAACTTGAAAGAAGCCCAGCGATTCTTATGGAAAGTTATGCACTTCAAGCCTTTTAGATATTTCAAAGTAGACCTTTATATGCTCTCTGACGTATTATCTGTATGAACATTGTATGTCATATTTGCAATTCTCAGAATACACAAGTCAATTGTGTATATACCCCTAACGTAAAATTAAAGAAAAATGAAAAATGTAATAAATACCATCTCCTTCCATTAACACAACCTTACATGTCCCATACCAACTAAGGAAGAGCGGTGCCTTATAGCACAGGTATTCTATACTTATAAAGAGTAATCATGAACCGACTATTTGAAACCACTTTGTGACTGAATAAACGTTTTTTTTTACTGTATCCGGTGATCAATCTACCTTATGGGGGACCTACCCACGCTGCGCCTTCCAACGGCCATCGATTCTAAATGCAATGTGCCTGTCCTACTGCCACTTAAGTTTATCGATTCGAAGGGCTATATCGGTTACTTTGGTTCTACTGCGGATAGCCTTATTTCTGATGCGATCACGCAGAGATACTCCCAGCATAGCCCTCTGACTTTGAGCCTCCTTATGAGGCCCATAGTAAGCGACGACGTTTCAGTGTCATACTCGTATGTCATCCCTGGCAACACATTGGTCAAAGACTCTCGTCTTGAGACACTGCGTAATATTGGATGAAAAGATTCGCCATAACTTTCCGAAAATCCCTGACGCTGCCCAGCTGAGTGTCTTTACACTCGAAGTTGTAGATGATCCGATCCTATGATTTGATAAGTGTCCGATTGCAATAGGAGCGAGTGCTACATGGGCATTAGACATGATCTTCGTCTTGTCCATGTTCACCCTAAGACCAACTCACTCGGAGGCTGTAGTCAATGAGCATGTTTTCAGCTGCTCTGTAGAATGTTTTCAAGACTCTGGCTGGAGACAGCTAGGCATCAACATAAACGGCGAGTACATCACTCACCTTCGGTTTGCTGACGATTCAGTAGTCTTGGTAGAGACCATGCAGGATTTAAGTACCATAATTTATTATTATTGTTATATTTTTATTTTTGAATCAATTGCCAAGACCTTAAAAATAAAAACAACCTCCCACAAAAATGCTTGCACAGTTTGACTGTGATTAATTTAGTATAACATTTTTGGCATGAGATCCTGGTCTATAGTTCATTCTTAGTCGAGAGCCGAACGCATTACGAGCCCTTTGTAACATTGCAAAGGCTTTGTTGCTCTAGCATGGTGTACGCAGATGTTATGGGAACAGAGATGAAATAGAAATTCATTGATTTGAAAACTGGTTTTCTGTGAGGTATTAAACTAGCACCAACCTTTTTTTGTTAGGGTTCCTTAAAAAAGGAACCGTTATAGGTTTGGCATGTCCGTCCACCCGTCCATTTGTAGGCGGAGTAGCCCAGTAGGTAAGTACCAAACCTAACTGTAACTGTTTTGAATTAGAATTATTTTTTTGGGTCTTGTGAAACTTTCTAGATTGCTGCGGTGTGGATTAGGGTAAAATGTACTCGTAGGTTTTATTCAATTATTTCTTGATTAACTAATTCGTCTTGGAGTCCAGCTATAGCTAGTAGTAGCATTAAAAGAAAAAGTATAAGTTACAGCTAAGTAGACATTAATAGTTTATGAGTAATAGTCGTACAAGTACTAAGAAATGTACATGGAAAAGCAAACTTTCGCACTATTTCCAATGATTACTTAGATAATGTTGTTACTTATGTATGTTAAACTGATAATACTCTCACGGACAAAGAATACGGGCCGGTAAAATACCGTCATGTATTCGTAAAACACTACAAGGTTGTACAGTATTAAAGTTTTATTCATCCTGTCATAATCATTATTTACTTCTACATCTCTAACATATTATATTACATTTAAACTGCAAAAATAACGGTTATAAAAACCGGCTAAGTGCGAGTCGGACTCTCCCACCGAGGGTTCCGTACAAAAAATAAAAACGGCAAAGAGTCCGACTCGCATTCGGCCGGTTTTTAATAATAAAAATTCAAACTTCACTTCAAACTTCAAAACATTTATTGCAACAAAAAAACTTATACTAGGACATAACTTAATCAATATAACAATTACCGCTGTGTAGGAATAGGTCTCAGTCTCAGCATCTGAGCAGAAAGCCCAGCGCTAGTTTTCAGACTGAGCCTTTAAGTTGTGTCGGTCACAAGCAAACTTTCAATAGGTAGTGCTTATATCTAGGTGTCACTATTTTTACAATAATAATTGTACAAAAAGAAACAAAGAGAGAAAAAAATAAAAAAAGAACAACATAAACAAAAATCAGTAAAGTGCCGAGTATGTGTGTGTGTGTGTGTGTGTGTGTGTGGTAAGAGAGAAAGAGCGATAGAGGTCGTTTGGAGAGCTTAAAACTTGCCCTGCATGTCTAATAGATGTTTCTGGACTAACCGCTTGAACTTTGCAAGGGGCATTGGTTCTCGCAGGGGTGGCGGCAGATCGTTCCAGACCTTTGCAGCTGCAAATTTGAAGCTCCCTCTGAAGAAAGCAGTCCTGTGTTGAGGTGTCGCTAGCTTGGTGCATCGTCTTAGCGACCTAGACCGCGTGTCGTTAACCCATTTCAGCTTCTCAAATAGGTAACGGGGCTTCTCTTACTCTAATTTTTTTTTATTGCGCAGGCCAGGTGCAGTTTCCTCCTATTTGCCATGTTTAGTTTGGCCTTGTCGTTTAGGTACGGGGTGATATGCGATCGCCTGGGAATTTCGTAACAAAAACGAACACATGCATTTTGAACGCGCTGTATGTATTTTGTCGTTTCCGCCAATAGCCTAGGCCCATAGTCTGCGTAGTTAAAAGGTGACAATATTAATGCTTCTACGAGAATTTCCCTGACTTTTTCTGAAAGATATTTGCGAATTCTGTAAAGTATTTTTAATCGGTAGAAGGCATTTCTCACTTTAATATTTACATGTTCAATGTATTTCAGTTGTCCGTCTATGACTAACCCGAGATTTTTTGCTTTGTCTACTTGTGTGACAGGCCACTGCTTTCTTTCTGCCACTTATTTCCCAATATTATGAACTGGGATTTCGCTGGATTTTGGAACAGGTTATTTTTAATGGACCAGTTCGCTACTGCTTCTAGGTCTGCGTTGATTTTATTAAGAGACATTTCCAAGTCATTCGGCTCAAAAGAGTAATATAACTGGGTGTCATCTGCGTATAAATGAGAATAACAATGTTTAATATTCTTTACTAAATCCGCTGTGTAAAGAATAAATAACAACGGACTCAAAATAGAGCCCTGTGGCGTACCGCGACTGATTTCTAGTGTTTGCGACTTCAATACTTCACCCTGGTCTGTTTCCATTTCAACATACTGTTTTCTATCTGCGAGAAAAGAGTGGAACCATTTGCTGAAACTGCGGATACTCAACACTGTGCCATTTTGGAAAGCAGCAATGTCGGGTTGAGGCAATCAAAGGCGCGCGAGAAGTCCAAGAGTACTAGAATGGATCCCATTCCCTTGTCTGACGCTGCAATAATATCATCTGTGACTTTCGCTATTGCCGTTGCAGTTCCATGTTTACTGCGGAAGCCCGACTGTGTACATGGCAGTAGGTTATTATCCTCTAGATACTTCGAAAGCTGCTCACAAACTATTCTTTCGAGAACCTTTGATAATACTGGCAGGATACTGATCGGTCTGAGATCTTTATAGTCTTCGGTCCTGTTAGATTTTGGTATTGCTTTTAACTTGGCAAGTTTCCATGCTTCCACGTTGGCGCTTGTCGCAATTGAAGTGTTGATAATGTGCGTTATAACTGGTAGAGTAACGTCTAGTGTCAGGCGTATCATTTCAATTGCCGTACCGTCGTGGCCACTTGCATTTGTCGTAATAGACGCGATTATTTTTAAGACTTGTGTCTCTGTGCAGCAGGCTATGTTGAACACCTGCCCAGTGTTTTTTTTCCTTCATAAGAGGCCAGCATTTCGCAATCGGTATTAGAATTACCTGGAATAGCCAAGAAAAAATTATTTCTGGCGTCAGGGTTGTGTAGATGTTGCGGAATTGAGGGTTGTTTCCACATTTGTATAGGATACGACCTATTTCTATTTACGTAAAATGTGAAGTATGCCGTGTTTTCGCGCTCTAAAGCTTATGTTGTATAGTTACGTATTTGTTGTTATAGCGGCAACAGAAATACATCATCTGTGAAAATTTCAACTGTAGCTATGTACTTGAGATCTAGCTCGGCGAGTGGTAGCCATGAAAAAGGGCTAAAATATCACGTTTTTTGTATGGGAGCCCCCATTATTATTTTGTTTTTAGTATTTGTTGTTATAGCGGCAACAGAAATACACAATCTGTAAAAATTTCAACTGTAAGGCTGTATCTCAAGAACCGTAATAGCTAGATTACGGTTCTTGAGATACAGCCTGGTGACAGACGGACGGACAGCGAAGTCTTAGTAATAGGGTCCCGTTTTTACGCTCGACCCCCACTACAACACCTACGCTGGCGCGCTTGGAGGCGGGTAATAATACCTAGAATCGAACTTTTTCCGGGCCAATACGGACTCTTAATTGGTCGATCATACGTTTCAAAGCGAATAAGGATTCCTTGGTGATAGTTTCGATATTAAAGATTGCTGAAATGTGATTTTGTAGCAATAAACGTTTATTATCGAAACGATCACACAATAGTTTCCACGCAGTTTCGTAATTTTTAGAGGAAAACTGGACCGATTTAATAAAAACTGAAGCTGAACCCTCTAATGACGCCCGTAAATAGTGAAATTTGTTAATTTCGTCAATATCGTCATCAGAGTGTATGAGGCTCAGGAATGTGTCGTGGAACTTGAGCCAATTTTCATATGCTCCTGCAAATTTTGGCAATTGAACAACGGGCAGTTTGACCAGTTTATGGTTGCCAGTACGAGAACCACTGGCACATTCAGCTTTCTGAATAACGGAGCGACAGAGCTCGGACACGATCAAGATTAAATAAACTAAGAAAATGTCGGCAACGTGGCCCTCATCCACTCCAGGCTTCGAGAAGCCAATGTCTCTCGCTACTTAGTTTAATCAATCCTTTATAATGTAAAAAACAGAGAAAGTCACCTACAAATTTAAACACAGAACCCAAAATGTAAGTACGAATGCTTTCAATCCTAACCTGAAGTTGTGAGCACGTGTTGGCTTGGCCGAGTATTTTGGTTACAGCTGGTTTTTGAATTTGTTTTAGGGGTTCTTAGTTTCACCTTTATATATAATCAACTATAGAAGATGCGATCTTAAATTGGAAATTACACTTCAATCTGTGCCCGGTGTTTGAGCTGGTTTCCGCTCCACCGATACCCTGGTCCTGCTTCCTGGAGGCATCAGCGGAAGAAAACTGCATAGTGTAAGAATGAACTTTTAAAAGGTTAGTCTCTCTCCACATTTTTATAAAAAGCGTATCAGTGACGTGAAAGGTGTGCGTATATGTAAAAGTGACTATAAGTGAAATTAAAGACTTTCTCCTGAATTTCCATCGTTTTCATTTTATTACCACACCCGCAGTAAGGCACCCTGGGATTTTTCCGAAAAGAGTTTCATGCCTACGTTGAGTCGTAGTCGGTGAGTAACGTACAGGTTAATTATAATAAATACGTTATAAAGTGGCGTATTTATTATATTATAACGTATTTATTATAATTAACCTGTACGTTACTCACCGACTACGACTCAACGTAGGCATGAAACTCTTTTCGGAAAAATCCCAGGGCGCCTTACTGCGGGTGTGGTAATAAAATGAAAACGATGGAAATTCAGGAGAAAGTCTTTAATTTCACTTAAAGTCACTTTTACATATACGCACACCTTTCACGTCACTGATACGATTTTTATAAAAATGTGGAGAGAGACTAACCTTTTAAAAGTTCATTCTTACACTATGCAGTTTTCTTCCGCTGATGCCTCCAGGAAGCAGGACCAGGGTATCGGTGGAGCGGAAACCAGCTCAAACACCGGGCACAGATTGAAGTGTAATTTCCAATTTAAGATCGCATCTTCTCTAGTTGATTATATGTAAAGGTGAAACTAAGAACCCCTAAAACAAATTCAAAAACCAGCTGTAACCAAAATACTCGGCCAAGCCAACACGTGCTCACAACTTCAGGTTAGGATTGAAAGCAGTCGTACTTACATTTTGGGTTCTGTGTTTAAATTTTTAGGTGACTTTCTCCGTTTTTTTTACATTATAAAGGATTGATTAAACTAAGTAGCGAGAGACATTGGCTTCTCGAAGCCTGGAGTGGATGAGGGCCACGTTGCCGACATTTTCTTCGTTTATTTAATCTTGATCGTGTCCGTGCTCTGTCGCTCCGTTATTCAAAAAGAAAGAATCTCCGCCGCAGCGCCGTAGGTTCGGGCGGTGGTGGCTATTAGAACTAACTCGACCTCTCACCTAGTTAAATGCCGCGCGCGCACGCTGCTGACCTACTTCGGAACGTAGTTTTACTATTTGTCCCGAGAGGGCGCTCACTACAATAGCAAATATTATTTGATTATTTAGGTATTTTATTTTTACTTAATACCTAGTAGAAAGTTCACGTTACAAGTGTCCTGGTCATCCCGCCGTTTGTTATATGTAGTCAAAATATCTTGTGCCTTAGCTAGAACAGCGTATTACAGGTTCTCGAACTCAGCTCGCTCAGATATTTGAAAGTTAATGTTTTCAGTCGAACACTCCAACTGTAACTGCACCTCATCGTACTCACTAAATAATGTCTCCATCCTATTTATTCTTACCTGCAACTCATTGGCCGAAACACTGGTAAGTGATTCAGCTTTCAAAGTGATTACGTAGTTCGAAAAGGTAGTTAGACGGCCTTTGTAGCTGCCGCGTTTTTTGATTAATTCCTTTTCTTCGACCATTTTGAGAGGCGTGTGTAGTCAACTGAAACGATGCAAAATTAACTTCAATGTATAAGCAATGGTACAACAACGTACACTTAATTTGGGTATATCTTGTTAACTTTAGTTAATTTTAAGTTTATACACTAATAATTGTGCTAGATATAACCCGTAAGTAACTTAATTTAGTGATTAAATTACTAATGAAAGTTTAACCTAATGTTTCCTTTAACACCTATGTTTTCCATCCGTTAAATTATCGTTATATAACTTTACAGTTCGTAAATATACTAGTTAATTACAAAACTTCCAGTACTGAATTACTACTAAAAATTAAATAAATACGAAATTAACTGAGAGTAAAGTAGCAATCTGACGTAACAGTGGTTAACTTAAAGGTTAGATACAGTAGTTAATTTAAACAATGTAGAAAAAATACTAACCGTAATTAATTGTAACCTTATAATTACTACCTGATTAATGAGTGATACGTGAAATTAAGAATAAATGTAGGCTTAACACTGTCTTCAATTCCAACAATCCAACTCGAGCACGATGTCCGTTATATCTTTGCCCTTTACGTGACCTCTTGCACTTATCGGACGAATTTCTTAATTTCTCAACTCAATTACTCCTTCTATTAAATACTAGCATTTGCCCGCGGCTTCGCCCGCGTACTAAGCGAAATTTTTAACCGTCTACAAAAAACAGGTTCGTATGTTTGTCCACGATTATCTCGCGTTTGGCTGAACCGATTTAGATCCGGTCTCCAGAAAAGTAGTTGTTACATTCTGGGGGTTTCGGTATACGAAGTTTGGTGATTGTGATTCATTAACAGATGAACAGATGAAAACTCTGTATACATTCTGAGCACCGGCAAACTGTTGAATTTCATTTGATTTTGGCAAAAATAAGGATTAAAAACTATTATCATACATTTCCGAGAGGCCGAATGGGAAAGGGCCGATGAAATAAAAGCATGTCTTAAATGGCCCTTAGTAAAAGTATCTGTGTACTACAGTAACACCAATAGGTCTGTAAACGACCAAGCAGCGCGCAGCGGTCATAAACTCTGGTCCTTTGAAGTACAGAAATACGGTTAATTCAATATCACGTGTAACATTTATCTTTCCTACAATTAAATTTATTAGGTAGGTTTTGCCAGTTCCCATTGGAGCATCCAAAGAGAAAATATGGCCTCACTTCCATTCGCACTACTTACTGTCAGTCCGTCTGTTACAACCAAGTTATCAACACAAACTATCAAGAATTTAGAGCGCTCGTAGCCCAGCGGTACCCGCCTACCGCGTGCGGTGTGCAAGATTAAGCAATGTGGGCGCAGGTCAGTTCTTGGATAGGTGACCGCTTTGAGTGGTTACTAACTGACTCTCGTGCTTTGAAAGGCACGCTAAGCCGTTGATCCCGGTTGATCGTTAAGCCAAGTTAGAGGCCTTCGAGCGGTTTGCGAACTTCTAACAGTCAAGTTGCCCACTCACTTGACAAAGGGGGGTCAAAGTTGCACCACGTCCGTAGGGAGTACCCACCGTTACCCTACACGTGACCCTTGGGTGGTGCTAAAAGTGCAACAAAAACTGGCAACCGTACTTGTCTTCTCGAAAATCTCACGGTTCGTAAATAAATGCCATACGATTAAAAATCTAAATGTCGATTTAAGTGGAAAAAATTTCGAAACCTCTATGTCGTTTTAAAAGCAAATCCATAGATATCCTACACGCCTATATAGTAACATTAAACTTTTTTGCATACAGGCATGTACAGAGTGCCAAATTTTACCTCAGATTCGTATTAAGAGACCTCTCGGACGCTCAGATATCGATTTTGAACGAAATCAGGTTGGAAATGAAGAAAACCAATATGGCTGTCACTTTTTCCAAATTTTACCTCGGATAAGTATTAAGAGTTCTCTCGGACGCTCAGATATCGATTTTGAACGAAATCGGGACGGAAATGATAAAAATGAATATGGCCGCCACTTTTTCTAAATTTTACCTCGGATTCGTATTACGAGACCTCGGGGACGCTCAGATATCGATTTTGAATAAAATCGGGACGAAAAAAAAGAAAATCAATATGACTGCGACTTTTTCCAAATTTTACCTCGGAGTCGTATTAGGGGAGCTCTCGGACGCTCAGATATCGACTTTGAACGAAATCGGAACGAAAATGAAGAAAATCAACATGGCAGCCACTTTTTTCAAATTATACCTCAAATTCGTATTAGGGGACCTCTCGGACGCTCGGATATAGATTTTGAACGAAATTGAGTTCGAATGAAGAAAATCAATATGGCTGCCAGTTTTTCCAAATTTTACTTCGAATACGTATTAAGAATTCTCTCGGACGCTCAGATATCGATTTTGAACGAAATCGGGACGGAAATGATAAAAATGAAAATGGCCACCAATTTTTCTAAATTTTAAATCGGATTCGTATTACGAGACCTCTCGGACGCTCATATATAGATTTTGTACGAAATTAAGACGAAAAAAAAAGAAAATCAATATGACTGCGACTTTTTCCTAAGTTTACCTCAGAGAAAGTAGGAAAGCTCTCGGACGCTCAGATATCGATTTTGAACTAAATCGGGACGGAAATGAAGAAAAGCAATATGGCCGCCACTATTTCCAAATTTTACCTCGGAGTCGTATTAGAGGACCTGTCGGACACTCAGATATCGATTTTGAATGAAATCGGGACGGAAATAAACAAAATCAATATGGCCGTTACTTCATTCAAAGTTTAGGTACCTCGGATTCCTATTAAGAGTCCTCTCGGACGCTCAAATATCGATTTATGTCGAAACCTTTCTACTTCATGCACCTTTAGACCATATAAGGAACTTGCATGCCAAATTTGGTATCTCTCGAACGAGCAGTTTGGGCTGTGCGTTGATATGTCACTCACTCAGTCAGTCAGTTTCTTCTTCCAATTTGCCACCTACTTTTAAGTTTTCATGTCCCCAATAATAAATTTCAAAATCAATGCCATTTTCGAAATTAACGACCCAAAAAATCATAAAAATCACATCCATAATAATATTTAGACATTCCAACCACCTCGGACCCCAACAGAGGCGATGGTGTTTCACGTCCTCCACGTGGGATCTTAAAATCATTGTTGTTTTCGTAATCAGCGACCCGATAAACCATAGAAACAACACCAATATCGATTTTCAGAATTTGTCACCAGATTTCCCCCTTTTAAGGGTTGATTTCCCAAAAAATCTGAAACACATGTTTGCTCATTTATCGTTAGAAATACTCCTATGAAATTTCGAATAAAATAATCCAATTAATCTTGATTCCCCATACAAACTTCGGACCCCCATTTCACCGCCTTAGGGGTTGAATTTTGAAAAATCCTTTCTTAATGCACCTCAAGACCTTATATGGAACCTGCATACTAAATTTGGAATCTTTAGAACCAGCAGTTTGCGCTGTGCGTTGATATGTCAGTCACTCAGTCAGTCAGTTTCTTGTTGCAATTTGGCACCTACTTTTAAGTTTTAATGCCCGCAATATTAAATTTCAAATTCAATGCCATTTTCGAAATTAACGACCCAAAAAATTATAAAAATCACACCCATATTAATATTTAGACATTCCAACCCCCTCGGACCCCAACAGAGGGGATGGTATTTCACGTCCTCCACGTGGAATTTTAAAATCATTGCTGTTTTCGTAATCAGCGACCCGATAAACCATAGTAACAACACCCATATCGATTTTCAGAATTTGTCACAAAAAACCTGAAACAAATTTTTATTTCTTTAGAAATCCTCCTATGAAGTTTCGAATAAAATAATCCAACTAATCTTGATTCCCCATACAAACTTCGGACCCCCATTTCACCCCCTTAGGGGTTGAATTTTGAAAAATCCTTTCTTAATGCACCGCAAGACCTTATATGAAACTTACATACTAAATTTGGAATCTCAAGAACCCGCAGTTTGCGCTGTGCGTCGATATGTCAGTCACTCAGTCAGTCAGTTATTTCTTGAAATTTGGCACAAACTTTTAAAAGTTTTCACGTCCACAATATTAAATTTCAAAACCGATGCCATTTTCGTAAATAACGCCCCAAAAAACCATAAAAACGACACCCATATTAATATTTAGGCATTTCATCCCCCTCGCACCCCAGCAGGGGTTCACGTCCTCCACGTGAGATTTTAAAATCATTGTTGTTTTCGTTATCAGCGACCCGGTATATCATAAAAACAATACCCATGTCGATTTTCAGAATTTGTCACCACCTTTTCCCCTTTTAGGGGTTGATTTCTCAAAAAACCTGAAACACATGTTTACTCATTTATCGTTAGAAATTCTCCTATGAAGTTTCGAATAAAATAATCCAACTAATCTTGATTCCCCATACAAACTTCAGAACCCATTTCACCCCCTTAGGGGTTGAATTTTGAAAAATCCTTTCTTAATGCACCTCAAGACCTTATATGGAACTTACATACTAAATTTGGAATCTCAAGAACCAGCAGTTTGCGCTGTGCGTCGATATGTCAGTTACTCAGTCAGTCAGTTATTTCTTGAAATTTGGCACAAACTTTTAAAAGTTTTCACGTCCTCAATATTAAATTTCAAAACCGATGCCATTTTCGTAATTAACGCCCCAAAAAACCATAAAAACGACACCCATATTAATATTAAGGCATTTCATCCCCCTCGCACCCCAACAGGGGTTCACGTCCTCCACGTGAGATTTTTAAATCATTGTTGTTTTCGTTATCAGCGACCCGGTATATCATAAAAACAATACCCATGTCGATTTTCAGAATTTGTCACCACCTTTTCCCCTTTTAGGGGTTGATTTCTCAAAAAACCTGAAACACGTGTTTACTCATTTATCGTTAGAAATACTCCTATGAAGTTTCGAATAAAATAATCCAACTAATCTTGATTCCCCATACAAACTTCAGAACCTATTTCACCCCCTTAGGGGTTGAATTTTGAAAAATCCTTTCTTAATGCACCTCAAGACCTTATATGGAACCTACATACTAAATTTTGGAATCTCTAGAACCAGCAGTTTGCGCTGTGCATCGATATGTCAGCCGCTCAGTCAGTCAGTTATTTCTTGAAATTTGGCACAAACTTTCATATGTTTTCATGTCCACAATATTAAATTTCAAAACCGATGCCATTTTCGTACTTAACGTCCCAAAAAAACATAAAAACGACATCCTAATTAATATTTAGACATTTCATCCCCCTCGCACCCCAACAGGGGGGATGGTATTTCACATCTACCACGTAAGATTTTAAAATCATTGTTGTTTTCGTTATCAGCGACCCGGTATATCATAAAAATCTCTAGGACCAGCGGTTTGGGCTGTGCGTTGATATGTCAGTCAGTCAGTCAGTCAGTCAGTTGTCTAAAGCCACATCCTGTTATGCTACACTAAGGCATGATCGCGGCATTTAACTTCACATTCCTTTAAAGTCTTGTGCGGTTTTTATTTTAATAACATTGTTTATTTTATAACTTCTAAATTTTATTACACTCACTGACAGGTCGTGTACTGCTCAATTGACGTATGATTGACGTACCAGGAAACATAACATGGCGATTTTGAGTCTCAGTAGCTTTGGTACAAATATAACAATACGCCCGGTCCATTGAATTCCGTAGCCAAAGATGGAAACGTATTTTTGGTCGCGTTTCAGTTGTCAAATTAAAACGGCGATTTGGTGCATTTTTCTCTTTTTGACTATGGAATTCAATGGACCGGGCGTATTGTTCTATTTGTACAAAAGCTACTGAGGCTCAAAATCGCCATGTTATGTTCCCCGGTACGTCAATCATACGTCTATTGAGCAGTACACGACCTGTCAGTGAGTGGAATAAAAATTGAGAAGTTATTAAATAAACAGTGTTATTAAAATAAAACCCGCACAAGACTTTAAAGGAATGTGAAGTTAAATGCTGCGATCATGCCTTAGTGTAGCATAACAGGATGTGGCTTAAGACAAAGCTAGAAACAGAAAAGTTTGTCGTTGCATAGCTTTGTTATGTTTTTCTATTGAAATATTGGACGATTTGAACATTGTCGAAAACAAGGCACATGTATCATAGCATAATTAGTGTACAGATTAAGATAATTTATATTTTGTAGTGGGATTTAGCTTTATTTTCAATATTTTCGTACTAAAAGTTACCCTGAAGCAGTAGCTAGGGTTGTTTCTGAATATATCGATAATGAATTGTGATGACTTACTTACTCGTATACCTACTCATTGATTCGGTGATTTATATTTTTAATGGTTGCCAAGAAGTGAATTTCAGAAGAAAAAATGGTTAGACGCTATTGGAACTGAGAATGAAACTAGTGGTAGTTGTTTAAATTGAAAAATAAAGACCTGTGTAAATTATTAATATAAAAATGATCTCACGTTGTTTCAATAGTAACCTTTTAATATACCTAATTTGTGGTTATCTCTTGGTTAGTTCTCCTCTAATATGTAGTGGTGGTGAAATGATAAGACGAAAGAACATCTATACAAAGTATATTATATTATTAGCATATTCCAAAACTAAACTAATGGGATACATGCAGCATACTTGAGGGTGTCTTGTAGGTTTTTATTATTGGCGACGGGCAGATCTATTTATGCTACATGCCGTTATTGACTGAAAGAAATGAAAGAAGAAAGAAATAAATTTATTCATGGCAATACAGAACAAAACACAAAAACATAATCTAAATATATAAAAGAAGAAACTGACTGACTGACTGACTGACTGACTGACTGCTGACTGACTGACTGACTGACTGACATATCAACGCACAGCCCAAACCGCTGGTCCTAGAGATTCCAAATTTGGCACGTAGGTTCCTTATAAGGTTTAGGGGTGCACTAAGAAAGGATTTTTTAAAATTCAACCCCTAAGGGGGTGAAATGGGGGTCCGAAGTTTGTATGGGGAAACAAGATTAGCTGGACTATTTTATTCGAAACTTCACAGGAGTATTTCTAACGATAAATGAGTAAACACGTGTTTCAGGTTTTTTGAAAAATCAACCCCTAAAAGGGGGAAATGTGGTGACAAATTATAATAATCGACATGGGTATTGTTTTTATGGTTTATTAGGTCGCTGATAACGAAAATAACAAGTATTTTAAAATCCAACGTGGAGAACGTAAAATACCATCCCCTCCTGTTGGGGTGCGAGGGGGATGAAATGTCTAAATATTAATATGGGTGTCGTTTTTATGGTTTTTTGGGACGTTAATTGCGAAAATGGCATCGGTTTTGAAATTAAATATTGTGGACATGAAAACTTTTGAAAATTTGTGCCAAATTGCAAGAAATAACTGACTGACTGAGTGACCAACATATCAACGCACAGCACAAACTGCTGGTTCTAGAGATTCCAAATTTAGTATGTAGGTTCCATATAAGGTCTTGTGGTGAATTAAGAAAGGATTTTTCAAAATTCAACCCCTAAGGGGGTGAAATGGGGTCCGAAGTTTGTATAGGAAATCAAGATTAGTTAGATTATTTTATTCGAAACTTCACAGGAGTATTTCTAACGATAAATCAGTAAACATGTGTTTCAGGTTTTTTGAGAAATCAACCCCTAAAAGGGGGAAATCTGGTGACAAATTCTGAAAATCGATATGGGTGTGGTTTCTATGGTTTATCGGGTCGCTGATTACGAAAACAACAATAATTTTAAAATCCCACGTGGAGGACGTGAAATACCATCCCCTTTGTTGGGGTGCGAGGGGGTTGGAATGTCTAAATATTAATATGGGTGTGATTTTTATGATTTATTGGGTCATTAATTTCGAAAATGGCGTTGATTTTGAAATTTAATATTGCGGGCATGAAAACTTAAAAGTAGGTGCCAAATTGCAAGAAGAAACTGACTGACTGAGTGAGTGACATATCAACACACAGCCCAAACTGCTGATTCGAGACTCGAGAGATACCAAATTTGGCATGTAGGTTCCTTATAAGGTCTAAAGGCGCATGAAGTGCAGTGAATTCTCTATGAAGATACGACCTTTCTTGAGTCAATGTATTGTAAGTGGTTTTATTAATTAGTGCCGTCCGATACGATTTCGACAAAAATCGATATTTGAGCGACCGAGAGGACTCTTAATACGACTCCTAGGTAAAATTTGGCAAAAGTGGCGGCCATATTGCTTTTCTTCATTTTCGTCCCGATTTCGTTCAAAATCGATATCTGAGCGTCCGAGAGGTCCCCAAATACGACACCGAGGTAAAATTTGAAAAAAGTGGCGGCAATATTGATTTTCTTCATTTCCGTCCCGATTTCATTCAAAATAGAAATCTGAGCGTCCGAGATGTCTTTTAATAAGAATCCGAGGTAAAATTTGGAAATAGTCGCAGGCATATTGATTTTCTTCATTTTCTTCCCGATTTCGTTCAAAATCGATATCTGAGCGTCCGACAGGTCTCGTAATACGAATGCGAGGTAAAATTTGGAAAAGGTGGCGGCCATATTGATTTTTTCATCTTCGGTCCCCGATTTCGTTAAAAATCGATATCTGAGCGTCCGAGAGGTCTCTTAATACGAATCCGAGGTAAAATTTGGAAAAAGTCGCAGCCATATTGATTTTTTCATCTTCTTCCTAATTTCGTTCAAAATCGATATCTGAGCGTCCGAGAGGTCCCCGAATACGAATCCGAGGTAAAATTTGGAAAAAGTGGCAGCCATATTGATTTTCTTCATTTCCAACCCGATTTCGTTCAAAATCGATATCTGTGTGTCCGAGAGGTCCTCTAATACGAATCCGAGGTAAAATTTGGAAAAAGTGGGGGCCATATTGATTTTCTTCATCTTCGTCCCGATTTCGTTCAAAATCGATATCTGTGTGTCCGAGAGGTCTCCTAATACGAATCCGAGGTAAAATTTGTGAAAGTGGCGGCCAAATTGATTCTTTTTTTCCGTCCCAATTTCGTTGTAAATCGATATCTGAGTGTCTGAGAGGTCTCTGAATACGAATCTGAGGTAAAATTTGGCACTCCATACATGCCTGTATGCAAAAAAGTTTAATGTTACTATATAGGCGTGTGGGGTATCTATGGACTTGCTTTGGTTGTAACAGACGGACTGAAGTAAGGTGTGCGAATGGAAGTGAGGCCAAATTTTCTTTTTGGATGCTCCAATGGGAACTGGCAAGACCTACCTAATAAATTTAATTTTAGGAAAAATTAATGTTACACGTGATATTGAATTAGCCGTATTTCTGTACTTCAAAGGACCAGAGTTTATGACCGCTGCGCGCTGCTTGGTCGTTTACAGATCTATCGGTGTTACTGTAGTACACAGATACTTTTACTAAGGGCCATTTAAGACATGCTTTTATTTCATCGGCCCTTTCCCCTTCGGCCTCTCGGAAATGTATGATAATAGTTTTCGATCCTATTTTTGGCAAAATCAAATGAAATTCAACAGTTTGCCGGTTCTCAGAATGTATACTGACTTTTCATCTGTTCATCTGTTAATGAATCAAAATCACCAAACTTCGTATACCGAAACCCCCAGAATGTAACAACTACTTTTCTGGAGACCGCATCTAAATCGGTTCAGCCAAACGCGAGATAATCGTGGACAAACATACGAACCTGTTTTTTGTAGACGGTTAAAAATTTCGCTTAGTACGCGGGCGAAGCCGCGGGCAAATGCTAGTAACACATAAAACAGCCACGAAATGGCCCCAAATCAGCATGTGCTAGCCACAGGCTAGCGCTGGTCTTCCTCTGGAGCCAAGTGACAGCACGATAGACAAAACACAAAAAATAGATATACATAATCAGTAATACAAATAATATTATTAAGCTATTATACATACTTATACGAGAAAATTAAAAAAGAATCTAAATAAAACGTACAAATAAAAATTCACGAGAATCGTGAACGCGACCATAAAATTGACTACCTATAGCTACGCCTCTAGAGTCTGTAGCAACTAGCGCCAGCGGAATTATTTTTATTATGACATGGAGGCGTCATCGTCACGTCACTATCCCGGAAAATATACAGTAAACAATAAGTACGAGTACAACTTGCTAAAATATACAAAAGTACTATGTGAATACAGTGCCTAATTACATACAGCGCTAATTAATAAACTAGTGGCAAATGGCATAACGTAACAAGACTTAAAAACTACACAAATAAATGAATGAACATCTGCGTCGTAATCACAAAAACGAAACACGACAACATCAACATCGCAATGCAGATTATGCAAAAGGTGCATACCCCAGCAGTAAGTAAAATAAAACCTGTTGAATATTTTAAAAGCAACTAGTTTCTAATCTGCAATTTTCCTCTTTTCTTTGATGTTTGAGCATGAACTTCTTCAAATTGGATCTAAACGATTGAATATGTTGCAGGCATCGAAACGGAGGTGGGACATTGTTCCAGCACTTGGTCGCTACATATCGGAAACTACCACGGAAAGCGGCCGATGCATGGCGGGGGGTTAGCAACTGCAACCCACACTGCCGGCCACCACGCATCCTGGTGCTGGACAGCTTTTCGAAGAGATATAAAGGAGCTTTGTACTTAAGTACTCCGAAGAGCAAGCAGGCCAAATGAAGCTTACGACGGTGGTGCATTTTGAGAACACTGTGCTTGTTCAGAAAAGGTGTGACATGAGCTCTCAATGGAATAGTAAAACAGAAGCGTGCACAGGCATTTTGGACTCGTTGGATGAGCTTTTTTGTCTTTGCAAGAAGTCTTGCACCAAAGACAGTATCAACATAATTGAGTTTAGATAAAACAAGTGACTCCACTAACTCTATACGTAAACTTTCAGTGATGTAGGGCCTTATTCTATATAACACCTTAAGTTTATAAAAACAGCCACTGACTGCATTAGCAATATGCTTCTCATAGCGCAAGCCACAGTCCAACAGGAGGCCTAGATTGCGTGCTTCATACACACGCTCAATGGGTATATCCATCAACTTAATATCTATTGTAGGCCTAATACAAGCTAACTGTTGTTTGCTGCCAAAAACAAGATATTTCGTTTTGTCAGGATTGAGTACTAAGCAGTTTGCGGCAGCCCAGGAAGCTATTTGCCTGAGATCATGATTCAGTTTCTCTACAGCACTATTAATTTCAGAGGGCTTGCATGAGATATAAACCTGTATGTCATCGGCGTAGATGTGAAACTTGCAGTGTGTAATGTGTGACCCTATATCAGCGGTGTATAAAATAAAAAGGATCGGGCCGATAACAGACCCCTGTGGGACACCCCTAGTAAGACATACCCGGTCCGAAGACAGTGTAGTGCCATCATGTTGATTGATTTTGACACACTGAGTGCGGTTACTGAGGTAACTTTTAAACCACCGCAATGCATTACTATTTAGACAGTCGAAAGCCCTTGAGTAGTCAAGCAATACCAGTAGGGTGCACATTCCCTGATCTTGAGCACACAGTATATTGTCAGTGACATCCAGCAAGGCAGTCACAGTGCTTTGTCCCTTTCTAAAACCTGACTGAACGTCCGGTAGTACATTGTTACTCTCTAGGTAATCTGTAAGTTGTTGACACACAGCTTTTTCCATAATTTTTGAGAGACAAGGCAATATACTGATCGGCCTGAGATCTTTAAGCTCACAGGGATTTAAATTTTTAGGCAGAGGATGAACAATTGCAACCTTCCACTGGTCAGGAAAGGTAGATGTTAGAAAGGAAGAATTTATAATCTTAGTAATAATGTCTACAGTGTGGGGGAGAGTTAATTTAATCATATTTAAGCTAATACCATCATCACCTTCAGCATTAGATTTTATATTTTTTAGTATTCTGTACATTTGATCTGGGCTAATAGGTTCTAAATGAAATACTGAGCCACTGTACCTGTGGAACTCGAAGAAAGTGAGTTGTGAAATTGATGTTCCTGAAGTACCAGGTAAGCTCAAAAAATGATTATTTATAATAGTAGGATCATTGAAGGATGACGGCAGTTCAGTATTCTTTCTTGATAGTATAGTAGACTTCAAGTTTTTCCAAAGAGATTTGGGGTCGTTAATTTTGTTATTAATGTTCTGCCTAAAGTATGCTGATTTTTATGAAACAGTGCTTTATTAACAATAGATTTTAGATCCTTATAATACTTCCTTTTCACGTCACACGGATTGCTGTGGTAAACCGCCGCGGCGTCGTCTCGGAGCCGCATCATGCGTTTGACAGTATCAGTAATCCATGGATGAGAGCGTGCCTGAACTACAGCGGATCTAATAGGTGCGTGAAGGTTAAATAGTTCAACTAGGTTTAATGCACTGACCATATCATTAACATTAGGTAGGTTTGAAATAAGGTCCCACCTCACACCCTGCAAGTCCGCATCCAGGTTACTAATGCAAATATTTTTTATAGGTCTATAACTTATGCTATAAGGTTTAGGTTTCTCATACTTAACATTAAAATGACACACAACTAGACAGTGCCCAAAAAGAGAACCAACATGCTCTACAGTTATTTTTTTTGCCCGCAGGTCAGTACAGACCACGTCAAGTAGCGTCTGACTAGTGGCTGTAAAGTGAGTTGGCTGTGCTACTAACTGGAGCAAACCAAAACTAAGCAGAAAATTGTTAAATTTAATACTGTCAGTACTATTGCTATTTAATAAATTAACATTTACGTCACCCAGGAATATTAAATGGTCATAATTAGGGATAGAGCTAATGGAGTCAGAGATAGCGTCAAAGAATAAGTCAACACCCAACCAAGGAGGCCGATACGCCGTCCCGATGACCAGCTTCTTTCCATTGAGGGTCAAAGTCACCCACATTTGCTCAACAGACTTGTGCAGGGGGTCTACGGGGTGCTTCCATGTGCGAGCAGTAAAGTTGCGTTTAATGTAGAAGCCGACACCTCCCCCGCGACCCCGCGCACCCATTGGCCTAGGAATGTGCCGCAACCTGTACCCTTGAAGCACGGGCGCCCGACCTTCTTCACCTGCTCGTAACCAGGTTTCGTTTATAGCAAGCACATCAACATCTTGCCGCGTAGCAGCAGATACAAAATCGTCGTGATTAGTGCTAAGGGAACCTGCGTTATACAAACCCACTTTAAGTGTTTTATTAACCATTGCATATAATGCATGGTTCATTTACAAGATGCAAAGAAACAATACAGATAAATAGATATATTTTACAAGATGCCATAGTAAGAGAGAATATAACATATACAAACACAGTAAATATTTTATAAATGTAAATAGACAGTTGTAAATAAGTGTGAGGTAACGATATGCTTAAAGTAATTACTCGTACATTGCGATGCTGAATTAAAAAGGAATCGAAAGACACAAAAAAGATGATGTTGATTAATAAATTACAAAATAAGGAGGTGATTAAGACAACTACTGTCTCAAACTGTGGCGGGCCTAAAAATACGAAGGAAATCCGCATCCGAACGGATAGCAAACGCCTGATTACCATCGCCTTGGCGGGCGTAGACCCTGCCGCGTTTCGTCCACGCGAATCTCTAGTGCTGCTTCCGACATTCCACGCGGACTCGATGGAAGAGCAGGCGGTTCTCGCGTGTGAGCCTCTCGTTGACGTAGATGCGGCGAGGCTCGCCCGGCAGGCCGGTGTCAGCGGAGGTGAAGGAACGGCGCACCCGCGCGGCGCGCAGCAGGTCGTCCCGCAGCTGCCGGCGCGCGAGCCGCACGACGACGCGGCGCGGTCGACCCGCGGCCTCCACCCCCACCGGGCCGACCGGCTCGGCGAACACCACGTCGCGCGGCTCCAGTGGGACACCTAGCTTGGCGGCCAAGACGGTGACCGTGTGCACCACGTTCTCTCCCCTCTCCTCCGGGATATGCCCGATATCGAGATCGGAGAGTAAGGCATCCTGGTCGCGCTCGATCAATTCCCGCTGGAGTCGCTCTACAGTCTGCCGCAGTTCGTCGACCTCAGCGCCGGACGTCGGCGCCTCCGCTTCCTTCCTCTCGACCGCTTCGAGTCTTCGCTCGACCTCATCCATGCGGTCTGTTATAGATTTAAGCGAAGCTCTGATCTCCGCGCGGAACTCCCGCTGCTCAGCCATATACTCGCCGAGCTCTCGACGAAGCGCGCAAACCTCAGAGTCCTTACTCGTGAAGGGCAAGGGGACCCCGGACGCCAGAGCCGCTCCCGCAACCAGCGCAACATTGGCGCCTTTGGTCTTGCCAACCGGAGTGGAGCTGTTGTCGGTCTTTTTCTGCTTAGCCCTGCAGTCAGGGCAGACCCAGTCTCGAGGAACAGCTTCGTTCTCAGTCATGGCAACGCAAGGCTTATGGTACATATTGGCACACATGGTGCAGCCAGCGGCAACCTTGGGTGACAGGAACTTTCCACATCCCATACACTTGCTCATTATGAATTCCGAATTCAATCAATTAACTATTTAAAATAAACACTTGATACACACAGCTGATTTTTATTTTGTGCAAGTATATCCACCTACCCACACACATAAAATGATATAGTCGATGTACACAAATTAAAAACTTAATAAAATCCACAAATAGGCGTCTAGCAGGTTGCAAACACTAATCCTGCGTTATCGTACACAGACGCACACAATGAAACCGTACAACGGGATAAACTAAGTAGCTAAACAATATTATTAGATAGTTTACGCGAGCGTACACAGTGTGTGTTGCCAATCGTGACGTCACTGCATGTAATTAATACACGATATTTAGCGAAATAGTAAAGAAACCCTTTACTAGTAACTTTAATCATGAAATCCCGTAAAGTAAATGCCTGTTTCATAGCATCATTAAAGGAAACTGCATAGAAAAGAGGTCACTGTAATTCATATATATCTATTAACATCCTAGGAAACCAATACGTTCTAAGATCTGTCTATAATATCGATAAAAATGTTGATTATCGGGACAGCGCTATATCCGCCATGTTTAGTTCCAATATGGCCGCAAAATGGACACGCTCGTAATGTTGACAGTTCGCGTCCAGAGTTTCCTTAGTCATTGATTTTTCTGCGGTTCACAGGCTTAGACATTGAATTATGCCGAAAATAAATGTGGAAAGTGCTGTGTATTGTAACTTTTGGTTAGTGTATGATTTAATTTGCGTGTAGTATGTGATAATTTATTACAGTTTATTTTCAATTCAATTCAATTTCAATTCGCTCTAAACTTTTGTGGTCCCTATATGATATCTGCCCGTTTAAATCACAGTACTTGTGGTCTGTATGTGGCCACTGCCCTGCAGGGCTGCAGAGTATTTACACAACTTTTACTACTGTAAATGAACCGCTAAGAGCCCGTAAGTATATAATTTTTGATTAAAGCTAAAACTAAAACTCGACGCTCAAATCGGTATAACTAGCGTATTTTTACATTATATTTTTTTAAAGAAAATTATGTAAATTAAATATTTTTGGTTTTATTATGTCAACCATTTATTGTTAACTAGCTTTTTCCTGCGACTCCGTCCGCTTGGAGCTCGTTATCGCCTTAGAGAAATAATTGCTATTAAAATATTGTAGGCGCAAACCTAATTATCGCTCTCCCGTACAAATTTTCACCCGCCTTTTCGCCCCCTTATGAGTGATATCCGGGATAAAACTACCCTTAGTCCTTTCCCGGGACTCAAACTACCTCCGTACCAAATTTCATCAAAATCGGTTTAGCAGTTCATAGCATACACCTTTCTACCAAGTTTCATATTTTAGTGCTTATAGTCTCCGAGTAAATTGACTGTGACATACAGACGGACGGACCAGACTAGACGAATCTATAAGGGTTCACTTTCGCCATTTTGGCGACGGAACCCTAAAAACGGTGGCTAAGTCATTTTTATCTCCTGATTTTTGGTGTGGTAAACATTCCAGGTAAGTAAGGTAAGAACTACAGTATAAAGTGATCTTACTTACTACCTTAATGAGACTTTAAAGGATAACTAACCTAAGACACCTCTGTTTGTACCTTGAAAGCTTCTTCACATAGTTATAATATAATGGCTACGTTGATGTATTCATGAGGAGGGCCGTGAGCTTTATGTTTATCGACATCAAAGTATAAATAATTAAAATACCTCTTATATCTAAAATCATTACTTAATATATACCTACCGCTTATTACAGACTTAAATAAAAATACATCTCTTGTTTTCCCATATTGTTTCTAATTAAAATTCTCCAAGATTTAGCAACTTTACAAAGCGCTAATTATTTCTTAAAACACCCCTTTGTGGCGTAAATTAATTCAGGTAACCTTTACAATTAATTGCGACTGTAATTTATTATACGAGTTGCTTTTGTTGGAGCCTAATGACAGAAACCAAACTTTTAGGAAATTACGGACGAGAAATAACCGTGAGAAACGTTAATTAATTTTCCTGAAATTTATTACCGCATTGATTCCCATGGTAATTAATGTACGTAGAACGTTTGATATGAGCTACCAATTTACTAGCAACGTATTAATAGGTATGAGTATTATTATACTATAATGACTGAAGTGGTTATGTCCGATACAGGTGCCAAAACCTTGTGGCACCCGGTGGCAGATCAGGTCTGTGGTTCCGCCACAAACCACAATACGGCCGCAGACCGCAGAGGATAGGGAAAGTAGCGCACCATAATAACATTTCGCTTCTGATGTGAACTGTGATTCCACCTCGGCCACAAAAGATAGAGAGAATGGGGCACCGAAATACAGGCACTCCTCTTCTTCTGCGGTCCCAGCCAAACAAATGCTCAGTGGGCTAGTTAAGGCCGCTGGGAGCGCCCTCCTCGGGCCAGCTGGCAGCTCAAACAGACCGACCTTGGGTGCCTCTCAGCTTTGTGAAAGACCGGTCTACTGTTTACTAAGCCCCACCACACAGACAAGGCGGACACCCTCGAAGGGGAAGGTAAACGTGTAGCCTAGATTATATATTGGCAACTTTAAAGCAGAGTATATAACGAACAACTAAATACCCTTATGCTGAATTTTCCGTGGCACATATATTTAGCTGAATATTGATCTCACTTAACCTTTTTACTGACATTACGTCAGGGCATAAATCAAATAACTTTTCAAAGCACGTATACGTAAGTTGTTACCGAGCTCGAGCCCGCGGCTGGTGTCAAGTGACAGGCGTCAGGGACAGCTACGCTAGTAGGTAATAACGTAGTAATAGATAACCATCATCATTTCGTATCCGGTTGAAAACAGTATACCTATTTTTGATTTCAAATATAATATGGTACCGATTTGGTACATCACATGTACCTGGCCTATTCCCAGTGTCAGTTTGACGTGAAAGGCTGTTTTTTATAACGTCGCGTTTATAACCTTTGCAGGTCTAAGTTATCAAGAACTTAGTGACACCAAATACCTCACACCACTTTAAGGATAACATTTTCCCTATGCTGGCGGAAATGGTATCGCTTAAAATTTGACAGCTAAACCTTATCAATAAGGAAGTGGGCATTTTACCTTTGGGTAATATTTAATAGTATATGCTATGCATGTACTCTCGATCTTCATTGTGTATAACCTAAAGTATGAGGGATAGGCACAGCATGATATATGATAATTTATTTCTTATCTACCAAGTGGCAAATTTAAATTAATAATCATTACTACGTTCACATGTATATTTTTAAATTAGTTATTTTACTAGAAATAAAGGTTTTTTACTGCGTAGCTACATACTCGTTTGTTCCGTTTAACTCATTGTTACATAACAATACCATAATATTTCGCCATCTACCGCTTTTGATACTTTTGATTAATCCTGTGGATGGAATATTACAGATGTGATAGCTTGTTGTGATGCTAATACATAAGGATTTTACCAAAAACAAAAACATCTATGAACGTGTAATCTGTCTAACTATCTCAAGAGGAATATTTCATGAATTCTATTAATTTCTATCCATTTTTAGGGTTCCGTAGTCAACTAGGAACCCTTATAGTTTCGCCATGTCTGTCCGTCCGTCTGTCCGTCCGTCCGCGGATAATCTCAGTGACCGTTAGCACTAGAAAGCTGAAATTTGGTACTAATATGTATATCAATTACGCCGACAAAGTGGTAAAATAAAAAGTGGAAAAAAATATTTTATTAGGGTACCTCCCCTATACGTAAAGTGGGGAGTGATTTTTTTTTCATTTTAACCCTAACGTGTGATATATTGTTAGATAGGTATTTAAAAATAAATAGGGGTTTACTAAAATCACTTTTTGATAATGTAAATATTTTCGGAAATAATCGCTCCAGAAGTAAAAAAAAATGTGTCCCCCCCCCTCTAACTTTTGAACCATAAGTTTTAAAAATATGAAAAAAATCTCAAAAGTAGAACTTTATAAAAACTTTGTAGGAAAATTATTAAGAACTTGATAGGTTGAATAGTTTTTGTAAAAATTACAAAAATAATTTCTGAACTAAGTTTGTAATTTAACCGTATAAACAGGTGTTTATTGTACCTGTCATTTCTACAAAATCACAATGAAATGACGTGCTTTCAAAGGTTTTGTGTTTCTGTACTTAATATGTCAACTTAATGTGACGGACGGAAAACTACGGAACCCTACACTGAGCGTGGCCCGACACGCTCTTGACCGGTTTTTTGATCATTAGTTAGGTAATATTTTTTTCTCAAACATGCAATGAAATATTGATGTTATGTTCCTTATAATAGGCTGCAAAGTATGACGTTACAGGTGCGTCCAGTACAAGAGGTCATTAATGGAATTTCATACAAATCTTGCAGGCCTAGGCCGGCAAAGTCCTGTTTTTTAATTTCCATTCCACATAAATTTGTGGCACAGCCATCATAACATTCTGCCACTATGCGTATTAAAAATAAAACTTTTTTTTATTGTTTATTTCATTGCATGTTTGAGAAAAGCACTATACATACCTCTGCGGGAAATACGGGGTTGGCCGCCTCAGACCTATCCGGCCTCGCTATATGTCTTCGGCCGGCAACCCCTTTCGTCCCGGCCTCTGTAGTAATGTACTAATGTATTATGGTAAATCCGTACCTAAAAGAAACTTGATTTCTTCGGTACGTACTCGTACGATGAAAAACGCCGTAAACGGAACCAACACGGACGCACGGTACAGTGGGTATGTGAGGTCAACTTACACTTGTTCGGTTTCTTAATTTAATACACCGAAAATCTCAGTGTGAAATTTCCACACAAAGGTATAGTGTTCAATAAAATGACTGGCATAGCTTTTCTACAGAGGCTGCGGCCTGTCAGGGTGGAACTGCGAAGTGGCTGAATATGTAATCATATCAGGGCTACCCTTCAATATCTCGAGTCACTCACTTGATTCCTGTAATGCCATTTCCTACATTCAAATTGGATTTTCAAATCTAAATTTCGTGCGGCCAGTTTTTAAGTAATGAAAGTTCTAAAATAAATTTGTTTTCGATTTGTAGTTAGGTAAATAATGAAGACATTGTGTTATTTTAATAGAGATAATAAAAGGCCAAGACTGAAAAATATCGTCAAATTGTGGTACCGAGGCTATTGACAAAATGTGAAAAATATGCGAGTATAATATATGTCATATTTGTTATTTCAACATATCAATTTATAACCGCAGGCAAGTCACATGCTGTTCACGTATTGCTGTGCACGTATTGTTCACGCGTGTACCCAATTTGCTGTACTAGGTTTCTAGGCAGACGACCAGCCCCTTTCTTAACCAGACAATAATAGATGATAACAAACCCGTCACTCGACATTTCTGCATAACCGCAACACATTTCCCGGCGACAATGAAGTTACTTCAAAGATATTTTCCAAGGCGCGCAACCACAACAGAAATTAGTCTCAAACGAGGCACGTTCTTTGAGCATCTCCCACGAACCGTCAAAGGCTAGGGACGCGGAATCATTGGGCGGCCTCAATTTAATATTTCCGTTTAATATTTGGAATACTTAGTAAATATTCGATTAGTTGCGAAAACTAACCATGGATTAAAAAAAAATCACCACCACCACCATATCAGCCCAAGGACGTCCACTGCTGGACATAGGCCTCCCCCAATTTAATAGGGGCTAAATGCCATAATCGCCACGCTTAGCATGCGGGCAATTATAGCATTTAGCTATGGCTTCAAATAAGGCGTTGTGGTTCTTTGGTTACGATGGTCTTGTCGTTTTAACATTACATCGCAATTGAATGGTATATCCATAAATTAGAAATCTTTCAGTTAACTCGCTGCTCACTGCATTTGATTGACATTTCTTTCATTAGTATTAAAAATCAAATGCCACATTCGGGCAAATACGACAACGTGAGTTTTCTGCTCCTAAAATCAAAAAAGTCACTCTAAGTAATTTTGGAGCCATAATGTTCTACTAATACTTATGGCTGCAAGCCTGAAATATACTATTTGAATTGAATTTAATTAATGGCTACCTGACACAGTCTTGTCAACAGTTGTTCTTACAGTAAATTTTAGGAGAGAGTACACGCACTGAGAGCACTAAGTAGGTATTTATTCTGTGCCGAGAAAAACGACTGACAGTAATTTCTTCCACAATGTTTTAGATTACTAACAAAATACTTATATTATTGCAGTAGCCTTGGCTTACAGTGGCCGGCATCAGGCGTGCTTCTCTAGCCAGTTCAGCTATTATTTATTTATTTATCGTATTGAAATCATTTCGAACTGTCATGTCAGACCTTTCGAAAGAACAGTACGGTTGCCTGTTTGTTTCACTTTTAGTACCTCCCAGGACTCACGTGTAGGGTAACGGTTTACTCTCTACAGAAGTGGCGCAACTTCGACCCTCTTTATCAATTGAGTGGGCAACTTGACTGTTAGAAGTTTTGAAGCCATCAGAAGGCCTCTAACTTGGCTTAACGACTGCTGTCATAGCCAGCAGCCGGGATTAACGGCTTAACGTTGTTAATGCTTTGGAAGGAACTTCAGCTATACTGGGATTGATACTAGAGATGACGGCATTGACGTATAAACGAGACAACAGAGCACGTACTATGCGGACCGTATAATGCGGTTATAAGATCTCACGGTTCATAAATAAATGCCATACGATTAAATAAATAAATAAATGCGGTAGAGCAAAATAGCATTATTCGGTGTTTTCTAGCTGTCTTTCTGTACGTACCGTATGTAGGTACGGGTAGATAGTAATAAGAGTCTCCAGTACGCTTGGCTGAACTCGATTCTCCATACAAACGTAGTTTCGTTTTCATTTGAAAACGCCTTTTTTATTTATTTATTTAGTACAACCACATCATATATATTACATCACACTTAAAGCTAGTATCTTAGGAGGTATTTAATCCGATATATATGACAGTTACGGAGTACATAACATTGGCTACGCAAGTTGCAGTGAGATCAGATACACAATAACACAATATATAGATAGATAAGTTTACAAAATATTACTAAGCTACTGAACTATTTTAAAGCTATATTATATTATATTATATTAACAGAATGTATATATTAATTTCAATAAAACTAGAAACGCTAATATTCGTTTAGTGTTGGCATTAATGTCGATTTAAACTTAGGTAGGCGGTCATGGAAGATGTCGATGGATTGATTGTGGCTGACAAAGTCGTTAAAGCTAGAGCAAATTCTTACCATGGGAGACTGCAATCCAAGGTTAGTCCTGGTAACTGGTATGGAGAAGGGTTTCGCTATAGGGCGCCGAGGATAATTGCGAGGAGCTGTTAACGAGACTTTCTCCAACAAGTTGCTGCATTTTATTTTCCCATTAACCACCTTATGAAGGAAACAGAAGTCGTTAGACTAGACTAGATTCGCCGCCGATCTCGCAAGCTGTCCATGTTAAATCTAGCAATACGACAGTTATAGGTATTTCTGTGTGAGAAGCCAGGGGTACCAAATGCAAGGTATCTTGTAAACGCCCTTTGTATGCTCTCAATCCGTTGTGAGTGAACCTGATAGAATGAACTCCAAACAATCGAGGCGGCTTCAAGGTGGCTGCGTACTAGGGTGTTATAGAGGATTATTTTGGTTTGTTGTTTGTTAAAGCCACTGGAGTTTCTTCTTAGAAAACCGAGCATCTGAGCGGCCTTTTTTACTGCTGAGTCAATGTGAGCATGAAATTTTAGTTGGCTATCAAGAATTTACACCTAGGTCTCTAATTTCAATCACTTATGATAGCTCAACACCGCCTATCTCGTATTTTGTTACAAGTGGTTTTTTCATCCGGCAGTATTTTATGAAAAAACACTTATTCGCGTTGAGAGTCATGTTATTTATATAGCACCAGGACACTACATTGTTTAAATCACTCTGGATCATCCTTGCATCTGATTCGCATGCGACAGAATTGTAAATTTTTAAGTCATCTGCGTAGAGCGAATATTTTGAGTGTTTAATATGGTTCGTAATATCTTCGATAAACATTAAGAAAAGCACTGGACCCAAGTGCGATCCTTGTGGAACCCCTGATGCAGCGTAGTATGTTTCCGATTTGTAGCCATGAACAACGACGTTTTGAGGTCTTTTGGTGAGATAAGATCTGAACCAATTTAGCCAATTGCCACCCACACCAAAATTACTGAGTTTCTTTAAAAGAATTAGATGATCTACTTTGTCAAAGGCGCTGCTAAAGTCAGTGTAGATAGTATCAACTTGAGACCCTTTATCAACCTGTTCGCATAGGTCAGAAACAAAAGGTACGAGATTCGACACGATTCTACTGAACGACCGGGTCTAAAGCCATGTTGGTGGTCTGATATACAACGCTCAGCTATTCCTGACAGCACAGGTTGTATAAGAGACTCAAATAGTTTTGAGAAGCAAGACAAAATCGAAATTGGTCCATAGTTCTGGACGCAAGCTTCATCATCCTTCTTATAAACTGGCACGATCCGAGCCTCCTTCCACACTTCAGGGAAGCATCCCTCGGTAAGTGACTGATTAAATATTAAAGACAATGGTAACGACAATGCTGAACCACATCGTTTTACAAAGGAGGTATGCCATCCGGGCCTGCACCCTTCGTGCAATCAAGTTTTTTGATAGCACGTGATATCTCGGTTTCAGTCAGATGTATATTACTGATGCAATCACTAGTTATGTTGGCAGGGCAGTCTATAAGATTGCAGGTGGAACTTTGTTGACTATATACTGACGAAAAGTGTTTTGCAAATAGGTTGGCAATATCTGTTCCCTTCTCCGCTACATCATTATTTAAAAACATTTTAGCGGGGAGAGTAGAGTGACCACCTCTTTTGTTCTTAATGTAGTTCCAAAATGCCTTCGGGTTATTTGAGATATTTGTTTCTATAGTTTGCTTGTATTTTTTATAACATACATCGTGTAATTTAGAACAACGACTACGAAGTAACTTGAACTCGATTTCATCGCGAGGGTTTTGGTACCTACGATATTTTAAGCGAATTTTATTTTTCTCTCCCAAAAGTTTTATTAATGTATGGCTGAACCATGAGGGATAGTTAGAGTTTTTGAATCTGCGTTTTGGTACAAATTTGTCTATCATATCATTCAGTATTTTATAAAAGTCACTGGTCATTTCATCCACATTTTCCAAGCCGCTCCACCTGCTTTGCCAATCTATGCCTTTGATTTCTTTTACTAAGATATCATATTCAACCTTATTATAATTATAATCTACATGTGTTTTTGGTTTTAAATAATTGACGTTGACACCACCGCTACCAAACCGGGGTGGTTTTGATAACATTTGCTAAGAGTGTCAGAGGGGTTGACAACCTCAATTGTTTGCAAATTAGTTATAATCAAGTCTAGGTGGCGATTATCACTGTTGCTTATATTATTTATCTGGTATAGTTGATTTGCTGCCGTAAAATCTATCAATAAGCAACCCAGAGTGTTATTATAATTTGATGGAGTCATTTGTCTCATGTTAGCTTGAGCTTTCCAATTGATGAAACTTAAGTTAAAATCGCCCATGAGTAAGAAATCATCAGTATGACACAGAGCTGCATCTACTTTAGACAAAAAATTCACAGATCTCGTGCACCACATGACAATCAAGGTAAAACTCAACAAAATAAAAAAATGCACTACATTTGCTAACGTTATGCCAATTTGGTTGATATATAATATATAAACATAGCTCACATACAAAGTTCCTATTAAATTGGCAATTTTTTAAAGCGCAGCCAAGTTACGGTAACCACATAAAAAGGCATTTGCCACTTTACTAATATTCACGCAAGATAACGGTGACTTCAAATTAACTCGACCCCCAAACTCCGACTATAACTATAACAAGAATTTTCAGTCGAAAATTCAACATGACACCCTAGGCCCCAGGAGAAGGATAAATTATATGATATCATAACCTTGATTATTTGTTAAATTTTCTCGCAATCGAAGTGAAAAGCAGATGTATAACTCATGTATAAAACTAATTTTATCCTCTACTTTATATCGACCCTTGCCTGCGGCTCGGGTCGATAAATTGTCTCAGATAAAATGGCTTGTTTTATGCAATCTCAATCAACTATTTTATTTGCCAAGGTTTTGGAAGATATTGGTCTTCCAAAACATCATTGACTTATCCACGAATTGCTATTTCCCGAGCACTGCAATAATGTGTTATTGTGGTCTCGAACTATAATTAATAATAATTTATTATAGAAACAATACATGTTTAATTTAAACAATTTGAAATATAAAACTAAAACTAACTACAATTTTACAATTGTGTTGATTTAAAAAAATATATATTACCTACTAATAGTTGTTCTGACTTTTTGACTTCTTTCAAAAAGGTTAGGCTACAGCGCAAACCCTTGACCCGATCGTCTTTGTTTTAGGCTCAAATTGTAGCCGACTAAATTGTCCAGAGGATTTTTGATCAAAATTTTGATATCATTCTTCGTTTCCAAAATATCGAGTGCCAAAATGAAAAATCGGAGGAAATTGAATTTTTTCTTCACTATTTCGGCCAAAACTTTTTTCGTTCTAGACTTTCTCAAATAATTCTCTTTGCATCTTACACATCTCGTAAATACGCGTCTTTTGAGCCTAGTTTGAATATCATACCTTCACAACTCTCTGAAATATAAGGGGATCGCACTATTTCGTGAAATGGGACCCTATAATAATAATAATAATGCCTGAGATAAAAATGTGAGACAGTTTTATTAGGTAATAGACGTCAGTTGTCTCATTCAATAGCCCAGCCATTAGTCCATCATATTCACCCAATAGTCCGGTTCATTTAGATTCCATCAACCAGCAATAGTTCCTGTACACCCTGGCGGGTGCTGTCTCTGTGTGCGTCCCATGACACGGGCAGGGACAGCATCCGCTCGGTGTACCCCTTGCATTTCATTAAATTGTCAAAAGGGCCTCTACGTGTTGGCTATGTGGCACTCGGTTGGTACTTCGGTACCCCGGTACTTCGGCTCCGCGCACGCCTTCCAAAGGTCCGGGACACCATTGTCCCGTGAGCGGAAAAGACATACAATAATAATAATAATAAGGAGGGCTTTGGAAGAGGCGATTACGCGGTATCGCTCCACAACCAGTTCTAGGCCGCGACTACCACGTTTGCCCGTGAATAGACGCAATCTAGCGTTAATGGGAGCCCTGAACGATCTCCTAGCCCCGTATTTACGGGCTAGCGAAGATTTGATTGATACGCACTCAATTATGTACTGCGGGGCCATAGCGGCGTGCCGTGTTGCTCGCGTCAAGTTTCCGGACGCTGACCGTGCACCTAGGACCGCCGGGAGTGTCCCTACTTGGCAGGTACGAATTGAGCGGCGTATTGACACGTATAGGACTCTCATTGCAAAGCTAATCTGCTTCAGAGGGGGCAATAGCCGCCCCCGAGTAATGCGCTTCGTGAACCAGGCCTTCGCGGGGACTGGTGTAAGACCCCGTGATTACATGACCTGTGTCACGGAACGCATTGACTTTCTGAAGCAGAAAGTTTATGCATGGGCAAGCCGTATTCGTCGCTACAGAGAGCGTGTGGACCGATACCAGCTGAATCGCCTTTTCCAAAGCGACCAAAGGAAGGTATACCGGAAGTGGGAGGGAACCGACCATCGTGTGTCTGACGGACAGCGGCCGGATGCTACTGCCATGGTTAACTTTTGGCGTAGTATTTGGTCGGTGCCTGTCGAGCACACCGAGGGCGCCTGGATGGATGTTGTCAAGCGTGTGTGTGAGTCCATTGAACCCATGGGGTCTGTTACCGTCAGCCCCGAAGACGTAAGTTGTGCCATCCGTACGGCTCCGAACTGGAAAAGTCCGGGCCCGGATGGATTGCACAACTTCTGGCTAAAATGGTTTCGATGCTCACACGCGCGTTTGGCAGCACAGTTCCAGCAAGCCATCGAGCTCGGTTCCCTGCCGCCTCCCTTAACAACTGGTGTTACCTCCTTGCTCTACAAGTCCGGTAGTACCACGGAAGCGAAGAACTACAGACCCATCACGTGCTTGCCGACGCTATACAAGCTCCTTACATCCATTTTGAGAGCAAAAATTAACACGCACATTGTTGCGAACAACATTCTGGCCCCCGCTCAAAATGGATGTAGGGTTGGGTCACGTGGTACTAAAGAGCTCCTCCTCATAGACATGACCATTTGCCAACGAGTCTGGCGAAACAGAGGGACCCTCTCGGCCGCCTGGATTGACTATAAGAAGGCCTATGATTCGGTGCCTCATTCATGGCTGAGGAGGATCTTAGAACTGTATAAAGTGGATGCAGTTTTGAGATCCTTCTTAGTTGCTTGCATGGGGCAGTGGACCTCAGTCCTTCGTCAACCCGGGGGAGGGGAGGGCCCCTCTGGCCCGCAGGATTCCATCAGGATTGAGCGAGGTATTTTTCAGGGTGATAGTCTGAGTCCCTTGTGGTTTTGCCTAGCGCTGAATCCGCTCAGTACCCTGCTGAAGGATTCGGGACTAGGTTGCCAGCTACGGAGAGAGGGTGAGGTCATTTCTCATCTGCTCTACATGGACGACCTTAAACTATTTGCACCAAATAAACATGACTTGTTGGAGCTACTGAAAACCACAGAGGTCTTCAGTAGTGCCATCAAAATGGAATTTGGTGTCGATAAGTGTGCGGTCATGCATGTACAGCGAGGGAAAGTTGTAAATTCCACAAATTTACATATTTCTGAGACAATGGCTCTCAGATCTCTCCCCGAAGCAGAAACCTATAAGTATCTTGGTATGTCACAGTCTTTGGGTATCGAGGGTGAGGACATCAAACGGGCGGTGAGGGAGCGCTTCTTCTGTCGCCTGACAAAAGTACTCAATAGTTTTTTGTCGGGCGGCAATAAGGTTCGCGCCTTCAACACCTGGGTGATGCCCTTGCTCACATACTCCTTTGGCATATAAAGGTGGACTCAGACTGAGCTCGATTTCCTGGATCGAAGGGTACGTGTACTGCTCACTGCGCACCGTATGCTACACCCACGATCTTCTGTTATGAGACTGTACATCCCGCGGAAGCTTGGAGGTCGCGGCTTCTTAAATGCTAAAGACCTTCACAACCGCGAAGTGTGCAGTCTCAGGGATTACTTTCTAAACAGTGAGTGTGGGATGCATCGTGACGTAGTGGCAGCAGACGCATCTTTCACCCCGCTCTCCATGGCAAACGAGAACTGGCGCAGATTTAATGTACTAAGCATCGAGGACCGCAGGGCGGTATGGAAGAGTAAGGAGCTACATGGGCGGTTCTACAAGGCCCTTACGGGCCCTGAGGTAGACCTGCTCGCATCGGTGAACTGGCTACGTTTTGGGGATCTTTTTGGGGAAACTGAAGGTTTTGTCTGTGCAATTGCGGACGAGGTTATCATGACGAACAACTACCGGAAATATATCCTGAAGGACGGTACGGTCGACATTTGTCGGGCATGCCGCCGTCCCGGAGAGTCACTCAGGCATATTATTTCTGGTTGTAGTCATCTTGCTAACGGCGAGTACTTGCACAGACATAACTTGGTGGCCAGGATTATTCACCAGCAGCTTGCTCTTTTATACGGTCTTGTGGACTTCGAAGTGCCGTATTATAAGTACACACCTGCGCCAGTTCTCGAAAATGGTCGTGCAACGCTCTATTGGGATCGATCTGTCATCACGGACAGGACTATTGTAGCCAACAAGCCTGATATCGTGCTGACAGATCGATTGAAGCGCCAGGCAGTGCTCGTTGAGATCACCATCCCCCATGACGAGAACCTCGTGAAAGCTGAGAAGGACAAAGTCAGCAAGTACCTAGACTTGGCACATGAGGTAACCGCCATGTGGGATGTTGATTCAACGATTATTGTCCCGATAGTCGTCTCTGTGAACGGTCTAATAGCGAAGAGTCTCGACCAACATCTCAAGAGACTCTCGTTAGATGGCTGGGTCAAGGGTCAAATACAGAAGGCGGTACTCCTGGACACGGCGCGGATAGTCCGGAGGTTCCTCTCTCTGTCGCCCTAACCACTGGTAGCTTAGGCTAGCCTCGCTGCCGGCGGCACCCTAGGTTAGGTTTTTTATAATGCTTTTATATTTTGTATGTATATTTTTATATTGTACTTGTATAAATTTATTGTAAAAAATCTAACTTAAGACGAAAAATAAATAAGGTGAATAATAATAATAATAATTAATCTCCTAGACCCGTATTTACAGGCTAGTGATGACTTAATTGACACACACTCAATTATGTACTGCGGGGCCGTCGCGGCGTGCCGTGTTGCTCGCGTCAAGTTTCCGGACGCTGACCGTGCACCTAGGACCGTCGGGAGTATCCCCGCCTGGCAAGTACGAATTGAGCGGCGTGTCAATACGTTTAGGACTCTCATTGCAAAGCTGATCTGCTTCAGGGGGGGCAATAGCCGCCCCCGAGTCATGCGCTTCGTAAACCAAGCCTTCGCGGGAACCGGTGTCAGGCCCCGCGACTACATGGCTTGTGTCACGGAACGCATTGACTTTCTGAAGCAGAAAGTCCATGCATGGGCAAGCCGTATTCGCCGCTACAGAGAGCGTGTGGACCGATACCAACAGAATCGCCTTTTCCAGAGTGACCAAAGGAAGGTATACCGGAAATGGGATGGAACCGACCATAATGTGTGCGACGGACAGCGACCAGATGCTACTGCCATGGTTAACTTTTGGCGTAGTATATGGTCGGTACCTGTCGAACACACCGAGGGCACCTGGATGGGTGTTGTTGAACGTGAGTGTGAGGCCATCGAACCCATGGGGTCTGTTACCATCAGCCCCGAGGACGTAAGTTGTGCCATCCGTACGGCTCCGAACTGGAAAAGCCCGGGTCCGGATGGATTGCACAACTTCTGGCTAAAGTGGTTTCGATGCTCACACGCACGTTTGGCAACACAGTTCCAGCAAGCCCTCGAGCTCGGTTCCCTGCCGCCTCCCTTAACAACTGGTGTGACTTCCTTGCTCTACAAGTCCGGTAGTACCACGGAAGCGAAGAACTACAGACCCATCACGTGCTTGCCGACGCTATACAAGCTCCTTACATCCATTTTGAGAGCAAAAATTAACACGCACATTGTTGCGAATAACATTCTGGCACCCGCTCAAAATGGATGTAGGGTTGGGTCACGTGGTACTAAAGAGCTCCTCCTCATAGACATGACCATTTGCCAACGAGTCCGGCGAAACAGAGGGACCCTCTCAGCCGCCTGGATTGACTACAAGAAGGCCTATGATTCAGTGCCTCATTCATGGCTGAGGAGGATCTTAGAACTGTATAAAGTTGATGCAGTTTTGAGATCCTTCTTAGTTGCGTGCATGGGGCGGTGGACCACATTCCTTCGTCAACCGGGGGGAGGAGAGGGCCCCTCTGGCCCGCAGGATTCCATCAGGATTGAGCGAGGTATTTTTCAGGGTGATAGTTTGAGTCCCTTATGGTTTTGCCTTGCGCTGAATCCGCTCAGTACCTTGCTGAAGGATTCAGGGCTAGGTTGCCAGCTACGGAGAGAGGGTGAGGTCATTTCTCATCTGCTCTACATGGACGACCTTAAACTATTTGCACCAAATAAACATGACCTGTTGGAGCTACTGCAAACCACAGAGACCTTCAGTAGTGCCATCAAAATGAAATTTGGTGTCGATAAGTGTGCTGTCGTGCATGTACAGCGGGGGAAAGTTGTAAATTCCACAAATTTACAGATTTCTGAGACAATGGCTCTCAGAACTCTCTCCGAAGCAGAAACCTATAAATATCTTGGTATGTCACAGTCTTTGGGTATCGAGAGTGGGGACATCGAGCGGGCGGTGAAGGAGCGCTTCTTCTGTCGCCTGACAAAAGTACTCAACAGTTTTTTGTCGGGCGGCAATAAGGTGCGCGCCTTCAACGCCTGGGTGATGCCCTTGCTCACATACTCATTTGGCATATTAAGTTGGACTCAGACTGAGCTCGATGTCCTGGATCGAAAGGTGCGTGTACTGCTCACTGCTCACCGTATGCTACACCCACGATCGTCTGTTATGAGACTGTACATCCCGCGGAAATTAGGAGGTCGCGGCTTCTTAAATGCCAAAGACCTACACAACCGCGAGGTGTGTAGTCTCAGGGATTATTTCATAAATAGCAATTGTGGGATGCATCGTGACGTAGTGGCAGTAGACGCATCTTTCACCCCGCTCTCCATGGCTAACAAGAACTGGCGCAGACTTCAAGTACTAAGCACCGAGGACCGCAGGGCGGTATGGAAGAGTAAGGAGCTACATGGGCGGTTCTACAAGGCTCTTACGGGGCCCGACGTAGACCTGCTCGCGTCGGTGAACTGGCTACGTTTCGGGGATCTCTTTGCAGAAACCGAAGGTTTTGTCTGTGCAATTGCGGACGAAGTTATCATGACGAACAACTACCGGAGGTATATCCTGAAGGACGGTACGGTCGACATTTGTCGGGCATGCCGCCGTCCCGGAGAGTCGCTCAGACATATCATTTCCGGCTGTTGTCATCTTGCTAACGGTGAGTACTTGCACAGACATAACTTGGTAGCCAAGATTATTCACCAGCAGCTTGCTCTTCTGTACGGTCTTTTGGAGTTCGAAGTGCCGTACTATAAGTACACACCCGCGCCAGTTCTCGAAAATGGTCATGCTACGCTCTACTGGGATCGATCGATTTTGTATGACTGTGTATTATTATATTTTACTTTTATAAATGTTTTGTAAAAAACCTAACTTAAGTTGTAAGAAAAATAAAGATAATAATAATAATATTTATTTGTCAAAAAGCAGGTTATAAACAGGTGTTACAGGCATAGCCTCATTTAAAGTACTCTACTTTTTGCCATATGGCATACAAATATTTCGTTAATTCTAGTGTCATTATGATTCAGTAGATTTTTAGTGGAAACAGTTGTTAGTTTTATCTTACAATAGGTCCTTTTTTTGTAATTAATATTGAGAAATAGGACTTGTTATGTCAATAAAACCATATTATTATAATGTCAAGTTGATGAATAAGAATATTTGTTCACAGCATAACATAGCATGCATTAAATTAGTTTATTATCATTTAAGTATTCGTGGATATCATAATAGCATTTTTTTCTTAATAATTCGCGTATAGTGTTACGGAATTTATATAAAGGTAATATCTGTATTGATTTTGGGAGTCTGTGGAAGAGTTTTATTGCCATGCAAAAAATGCTTTTCCTGAATAGCGCACAGTATGCACGTGGATATGAGAAAGTGTTCCTTTGGCGAAGATTGCGTTCCGTGTTGGGTTGTTTCTTTTGGAAACGTGCGTCATATTTTTTGATAAACATTACACATTCAATTATGTATAAAGAGGGAACCGTTAATATTCCCAAATCTGCGAAGAAAGGTTTGCAGCTTTCCCACGTTCGTATACCAACTATAGCTCGAATACATATTTTTTGCATTCTATAAACATGGCGCCAGTTAGTAGAGTTACCCCAGAATAGAATACTATAGGTTATTAGTGACTGAACATGACCATAGTAGGCAGTAATTGCAGTTTCTTTACTAACTAATTTTACCAACTGTCTAAGAGGATAGATGAAGCTGTTGATTTTATTACAGAGTTGATCGATATTATATTTCCAATTTCAATGTTTATCGAGAAATATACCTAAGAATTTTATTTCATTTACAAATTCAATAGTTTCATTTTTAAATTTAATAACTATTTCAGGCGATTTTGTCTGTGGCTGGTGGAAGTGTATAATTTTAGTTTTAGTAACATTGATCATTAAATTATTATTTTCTAGCCATTGATCCGCGGTGTTTAAAGCAGAAGCTATTTCATTCGTTAGCGTCTTTATATCCGTAGATTTAACTATTATAGTGCAGTCGTCTGCAAATAACACCGTTGGGTGGCGAATGTGTTCAGGTAGGTCATTTATATATGTTAGGAATAGTAATGGGCCAAGTATACTACCTTGGGCACACCAAATTTAATTACTTTTTTTTGTGAGAGATGTAAGACTTTAGTTTTTCTTTGAGGGCAGATTGTACTTATTTGGCAAAGTTGTTTCCTGTTCATTAAATAGGATTTTAAGAGCTCAAAAGCATTACCGCGTATTCCGTAAGATTGTAGCTTGGACAAAAGGCGTCCGTGATCTACAAAGTCCCTGAAAATAAGACGGAAACCTTAGTCATATCCATGAATATTGCTGCTACATATTGTTTCCCGTTAATACTGCCCATTACATGTTTAAGGCAGTCAAATACCGCTAACTGTGTTGACTTGTTATTCCGAAAGCCATTTCATACTGGAGCGAACGAAAAGACATTTTCAATGTCAAAACGTGACAGTGACTCTACTTTAACTGGAGGTGGTAAATACACCCCGCAAATTGTCAACTTTTTAACACGGTGATTTTGATTTAAATATAATGTGACCCACAAACTTTCAATCTCTGTTTCAAAACTCATTGACCTGACGGATGGAATATCACGTGAGCAGTCTCACGTGATATTCCAATCGTGTCACGTGATAATCATAACTCCGCCACCATCCTTTTTAGAACCTCCCGATATTACACGGTCCTTTCTATAAACCTACGTATCTATCATCTATAAATTCATTATTCGAAATATTTGAGTTTAACCAAGTCTCTGTGAAAGTTATGACCTTATAGTTAGCATTAAGAATATTCTTCAAAACATTATTTGTTTTTGTTCTCAATCCTTGAACATTTTGATAATAAATATCGAACATTTTTAACAATATAATGTGATCAAAGCTAATACTGTGAATCAATCCATGTACTTAATGTATTAATTCTAGGCTCTCTAGACTTCTAATCAATAAAGCTTGCTCGTTGTCGTCTTTGCGTGCGTAGATACGTCCGTTTCTGATCCACACGTACTTGTAGCGAAGTTCCTTGCCCCTTTTCCTAGTTGCTGCGTGCAGTTTCTTAGCAGCCGGCGTTAGGTGCTCAGCCACAAATACCGGAACACGGGTTCCGCCAATGCCAAGGTGATGGGAGGACAGCTTGTCCTTGACGTTTTCCTTGTTGAACTTGGAAACAGCCGCTAGAACCGAATCACGGATACGTGGTGTCCGAAATTTGGCTAAGATAGCTCTAGGTCTTTCATTGTCGTTAGATAGCTTTGCAACTTTGGTCACCTGCTGAATATCGTTGACTGTAACAGGGTTCTTGACAATCGTTGATAATTGAATAAGCGTGGTGTTAAGGTTCTCCGTCTTATTTTCAGGGACACCGTTAATTTCTATATTGCACTCTCGCATATGCATTTCTACAATGTTCATGCGTGTTTTAAGGTCTTGAACCGCGGTTTTCAGTTGGTGGTTTTCATTGGTGAGTTCCGAGATTGTCACTCGTTGATCATCTACTGTTTTCTTGATCGATTCATATTGCTCATTGAAAAAGGACATAGACTCCCGAAAGCCGGCCATTTCTTCATAAATATTCTGCAAATGGTTCGATACTAGATCTTTGATGGTACTCCTCAGTGCGACGTTCAGTTCTTCCTTTATAATTTCACGCAGCCTATTTTCTGAAGTGGGCTCAACGTTAGCACTAGACGATGCAGGAGGCTCCGATGGCGAAAACACAGGAAGTATATTTTGTTTTTTCGGTTTACTGTTCTTTTCCACCTTGGTAACTTCTGAGTTCCCAGCTTCAGAAACGCCGGCCGCACCCGATGCTGGTGGGCGAACTGGCGTATTAGAATTGCCGGTTTTGGGCTGCTTACAGCAGCATTCTGGGCATATCCATTCGCCTTTTTGGTGGGAATCCATAGATGTGAAAGTTCTAGTTTCGACATTGGCACAGGTTAAGTCGTATTTAAATTTACATATTGAACATGCCAAATATTCATTTCTCTTTTGGAAAGGATAACGGCAGCCCGCGCAAACATTTGTTGTAGGTGCCATTTATGTATCGATTCAATTACAAAAATCGAGTTGAGTATCCGATTGCACTTACTCGTAGTGCTGGTATCACTAAATTTTCGTATGAGTGTATCGGAATGTATCCGTCACTGTCAGTAGTGTCAGTTGTCCAATCAGCTGTTTGCAGTCCCGTTATGAAAGCCGAAAAGAAACCAGTAACTTAAGTTATTTATCGTTTTTAAATATGGTTCGGCGTTTAACGGCTATAATATGGATCTTACCGGTGTGTCTGCTTATTAATTGTGCCTCTTGTTTGTTATTTCCGTGCGGATAAACAATCCTTAGTGCCTTCCTCTACTGTTGGATACACAACCACTATGACTTTCAACTTATAAGCAATTAATTATAATTAATAAAGGTATGAGTTCTCACTGCGATCCTTAACTTGGCCATTGTTGCCAGCCATAATTAATATAAACATAAACGCCTTGCTGAAATAACATGAAACTTTGTATACATAATAGGAGCCGCCATGTCTACGTGAGGAATTAGGTTTTGTAGCTAGAAATTGAAATAGAAAAAAATACAGCGAGTTTTTTGAGTTTGTACGTCTTGTATGAAAACCTTAATAATCGCTGTATATTTTCTCCATTATAATTTCAAGCAACAGAAACTAATTTCTGACCTAGATATCCTACTGTTTATACAAAGTTTCGTGTTCTAGCATGGCCTTTTTTAAATTAGAGAGCGTAACTACGTTTGTATGGAGAACCTTACTGCGGACTCTTAAGCTGTCCTCAGTTTGTGTGTACATATTGGTACAATTAACTGATATAAAAGTATTATTTCATAAAAAAACTACCTGATTGATTTTCGAAGCCTGATCCTCAAAAGCAATTTTACCAAATATACATTAAACTGCAAGCAGTCAAGGCTAAAATAGACAAATAGACACCGCAGTGAATTAGTTCCCAGCTCGCATCCCTATCAGAAACATTATTGGCATGACCCATTTGCTGTCATAATGAACGGTATTTTTTAATCTCATCGGAATGGCTACATTTAAATTGAGCGCGATTGTTCAGCGACAACTCAAAAACCTATTAATCTTGCAAAAAATATACTTCGTTACACTATTGAATTGAATATAATATAATAATAATAAAGTTTAATCTGCGATGTCTGCAGAGGCAGAATTATTCATGGTGAGACATAAATAGTAACTGTCATACGCAATAATAATTAAATGCGGCAACCTTACCAATAATAAATAAATAAATAAAATCGAAAAACTGGTTTTTCGTCAATTTCTTTCATACTCATCATCATCATCATCATGTCAGCCGAAAGACGTCCACTGCTGGACATAGGCCTCCCCCAAAGACTTCCACAATGACCGGTCCTGCGCCACCCGCATCCAGCGGACACCCACGACCTTCACCAGGTCAGCAGTCCACCGTGTGGGGGGCCTGCCCACGCTACGCCTTCCGGTACGTGGTCGGCACTCGAGATCCTTTCCGCCCCAACGGCCATCGGTTCTACGTGCTATGTGCCCCGCCCACTGCCACTTAAGTTTAGCGACTCGGAGGGCTATATCGGTCACTTTGGTTCTGCTGCGGATGGCCTCATTCCTGATGCGATCACGCAGAGAAACTCCCAACATAGCTCTCTCCATTGCCCTTTGGGTGACTTTGAGCCTTCTTATGAGGCCCATAGTAAGCGACCACGCTTCAGTGCCGTATGTCATCACTGGCAACACACACTGGTCAAAGACTTTTGTCTTGAGACACTGCGGAATATTGGACGAAAAGATGTGCCGTAGCTTCCCGAACGCTGCCCAGCCGAGTCGGATTCGACGATTAACCTCTTTCTCGAAGTTGGACCTACCTAACTGGACAGTCTGTCCTAGGTATATGTAATCGTCTACAACTTCGAGCGTAAAGTGTCCGATTGTTAAGGGAGTTGGTGCGACATGGACATTTGACATGATCTTCGTCTTGTCCATGTTCATCCTTAGACCAACTCGCTCGGAGGCTTTACTGAGGTCATTGAGCATTGTACTTAAATCCTCCATGGTCTCAGCCAAGACTACTATATCGTCAGCAAACCGAAGTTGAGTGAGGTAGTCGCCGTTTATGTTGATGCCTAGCCTTCTCCAGTCCAGAGTCTTGAAAATATCCCCCAGTGCAGCGGAGAACAGTTTAGGAGAAATAACATCTCCTTGCCTGACTCCCCGCTGCAACGGAATAGGCTTTGAGTTCTGGTCCTGGAGTCGGACTGACATAGTGGCGTTCTTGTACAAACTTTTCAGCACTTCGATATACCGGTAGTCCACTTGGCACCGTTGGAGAGAATGTAGTACAGCCCACGTTTCAATCGAATCGAAGGCTTTCTCGTAGTCCACGAACGTCTACGGTGCTAAAGCCTCTTCGGAAACCGGCTTGTTCGGGAGGCTGGAAGTCATCTAGCCTGCGTGCGAGACGGTTCGTAATGACTCTTGAAAACAGCTTATAGACATGGCTCAGAAGTGAGATGGGTCGGTAGTTCTTCAGTAAGGAGTTGTCACCCTTTTTGAAGAACAGCACCACCACACCTCTGTTCCATGCCTTTGGAGTTTTCCCTTCCAGTAAGACGGAATCGAACAACTTTTGAAGGGCCCTAAGGACCGGTTTTCCACCCGCCTTCAGGAGTTCAGCTGTAATTCCGTCTTCACCGGGTGCCCTGTTGTTCTTCAACTGCTTAGGAGCCATTCTAATATCGTACAGGCTGATGTCCGGGATATCTTCGGTATAGTGCCGGGTTAATCTAGCTCTAGGGTCTTCCGCCAGACCAACTTCGGGTCAGCTAGTTGACGTGTATAGCTGTCCATAAAAGCACTCTATCTCACTCAGAAGCTCAGGTTTGGACGAAACGATTCTACCATCCTCAGTTTTTAATCTGGCGAGCTGGCTCTGCCCAATAGACAGATCTCTTGAGAAAACTTTACAGCCCTTATTCTGCTCGATGGCCTCTTCAATACGATTTGTATTGAATTGGCGCAGATCGTGGGTAAGGGACTTAGAGATCTGTTTATTGAGCTGCCTGTATAATTTCGCATCGGCTGAAGACTGAAGAATCATCTCATTCCTTTCCTCGATGAGCCTCTGAGTGGAGATAGAGAGCCTTTTGGCTCTTTGAGTTCGTTGGGCCTTAAAGAACTTAGACCCAATGCTATGGACAGCTTCCACAAACCCGTCGTTGAATTCGTCCACATCGCCGCCTAGACAATCGAAACGGTTTTGGAGTTCCAGCTGAAAGCTCTCGGAGTTTTGGATTTGGACTGCTGCTGGACGGAGCGTGGACTTCATCAGTCGAGAGCGCTCTAGCTTGACGCATATATTCAATGTGCCTCTTACCAAACGATGATCACTTCCGGTTTTAACCGTATTGATCACAGAGACATCTTTGAATATATGCCTCTTCGTCGACATGATGAAGTCAATCTCGTTTTTTGTTGCACCGTCGGGACTCATCCAGGTCCACTTACTGTGCTCGCGTTTCTTGAAGAAGGGTTCATCATGTAAAGTCCCTCCTTCTTCAAGAAACCAGCCAGTAGTTGGCCCCGGTGGTTCCGACTTCCAACTCCAAATTTCCCCACTCTCGGCTCTTCGCCGTCTCTCTTGCCCAGTTTCGCGTTGAGATCCCCCATAACAACGGTGAAGTAGGTTTTGGAACTATGCATGACCTTTGATATATCCTCATACATAGCCTCCACCTCGTCGTCGGAGTGTGCCGAGGTCGGCGCGTACACCTGTATGACCGTCAACGAGTACCTCTCGGATACTCTGAGTATAAGGTACGCCACCCTAGCCGACACACTCTCGATCTTCACCACGTTGTTCACGAGAGATTTGTGGACGATAAACCCGACACCTCCCTGGGACTGTTGGTCGCCCTCCCGGAAATAGAGCAAGTTGCCGGACTTCAGGGTTATCGTGTTCTCCCCCTCTCTTCGGATTTCAGATAACCCTACGATATCCCAACGCAACTTGCTCAATCCTTCCTCCAGTTCCGCTATCTTTTCGTCGGTCCGCAGTGTTCGTGTGTTGTATGTTGCCAGGGCCAGAAGTCGTCGGTGGTGGTAGCCGGATCTTAACCGGAGATTCTTCGCACCCCTGACCCCGCTAGTACCCTGGCCGCTACCAGAACCAGGGTACCGGGGGTCGCCGGAACCTCGGGGCCGTGGCCTGTTTGTGTATGTCATGAGGGGTAATTGCCATAATCGCCACGCTTGGCATGCGGGTTGGCGATCGCAGTATCTCCACCGCACTCCAGGGATGCTGCTGCCCATCCTCCGGTGGTCTTGCTCGTAGTTTTAGGACATACCCGGGTCTTTCATACTATCTACTAATAATACATGTTTAATAGCTCAAAGAACGCGCAATGATATGCATTATCATATGACAAAATACTCGTAACGCTATTCTATAAATTCACAAAAAAATGAAACAGCAATTTTTCCATTTTAGTAGGTACCTACCGGAAATGGCCATATTTATATTTTTTTTATCTCCGAATCTATAAAGATTTGACTGGGGGTCACTTCTACACTTTAATTTAACATATTGAACTACGTCGATTACCAGAGTAATAACAAAATGTCCGATTCCAAGTGGTTTTGGAACACTGTGATGCGTCGTGTGCGTGATAGTTTCAACAGCCTTTTTCAGGTGATCTGGGAGAATCCTGCTTGCGCCATATGGAGGCACTGGAATACCTACTCATGGGTGCTAGAAGGACTATTTATAATATAATGTAATTTTAATATACAATGGTTTTATGTTATTTTTTCTTTTATTATTTCAATGACATTTTTATTTTAAAAAATCATGTTAACACAGTTCTTTAAGTTTTATTGTTACTAACATGCTATGGACATTGGTCTGAATTAAATGATTTGAATTGAATTAAATTGAATAAATGATACACACTCGTAGTTTCGCTTGCATTGGTTTAGTAGTATACCTAGGTAAGTATAAAAATACTAAGTTAAGCTAGGTAAAGTAGGTAATCGTTTACTGATCCCCGTACTAGTGTGAACTGTGTCACGGTGGAACGGGATTCACTGTCCTTAACAACTAATAATAATCCACATTATTTAGTACGAGTGACATGGTAACAAAACTTGTGAGATGTTGGTAGATTAACTGTATAACTAAATAATGATGCACAATAGAATAGCAAGGAGTCAGCTGCGTGCGTTGCACCGACATGTAAACAAGTAGTATGCAACAGCTAAAAATTAATTTAACATTGTTATAGACCGTACGCCTGTAATAAATATTAGGGGACAGTTTTTTCACAAATTGAACTAGTCTCATAGTAAGCTCAATAAAGGCTTGTGTTATGAGTACTAGACGACGATATGTTTAATAGATAGAAAACATCCAAGTCTCAGGAACAAATGTTTCTGCTCACAACAGAAACAAATGCCCTTACCGGGATTCGAACCCGGGACGTCTAGCTTCGGGGGCAGTGTCACTACTAACTAGGTTAAACAGGGTGAGTAACAATGTACTTACATAACTTGGTTTTCTTTTTTTTTTTTCAAATAATGATTCGTTTTGACGAAATAGCAAGTTTCCTTGTGTCGAGAATGGCAACGCATGTTCATGGCACATTACGTTCAGTTACCAACAAACGTACCTATTACCTATATACTCGTAATTAAAAATTAAAGCGAATTTATGAGAGTAAAAACCTTCAAGACTCATAAGCATCACGTAATAAGTTTGAAATAAATTAAAAGCGCCCATTCAAAGCAGTAATCGAAACCTCACTGAATACAAAAATCGATCAAGCGAATTTGTTTTTAAAAATATACATGATGTCGAAGTTAGGAAGTCATCAAACATGGCTTATTATGAAAGTTGGCCAACAATTTTTTGCTTGTCACAGTTATTGGCAAAACGTAGTTTCTCAAGTGGACAAGTTTTTGTTGTTGTTACTGGCTCCCTAGACCGAAGAATTTTATGGTCTTTCTTTTCTTAAACACTCTTTTGATTCATTATTCTTTTTCAACTTTTCATACCAGAATTTGGAGAGCAAAAAGGATTGGGTAAAGATATGGGCCGGTTATAAAATATCCAACAAACGATTAATAGTACATTATTGTAGAGGTCTGGAAGGAGCAATTGTAGGCTGAGTATTAGTTTTAATCGGACGACCTTTAATTAATACGAAGCCGGCAATTGACATTCCAACCGAGGCTAATATAGTGCTTTTCTCATAAATGGGGGAAAAATTACTAAATTGGAATTAAATTTTGATAAACATAACCTTAAAACGTCAAAATATTTATGCTCTCCCAACGTTTAATTTTTAATTTAACAGAATCGGAAGTGTATTTTTCCACCGTACACCGCTAATTATTTCAAACACGTCCGAAAACGTCGCGTTTCCAACAGAAAAATATGATTTGAAATGTCTGTATACGGCCTGTGCTGTGCCATCTTTTGTATGGCTGTTACTTTTTTTTTGTAAAAGTGTGGAACTCGAGAAATAAAACAAGTTATACCTATACAAGATTGTAGTCGAGCGGGGCGAGCCTGCATTGTTTATTTTTTTAGGGTTCCGTAGTCAACTAGGAACCCTTATAGTTTCGCCATGTCCGCCTGTCTATCTGTCTGTCCGTCTGTCTGTGTGAGGCTTTGCTCTCTTTCTTGTGATTGTTAGCGTCGATAGCATATTTAAATCAATAAACCTGACAAAGTGGTAAAATAACACCTAAAATTTTTTTTTACTTTAAAACCCTACACGTAAAGTGGGAATTTAAAAAAAAAAATCACTTTTTTAGGTACTGTTTTTTCAGTGTCTGTTTCACTGCCGGGGACACGTGTGTCCAAAACATACACATTAAACCATATGAAATGTGTACATTGAACGACATAAATATGTGTATATTTTATGTCATTTGTATGTATGTTTTTCTTCTTTTGTAATTTGGTCTCTTCTGAGTCGAAGTATATAAGTTTATTTCTTTCTGCCAAGCATTTGAGTATAGATTGAGCTAGTCTTCGATTACATAATTAAAATAATCTCCTAGTATTCATATACTTATGTATGTTCCGTGTAACAAAACTAGATACTTACTTATTTATTTAAAATTCACCAATAACAATTGTACCTTAACGTTTATTTTGATATTTTGTAGAAGGAAAATACAAGGTTGATTTAAAACTCAATTGAAAGCAATCGTGCCGAACAAAATTTCGTCTCAATATTGGAACCAGATGGCTCCAAACAAAGTGTTGAGAGACATCTAACGCTCCATAAAACCCGTTTCAGCTCAACTTTCAGCAATTAGCATTAAATAAATAATACAAACTAAATTCCAGCGTCTTTATATTGGACTTTTAAAGCCTGTGAGATAAACTGATTCGGAACTTTGTTTCCAGCAAAGCTAGTCTCGTAGTCTCTGCCAAAAGAGTGGTACAAAATTTCCGTAAAAGCGTCGATAGCATATTTTAAGCACCAACAAGTAAACTAAATAATACAGATTCGTCAATTGTTTTTGACTAACATAGATTGGAGAAAACGTATAACAATCGGAAAGCTGCAAGTCACCATATAACAAAACCAAGTAAGAAAGAGATATTTTACTTGTAACTGTGTAACAAATTACTGTGTAACAAAAACACCAGGAAGAATATTAGTTGACTAAGATGCCGGCTTAAAAATTGACACATCATTCATCGTTGTCGCACATGTGAAAATTAATACGAATAATAAACCAAGGAAGTCTATTTTCGCCTATAAAATTTACCAGTTTAAAATGCTTCAGCTATTTTAAAAGACACTTGCAAGCGTCTGAGATTGGCTAGGTTTTATGTAAATATATGTCCAAGGGCGAAGTTATCCCTACACGGGATTTCATCCAACTAACCTTTGAGCAATTTTGAATGGAGATAAAGATTTATAGTCGACATCGCAGCGCTCGCCGCGGCAGGCCATTCACCCTCACACCTTAGAACCTAAATGGTCACTTACGGTACAGTTTCAGAGAAGTTTCCTGCCTCGGACACTCCAGTTGCAGTATGGGGTTCTTCAAGAAAGGAGTGTATACATTTTTAAAGTGTAGGCATCGCGCATGTGACACCCCTTGATTGTGAGTTGCAGGTTGCTATAGTGTACTGCAGTTCTGTTCTGCGCCCTTCAATGATATGCGATATTGTCCTGATTTAGATTTTTTGACTTTTTCCATTCATATTTATATCGACCTACTCAAGCACTTAGATTGCTAGTCAACTTAGTGAAATGAAGGTCTCCGCTTCAGCTAGCTGTCCGAATGTCCAAATGTCTGGATTTCTGGATGTTGTCCTCAAGATCCAGATATCCAACTGATCTAAGCCGATCGCATTTCTGTGAAATTTCGTAAGCAGGTTCGATATCTTTATTATTCGTGTTTGTTATTGGAAATTAAGAAAAAAATTACGTGGTCTAAGAGTTCACAACCAAGCAATTCTAAATTAAACCGGGTTGCGTAAAATGGGGTGAGTAGGGTCAAAACTGAAATTCAAACCTCGATAAAATTTTATTTTTACATATCACAACTGAATTGTTTATATAATAAGTGTTCCGGACGTTTGTATTTTAGTTTTTATTTTATTTTGGGTAGTTCCAGTTCATAACTTTGACGATAAATAGGAAAGCCCACCTCACCCCGTAGTGCCTCGTATTTGGGGTGAGAGGGGTTTTCATACAAAGGTGATTTTGGAAGATTTTTGGATCGTTTTTTTTATTATGCGAATTACTATAGCTCCATTTTAAATCGGAATACATTATTTTTGTAGCAGTAGTCTTAAAATCCCTTCTCACCCCCCTTTCAACCCTTCTCTCCCCATTCATAACCCACCTCTCCCCGCGAAACCTACTCACCCCGTTTGACGGTTAGGGGATTAGTTAGCTTAGTTTTAGTTGACCACTATGTCTTTTAGTCTTCTAGGTGTTGTGACAGTATTATCTAATAATTGATAAAAAAAAACAAGTAAAAAGGAAAAATTGTAACGTGCGTTCAAGAGTAGCAGTTCAACAATCAATTATACAGTAAATTGTTGTGTATTTTACAATGTGGATAAAGTAAGAAGTAAACGATGACAAATGTGGCCGCATCAGAATAAGACTCGACAAGATAGGAAAGTTACAAAATGACATAAATGGATGAAAATAAAAAAAGGTAGGTACTTATTTATTTTTCTTTAGAATATTGATTTTTGGGGCTTGTCTCATTTAGACTCGTTTATACTTTCGAAACTCATACAAGAAATACATTTAAGTATGTTTTTTTATTATTTATGTTTTTTTTTATTATAAACGTAACGAAACTGAGAAACTCATACAAGAAATACATTTAAGTATGTTTTTTTATTATTTATATTTTATTTTATTATAAACGTAACGAAACTGACAAATTTTAATACTTACACATACAAAATTTAAACACTTTTTTTCTCGTTTGAGGTTGGAATGTATGGACGAATCTGAGTAAGACTAAGCCCGAGTAAATATTCTGGAAAAAAAAAACATTTTATGTACCTACACATTTTTGTTTACCCAAATAGGAGTCGAATCCACTCTGAGCCACACATAGAAATTGGTATTTATTTAGTGATTGCTAGCTAAGGATATTCAAGTAATAAGAAATGTTCGTTAATCGCTTCCGTGCTGACTTTGTACTGGTAGTTTAAGACAGTTGATCGTTCCTTTCCTCCACAGGAATTAGTTTCGCGTTTCTATTTAACAGCTTTATAGCCAGTTCTAGAATCTTCAAAACTGTAAGAAATGGTTCAAGCTGCATGTGCATAAAATGCTGTGTAATAGCTTGGATTTTATGCAATTTTATGGAACGTATGCGTATTTTGACTAATAAATGTCGAAGGTAAAAAAAGAAATATAAAAATATTGAGCGCCTATCTTACACAAATCGACCTAGAACCAAACTAAGTAGAGCTTTTAATATGGGTACTAAACAACGAGAGTGATTGGATCATTTACCGAAAATCTTTAGGCTGGTTTTAGTGTCATGCGGACCGTCGGCGCGGAGCGCTCCGCGCGGAGCAATAATGTATTAAAGCTTAGGAGCGTTTTAGAATAGCGCGGATGCTCCGCGCGGATGGCTGCTCGCGCGCCTTGCACTACAGTGAGCTTTTTAGTTTCGCGCGGACCGCACGCGTCCGCGCAGTACAAAATAGTACAATCATGGCTACTCGCGATGTGGACACGGGGCGAGTAATTGATGAAGTTTGTTTAAGGAAATGTTTGTGGGATGCCTCTGACCCCATGTACAAAAACAGAGACGCAAAGAATAAATCTTGGGAGGACATCGTTAACGCCCTCTTTGAAAACAAATTCTCCCGCGACGGCTCTCTGCTCGATTAAAGGGTGAACATGTAGTCTCCTTCGACGCATTTTTTTCCTTGTGTAATACAGGGCAATAATTAGTAACACTCTCTACATTGGATTCACATTGGTCGCGTCTGTACTCCGAAGCGGTCAGCGCGATACTAAAACGACTTGCGCGGACGATCCGCGCGGATCACAGTCCTACAAAAATATAAATATGTACTTAAATAGCTTATGAAACCTTACTATAATATATGTTAAAGCGTGCATACAAACGCATTGTCATAATATATTAAATGAGTATTTATTTGTCTATATTATTGGTACAGAAACACCAGATTATGATTGACCTTTATATATAATATTCATCATAATTAAATTATAATCGCTAGACCGTGTAAGATATTAAGCTTTAAACGAGCGTAAATAGGACGATCTACGATTTCATTGTGTCCAATTTTGGACATCGTGTCATGACTTTTTGAGCACTACCTTAAATAATTTTGGTTAAGAGATATAATGAAAAAAGGCAATAACTACAGCTTAAGGGACGAAATTCAATCGGATGTCAATCAGTGGTAGAAGTTAATCCATTTTTAACCGACTTCAAGATTTCAAAGTGCATATTATACAAACTTTTATTCAACAAACACGAAAACATGATTCTTAAATACAATAGAAAACAACTAAAACTAATTAAAACAAGTGACTCGGACTCGCGCACGAAGGGTTCCGTACCAGAAAAAAATCTAAAAGCTGGTGCCATTAAACACTTGTTTTATTGAGTTTTTTTGTATTTGTAGTTTTAGCGGCAACTACTCTGTTGTATGGGAGCCCCCTTCATTATTATTATTATTTTGATTTTAGTATTAAGGTACTTTCGGGTAATAAGGCCTAGCTAAGGGAGAATGTAAATAAAATGTAAAATAGCATATTTAATTCAACATATTTATATTTTAATTAGTCTTTTATTTAAATAAGTACACAATTAACGTGAAAAATGGCATTAATTCCCATAAGGAGACATAGAGTGGCAGATTTTTTAAAACCCTACAAATAGGCCTTATTATAATATGGTGGTATAAGAAGGCCTAAGACCTTAACGTACTTAAATAATAAAAACAAACTTGTTGTCTATATTAATAATCACGTATTTATAACAAACGCGTTTATATTCTTATATTGAGATGCAATATGGGTCATTGTACGGATATTTAATACAAAATTACATCAAAATATTCCTCTATCTTAACTAGCAATCTAATTAACATTGTATAGAGATAATCAGTCTCAAACTTTAATTAACATAGAAAATAACAAAAAATAGCAATCCTTGCTATATAAAAAAATAAAAATTTCGGTTTTTTTAAGATTTGTGCTAAAGGCCTTATTTTACTGTAGGCCATATTATACTATAGGTAGTATAAGAAGGCCTACTACGTTATTAACATAAAAATAAAATAATTACAAGTGATACATTTGGTAAATTGAGATCAATAATCAAAAATAACAAGGCCTACTATGTTTTTAACATAAAAATCATCATCATCATCATCATGTCAGCCGAAAGACGTCCACTGCTGGACACAGGCCTCCCCTAAAGACTTCCACAATAAAACACTTAACATAAAAATAAAATACTTAATTACTTACAAGTCATACATTTGGTTAATTGAGATCAATAATCAAAAATAAATGCTACAATACCATCCCATCGCCTAGCACCCATTCGGGCATTCAAAATCATCAATGTCTTCCATTGATAAACCGACGCACTCCTCGTGATACCATTTACCGCATTTAACGCACATCCTCATATCAGCCAATTTATCTGTTTGGCAGCTATGACAGTACCATGCATCTTGATGTTTACTTTTGTTTTTGGAGGTGGTTTTCTTCTTTGCAGTTTTGGAGGTGTTTTTCTTCTTTGCGGTTTTGGAGGTGTTTTTCTTCTGAATTGTCGTTTTATTCTCTTTTTCCTTTTTGTCAAAAAGATCTTTTGTGACTGGAGTTTCTCTATAATTGATAGCTTTTTTCTATTTGTTGGTGTTCTATTTGTGTCTTTGAGCGGCGTAGGCATAAACTCATGAAATGACGATTTTTTCAGCTGAGCGAGTGGCACATTGTCTTCGTCTTCGTCCGAACTAGAACTGTAAACCGTGTTATAAAAGAGACCAGCCGGCCGGATTGTGGTGCTGTTGACTGATGATAACGACGTATTATTAGTTGGTGACATACTACGCGACCTGGAAGTTCTTGGCCGGACTGGGGTACTGTTGATTAATGCTACCAACGATTTGTTGGGCCTGATGGGCGAGCTGTTGGGTGTTGCTAACAACGACGATCTGTCGGCCCTGGTTGAAGAGCTGTCGGTTGATGCTGGGGACACTACACATCTATTACGCGCTCCTGAAGTTGGTCTGCCGGAGGTAGAAGGTTGAATCATTTCTTCTTCGACTGTATTTGACACAGGAGGCGCTGGAGCTTCTGATAATATTGACGGGGCAAAAGCTGTTTCTGGAATTGCCCGAGGATTCAAGGGATACAAGCCCGTTGCTCTAAATCCACCCGTAATGTTACTATGAGTCATGTATTTGGACCAGACACTCGACAAAATTTTATTAAATCTTGCCTTTGTGACTTTTTTATCAGGATTTTGGTCCAAGAATGACAAAACTTCTTCATCCCAATGGTGTTCAAATGATCGATAGACAGCTTTGTCGAGGGGCTGCAGCTCGTGGGTGGTATTCGACGGTAAGCAGTATAATGCTATGTCGAGTGAATCTGCGACTTCTACGATGGACAGATCTAAATGGCAAGCCGCCCCGTCGAATATCAAAAGGCACTTTCCATTACTTTTGTATCTAGACAGCAGTTTTAAAAATTCTTTAAAAAGTTGATTAGTCATATAACCCTTTGATGACTTTTCAACTAATGATCCCGCTGGCAAGTTGTCATATAATTCTGGCTTCAGCCGCTTTCCTTTAAATATGATCATTGGTGGTATGGCAGTTCCTAAAGCATTGACACATCCCGCGATGGTGACACTTTCTGCATGCTCCGAAGATATTAAATGCACTCTTTTAGCCCCTTTCTGAGCTAGAACAGATTGTTGATGGTGAATTGTTAGGCGGCAACCTTTTTCGTCCATGTTGTAAATTCTTTCCGGATGATTTTTCAGATCGAGTTCATCATAGATTTCCCTTATTTTTGCAAAGTGATCATCAACAATGAATTTGTTTAGCTTTTGCGCTCTAGCTGGGTTCATAAATTGAGCTTTTCTTTTTGATATTTCCGGGTGTCTTTTCAAAAAGGCCTTTAGCCAGTCTTTTCCTGCGATTCGTTTGTTTTCTCTGAACGTGTGTTTAATATTATTAGCCTCGCAAAATTTGAAGAGCAAGCGACGGAGTATACGTGGAGTCAAAGGTAATCCTATTTCAGCATACCTGATTATTCTTTCCACAAGACTTCTTTCTTGATCACCATCCAGAATAGCTTTTCGCCCTAGTGATTTTTTCAAAATTCCACTCTGGAGATGATTTCTGATAGTTCTTCTTGGAACTCTATACCTCGTTGCAGCTGTATAAGTGCTAAGCGTGCCTCTTTGAACTGCTCGAACTGCAGACACTAGGGCATCTTCGGTCCACAATGCTCGTTTGGGAGGCATCGTGATCGAAAACTGAAAAAATAAAAAATAAGTAAGTAATTATGCACACTACGTTAGTAGTATAACTTAAAATACAGAAATACATTATAAAAACAAACAAAATTCGATCTATGAAGTAGGAGGATAATAAGGCCTAAAAGAAATCCCAAGCCATAGAGGGCAATAAGGCCTATAGGTAAATTTTGTAGGCTATATTCGCCACCGACCACGTGTATAAATAAAACGAAATATAAAATATTGGCATCAAAATACGTTATTGAAACCTTTATCACATTACAAGCGTTAATTAGGGAGAAAAACTGAGTGCAAATTGACATTATTAATGTAATATTTCAATAAATACTCACGTTTGCTTCGGCCCGATTTTTGTAACACGTGTCACGCATCCACCTGCCAAAATGTATGACGCAACACTGGCGGCGGCGAGTGGGGCATCGAGCCTGTTCGAACGTGTAGTTCCTTATTTGTCCGCTTGGCGTCAGGGACGCGTGGCCCTGAGCGCGACCGCCCGTATTTAATACGATTTTGGCAACTTAGGCCTTATTAGCCGACAGGCCTTAATACCCGCAGGTACCTTAGTTGTTGTAGCCACAATAAAAATACATAATCTGTGCAAATTTCAACTGCCTAGCTTTTACGGTTCTTGAGATCTAGATCGGCGAGCGGTAGCCATGAAAAAGGGCTAAAATATCACGTTTTTTGTATGGGAGCCCCCCTTAATTATTATTATTATTTTGTTTTTAGTATTTGTTGTTATAGCGGCAACAGAAACACACAATCTGTGAAAATTTCAACGGTTCTTGAGATAGGTACAGCCTGGTGACAGACGGACGGACGGACGGACAGCGAAGTCTTAGTAATAGGGTCCCGTTTTTACCCTTTGGGTACGGAACCCTAAAAACTGATGTACCTATGGAGTGAGAACTCTATGTTCCTTATTTCTCTATGCTGCAGCTACATGTGCAGGTCAGCTACAAATGGCTCACCGTTGCCCGCCACCGTGAAGAACACCTCGCCAGCGTGCAGGCCGTCCTCATCCGTCGCGTGCAAGCTCTCCAGGAAGGCGTCCGCCACCGTCTCCAGGGCGCCGTTGGCTGACCGCTCCTATCACATGTACAAATCAAAAAATATTTAATTCAGACCAACGATCCATTTATTACGAAAAGAAAACTTAAAACCGGCCAAGTGAGAGTCGGATTCGCGCACGAAGGGTTCCGTATATTCCGTAAATTGTCAATTTTGAAAGTGACGGGGATATTACCGTTGAGGTCAATTAGCAAGGACTTAAGAAGACTTAAGAAACATACGACTCCTTACAGCATTCTGCTGCTGCAATAAATTCAGATTCTGTTGATGACAGTGCTACGATGGGCTGTCTGCGTGAACACCATGTTACTGGTCCTCCACCCAACCCGTAGTGCTGCGTCTTGTTTTAACGTCGCCGGCATAGTCAGAACCACGGAAGACGGATAATTCTGGTTCCGTATTATTTTTATAGTATACACCCTCTCCTAAGGTGCCTGCCAGGTACCTTAACACTCTTTTTACAGCAATTATATCTTTACGATCAGGGTTTTCCATGTATCTACTGGCCATTCCCACTGCATATGCCAGATCTGGGCGCGTTTTAGTGGATAAATAAAGGAGACTGCCAAATGCTTCTCGATAGGGAAATTTCTGTTCTTGTTGTTCTGCCGTATCTTGAGAATCTTAATGGTTTCAACAAGGTGTACATGTTTGCAATCTTCCATATTATACTTTTTTAGAATTTGTTTTGCATATGCTGTTTGGGTCAGCCTTATGCCTATACTATTTTGGGTAATTTCCATTCCCAAAAACGAATTTGGCCTTTCGCATATTTTAATTTCAAATTTCGAACTTATTTTTTTAGGGTTCGTTCTATTTCTTCTTTATTGGGACCTATTATTATTCCGTCATCAACGTATATCCCAATAATGATTGACGAGTCCTTGTTCTTCAAAATGCAGGGTTCATTCTTCGCTTGTGTAAACCCAACTTCTGACATACTTTTAAGGAATTTCCCTTCCATCTTTTCGGAGATTGTCTAAGCCCATACAATGACTTTACAAGTTGACAAATTTTGCCGCTTTTTCTAATAACACCAAGGGGTATTTTCATAAAGATCTCTTCATCTTCTCTTAGATCACCGTTAAGAAAAGCTGTTTTAACATCAAACGTCATGAAATTGTAGTTCTTTGCTGCTGCGATCGCAAACAGAGATATAATGGCAGACTGCGAGGCAACTGGATTGAATATTACGTCGTAGTCTGTTTCTCTCTGTTCGTTGCCTCTTACTACCAATCTTGCTTTATATGTTCCATTTTCTTTGACTCTAAATACCCATCTATTCGACAGTAGGGTTTTATTAGCGGCTTTTTCTTTTTCTACCAATTTCCACACTCCATTGTCTTTTAATGACTTTAGTTCATCTTCAATCGCTTTCTTCCATTTATCTTTATGTGGAGCATAACCTCATTGAAAGTCAGTAAAACAAAATCATTGTATCTTGCTAACTTTTGAATATTTCTTCTGTTTCTTGTTAATAAGCTTGGTTGAACTTCAATAAACTGGTTGTCTTCAGAATCAGTAAAGGGATAATTACTTTCTGGTTCTGAATCGATTATTTCTGTATTTTCGTTCTCGTCCATGTTTTCAAGTGATTGGCTATCAACATTTTCTTTTGCCAGTTTGATTTTCAATCGTACCAACACTACTAGTCTGTCCCTCCACGTTTTCTTGTTCTACATTTTCTTCTTAAATTATGACAGATTCGATAGAGTCGCTGATCTGTTTAAGCTTTCTATTTGCGACATTGCCACTGAATATTACATCGCGCGCTACGATTATCTTCTCCTTGTTTCATCCCACAACCGATATCCAATGTTAGTATAACCAACCATCATATATTATTTACTTCTAGAATCTAATTTTTTTATAGGTGTCAGAACCTTGGCATATGATTCTGTTCCAAACTCTCTTGCGTTAGCCAGGTTTGGTTTCTGTTTATTCCACAGTTCAAAGGGAGTTAGATTATTGATGGATTCACTTGGGAATCGGTTTAATAGATAAACTCCAAAATATAGGGCTTCTCCCCCCACATTTCTTTGGTAACGTCTGCATCATACAGGAGACATCTTACCTTTTCGATCAACGAACGGTTAAAACGTTCCTATTTTCCATTTAACTGGGGTGAGTAAGGTACAGTATAGTCTAATTTTATACCCTTTTCTTTACACCAGTTCTGAAAATCTTTAGAGGAATACTCTCCTCCGTTGTCGCACCTGATTTTGGACACTTTTTCATTCTTTCCCCTTTCAGATTCTTCTATATAATGTTTTGTGTGATTAGGAATTTCACTTTTGTATCTCATGGGATCACTGTAAGGAAATATTGTTTTTTTTCCACGTTTCCACTTCTAATGACCCATATACATCTGTATGGAGTATTTCCAGAATTCTCTATGCTTTTTTCTCTAAGTATTTTTTTTTATGATAGACTGACCAGCTATTGGCCTTAGTCTCACCTGATGGAGAGCGATGACATGGCCTAAGATGTTGCTCACTGATTCAGTAATAGCCTATTCACTCTTGTCTTGAAGAGACCCAGATTGTATGTATCAGGAAATACAGACGGCGGCAGTAAATTCCAGTCCTTAGCTGTTCGCATTAAGAAAGAAGAAGCAAATCGCTTCGTGCGAATAAAAGGTAGGCTGACAACGTAAGGATGCAACCGCTTACCGCGTCTGGACGTCCGGTGATGGAATGGGGAGGGCGGAACTAAGTCATGTAATTCCTGTGCACACTCTCCAAAATGTATCCGATAGAACACAGACAAACGGAAATCTTGTTTGCTTTGCTTTTATGCACACCTCACAAGTTGCCAGTATTCTTTCTTCTTCTTCCGTGGTATTTTTATGCCATCAGCCGCTTGAACTAGGTTTTGCAATGCACCTGAACCAGGATGACCCATTTTTTTATGCCATGAAATACCCGAGTTGTCCTCATTCTTCTTACTGAAAACAACCTCATCAGTAATATTTTTAGGTAGTGTAAACAATCCCGATGATTCTTGAGTGCCTGTTATATTTTGTCCCTTGCTTTTGATCTCAACCTTATTACCGTCAAATATTACTTGACCGCCAAATTTAGTTATTTCTGAAACTGAAAGCAAATTACGGTAGAGGTCGGGAACACACAGAACATTTTTAATGCTACAATTGCTACTAATATAATCGCCTTCACAGACGGCTTTAAGGTTACAGTATTTTTGAGCTGTACCAATCTTAGTATTATTTGCCCTGACATTGGACAATAAGTATTTATCTTTTATCAGATGTACAGTGCATCCTGAGTCTAATAAAAAACTATCTAAATTCCTATCATCAGTCTTATTTTTATTAGCTGCAAGTGCTACATTGTCTTTCTTTTTAGAGAAACAGTTCTTTTCTTTGTGATTAGTCTTTTTACAGATTCTACAATGACTCCTACAATCTTTGGAAAAGTGCCCTGGTTTTTTTGCAAATAAAACATTCAATACTTGCTTTTTGTTTGAAAGAGGTATGAGCCTTCAAAGCTACCCGGTTAGAGAAACCTGCTGATTGGCCTTTCCTTTCTTCTTCTTTGATAAGCCGAATTTTCAATTTTTTCAAATTTCTTTCTAGCGTTGGTGTTGCCACGCTGTAATGAAGTTTTGGTAAGTTTCGTCAAGACTGGTTAAGATTTTTGACTCCACCATTGCATCTTCTAAGTTAACTTTCAATTGTTTTAAACGGTATGTCAAATTTTCAATGTTGGCCAAATTTTCTTCCATGCTTAATTCCTTGGTAATTCTGACGTCATAAAATTCTTGCAGAAGGGTAATCTTTTTCCTTTCTTCTGAACCTTCGAAGATATTGCATATTTTCTCATACATTTCCTTAGATGTTCCGCAGTCAAAAAGTTGCGTTATATATTTTCGATGATGGTTTCTGACGATATAATGTTTAGCTTACGCATCTTTTTCGTTAAATTTTTCTTCGTTTTCTGTATTTTTCGTAATATTTCCACAAATAATTTAAACCAAATTATTTGCCTTTTGCGCCGAACAGGATGTCAATTTGGAATTTCCATATTTGGAATGATTCACTGTCATTTAGAATCTGGATATAAAGACTTGTATCCGTCATTTTTATTTACGTATATATACGTGAACGTAATATAAAATTTTACTATATGTTTCTTACGAAACTAGCTCGTTTTTAAGTTTTATGTTTACTGAATCTAATTATTCAAGAAACTGACTATTTTCAATTTTTTTTTATGTCGCGGTAGGCCCATGACCTGAAACGACTTTTGAGCGAGTGACATATCTTTATTTTCATACTATAAACTTCAATGTACAAATTACAACACAGAGGTCTTATACCTAACAATACGCTCGAGACTTCTAGAGAGCTTATCATTAACACCGGACCAAACTTACAATACAGCCCTGTCAATGGAAATGGCGGAAACGAATTCGCAAACCTTTACCAACCTTATTATCAATGCCGTGCCTTTAATTTCTGACACACGAAGCAACACCACTGATCCCGAGACTGTTACCACAACCACCGCTACGACATCAAATGTCACTAACTCCTTTTCCGCTCAGAAATGCTGGTACTGTGGTGGATACATTGATTAAAGATCAGTTTCATTTATGCTCGATGCCAAACACGCCAGTAAAATCAAAAACGAGAAAATCCAAAGATGGCGGCTTGAGCTAGCGCCATATATTTATGACATAGTATACAGACACGGGAAAGATAACAAAGCTCTGATGGGCATCGCGCATATGTGCTTGCACCACGAATACCTCATCTAAACTCCAATCTCTTCACGCATCACTTTATCATCCAGGAGTGGCAAGAATGTTCCACTGACTGATGTGATGTTTATTTTTTTTACAAGATATAAAAGTAAACTAGGAAGATCGGAGTATCCGTTTATTTCAAAATACACCACAAAGGGTTCTAGGTACTAGACTAGTGGACTATACTATGTTAGTAAGGTAAATCTATCTGTATGAACTAAATAATCTAAGCCTATCGACTCGCTAGATTTTCTTAGGGTAACATTCGGTCTTGGCTTAATTCAAGGGGCGAAACGAACCGCCTGCCGCTTTAAAATGATAGTATAATTGGGTCGGGCTTAGCTGAGTCTCTCCGGGAAGGCTCCGTCGCAGCCAGCAGGTCGCCCGCTGCTCAGCGGAGTCCGGCCCACTGTCAGCCCTGACCAGACACCTCCTGTTGGAGGATAATCGTCCCACTAGGTTGAGAAAACTGACAAATGTCAACTCCGGGGGCGGCTTCGGCCACAGTACATCTACATTTAAGTCACCTTCGGTTAGCCGGGGTGAGCCTAGATAAGGTTATAGGATGTGGTGCCGGTCATGTGCACCCTAACTTCCTCCCGCCTCGCGCTCCATCAGGCGGAAAGATCAAGAAATTAATTTTTCGCTGGAGCGCCGGCCTCCAGCCGGAAGGAAAAAAACAGAGTTGCCAGCATCGAATTGTCCGTACCGTCAACTTAAACGTCAAACCTTGGCGTGTCCAATTTGAAAGACATAAATTATGCTGGAGTCTGAAACGCTGAAAGCAGACCGAGTGGCGACAAATTATCAAATACTTACGATATATCAATATCGGGATGGTTTATTTTCGAAACGAGCGGAAACCAAATTTAGCATCCAGGCAACACTGAATGTCGTAAGTCTGTTTGAGACACAGTTTTAATCGACGGTCGCAAACAAAGGCGTATTTCCGTGACGAAAAATAATTATATATTACACTGAAGAGTAAGAATCTTCCACATTCTATCGACGAAGTCAGGACGATGACTCGCAACTGCCGTCTGTGCGCTGAGATTAAGCCGAACTATTTCAACAACCCCACTCCCTCGTCGAAACTTATAAAGGCTACATCAGCATTTGAACGCTTAAGCCTAGATTTCAAAGGCCCTCTCCCATCAAAGTCTAACAACAAATACATTCTCACGATAATAGATGAATACTCTCGATTTCCTTTCGCCTTCCCATGCAGTGATATGAGTGCTAGAACTGTGATCAAGCATTAAAACAGCCTGTTCATGATCTTTGGCATGCCCGCATATATTCATTCAGACCGAGGCACACAATTCCTGTCGGCTGATCTTAGAGATTTCCTCCACTCTAAAGGAGTAGCCACAAGCAACCCCACTGCATACAATCCACAATGCAACGGACAGGTCGAAAAATTTAATTCGACTGAATGGAAGGCAATACAATTAGTTTGTGGAACTTATAATGCGCCAATTGAAAACTGGGAACAATACTTGTTAGTGGCCCTGCACTCGATTCGCTCTTTGCTGTGTACTGCGACGAACTGTACTCCGCATGAAAGAATGTTCATGCACACTCGCCGATCACCCAATGGGAATACGATACCAACATGGCTCACAAGTTCAGGTCATGACTGCTAATGAAAAGATTCGATCGTAAGAACAAATATCAGCCCTTAGTAGAGGAGGTCGAACTAATACAGTCAAACCCCGACTACTCGTTTGTTCGATTACTAGATGAACGAGAGACAACGGTATCTAATCGACACCTCGCTCCTATCAGGGAAAATACCGGCGAAAGACTAGAAATCTTTGAGACGGAGCCCATGATAGAAGAGTATATGACCCCACCAAGCTCATCGATTCGTGCAGAGATAATTTTTAAGAAAAAAAAACCGACTTCAATGGGGGAGGCCGGTAAAAGATTATTATACTTAGATGGTGCACTCTTAGATAGATATACAATAAAATAAAAATGGCTATAATGTATGTTTATAATAGTAGAAGACTAAGTACCCTCAATTCCTCATGGAATCATGAAAAAACCTTGCTTGCTTGACAAACAAAACGAAGAGAACAAATCGCCAAACGTGAACTACGCGTCGTTGAAGAGTTCCGTTCTGATCATCATCAGCAGTTCCACTTCATCAAATGTCACTTTTATGAATGAAAATGCTTGATTAGTTCATGAAAATACTAAAATCACTATTTGTGTGCCTTTCACATTTGAGGAGTTCCCTCGATTCCTAATGGATCCCATCATCAGAACTCGAGCATGACAAAAATCAATCGTGAAAATAGAACTTGCTTAACAAACACCGCTAGAAGGACAAATCGCCAAACGTGAACTTTTCGTCGTTGAAGAGTTCTGTTCTGATCATCATCAGCAGTTCCAGTTCATAAAGGTCACATTTTTGTATGAAAATGCTCGATTTGTTGTTAAAAACACAAAAATCACTATATGTTTGCCTTTAAGATTTGAGGATTTCACTCAATTCCTCATGGACCCCATCATCAGAAATCAAGCATGACAAAAATTTCGGTTAAGAAATGACGGAGTTATGGACTAACAAACATAAAAAAAAACAAAAAAAAAACATACAACCGAATTGATAACCTCCTCTTTTGAAATTTTGAAGTCGGTTAAAAATGACCAACTCTGCTCCCTTTAGTCCACCAGTGCAGTCTCAAATATTAAACTCTCACTCTCCTGATTCGCCTAAAACCTTTCCTTTTCCCTGCACAAGCGCCAGCTACTACGCATCAAATTCCTGCTTCAAGCACCACTCCACCACGCGTAGAAGCTCCACCTCCTGTTCTTAGAAGATCGAGACGTACTCGAAACCTGCCTCGATATCTTGAAGACTATAGTGTGGGAGAATGACGTGATGTTTTCTATGTATTTAAGTATATATCTATTAAATGACGTGATGTTTTCTATGTATTTAAGTATATATCTATTAAATACATAGAAAACATCACGTCATTCTCCCACACTATAGTCTTCAAGATATCGAGGCAGGTTTCGAGTACGACTCGATCTTCTAAGAACAGGAGGCGGAGCTTCTACGCGTGGTGGAGTGGTGCTTGAAGCAGGAATTTGATGCGTAGTAGCTGGCGCTTGTGCAGGGAAAAGGAAAGGTTTTGGCGAATCAGGAGAGTGAGAGTTTAATATTTGAGACTGCACTGGTGGACTAAAGGGAGCAGAGTTGGTCATTTTTAACCGACTTCAAAATTTCAAAAGAGGAGGTTATCAATTCGGTTGTATGTTTTTTTTTATGATTGGTAGTCCATAACTCCGTCATTTCTTAACCGAAATTTTTGTCATGCTTGATTTCTGATGATGGGATCCATGAGGAATTGAGGGAAATCCTCAAATCTTAAAGGCAAACATATAGTGATTTTTGTGTTTTTAACAACAAATCGAGCATTTTCATACAAAAATGTGACATTTAATCAAGTGGAACTGCTGATGATGATCAGAACAGAACTCTTCAACGACGAAAAGTTCACGTTTGGCGATTTGTCCTCCTAGCTGCGTTTGTTAAGCAAGTTCTATTTTCACAATTAATTTTTGTCATGCTCGATTTTTAATGATGGGTTCCATGAGGAATTGAGGGAACTCCTCAAATCTTAAAGGCAAACATATAGTGATTTTTGTGTTTTTATCAACAAATCGAGCATTATCATACAAAAGTGTGACATTTGATCAAGTGGAACTGCTGATGATGATCAGAACAGAACTCTTCAACGACGAAAAGTTCACGTTTGGCGATTTGTCCTTCTAGCGGTGTTTGTTAAGCAAGTTCTATTTTCACGATTGATTTTTGTCATGCTCGAGTTTTGATGATGGGATCCATTAGGAATCGAGGGAACTCCTCAAATGTGAAAGGCACACAAATAGTGATTTTAGTATTTTCATGAACTAATCAAGCATTTTCATTCATAAAAGTGACATTTGATGAAGTGGAACTGCTGATGATGATCAGAACGGAACTCTTCAACGACGCGTAGTTCACGTTTGGCGATTTGTTCTCTTCGTTTTGTTTGTCAAGCAAGCAAGGTTTTTTCATGATTCCATGAGGAATTGAGGGTACTTAGTCTTCTACTATTATAAACATACATTATAGCTATTTTTATTTTATTGTATATCTATCTAAGAGTGCACCATCTAAGTATAATAATCTTTTACCGGCCTTCCCCATTGAAGTCGGTTTTTTTTTCTTAAAAATTATCTCTGCACGAATCGATGAGCTTGGTGGGGTCATATACTCTTCTATCATGGGCTCCGTCTCAAAGATTTCTAGTCTTTCGCCGGTATTTTCTCTGATAGGAGCGAGGTGTCGATTAGATACCGTTGTCTCTCGTTCATCTAGTAATCGAACAAACGAGTAGTCGGGGTTTGACTGTATTAGTTCGACCTCCTCTACTAAGGGCTGATATTTGTTCTTACGATCGAATCTTTTCATTAGCAGTCATGACCTGAACTTGTGAGCCATGTTGGTATCGTATTCCCATTGGGTGATCGGCGAGTGTGCATGAACATTCTTTCATGCGGAGTACAGTTCGTCGCAGTACACAGCAAAGAGCGAATCGAGTGCAGGGCCACTAACAAGTATTGTTCCCAGTTTTCAATTGGCGCATTATAAGTTCCACAAGCTAATTGTATTGCCTTCCATTCAGTCGAATTAAATTTTTCGACCTGTCCGTTGCATTGTGGATAGTATGCAGTGGGGTTGCTTGTGGCTACTTCTTTAGAGTGGAGGAAATCTCTAAGATCAGCCGACAGGAATTGTGTGCCTCGGTCTGAATTAATATATGCGGGCATGCCAAAGATCATGAACAGGCTGTTTTAATGCTTGATCACAGTTCTAGCACTCATATCACTGCATGGGAAGGCGAAAGGAAATCGAGAGTATTCATCTATTATCGTGAGAATGTATTTGTTGTTAGACTTTGATGGGAGAGGGCCTTTGAAATCTAGGCTTAAGCGTTCAAATGCTGATGTAGCCTTTATAAGTTTCGACGAGGGAGTGGGGTTGTTGAAATAGTTCGGCTTAATCTCAGCGCACAGACGGCAGTTGCGAGTCATCGTCCTGACTTCGTCGATAGAATGTGGAAGATTCTTACTCTTCAGTGTAATATATAATTATTTTTCGTCACGGAAATACGCCTTTGTTTGCGACCGTCGATTAAAACTGTGTCTCAAACAGACTTACGACATTCAGTGTTGCCTGAATGCTAAATTTGGTTTCCGCTCGTTTCGAATCATCAGCAGTTCCACTTCATCAAATGTCACATTTTTGTATGAAAATGCTCAATTTGTTGTTAAAAACACAAAAATCACTATATGTTTGCCTTTAAGATTTGAGGATTTCCCTCAATTCCTCATGGATCCCATCATCAGAAATCAAGCATGACAAAAATTTCGGTTAAGAAATGACGGAGTTATGGACTAACAAACATAAAAAAAAAAAAACAAAAAAAAAACATACAAACGAATTGATAACCTCCTCTTTTGAAATTTTGAAGTCGGTTAAAAATGACCAACTCTGCTCCCTTTAGTCCACCAGTGCAGTCTCAAATATTAAACTCTCACTCTCCTGATTCGCCAAAACCTTTCCTTTTCCCTGCACAAGCGCCAGCTACTACGCATCAAATTCCTGCTTCAAGCACCACTCCACCACGCGTAGAAGCTCCACCTCCTGTTCTTAGAAGATCGAGTCGTACTCGAAACCTGCCTCGATATCTTGAAGACTATAGTGTGGGAGAATCCACCATATCACCACCATATCAGCCCTAGGACGTCCACTGCTGGACATAGGCCGGGGGTGTGGGAGAATGACGTGATGTTTTCTATGTATTTAAGTATATATCTATTAAATATAATCGTCGTCTAGTACCCATAACATAAGCCTTATTGAGCTTACTGTGGGATTAATTTGATTTGTGTAAAAAAAAATGTCCCCCCTAATATAATTTAATATGATCTATTCGCTTAAGAGTTGTAACCTCCTTCCTATTAACCTATAAACTTTACTCATGCTTGTCATGTCATTGTCTATCTAGATTTCTCCGTATATAATATTACTAATAGTACAATTTCATGTTTATTAAAACCTGAATACTACAGGTTTTGTCATTATTTCAACAGGTGATTCCAATAGTCCATCTGGTAAATGGATAATTTTAAGGCATAGTTTGAGCATCTAGTATTCAAAATTGAAAGAAAAGGCATACCCATACGTAATAATCGCTCGAATCGTGAACATCGTAGGGTGATAAAGTTGCAGTACTGGCTGTGCAGTAGTTGGAACTTCTATCGACATTTTGGTGTACAATTTGTCGTTCCACTGCCTTAACTTTCTTTCTACCATAGACTACTTTCTACTTGTCAGTGAAAAAGGCGGTTTTCGTTTCGTGCCAGCACCTAAGAGAGACCACCGCATTTAAAGGCTTATATCAAAAATATTGAAAGCCAATTTAAATAAACTCTATTTACTTTTATCAGCTGCAGTACAGTGATTCAATGAAAATAATAACCTTGACAGAAATATTTTCTGTAATTGATTTATTCAAAACAATATTCGTCTCAAAACTTATGAACACACGAGGTACAGGATTCCGTAATTGCTTAATGAACTTACTCTAAAAAAAAACAATAACTTGCAAAATGGAATACTTTCGCAGCGTTTCATACGTCTTTTACTAAGAAGGGAAGACTTTTTACGATACCTCTAAAACGGCTTAACTGATCATATCCGATATAGTTTTCGTTTAAAGTCTTTATTAAGCTTTACTTTCATGATTTTTTCATATTTTTTAGATCCATAGTTCAAAAGTTAGAGGCGGAGGGGACACCATTTTTTTTTCTTTAGGAGTGAATATTTCCGAAAATCAAAAAATGTTTAACAAAGACGTCTATTCATTTTGAAAGACCTACATCCGACACCATATGGTTGAAGCAAAAAAAAATCATCCTCACTTTACGCATAGGAGAGATACCCTTAAAAAAATTTGTTTATAGATTTTATTTTAGGACTGCAGTTTTATTGATTTACATATCCATATAAAATTACAGTTTTCTACCACTAACAATCACAGAGCAAAGCCTCGGACAGACGGCCGGTCAGACAGACAGACAGACAGATATGGCGAAACTATAAGAGTTCCTAGTTGACTACGGAACCCTAAAAAAACCGTCTATCTCGTAATTTATCAAATGAGTAAGAGCAAGAAGAATTCAAAAATAAACAGGAATGTAAATAGAACTTGAATCGAATTACCAGCCGCTGAATGGAGGTCCCGATACCAAATCGATACAGCCTGACTGGGGGATAGTGAAGATTGATAAGGGATGAGACTTGGCTGTTTGACACGTGCCTGTGTCTGATTTTTGAATGGAACTAGAATATCTCGTTAATGATGAGTTTTAAGGCGATTGCTTTGTATCACATAAACAATAGGAGTATGGAACATGGCTCAAAATGTTATTAGTTTAAGCGAGAATATCTCAAAACCTATAAAACTTAAATAAAACTTGGAAAACAGCCTAATTAAATAAAAATACAAGGAAAGGATTTCAATTAGTTTCCGGCATTCGGGTCAAACAAAACTAACTAAACTTCTTAATTCTATTGAAATCGTAAAAACAACACCTAATAGGGTAGATGAGTCGTGTTACAATTTATAGCACAGTGATGCTATATGGATAGTAACATATCGTATAATTACAATAAATAGTACATTACATTAAAAAATAATAATAACAAATAGATACGAGATTACAAAGATTTGAAAAACGTTATTTCTTTTTATAGTCCAAGAGTAAATTTGATTTTACTAATACAGTTCTAATGTTTCATAAAATGAATTGAATGACAACTTTGCACCAAATCGCAACATTTCGCAACCAAAACGGCAATAGAAAGTCATTTCTAGCACCATGTCAGACATTTCAGAGGTTCTTATCGTAATTTCAACACATTATAAATTTAACACCCGCCGACTTGCACGATGGTCCTCTTGTTTTGTTCTAAGTTTTTTGATCATATCTGTGCACACATATTTTGAGTTGTAGTCCAGATCTGAACTTCCTTCATACCCTGTAATTGTTAATATGTTGACTATAACTTGTTAATTAAATAAATAAATAAATTTCACACGAAAAAGACATACTTAGAATAAAGTCAGATAATAATATATTTTCAAGTCCTCAGGATATATGTGATATTTTTAATAATTATTTTATAGAATCGACAAAGTCCAGTAATGTATCACCGAACTTTACTTACAAACCTGTCTCACTCAGAAAGGGATCCTCACTAAATCACGCTACAATATTTCTGAACCCGCATAAATGCCCAGGAATTGTATAAAATTATAATGTCGTTGAGAAATAGCAAGGCGAGTGGTTATGCCAGCATTACCACCAAAATTTTGAAAACATGTGCCTTGCATGTCTTACATCTACCTGCTCATGTTATAAACTTATCATTTACAGAGGGTGTTTTCCCAATGAAATTAAAATTTTCCATGCAATAACTTTTTAGTAAGAACACACGAAGAATCGCCAGTTTTTTTGGCCATTTAGCACATTATTTCAAAAATATAAAACCATAATAAGAAACTCCAGTTCAATCGCTACTTGTTCATATAAAAATACATGTATATGTAGAAATAAAAAGGGCGACAGGCGGGACTTAGGCAATTACAGACCCATTGCATTAATACCTATTTTATCAAAGATATTTGATAAGGCGTTCTATAGTAGACTGAGTAATTTCTTAGACAAGTTTGACATACTCTGCACCGAACAGTTTAGTTTCCGTGAAAATAAGTCAACAACACATGCTTGTTTTGATTTTGTAAAATACATCACGGAAAACATCAATAATAGTGTACCAGTCGCGTCGCTTTTCTTGGACATGACCATAGCGTTTGATTTTGTTAATCATTCTAAACTTCTGAGTAAACTTGAACATTATGGTGTCAGAGGCAGAGCGTTCGACTGGATCAAAAGCTATTTGACGGACAGGATGCAATGTACAGAGATCAGTCGATTTATTGAAACAAATAAAGTCATTATTAAACAAGTTTTTAGATCTCATTACAAAATCAATCATGCTGCTGTCCCACAGGGAAGCATCTTGGGCCCGCTTCTCTTTGTCGTCTACATTAATGACTTACCAAACGCAACACCTAATAAAGTTATTATGTTTGCAGACGATACGACCATCATGGTAAAGTATAATAATAGGGAAACTTTCAATCAAGACATTATAATTTCTTTAAATGACATTATCAATTGGATGAAAATGAATGATTTAAAAATTAATATAACTTAAACTAAACTTATGCAAATTAACTCTTATAATTCAAATAATATACCAATTAAAGTTCTGTCTTCGTCTGTCAAGTTTCTCAGATTGACCATAGATAACCACCTGAACTGGAAAGGTCATATTGAGCAGATTTGTAACAGACTAAACCGATTTGTGTTTGCCCTCCGAAGACTGAGGGATACTGTCTCTGTGGAAGCTGCACTGACGGCTTATCATGGGTATGTGTCTTCAGTTTTTCGTTATGGCCTGATTCTGTGGGGTAATTCTGTCGATGTAGAACGTCGTCATAATCCAAAAAAAAAACTATTCGTGTTATTTGTAATGCTTGGTCCGACGATTCTTCAGTCCCCTTATTTAAAAAATTACATATTCTTTCTTTACCCTGGCTTTACATAAGAGATATATGTGTCTTTGTGAATACCCACCGACCTTTATTTAAAAAAAGAGGAGAAATAACACACAGACTGACCCGACAAAAAATAATGAACTTGCTTTACAAGCCACGAGCTCACAAAATGATTTATGCTAAAAACATATTTAACATGTGCATAGGCAATAGTTTTAAAAACAAAAGTATTAGCTGGCTCCTGGACAAATGCTTTTATAGTGTAAAAAAATATCCCATCAAAAACATAAATGAGAAAATGGGAGCCAAGTTCAATTGCCGTTTTCACCGACAAAAGAATTGAGATCTAAATGGGTGCCAAGTCCGGCACTACATTGTTTAGAGTAAAACTAATTTACTGCAGCTTAATGCATTTTGAGCTTTAACTTGGCAGTTTTCTTAAATATCCAACAGCTTTAATGGCATTATAATATACTACATAGAAAACTGCCAAGTTAAGGCTCAAAATGCATTAAGCCACAGTAAATTACTTTTACTGTAAACAATGTAGTGCCGGACTTGGCACCTTTGAGAGAATCTACGGAACTTGGCACCCATTTAGATATCTCAATTCTTCTGTCGGTGAAAACGGCAATTGAACTTGGCTCCCATTTTCAAATTTATGTTTTTGGTGGGATATCATTACTTTTTGTCAATCTTCGCCAAATGGCGTTTTTTAAGAGCGAATGCACCAGTTACTATACATAATACCCAAATCGCTATAGGTACACCTCAAATATTTGAAGAATTCCCTCGATTTCTCCAGGACCCTATGATTTGATTCTTACCTGATATCTATGGGACTACCCCTGAAGTATACCGTTTTAAACAAAAAAAGAATTTTCTAAATCGGTTAAAAAATGACGGAGTTCTGAGTTAACTAGCATAAATAATAATAATAATAAAAGTTATTAAAAATCACTGTTTTCTGATTTTTTCTGGTGTACACACACAATTATCAAGCTGCATGCCAAATTTCAGTTTTCTATGTCACCTGGAAGTGGGTTAGGTTTTTGATTACTTGTCAGTCAGTCAGTCAGTCAGCCAGTGGTAAAAATGCCGTTTTTGGAATTTAATATCTCAATAACTATTAAACTTATATTTGTGAAATTTGAGGTTCTAATTGTTCTAAAGGATTTTAATATATGTACAAAATTTAATGTTTGTATATTAGATAGATTTGGAGTTATTGGGGGGTCAAAAATGGCTCCAAACGGTTCGTGTAATATAACACACGGCTGCTGTCCGCCAGTTCCTGGGGTGAACTTGGCTGGACATGCTGCCGCGTGTCTAGATCTAGATCATGTTTGACATTGTTATTTAAATGAATGATTCCTATTCACATTTGTATTGTTATTTATTACAGTTCTACGTTTGTTTTTCTTTGTTTATTTACATTGTATCATTTAATCATTATATTTTGTTATTGAATGAATGAATTGTAACGCTCCTCAACAATGTTTGCACGTCTGTATGCAGGCTGAATGTACTGGACATGTAATATTACCAACATCTAATCAACTCATGTATTCAGAGCAAATAAATTTTTGAATCTTTAGAATCTCTGGTGTCAACATAAATATTTCCCCGTGGCGGCCTTTTCTGTACAGAAAATCACGCGGCATCTCAGTGCCCGCATCATAAACCAGCAGGTTCGAGAACTACTAAACTTACAGTACGATCCACTAACCTTACTGTAATCCATCAGAACATAAATCGACTGAAGAACAAGACTTATAAATTAGAATGTGAAATAGAACTCCATAAAGAGATAGACGTTATCTGCCTATCCGAGCACTGGCTCTCATCAGCTTACCTCGCGTCAACCAACATCATGAACTTCAAGCTAACTGCCCAGTTCTGCAGGTCTACGCGCCAAGGTGGAGGAGTCTGCATTTATTCAAAGTCAACGCTCACAACTATAGAACGTACTGATGTATCTGCACTCTCGGAGGAATTAAGTTTAGAAATATGTGCAACTGAATATGTTGGTCTAGGCGTGATCGTGATATGTGTCTATAAACCTCCACCACAACCGGGTGAGAGTAAAAATTTTCTACAATTTATTTACAATCTGAGTAAATTACTAGAACTGGCCTTATTTAAACAGTACAAGGTCATAATTGCAGGTGATTTTAATATAGACTTATTAAAAACTTCCGGTGATAAAAATAAACTAGTAGATATATTGAAATCCGTAGGTTTACGATCTCTTTTGTCTTCCCCTACTCGTATATGAAGTACCACAAAAACATGTATCGACCACGCTTACACCAATATATCCAAGAATGCTATTGAATGCGAGGAACCATTAAACTTGAACTTATCTGACCACTTGTGTGTTGTTTTGCGTGTATCTATTGAAAAAACACTACAGTGTAATAGTATAACGTGGAAGCGACTATTTTCCGATAAAAATATATATGAATTTAATTACAGTCTGTATCATTACGATTGGAACTCATTAATTAACAAAAGCAGTTGTCCAAGTCAAGTACTTGACTCAATGATTGTAACTATAACTCACTCACAATCATTGAGTCAAGTACTTGACTTGGACAACTGCTTTTGTTAATTAATGAGTTCCAATCGTAATGATACAGACTGTAATTAAATTCATATATATTTTTATCGGAAAATAGTCGCTTCCACGTTTGTTTTATTTTTGACGTATAATGACATAATTTGTACTGGGTTGACAGCTGTCACCGGACTCTTCTTACGTGAAAAACAGTATAAAGAGGTATCCCACAAAAAACATTGCTAAGTCATGGGTAAGCGATCAGGTAAAATTAGTACGCGACCAATTACGCAGGGAGAAATTAGCTCTGGCTGGCGGCAACATATTAAATGTAACCGAAACTGTTGATAGAGTATCTAAGCTTGAAGACATGTTTGTTAACACACTGCACCGTGCTCGAAGAGAATTCCTGAACCGGTCTATCGCAAACAGTGATAACATTTGTAAAACATCATGGCAGGTAATCGCTTCGGAAACATGCAGACGTGACGACAAGCGGAACGCCCTAGACGTACTGATAAGTAAATCAGCTGGCGCATCTGTCGAGCACCGGGCGGCCGAGACAGCCACTGCGCTAAACCGGTTTTACGTAGACTCAATCAAATGCGCTAACGCAAATATCAACATATCGGTGGCGGTTGAATTCTTGTCTAACTATGTAAATAAACACTTAAATAGTATTAGCACTGTTAATTTCTCGTTGCACGATGTTATAAAAATGGTAAAAAAAATTAAACGTAAGGACTCGAAAGACATAAATGACATGTCCACTCGCCTATTTGATCTACTGCCCCCTTTTATTATAGGTATTTTTTGTGGTTTGTTTAACAGCTGTGTTGATGCCGGTGTTTATCCCTCTAGCCTTAAAAAGGTTAAAGTTCAGCCAATATATAAAGGAAAAGGCGAGATGAACTCATTAAAGAACTTTAGGCCCATCTCAATAATACCCATATTTTCAAAAATATGTGAAGGATTACTAAGCGAGAAATTAATGTCACATTTTAACAAAAACAGCTTGTTGAACGGACAACAATATGCCTACCAACATGGACGCTCGACCATCGACGCGGCTCGTGACGTTGTGGCGCGGGTCATGGGACACATGGAGGAGAGGAGGTAGGTTGCAGCTGTGTTCTGCGACTTATCACGTGCCTTCGAGCTGGTGAGTCATCCACTGCTCTTGGCTAAACTCAAGCACTACGGGATCTCAGGTAGTTTCCTTGACACAATTAAATCCTTCCTCAACAGTAGGCAACAGCTAACGTCTGTACGAGGTACAAGGTCGGATCTGCTTGATCTGGGCGAACGCTCTGTGCCCCAGGGATCAAGTATGGGCAATAACTTATTCTTAATTCTAATGAACGACTTCACGACTTCATCTGATCAAGCTGAGTTTGTCCTGTTTGCTGATGACGGATGTGTCATCGTCGCTGCAGAAAGTCACGCCGAGCTGGTACACAAACTCACAAAGGTAATGGATCAGGTGGCCTTGTGGTTCACCGCCGACGGAATGTCCCTAAATGAAAACAAACATAATACAATTCGGGTTGCGTGGCAAGAAAGAACACAATCTGAATATTGTGTGCAATGGGCAGCCGGTCCCACAAGTTAATGAAGTGAGATACCTAGGTCTAACAATAGACTCGGGTCTCACATGGGGCCCCCACATCTGTCGACTATGCGATAAACTCTCGTCTGCTTGCTTCGCTCTCGGTAGACTGCGCCCAAGTTTAAATAGCAGTAATGTGAAGAAAGCCTACTATGGCTATTTTCACTCACTACTCTCCTATGGAGTCGACCTCTGGGGTGACGCTGCAGACCGAGCAAGGGTGTTCAGGCTACAGAAACGAGCGATGCGCATCGTAGCCGGTGCCCCGTGGGACAGCCCAGCAAGAAATCTTTTCAGGGAGTACCACATACTAACGCTACCTAGTCTTTATATACTAGAAGTTGCTAAATATGTAAGAAAAAACCTTGAACAGTTTTCCACATATGCTGACGTCCATGACCGTAATACCAGGCGGCGTCATGACTTGCGACTGCCTCCGACTCGACTAGCCAAGTCTAAAAAGGTCCTGCACTCAATTGGTCCAAAGGTGTATAACTCAGTACCGGTAGACGCCAAAAATGCATCTAGTGGTAGATCATTCATGACTAAGTTAAAAAAAAACTGATTGATGACACATTATACACGGTTGACGAATTTTTCAAGTCACCTCAAAGTTAATGCCTGATTGCTTGCCCATATCGGTAGCAATACACATCTTTATATAAAAAAAAAGAAAATCATTATATTATTTAAATAACTGTGTACTCACTCACTGTTGTGTTACTACATTAATAAATACTCATAGTTATGTTGTGATGAATTGTGCAAACTGACATGTAAAATTATTGTATTTTATGAATAAAAAAAAAACTTTGAAATTACTTGTTCTATTCGTTCTTTTATATGAAGCTATGTAGTTCAAGGCTACTCAACAACTGTTACGTTACGTCACATTTGAGTGTCAAGTTGTATGGAGTGTTTTCAGTGATCGGTCTAAGTGGTCTACTTTTCCTATTACATAAATGATCTCCCCAAAGAAATCGATGCCAACTGTACGCTATTTGCTGATGACGTATGTATCCTTTTAAATTACAATCATTTAAATTCTAATGAAAAATTATGAAAAACCTTTCACCATATAAATGACTGGATGCACGATCACAATCTACTAGTTAACATAAACAAATCCAAAATAATTAATTTCTACCCTCATCAAAGAACACCACCACAAATAAGGCTTACGTTAAACGACACAGAAATAGAAGAAGTGGGCTATTTTAAACTCTTAGGTATAACTCTAGACAGTCAAACCTAGAAATATTCCGAATAATTCCGCATAACGCAGCAGTTAAGTATTATAATCATCTCCCAAACCATATAAGGGCTGAAGAAATCGATATAACATACGCAAAAAAGTTAAAATCATATCTTGCAAAGAAAACCTATTACACATTAGAAGATTTTTTTAGGGATAGCAATTAGACAATAAGTAATAGATTAGTCTGATTAGCAATGTTTGGGAATATATATCTCATTTAATTTAAGTACTTAATAATAAATAAGAAATTTAACTTATTATTTAGTTTTTCTAATTTTGCGTACTCTTTGTAACTTCATGGATTGTTGTTATTCTTAGTACCTACTGTCGACAATTTTTGCTACACCCGACGGGTCCATGAGATGCTTTTACATTTTGTAACAACTGTTTTACCGTGGTGCAATAAATGATTATTATTATTATTATTAAAAACGAAACCTTACTAGTTACATCACGTCTGACTGTCCGAATGTCACAGGCATTTTACTCAAAAGATTAAAGGTGTACTTATTACAAATTAAAACAACGTACAGTGTAGGTGTGCTAATGATTAGATAATATGTCATTTTATTAAGTTTAATAATATTATTTTACAGTACATATGGTGCTATATTACCGCACGAGTGCGGTAATCAGCAGATTACGTGCATATGTCTAAACTTTAAAGAGCCATATGTACTGTAAAACGTTGTACGATACACGTGCGAACAGGTAATTCGCAACTCGTGTCGATTTAAAACACTCCCTTCGGTCGTGTTTCAATTTATCACCACTCGTTGCGAATTTCCTGTTCTCAGCACTTGTATCGTAATGTACTATTAAAATACGTATAAAATATTTTGACGGACATCATATAAATTCAAATAGATTAAAGTAAAAAATATAAATCTAATTATGTCATATGTAGGCCATTACATAGTTATGTAGTACAAAATTTGAGGGCACTGTAATTGTAAGTGTATACATGTAACTATAAGTAAAAAAAAAAAAATGTCAACATTGTGGCACATCAATCCATCATTAGTAATTTTAGAGTAAAACTCTTCCCAGTGCAGCCGTTGAAGATTGCAGTTCTCTTCACCTTATCCTCTCCAGAGCCATATCCTTAGTTTCCTTGTACGACACGAGTCGACTTCTATTTAATTTGATGTAGATTATTCTTTGTCTTCCTCTTCCTCTCTTTCCTTCTACTTTCGCCTCCATAATGGTACTTATAAAGCAGTCGTGTCGTACAAGGTGACCAAACATTTTCTATTTTCTATTGTTTGTAGCAATCCTCCACCACCAGACCACCGGGGAATGGGCAGCAGCATTCCTAGAGTGCTGTGGAGATACTGCGATCACCAACCCGCATGCCAAGCGTGGCGATTATGGCATTTACCCCCCAAAAATTGGGGGAGGCCTATGTCCAACAGTGAACATCCTAGGGCTGATATGGGGGGAGGCCTATGTCCAACAGTGGACATCCTAGGGCTGATATGGTAGCAATCCTCTTTTTTATTTTACTCTCCTTATGACTTCTCCATGTGTGACTTTTTCTTCCCATCTGATTTCCTCCATTATTTTATCCTTCGCCAGCTCCACATTTCAAAAGCCTCCAATAGTCTCTTTGCTTCACGGTTCAAGTCTCACACTCAAATGCTCCAGATAAAGGTTTTGATGAATTTCTTTTTAGTTTTTGCGAGATGTTTGATTTGAGTAGGTAGTTTTCCTTATTGAAAGCCTGCTTTGCCAATCCTATTCTTATTTTAATATCTGTTGTACATTTTTAATCTGCTGTAATGACACTGCCTAAATATTTAAAGCTCTTTACATTTTGGAGTGGCGTTTGATGTATTCTATATTTTGTGGCTGTGATTCAGTTTTTGAAGTAATTAATACTTCAGTTTTTGAAGTAATTAATACTTCAGTCTTATTTAAGTTGGTTTGAGTGTTTATTAAATGTGGTGCCTATAACATTAAGCATTAATTGTACAGTGGATTTGACACAATACATAACAACACCCATATAACGCAAATGTGCATGATCAATCTAAACGAATTAAAAAAAACAAGCAATGACATTGGGTCTTTAAAAGAACGTATAAACTACACTTACTCTTTTAATTTATATGATTAAGCTTATGTTCATTTTTTCATTATAATAGTCTTGGAATATTTTACAAAAATAAATCACCAAACTAACAGTTACGAATAACATCATTTTATTTAAACCAGTATTGTGACCATATCGTTTCGACTCGGGTGACATTTCGTAAGTTGGAAAATATCGATTAATTTTTTTCCTATCAAAACATAAGTGTGAAAATGGGACCCAAGTTCAATATTAAGAATATGCGATGCGTGGTTGTCTTCGCCGACAAAAGAATGGACATCTAAATGGGTGCCAAGTTCATTTTGGGCCTTGACTTGACAGTTTTCTATGCAGTATATTATGATTAGAATACCATGAAAGCTGTTGGATATTTAAGAAAACTGCCAAGTTAAAGCTCAAAATGCATTAAGCCGCAATAAAATAGTTTTACTGTAAACAATCTAGTGCCAGACTTGGCACCTTTTTAGATAGTCGGTGAAGACGACAACCACGCATCGCATATTCTTAATATTCAACTAGGCTCCCATTTAGGATGTCATTACTTTTGGTCAATTTTCCCCTAATGGTGATTTTCAAGAGCGAATGCACGAGTTACTATACAAAATACCCAATTCGCTGGTTGGAAAGGCATCGTGTATTTTTTTTGCCATATAAGCCTATTAAGAACTTAGCCAAGTTACAAGGAATTATTGATTTCAAATGTTGGTACATTAATAAAATGCATGAAATCGTATTTTCGCCTATTCTCACAATATTATTATAATTAAAATCTACGTCCAAAAATATTGAAACAAGAATATTGTCGCCATGTATTTTGTTATAAAATTGTGCAAAAAAAAGAAATCAAGTGTGTCAAGGAAATCAAGTAATGCTGAATTGTATAAGTACCTAAATATTCATAAACATCTAATCCAAAACATTATTTAAAAAGAGTTTTGTGACTAATGTCAACATATATATGTACTTAGTAATTACCTAAACGTGACATACCTCTCCTTAATTAAGATAAAGTTCCTCGTGTGAGAGGAAAAGCTTAAACAAATAAGATTTACAAAACCTTTTACAAGAGTCGTACCTACATATAAAGACCCAATTATCTATGCGTAGCCGTGTGTTTACGAACGAGTAAAATAAAATTAACATAAAATGGTTGTTATAGTATGAATTACGCTTTTATAAGCATGAATGATATATCGGTGTCCCAGCAGTTACTCTAAACAAATTTTAACATTTTATTTCGGCACCCATGAATACCATAAGCGCTTCAGCAGTAGGCAAAGCGTAGTACTTACGTGTAAGCATGCAAAAGGTAATAAAATTAGTAAAGTAATTGTATTTATTTTAATTTGAACTTTATATTAATTGTTTAAAGTCTGGTTTCTAGTGTCATTGACAAGCGAGCCGTGATCTCGTACGTAATTATACTGAATACATTAATTATGGTTTAATCTGATCAAGTAGCTTATAAATTTAATATGTATTGTTTTAACGTCAATTTATACTCTTGTTAACTCGTAACTATCGAGTTTCTTATTGATTGATGTAATTTTACGGTCTACATCAATTAAGTGAAACCGCCAGGTTTTATTTGAAGCTTTGACTAAGGAAAATTTACGATATTGTATAACCTATTTCAACGTTGCTCTGTATCGTAAATATACCTAGAAAGTGTGGAGATTCAATGTTGTTTAGGGTTTTGTACCAAAATGGTAAAAAAGGAACCCTTCTGGTGCTGCTCTGTCTGTCTGTGTTTCTGTCACATTGCTAAATATCTCAAGAACTACCTATGTTGTCTATCTTCTATCTATACATATAATAAAGCTGAAGAGGGTCGAAAGTCTGTACATGGAAGACATTCGAAAAAAAGTTGGCTGGGGATACTTAGAATCGATAACAGAACACGTTCCAACAGTTTTTGTTCATTCTACGATTTAAGTTTCAGCCAATTAGGAGTATAACAGCGTGTCAAGAAATTTAACTTAAAGCATAGCAGAATTGTAAACAAGTTGTCGATTCATTATGTCAAAACCGAAGTATCATAATTCCTTCCGATTGTTGACGCTATTTTTGAGCACAACCTTTTCGCAATAAGTTCTACTTTGATTGTATATCAAAATGCATTTGCGATACTTTGGCTTTGGTTTTATTCATATGCTTAAATACAAAAACAGCTGTTTCAATGCAAACTTTGTATCGTCGGTGTACCATTTAGTTTTGTCGTGCGTTATTTTTTACGTAATTGTTGACCCTTCACACCATAAAACTGTTTGATATAAGAGATCACTTGAGCTGGGCAGCCCAATCGTCAGCGTAGACAGTTGGAGCATCTTAGATGTACACTTAGAAGAGGGTCGAAAGTCTGTACATGGAAGATATTCGAAAAAAAATTTGCTTGTGATACTTAGAATCGAAAACAAACAGTCATCATACTTACATGAAGAACTCGCTCTGTTGGGATAACGTTTTACGGCAGAACTGCGCAGCGAGACTTTTATCATTGTACTTACCAAATATGCTTACCAATTTTCATACTTGTAACTCATGGATTATAGGAGTTCCCATACAAAATTGAACCCCTCTTTTTACCCCCTTTTAACCCAAATTTTCATAATTTCTATAGCCTAAAACCTGACCGGGTATTTACTCGACAGATTAGTAATGTTCTCATTAAAATCCGTTCTGCCGTTTTCTCGCGATGCGCGTTCATATAAACAGACAAACAGACAAAAATTCTAAAAACTGTTGGAACGTGTTCTGTTATCGATTGTAAGTATCCCCAGCCAAGTTTTTTTCGAATATCTTCAACGTACAGACTTTCGACCCTCTTCAGCTTTATTATATGTATAGATTATTCACACCGCTTTCGACCGGATGGCGCCATTCAAATATGAGACGTATCTACTGGGCAAACGCTTGAAAACCCTAGTGCAGTTAGGTTAGAATCGTATCGCCTAGGCTCTCCTTGCTTTGCGTTGTTGATCCGCACCCTACGCCTATCACGTTTATATCGACAATCAATAATTTGGCAATTGTAGTAAACGCTCAGTGTGTTAACAAGAGATTATTTGATATTATGGTAGGTTTCATTTATAGCCATAAGGTGTATTAAAAACACTACTGTAGAATTAATGCGTCTGCACTAAAATCTGTTAAAATTGTTTAAAAAATAGTAATAATAAAATCCCCGGTGGTGTTCTTTTTGAAAAATGGGTAAAATAATTGTCATGACAGTATAGTCAAAAATCACCAACTGTTGAATTTATTTATAGCTGTTATTAATTTATTTCAATGTTTTTATTTTTATTTATTAAGAGGTGATTTTTTTAAATACTGTTTTTAATAATATGTTAGTCCCTTAAGATCAAAAATCACTAGTGTAGGATTTAATGTTTATATTTAATGAAGAATATAAACTTAAAAAAAAACATTTGAGAAAGGCTCATTATATTTTTTGGGGAAAACCTTTGACTTATTATAGGATTTAATGCGTAATTCTCGAACAACTGAAAGTTTCTTTCCCGGACTAAATAGGAGTCATCTCCCTGCCTTGCATTCCATTTTGCTCCGTGACCTGGGGAAAACGTGTTATCAGGTACCCGGAGGCTCTGTTTGTTTATATCGTAAGTTATATTGACAGCGTTAGTTTATCGCTCAACTTGCGTTATGTCAATACTGATTAATTGTTGGCTTTCCTATCTTATCGAAGAACTAAATAATACGCATTTGACTGAAATGTTTTGGCGCAAGCAAATAAATACTGAACTACATCAAATGTTAAATCTTGTTCTGTAGCTAAAACTGAATCTGGTTTACAAATAAATACAAGCCCTGCAAAACTGTTTTACATATACAGTTTGTCTGCAGGAAAACTTTTAAAACAATATTATGTATAATTTAATGTTATACATAATCATTTTAAAGGGACAACTAGACATTGCTAATTAACGAGTGATAGCCGAACTTAAGAGGTGTTAAAAGCAAACTATCGTACAAAAAAAATATTACTTAGTCAATGGTTGTTATACTTCTGTCAAACCACATATCAAATAAAATAGAATTGACGGGTGGAGAACTACGGAACCCTACATCTTTCATTCATCATTATGCGTGGTCCGATACAAACCTGGCCGTTTTTTAACTGACTTCAATAGAAGGAACGAGATTCAGTACGTCTGCATGTTTTTTTATGTACAGTCATAATATATGCATGTCCATGTTTTTTTGTTTAACGGCAGGTACCCCCAAGTTGGTCTCATAAATTTGGTGAAGGTCTGATGATAGGATCCAGGAGAAATCAAGGGAACTCTTCAAATTTGCTAGGCACGCGTATAGCGATTTCGGTATTTTCTGTAGTTAATTGTGGTCGGTTTGATTTGGGTTAACAATGCAATATGCGCTGATACGGGAAGCAAGGGGAGAAGCACTATCGGCGGCGGTACGATTTCGAACCTACGGTACGCAGATGATACCACGCTTTTTGCTTCTAGTTTTGAGCGTATGGAAGAGCTCCTACAGAGAATGGAGCGTGTCAGCCTCGATTTTGGTCTCAAAATCAACTGCAGCAAGACTAAGGTGATGATTGTCGATCGTGCGAACAGCATCTCGCCAGAGGTTACGCGAATAGCGAATTGTGAGGTAGTTCAATCATACCTCTATATCTACCTCGGAGCATTAATAACAAAAAACGGCGGCTGCATAGACGAAATCAAGAGACGCATGGCGATCCCCAGATCGGCTATGGCGAAGCTAAAGAAAATATCGAAGGACAGGAACATCACCAAGGCCACCAAAACAAAACTTGTCAAGGCTCTCATATTCCCCATATTTCTTTATGCTGCCGAGACATGGACCCTACGAGAAAGTGAGAAGAAGCGAATAGATGCTCTTGAGATGTGGTGCTGGAGAAGAATGCTCAGAATATCGTGGACGGAATTCCGCACCAATGAGTCCATTCTTCGAGAGCTACGCATTAAAAAGAGGCTCTCAAGTACAGTCTAAGCTCGTATCTTCACTTTCTTTGGACACGTATCTCCTGGTACCCCTGGTATTCCTAAATTCAACTAGTTCAGACTCCAACCTTTCTTTCGTCTCGGACGGCTATAAATAGTGCATTTCTTTACTATTCTTCTTTTCGAGTATCGTATAATTTTAATTGCAAAGAATTTTTAATAAATATTAAAGTAAAAAATTGCTGTGTTTAAACTCAAATAATTTGTACACTCATAGTGCATAGTATTATTATTTATTAATTTTCTTTGAGAGCGCACGTGTTTTAGTTACCTTACTATTTTTCTTTTCTTGTATCATACAATTTTAATTGTACGAGTAAGTAAAGAATTTTTAATCAATAAGAATGTGTAAAACTGATTTGTTTTAATTCATTTTCAATGTACCCAAAGGTCGTGAGAGGCACGAGATCTGTGGATTTTTTTTACTTATCATCTTTAATCTATGAACTGCTTTTTTCTAAGCAATTTGCTTTTCTACTAGATAAAAAAGAACACCTCAATTATCTGCTCATAATATTATAAGCATTAAGGCTATTTTTTGTAGTAACCACCGCACAGGAAAGCAGTTTATGTAATGAAAGGTATGGGATATATGTGACAATGTGCATGAGTGTGCTATCGCGTTGTCCTATTATAAAAAAGTTGTTTAAAATAACAAAACTATTGTACTGTCAACCTTTTTGATTTCCGGGCACTTCGTACCTTGTCACAATATGAGATCTCTAGCAGCTATCATACATACTACAGCTTCGCTGTGATAAAGTACGAAGTGGCCCAGAAATCGAATTTGTTGACCGTACAGGCGACAAAGTCTAACTTGCTCTTAATCGTACCCACAGATTACCCTTAACATTTTTCAAAGAAAAGGTCAAATTTATGCATTATACCCTAAAACTCGAGTCGTATAATAAAAAACCGTGTCAGGTATGATGTACAACAGTTAACAGTTCGAAATGCCGTGCAAACTGCCGTCCGAGGTGCCCTTAGGCGAAACTTCACGGTATAAATACAGCAAACAACATTTACATCGGCCGTTAGTATTCCGACAGTGTTGCTAACTTCAGCAACATTTCACGGAGTAAGACACTTCTCAGACTTAATCATGCGCCACTGGGAGCGGCCACTTGCCAAAGAATGTAGAACGTGATTCTAACTTTTACTCGGGATATGCGTTTCGCTATGAAATAACAAATGTGTAGTCAAGTTTTATATATTATATTCCAAAGGTAAAAATCATGTATTTCTTCTGAAAAGATTATAGGTCCTTAAAACGGACGTAACAGAACGACGGACGTTTATTTGTATATGTGTGTGTGTGTGTGTGTGTGTGTGTGTGTGTGTGTGTGTGTGACTGTGAGTGTGAGTGTGTGTGTGTGTGTGTGTGTGTGTGTGTGTGAATCTAGATTGATTATGACGGAGTCTATAAATACTATATCTATACTATCTAAATATATAAAAGAAGAAACTGGCTGACTGACTGACTGACATATCAACGCACAGCCCAAACCGCTGGTCCTAGAGATTCCAAATTTGGCACGTCGGTGCCTTATGAGGTCTAGGGGTGCACTAAGAAAGAATTTTTCAAAATCAAACCCCTAAGGGGGTGAAATGGGGGTCCGAAGTTTGTATGGGGAAACAAGATTAGTTGGACTATTTTATTCGAAACTTCACAGGATTATTTCTAACGATAAATGAGTAAACACGTGTTTCAGGTTTTTTGAGAAATCAACCCCTAAAAGGGGGAAAGGTGGTGACAAATTCTGAAAATCGACATGGGTATTGTTTTTATGATATACCGGGTCGCTGATAACGAAAATAACAATGATTTTAAAATCTCACGTGGATGACGTGAAATACCATCCCCTCTGTTGGGGTGCGAGGGGGGTGAAATGTCTAAATTTTTTTTATTTTTTTTTATTATTTATCACAAAAATAAAATAACATTAAAAACATTTTTCGCTGATCTGCCAAACTGTATAACAGTTTGTTGGCAGAAAACATGTATCTACCCTCTACGTATTTCGTATTTTAAATAATCCATTGCTTACTCGATTGGAACGGACAGCTGGCTGCGCCACACGATCGAGCCGGTAAAATGCGGGTATTTAGTTACTTGTGATAGTTAGGTTGGACCCGGGTATGTCCTTAAACTACGACCAAGACCACCGGGGAATGGGCAGCAGCATTCCTATAGTACGGTGGAGATACTGCGATCGCCAACCCGCATGCCAAGCGTCGCGATTATGGCATTTACCCCCTATGAAATTGGGGGAGGCCTATGTCCAGTAGTGGACGTCCTAGGGCTGATGTGGTGGATAGTTAGGTACCAGCTCGAGTCGTATGACGAGACCGCTGTCCGCGCCCGACCGCAGATTTCATTCTACTTAATTTTTTTTTAAATGTTTTCAATTCAGGAAACATGACGACAATCTTTATAAGTACAACATCCACGTATAAAAATTGACTAAATTAGGTACGTTTATAATAGGCTTTACATTAATATTAACTTGCACTGTCCGTATATATACAAATATCTTTTGTCACTCCAGTAACGTAAATATATTTATGACTTCAACTGTACAGTCAGCAAACTTCTATGGAGAGGCGGTCTCGCTTCTCCACAGCTGACCGTACATACATACATTTTAAGATCAAGTACCACTTTCGAATCGGTCCATCAGCGCTTTCTTAAGTCTCTTTTTGTAAACAATCTTTGAGGTATCATGGCAGGGTCTGACATTGTCTGGGACACTATTTAAGATATTAAATATTTTCTAGTTCGTTTCCCGTAATAATTACATACTTTTGGTACTAGTAATTTTCGATGCTCAATTTTTTTGGTAACACTTCTTGTCCGATACGAGTGATTTAATGGTTTTTTATAATCATTACGTCGGTATTGTTCCAGAGCTATGAGTAAAGAGCGCTTTTCGTGCACCTGTAATACCTTACAAAAAGAAAAGAGTTTTTCATAGTTACTGCTACATGATTGCTTAATGTTCTTATTGACTAGATATTTTAGAAATCTGATTTGTATCTTTTTAATTTGGTCAAGGTATGTAGGAAAGGTGCGACCGTAGCTGCTGAGTCCGTAAGACAGTATTGAGTCGACAAGAGGGTGATATACGGTGTACAAGGTCGCTCGTGTCACCGCGCTGCGTAAGTGATAAAATTTTCCAAGCACCGACTTAAGTTTCCCACATACTATACTGATGTGCGCCTTCCATGAGAAGTGGCAGTCTACAGTTAACCCGAGATATTTGTAGTTATTAACGAAGTCTATCTCACTGCAGCTACAGTCTCGCCCACCAGCATGTAAGCACTCATAATTATGGCCAATTATACTTAACTCAGAATGAGTAATTCTACAGTAAGGCGAGCGTATATGCACACATTTAGTTTTATTGAGATTAATTATAATGCCATTATCGTGGGCCCACTTAATAACGTTCTCCAAATCATTTTGAACCTTTTCCTGTACAACTTTTAGATCTTTATGTGCATACAGCATACAGGTATCGTCAGCATACATGTATATATTACAGTCGCGCACCACGTTACAGAGACTATTTACGTGCATGATATATCCGACGGGGCCATAGACGGATCCGGTCGGTACGCCATAGCGTATGGCGGCGCTCGCGCCGGCGTGGCCGCGCACCACGGTACGCAGCGCGCGCGCGCGCAAGTAAGCGCGCAGCCACGCCAGCAGCGGGCCCCGCACGCCGCACTCGTGCATGGCCTGCAGGAGCTGGGGGTGGTCGAGGGTGTCAAACGCCTTCTTGAAGTCGATGAACACCGCCACCACCTGCTTTCTCTCATCCAGACGCTCGTTGACGTAATCTGTGAATTCGGCGAGAGCGGTGGCGGTGCTCCGCCCGCGTCTAAACCCGTGTTGTGCGTCTGAGATAATACTGTGCTCTTCCAAAAAATCAGTAATCTGACGAACCACAATTTTCTCTGTAATCTTATTAATTACTGATAAAATTGCAATAAATAAATATTAATAAATATTAAGGGACATTTTTACACAAATCGAACTAGTCCCACAGTAAGCTCAACAAGGCTTGTGTTATGGGTACTAGACGACGATATATTTAATAGATATATACTTAAATACATAGAAAACATCCAAGTCTCAGGAACAAATGTCTCTGCTCACCACAGAAACAAATGCCCTTACCAGGAATCGAACCCGGGACCTCTAGCTTCGGAGGCAATGGCACTACCAACTAGGCTAAACAGGCCGACATTGATGAATGACACCCTTGTTTAAAGATAGGTCTGATTAGCGCCATCTTAAGTTCTTCCGGGTATTTGCCCTGTGATACACACATATTTATAAATGAGGCGATAATTGGACTTAACTGTACTTTAAAGCGTTTGACATCCTCGACCCTAATACCGTCCTCGCCCGGAGATTTCCCGCAAGATAATCTATCAATAACTTTTTCAACCTCGTTAGCATTAGTGTTTACAAATCGAAGCGTTACCATGGATTCTCTCACATAACTCGATCGTGTTAAAAACTTCTCATTACAATTATGTTTGATATTTTGTATCTCTTCTGTAAAGGTTTCTGAGAACTTATTACAAATGTTTTCAATGCAATCTGTTTTGCCTAGATATTTCATAATAACATCATCTAAACTGACTTTACGTTTACCTATCCAGCTATTAATATTGGCCCATATTTTTCGACTGTCATGTTTACATAATTTTATCTCTTTTTGCCTATACTTATTTTTTTCCTTATTAATGCGGTTATTTACTTTATTTCTAAATTTAGTATATTCTAGTCTATAATTTGAATTTTTTGGATTTGATTTCCGTATTCTGAAAAGTTCGTCACGTCTCATAATCATCTTATCTACTTATAATTCTGGAGAGATCCATGGTTGCGAAGTTCGTTTAGTATTATTTGGATTGTACCTGATTTCAGATGCTTTATATATATTTTTAAAAACACTGGATAATGTAGAAAAAAACCGGCCAAGAGCGTGTCGGGCCACACTCAGTGTAGGGTTCCGTAGTTTTCCGTCCGTCACATTTTTTTTTTTGAAAAAATTACAAAAACTATTCAACCTATCAAGTTCAAAATAATTTTCCTACAAAGTTTTTATAAAGTTCTACTTTTGAGATTTTTTTCATATTTTTAAAACTTATGGTTCAAAAGTTAGAGGGGGGGGGACACATTTTTTTTTACTTCTGGAGCGATTATTTCCGAAAATATTAACATTATCAAAAAATTATTTTAGTAAACCCCTATTTATTTTTAAATACCTATCTAACAATATATCACACGTTAGGGTTACAATGAAAAATAAAACACTCCCCACTTTACGTATAGGGGAGGTACCCTAATAAAATATTTTTTTCCACTTTTTATTTTACCACTTTGTCGGCGTAATTGATATACATATTAGTACCAAATTTCAGCTTTGTAGTGCTAACGGTCACTGAGATTATCCGCGGACGGACGGACAGACGGACGGACAGACGGACGGACAGACATGGCGAAACTATAAGGGTTCCTAGTTGACTACGGAACCCTAATAATAATGGACACTTAATTGCGGCTATACTATCCCAATTTACTGCTTCCAGTCTCTCACGCACTAACCGATTGTTCAGCTTCACCACCACCCTGTTAGAATCACACACAGCGTCATCATTGCCGTAAGGCAGCCGAATTCCTATAAGATAGTGGTCAGAGATGTTGCAAGTCAGTAGGTACGCCGCGACGACCGACTCGTTACCCGACTCTGCGCGCGCGCGCAGCCACAGGTGATCGATGCCTGACGTCACCAGTCGCCCGTCCACTATCTGTTCCCGTGTATTATCAGTAATCACGCACTCCATACCGCACTCCGACATTGTTGTTGTGTAGTTGATTACGGCAGGACTTGATTGGTCGCTGAGGTTTAAATTGGTATCGCCAATAACTATGACATCCCTCTTAGCCGGTATAGATTGTAGAATGCGTTGCAATTGAAAAGTAAAACTTGTCTTGTTGTCACTTGGTGGCCGGTAAACAGCGATTATGTGCATTTGTTTACTAGTGCTCAACTTGAGCTTCGCATGTAAGATTTCGGCACAATCATTATTTATGAGATTGGTGTCAATATTTAGGTCGCTCCTCGCGTAAATTAATATTCCTCCCCCTCGTCTCGTTTCTCTGGTCGTCCAGTGAGATTCGTAGCCATCTATAGTGTACATAGGTATTTCGTGCTCTTTGATATTAATTTCACTAAGTATGATTAGTCCTAAGTTGTCTCTGCAGTTGTTTATTATGGCTAGGAACTGATTGAAGTTTTTTCTAAGGGAGCGTATATTTAGGTAGACTATATGCAAAGAACCATCTCGTTTTTTCACATCCTCGCTCCATCTCTTTAATTCCGTGTATTTAGTGTACTCCACATCTGAAGTAATGCTTAATAAGGGATCCAGTTTAATTTAATATTATTATTCCAGTTGCTCAACTACAATTGTGACAAAAACAAGGAGATGTATTAAAATAAGAATTACTCGAGCTGCTGTTTTAGATTGTATTTATATATCGCTCTCTGTACGGATGTTGTGGATTTTTTTATCAGTCTCGTCTTTTCGTGCTAGAATTCTGCCATCTACGACCCACACATATGAGTATGCCGGCTTCAGTTCGGTCCTAGCCCGCCACAAAAGCTGGCTGGTCGATTTCGTGAGGTCCTCGTTGATATAGACCCGGGCGCTGTTATTATTACCATAGATGTCGGCGTTCGTGATCGAGAGCCGGCGCTGACGCAGCCAAAGGTCGCGCGCCGCGCGGCTGGCAAGCGTCACTACTACCCGCTGTTTGCTCTTCTCACTTGTGTAGCCTACCCTACGCACTTCCCTGATACTTTCCGTAGCTAAATTTAGTTTCTGAGCTAACTTTACGACAATCTCTTTGGTATCTTCCTCTTCCTTCTTCTCTAATCCACTTATCACTACATTTCTTTCCTTGTTTTTGGCTTCTAGCGCCGACACTCTCTCCTCTAGGGCCTTGTTGCATTTTTCATAGTATGATTTTTTTGCTCAAGTGCTAAGAGCTTCTTTTCAGCTTTCTCCTTGAATACTATCATCTCCTGATATTTTTCGGCATATATCTCCGCTGTTTCGATTAGGCCATTTAGAGATTTTTGCATCCCATGGAGTATGTCCAGCTTTTTGTTGATATCTTCGAGCACTGCATCCGATGAAGTCGCCGGCGAATCATTCTTCAACCTAGTCTCCGGGCTGGAAGGGCGTCGCAGGCACTCCTCACATACATCGTTTTCCATGGACGTAGCTCGTGCGCATTTTTTATGAAATACGCCTTCGCATCCACCTTTACACTTAATCAATGTTTCGTCTTTATTTGTTGAGACATACAGCTTACACTTTTTGCACTGTGGCATAATTAATTGTCACTATATAGCTTAATCACAAATTAACGCACGATCACACGCAATGACACGTCCAAGCGCTGAGGGCGCGCGCGCGAACTCGCGCTAATATGGGTGTCGTTTTTATGGTTTTTTGGGACGATAATTACGAAAATGGTGGTTTTTAAATTTAATATTGTGGACATGAAAACTTTTAAAAGTTTGTGCCAAATTTCAAGAAATAACTGACTGACCAACATATCAACGCACAGCGCAAACTGCTGGTTCTAGAGATTCTAAATTTAGTATGTAGGTTTCTTATAAGGTCCAGGGGTGCACTAAGAAAGGATTTTTCAAAATTCAACCCCTAAGGGGGTGAAATGGGGGACCGAAGTTTGTATGGGGAAACAAGATTAGTTGGACTATTTTATTCGAAATTTCACAGGAGTATTTATAACGATAAATAAGTAAATACGTGTTTCAGGTTTTTTGAGAAATCAACCCCTAAAAGGGGAAAATCTGGTAACAATTTCTGAAAATCGATATGGGTGTTGTTTCTATGGTTTATCGGATCGCTGATTACGAAAACAAGAATGATTTTAAAATCCCACGTGGCGGACGTGAAATACCATCCCCTCTGTTGGGGTCCGCGGGGGTTGGAATCTCTAAATATTATTATGGGTGTGATTTTTTTGATTATTTGGGTCGTTAATTTCGAAAATGGCATTGTTTTTAAAATTTAATATTCCCTATGAAGATACGACCTTTTTTTGATTCAATGTATTGTAAGTGGTTTTATTAATCAGTGCCGTGCGATACGATTACGACATAAATGGATAATTGAGCGTCCGAGAGGACTCTTAATAGGAATCCGAGATACCTACACTTTGAATAAAGTAACGGCCATATTGCTTTTCTTCATTTCCGTACCGATTTCGTTCAAAATCGATATCTGAGCGTCCGAGAGGTCCCCTAATACGAATCCGAGGTAAAATTTAGGAAAAAGTGGCGGCCATATTGCTTTTCTTCATTTCCGTCCTGATTTCGTTCGAAATCGATATCTGAGCGTCCGAGAGGTCCCCTAATACGACTCCGAGGTAAAATTTGGAAAAAGTGGAGGTCATATTGCTTTTCTTCATTTCCGTCCCGATTTCGTTCAAAATCGATATCTGAGCGTCCGAGAGCTCCCCTAATACGACTCCGAGGTAAAATTTGGAAAAAGTCGCAGTCATATTGATTTTCTTTATTTCGTCCCGTTTTCGTTCAAAATCGATTATGAGCGTCCGAGAGGTCTCGTAATACGAATCCGAGGTAAAATTTAGAAAAAGTGGCGGCCATATTCATTTTTATCATTTCCGTCCCGATTTCGTTCAAAATCGATATCTCAGCGTCCGAGAAAATTCTTAATACGAATCCCAGGTATAATTTGGAAAAAGTGGCAGCAATATTGATTCTCTTCATTTCAACCCGATTTCGTTCAAAATCGATATCTGAGCTTCCGAGAGGTCCCCTAATACGAATCCGAGGTAAACTTTGAATAAAGTAACGGCCATATTGATTTTCTGCATTTCCTTCCCGATTTCGTTCCAAATCGATATCTTAGCGTCCGAGAGGCCCCCTTATACGACTCCGAGGTAAAATTTGGAAAAAGTGGCGGCCATATTCCTTTTCTTCATTTCCGTCCCGATTTCGATCAAAATCGATATCTGAGCGTCCGAGAGCTCCCCTAATACGACTCCGAGGTAAAATTTGGAAAAGTCGCAGTCATATTGTTTTTTTTTTCGTCCCGATTTAGTTCAAAATCGATATCTGAGCGCCCGAGAGGTCTCGTAATACGAAGCCGAGGTAAAATTTAGAAAAAGTGGCGGCCATATTCATTTTTATCATTTCCGTCCCGATTTCGTTTAAAATCGATATCTGAGCGTCCGAGAGCATTCTTAATACGAATCCGAGGTAAAATATGGAAAAAGTGGCAGCCATATTGATTTTCTTCATTTCAACACGATTTCGTTCAAAATCGATATCCGAGCGTCCGAGAGGTCCCCTAATACGAATCCGAGGTAAATTTTGGAAAAAGTGGCAGCCATATTGCTTTTCTTCATTTCTAACCCGATTTCGTTCAAAATCGATATCTGAGCGTCCGAGAGGTCCCCTAATACGAATTTGAGGTAAAATTTGAAAAAAGTGGCGGCCATATTGATTTTCTTCATTTTCGTCCCGATTTCGTTCAAAATCGATATCAGTGTCTGAGAGTTCTCACGAATCCTAGGTAAAATTTGTGAAAGTGGCGGCCATATTGATTTACTTTTTTTTCGTCCCGATTTCGTTCAAAATCGATATCTGAGCGTCCGAAAGGTCTCTTAATACGAATCTGAGGTAAAATTTGGCACTCCATACAATATACATGCCTGTATGCAAAAAAGTTTAATGTTACTATATAGGGGTGTGGGGTATTTATGGATTTGCTTTTAAAAACGACATAGAGTTTTCGATATTTTTTTCCATTTAAATCAACAAGTACGGTTGCCAGTTGCTGTTGCACTTTTAGCACCACCCAGGGGTCACATGAGTGGGTACTCCCTACGGACGTGGTGCAACTTCGACCCCCCTTTGTCAAGTGAGTGGGCAACTTGACTGTTAGAAGTTCGCATGCCGCTCGAAGGTCTCTAACTTGGCTTAACGATTGCAGCCAGGATCAACGGCTTAGCGTGCCTTCCAAAGCACGAGAGTCAGTTAGTAACCACTCAAAGCGGTCACCCATCCAAGAACTGACCTGCGCCCACATTGCTTAACCTCGCACACCGCACGCGGTAGGCGGGTGCCGCTGGGCCACGAGCGCTCTTAATTCTTGATAGTTTGTGCCAAATTGTAATTCAATCGGTCCAGTAAAAGCAACTTGGTTGTAACAGACGGACTAAAGTAAGGACTGCGAATGGAAGTGAGGCCAAATTTTCTTTTCGGATGCTCCAATGGGAATTGGCAAAACCTACCAAATAAATTTAATTTTAGGAAAAATAAATGTTACACGTGATATTGAATTAGCCGTATTTCTGTACTTGAAAGGACCAGAGTTTATGACCGCTGCGCGCTGCTTGGTCGTTTACAGACCTATTGGTGTTACTGTAGTACACAGATACTTTTACTAAGGGCCATTTAAGACATACTTTTATTTCATCGGCCCTTTCCCCTTCGGCCTCTCGGAAATATATGATAATAGTTTTCGATCCTTATTTTTGCCAAAATCAAATGAAATTCAACAGTTTGCCGGTTCTCTGAATGTATACTGACTTTTCATCTGTTAATGAATCACAATCACAACAACACAAAACTTAAAAGTAGGTGCTAAATTGCAAAAAGAAACTGACTGACTGAGTGAGTGACATATCAACGCATAGCCCAAACTGCTGGTTCGAGAGATACCTTTGGCATGTAAGTTCCTTATAAGGTTTAGAGGTGCATGAAGTGCCGTGAGTTCCCTATGAAGATACGACCTTTTTTGATTCAATGTATTGTAAGTGGTTTTATTAATCAGTGTCTGATACGATTTCGACATAAATCGATATTTGAGCGTCCGAGAGGACTCTTAATAGGAATCCGAGGTACCTAAATTTTGAATAAAGTATCGGCCATATTGATTTTCGTCATTTCCGTCCCGATTACGTTTAAAATCGATATCTGAGCGTCGGAGAGGTCCCCTAATAGGACTTCGAGGTAAAATTTGGAAAAAGTCGCAGTCATATTGATTTTCTTTTTTTTCGTCTCGATTTCGTTCAAAATCGATATTTGAGCGTCTGAAAGGTTTCTAAATACGAATCTGAGGTAAAATTTGGCACCTGTATGCAAAAAAGTTTAATGTTACTATATAGGCGTGTGGGGTATCTATGGATTTGCTTTTAAAAACGACATAGAGGTTTTGATATTTTTTTCCATTTAAATCAACCTTTAGATTTTTTTTTATCGTTTGGCATTTATTTACGAACCGTGATATTTTCGACAAGACAAGTACGGTTGCCAGTTTTTGTTACACTTTTAGCACCACCCAGGGGTCACGTGTAGGTAACGGTGGGTACTCCCTACGGATGTGGTGCAACTTCGACCCCCCTTTGTCAAGTGAGTGGGCAACTTGACTGTTAGAAGTTCGCAAACCGCTCGAAGGTCTCTAACTTGGCTTAACGATTGCAGCCAGGATCAACGGCTTAGCGTGCCTTCCAAAGCACGAGAGTCAGTTAGTAACCACTCAAAGCGGTCACCCATCCAAGAACTGACCTGCGCCCACATTGCTTAACCTCGCACAACGCACGCGGCAGGCGGATGCCGCTGGGCCACGAGCGCTCTAAATTCTTCATAGTTTTTGCCAAATTACAATTCAATCGGTCCAGTAAAAGCAACTTGGTTGTAACAGACGGACTGACAGTAAGGAGTGCGAATGGAAGTGAGGCCAAATTTTCTTTTTGGATGCTCCAATGGGAACTGGCAAAACCTACCTCTTCTTCTTCTTATGGTGCCTCTCCAACTAGTGAAGGTTGGCAGTCAGCTCCGCATATATCTTTCGGTCTTTTGCAAGTTTGAAAAGCTCCGCGGCACTTGTGATTCCCGTCCATTCTCGAATATTTCGCAACCACGATTTCTTCCTACGGCCAACTGATCTTTTGCCTGCCACTTTGCCCATTATAATTAATTTCAAGAGCTCGTATCTAGCGTGCCTAAGAACGTGACCCAGATAGGCAACCTTTCGCTTTTTAATGGTTGACATTAACTGCCGATTTCTCCCAGCACGGCGTAGCACTTCAACGTTCGCCACTCGATGTGTCCAGTTAATGCCCAACATACGTCTATAGGCCGACATCTCGAAGGCTTCTATACGTTTTCGGAGGTCCTCTTTTAGTGTCCAGGCCTCGCATCCGTATAAAAGTATTGGCCATATATAACACTGCAGTAGACGAGTGTGTAAAGACATCTTGAGGCTGCGACTACAAAGGATCTTTTTAATGCCATTAATGGCGCCACGGGCAATTTCAATGCGGGTTTTTATTTCAAGGTCACTGTCCCAATTTTCATTCACCCATGTGCCTAGATATGTATACTTACGCACCCGTTCTAGTACTCTGCCTGCTACAGAAATTATGGGATTCATAGTCTCTTTCTTGGTGACTACCATGACTTTTGTCTTTGAGATATTCATACGAAGACCCGCCTTCAGGCTGTACTCATTGACTCGGTCAACAATATGTTGCAATTCAGCTGCTGTAGATGCTATCAAGACTGTGTCATCGGCATATCTAAGGTTGTTGATGATACGCCCGTTAATCTTGACGCCACAGTCAAGCCCTTCTAGTGCTTCTGCCACGACTGCCTCCGAGTACAGGTTAAAGAGTGTCGGGGATAGCACGCAACCCTGCCGGACTCCTCTCTTTATCGGTACCTCGTCAGTTTCCTCTCCATCCACACGGACGGTCGCTTTCTGATACGTACATATATACATCCAACCCGATGTCGCTTAAGATTTTTATAAGGTGATCATATTGCACTCTATCAAACGCCTTTTCGTAATCGATAAAGCAAAGAAAAACGTCTTGTTGCATATCTTTGCATTTTTGTATCAAAACCTGTACAGCAAACATAGCCTCCCTTGTTCCTACACCAGCTCTAAATCCAAATTGGCTGTCTACTAGATGTTCGTCACATCTAACTTTTATTCGGGCATGGATTATATTAAGAAACAGCTTTAACACTTGGCTCATAAGACTGATCGTTCTGAATTCTTCACATTTCTTCACATTCTTTCTCTTAGGAAGTGTGACGAAAACTGACCTCAGCCAATCGGTTGGTATTTGTCCTGTGTTATAGATTAGGTTAAAGAGGTTTGTTATCGCATCGAGATGATCATCCTCAATAAGTTTCAGCACCTCAATATGAATGTCATCGGGCCCGGCTGCCTTCCCTGTCTCAGACTTTAAAATTGGGGGACCTTCTTCCGAATAAGATTTTACCATTGCAATACGAGAATCATCTGCAAAAATTTCTTTTATGTACTCCTCCCAAGTATTCTTTTTCTTCGTCCGGTCCAGTATAGGGTGATTGTTGTCATCTACCAGCTGATGCGTCATGGTTTTGTGACCCACCATGGATTTTATCTCCTTGTGCATATTGAACGCATTATGTTTGGCATGCAATTCCTCTACATAGTCACACCTATTTTGGTACCATTTTTCAGGGGTGTATCGTACTTCCTTCCGTATGATTTTGTTTATTTCGTCATATTTAATGCTATCTGTATTCTTATATTTCCTCCGTTCTTCCATTAGGCGATAAATCTCCTCAGTCATCCATACCTGCTTCGGCATCCATTTATCCGGCTTAAATTGTTCATGGCTAACATTAACCACCTTGTCTTTAAGTTGGTTCCATCTCTCCTCAACTGATGTATGTTCCATCTGCTTCGAATGCACCGCCCAGTCATTAATACTATTTGCAACTTTTACTCTAATTTCCGGTTGTTTTATTTTCCTAATGTCGATCTTATACTTTGGTATCCTCTTCGTTAATTGCTTAAGGGTGCAGGATAACTTGATGACAACAGGATTATGATCAGAATTGATATCTGTCCCGGGATAAGTTTTGGCACTCTTGATACAGTTTCTGAAGCGATTGTTGATCATCACATAATCAATTTGATTTCTTATTATTTGTTGAGAGGTGTGTCGTGGAGATGTCCAAGTATACAGTCTTCTAGCAGGTAATTGGAAGTATGTGTTTGCAACCACTAGTTCTCTTTCCTGGCAGAATTGAACTAGAGTATCTCCTCGGTCATTCCTTACACCTAAACCATACTTTCCCACGACTCCTTGGACTTCACCCTCTCCAACCTTAGCGTTCAAGTCGCCCATCACCACAGTAATCTCATGCTTGCCTATGGTTTCAAGCAGCTGCTCCACTTCCTTGTAAAATTCCTCAATTTCCTGTTCAGACTTTTCCGCTGTTGGAGCGTACAATTGAACAACATTGATACTCCTTGGTTTTGCTTCGACCTGGATCAACATAGCACGGTTGGAGTTGGGCACATTGCCTTTCACCGTTTTACGGTTGATGATCACCCCCACACCGTGTAAATTAGAGGATTCTTCGGAGCCAGAGTAATACATAACTCGGTCATCGTCGATATAGTACTTGCCGTTACCTTTCCACCTCGCATCACTCAACCCTAGTATATCAATATTTAAGTGTTGTATCTCCTTGTTGACATTGTAATTTTTTTCTGGACGTAAGAGGCTGCGCACATTCCAGGTCGCAACCGTCAAAGTATTCTTAAATCTTCGCCCGAGGATTCTTTGCACCCCTGTCCCATTTAAGGGACGCCGAGCACTCGGGGCCGCGGCTTTATTAGACTTTTCCATATTATTTATGTGTCGCTGACGACTAGGGAAATTAGTGCAGTGGTTTCCCGTTGCCTTCTGCATCAGATATTTTAGGGAATATTTAGTTCCCAAGGTCACTGAAACCTCTTCTGACCAGTTTTTGACTGGTCAGGTGTATGGTTATACAGCCATTGCTCGGTCGCCAGAGCCTCGTCTGTTGTCCAGCAGGGGGCACCACGGTAGTCTAGAGACTCCTGTCGCTGACTACCTACGTCGCTGGCAAAACCTACCTAATAAATTTAATTTTAGGAAAAATAAATGTTACACGTGATATTGAATTAGCCGTATTTCTGTACTTCAAAGGACCAGAGTTTATGACCGCTGCGCGCTGCTTGGTCGTTTACAGACCTATTATTGGTGTTTATTTATTTATTTATTTATTTATTTAACGATACAAAATCCACAGCACAAGTTACAGCAATTTTACAAAAGGTTTCATCTTACTTTGCCATTGGCCAATTACGGATTTACATTTTATTTGCTCAACAATTACAAAAAGAAACCAAACATTACGGGCAGACGTATTCTGACATGAAAACAAATATTAAAGTATTAGTGAAATGATATTCAGTAGTTTAAGTTAATAGGTAAGCATAAATTTGGAAAAGAGTAAGCTAAGTAATAGACGATCATTAAGAATTTAAGTTTGGCATGAGGTTAGTGTTGGCGTAAAAACCGCGCAGTGTGTGCGTGCGTGCGTGCGTGCGTGCGCGCGTGTGTGTGTGTGTGTGTGTGTGTGTGTGTGTGTGTGTGTGTGTACGTGTGGCTCGGCATCTCACGCATGAGACAACTGCATTATTATATTCCTCCTGAAAGAGGCTCTGCTTTGATGGAAAGGGTCAACAGATTGGAAGAACGTATTGTACGTACGCGGAAGACGGCTGGTAAGACAGTTACTGCCGTATTTAGTGCGATTGAATGGTATGGCAAACAGGGTAGTGTGTCTGGTCCGCTGGGTGGTAGCTTTTAATCTTAGGAGCGCCGACGACAGTTCGCAATTGTCCAGCAAGCCTGTACATGCGTCATAAAGTAACATCATATCGCGAACTAGCCGTCTATGTTCAAGCACAATTATGCTATGTCGTTTACAAGATTCAGCGTAATCATCATCTAAGGTACGTGAGCGAAAGTTCAAATTATTTAAAAACTTCCGTTGTATTTTTTCAATGGCAGTGCGATAAGTTGCATATTGGGGGTTCCATATTGTGCTGCAATATTCAAGCACACTGCGCACATACGCATAGTAAAGTATCTTGATACAGTGTATGTCATGAAAGGGTTGTGTGACTCTGAGAATAAAACCAAGGTTACGATATGCTTTGTCAACAATTGAGTCCACATGGCTGGAAAAGGTAAGCTTCGCGTCAAGAAGCACACCCAGGTCTCTGACTTTGTCTACCGACACAATTCGTTCATTGTTAATTTTATATTGATAAAATATTGGACTTTTACGGCGCGTAAAGCTAATATGATTACACTTACTGACATTAACACTGATGCGATTACGCTTATAGTAATCCGAGAGCCGCTCGAGATCTTGTTGTAGCAGTATGCAGTCGTTTTCTGATCTAATGTTGCGGTAAACTTTTTTATCATCAGCATATAATAAAAAACGCGAGTTGAGGATGCAAGTGTTAATGTCGTAAATGAAAGCAACATACAGCAAAGGCCCGAGCAAAGATCCCTGCGGCACACCGGAGGGGATTGATACATAACTCGATCGATAGCCACCAACGACCACTGATTGACTCCTATTCTTTATGTATGACTCAATCCATCTCAACAGGTTACCACATATCCCAAGGTTGTACAATTTTTGAACCAATATAACATGGTCTACCCGGTCAAAAGCTTTCTCAAAGTCAGTGTAGATAACGTCCACCTGGCCACTTTGCTCCATACCGTTGAGAACATCTACTGAGAAAAGTGACAAGTTCGTCTCTGTAGACCTGCCCTTGAGAAAACCATGCTGCTCAGCTGGAACACCACGTAATATGACAGGACATAAGCTTTCATAAACAATTTTTTCTGTAATTTTGCCAAAAGTGTTTAAGATGGAAATAGGTCTGTAATTTTCAATAGGTATTTTTGAATCTTTTTTATGAATAGGTATGACATGAGCTCTTTTCCAGATGGAAGGAAAAATACCTTCATCAAATGACCTTCTAAGTATAATAGATAACGGATGTGCTAGTGACTCAGCGCAATTTTTAATAAATATAGGTGAAACACCATCACAACCGGGACCCTTACTCTCGTCCAACCCTTTTAGTAATTTTAATAGTTGAGGCTTAGTAAACGATACGTTCGACATAGAATCAGCGGAAGAGTTTCCACTATTAGGCGGGTGAAGCTGATAGTTACAGGCTGGCTCAACGAACATATCTTCAAAAAAATCGTTAAATGTATTGCATATGTCCTGCTTGTCAGAAATTGTCTTCTTTTTATACATCATTTTATTGGGATAATTGCTACAGTTTTTACGCTTTGCCTTAATGTACGACCAAAAAGCCTTTGGAGTACGCTTTATACTACGCTCGAAGTCCCGAATATAATTATTAAAGCATTCATCTTGCAACTTTTTTTGTCGCGAGCGCAGTAGTGAAAACATCTCGTAGTCCACGGGATTGCCGTACTGCTTCCAGTTACGGTGATGCTTGTTTTTTTCTCTAATAATCCGAATAAGCGCACCAGTATACCATTTGGGATAATCTTGTGAGTTATTTACCGTGACGACAGGAACATGGTCTTGGATTACAGTATACAAGTGACTATAGAAAGTATTTACCACATCATCGAGCGAGCCCTCGCACAGCACCGCCTCCCAGTCAATTGAGTATAGGTATTTATTTATGGTTGAGTAATCGCCTTTCTTGTAACATATTTTTTTAAATGACGATTTCGGAAGCGGTGGTGTACATATATCTGGGGTTTCGAGCAGTAAGGCTGGGTGGTAGCAGTCTTCTTTTACGGCTGTCAATTCACATTTACTAATGACTACTGGGAAGTTACTAAACATTAAATCGAGAATGTTATTGCTGGCGTTTGATATATGGTTATGTTGGTCTAAACCTAGAAAGTTTATGGTATTCATTAACTCCATTGATGCGTTTTGCGCTTCAACAGATCCCTTTTTAACAAAAACATGTCCCAAAGAACTCCACTGAATACAGGGCAAGTTAAAATCACCGCATATTAAAAAATAATCATCGGGTTTCAACGTAATAACTTCTGTTAAAAGATTCATAAAAATGTGTATACGTCGTGGAAGTAAATTATTAGGCGGTATATAGATTATAGCTATATGCAGGTCACAAGAGGAATCTATGCACCGCGCGGGGATAGTGAGCCACAAGCATTCGAGATCGTCGCGCCGCCATTCGGGACGCGACCGCACCTGCAGCCGGCTGGCGCATAGTGCCATCACTCCGCCGCCCGGACCGCCGTAATCACGGTCACGCCTCAAAACATTATAGCGATTAACGTCCGCCAACTCTGAGTCCAGTATGCTATTACACAACCAGGTCTCCGTGAGAAGAACGATATCCCAGTCCGAGGATGAGATGTTATTGAAGAATGCAGTGGTTTTTGTGCGTAATCCTCTCACGTTCTGATAGTAGATATTTAAGTGTTTGTTTTTAAACATTAGCTAGTAGCAGAACGATTATGCTATACTTACGTGCTGATCTTGTTTGTGTTATATTAGATTGTATTGATGAACATATACATAGTTTATGCGCATTGCTATAGTAATCGGTGTTTACGATTTTCTCGCAATATTTTGTGTGGGAATTAGGCACAAATAACCAATGCAGCCAAATCAACATGGAATGCCGAGTCGAGATCGTTTGTGTGAGGGAATATGAGTTAGTGTTATGTGATGTGTGATAAGTGTTGTAAGTAATGTATTGATAGCAAAATATATGAGCAACGCATAAGTACGCAGTACTCGTACACCAAAAACTAACCTCAAACCATATGAGTACATAAAATACAATTATTTTAATTTCTCCAAATCTGACAACGTTGCCACAAGAATTGCGCGTGTGCCTGTGTCCTTCCTTCCATAAACCCTGCAGTTTTTTGTCCAGATATATTTGATGGGCGATATTTGCGATTGAGCCTTGCATTTGCTTAATAGCTGTTTGTTGTATGGTGTTAAGTGCTCATTAATAAATATTTTAGTCTGCTCGCTTGCCGATTCAGCCTGGCCCTCATCTCTGGCCTTGCCTGCGTGCACGCCGGAGCCCTTGCCCGGGCCCCCGGCCACGAAACCGATGTCAGCTGTGGTCAAACCTCGGTGCTTGCGAGCAGCAACGATCAGCTGGTCTTTAACGCGCCGTTGCTTGAGACGAGCCACTATAGCCCGGGGGCGATTCGTGGCGGTTCTCGGTGTGACACGGTGTGCAAAATCGACATCGGAGGTGGAGATGCTAACACCAACTTGTGCAGCAATTTTTACAACTATTTCGGCAGTAGATTCAGCCTCAACTTCTGGAATGTTTATAATTTCCACATTCTGCAGTCTTGCCCATTGTTCCTGACGCCTGTTATCAGCCTCGAGAGCATTAACTTGTGATTTTAGCTCTTTATTAACTTTTGCAATAGTAGCGTTCTCGGCGCGCAATTCTTTAATTGTATTTGACTGCGAGGCATGACTTTTCTTTAAATCCGCAAACTCGGCATCCATGTACTCAAGCGTATCTTGTAGGTCTTTAATTTGTTGACTTAATGCGCCTAACTGTGAGGTTAAGATGTCGCGGATGGCCGCGGGTAGCTCGTATTTAATAACTGCTAGAACTTCAGCTTTAATTGAGGCTCTGAGTGCCTCATTCGGGTCCCGGGCCGGAGCCGGAATATCTGATTCGGGGGTGGCAGGTCGAATGACAGGTATGTTTCTTCGGGTGGTTACGAAAGAGGGAGTTTCTTCTTGGGTGACAGAACTATGCGCCATACTAAGTCTGACCGGCGTGTCATTATTATCACCTTTCCTGGGTTCTTTCACCTTGCATCCTGGACATGTCCAGGCTTTCACCTTTCCTCCGGATTCAGCTGGTAGGCCCACGCACAACACATGATACACTTTTGAGCAGCTTGCATTTGTGCACGTAATTTTTTCGGACACATTTTTTATATTTTTATTGCACGCAAAACACTTCATTTTTTCTTCAAGTGAAAACAGAACACTTGTAATTGATTTTCCGCGTCTGTTGCAAACTTTTTCGGGGAAAAAGATAATTAAAAACAATTAATTTGTGGGATCAAATCGAAACACGTATTTTCGCAATGAGGGTAGGTAAGTTTTTTTGTGTTACTGTAGTACACAGATACTTTTACTAAGGGCCATTTAAGACATGCCTTTATTTCATCGGCCATTTCCCCTTCGGCCTCTCGGAAATGTATGATAATAGGTTTCGATCCTTATTTTTGGCAAAATCAAATGAAATTCAACAGTTTGCCGGTTCTCAGAATGTATACTGAGTTTTCATCAGTTCATCTGTTAATGAATCATCAATCACCAAACTTCGTATACCGAAACCCCCAGAATGTAACAACTACTTTTCTGGAGATCGCATCTATCATCTCTTCAGCCAAACGCGAGATAATCGTGGACAAACATACTCGTACGCACCTGTTTTTTGTAGACGGTTAAAAATTTCGCTTAGTACGCGGGCGAAGCCGCGGGCAAATGCTAGTTATCTATAATAATAATATAATAGCGTAGGGATGTGACGACCCCATCGCCCACTGGATTTCCAGTGCAGTCAGTCACGTAGGGCAGCTTGTGGCGAGCTGTTAGTGAGCAGCGACCCTATGTACCTGAGTGCTCCTGGGGGTGTTCTATGGGTTGGTTGTATGAACAAGCCCCCTGCCTCTGGCTTGCCTGAACCGGCTATCCAGAGTGGAGTCGCTGGAGCTGTTGCTCGGGGGTGGATGTGGTCACCTAAGTGGCGAGTTGGCTATATACTTTTAAAGTCCAGTGCCACCTCTCTACCCCCAGCCCTCTGCACCGGTGTTGCCCTAAGGCCATTTTTTTATTTCGCTATTTATAGGGGCCCATCTAGCAGAGGGCGAGTAACCGTCTGCCTGAGATAAAAATATGGGACAGTTTTATTAGGCAGACGTCCGTTGTCTCACTCAATAGCCCAGCCATTATAGTCCATCATATTCACCACATAATCCGGTTCATTTAGATTCCATCAACCAGCAATAGCCCCTGTACACCCTGGCGGGTGCTGTCTCTGTGTGCGTCCCAGGACACGGGCAGGGACAGCATCCGCTCGGTGTACCCCTTGCATTACATTAAATTGTGAAAAGGGCCTCTACGTGTTGGCTATGTGGTACTCGGCTGGTACTTCGGTACCTCGGTACTTCGGCTCCGCGCACGACTTCCAAAGGTCCGGGACACCATTGTCCCGTCAACGGAAAGGCAAACAATAATAATATTATTAATATTATATGATTAGTCTATAATAATTATATTATTATTTATGTAATATCTAATCTGTTTCGGTTTACTTTTATTTTTTTAGACAAGACTTTCTTTGGTAGTTTTTAATTATTTCACTTATACGATATACGAGTTATTTCACTTACGAGTATTGTGTAGGTGGGGAGCCAAAAAATTATATTGACACCTGGCCCATGCACAATACGTGGGACAGTTGCCAGTTGTTACAGTGGGCATTGTTAGTCTGTGTATGTACCGTATCTACGTAGGATTTGGTGTATATAAAGTTTACGAACACTTAATCTAAGGAACGTGGAACCTTTTTTGTCAGTGAAGACGACAACTATGCATCGCATACTGAACTTGGCTGCGGTGGCTGCCATTTTCACATTTATGTTTTTGATAGGATTTTATTTTACGACTTTGTTAGTTTTATTGATTTATATATATCCATACCAAATTGCAGCTTTCTAACACTAACAATTACAGAGCAAAGCCTCGGACAGACAGACAGCTGAGCTCCCTGCCGAGGTTTTCCCGACGGACTACAGTATGGGGTTCTTCAAGAAAGGAGTGTATAAATTCTTAAAGGGTCGGCAACGCGCATGTGACACCCCTGGAGTTGCAGGCGTCCATAGGCTGCGGTGACCGCTTACCATCAGGCGGGCCGTACGCTTGTTTGCCACCGACATAATATTAAAAAAAAAGACAGACGGACATGGCGAAACTATAAAAGTGATGTAAAATTTGGAAAAAATATTTGATTAGGGGGGCACTCCATATACCTTATGTGTAATCGGGGGATGAAAAATAATTTTTTCGTCATCGATCGTCTAGTTTGTATAAATATTCTATTTATACTTTTATTCCATTTTTATTTCAATCACTTATTTTGTCCTAGTGAATAACGACCGGTTGGAACAGCAGGGTACAGTGCTAACCCTCCTGTCCACATGTATCCATTTTGTTACCAACTTGAAGGTCGAAATTTATTCCGCAGTAGCCGTGCTGAATATGCTTTAGATTGACATCTACTTTGGCTAAGGTAGTAGTGAAGCAGGGGCCTACGAAGCTGTAGGTCCCTGTTTCGAATCCAGGTCAGGGCATTATTTGTGCATTTATCACGAATATTGTTCCTGAGTCTTTGACTTTTCCTATCTATTTATCTATCAATATACATATAGGCATTCCGGTCATTGTGGAAGTCTTTGGGGGAGGCCTATGTCCAGCAGTGGACGTCTTTCGGCTGACATGATGATGATACATATAGGGGAGCCCTACGTCCAGTAGTGGACGTCTTTCGGCGGACATGATGATGATGATGATACATATATGTAGAAGTATGTATATCGTCCACCACCGCCAGCTTTGCTTGGTTTGGAACTCAGTCGATTTGTGTAAGATTGTCCACAAAATTAGACAGGTAGTTCTGAAATTCGTCGTATTAGACATTGAAAAGTATTTTATCCACATTTTTTTGGTTTACTCGTAACTAATAAAAACCACTTAATACTTAATTGTGAGATTCAAAGTCTTGACCTACCGAAAGAGCTTATTATTCGTGAAGGGTTCCTGTTAGAGCGCAAAAACGCAACGCCGCTTGCCAGCGTCAAGAGGGGGCTATTTTGTGGCGAGAGTCCTTTTTACTTGAGTCCTATCATATAAGGGTGTGTCCAGGAATATTGCTTTACATATTTACGTGCACCGATTTAATAATGTTTCCTTGGAAACTAATTTTATATTTCCTCATTCATTTTCGCTTCTACTACGACTTAGTATCGAATTGCCCAGAATGCTTAGTTATTTTTCTCAAAAATGCCTGGCTAATATTAATATTAAATTATTACCGATAAAAATAAATTATAATTAAATTTCTTTAGCCACATACAATCAAAAGTCAAAAAGTCAAAATATTCTTTATTCAAATAGGCCTAGCAACAAGCACTTGAATCGTCAGTTCAAACATATTAACTTAATTTTTTAGGGCAAATCATTATTGCTATTATTCTTCTTTAAAAAAATATTGAATTGCTAAAGATTTTAATAAATGATCTTATTTTTTTTTGATATTTTGATTTTATTCTAGAAACTGTCTAGATTTCTATTTTTTACATATTTTATATTATTATTATTATTTATGTTTTCACGATCCTATTGTGAATTTTGCTATACAAAAATTCTTACTTTGACATGTCTACAACAATACAATATTTATTTTAAAGAATAATAATAGCATCAATAAATTGCTCTAAATAATTAATTAATATATATGTTAACACATGTTATAACTGACGATTCGAAAGTGCTTGTTGCTAGGCCAATTTGAATAAAGAATATTTTGACTTTGACTTTAAATATAATTTTGCTAAATAAATTTCATTTTTTTTTTCTGTAAAAAAAAAGGTCAAACACAGAATTTACAATGATACCCATACGTGTGTTGCGGATTTCACGTACAGTAAAAATTAGACGGCTTTATTTGCATTGAATGTAACTAATTTAAGAACAGATTAATTACCAAAAATAAAACTAATTACAATAACATTCAAACTAATTACAAAACTGAAGTGAAACTAAATTAAATCTAAAAATGGCCCCTGCGGCATTGTGCTGAAGATACTGGCAGCATTTCCTTTCTGAATAGCCAAGCTAATTCTTTGGCCGAGGTAGCTGCCAGCTCTTCGGTCACCTGTGGCATCAATAAGCCTCTCGACAATTCTTTGAAGAGGCTTAGAGCCCCAGGACCCAATGGACCGAGAGTCTCGACGCCGAAAGAGGTGAACAAGTATTCGGCGCCGAGACCGCTGTATTTACCGATTTTAGCTCGTGGAGATGCGACGGGGCTAGTGTATCTACACATGTATCATCCCACACCAGCACCCGGTCCATACTCCACGAAATCAAAGTCATCCCGTCCGGTCTCTTACCATCGTTTCTTGACATGCCTGCAGGTTCTAAAATGGCAGGCACGTTGACTGATGCAAGAGACCGGCGGATGATATCGTTGAGAGCAGCATGTCTGGAGAAGCGGCCGGCGCTTCCCTGGCAGGAACGTCCGTGGTGTCCTAGCTGGTCCGCATCGCTTCCGCAGGGACAATCATCTGGGGCGCAGATCGGGACCCCGAGACGAAAACAAACTGCAGGAGTGTGTTAGGGTCTAAAAATGTATAGTGCAAGAGGATGGATGAGCATGGAGCCAGTAACTGGCTTCCCTTGCACCAACTGCTAGAAGTCTGGCTCGTTCCGTGGTACTAGAATGGCTGAGTAGAGAATCGGCGGTCAATTTGCAGGATATGTCATCCTAGCATCTTTTGGATTTTGGATGTTCTGGTAAATTTTTGACCGGGGCAAGCAATTAACCAAGCAATTTTTCCGTCCTCCAAGCCCGAAGTCTCAAAGTGTGTGGGAAGGATTTTACCTATGAGCGTCTAGTCTATGAGCTATGATGAGCTATGGACGGACGACAAAAAAACTGGTAACGCCATACTAGAAGTTTTGCGGATCCCTAAACCACCGTACCGGATGGGAATTGATCCTTAGGTCCAAGACTGTTCGCTGAGTTGAATATTCAGAATTGATTCTAAATTACTTTTTATCAAAATGTCTATTTTCTACAACAGATTTTATTGATTCCAAAGAGGGCAGCAGCGAAGCAAGTAGGTTAATTTTGGGACAAAAAGGCAGAATTTTACAATTTTAAGTGCGTAATGTTGGCTGATTTCGAGCAACCGATGAGAATGATTTTCGAATTTGGAATTACAATTTTGAATACTACCAGGATAAAATTCTTACAAAATACCCTTGGAGGCAAAGAGAACTCTTACCTAGTATTTTGATGTTAGGTGCAAGTTGGTTGAATTTGGAATGTAAAGTTCGCACTTTTTGAAATTTAATTCAAGGCCAATAGAATTGAATTTATCAATAATTAGTGAAAGGTTCCATAGCACAGTATCAGCATCGCCTTCTAAGATTCCATCATCAAGATACCACACATTAAATGGCCATAGTCGGGTTTCCATAGTAAGTCGGCCCTTGGATCAATTTGACTTGGTGTTTTTTTTGTGAGTACATCCTACTAGTGACGGTTTTTGATTTATGATTTTTTGAAGTTTTTTCTACAATGTATCTTTTTTCGGGATGTATTTAAGCGATTTGATTCAAATTTTGAAATGATGTTCTTTATTTATATTAGCATCGAGACCCAAAAAAACTAATACTAATTGTCATATAATTGGCAATGCAGATGATGAGTTTCTCACCAGCATCGCATATAGAAGGGGACGTCAAGTCTTTTAAATGTTGGGGTGAAAAACCATCAAGCTCTTCAGCAGAACCGTTTTTGAAAGAAAAGCTGGCATTTAAAACGTCTTTATTTTGGATCTGCAAGCAATCCACTCAGGATTGCTGTTGGAGGATCAAAAAAATATGGAGTTGTTGGAGCGGGAGGATGTTTGGTCTGTAGGGCCGAAAGAGTATCTGGATTGTCTGGAGATAGCACGTCAGTTGAGAAAAGCAGACGAGTAACACCTTTGAAATCCCCATCACTTATTTTGATTTCAGTAGTTTTTAATTTGTTATGAAATAAAGTTGGTTGTTTGTGCGAGGTCGGCGGGATGGAATGGTCAGTGCAATTATTCTTTAGTTTTTGCTTTAAAGATATATCTGAATTGTCTTCTTTTGCTCGCAAAACTAAGTATGGAAACAGAAAAAGGTTGTTTCAGTCTTGCGGAGACTTACATTCAAAGCATTTTGGGAAAGGTGATGTGCGACGGTGAGCCTGGCCCCACGGGGGATCCGTTTCACTAACTGGACGTTGTTTTTTAGATGACTTAGGCGGATATGAAATGGCTAATGAATAGGTGAAGAATCTTAAGGGAGAAGCATCTTGACTCAGGCAGTTACGGTGGCATTTGGCTTTATGAATGTTTAGGCCATTAACAGTTTTAAAAGATTTTGCACTCCAATGACAGGGATGATTTGTGTTGAGTTAATATTATTTTGTATTCATCTTACTATACCAACATTACCATACTAAGATAAGTCAGGGCTACCATTACAAGTTTTACTACCTTATTAACATTGTACTCCGTGGCACTGCGAATAAAATGGCTTACAGAAGATAGATGCCTTTCCTTAAAAATTAATCTTTAACACGCTTCCACTGCGTGAAGATAAACCAATGCAAGAAATTATTTAAAAGAAGAGTAAGAAAATATATAATTAAAATGGCTCAAGATTACCATTTAATTCCAAGATTAACAGAGTCTGCCAATTTCGGCCATTGGAAATTTCGGGTGAAATTAATCCTCGAAGAAAAAGGGGTATTAAAATGTTTAAGTGAAGATTCATCAAAAGAACCGAAGGATCTAGGAGATGCGAAGGCAAGATCTATAATTGTTCAGTGCCTAAACGATAGATATATAGAAATTGTGAAAAATTGTAAAACAGCTGCCGAAATGCTGTCAAAATTGGACGACATCTTTGAACGTAAAAGCGTTTGTAACAAATTAAGATTGAAGAGGCAATTAATTATGCTTAAATGTGGCGCGGGCGAGAAACTTCAAGATTATTTTCTCAAGTTCGATTCATTGTTGGGTGATTTAAGTGCCATCGGATGCAACGTAGATAAAATGGACCAAGTTTGTTACCTCCTGTCATCGTTACTGCCAGCTTATGATAACGTGATTACCTCAATTAAAATAGAAGTTATAAAAGCACGACTATTGGATGCTGAGTTAAAACTGAACCAGGAACATACTAATGCTAATGAAGAAGCATTTCAAGCGTCTCCTATATGCTACGGCTGTGGAAAACGTGGGCACATAATAAGAGACTGCAGGGAAAAGCCAGCGGAGACATAAAACTACAGCTACAACAGAGGATATCGAGGGAGGTCAATGTCAAGAGGATATAGAGGATTCAGAAACAATTCAAGGCGCAGAGGCATGCAGCAAAGCCATTCAAGCAATATGGTACAAGCCGAAGAAGACAACCAGAACAATGTCATGTCATTCACAGTATTTGATGCAGGTGAACAGTGTCATAATGTAAGTAATGATATACAGTTTATAGTAGATTCGGGAGCAACGGAAAATCTGTTAAAGTCAGAATTTGAGCAAGATATGACAAATATTGTAACATTGGATAAGGCAATCAAAGTATTTGTAGCAAATGGTGAATATTTAACCTGTAATAAGAGAGGCACATTAAATTTGAAGTATAATAATATACCAATAAATGTTGAAGGCTTAATTGTACCACATCTGTCACATAACTTGCTGTCAGTGAGGAAATTGTTAGAAAAGGGATTTAATATTCAATTTACTAAGAACAATGTATCAATTTCAAACAATTTACACAAAATAAGTGGTAATTTGCTGGGAAATCTGTATGTCATACCAATGAAATTAAAAGTTAATGAATGTTTGACAGCTACCAGTGACGTCTTGTGGCATCAACGACTGGGACATGCCAATAGGAAGCATCTAAAGGTTATGAAGCTGCCATGTACTGAAACCCCGTGTGAACCATGTATGCAAGGAAAATCAACTAGGCTGCCATTTTACCCAACACCAAAGCCACGTTCCCATCACATCGGAGATCTGATACATACTGATATATCGGGCCCCGTAAGTACTCCCACAGCAAACGGTGAGGCTTATTACCAAACTATTATTGATGACTACACACATTTTTGTGAAGTATACTTATTAAAAAGAAAAAGTGAAGCAACAGGAAAATTAATTGAATATATAAACAAATTGGAGAGGCAAACCGGAAATAAAGTGAAAAAGATCAGATGTGACAACGGAGGCGAATTCAAAAATGAAGTTATACAAAACTTCTGTACGAAGAATGGAATTATTATACAATATACTATTTCCTACAGCTCACAGTCAAATGAAGTTACCGAAAGAATGAACAAAACAATTTATAATAGAGCCAGGACTCTTTTGAAAGAAACCGAGTTACCCAAAACCTTATGGGGTGAAGCGGTGAGATGTTCAGTATACCAAATGTCCATCTGCTGCCATCATGTTTAAAACGCCAGCTGAGAAGATGCTTGGTAATCGAGATCTATCAAGACTAAGAGTATTTGGATCCAAAGTGTGGGTACACATCCTTCCAAGAGGGAATAAATTTCAAGAAAGGGCAAAGACTATGAGATTTGTAGGATATTCACCAAATGGATATCGTATTTGGAATCCAGAGACTGATCTAATTACAGTTGCAAGAGACGTCAGGTTTGATGAGTCTCAATTTAAATATAAAGAAAGCAAACCGAAGGAGAGAGACATATCCTATCAGTATTATGAAGAACAAGAAACTAAGAAACCAAGTCAAGATATTGAGAATGCAGAAGGAAATGAAGAAATCAAAAGTGACAAAAAGAAGGAAACAGTGGAAGATAAACAAGAGGACGACAGGTATTACACAGATAATGAAAGTGATGATGAAAATAGACAAGAAACAGAGAAATATCACACTAGATCAGGAAGAGAAGTTCGTAAACCGAAGGAATTGGAACACTATGACTTAAATTATGCAGCATACTGTCTATTATCTGGTGATCCCCAAGATTTTAAGAAAGCGGTAAAACATGAAGAATGGAAAATAGCAATGAATAAAGAACTAGAGTCGCAAAGAAAATTAGGAGTATGGGACGAAGCAACATTACCAAGTGGAAGCAAAGCTATAGACACAAAGTGGATTTTTAGAACCAAACAAGACGGAACAAAGAAAGCAAGAATAGTAGCCAAAGGGTTCCAACAAAACAGTACATACAATAATTATGCACCAGTAGCCAAACTGTCAACGATAAGACTGATATTAAGCTTTGCGGTTCAACGAAATGAACCATTACTACAATTAGACGTGCCAACAGCATTTTTAAATGGATACCTAGATAAAGAAGTATATATAAAGTGCCCAAAAGGAATGAAAATACAGGAAGGCAAGGTACTAAGACTGAAGAAAGCATTAAGGATGATTCACAGTAGACCGTTCCGAGTCCGGGCCGGCCCGTCAACGTAACGTTCCGTCTCCGAGCTTATTTGCATGTCGGTGTGCTATAAATTTCGCTTCCGGGCCGGCCCGAGTTCGCAACGGGACGTGCCGCGTCCGAGGCTCGGCCACCGGGCCGCGTACAAGTTTACCATTCATCGTTGTCGTGCCCACCGAGCCTCACCGTGACGGCCCGTTTCCGAGGCGGCCCGTGCCGAGGCTACCGTTTCGCTAATCTTCGGATATCATCGCCGTCATCGGGCCCCACTTGTCATATTTGATATTTGCAACAATATGACAGTTATGTCAATTTATAAAAAGTCAAATTTATTTTGATCTGGTCTCGTCCCGCGTCCATGGTTTTATTTTATCTATTACATCGATATTTTATCCGCATTGCAACAAATAATAAGTTTTATCATTAATACGGTTCATTACGGTGCTGCCATAGCTATATAATATCTATTACTATATAATTCATAGTGTAAAAAATATCAGCTAGCCCTGATGTGCTTAAGGTAAGCAAAAGTCATTCATTAATAATCAAATAATCATAATATGCTATTTTCCACATTGACCGGTCTTGCGCCGCCCTCATCCAATGGCTTCCCGCGATTTTGACCAGATCGCCAGGCCACTTCGCTATTGTTGTTGTGTAAATACGCGCTTTTTTAAATTAATCTTAGCTTCCTAGCTGGAAACTGGACTACATTCTTGGATTCTGACAGCTATTCCAATAAAAGGTATAATTATGTACGTATCTTGACCAGCATACAAGCGCGGCGACTACCCCTACCAACAACATCGCGTCTATGCAGTACGGGAACGACATCTAAACATAGCATGTCGTAGATCATGTTTCTTCAATATTCAACTCGTTTAGTAACGTAACTTTTTAAATGGTAATTCGTATGTTCAGGATAGGTACGGAAATAAGGTACTGAAAGTATGGAATTCTCGTAACAATGTTGATTCCTGTATCTATGACTGCCATTGTGTAAATCTGAGGTAACGGCAAATACGTTTGTAGATTGCTAGAAGATTGAATGATAGGAGCCTAATAGTATTTGAATTATTTACTTATTATAATATGAAATGTAAGATAATACGTTTTCAGTATCCGTAATTCATATCATAAGTCATTTATTCACTCAGTATGAGTATAGTGAAACTCATAAAGTTTATGTAGCTATGGACACTTTGGTACTTTCTTTCGCTTTCACCTGTTGGTCCAAATGCTCCAGAAAACCACGGAACTACACGGTCTAAACATGACTGGCCGATCTTTCTGCGGACTCTTAATACTATTAGCCAAAGCCAATATATAGTTAGACTCTAAAATATCAAACAGGCTGGAATTACAACACGATCCACAAAGTTTTTACGAGTATATATATTTTAAGCGGGGTGAAACAATGAAATGGACTTAGGAATCATCATCATCATCAGGAAAAAATGTAATTAGGAACTGCTATAGAATGAAAGATAGGATACTAGAAAGCAAGATAATAAGATATGGGCACGGTTTGGTTAAATTGAAGTGATGCATGAGTGAAATTAAGGTGATGATGGCAATTACTCTAGTCATTGCCTGAGGAAGACATCATCATCCTCCTAGCGTTTTTCCCGGTTGTGCCGTAAGGAGCCCGGGTATCCGTTTATTTAACTAGTGAGTGAGTGTATTTGTCAACCAAAATTTGGCGTAGGCACTAATTTTACGAAAGCCACTGCCATCTGACCTTCCATCCCAGAGGGAAATCTAGACGTTGGGATTAGTCCAGATTCCTCACGATGTTTTCCTACACCGAAAAGCTACTGTTACATAACATAATATATCTAATCCAATAATATTTTGTTAAGTTTTTAAAACCCAGCTAGGATGCAGTAAAGAGTAACATTATAAATACGTACGTAAGATAATAGAGTACATTGAAATTCACCATTCTCCCTCTCTACCCCCAAACACCATCATATCCCCCGTCCGCACACGCACGTCATAGCCACTGGGCACGCCTCAACTCGAGCCGTCCAGTATTCTTTTTAACCGACTTCAAAAAAGGAGGAGGTTCTCAACTCAATTCGCCGGATTTTTTTATGTATGTTCACCGATTACTCGGAGACTAGTGGACCGATTTCAAAAAATCTTTTTTTGTTTGAAAGGGTGTATTTTCTAGTTGGTCCCATTGTCACCAAGTCTGGATCTGATGACGGGATCTTGGAAAAATCGAAGGAACTCCTCAAATTATATACCAAGAGTATAATGGGGTCTGGCAAAGTTAAGTAGGTAACCAAGCATTGGCTTACGGAAACCACAAATTGGGGCATAGCAAGTACAAAATTGGAGTCGGTTTTTTTGGTATAAATTATTTAGAACTTCCATACTGTAACGCACACCTATCGGCATCGGGACAGCATCGCCTCGCCTCGGCACAATTTTCTCAATTTACAGGAAAACTATACAAGCTAGGACATCTATTGTGATACGAGTCAGCAAATAATCGCATTTTTTTCGGTTTTAAGGATTCCATAGTAAACAAGGAATCGTTCGTCCGTCCGTCCGACCGTCTGCGGCTTAGCTCAGCTACCGTCACTACTAGAAAGCTGTAATTTGGTATAACTATACATACATATCATACAAAAAAATATGGACCCAAGTTTTCTAGGGTACATCGTGTGTGGTGTGGTATTGTTAGATAACTCATTTAAGAAAAATCCGAGCTTACCTTTACCCTTTTTAGGGTTCCGTAGTCGACTAGAAACCCTTATAGATTCGCCATGTCCGTCTGTCTGTCTGTCTGTCTGTCTGTCTAACTAGCACAGATATCAGAATAAGGCCTGAATCACACTGGCGCGGCCTGCGGTGACGGTCAATAGTAAATTTGACAGCTAATGACAAGTTTACTTAACTATTGACCGCCGCGACTAGGCCTCGCCAGTCTGTGAGAGGCTTAAAGCAGATCCGCTCATTTAAGTTGAACGATTTTCGTACATCTGATCTATATTAATCACATAGGAAGTTTGAGAGAGACAGATAAGTGATATCTGACAGGTCTTCACATGTCAGTGTCTCCGCTTTCATAACTGCAAATTGTACTAAACTGACGTTTTGGACCATATGGGATTTGACATTTTGGTGTGAATTAAATGAAAACAATTCGTTAACAGCAGACAATGATGGTACTATCTGTCCCGTTCTAACTCATCTTGGTAAACCATAAGGATTCAAAGAGAAAACTACTTGAAAAATCATCATGGTTAACACTACGGATCTGTTGTTATTATGAATCTAAGGTAAGTAGGTTTAAGTAATACTTTTATAGATGACTCCAAACCCAAGTGATAGGTATTACGCTAAAAGTATTCGTAAATATATTTATTATGAGTATCCGAAATCAACAACGTCCCGGTTTTGGATATATAACATAAATTTAAAAATAAATGTATTTACAATCAATCGTACAGAACAGACCTTAAAAACATTGTCAGTATAGTATATCATCGGCCTTATAAACCTGAGTGCTGATTTTTTTATGCGGTAAACACCGTGCAAACAGCTACTCTATAAACCGACTAAATGCAAGTTTAAATAGACTCCCGTATTTCACATATTGATATATGACAGTTGACAACCTACATGTTTTTAAGGTATATGCCCGAGCCGTCCGTCGAAAGTCCGGCCGGTGGGCATCGGAGCGTTGTTGTAGGTCAACGTGCCGAGTCCGGGCCGGGCCGGGACCGAGCTGCTTCCGAGCCCCGGCCGTAACTAGACCGGCCGTCAATCGTTCGCGTCGACAGATGAGCGACCGAGGCCGCCCGTCACCGTTCCGCTTCCGAGCGACGGCCGGGCCCGGACGAGGCCCGGCCGCGCGACGGCCGATGACGTGCGTACGTAGAAAACGGGCCGGCCCGGACACGGAACGGTCTACTGTGAATCATCCTTTATATGGCTTAAAAGAAGCTCCAAAATGTTGGAACAGTAGGTTTCATGACTTCATCATAGGTAAACAATTTAGTCAATCGAAACATGACTCCTGTTTATATCGGAAAGATACTTGGCTTGTGCTTTATGTGGATGATATTTTAATACTCGGACAAAGCAATGAGATAATTAGGCAACTCAAGAATGAATTTAATGTAAAGGAATTGGGAGAAGTAAAGAATTACCTAGGATTGGAAGTCACAAGAAAGAAGGACAGAATAGAAGTAAAGCAAAGTGAGATGATACTTAAACTACTGGAGAAATTTAATATGCAGGACTGCAAGAAAGTAAACACCCCAATGGAAGTAAATTATAGTGCAGATACTGAGTCCAAGATAATTGATGTTCCTTTTAAGGAGTTAATCGGTTCGCTGCTCTACATATCAACAAATAGTCGTCCAGACATAACATTTGCAGTATCTTACTTAAGCCGATTCATGGATAAACCGACAGAAGATCTATGGAAAGCTGGTAAGAGAATCTTACGCTATTTAAAAGGAACTGCAGAAGAGGGGCTGCTATATACTAAATCCAAGAATGCAGCACTTCGAGCTTACTCAGATGCTGACTGGGCTGCAGATAGGACCGACCGCAAGAGTACCAGTGGCTGCGTCATTTTTCATGGCGAAAATGTTATAACTTGGTTTTCTAGGAAGCAAACATGCACAGCTCTTTCGACAGCAGAAGCTGAATTTGTCGCAAGTGCGCATACTGTTACTGAGGTCATGCTAATCATAGGTTTACTTACAGATTTCTCTAGCAATGAAACCAATTTTGATAATATTCATACAGACTTATTTATTGACAACCAAAGTACCATAAAACTAATACAAAATCAATCTAATACCACAGCAGCTAAACACATAGCTATTAAATATCATTATATAAAAGAGATAGTAAATAAAAGGCTTATTTCCATATCTTATGTACCGACTGGTGAAAATATTTCGGATATTCTAACTAAATCACTACCTGTTATTAAACACCTGTATTTCACAAATAAATTGAATGTAACTTAGTTATATTTTTAGATCATTATTATTATTTTGTAATTATCTTATGGGTAATGTTTCTGTAACTAATTTTAGTTTTGCTTCAAGTTGTATAACTTTATTTTCTTTCGTTCTCAACTTGAGGGGCTGTGTTGAGTTAATATTATTTTGTATTCATCTTACTATACCAACATTACCATACTAAGACAAGTCAGGGCTACCATTACCAGTTTTACTACCTTATGAACATTGTACTCTGTGGCACTGCGAATAAAATGGCTTACAGAAGAAAGATGCCTTTCCTTAAAAATTAATCTTTAACAATTTGTAGTCGCCGTGCTATCACCAGACTGGGTCGCGGTCTGCATCAAACTAGGCCAAGTATATAATGACAGATAGAGTACAATATACTAGGTGGCCCATTCAAATCGGTCAGTATGGGAAAGTCTGAAACTATAAGACATACGAAGATTTGTTCTTAGGAACCATGTCACCGTACCCAGCTAGGGAATCGAACCCGGTTGTTTTGAATAAATAAACTTACACTATTTCTATTCAGATATCGTTTGTGTAGGTCTTAAGCTGTAAATGTCTCTAAGAAACATAATGTCTAAAATGAATAAAATGCATTTTTTTCACATACTTTAATTTATCATAGTAGGTGTTCAAAGTGACCACCGTTACAATATTCAACAAGTTCAGGCATGTAAAATTGTCTCTATGGTTGTTTGTACCTCTCTACTTGTAAAATCGGTGACATGGTTCCTAAGAACAAATCTTCGTATGTCTTATAGTTTTAGACTTTCCCATACTGACCGATTTGAATGGGCCACCCTGTATAATATAAAAACACTCAAAATAAACAAGTTAAGGATGATTCACAGTAGGCCGTTCCGTGTCCGGGCCGGCCCGTTTTCTTCTAGAGAAATACGCTGGCCGTTGCGTTTGCTGTCAATGAAAACGGGCCGGCCCGGACACGGAACGGTCTACTGTGAATCATCCCTTAGTCACTCCACTTTATATATATGAATGTTGTAAGTACCTTTATCAAAATGTCACGGCGCAGGTATCAGTAACAATATAAAATAAAGATCAACAGAAAGCACCAGGCAGTAAAGGAAAAGCTGAAATACACAATCACATAATAGTACATTACGATACAAATGCAGAGAATAGGAAATTCGCAACGAGTGGTGATAAATTAAAACACGACCGAAGGGAGTGTTTTAAATCGACACGAGTTGCGAATTACCCATTCGCACGTGTATCGTACAACGTTTTACAGTACATATGGCTCTTTAAAGTTTCGACATATGCACGTAATCTGCTGATTATGGCACTCGTGCGGTAATGTAGCACCATATGTACTGTAATAGTAGATTATACACTAAGGGGATAAAGCACTGTTTTATGTCACGGGAGCGAATTGAATCCCGAACGTAACGAAGGACTCATAATTTAACTCATGAGCGTAGCGAGGGAGTTATAAGTTAATTCCTGAGCGAAGCGAGGGAATTAAGACTGAGTCCTGAGTGCAGTGAGGGGTTCAACCGCCCAAGACTAAAACAGTCTTATCCCCGAGGTGTATACTCTACTTTTCACACCTTATGCGAGACAAAAAAACAGGCTCAGTAGATAAATTTGATAAACTCAGGAGTCAAAACACTTTCATCACTCGACATTTTCAATATTATTTTTGAAATTAAATCTTCTATAGGCACCTACAAGAACTCGATTTGTTCGTCACGCGTGAACAAATGAAGGCGCGCGACGTTCCAAATTCGAAAGCACAAGCCGTGGTCCTAGATTCGAAATTCGAATTTCGAACACCGCGCTCCTCCGGACCGGGGTTCACACGGAGGCAAACTTCATTTATTTTGTCAAATCAAGTAGGCCATGGCCTAGGACAAATTGTGTTTAGCAAAATTAAACTTTATGCATATAGTAATAAGAATTATGAAAAGTGAAATCATATTATTAACCAGCGGGTTATAATGAAATTCAGTACAACATTATAACCCGGCTAATACCAAGGGATTTAATGTCTTGCTTTCGGTAGGGTTTACATGACCTATAATTCGGCATTGTCGAGCATGTGGTTTGAAAAAATATTTATTGAATTCATTATGTTTCTTGATGTAATGTTTTGACAGCTATATGCAGTGATCGGATCTAGGATGCAATTTGGAGTGAACGACCTCAAACGTTTTGCTTAACATGGATGTGACTCGGGATTTCCCGGGATTTTAAGAAATGGGTTATTGTTAATAAATGTATAATAAGTTTTTCGAGATGAAATTGTTCGGTATCTTTAATATTTCATTTATATTGCATGTACTTTAAAAAAATATTTGAGATACAACATAACTCTTATAAACAGAAATGTATTGCTTAAATAAATAAGTTACTACTCTCTGAAACAAAAAAAAACTCATCTATCGAATGCCACAGTCAATTAAATTGAAATAAGACCACACGGAAAGAACCAGCATTCAAATAGAAAAAGAATCATCAAAATCGGTTCACCCTGTCGTAAGTTCTGAGTTAACGAACAGAAAAAAAATACAGTCGAATTGAGAACCTCCTCCTTTTTAACCGACTTCAAGATTTCAAAAGAGGAGGTTATCAATTCGGTTGTTTTTTTTTTTTAATGTTTGTTACTCCATAACTCCGTCATTTCTTAACCGATTTGGAAAATTCTTTTTTTAATTGTACGTATATATATCCAAAATGGGCCCGTTTTTGTCAAAACGCAGTTCTGATGATGTGATCCATGAGGAATTTAGGGAACTCCTCAAATCTTTAAGGCAATCATATAGTGATTTTTGTGTTTTTATCAACAACTCAAGCATTTTCATCCAAAAATGTGACATTGGATGAAGTGGAACTGCTGATGATGATCAGAACAGAACTCTTCCACGACGAAAAGTTCACGTTTGGCGATTTGTCCTCCTAGCTGTGTTTGTCAAGCAATTTCTATTTTAACGATTAATTTTTGTCATGCTTGATTTCTGATGATGGGATCCATGAGGAATTGAGGGAACTCCCCAAATCTTAAAGGCAAACATATAGTGATTTTTGTATTTTTATCAACAAATCGAGCATTATCATACAAAAATGTGACATTTGATGAAGTGGAACTGCTGATGATGATCAAAACAGAACTCTTCAACGACCAAAAGTTCACGTTTGGCGATTTGTCCTCCTAGCTGTGTTTGTTAAGCAATTTCTATTTTCACGATTAATTTTTATCATCCTCGATTTTTGATGATGGGATCCATTAGGAATTGAGGGAACTCCTCAAATCTTAAAGGCAAACATATAGTGATTTTTGTGTTTTTATCAACAAATCGAGCAATTATCATACAAAAATGTGACATTTGATGAAGTGGAACTGCTGATGATGATCAGAACGGAACTCTTCAACGACGGGTAGTTCACGTTTGGCGATTGGTTCTCTTCGTTTTGTCTGTCAAGCAAACAAGGTTTTTCCATAATTCCATAAGGAATTGAGGGTACTTAGTCTTCTACCATTATAAACATACTTATAGCCATTTTTATTTTATTGTATGGAATCTAAGAGTGCACCATCTAAGTATAATAATCTTTCACCGGCCTCCCCCATTGAAGTCGGTTTTTTTTCTTAAAAATTATTTGAAGTAATTTTAAAATAAAATGAAATCAAAACTGCTATGTTGTAGTCGTCTTTACACATTTAAAGTAATATAATGCTATTATTTTTTCTATATTTTCAGTCGTTAATCGATTTCTTTTAACATCTAAAATCCATTTGTAAGTGTATAAATACCTTTCAACTTCTACTGATGTCATCATCATCATCATGTCAGCCGAAAGTCGTCCACTGCTAGACATAGGCCTCCCCCAAAGACTTCCACAATGACCGGTCCTGCGCCACCCGCATCCAGCGGACACCCGCGATCCTTACCAGGTCATCAGTCCGCCGTGTGGGGGGGCAGCTCTTTCCGGTACGTGGTCGCCACTCGAGAACCTTTCCACCCCAACGGCCATCGGTTCTCCGTGTAATGTGCCCCGCCCACTGCCACTTAAGTTTAGCGATTCGGAGGGCTATATCGGTCACTTTGGTTCTGATGCGGATGGCCTCATTCCTGATGCGATCGCGCAGAGAAACTCCTAACATAGCTCTCTCCATTGCTCTTTGGGTGACTTTGAGCCTTCTTATGAGGCCCATAGTAAGCGACCACGTTTCAGTGCCATATGTCATCACTGGCAACACACACTGGTCAAAGACTTTCGTCTTGAGACACTGCGGAATATTGGACGAAAAGATGTGCCGTAGCTTCCCGAACGCTGCCCAGCCGAGTCGGATTCGACGATTAACCTCTTTCTCGAAGTTGGACTTACCTAACTGGACAGTCTGTCCTAGGTATATGTAATCATCTACAACTTCGAGCGTAAAGTGTCCGATTGTTACGGAAGTTGGTGTGACACGGGCATTTGACATGATCTTCGTCTTGTCCATGTTCATCCTTAGACCAACTCGCTCGGAGGCTCTACTGAGGTCATTGAGCATTGTACTTAAATCCTCCATGGTCTCAGCCAAGACTACTATATCGTCAGCAAACCGAAGGTGAGTGAGGTACTCGCCGTTTATGTTGATGCCTAGCCTTCTCTAGTCCAGAGTCTCAAAAACATCCTCCAGTGCAGCGGAAAACAGTTTAGGAGAAATAACATCTCCTTGCCTGACTCCCGCTGCAACGGAATAGGCTTTGAGTTCTGGTCCTGGAGTTGAACTGACATAGTGGCGTACTCGTACAAGCACTTCAGCACTTCGATATAGCGGTAGTCCACTTGGCACCGCTGGAGAGATTGTAGTACAGCCCAGGTTTCAATCGAATCGAAGGCTTTCTCGTAGTCCACGAACGCTAAACAGAGAGGCAGGTTATACTCCTCAGTCTTCTGTATAACCTGACGGAGCGTATGGATGTGGTCTACGGTGCTAAAGCCTATTCGGAAACCGGCTTGTTCGGGAGGCTGGAAGTCATCTAGCCTGCGTGCGAGACGGTTCGTAATGACTCTTGAAAACAGCTTATAGACATGGCTCAGAAGTGAGATGGGTCGGTAGTTCTTCAGTAAGGACTGATGTAAGTGGAGCGAATTTGTAAATAGAGTCAAGGTCAGGGTTTCGATTAATAACTGCTTCTAATTTATTTATAATAGATAAAGTAGAACACCAATTAACAACTATCCTTGCTTGATCAAATTCTACCAATGCATCAATGATTGATGTGTTGCTTTCTTGTAGGCGGGTTAAAATTACCTCGATGTATTTAAAATGTTCGTCTATGAAGTCTAACAGCCTTATTCATAAAAAGTTAGAGGCTCCTTAAAGGCTCCTTGAAGTCCCGATGCTAAAAAACATGATTTATAATCCTCTGTCAACGCTAATCGGTCCAACAAGGCTCTGCTAAATGGTTCGAAAGTTAGAGGCCCGTTGACCCTTCTTTATCTCTCTGCTAAGTCACAAAATGGCCGCCACAAATTTGAACAGCTGATTGCGACAAGAGAAAAACCATACCCATGAGAAAATTTCTATCGAAGGTCGAAGGGATTCTGTACGGATGTTGTTTTATAAATTCTGTTAATTGGGTACTTAAGAAGATACGTATAGTCGTATATCAAATAAAATTAGGATGATTAACATAGTTAGGGCTTTATGGGAAAAATACTCTCGCTTTATAAAAAGTAGATCTTATGATTGAACTTGATTGAAGTATAAAGAGTCCCCAGTACGCTCGGCTGAACTCGATTCTCCATACAAACGTAGTTTAGTTCTCATTTAAAAACGCCTTGCTGAAATAACATGAAACTTTGTATACACAATGGGAGCCGCCATATCTAGGTCGGAAATTAGTTTCTGTTGTTAGAAAATGTACTGGAAAAAAATACAGCGAGTTTTTGAGTTTTTTACGTCTTGTATGAAAACCTTAATAATCGCTGTAACTTTTCTCCGTTATAATTTCAAGCAACAGAAACTAATTTCCGACCTAGATTATGCCGGATCCCATTTGTATACAAAGTTTCATGTTATTCTAGCATGGCGTTTGAAAATGAGAGCGAAACTACGTTTGTATGGAGAACCGAGCTTACTGCGGACTCTTAAGTGATCGTCTATCATTATCTTTACTTTCGTGACAATGCAAGTTATCCGGGTTATACGGGATGTGGAAGCTGTTAATGGACTACCACAACAGCGGCGTCGCAATGTGTATTACAAATTGGCAGATCCTATAGAGAGTACCTATATAGGGGATCTGCCCGATGTAGAATTTCGGCTCCGGTACTGGTTTGACAAGGGGACGGCCCAAATTATTGAGGAATTGAGAGCTTCTCGGACTCTCGGCGCGAGCACTAATGGGGAATCACTTTGATGCGTGACTCTGCCCATTATATAAAAATCCCTAACGCAGCCGAGAGAGAAGAGACCTGTTACGCGCTGCGGGCGTTTCCGACAGGAGCAGTCAACAGGACGGCAAACAATGCACATCTTCCTGCTTTTATTCATCGCCATTTCCAATAAACAAGGTTATCAATAATTACGATTTCCATGAACCTGGTGGTTTCAACAAGAGCTTGCCTTAATAACTTGAGTCAAAAGAAAACTATGGCGCGTCTGGTACGGTGGAAACCCTTAATAAGGGCCGTCAATTGCAATCATTTATGTAACAGTAAGTAGATACAGCGGCATAAATAGGTACCTATATAATACCTACCATACAAATACTCTTTATTGCACACCTCAAGGGTCGCTAGGCCGGTTACGCGACCATCGTCAGTTTGCGACCACCTGAAGGACGAGATTTTTTTCTAATAATGATATGAATATTTTTACACACCCTACATACAGAAACTGAGTTCTATACATTTTTTTAAGTTATCGAATGGGAATCTATTTATAAAACGAATTATTTATAAAATATAATTTAGTAAGAAGCTTGTCACCAAAGTATATAAAACACAAGTAATAATGTATACAAAATTATGCTGGTGGCTGTACTGTACAGCCAAGGAAAAAGAAACACGTACCGTTTTCGTTCTTGTTACAATGAGAAGAAAGGATAAAAAGGTACGTGTTTACATTTCATTAATCATCATGAATCCTAGCGATAACCCAGTACAGTTGCACCCGAAAGTAAAAAAAGTAAAAGTAAAAGTAGTTTATTCTTCAAATTAGGCATATTACATGCACCTATGAACGTCAATAAACTACCACCGGTTCGGAAAAATATACCTCTGCCACGAGAAGAACCGGCGTAAGAAACTCGGCGAGGTGTCATTTTTTCAAAACAATATACATTATATAGTTAAATATAAAATTACATTACTACAAAATAACTTAAATAACAATGCTACAGTAGAAAATATATTTTCGCGATAGATTACCCGTGCAGGACGCTATCACTGCCACACATCCCTATCCATGATGTAATCGTTTATCTTATAATATGCTCTTGAAATAAGTGTTTGTTTTACTACAGATTTGAATTTAGAATTGCTAAGTTCAGTAATGTGTTTAGGAATTTTATTGTAGAATTTGATACAATTTCCCAAGAACGACTTTTTCGCCTTTACTAGTCTATAGAAGGTTATTTTGAGTTTCCCAGTATTTCTCGTGGCTATTGGTTTATCAGCGTTCGTTGGAAAATTGCCCAAATTCTTCCTAACATACATTATTATTTCAAATATGTATAGGGACGGCAGGGTTAGAATATCTATTTCTTTGAAAAATTCTCTTAATGAATCACGCGACCATAGGTTATAAATTGCTCGGATAGCCCTTTTTTGCAAAATAAAAACAGTTTCAATATCTGCAGCTGATCCCCATAAGATAAGACCATAAGTAATTATACTATTAAAATAAGCAAAGTAAACTAACCGTGCCGTTGCCACATTGGTAAGCTGCCTTATTCTCCTGACTGCAAATGCAGCAGAGCTCAACCTACTCCTATCGCTGTTATATGGGAACCCCACTGCAATTTTGAGTCCAATGTAATACCTAAGAATACAGTAGAAGTAACAAATTCTAATGTTTGACCATTAAGTTTAATATTTGTATCTAAATTTCTGTTTGATGAGTTCGCTAGAGAGAATTTCATACATTTCGTTTTTTTCGGGTTCAATACTAAGTTATTGGCAGCAAACCAGTCAGATATCATGGAGAGGGTATTATTTGGTTCAATGAGTTCAGTATCTCTCCTATTTACCTTGAACAGTAATGAGGTGTCGTCTGCGAACATTACAATGCCTGATCGTCGGCTTACCATATATGGCAGATCATTTACATAACAAGGAACAGGAACGAACCTAGAATAGACCCCTGAGGTACTCCCATCTCTACCACTGTCTCTGACGAAATAGCTTTATTTATCGCTACCTTTTGATTTCTCTGTGTTAAATATGACTTCATGAGATCTAATGCATGCCCTCTGATGCCATAAAACTTAAGTTTACAAATTAAAGTACCATGATCTACACAATCAAAAGCCTTGGAAAGGTCACAGAACACTCCGATGGCGTCGTGCGACTCTTCCCAAGACTGCAAAATAAATTTTAATAAACTTGCACCTGCATCAGTAGTTTACCTACCCTTCGTGAAGCCGAACTGCTGTGCGTGCAAAATATTGTGAGAATTAAAGTGAGAAACCAATTGCGTAAGCATTATTTTTTCGAATATTTTGCTAAACGCAGGTAGGATAGAAACTGGACGATAATCAGAAGGATTATCTCTATGACCTGATTTGAAAATTGGAACTACTTTACTACATTTCATTAAGTCTGGAAAAATGCCATAGTCTATACAGTTATTAAAAATGAGAGCTAGAGTTGGTGCAACGACCTCCAGAATAAATTCCAGTACCTTGACTGACACGCCCCATAAGTCCTCAGTGCTCTTTATTTTTAACATTTCAAAGGACTTCAGTACATCTAGAGGAGAAACATGATGAAATTTGAAATTAGTTAGTGATTCTAATTTAACGTTGTCATTCAGAAGGGAATCAGCTTTTGTGGTAGATGATGCTAAACTTTGAGTAGTGACTATAGGAATTTTAGAAAAGAAATTATTAAATTCATCAGCTACTTTTACTGCATCAGTTATTAAATTATCCTTTACTTTCAAAGAAATTGTGGACTTTTTATTATTTCTCTTCCCAGTCTCTGTGTTTATTATTTTCCAGACTGTCTTGGCTTTATTATCTGAGGACTTAATTTTATTATTCAAGTGCATTGCTTTTGCTTTCGTGCACACTGTTTTAAACAATTTGGAATAATCCCTAACATACTGATGGAAACATTCGTCAGTGGTGCAAGATCTCCTTTCATAAAGTTGATATAAGTTATCTCTACTTTTCCGAATTCCGGTAGTTGCCCACTCATTAAATCTCATTTTATTGTTTATCTTAATACGCTTTTTACTACAAGTCTTATTAAATTCGTTGCACACTGTATTCAGAAGCATTTTGAATTGATCATTCGGATCATTTGATTCTACCTGGGTGTTCGGCATGGCGACTAGTAGATTAGACTTTAGTAATTCTAGTCTACTTCTACTCAGCGGTCTTATTTCTATAACGCGATCTGGATGTTTTACTTCGCAAGGTAGCCTGACCATCTGAGCTTTATGATCCGAACGAACTCCATTCACTATGCTACTGTCTATATGAGAACTGTTTAACCAAATATTATCTATACAAGTGGCCGAGGTCGGAGTAACCCTGGTAGGTACTTCAAACAAGTAGTCAAAATTGAAAGATTTAAAAAGAGTGATGTACTTATCTTTTTCAACTGATTGTGATAAAATATCTATATTAAAGTCGCCACAGACCACTACTGACTTTTTACCACTTGTTGCTTTACTGAGTACATCCTCCATAATTTCTATAAAAGATGTTAAATCACCTGATGATGGTTTATAAATGCAAATTATCAGATACTGATCCATCTCTGCACAAGCAATCTCGCAAACACGATCAACAGAACAGCCTGAGACGTCTCTACGTTCCTTAAAAGTCAAACCATTTTTCACTAAAATAATAGATCCACCACCCTCTTCTGTAGTTCTGTTGAACGCGCTGGCCAATACGTAATTATTTACGTTGAATTTCATCATGTGATTCTTTAACCAAGTTTCTGTTAAGCAGACTACATCTACATTAAACTCTTCCGTAAATAATTCTAAATCTAGTATTTTGCCAGTGAAGCGATTAATATTTTGGTGTAATAAAGTTACACTATTGTGCTTCTCTGTTGTCCTAACAGTCAGTTTAAAGACAAATCCGCAGTTGGAGATGTCGTCCTATCCAAGGGGGAGGGGGAGTTTTGATTTCCGAAAACGGAATTAATAAAAAATGCTAAAGATTTAGCAAGTCTGTCAGTTGTAATACGGTAATCACTAATAGCATTATTAGTGTCAAAAAATATAACGTCACTATGACGGCACGTCAGCTTATATATAAGCTTATTAAGATTACACGCATGACTGTTAGCACTGCATGGAGAAGCAGAATAGGGTAATGCTCCTATAATAACATTTTTAGCACCTAGCTTAGACAGGCAGTCAAACTCAGCCTTCATCTCAGAGTACCTAATATTTGAACCATCACCCAACATTAATACAATTGTTGTTTGTTCATTTATATGGGTATGTTTGATGTTATCTATAATTTTTAGAAATGAGGCATCGGGCATACAATGATTTATAACACAGCTGTTGAGATTATTATTACATAGAATTTTGCCCAATCCTCGCCCTATCCTATCTGAGAAAACAAGGGTTCTACTTACATTATTAGAGGCTGGAATTATATTTTCCGGTGACACCGACAAGCTGCTGTCCGGCACCGATGAGTATACTGCATGTCCATGCATAGGATTAGCCTGCCGGAGCCCACACTCACATTCATACGCAGACTGCTTGGTAAGCAGTGCTTCCAAACATTCCTCGTTGTGGTGGCACAGCTCCAGAAGTTCATCCGCTGCCAGAATATGTTCACTGATTTGCTTCTGGGATATTACATATTTATTAGTTAAATCTCTCAAAGAATTTTCTAATATGTTCAGTTCGGCTTGCAGCTTCTCAGTGTCAGTTTCATAAGTGGTTCTACTGTAGCATAATTGCTCATTACAAGAATTTAATTCTTTCAGAACACTGACATGATTTTTTCTCAATGTAGTAATTTTATGAATATTAATATGCTGTCTGTACAGTCGTTTTGATTTTCTTATAAATCTATTTAGCTTAATATACTTTTTATATTTCCTATGACTTAGAAAGTTAACTTGTTTACTACAAAAGGAGTCCTCTGTCAAATCAATCACACTAGAAGGTCCAAAATTGCTATGACACTCTGCATAAGTGTTTGGTGTCACAAGTTCATCAAAGAGCCGCCGGGTGGTGTTGAGTTGCTGGCACTGTGCTTCCTCTTGCAATCTACGGACCACCTTGTGGGCATCGGAAAGCTCATATTCCAGGTCATCCACACGTTGCAGTGTCCGCTCATGGATGTCACAGCACTCCTGAACACTGTTCAATTTGACCAGCAGATGGTCATGCTGTGTCACACTATCCCTATGCAAAGCATCCAGGTTGGCGAGATCACGTTTGAGTTCTGTATTTTTTTGAATAATCTTGTTAACCTCCTCTTCACTTTCATCGCGTTCCCGCAGTAGCTTGTCACATAGAGTTTTAGACTGCTTTAGTTCTTTGAGTGTTGCATTGAGTTTATGTTTCAGTTCACGTACTGTGGCCTTGCGTGTCATAAATGAGCTAGACATGGTGAACTAGCTTGACACACAGCTCTCCACAGCACCTGAAATGAGACGGCAACGCGACTAAACAGCAAGCAGAGAAAGACCAGTAGAGAGAGAGATAGCAGGAGTGAACAGACGGTAAGTGTGTTGGTAGAATGTAAGTATGAATATGGAATGGAGAAATGAGTTGTTAAAGGATTTATAAAATGACTATTAGACAGAGTGAAACACAACAAGTACAAAAGTTATGAATCAGCTGACCGGGAGCAATTTCATTTCCGAGTGAGGTTATGCTTGTAAATGTTTATTTACTTGGGAAGTATTCAAGTAGATGATATTTAAATGTAACAAAAGTTCAACTAATGACTTATATATAATTATATTGAACACAATTACTCCCCAGGTTTATCGTTGAAGCTTTAAACGATGATCCGTTACGATGACGTTTGGCAATTCTAGAGATCTTCTTTCTTCTCTTTAGCACTGACTCTTTCGATGAATTTTTATAACAAACACTATACTTGCTACTAATAAACACTTTTTAACTTAACTAGAATACTAGTTATTCATTATTAACATTTATTTTATTTAATTAATCAGCTGTGTGAAATTTTACGTCTACGCTTGGCGGTGTTGCCAGCTATTTGAAAAAATGCCTGGGGTTACTTAATCCCAAGAATTGACGTAGGCACTAGTTTTTACGGAAGTGACTGCCGTCTGACCTTCTAACCCAAGTGAAAAATTAGACCTTATTGAGATTATGCTTGTCAAATGCGTGAACAACTTTACCGTCAGAAGTCCTCAAGTCGCCCGAAGACCTTTATTTCATTAATAAGAAAAATGGTAAATAACTTGAGTAAACCCCCTTTTCATGGCATGTAGTAGTGAACTACTCGAATGAGTATTTCTTATATAATGTTTAATGATGTACTTATACAAAGTACATCATTAAGTTGATGATTTAATAATGTTAATAACATACATTTAATAAAAAAAAAACTTAATGATATATAAATACATTTATTTTGAACAAAATGAAGAGAGATATAAGACAAATAATCTGGGGTCAGAGCAATTACTTTTAACCACATTGAACTACCTTTCCTTTTACTTTTAAAATATTCAATTTTGATTAAAAGCTAAAAGTAATTGTTTTTTTAATTTCAGGATTCTTTTTCCTCTCTTCATTGTCTTTTTTCTCTCTTCATGGGAGGTGGTGTGGCTTCTTGCACAACTGGTAGAGCTTCCTGTGCTTCAATAGTGACTGACGAACAGGACTCCTCACCAGTTGCAGGGGCAGTAGCTCAAGTTCGTACAAGCAGTATCTGAAAAAATAAAATATGTTTAAATAAAATATTTTATGAGGTGACATGCTTTTATTTTTAGGTTACATTCACATTAGTCATCTGTATTAGTTATAGTTACTAACTAAATGTCATGTCTATTATGGTAACCATACATTTTGGGTTGTGTACATTTAATTTGATCCTGCTAACTTGCTACTCTTTGTTAAATATTTTCCACCCATCCTCTATAGATAAGTAAGCTTATCTAAACCTCTTTCAAATACAAGTTACCTCTTACATCCAACCTACCTCAGGTTTGATTACATGCACATTATCTAACCATGTTGATTTATTGATTATTTTTATTTACATGATATTAAATGATTATTGTTTGTTAATAATAATTTATCATATACTTATGCAACAGAGCTTCATACTATAGGGCTCATGGGTGTCAATTTGTACTTACTTCAACAGGTTCACTAGGTTCAGATACTACTTTTTATGTCAATCAAACACACAATCAAATCATAAATTATAATTTGACCCCGACCCTGAAGCGAAGTATATCATGATATTTATATCCATGTATTTCAAACTGAAACTTGTGGACATTTACATCATTGAAACATAAGTAAATGTAAAAAATAGGTACGAGTGTCAAACTTGTTGCTATCTGTCTGGAATTCTGCGGCAACCAGGCTCTTAAGGGTTTGGAATCTGTGGGGCCCTCTCGCGGAGGCTCCCAAAACCTGACTTTTTTCCGTGCTAACTTTGCGTTTCTCGGCGCATTTTATTTTCGTTCCGCGTCGTTTCACATAATATTGAACTAAAAGCGAAAAGCAGATAATTTGTTATTTGTTATTGTTTCATTTGCAAGAACAATACTTTCATAACTATAATAAACACTCCTTAGGAAAAAGCTGTACCATATAATACTTCCAACAATTTGATTGCCTTTTAAGAAGGTCCGCTCACGCAGCGACGTTCCGGCTGTACGTGTTTTTGTCCGTATTTTTATCTTCTATTCTGTTTACTCTCACTTACTAGCTCTTGAAGCAACATCTGAAAAGGACGTCCAGTGTTTAGATTCAATAGGAACACTAAAGGTAGGTTAGCAAAGATCCACAAAGTAAATGAATTGTTTTTCTTACTTTATCCTCCGATATCCAATTATCACTCCTTTTTTTGGTGGAATTCATTTAGAAATAGAAAATCAAGAATTGAAAACTTAACGTAATTAGCAGGAAAATTTCGACTATTTCGAGGTTACCTGGCTTCCCGCTAATTAGCTGTCACTGCAGTCAATCTTGTTTTTTAATTCACGATGTGGCTGGGGGATGGGCAGCAGCATCCCTGGAGTGCGGTGGAGATACTGCGATCGCCAACCCGCATGCCAAGCGTGGCGATTATGGCATTTGTCCCCCATTAAATTGGGGGAGGCCTATGTCCAGTAGTGGGCGTCCTTGGGCTGATATGGTGGTGGTGGTGGTGGATGTGGCCATGTTTTTGTCTATGATTTGTCAGGATGGCCAACATAACGCGTCTAATCCACCTATCAGCAACCGATTAACTAACAGACGGCTAGCAAGCGCTTATAAATCATACTTCTTAACAACCGTCAAACAGGCTGAATCAGTCTGCTAACTAACAGGCCGATCAAGCCTCTGTTAAGGTTTGGTTTTTAAGGCTGTTAATCTTTTTTAACATTGGGTTTCCGCAATACTTGCTTAGCTTTTCAAATCGCCACTGATTCTGCAGCTGTTGTTGTTACATGTTTTATTAATTTTATGAGTACTTTTTTCAAATTAAAAGTTATTTACCTTTTTGTAAAGGTAGGTAACAAAAAGAGTCGCGGGATTTTAAGTCATATCCATCTTAAAATAACGGACTTAAACCCCGGGAGATTGCATCCAAGATCCGATCACTGGCTATATGTAAAGCCAGCCGTCCGGGCGTAGGGGGCGCAAATACTCAGGCTGCGGTCTCCACAGAGAGGTTACGTTAGCTGTGGGATGCAGGGTGGGAAGAATAGGCTTAGGTATGCGACGCTAGGCTACAAATTCTTTCCACCAAGTCTTCTCATACACGTCCCCGTCGCCTTTGGAACTGCCAACGCACAGACCTAAGGCGAACCCACCGGCGCAAGCGTGTGGGTCGTGCACCCTGGTAATGTCAAAGATCGAGAACGGGCGTCGCACAATTTACCATCTACCCCGGATCTGAGACAGCGAAGTATGAGAGGCTATGCCTGGTACGGCACTTTTACCCTCCAGGTATTCCTAACCCGACATCCTGTATCTCCAAACTATCCAATCCTTCCACCCTCACTAATCCCTCACATTCCCTTAATCCCTACCCTCTCCCAATCCTGGAGGAGACAACCTCGACCCCAAAAACCCCAACCTAAGGTGTGACCTTCCGTGCCGAGAGATGCGTGGCTGAGGGGGAGCTCAGTCGCAAACGGTGGACCCTCGATACCGGGCAACCTCAAGGGTATCCCTGGCCTTATTCCAGCAAGCGGGGCTCTGCTGGAACGGACCTATTTTCCCTAGCTTCTCGTGGGAACTGCATGGAGAAATTTACTCAAAAAGAAAATGAAGGTACCCTGGAAGACCTATGCCAGGAACTACTGCCCCTGACAGTAGGCGCGGAACAGACCGCCCAAACGTCAGAGCAAGATATGGAGGTAGTGGAGAGCACCGACGCGGTGGTAAAGGACGCCAGTCGACCTAATCCAACAACGGAAGCTCTACACACCCACAAGCAAAGACCTCGCAAGAAATTGGGAGGCTCTACGCGAGGCCGCTACAAAGCTCTCATAGGACTGGGAGTAAAGCCTGAAGAGGCGCTACAACTGTCCAAAAAGAACTTCGCGGAGCTCAAAAAAATGGGGTTTAAGTTCGGGGTCTCACAATCCAAGCCCGGGCAAAAGCCGGTAAAACGACTCCGCTCGGAGGAGGAATCACCCCAGGGTAACTTACACAAGAACCCAAGGGTGAGTGAGACCCCCCCCTACCCAATCACAACCAGCGCAAGCCTACAGTGAGGTCCTTAGCCAGATTCGGGTCGGAATCAAGGACTCCTGTCCGATGACGGACGCTCAATTGGAGTCCCTCTGCTACACCATCTTGCAGAAGATTTCGACTCTGAAGAGGGGCGAAGGACCGGAATTTGGAGGCTACGCTTACAAGCTAGGCTGGTTGCTCATAACGTGCGACGACCAGCGGTCCAAAGCCTGGCTTGAACAGAACATCCCATCCCTAAAGCCGTGGCCAGAAGCCAACCTCAGAATCATACCTGAAAATGAGCTCCCAAAGCCAAACATAGGGATGGTGTTCATACCAGACATAGATGACACCAAAGTCAAGTTAGCCTTGTCTCTACTCCATGCACAGAACGCCGGTCTGTACACGGAGTACTGGAAGATTCTCCACACTAAGGCTGAAAAGGGAGGGGTCATGGTGACTATATCCCTAGATGACCAATCCATGGAGAATCTTCAAAATAAGAGCCTAAAGGCAAGTCTAGGCTTCCGCAAGGTCCAGTTTCGACTAAAGGGTCACTCCAAGACCCAACAGCCTGAAACTGCCAATACCCAAACCCCACACCGCCAATCCCGTCTACATCCACGGACCTTACGCAGACACCCGCCCGAAGGGTCCATCCAGGACCCACACGGGTTGTCCCACCCAATCCTGCCTTAAATCCCGCAGCAGGTACATCGGGCGCGCAGCGGTTTCCCACCAATAGGGGGGGCACCAGGGGCTCAAACCGCTCCAGGGGTAAGGGAAGAGGGGGACGGCAAGGGCATGCATATGCCCAGCGCCGTGGCCAACACTGACGCAAACAATGGGAGGAGGGCGGTGTCATTTCTACAGGCCAACTTACATCACGCCGTCGCGGCCACAGCAGTCGTGGAAAAAATCTTTGGCGAAAATGGCCCTGACATTGCCCTCATACAAGAACCATGGATCAAAACCAACTCCATGGTAGCAGGACTTAATACAACAGGTAAAGTACTAACACACGAAAAAGGATCCAAACCAAGGGCCTGTATCGTGTTCAACAAAAACATCAACTTCTTACCTGTTACAGAGTTATGCAGTGATGAGACTGTAGCTGCTTACGTAGATCTGAAAGGAATGGGCGCATCGAAGGTGTTAATTTGCTCCGCCTACCTGCCCGGAGAAAAACAAGATCCCACATAAGAACTGGCTAAAGTTGTAGAGTACGCTCAAGCACAAAAGGCAGAACTGATTGTGGGCTGCGACGCAAACGCTCATCACACCATCTGGGGGAGCACCGGAATAAAAACAAAAGGGGTGAGTTACTCTCAGATTTTATCTTTACCAATTGTCTTCAACTGTTAAATAGGGGCAACACGCCAACCTTCGTAACTAGGGCTAGACAAGAAGTACTAGACATAACCTTCGCAACTGAAAAGGCAGCTAAATGCCTAGAGAATTGGCACGTCAGTAGCGAAAACTCAATGTCGGACCACAAACATATTAGGTTTAGCGTAAAGGGTCCAATGGAAAAGGAACCACAAATGCGCAGAAATCCAAAAGAAACGTCCTGGGAAGAATATAAGACTTACCTGGAAGAACATCTAAAGGATATTCCCAAATATGTAAAAAATCCGGATTCCTTGAATATAGCGGTAAATCTGCTCTCGAAAGGCATCTACACGGCCTACGAGCAGAGCTGCCCATTAAAGGAATCAACCACAAATAAAAAAACGACGTGGTGGAACAAAAAGCTCGAAAAGCTCCGTGTATCTACACGTCGCATATTCAATCACTCAACCAGACCAAAATACTGGGAAAGGTATGGTAGAGATTTAACAGAATATAATAAATAGATCAGAAAAGCCAAAAGGAGGTCTTGGCGAAGGTTCTGTGAAGAAATCGCCCAAACTCATAAAGGAGCGAGAATACACAAAATCCTCTCCAAGACATCCACTAACTATCTTGGCCTCCTTAAAATACCAAATGGCACCTTTACGACCACGGAAGTGGAAACCCTGGATCTGCTCAAAACCACCCACTTTCCAGGGTCGTACTCCACCAGTAACAACCAGTTATGTACCCAAAGCAGCTTCCTAGCTCGCAGGGTATATAACACCGACTGGAATTTGGCTGCGAATGTCTTCAGACCAAACAATATTAAATGGGCATTGGGAAAATTCAAACCATTTAAATCGGCGGGACAAGACGGCATCTTTCCTGCATTACTGCAGCATGGGCAAGATCTCCTTCTCCCGCACCTGGTAAAAATATTCCGAGCCAGCTTCGCCTGGGGTACTATACCAGAACAATGGACAAAGGTCAAGGTACGTTTCATACCAAAAGCAGGGAAAAAGGACTACTCCCAGCCAAAATCCTTCAGACCAATCAGTTTAACGTTGTTTCTACTCAAAACTATGGAAAGAGTCATCGATCAGCACATTAGACCAAAGTACCTGGCAATCAGACCACTCAGTCTGAACCAACATGCTTACCAAAAGGGTAAATCTACGGAAACTGCCCTACTAGATCTGGTCGACAAGGTGCAAAAAACCCTAGAGGATAAGCAGACAGCTCTATGTGCATTCCTTGACGTAGAAGGTGCATTTGACAACACACCCACGGAGACCATCCTCAAGGGGATGGAATCAAAGGGTGTGGATAAAACCACCATCAGATGGGTCCAAAACATGCTCTCAAATAGAATTGCCACTTTGACCCTCAATGCAACTATGTATGAATTCTACACCACAAGAGGATGTCCACAAGGAAGCGTACTATCCCCACTATTATGGACTCTAGCAGTGGACCAACTCCTGACAACTATGACGAACCTCGATTATGACACACAGGGATATGCCGACGACCTTGTTGTCATAATTAGAGGCCCATGCCTACACACAATTTCAAATTTAATGCAAGGAGCACTAAACACTATACACAAATGGTGTAAAGAAAATGACCTGTCCATAAACGCGAGTAGAACTGTACTAGTACCTTTCACAAAAACGAGGAAACTAGACCGACTCGCAGTAGTAAAACTTAATGGACAAGTAATACCTTTCTCAAAAGAAGTCAAGTACCTGGGGGTTACTTTTGACCAAAAGTTAACTTGGAACTCACATTTAAAGAACATAACACACATATGGCCTTGTGGACAAGCTGTCGAATGGCAGGAGCAAGATGGGGTATAAAACCCAAAATTGCTATGTGGCTATACACAGCGGTAGTAAGACCTATAATTACTTACGCCTCCGCAGTCTGGTGTAACAAAACCAACCAAAAGACAGCCATACAAAAGTTAAGCAGCCTACAACGCACCGCCTGCTTAACTACAACAGGAGCCTTGAGTTCAACACCCGGGGCAGCCCTCGACGCACTGCTTGACATAACACCACTCCACCTGCAAGTGCAAAAGGAGGCCAAGCTGTGCATATACGGGATATGCTCATTGACGAGGCAAAAATGGCGCTCAAAAGCACTAGCCAAATTAGAAGCCTCAGTTTTTGAGAACAAAACCCTATGCATGCCTACAGATAACATGCATATCGAACATAACTACAACAAACTGTATACCGTGGAAATACCTCCAAGAGACAAATGGACAAACAACCAAATGGACTTCAAGGAGGGAAGCCACATATGGTATACAGACGGTTCAAAGAAAGGTGAAGATGTGGGTTGCGGGATCTACGGTGAGAGACCTAAGCTCAAAATTAGCGTCAGCATGGGCAGAGAGGCCTCAATCTTTCAAGCCGAAATTTTCGCCATTGTTAAATGTGTGGAAATGAACCTTGATATGAACCTAAGACACAAACACATCTACATCAACTCGGACAGCCAGGCTGCTCTGCTGGCATTAGAGTCCAGCTCTGAGCTAGTCCAGAACTGTAAAAACAATTTAAACGTCCTCGCCAAATCCAATAAAGTAATACTTAGATGGGTACCGGGACACTCCGATATTGACGGAAACGAAGAAGCAGATAAACTTGCCAGGAAGGGTGCAGACATACCCCTGATCGGCCCAGAACCGTTCTGCGGTATAACCAAACGGAAGGTAAGCTCTCTGCTAAACAACAAATCAAAAGCCATCGATATGTGGAAGTTCACAAAAGGACTGGTACAATCGAAAGCTTTAATAGAAGGTTATAATGGCAAGCTGTCCAAAGAGCTACTACAACTCAAAAGACACAAAACCTGCGCAGTGACAAGAATACTCACTGGCCACTGCAAACTAAACAAACACCTAACTAAAATGGGTTTAAAACAAAGCGCAGCATGCAGGTTCTGCCAAGAGTCAGAGGAGACAGCCATTCACATCCTCTGCTCGTGTGGACCGCTTATGCGCAAAAGAAGTATCTACCTAGGGGGGCACATCATGCAACCAGAGGAGATACAACAAATTGCAGCCCAAAGAGTCTGAAAATTCTTGGAAGCAGTGGGTATAAGCAACGAACTATAAGGGCTGCCACAAAAGATCAAATACTGGTCGAAGCGGCATAAAATGGCCCACAACCAACCAACAATAACAATAATAATAAATAGCTGTGTGTTGTCTATTTATACGGTAAAAATTATGTGTGATGCGGGTTTAAATATATATGATCAACGAAAAGTTGGTGTTTTAGCAAACTTTAGGTTTTTTCAAAGGCCATATTTTTGTTCAAATGCTTACATTGCTAACGTAAACTACTGTTTTGTATAGATACACTCTTATTCTAGACCATAGCAATGCTATAATTCTATTTCTATAAACGGTTATTTAAAACAACCAGGTTTTTGTCGACGTGTTTTCCAAAAACACGCGTCAGAGCTATCTTTTAGCTAGGATATTTCCCTTTTAAACTTACAAAAATGTTCTAATGTCTACTTTTTTCAATAGGATATATAGTCTTTTAGTACATAGCAAACGCAATAGATCTAAAATATGCGTTTTTACTATTAAAAAAAATTAGTACAGAATGTCTAATTTGGTTTGATTAAACATTTTTTTTCTCACGTATTTGATGATGTTTTCGAAGTAAAATATTTTATTATAAAACTACAGGAATTGTTTTATTTTTAGTATTTTTTTCAACGCTCATAGATTAGCCATTTAATTTAGTCCATTTTTTAAAAACCACTATATAACCGCGCGCGAAAACTTCGTTTGATCCATTACGCGCCGGGCCTTCCCAAAGAACGGACGTATCGCTCTCGTCGCTGCCTAAAGGTCGATGACCGAGCGTACCCGACACGCGCCTGAGCTTTAGTGCGTCCGCTACATATTGATACTTGGTAAGTAATATTACATGCTAAGTAAGTTTATATATTTTATATTTTCTTAATGGACTAAAGCTTTTATTTAACTTGTACTGTTCTTATGTAAGTAAGTATATAAATAAATAAATTTCCATCAAAATTTGCAATCATTTTTTCAGTTACTTGCCGGTATCGGATTAAGCTGAAATTTGGCATACTTATGTAAGTTAGATAACAATACATTATCATGGTACCACCGAGCTGATCTGATGATGTAGACAGAAGGTGGCCATGGCAACTCGTAAACTACACAAGATAAACACGTCGTGTTTGAACTTATTCGGACCGTCTCAACAAGTATGTAGTTGACGACTGTCGAAAAAACTAGTCAGCAATAAAATATTTTAACAAAAATTAACATTATTCACAGAAACTTATTTCAGAAATGGGCAATAAACGCAAATTATTTGAAACGAAAAAATTCAATACTACTGCGGCCAGACAAGCAAAAAGGCAAGTCACTATGCTATAATACATTGGCAGTGATATCGTCCTGCACGGGTAATCTATCGCGAAAATATATTTTCTACTGTAGCATTGTTATTTAAGTTATTTTGTAGTAATGTAATTTTATATTTAACTATATAATGTATATTTTTTGAAAAAATGACACCTCGCCGAGTTTCTTACGCCGGTTCTTCTCGTGGCAGAGGTATATTTTTCCGAACGGGTGGTAGTTTATTGACGTTCATAGGTGCATGTAATATGCCTAATTTGAAGAATAAACTACTTTTACTTTTACTTTTTTACTTTTACCAAATATTTTTCATACGTATTATTTATGTTTATACTGCCTACGTGTTATGTAAGTTACAAACGTATAATTTTTTCTTTGAATAAATCATTCTCGGCTTGTTATGACGCTGCTGTAGCATTTAACACCGGTAAGCTTCAAATCAACTTATACTAGTGGCTTCGTGAGCTGTAGACCTCGCATTTTTTTTCTAAAAGTCAAAATTTTGACCGAGAAATGCGACCTGTACAGAAGAACATTCGGACATACATATGATAAAATTTTGTATATTTTTTCAAATTTCAAAATTTCCAAAAACCGACTCTTTAAAAAAATTCTATATAACATTTCTGATGAGAAATGCGACCTGTACAGGAGAAAATCCGGACAGACAGACACAGACATACCAAAGAATTTTCGTCGAAACCTGAAACGGAGACGCTTCGCTCCGTTCGCTCGCTCGGTCAATAAGACCAACTTTGACAAAAGTCCATCAAAGTTTTGGAATTGAAACGATGTGACCGTGTGTTTTACCGTGGACGTAATCGTCGGTCGGGCTTAAAGAAAAAAATCGTGTCCCGAAATGTTGAAACCGGCCAAGTGCACGCGGACCACGCACAATAAGGGTTCCGTACTGACACCTCCTAATCTACATTTAAAACCACAATATAATACATTTAATCACATACGATAGTATCTTCATAGGAAACTTACGACACTTACGCCCTTTTGTTTTGGCATGACAGTTTTTCAGCAATGATTCAAAAACTGTTAAACCTATCTTGTTCAAACCAAAAATCGTTGAAGGGATTTGCTAATGTATATTATCTTGATTTTTGTCATAATTTTAAACTTCATCGTATGGAAATTAGAGGGTAGGGGACACACTTTTTACGACTTTGACCGCTAATATCTCACCAACGGTTGACTTAAATGAAAAACATTTTTAGAAACCTCTATGGCATTTTTGAAGGTCTATTCATACACTACACGCCTATGTACTCGTAATGTGCCTAATTTGAAGAATAAACTACTTTTACTTTTACTTTTTTTACCATTTGGCGAAGACTGACAAAAAGTAATGATATCCCATCAAAAACATAAATGTGAAAGTGGCACTTTTCTATGCAGTATGTTATAATACCATAAAAGCTATTGGATATTTAAGAAAACTGCCAAGTTAAAGCTCAAAATGCATTAAGCCGCAGTAAATTAGTTTTACTGGAAACAATGTAGTGCCGGACTTGGCACCATTTCAGAGAATCTAAGGAACTTGGCACCCATTTAGATCTCAATTCTTATGTCGGTGAAGACGACCACCAAGCATCGCATATTCATAATATTGAACTTGGCTACCATTTTCACATTTATATTTTTTGATGGGTTAATACTTTCAACGATTTTTAGTTTGAACAAGATAGGTTAAATGGTTTTTGATTTATTGCTGAAAAACTGTCTTGCCAAAACAGAAGGGCGTAGGTGTCGTGAATTTCCTATGAAGACACGACTTTTTTTGATTCAATGTATTGTATAGTGGTTCTAGATGTAGATATATTAGGAGGTGTCGGGACGGAGCCCTTCTTTGTGCGTGGTCCGACACGCACTTGGCCGGTTTCATTTTGTAAAGATGTGATGTATAATTTTTTTTATTTTTATCACAAGGTCGTAATCTGTACAAATTATAACATTTTCTTCCAGGTGGTCAATTCCAGAAATGTATTTTCCCCGGAATGGTTGATGGGAGAAACAGTAGATCAATGCCAATTAGTAACATACGTACCTACGAGACACTTAATAAGTGCGTACATAATTTTAATAAAATAAAACATGTAAAACTCATCAGATTTTATTTTGTCCTAGCTCACTATAAAGTAAAAGTATAACAATGATCAAGAAGTGTCGGTTCAACCGGCGTCACTCGAACCGCACGCACACAGTAAACGTTGTAGTGTGGGTGATAATCATGGCCGCTCGCAGGCGATCGCGACTATGATGAGTTGTAACGAAATGTTTGTACCCTCTTAAAGTTAATAATTAATGTTAGTACTCAATCTTACAAAAATCGATTAAAATCTAAGCTTGTTCTATGGGTACTACTTAGATGTCCTTGTCATTATATCAGCCGAAGGACGGCCACTGCTGCTGGACATATGTAGGCCTCCCTTTCAGAGTGTCATAATGACTGATCCGGCGCTACCCGCATCCAGCGGACTCCCGCGACCTTTACCAGATCATCAGTCCACCAGGTGGGAGACCTACCGACGCTGCACCTTCCAGTACGTGGTCACTACTCGAGAACCTATCCGCCCCAACAGCCATCGGTTTTACATGCAATATATCCCGCCCACTGCCACTTACGTTTAGCGATTTGGAGGGCTATACGTATATCGGTTACTTTGTTTCTACTGCGGATAGCCCCAATACTGATGCAATCCCGCAGAAATACTTCCAGCATATTTCCATGCTTCTAGCAGATAATATCGATACATGTTGTTTTTTACATAGAATACATAGAAACCATTATAGATCCAGGAACAATCGTTCGTGTTCTTTACGTAAATAATTATGATGACTAGGATTCGAATATTCGACTATCGGCCTCTTAACTAACTGGGGTAAAGTGGTTTTAATTATTTTTACTAATTTAAGTTCCAAATGAAGAGAAAGTACAGACACTGTCTGTCAGACAGCGGTCAAAAGCCGATACGTTTTTTTTACAACAACCTAGTTACAATCACTGCTTAAAACCAGATTCTGCCAAACAGCTACATCTTTAAAATCAGAATATATATAGTTAATCTATCTATCTATCTATATATATATTACGCGAAGCCGATCCTTACAACGCCCATCAGATCTACAGTTATGGACCGATTTTAATAAATTATATACCATAGGATTCGTCCCATGCTGCAGATTTGCAATAAGGTCTTAGTTTTTTGATTTTTATCCTGGAAAATTTATTAAATTGATATTTACGAAAAATCCTGGATGCCCCGACAAATATAAGCCTCAAAATCGTGTTCGATGACGCCGCATACAAGCGACGGGTCAGCTTACCTTGGTAGAATTATACGAGGTGTCAAAATTTAGCTTGGTTAACACGTGACTTGGGAACTGGCTATTGTATGATTCCGGATGACATAAAATCAAATATGAATTAAAATGTTCCTGTAAGAAATATCTGGTACAGCATTACAAAATAAAATCTTTTGAGTCGAGAAATACTCAATATTATTAACTATAAACGAAAGTAAAATTACTAATTTGTTTACAAGACAATACATAATATTCGGTGTATTCGGTCTAAGTATTTACAGTTTACATGAATGCCAGACGTTTTGTGTCAACATTTAACTTATTTTTTATTGTGGCCCTTTACACGATTTTTATTTTCACAATACTGAGGTGTCAATATTATTGCGGTCTATAAAGAAAATACAAATTTTAGTGATCCGTTAATTTGATGGGGCCTTTTACACGGTGATTATTATCCCGTGATACACTTATATCACCATACGTTTACGTGAATATTGATGCATATTGAACCAAAACACGAACTATTTGGAAAAACGCGATAATATTGACATCTCAGTTTTGTCATTATATTAATCGTGTAAAGGGCCCCATTCATTTCCCAACTTAAGACCCTGTTCACATTATCCGATTTGATGAAGGTTTCGGCTCCGACAAATGTATGGAAATGTGACCGATATCGTGTCGAGCAATGTGAACAGTGACCAGTTTTCGTAATTAATAATACTAACAGATCCGCAGTGTTAAGCAAGACGATTTTTCTTATAGTTGTCTCTTTGGATCCTTATGGTTAAGCAAGATGAATTAGACCGGGACAGATAGAACGATCATTTTCGGCTGCTAACGAATTGTCTCCAACAATAAAATATATTTGAAAGCAGATGCACTGACAGGTGAACACCTGTCAGATATCACTTATCTGTCTCTCTCAAACTTACTGATTTGTGCATTAGAGAGAAGAGATCAGATGTTCAGAAATTGTTCAACTTAAATGAGCGGATTCGATATCTGTGGCAGTTTTCTATACATATAGGGATAAGCTAGCCTTTTTACTTCCACTTTTTGTCTGTTTGTCATTTTGCCGTGTTTTATGTACAATAAAGCCATACATACATACATACATAACCGTGTCGGCTCCAACGCCGATATCGGATCGGATAATGTGAACAGGGCCTGTTCAGTTCTGTCGAATAGAGCAGAAAATAAATGAAATGTTTACATAAATGACATACGTATTGTGTCACTTTTTTATTGTGCTCTATTATGTCAATATTATATTGTCATGGTTTAAACAAAGAAGTTGGTATACAAACCAATGACGCTTCAAATATACGTTCCGTATATCTTGACTGATATGATACCTGCCAAAACAATGACAAACCAAATTAAACTTTACGTTGTGAGTTACAGAACTGTTTCTGAGTTAATCATAGATAAGCTGCAAAACATTTTGAAAGAGAAGAGATTCGCTGTGTCTAAGTGTGTCTCTCTTCCACCTATTGCCATACCAGTAGGGTGATCAAGAGATCATAAGCAAAGAAGTTCTCATTGTAGTAGAGGTTACTTATTGGTGGATTTAGATCAAACGAACGAGAAAACAATGTTGCACTAATTAACCTTTACGACACCAACAACGCATTTGAAGTATATGCGCACCATCGATTCAATACAACGACAAATATATCCGTCATGGCGACGGCATCCAATGTGATATTAACCTACATGCATTTCTATAGATAATGCGCTTAAAAGGTTAAAAAAATAATTACAACCTTTAATTGCCGATATCATAGGTGTTATGATATATGAAATTTACCTTCGTACTTTATACTATGTACTATTTACTTATTCTGTGATACTATGGTTTATATTCTATCTCTTATGAAAAATGAGTTGGCGTGTAAGTGTCACTGTGGTTCATAAAGTATGGCGTTCAAAAGGTTAAAATGCTATTTTTTTTTTCAATATTTGTCTGAGGATGTCAAGCCCTACAAAGTTGAACCCTACAGAAATGCATTTAGGTTGATATCTCATTAGCCCATCATGGCCCACGTACAAGGCCCAGTTATGCGGTGGATCGGGGTGCAAATATGTTTTTTTATGATTGACTGTGACACAAATGTTTTTAAATCAACTTTGTAATCGAGAGCGAAGCCACGGGATAGAATATAGATAGGCTATATTCTATCCCGCGGCTTCGCTTGCATTCTTCGTAGTACGTCGACGCGGCGGAGCCGCGCGGGTAACTAGTTACACCTATTGCTGGGCACATGTTAGGTCGGATGACGGGACCATCCGCATATTTGTTATAATTTATAAATAGATTAATTACTAAGAACACGATATTTTCCACGGCACGGCCTTAACACAAGTACCTTTCTAACTTAAAAATTACAATAAACTTACTATGTATAACTTACTATAAATGAGTACAATCAATTAAATGACTAACAATCTCGGAAACCGAAGATATAACCCGTCGAAATTATCTGCGAACAATTTGTTAGAGTAGATATTTCCGACGCATGTTGCAAATATTTCCGACGGCTTGTACAATTACAATTTATATTCAAAATTTCTTAATAAATGATTTGATTTTTTATGATCCAGACAAGTATCTTGCAATTAGCAAATGTTTGCATTTTGTCCTTTAACTGAGTGAACATTATTTTATTCATAGAACTACAGAGCGGCAGCGTGTCTGAATTTCAATACAAGAAAATATCTACTGAGGTATGTAAGTGCAAAAGCGATTTCACTAAGTTTCAAATATTTCTTTTTAAGAGGGCGCAGTATGCTCGGTCTGGCTCGGTTCTCCATACAAACGTATTTACCCTCTCATTTTAAAACGCCATGCTAGAATAACATGAAAATTTGTATACACAATGGGATCCGGCATATCTAGGTCGGACCATAGTTTCTGTTGCTAGAAATTGTAAAAGAAAAAAAATAAGGCGGCTTTTTGAGTTTTTTTACGGGTTGTATGAAAACCTTAATTATCGCTGTATTTTTTCTCCATTATAATTTCAAGCAACAGAAACTATGGTCCGACCTAGATATGCCGGATCCCATTGTGTATACAAAGTTTCATGTTATTCTAGCCTGACGTTTTAAAATGAGAGGATAAATACGTTTGTATGGAGAACCGAACGTACTGCGTAGTCTTTTAAGTATGCGGCGAAAACAGACAGCAAGGAAAATACTTTTGAACAGATAAAGACATTACTGACTATATTATCATAAAAACATAGTTTGACTTGGAGAGGGAGTGTAAAATTTGAATAAGACGGTGAGTATCTATTTTTACACTGATGTTTGTACATGATAAAGCAAACTGGATTATTTTGACTAAAATTCAAGTGTTCATGTAGAGGTAATGTTTCATTTTTTTGTTATTCGTTTGTTTATATGAGAATGAGTGTAATACCTAATGTAGAAACCAAAGCCATCAGAGTGGACATTAACATCGCTCTTAAATAAAATAATAACATGAAAAGTATATTAATTTATTTAAGGGCGGAGAAAATTTCATAGTTCTAGGTCAACTGGAAGTACCTTATAAATTTTAATTCTCTTGATAGTGTTGAATTATATTTTTTTCGACAACGGCCGGAGCTTCTTTATAGGCATTTTGTTGTTTGACGTGAGTTTACTGAAGTGAGATTTCCTCACTTGACGAAATACTGTCAGTTTTACGTTTGCGCAGAAGAAATACCTACTATGCGCAGAAGCGGGGCAGTACTGTATTCTTATCGGTTGATACTGACAGCTGTCATTTTTCTTATATCGTACCGCCTCCGCATCGACAAATCAGAAGGCGCCTTAGAAGATTGATTTTTTTCACAACTTAAAAAGACTTGAGTATATTATGGTTTTAATTTCAACTTGATACCTCCTCCACGCGTTTCGGGGTAAAAGGGTCTTGACAGACAGACGAACTTTCTTTTTGAGGTACGGAACCTTTAAAGAACCGATATCTAACTCGTTCATTAGTCTATTATTAAATTTTAAATGGAAAAGTTTATCATTGCGCTCAAGTCATCCCAACTCTTGCCATATGCCTTAAATGTGATTGTGCTGTTTCTATGAACATGTCTGAATTCTATGCCGAAAATTTCCCATCCGCATTGGAAGTTATAGAAAATATTCCTGAAAAATACGTCACTACCCTCGACACTTGAGTTGCAGGCGTCCATAGGCTGCGGTGACCGCTTACCATCAGGCGGGTACGCTTGTTTGCCACCGACGTTTTTTAAAAAATACTACGTATAATTGAGTTTTGATTAGAACTGCTTACTTTATCGAATAGAATATCGAAATATCTAAAATGAATACGCTGCCTAACACAGCTGTAAATAAAAGAATCCAATGTGCTCAGGTCCTTTGATCCAAATATCGTCAAATAGAGCGTATCGAAATAATGACGTGGCTGTCGTAACATACGGACGGTTATCGAGAGTGTACACTGCTGTGCATTTTTTCTTCAATAATAAACCTAACAGCTAAATTTAGTTGCTTGTGTCTCAAGGGATCATAATAGTACATTGAATCCTGAGTGAAGCGACCGATTCTACAGTAGACTCTTGAGCGTAGCGAGTGTTTACGCCGAAGACGAAAATAATTTACTAGGCTGGTCAGAGGGTAGTGGTGTCGGATGGCTTATGGCGCGTCGGGATGGCGATGGGATGGCCGCGGGGTCGGTTTTTCGGCCACACATCAAAGGGAGTGGGCCAGCGATGGCGGTACGCATCTACACGTGGCTCATTCCGCAGTACGCGGGTATATTACACTCTTATTTATGGCGCGCGGTCGACCGCGGTTGTGTGTGGACGTTCGTGCTGTGTATTTTTTTTATCGGAGATGACGTGTACTTTTGCTCAACACGAAACAATAAAGTTTTTGGCGTTTAATTCTTTTTAAATTATTATATTTTGACAAAATATTTATTCAAATTGGACAATTAATTCCCATATTTTTTAATTATAAATAGCTATGTATTTTATAGCTTATTAAAAAGCAAAAAGACTTGTAACAATTGTTATGAATAAATAATTTCATTTCATTTGGAATTATATCAGGGAGAAAGCGTAATATGGAACCCAAACATAAAAACCACTAGGATAAAAATCGGCCAAGACCATATCGGGCCATGCTCAGTGTAGGGTTTCGTAGTTGCCTAATGAACTCACTTAAAAAAATCCATAACAAGCATAAGGCAATACTTTCACAGCTTTTCATACGTCTTTTACTAAGAACGGAAGACTTTTTACGATAACTCTAAAACTGCTTAACTGATCATGTCCGCTATAGTTTTTATTTAAAGTTTTTATTAAGCTATATTTTTATGATTTTTTAAATATTTTTTGGACCCATAGTTCAAAAATAAGAGGGGGGGGAAACATTTTTTTCCTTTGGAGAGAATATTTCCGAAAATATTCACTTTATCAAAAAAAAAATGGATGAATGCCTTTATTAATTTTGAAAGACCTATCCAACAACATCCCACACCGTAGGGTTGAAGGAAAATAAAAAAACCTGCCAAGTGCGTGTCGGACCACGCACAAAGAAGGGTTCCGTACCGACATCTCCTTATCTACATTGTTATGTTATGTGAATACAATGTTATGCGCTTATTCTATGATTTATTTTTCGAGATAGAACAGGTGTTTATATCTATACTAATATTATAAAGCTGAAGAGTTTGTTTGCTTGTTTGAACGCGTTAATCTCAGGAACTACTGGTTCGAATCGAAAAATTCTTTTTCCCCTCCTTGCAGTGGTGGCGCGAAAGAATTTTCGCTGGCCAACCCGGAGCAAAAAAGCACAGCAGTTTATAATTTTTCTTTAAAAGAAAAGGTATACTGAATCGTGCGCTATTTGTGTTCTTGAGCGCAACCCCTTGCAGTAAGTGTGTACCACTTTTGCCATACTTGTCATTTCATCACTGACGTCACGTAAATAATGTATGTCGAGTCGAGTATAACAAAAGCGGCTTTGAAAAAAGCCTTTTGAGTAGCAATCACATCTAAACTTAATTAAATTATTTACAATTAAACAACTGACGAAAACAAAAAAAAATACCTGCAAATACGCCTTCCTCGCAACGGAACAACAATTATTAGTGCAAGCTACGAGTACCTTGTAGATCTAAATTCCACTGGTTAAAAGATCAATTAATTATTTATGCACTAATCTTATCAAAAGAACAAATCACAACATCAAACATTCATACTATTCGTATTCGTAGAGTAACCGGGCAAATGTAAACTCTGTATTGCCACCCCATTCCGTTATTCAATCAAGAATCCAAAAAACGGGCACTTTCGTTGCGAAATTCTTGGTAAGTAATTAAATTATTGAGCTTCAAACTACGTTAGACCATTGTGTTTTATGATACAATTTATTTTATATTATCAAATATTATCAATTCTCATACTTCAAACCTACAACTACAGTTAAAAAACAAAAAAAATACAAAAAAAAGTGTTAATTTTCATAATCTCTCTCAGTCCGTGACGAAGAATCTTTCAAGATGTGCTATCCGTGCTGTAGCCCTTGTTGTGCTCCCTGCTGTGCCCCCTGCGGGCCCTGCTACTCTTGTTGTTCGCCGTGCTGTGCCCCATGCTGCGGCTACCGCTCCTGCTAAGTCCCTGATGCTGGCAGGACCGGGTGCACGGGTGCAAGTGTTGGCATATCATTACAAGTAATCTGGCGAGGGAAATTTCAAGTCTTTTTTTACGACAAAGTTTTTGAAGGGACGCCGCAAGCAGTGTCACTTCGTTTCCCAGGGCGACCATTTCTAGGCGGAAACTCGCCACGCTATTGGCGCAATGCATACTGTTTCCCAGACAACCTTACAACGACGCTTGCGCCTAGCCAAGAACGTCCAAACGCGAAGCTTTCACGCACCTTTCGACGCATTGTATAGTGTCATTGAACATCAAATTATAGTGCCAGTGTCTAGTTTTTATTTATTTACTTTTTTCATGTGTTTCAGTGTAATTTCTACTCATTGTTGTATAGAATACGTGTTTGATCTGTTAAGTTGCAGGCATTGCAGCATATTTTCTTATGTCTTCGCAGCCATGGATAAGGATATTTATAGGATCTGTTCAACTTCTGGAATGTCCTCTCTGTGCAGACAACAAATTTTACAAGGGAAAGCGGGGACTTGCCATCCATACGGCCCGCCTACACGCCAGCCGTATGGCAGTCGATCCTCCTCTGCCCAGCTCTTCTCAGCCCATATCAAGCGCCTCTGCAGGAGAAGTTATTCCTGCTAGTAAAACGTTCGCCGAAAGGTTGGGCGCATTAAAAATGTATGTTCCTGTTATAAAGAGAATACCGCGTGGGGCGCGTAGAGCAGTAGCCGGTTGTCTTACCGAATGCGTTGCCAAGGATGTCGCTGAAAATTCAGTTCAGGCTTGGGAGCATCTCCTTACTTTTCCATACTCTGTTCTCCACGTAAATAAATCGGTTAAAAATTCTTTAACTAATCAAATAAAAATTAATACTTCTCCAATGCCGTCTTCGTTCGTCAATTTACAAAATCATCACATAGTCAACACGCGCACTAATCCTTGCGCATATTCCAAACTGAAATCGGTTGAAAATAAAATGTCAGAAGGGAATGTGAGCGGGGCTGCTCGGCTCCTTTTCTCAAGCGACGACTTGGCAGCTCATTCGGTTGAAACTTTTGCCGCTCTTAGGGACAAACACCCAGTCCCCACAGCCCCCACTCAGCTGCCACCTCCTCCAACTTTGGGTGTCACTGGGATAACCGTCTCTAAAGACGCTGTGTTGCAAGCCATTCCCCACCGGCTCTGCTGGCGGCTTAGATGGTTTGTCACCTCAGCATCTTAAAGATTTAACGACCACGCCTTTGGGTGACACTGGAACGGCTTTATTAAAAGAAGTTACAGCCTTGCTTAACATCATGCTGTGAGGGAACGTAAACCCAGAAATAGTTCCAGTTCTTTATGGTGCCAATCTCGTCGCACTAGCTAAGAAGGACGGCGGCATACGACCAATTGCTGTCGGTTGTACCTATAGACGCTTGGCGTCGAAACTCTGTTGCCGAAAATACAGTCGTAAATTAACTGATATTTTTAAACCTCGACAGCTGGGTTTCGGCGTCAAAGGTGGCTGTGAGGCTGCGGTTCACGCTGCGCGCACGTTTTTAAACCGCCCGGACTATGAAACTTTTGTTAAGGTCGACGTGAAAAATGCCTTTAATTCGGTCGACCGTGGTGCCCTACTAACAATAGTCAAAAAAGAAGCTCCTGAGATTTATAGCTACCTTCGGCAGTATTATGGGGCACCTTCAAAATTATTGTTTGGTGACAAAATTATTAATTCTACCACAGGATGCCAGCAAGGAGATCCGCTTGGACCCGCAATTTTTAGTTTGGCTATTCATCCAATAATTTCTACTCTAAATTCTAAATTTAACCTTTGGTATTTGGACGACGGCTCCCTCGGTGGGGACGCTGAAACCGTTCTACAAGATTTGTAAATAATAATAGACAAATTCTCTGACATAGGCCTAGCTCTTAATTTTACCAAATGTGAAATTTTTCTAACCACCTTTCCCAGGATAGAAAAATAGAAATACTGACCAATTTTAACGCTTTGTTGCCTAATATTTCGGTTCATCAAAAATCATCGCTCACCCTTTTAGGCTCTCCAATTTTTGACGAAGCTATCAACCTTTTTATTAATTGCAAATTAAACCTTTGTAAGTGTACTTCTTCCCTTTTGTTCGAACTAAACCCCCATATGGCCCTTTTCATTATTCGCTTTTGTTTATTCACCTCTAAATTCACTTATTTACTAGGAAGCTGTCCGATTTGGAAATTTACATCCATCCTTTCATCAATCGACGACACCCTTCACGTAACATTAACCAAAATTTTAAATATTAATTTAGAATCAAATTCCTGGGTCCAAGCGGTTCTCCCCGTTAGGTTTGGTGGTCTGGGTGTTCGCTCCTCGTCGAGCGTGGCGCTGCCGGCTTTCTTGTCTTCCGCCTAAAGCTCGCTGTCTCTTGTCGGTATCATTTTAAAATCCTTACAGATATCCGTCTTTGACATAGCGAGCTTGGCGGAAGCCGAGAAAGCCTGGTGCGAGTCTTGCCCTGGAGAGGACGCCCCGGCTGCCAAACACAACCAGAGGGCGTGGGATACCCCCCGACTTAAGGCAGCCCACGCTGCTCTCCTGCAAAACCAGAATGATATGGAACGCGCCCGACTTCTCGCTGTTTCCACAAGTGAGTCCGGCTACTGGCTAAATGCGCTCCCTTCGCGTAATGTGGGCACTGTCCTGGAACCGAACTGCTTGAGGATATCGATCTGCTTCAGACTCGGAGCCAGGATATGTGCCCCCCACAGCTGCGTGTGTGGTAAAGCTGTGGATCAGCTGGGACGGCACGGCCTTTCGTGCTACAAGAGCGCCGGTCGCATTTACCGCCATAGCACGATAAATGACCTGATACGTCGATCGCTTGCCACCGCCTCGAGAACCCACTGGTATGGCGAGAGACGATGGGAAGCGCCCGGACGGAGTCACTTTGGTGCCGTGGCGGCTTGGCAGGGCTCTGGTTTGGGACGCCACATGTGTCGATACTTTCGCTCAGTCCCACATCCAGGGTACCCGCTCTCAGGCCGGCGCTGCGGCTGATCAGGCCCAAACCCTCAAACGCCGCAAATACTCATCTTTAATGAAAGATTACGAAATCACTTTAAAAAGAGACGCTGGTGGACACCTCTGCCAACGGATCGGTCTCGCGATCCAAATGGGTAATGCCGCTAGCGTCCTGGGATCCATGCCTCAAGAGGGAGAGCTAGACGCGGTATTCTTTTTATAACTTAATTTAATTTCATCTTAATATTTTATTTATTTTTAAGTTAGTTTAATTTGTTTTTTAATTTACCTTGTAAAATCTATAATTAATATTATTAACTCTACCTTATCATAATAAACTTTGTTACTGCAAAAAAAAAAAGTAATGTACATGATTTGTAAGTTCGTGAAATACATGCGCGATTATAGCGTATAGTTCACTAGTTCATACAGATAACTGCTGATATTGGCTCACTCCGCAGTTTGACAGAAATGTCCGCACTTGTGATCTCGTGTTTATATTAATTTTATTATATAATATGGAGATATTTTATTTGTTAGTAATATTAGTGGGCAGGTGAGTACGTTAATTTATAGTACATTCCTATGTTTAGTGACATTTAATCTAATCAGAAAAACATGAGCACCAACTAAAATTGAAATACAGAAGTGAAATTTATTTTTATATTAAATTATAATTATTAGAATTTTATATTTTGCGCAATCCATTCCACACAGTTTTCGATGAGAGTAAAGTATGGCAATGTTTTTATTAGTGCGCCAAATTTGGACAGTTTCTAAATTGCTAAGCCATTTATTCTAATATAAACCTTATCATTTAAAAGTCAAGGTCTAAATTCGAATGAGACACCTTACCGTAACACGATAATAATCGGCTTTCTTTCGGCGGCCATTTTGCGATGCGTGTCCTTGACAATTTACGAACGTAGTGCGTGCAATTTCAATGTCACGCGGCATTTTATGAATGAGATGGCTAGGTAAGGCAAGACAAAATACGCGGGTTTGTCTTAGAGTTAGCGCGTACAGGCGATGCCGATGCGTAGGTTAACTGGACCATGTTAAGTTTGCACCTGGTGCGTATGGCGCCGCATACAAATGAGGTGCAAACTCAGCTTGGTCGAGAAGTACGTGCGTAGTAAATAGTGAATGTAGTGATTGTTGAAATTTATTGTGAAGCTAAGATACTTATAGTCAATTTGTCCATGGCACTACGTGTTTATGTAATAAATATATTGTATTTTTATTGATGGATGATTTATGATGAGTTTGATATATTGTACTAAAAAATTTAGGCACGCCGGTGGGAATCGTATTGTAGGAGCGCTCCGCCGCTGCTTCCTTGTCGACGTAGGCCATCTTGGCTTTGCGGTCAACTTGTCTTGTTCGCGGCATTTTGGGGTTCTGGACTGGGGCTCACCAGTGGGCGGCAAGATCTCGCGTGGTTGGGCTCACCGCCGTAGGTTGTCCGGGGGTCGCGCGTGGAGCGGCGCGATGCCCTGAAGCAGCCGGTGGGAGGAGGAGTCGGCTTGGTTGAAAATCCTGCGAGCAAGTTGGGCGACGAAATCGTCCAGGCTCTGGTGTTGTAGGTCTCTCTTGATGTTTGAGTTCCGCGCGTATCGGGGGGCTTGGACGATGGTCCTTAGGCTCAGCGACTCTTGTGCCCTGAGCTTCTTCCGGCTAGATTCCGAAGTCAGAGCATACCACGCGTATGCCTTCTAGATCCCCAACTTCGTGCGGAACGGGAGGTTGCTGGCGAGCACTGGACGTAGCTTGGTGCGCGCAGTTTTCGCTCTTCGCACCGACTCCTCGGTGTGCTGATTCATGGTGAGGCCCCTGTCTATGGTGACACCAAGGTAATTTGCAGTGTGCTGCCGCTCTATCTCCTGATTCAGGAACTTTAGTGGCGGCGGTAGTTGTTTCCTTCCGATGAGGAGGGCCTGGGTTTTGCCCACGTTCACTGACATCCTCCATTTTGTCAGCCATTCCGATAGAGCGTCAAGATGGCGTTGTATCTTCTTTGCGGCATGCGTAGGAGAGATTTATCGAGGAAAGCTTTAGGCTATATAACATCACGCTACGACCAATAGGAGCGAAGACGCGGACGAAGTCGCGGGCAACAGCTAGTTGAGAATAAAACCTGTATGATGCCTAGCAACGAGGACTCTGAGTTTGTTTATATTAACTGTCAAGTTTATTAGTGTCAAAGAAAACTATTTACGGAAGTTTTGTTGTGAATATAAATATCTTCTAAATATTGTGAGTGACAGATTATAGTGCTTGTGCATTTCGGACTCCCCCTCCGCCACTGCAAGCCACTCGTAAGTGTTTATTTATAAAAATATCTTTATGTCGGATTTGTTTCTTTTTACATCCATGTATTGTTAGTATGTCTTAAAACTAGGTATATTGGAAGCACTCTGGTAAGTAATTTAAATCAGAATTCGGCCACCGGCTTAGTTTGCCCTATCCAGTGTACAAAATTGGGCAATCATACCTGCCTGCAACGGCACTCAGTATGCTGTTTGAACTTCCTCTTGGGCGTCCCAGCATGCATCGAGACGAGTTCCTTCCGAATAATCGCTTAAAAACCGTCCTTGCGCGCCTCAATGAACATACGCGAGTCGCTACACCATCGACGTACTACACCCAACAACACTCTGAATGCGTTGATATTTGAGGAATGTTGTTGAGATTATGATTGTGAGCGTGTGATAAATAGAAGGGAAATCTTAACTGAAATACCTACTATTTCGAATTTCAAATCAAAGTCTACTAACCCTTGAGCACAAAAGATAAACAATGAAGGCAAAAACGCCTTATTTAAATTTAAAACTTATCATTACATTTTTCCTACTGAGACCAAACATGACCAAATTAATCTTAGGTAATATAAGTACAAATAAGAAAGCTTAAGGTCACTCAGGGGGCTATACCTATAGAGTGAGCTATGTTCGGGGTTTCCTTGTGAGATCGCATCAGAAATGAGGAGATCCGTAGGGTCGTATACATAGCGAGCGAGTTTCAAGACTCAGAGTGGCAGTGGGCGGTGCACATTGTTCGTAGAACCGTTGGGGTTGAGTGGCGACCATGCACCGGCAATCGCATCGTGGAAAGGCCCCCGAATAAGGTGGATCGAAGATCATATCCAGCTGTGGACGTGTTTTGGCTCGTAAGATGACGATGATGAATTTACAAATAGGTGAAAGTCACATTATTATTGGTAAACGGGACTTTATCGGGTACAACTGAAATTTATTAAACGGTGGACTATTTAGCGGGCCAACAATTAGTTCCAAGTGGTCTTAGTAGAAAAAAACCGGCCAAGTGCGTGTCGGATCACGCACAAAGAAGGGTTCCGTACCTACACCTAGGTATAGGTAATATAGTCCACATTTTAAACCAATACATAAAATCCAAAAAGGTCGTATCATGATAAGGAACTCCAGGTACTTCAGTCCTTTTGTGTGGGCAAGACAGTTCTTCAGCGATTACTCAAAATCTGTTAAACCTATCTTGTTCAAACCAAATATCGTTGAATGTATTCATTAATGTTCACCACCTCAATTTTTTTCAATTTTTGGTTCATCTTACGGTTACATGTATTGGGTGCCCCCCCCCCCCCCCTTAATTTTTTTTATTTTATAATTTCACTAAATTATTGTGTAACGGTTCATAGAATACACCTTTCTACCAAATTTCATTATTGTAGTGCTTCTGGTCTCCGAGTAAATCAACTGTGACATACGGACGGACGGACGGACGGACAGACAGACATGACGAATCTATACGGATTCTGCTTTCACTATTCTGGCGACGGAATCTAAAAATATATATTTTTTTAATATTTTTAAGGTGGCTTAGGTACGTGTATTTTTAGTATTTTTTATTTGTCAATTTAGTTTTAAAAGTCAGTAAATCTGTTTTTTTTAAATACCGAAATAACCTTGAAATCAACAAATGCAAAAAAAAATGAGTCATAACTTGACATTACCTCAAACACTGCATTGACTGATGCGCTATAATCTCGTGGTGTCAAGATCCATTACTCGGAGGTTGTAACTTAAGATCAAACTTCTCCGAATCAAACATTTTAGAAAAAAAACTTATACACCAGGTGTTACTGCAGATGCTCTAAGGAAGTAAACTTGTAACTGCGAATACCTAAAAATAACATTTATTGAATCATGTGGATGCATTGTACTCCAACCTTAACATGCCGCCTGCGTAGGTATTTCATACATACGGAAACGCAATCCGATTCTTTTATTTACAAAAAGCTGTCTGGGAAACGGACGGCAGTAAAAAAATGTGGCATCAAACACCCAGCAAAATAAAAATGAGTTCTTACTTTCAATGAAGGTTTCGCTACATATGAGCGCAGATTTTTTTTGTATTATTCGGCCGTGTTTATTACACAGGACAGGACAGGACTCAAGTCTAAACTGGGGGGTTTCACTGGTGAGGCTGTTAATAATCATACTACCTACTTAAATGTATTTTGCTAAGGTATGTCCAAGAAAACTTCCTTGTACAGGATTTTCAATGCGATTGAGAGACGTCTTACTTCCATATTAAGATAACCTTAACAAATAGCCCATTACCCATTACCCAATAGGTAGCTATTGTTAAAACTTGTAAATAGGTAAAACAAGTAGGTAGTGAATAAAATATCTTAGACCTGCAATGTCTCTTTTTTGGGTTTCGTGGTAAACAAGCAACCCTTATAGTTTCACCATTCGCCGCGCAGTAACTTTTACTACTAGAAAGCTTGGCATAGGTATACATTTCAATGATGCCATTTTTTTATATGTTGTTACCTACTTCCCGTACTAGTCGTAAAGTGGGAATGCATTTTTTTATAAACTCATCGTGTGAGCCTTGTTTGTTAAACAGTTATATGGGTTTTATTTAACTACTTTAGATTCATGAATCCGTTACCGTAATATTAAACTTTAAATTGCAACTTTTTTTTAGCTGCCACGCTCCCACATAGAAACTTTAACGTGTCCATTTGCGCCACTCGTAAATAATTTTGATTATATTAAATGTAACGATATAGAATGACAAAAGGCCACAATGTAATGTGTTTTGTATTTAAGTACCTCTTAAATACATTAAACTAGTTTTTATGTAAAAGAAACACGAGATTAATATTATACACACACTTTATTTGTAATTACCATCATAGTTATTGAGACAACAGATTTACCACGATGTTACGATCTACACATTAAACATGTTCCATACTATACACTAATCAATAGCAATGTTATCCTGCTTAAGCACAACTACATTTTAACTATTTGCATACTCGCAATCATAATTTAATCGATCAAAGCATATTTACATTATAAGGTGATATTGATTATTAATTATGATTACTACTATTTAATAATCATAATTAATAAGCAATACCTAATTGACAAAAGTAATACTTAGGTTGATACTCTATTCACTTGTTGTCACCTTCACGGCTGCCTGGCAAGAGAGAGCTCCGTGGAAGGTGCCCGGGTATTTATGAACTCTGCTGTGTGACGTCACCGGGGAGACTGGAGTGGTACCGTCAGTGTTGTCAGCGCCGCCAAGTGATGGTCTTGCCACCCAAAATTATCCGGCGACAACATCCGGCTGTCCTGCTAACGGGGTCGTCCTCGACTCTCGTCATGGGCTGATGGTGGAGCTGCGAACATGACAAAAATAACATTTTAATACCTATTTATGTTTTATACTTGTGTTAATATATGCTTACAACCTTCAACAGTTTTTTGTATATAATGGAATTCAGGCGTGTATCGGCTTAACTTTGTGATTACATCGATCACATTGTTGTTTATCGCCTTGGCCCTATGTAGCAGTGTTCACCTCGGATTTCTGCTACATTTCCTCATTCCCGTTATATACAATGTACATGTTCGAAGCGTAAACATTAGGCCATTAATACTATTGCCCTTGCTATTCAAACAAAGAAGCTATGTGGTCTTAAGATGACATATGGACATATGTAACTGCATTAAATTGAAGTAAATATGAGAAATGTGTACAATTACCTTGATTTCTCCCGACAACATCCGGGTATTACCATATTATTCTGCAAGACGAATCCATGGTTTCATATTTTCTGCACAGGCAACGCCATCATATCGTTTAGAGCTTCTCTCAGCTCCTCGAAGATCTGTCACTTTATATCGGTCGTGGCCTAATACAGCTGTTATTTGAAACGGCCCTTTGTATAACGGCAATAACTTCGTGCTTTTGCCGTCATTCGAATGACTTGGGGTTTTTAGTACCACTAAGTCATCGACCTGATACTGAGGTGCCTCTTTGCGCTTAGCATCAAATGACGCCTTTTGTCGTTCAGCGTCTTTTTTTATATTGGCATCTACCATTTGCCTTAAGGAGGTAACGTCAACCGGGTGTTCAGTGTTATCATCGTCAGTGATTACATCAGTGTCCATACGAATTCTATACCCAAAGAAGACTTCACTCGGCACTGCGGCTGTGGTTTTATTTATTGTACTATTAATGCCCTGCTGAATTCTAGTCACATGTAGGTCCCATTTGTTGTTATCAGTATCCGCCCCCAAGCTACGTAAAGCTTCTAGAATTGTCAAATTATATCGTTCTACCTGGCCATTCGATCTAGGTACAGCTGTCGCTATAATATGTCGTCTGATATTTCGATCGTTACAAAACCCCGTAAAGAGTTTCGATGTGAATGCACTACCAGCGTCGCAAATTAGTCGTTTTGGGTTTCCGAATTGTTTAAATAACTTTAGAAGTTCATTAATTACTACCTGACTTTTAGTATTTTTCACAGCTGCTATAAAAACAAATTTGGTGAACGAGTCAACAAGAACCAAAAGATAGCAATTTTTTTGTGTCGTTTTTATGAAAGGTCCGAGATGATCTACATGTAGTGTATGGAACGGCCTGGCATATTTTGGAATGGGATACAGTTTTCCAGGCTTTTTACCGTGGATATTTTTATAGTAAATACAATTTAAGCAGTTTTTGATATATTTTGACACAGTTTTCTTTAAATGTGGAAACCAATACTTGGCGCGTATTCTTTCTATAGTTTTGTCTACTGCAAAATGACCTACGTCATCGTGATTAGCATGTATCACATTCCAAATACAGGACTTCGGTACAAGCCAACGCCTACCATATTCCGTCCGTCGGTATACCTTATTACCCAACACTTCGTAATCCTGAAATATACGTTTGTTCGCTTCGGCCTCGCCTGACAGTAAAATTTCACGAATACTACATATACTGGGGTCTTGCAACTGAACCGATAGCAACCAATCGCCCTCAGTAATGGACATCACGGATTCGACGTTGACTTTGTTGTCAGAAATTGGGTTTCTACTCAAGGCATCCACGTGCTGCATTTGGCTACCTGCTCTGTGGACTACGTCAAATGTGTACTGTTGGGCATCTAGCACCCATCGGCTAATTCGGGGTACGATCTCCCGCTTACTTAAGGCATGTCTGACTGCGTTACAGTCCGTCGTAATTTTAAAAATTGTTCCTATCAAATAATGCCTAAACCTTTCTAATCCCGCCACTATGGCCAACAGTTCTAGTTCGAACGAGTGATACTTTTTTTCGTCGTCTGTAGTTTGGCGACTGTAAAAATGTACAGGCCTTTCGCCTTCATCGGTTAATTGTGTTAAAATACATCCTATTCCGTCCCTACTGGCGTCTGTATAAAGATTTATCGGCAGTTTGGGGTTGAAAATTTTGAGCACAGCGTTATCAATTAAAGCCTGTTTTAATTTAGTTACAGCCTGTTCATGTTCATCATTCCAATGCCACTTGGTACCTTTTTTCAATAAATTGGTTAACGGTTTGCATAATAATGCACAATTTTGAATAAACTTCCGGAAATAATTGATCAGGCCTAAGAATTGCCGTACTTGATGTACAGTTTTTGGCGTCGGATACTCTGCAACTGCTTTGAGTTTTTTCGGACTGGGACTTATACCGTTTTCTGAAATTTGGTAACCCAAAAACATGATTTCTCTTTTAAAAAAAGCGCATTTATCTAAATTTATCGTTAACCCATTTTTTGATAGAAGGTCCAGTACCATGTCCAAACAAGCCATATTTTCCTCTAATGTCTCAGTTGCGATAAGCAAATCATCCATGTAACACACTACCCTTCCGAAACGTAAATTTCCCAAAACGGTGTTCATCAAGCGCTGGAAAACAGATGGTCCGTTACACAATCCGAACGGGACCCGTACATATTCATAATGCGAGTCATTTGTGATGAACGCAGTTTTGTGAATATCCTCTTCCCTGACACAAATTTGGTGGTACCCACTTTTTAAATCAAGAGATGTGTAATATTTGCATCCGTGTAATCTATCAATTAGGTCCTCTATAACTGGCATTGGATACTTTTCTTTGACAGTGATTTTATTTAACTGGCGATAATCCACACAGACGCTTTTCCCCTGAAGCTTTATCGACAAGAAGGGCAGGGCTAGCATACGCTGAGCGACTGTGACGTATAATACCATTTTTCAATAGCTCATCGGTCAGTTCGCGTGTGATAGCCCTTTCAGACTCCGACATTCTGTAGGGTCGTTGACATACCGGTTTGCTAGAGGTTAGTTCTATTTCTAACTCAACACAAGAAGTTTTACCAAGAGTAGTCAAATCCTGGGAAAAACATTGGGGATATTTGTCTAATATACTATTTAATAGCGGCTGATGTTCCTGAGAAACCCCACTGAGCACGCGTGAATCAATTTTGTTAATATTTAGTGCTTGTACGTTTTCAAAAGTTAACACATCACCTACCCGAGTGTACATTATACTTCTATCTTCAGTAAAGTTTCTGCCTATGAGTATATTGCACCCGGATAACGTATCCACAACATAAAGCGTTATGAATAGCTCAACGGTATCAACTTTCAGAGTGGTTGCTACAGCTTCAGTCACTTGTACCGAGGAGTCGCTTGTAAATCCTACCAAATTAATGGGACTATTCAACTTAAAAGTTGGTAATTGGTTTTGTTTGACAAGTTCACTGGTTATTAGCGAGCAATCGCTACCCATATCAAAAAAAGCCTCACTGACGAGATTGTTAACAAAAACCTGCTTATTGAATTTTTGATTTGAATTACACTCAGTTATCATCTTTACTTCTGATTCTTTCTCGACTTTTGTTTTAGGCTTTGATTTACAAGCGGCTTCTAGGTGACCATTCTTGCCACATGAATTGCAACGTATATTATCCTTAACTGGACAAAGGTTTCTTTTGTGGCCGCTCTCGCCACAACGAAAACAAGTCACGTTGGAAGTATATACATTACTATTCGCGGATGTATCGGTTTTAATGCTACCTTCAACCCTATCATTGCTATAATGACCCACGCTAGTTTGTCGGACATTCGGTTTGTTTACTCCGTAATTTCTTTGCGATGTTTGCCTGTCGTTTACCGTATTCACTTTACCATGTAAAAAGGATGCTAACTCGTCACAATGCCTAAAGTTCCCTGCATCTGCCGCGGTAGTTATGTTTGAATCACCAATTGTTCCGACTATTATTGAAATAATGTCTCGATTCCTAAACCCCAACTGAAGTTTGTCTATTCTACCTTTTTGTTCGAAAAAAAATTCGTACAAGGATTGATTTGGTCCCGGTTTGGCCTCAATTAACTGTTTTATTAACGTATACATATTCCGATTAATTTGAAATGTATCCGACAAAGTATCACGCCATTTCTTCCACTCCCACGTGGTCCAATTAGTTTCATTTTTTTGCAATGAATCCAACCACGTTTTGGCGGTATTTCGCAATTTTTGCAAAGCCATACTTTATCATGTTGTCGGCCCATCCAAAAGCACGAGAATTCGCGTCAACCACGTTAAGCCACATATCGATGTTGTCAACAAGGGGGTCAAATTCAGGAATCACTGACGATAATATTACATTTTGACTCACGGTTTGCGGTTGTTTACGTCTGTTTTTCTTCCTCCTTTTTCGCCTTCGATCCCTGCTGTTGTCACTGCTCGTGGATCGTGAGGACGCTGATGTTGATGACGATGACGATGATGAACTGGAAGTCGTAGATGGCTCCCTTGCTCGTCGCCTCGTTCTCTTGCGCTTACGACCACGTGGCATGTTGTGAGCGTGTTTTCGAGCACTTCTGATAAAAGAAACACGAGATTAATATTATACACACACTTTATTTGTAATTACCATCATAGTTATTGAGACAACAGATTTACCACGATGTTACGATCTACACATTAAACATGTTCCATACTATACACTAATCGATAGCAATGTTATCCTGCTTAAGCACAACTACATTTTAACTATTTGCATACTCGCAATCATAATTTAATCGATCAAAGCATATTTACATTATAAGGTGATATTGATTATTAATTATGATTACTACTATTTAATAATCATAATTAATAAGCAATACCTAATTGACAAAAGTAATACTTAGGTTGATACTCTATTCACTTGTTGTCACCTTCACGGCTGCCTGGCAAGAGAGAGCTCCGTGGAAGGTGCCCGGGTATTTATGAACTCTGCTGTGTGACGTCACCGGGGAGACTGGAGTGGTACCGTCAGTGTTGTCAGCGCCGCCAAGTGATGGTCTTGCCACCCAAAATTATCCGGCGACAACATATGTTGCTGGATTTATCGATCTATGAGTTCAAAAATAGAACGGCTGTTTGCCTAGCCGAGTTTCTTGCTGATGCTCCTCGTTTGCGCTGGTTATATTCCTACCTTGAAATAATAAAAAATAAATTGTATTTGTACGTATGCATTACTATTGCCAGTGGATTCCTCGACAGGAATGGCAATTCGTAGAATCGCCATTACCCATGAAGTAGGAAAGCATTTTTTTCTTCTATTTAAGTCATCATGTGGGGTATAATTGGATAGCTCTGTAAAGACCTTCCCGTGGCTGTACCTACACTCTGAACTCTTATTCAAGATCAAAAAACTACGACATATCGGTCACTGTCAAATGTGTCAAAGTTACTTATGTCATTGTTAAATAAAAAATCCAGATGTAGCCAGCTATTTCATAAATTATATCAATAATCAAATTATTATTGATATATTTTGAATTCAGGCTTATTATTTTTAATCAATAACGTAATTTTAAGCAACAGTGATATAAAATTTAAAAGTTACGTTGCTTTTTCTGAACAGTTCCATTTTAGTTTGCAGTTTTGTTTTTTAAGCCATAAAATACTTATGAATGATGCAATTTAAATAGATTACCATAAAGTCACCGTAACGGGATAAATACTGGGATGTCAATATTTTTGCAGTTTTCTACGTTGTTTGTATTTTGCTTCAATATTCACTTAATACGGATCGTGATGTGAGTGTATCGCGTGATAATAATCACAATGTAAAACGCCTCACTAAGACAAAGTAAACGGTTAATTACCCACCCAAATTAAAAGGGTTGTTTATGGTAAGCTGCCGGCATTAGCTGCATGAAAGCTTTTCTATCTTTATTGGTGGAACGCGTATAGGATCTCTATAGAAATCTTTACCCAGGTTATGGCTAACAGAAATGATGGCGATGGCGATCTTAAAGTAAGCTACACATATTTGATCTGCTATTTTGTCGATTCTCTAAATGTATGTGAAACTCCTGTATTTTTTTTAAATAATACGTACCGAATGTTACTAATATCAGAACAGATACAAGTTTTACTACCAAAAAACTCCTTTATATATTTATTAATTCAGGCATCATAAATTTATGCAACTAAGTAACAAAAACTTGTATATTTAAATCGTAAGTTTAAAACTTCCAATAAATATTTTATATGAGTGGAGTTTTTTGATAATTAGATAAATACAACTTTAACATTATATTTTTGTAGTGGCAACCCTCATTGATCTTGAATTAGAGTTTCGAGTATAAATTCTACCTTACAGTCAAAAATATAATTTTTATATGTATACATTACTAATACACTAATTTTTATACCCGGCTATTTCCATGATCTTCTACTAAAAATGTGTAAAGTACTGGCTGGTAATACTAACTGTACAACACAAATAAACCTCAGTATCTGGTTGCAGTCAGCAGTCTGCAATGGTTTCCTTCCGGCACCGTTCGTGCCCGACGAGCTATGTCAGTTGACAAAAATAGAAACACCAATTTGCTGGAGCTACATTTAGCCTTTCTAGTAAATTGTGGCTGTATTTTTTGTTTTGCATTTTGTAGGATTTTATGCGTCTAATGCAAATAATAAAGTTATTATAAACAGTGAAAGTATCAAGAATTTACTAAGATTTTGCATTAATGTGGGAAGAACGCTCGAATGTAGTTTGAATTATTTTAGAATGGCGAACGAAGGAATTTTTTTTAATAATTAAATATTACAAATAAAGAAGTTAAAGAATTCGTTGTTTTTCCTGTGCCGCTCCCACATTATCTATTTGATATAACAAAGATAGAGGCTAAACAATAGGCTATGATATCGCTAACGAGCGATCTCTTCCGGGTAATTGAGAAATGAAATTTAAAGCTGAGTAGGTGGTGCAGAATGTTTTCTTAAAGGTTATAAAAATTACAAAACAATACAAAACTCTACAATATTATCCATACTAATATTATAAATGCGTAAGTAACCTTAACCTCTTAACGCTCAGACCGCTAAACCGATTTAGATGAAATTTTTCATAGAGATAGTTTGTCCCGGGAAAGGACATACGATAGTTTTTATTCCGGAAATCAGGGATTAAAAGTGGGGTAAGTTTGTATGGGCGAGTGATATTTAAGCCTGCGTCTACGTGTGACAAGGCCCTAACATTGTACACAAACTGCACTCAATTGCTTCCTTCCGTCACAACTCTGGGCGAATCATGAGCCGGGATTACCTGAATCGAGTTTGTTTACTGTAAAATCTTATCTATCTTGTGTATTGTCGGTCATATGTTAGCACCAGTTACTGGATTAGTGTACTCGTAAGTCACTATTACGTAGGATATTCAAAACATTACCTAATATTTACAACATAGTGAATGTCACTGTCAGCTCAAATTAAAGACTGCTGATACTCCCTCATACGCGAAAAAATACGCAATTACTTTGCAGAAGCCTACTTAATGAATATTATAGATGTGTGCTATTTAATTATTTAAATCTTTAGCAGATACAAAAGCTTTTTTCGGTAGAATGGGTATCTCAAGAATACGTATAGTCTCGTGTTTTAGGGTTATCCAACAGCTCCTTCAATTTTGTAGGCGGAAAGCTATACGGAGATGTATTTGCTGCCAAGAATCAAAAGTTGGTTAAGTAGATTTGATTGAAGTAAGTTCTTGTTAGGTTAATAAGATATATTTTGCAATTGTACTCCCAATATATTCGACCGATTTATAAAATAAACACGTCCTGGCAACCATTTTAACACAGAAGTATAAAATCGGGAACGTTAAAACGGATGCATTCAACGTCCAGCGCAGACATTTTAATATCGAAGAAATATTCCTTGAACAGTGAATGCGGCTTGAATGGTAAACTTGCTTGGTAATAAATATAAATATTCAATCCCCAGTTGAACAATGCTTCTCACTGAGTTGTGAATTCTTCAGCAGCATTCAACTGAATTGAGTTACACTGATTTATTCTTTGGCGATTTCAACTAAAATATGTGATTTTTACACGGTGAATTATGTAAAAAAATTGTAATCATAGATAATACTGTACAACAATAAACGTAATAAATATATGCATATATTTCGTAAGTACATATATGCTCCTCTGATGTATTGGCAATGAATATCGGTGTACCACAGCCACCACAGGGCTCTATTTTGTAAGGGATTGCAGGACTCGTTTTATCCTGCCTCGTCTACGACTGGGCCGTTTATCCCAAACTCGTCCAGTAATCCCTTGCTTCACAGCCTCTGCAGTAATGTACTATTTTCTCAAACATGCGCCTAAATGTATGCATTAATGTCACGAAAAGAGGACATGAAGTTACCTGTTTATGGCTCCCTACATTACTTCTTGGCCGGTGGCCATGGAGAATGTATGAAAATAACATTATTGGCCGCTGCTCGAACTTTTTTTTTGCTTACTAAAATCAACTGATAAAGGAAATATTATATAGAGCAAACCGCCGCGATTTTATATTTTTAAATCGTTATGTAAATTGGTATTTTTTTAGGTTTTTCCGTTTTTTTTATCGTTCTTATATTTTTGTAGCATTTTTAGTTTTTTGTTATTTTTTCGAATTTTTCGAGTATTTATGTATTTTATTTTAAGTTTTTCGTGTTATTTTGTAGCGTTTTTTGTTTTTTTGGTACTTTTTGGTTTTTATGTTTTTTGGCATTTTTTGTTCTTTCGTGTTTTTTTAATGCTGCTTGTATGTTGTAGCACTTTTCGTGTTTTTAGTAGTATTTTTGTAAATTTTGGTAATTTTTTTAGTTTTTACTTGTTATTTTGTAGCGTTTTCGTGTTTTTGGACTGTTTAAAAGGTTTTTCGTATTATTTTATACTTTTCTTCAGTAATTTTTTTTTAGCTTTTTTATAAGTTTTTTCGTATTTTTTTGTACTTTTCGTCGAGGTTTTTGTTTTTTCATGGTTTTTGGTATTTCTTTTAGTTTTTATGTGTTTTTTTGGTATTTATAGTTCTATCGTGTTTTTTTAAATCGTGCTTGAATTTTGTAGCATTTTTCGTGTTTTTAGTTGTTTCTTCGAAATTTTTGTGAACTTTTTTTTTGTTTTTTTTTTTTGTTATTGGACTGTATAAAAGTTTTTTGTCATTTTTTGTACTTTTCGGCAGTTTTGTATTGTTTGTTTTGGATTTTTTATAAGTTTACGTGTTTTTTTGGTATTTTTTAGTTCTTTTGTGTTTTTTAAGCCGTGCTTGTATTTTTGTGGCATTTTTCGTGTTTTTTGTTGTTTCTTTCGAATTTTTCGTGAATATTGTTTTTTTTTTTTACTTTTTTCGTGTTATTTTGTTTTTTGATGTTTCTGGATTTTTTAAAGTTTTTTCGTGTTTTTATGTACTTTTCATTAGTTTTTGGTTTTTTCATGTTCTTTGGTATTTTTTGTAGCATTATTCGTGTTCTTATGCTTTTAATGTTTAATTATTTTTTCGTGTTTTTGGATATTTTTGTAGTATTTTACGTGTTTTTATTTAATTTCCGTTATTTTTCGTGATGCTTTGCTATTTTTGGACATTTTGTATTGTTTAGTTTTTTTTACATTGTAGATTTTTTATTGGTTTTTTTTTTGTAACATGTTTGAGAAAAGTACTTTACAATCCTCGGCGGAACAGGGATACTTCACGGCCTCTGCAGTAATGTACTATTGTGTCTTTTCCGCTCACAGGACAATGGTGTCCCGGATTTTAGAGAGGCGTGCATGGAGTCGAAGTACCGAGGTAACGAAGTACCAAACGAGTACCACATGTGCAACACGTAGAGGCCCTTTTGACAATCAAGGGGTGCACCGAGCGGAAGCTGTTCCTGACCATGTCATGTCATGGAACTCACACAGAGACAGCACCTGCCAGGGTCTACAGGGATTATTGCTAGTTGATGGAATCTTAATGAACGAATATAATGGGATTTTGAGTGAGACAACGTTTACAACAAACAACCAACGGACTTATTTAAACCACAGACAGAAGTTAGCTTTTCATAAAAAATAATAATGCTTAACTGAATACTCCTTCCTTAATGGGAATCCTAGCTAACTTAATAACATAGGCTTTTCATTAAATTTGGACCCTGTTTTATTTGGAAACGGCGACGGCTCGCAAATTACTCGCATAGCACCTTAATACTAATGTGCCCATACCGACGGGGTTGTAGGACTGTATTGCGAGTTTTCGAGTAAAAATATCTGCTATTCATGACCAAAGTATGCTTGTTTACTCGCACGATTGAAAATAAATAAATAAAAATAATAAATATTGGGGGACAATCTTACACAAATCGACCTAGTCTCAAACTAAGCAAAGCTTGTACTATGGGTACTAGACGATGATATACAACACTTATATAGATAAATACATACTTAAATACATAGAAAACATCCAAGAACCAAGAACAAATATCCGTGCTAAATGCTAAAATAATGCCCAGGCCGGGATTCGAACCCGGGACCCCTAGCTTCAGAGGCTATGTCACTACCAACTAGGCTAAACAGGCCATTATAACGTTAAAAGTATTTTTCAAGAACGTTGACAGTTCAAATTTACTTACTTGACTTGCTTGAATTGCGCATTCTAAAACAGTTTTTTTTAACGGTGGATAAATTCCGATTTATAAAGAAAAATGTAAAAAAATTATAAAATAATATCCTCCAACCACCCCTTATTTCCAAAGTTTACAAAGAAAAAATATTAAATAAGTATATGGCGTTAATATCAATGTACATATTTTACAGAAAAAATATAACTATTTATATATATATTTGAAATTTATTGCTTAATCATGTTATTTCATGGTGTTACAGTTTAAGAAAATGTCCAGAAACACGAACCCTGCAAGGGCACAGCAATCTTATACCTAATAATATTATAATTATTACAAATTAACGCTATATATGGTTATTATTTACGGATTAATTACAAAATTAAAATCATATTGGATTACAAAAATATACAGGATAATGTCACTTATTACTTAAGAATAACAAAAAATGTATAATATAATTTATATCATTACAAATGAATGTCAATGTTTACAGGAATCAATATCAAAGACACCATCATAGATATTTTTTACCATCATAAATATTTCTAAGCTAAATTTGTACTTTAATCATCTTTGTTTATATTTTTGTTATGAAAACTCGTATAAGAACATACTGAAAACACCTTGTTTCAAATAAAAAATGAAATTGTGTAAAAATGAAATTGTGTAAGTTTCGGTACGGTTGAAACGTTCGGCAGTTTTTCGATCTTCAGCCGAAACATGATTTTTATGCCGAAACCGAGACCGAAACTAAAAGGTCGGTTGGACATGAACACTAAGGAATTCCCCACACGCCTATGTGCATTGATTTTTTTCTTTCGCCTGTTACGTGTATGGAATGCCCCCGTGTTTTTTTGTAATTTCACTTCATTATATGAAAGTAGCTGTTATCAAATCATTTTTATGGTAAATTGGCTGTAACATACGAATGGACGGACGGACAAACATGAAATTATAAGAGTACCGTTTTTGCCATTTGGCTACAGTACCCTAAAACATTAAGTAAGTAAATATACTTTTTTTTAATCATTCACAAATGCAATATGAAAAGCGCATTCAGTGTGTTGCTTTCAAGTCCCGCGTGCATTAAAATTGATGGCCGCCCTACTTATACCTCATTTGTCTTGTACGAGACAATTTAGCAGAAAATTATTTCACAAGACTGACTAATTATTTGAATTAATTAACTGGGCAAGCCGGGCAACAAACAAGTGTCAGATGAGTAAAAGTAAAAGTAAAAGTAGTTTATTCTTCAAATTAGGCATATTACATGCACCTATGAACGTCAATAAACTACCACCGGTTCGGAAAAATAAACCTCTGCCACGAGAAGAACCGGCGTAAGAAACTCGGCGAGGTGTCATTTTTTCAAAACAATATACATTGTATAGTTAAATATAAAATTACAGTCTCAGTTACTACAAAAATAACAAGCTACAGTAGAAATGATTAAGATGATTAAGACAGGACCCAAAAAGGGTTACTTATGTGAAAACTCATGTGTTAATCAAGCTACAATGAACCTTTTTGTCAACCGGTTACGATGCGGGTGATTAAGTTTTGATAAAGTAAAAGGATCCTTATTATGATAGATAGTACTTGTGGCATCTTTGTCTAAGTTTTAAGTATCTTTGTTAATAGTACATTACTGCAGAGGCCGTGAAGTAAGGGATTGCTGGACGAGTTTGGGATAAACGGCCGAGTCGTAGACGAGGCTGGATAAAACGAGTCCTGCAATCCCTGTTCCGGCCGAGGATTGTATAGTACTTTTCTCAAACATGTTAGAAAAAAAACAATAAAAAACTACAATGTAAAAAAACTAAAAAATACAAAACGTCCAAAAATAGCAAAGCATCACGACAAATGACGGAAATTAAATAAAAACACGAAAAATGCTACAAAATACAAGCACCATTAAAAAAACATGAAAGAACTAAAAAATACCAAAAAAAACGTAAAAACAAAAAGAAATACCCAAAAACATGGAAAACCAAAAAAAATCGAAACTAACAAAAAAAATACGAAAAACTTTTAAAAACTCCAAAAATATCAAAAATCAAAAAACGTTACAAAATAACACGAAAAAACAACAAAAAAAAACAACAAAATACAAAAATACAAGAACGATAAAAAATACCGGAAAAACCTAAATAATACCAATTTACATAACGAATTAAAAATATACAAAATCGTGGCGGTTGGATCTATGTAATATTTCCTTTATCAGTTGATTTTAGTAAGCAAATTTAAAAAGTTAGAGCAGCGGACAATAATGTTTGTTTCATACATTCTCCATAAGCAGCCATAAGCAGGTAACTTCATGTCCTCTTTTCGTGACATTAATGCATACATTTAGGCGCATGTTTGAGAAAAGTATTTTTAAGTATCATTTGTATTTAAGTAATAAGTATATTTTTTTGGTTCAGTGCAATTTTAGGGTTCATGACATTAGGACTAGTGAAATTAGGTAAGAAATTCTTTTTAGGGCTAACGGAGGGGAGCCATTTTTGTTCTGTGTTTTGTTCGAGGCTTTTGTGTTGGGCGATGGTTACAAGTATCTTTGTTCAAGTTAGAAGTATAAGAAAGTATAATTGTGGTATTACTATTATTATTTATGAATGGTTTAGAAAACCACCACTTCTGATCACTTATTTTAGCTTGACTTTACACATCGTGCTAAACCTAATGTTAAATAAAATTAAAAGAAAAACAAAACTGATTCTCAATTTAACAACAGGAAATCAGTCACACAATCAATTATTTCTAACAAAATGTCCCCTATGTGTAAAATTTCGCTAATCTATTGACTTAATTTGTCAGTAGGTTAACGAATAAAACATTCAATAATGTATAGAAGATAACATTGTATTATATTTAATTTAACTAACTTCATCGCATTCACGAACCAATCTCCGTAAATTAATGTCGCCACTCCATAAAATTAAACATTGTTGTTCCGTATTTCGTTCATTTATTAACATAAACAACTAAGTTCTACGCCACAAAATTTTAAACAAAGGACCGTCTTCATAAAATTTTAGCTGATAATAATAAAATATGAAAAGATTTTATCACGATATTAGAGGGATTAATGGTACTCCGCTTGCATGTCACGTCCCGTTTAACCTTTAATGCTTTTCAGGGTTCCATATAACAAAATGTGTAGTGCCTATAATTCAAACTAACATAATAAAAGCATCATGTGCTTATTCTTTTGTAGCTTTTGTGGTATATTATCGCCACCGAGCTCCATTCAGTGGCTAGTCGTATAAATAGTACACAGGTTTTTCCTTGTTATACCGAACTACGTTAATCTTTCATAAGACCTAATGCATTTTTTCTTAAAAATTAAATTAATACGATTATTCTAAAACAAACCTTACCTTATGACTTCTATGCAATGATATTTAATAGTTATATTTCTACAACTATTTTTAAGAATAATGCATTAGAGCCATTAGGTCTAGTGAAACATTAGGGCAAAAATTAGTAGGTCAAGTGATAGGATGCCTAGTCGAGTAAATCATCATGCTGGACATATGTAGGCCTCCCCCAAAGACTTCCACAATGACCGGTCCTGCGCCACCCGTATCCAGCGGATACCCGCGACCCTTACCAGGTCATCAGTCCGCCGTGTGGGGGGGCTGCTCTTTTCGGCACATGGTCGCCACTCGAGAACCTTTCCGCCCCAACGGCCATCGGTTCTACGTGCTATGTGCCCCGCCCACTGCCACATAAGTTTAGCGATTTGAAGGGCTATATCGGTTACTTTGGTTCTGCTTCGGATGGCCTCATTCCTGATATGATCACGCAGATAAACTCCCAGCATAGCCCTCTCCATTGCTCTTTGGGTGACTTTGAGCCATCTTATGAATCCCATAGTAAGCGACCACGTTTCAGTACCATATTTCATCATTGGGGCAACACACACTGGTCAATAACTTTCGTCTTGAGACACTGCGGAATATTGGACGAAAAGATGTGCCGTCGCTTTCCGAGTCGAGTAGTAACCTATTATTATTAGTACCTAAGTCGTACCCTGGCTATAATGCCGTGCTTAGTATTATAATTATTAACAATTCGACCATTATTGAGAATAAGTATATATCTTAGGCTGACATGAAAGAAACGATTTTCCGAGATTGGACCCGTAATGAAATGGGGATGAGAGATTCTTTTTAAACTTCTTATTTTCTTTTTTATGCCTTAAGCTGTCACTAGTCTGTAGCTTAGTCTTAAACTACTCAATATTCAATAATCTTTGCAGAACCTTCAGCTTTTCGGACTTGTCAGCATTGGTACGTTTTTGTTGAGACGACTAAAATTAATTCATGCAAAAGGGCGGTAGCGTCTGAAATGGGCATAATCTTATCATTCGCATAATTGTACGGCTTCACCGCAATAGCAGGATAATTTTTTTATCTATGACAAACACTGCGAAATTATCTTTCCAGGTTTAATGTTGCGTGCCAACTTTAAATTCATATTAGTTGAATTTATGAATAAAATATAGCTTAAACTCTACTTTGTCGTTCAAAGGAATTTCAGGGAATGATAAATAAGATTTTTTTATTTCATGTACGGCGATGTATCTTGTATAAGTATATTGAAATAAAATAATTTCTAATACACATCAACCCTCGTGAAGTACCCCAATGAACGCAATCTTCGCAATCTTTTCAACAGACTTACGCTGTTTGGCGTTTGACATGTTATATGCCTTTATGTTAAAACATTTTGAAAATATAATATCTATAGGTAAAATACTTAAGAAAACGACCTGTTGTATGTAGTTGTGACGTGTTCGAAAAGACATTACATGTTTGAAATGTGTCATAAACAATAAAAATGTCTATTGAAACAGGTCACTGCCTACAACAGGTCCTATTCGTATTTTTTTTTTATCAGCCCGCAGTCGTCCACTGCTGGACATAGGTTTTCCCCTATTCTCGCCACTACACCTGGTCCTCAGCTCTCCGCATCCAACAGCTTTCCACTACTCTCTTTAGGTCGTCGGTCTACCTGGCGGGAGGTCTTTCCACAGAGCGAGTCGTTCGCTTTAAGTTTTTTAAAAAAATCTTAAAATTTATTTAGTTAAATGGCGCGTATGAGTAGACGTTTTAATATTAGAACACCTCTGGGAATTTACTAATATCTCACATTTTTTGTATAAACAGAGTCTTAAATTATTCGGTATCTGTGATAAAATCCAACACCGTTGCTTCCGTAAATGTCCTCAAGTTACAGTTGCTCTTAAGTAAAATATCACTGACCTAGTTCCTATAACTGCTTCGTGTTTTAGAGTAATTTCAAATTGAATACGTAAAACAAGAAACCTGAAACAAGTAACTTACAAAGTTTGTCCAATATAGTATTTTGTTGAAGAACTAGTTAATTCCGCGTGAAGGATAACAAACACCACTTTGTCCTTAGGTCACAGATCAGTAGGTAGATCACCAGTCCGTTGGTGCGATGACATTTGGCAGTCAGCGGGGAAGTTGGTGATGAGACTAGCACAGGGCAGGATAAAGTGGCGTGAGCATAGTATGTCATCATATCATTACGTTATTAAACAATCTCAAATCATGTTCATAGTGTCTTTGTGTTGCCGTGTATTGCCTTACTTTCAAAAGTTCGATTCTGTTCAGTTAAGCATGCTATCTAAAAGCTAAAACTGCCAGTGACTCTTGTGTTGGAGGTGTGTAAGAACACCGAATGTACATAATTATAATTAATTCTCTGTTTGCCCTGAAGGTTGACTGGTAGAGAATGCCTTATGGCATTAAGTTCGCCTTTTGTATCTGTAACTTGTATAGTATAAAGTTTAAATAAATAAAATATATAAATAATATAATTTATAAACAAGTCCATGAAATTGGGGGAGGCCTATGTCCAGCAGTGGATGATGTCCTTGGGCTGATATGGTGGTGTATATAAGGCCACATAAAAACGTACTATATATGGCGTGCTTTGTGTCGTAGCGTCACTTCTATAATTTTATTATAAACACTAGATGAAAGCCCGGCTTCGCTCGGGTGAAATAAATAAGAAAGAAATAAACAAAACATTTATTCGTGACAGTCATGCAAACGACGAAAGAAATAGTGTACAAAAATGTATAAAATAAAAACATTACAACAACGGATTATCATGAAACTTCGAATCGTATAGAAATATAGTCTGTAGTCTGGATTGGGAATAAAAGTATGGAATGGAATTATATGGAATTGGGAGTAAAAGATTACGCAAACGACGTCACGGGCAAAGGCTAGTATCTTTGCAAGTTAATCCTAAGCATTTTTATAAGGGTAGTATTTAAAGGCACATAAAAAATTTGACACCGTAATCAGTACTGATTTGTATAGCTAAAATACTAATCGTTCATTAAAATTCAATTCAGATGTGCATTGTTAAATATTGATGTGCCAGTCAGTATTTTTGGTGCGAAGTCAGAGCTGCTAACGCGAAAAACAAATGAAGTTCGTGCATCTCCCTCTCCGTCGCACTTGCAAATTCGAGCGACACAGAGGGAAACACACGATGTTCGTTCGTTTTCGTTTCGCGATAGCACCTCTCTATTCTCCGCCAAATTCTATTCAGTGGGGCCCTTTACACTCAATATTATCGCGATTTTTAAAATTGTATGGGGTCTGTTAAACGCTTAATACTATCACAATACAGGTGTGTTAATATTATCGTGGTTTTCAAAATCGTATGGATTTTTCTTCTATATTCATTGCACGTGATACGGATCGTGATATGAGTATATCGCGTGATAATAATAACCATGTAACAGGCCCCTATGGATGTTGCTTCAATATTCAGTGTTTCACGTGATAATAATAACAGTTGGTAATATTTTCTCCAATTAATGGAAGCTATTTAACAACTTGTTCCGTTTTGCCAAAGGTATTTCACCTTCCGATACGCGCACCATCCAAGAATAGGAGCCGTCAGACCAGAGGGCCTACCACGATCTGAAAACGAAGTATTTCCCTCTCCGCGCTCGAATATGCAAGTGCGACAGAGAGGCATATATATTTAGTTTTCGGTTGGTAGCACCTTAGTCCGAGCGTGGCGGACGGTCGAAGAAAGTCAAAGAACATTCCGTGTGTTGTCTGTCACACATATAATTTTGTAGCTTCCCATCGACCTATGAACTTGAAATTAAGTGATAATGTTTATTATGAAGTATATTTTACCAAAAATATTAATATATTGATAAATCACATTTGTTTTTTAGTTGTACGGAACCCTCAGTGTGCGACTCCGACGCACTTGGCTGGTTTTTTATTACATTTTGAATTTTATTTCTCTTATAGTAAAATACCCTATTCGTTTTAAAGTTGACGCCTGAGGGCCTACCGCGAACCAAAAACGAACTATCTTCCTCTCTGTCGTTCGAATATACATGTGCGAGAGAGGCAGATACTTCGTTTTCGGCTCGCAGCAGCGCCTCTAGCGTCCGAGCGCGGCGAACGGCATGAGCTGAGGGTCCACTCCGAAACTCAAAATCCCAACCCCGCACGGTGCCGTCCCTCTCACTCTCCTGTCATAGACTATATGAGTGAAAGGGACGGCACCACACGAAGCCCGGACTTCGAACTTCGGAGCAGTCCCCCAGTACCACTAAGTTATAAGATAGAGCGAGATAGGGATAGAATTTTGCTAGACGTTTAAAAACCATAAGTCACCTAGTAGTTTGTCACAAACAAAATAGAGACGCAGCTTTAAGATGGCGGACAGACTCAGCAAACATTCAAGTGGTGTCCTTTACACGATTAATATTATCATAATACTGGGGTGTCAATACTATCGCAGCTTTCAAATTTGTATGGATTCTGCTTTAATATTCACGTGATACTTATCGTGATATGAATACATGTAACAGGCCCCATACATTCGCTTTGAAGGCGGTTGTTGTGACAATCAGTCTAGCTAGCACGATAGATTACACCGTTACGTTCCATGTGACGTTTTAATACATTTCGCCCATATAACGTGACGGCATAAGTTATCGTGCTAGCTAGGCTGATAGGTGTATAGAACGCTTGAAAACTACAAAAACAAAACGCTGCAGACGCGGCTAGCCGAATCCACACAATGGGCGATGATCACCCAGAACGCAGCCCAGCAACCTGGCCAACATACCGGACGCAAAAAAGTTCACGATTTTCGAACGTAACTGACACTGTCTGTGGAAGTCTGGGACTATGTAGTGGACTGTAGTTTTAAATGATAACATTCACTGGTCTGTACTGAATATATTTGCAGCAAACACACAACACAATACTATTTTATCAGAGGTCACAATATTATACGTCCGTCCGCTGGATCGGATGAAAGCAGAGAGAGAGTATAGATAATAACAAATTATGTAAGTTTTATAATGGAAATAAATGTCAGGGATGCCAACCTAACGCTATCCCTGTTGTGATGTTGGCAGTGGTGTCAACACTGTCAACCAACAAATTTAAAATAGCAATATAGTCTGTGGGCAATATGGCCGACGTTTTGTCATCAAATTAACACTTTTAAATGCAAAATACGCGACAATCCGAATTTTGCGGATACATATGTTCAACTCAAAAATCGTTATTTTTATACGTTCTTCAATTTGAGACTGGTCTCGTTCGGGTCTACCGTACCCCTGCACGAAATTATTAATATAGATATACATGCAATAGAACATGCTCACGCTATAACGTACCCGGTGATCATAAACGAGCAAAAAATATAGCCTTTCTCCTACTAATTTACGCTGAGTGAAGGAGAGAGAGCATAGTCAACAATATTGGCCCAAGCGTAAGCTCAGGATAATTATTTCATATAAACCATTGTGCTTAGACATATTTTCCATTACTTTTTTGCATCTGCCGCCTGCGTTGACTAATGGGCGGTCGTTAATCACGAGCTTTTTCTTACAAATGTATCACTTCCCAAGTAATTGGGACTGGTGCTGAAAAAACTGTTGCGTTGATTGTATGAAAAAAATGTATAAGATGTCACTGGAAATTTAAACTTTGTTGGCCTAATCTCTCTTAAAATAAGGCATAATTTAGGTACATTTTCATTATCTCAACCATACCTTTATTAAAAATGCGACTGCACTGAAAACACTGGACCGACTTATGGTATGGAGATATGTACGTAGTTCTGGTTCGTGAAAAAATATAGGATACTAGCTTTTGCCCGCGGCTTCGCACGCGTAGAACAATAAACTTTAGCCTTTGTTTTTTTTTAAACCCTATAAATACTTTTCTTTTATTGTAATAAAGGAGTAATATTGTAATAAAGGAGTAAATACACAAAGTTTCAAGTCTCTCACTTAAAATTTTACTCCATCCCCATACAAAATTTGTACCCCAATTTAACCCGCTTAGGAGTGGGTTTTTCCAAAGCCCTTAAAGTAGTTTTTTCGTATTGTAATAAGGAGTCCATACACAAAAATTCAAGTATCTGACTTAAAATTTTACTCCATCCTCACACCAACATTCAACCCACTTTTTACCCCCTTGAGAGTAGAATTTTAAAAAATCCTTTCTTAATGGGTACTGACGTAATAAAAACTATCTATTGTGAAAAAAACAGCTTCCTTGGTTCAACGGTTTGGACTGAGCGTTTATTTAAGTGATTGAGTCGGTCAGGAGTTTGCGCCCCTATTTAACCCGCTTTGGGGTGGGTTTTTCCCAAACACTGAAATATTTTTTCTTGTATTGTAATAGGGAGTCCTTAAACAAATCTTCAAGTCACTCACTTATAATTTTACTCCATCACAAACTTTACACCCCTATTTAACCCGCTTTGAGGTAGGTTTTTCCAAAACTAAAATTACTTTTCTTATATGGTTATACGAAGTCTATACACAAAGTTTGAAGTCTCTCACTTAAACTTTTACTCCATCTCCATACAAACTTCGCACCCCTATTTAACCCGCTTAGGGGTGGGTTTTGTCAAAACCCTGATATTGTTTTTCCTGTATTGTAATAAGGAGTCTATACACAAAGTTTCAAGTCTCTGACCTAAAATTTTATTCCATTCTCATACAAACTTCTCACCCCTATTTAACCCACTTAGGGGTGAGTTTCTCCAAAATCCTAAAATTACTTTTCGTATACTATAATAAGGAGTCTATACACAAAGCTTCAAGACTCTCACTTAAAATTTTACTCTATCCCCATACAAACTTTGCACCCCTATTTGTCCCATTTAGGGGTGGATTTTTTAAAACCCTGAAAGCACTTTTCTTGTAATGTAATAAGGAGTCCGTACTCTCACCTACAATTTTACTCCATCCCCATACAAACATTCAACCCCTTTGTACCCCCTTGAGGGTAGAATTTTCAAAAATCACTTCTTAGTGGGTACTTTCGTTATATAATATACCAATCGTGAAAAAATCAGCCTTCTAGGTTCAACGGTTTGGGCTGGGCGTTTATATAAATATATCAATCAAAAAGGGTAAAAGAAGGAGTGGAATTTTGCCTCGGGAGCGAGTGAAAGTCGGGGAAAAGCTAATGTGAACAGATAAAAAAACGCGAGAAGATTTAATATCTGTAACACCAGTGGAATATATGTTTTGAGATACAAGTAAATCTCATGTTCAATTGTGGAAAAGGACATCAAAGAATGCTAAAAACCCCAAAGTACATGAAATAAAGGCCGAACTCGGACATGTTATCTGCAAAATAGCGGAATAGACGTGGATGACGCTGGCAGAGGACCAAAAAGTTACTCTCGTATTTATCACGTCATTTATCATTCTATAAGCTTTATATCATTCTTGCCAAGCATTTTGCGGTCGGGTCTTGTTTGGATGTATACAATAATAAATTATTAAGGCATATTACCCAAAATAGACATCGCCTGTACCCAATTTTTTAGAGTTCAATAGCAAACAGCTAAAATGGGAAGCCATTGGTGGCATTTTGTATCGCTAAATATCCCAAGAAATAATTTTGCTTTCGATTTGAAATAATATAATAATAAAAAGGCTAACCCCGACGGATTGAACATGTTTTTTTTTTGTAAAAGACACACAAATTAGTAACGGATTGCGGCGATACCCATTCTACACTGAGCTGTAATGATTTTTCTGGGTCGGAACAATCACACAATCGTTGTGCGGAACCCCCGGTGCGGGGGTCGGACTCCTACTTGACCGGTTTTTTTTAAATATAGTTGATAAGTTAATTAGTCGCAGAAAAGTTATGCGATGACTCTGGTAGACGTCAAAAACCATACTGAATTATTTTTTTGGTTCCTTACTGAAACAGATGAAGGGGTGCATGTTGAAACTAAGTGGTTATTTCTTATTATTATATCCTCGTGTAATAACTTTGTCTGCCAATTTATTTCTTCTCTTTGGCAAAGTTACTAAAAATCTATAATAAGGGCACTGTACTCGGAACATGGTTTTAAAAGAAAGTAAAAAAATATAGGTATAGTACATTTTAAAAATAGTACATTACTGCACAGGCCGTGAAGTAAGGGATTGCTGGACGAGTTTAGGATAAAAAGAGTCCTGCAATCCCTGTTCCGGCCGAGGATTGTATAGTTTATTTCTCAAACATGTTAGAAAAAAAAAACAATAAAAAAACTACAATGTAAAAAAAAAACTAAAAAATACAAAACGTCCAAAAATAGCAAAGCATCACGACAAATAACGGAAATTAAATAAAAACACGAAAAATGCAGAGACCAACGAACCAACGAACGCCAAATACTACGGTCCTTACATACTTCTTTCGCTTCAATCACATCCATACATCTTCTCATACATGCTCGTCGGTTGCGGGTACTTCTGACCTGGCCCTTTTTCAGTATCGCCGAAATTTGATCTAGATAACCTCGCCTTGGTCGTCCCCTTCCGATCCTACCACTCATCTCCTGAGCGTAAATCCTCTTAGTCATTCTACTTTCACTCATTCTCTCTACATGCCCAAACCACCGAAGCATACCCTTCTCAACCCTAGTCACTACATCATCTTCTATTCTACATCTTTCTCTTATCACACTATTTTTTATCCGATCACACAAACGTACCCCACACATACTTCTTAACGCTCTCATTTCAACCGCATTCAGTCTACTCTCATGCTTTTTCTGCCATACCCAAGTCTCGCTTCCATACATGAGTGTAGGAACAAGCACTCCTTTGTGAACCGCTAGTCGAGCCTTTTGTGTTATATTTTGGCTGCTGACAAACGAGTGTAATGCTCCATTCACCTGATTTCCCGCTTTCACTCTCCTTTCAATGTCACCATCACATTTTCCATCTCTTGTAAATAAAGAACCCAAATACACAAATTCATGCACTTGGTCCACATATATACATTACATGCCACCGGCCAAGAAGCAATGTAGGGAGCCATAAACAGGTAACTTCAAGTCCTCTTTTCGTGACATTAATGCATACATTTAAGCGCATGTTTGAGACAACATTTTTAATTGCTTTATTGACGTTTGATATGAGTATATATTGGGTTATTTGCCGTGTACTACTCGTATATAAAAGATAAATCATCCATGTTCTATCTGCAATTGCTCAAACGTATGTTTCGAAAATTATTTTCAGTTTTTTTTTATTTATGTAGCCGAAAAAAAATATTTTTGAAATTAGCGCATGAGTCTATTATATTTGATACCCATCATGATAGCTTTAAGAACACTTTTTTAAATTTCATACAACAAATTTATGACGTCATACTCCCCTCCCCCTTATGCCGGTTGGATCTGGGAATAGGGCGCCTACCACTCTTTTGAGGAGATATAGTTGCCATAATCGGGGCACCCTGGGCTCAAAGTTTCTTTCGCGCCATGCGATAGGAACAGCCCCACGTATCCCTACTCACGCCGTCCAGGATCTCCTACTCCCATGAAGGGCGGTATCTATAAAGCATTTTCCACCGAAAAAAGGCTTCTGCCGGTTATTGCAGGCTCTTGCGGTCTGTCATCGTCATCAAAGAGTATGTCTTGCTACTAAAATAAAAAAATAGAGAACCTATCGTGAGGGGTATCAAATAAAATACAATCATGCGCTGATTCCAAAACTACATATATTTCAGCTAAAAATACCATTAAAAATTCGCAACATGGCCAGGTTTAGAAATACTCTGTTAATTATGACTTTGAGCTATTATGACTTGTGACGACGATTAAGGAACAATAAAACGTCACGTTTTCTTACAAAACGCTCTGCCTTGAGAAGAAAAAGATCAATTCTGGCCTATAGATTGTTTTTACGATTAGAGTGAATAGATATGATAGCTTAAAAAATTGTAAAAAAACCGAAGCCGAGTTATTTATTTTCCTTTTGTCAGCTTACTCAAACACTACATTTTTAAACGATACAATCAAGTCAAAATTAATAAATAGTACATTATACGATACAAATGCAGAGAACAGAAAATTCTCAACGAGTGGTGATAAATTGAAACACGACCGAAGGGAGTGTTTTAAATCGACACGAGTTGTGAATTACCTATTCGCACGTGTATCGTACAACGTTTTACAGTACATATGGTACTTTAAAGTTTCGACATAGGCACGTAATCTGCTGATTACCGCACGAGTAGCACCATATGTAAGTACTGTAAATAATTATTTAAGTAGAATGAAGAAAAAAACTAAAAGGAGACGCAAATTTGGAATATTTGCTATCAATAAAAGCAGCCTTTGTTTCACCTAATTAGACAATCGTGTATAGTTAAAAATAATTATATCAGAAAATCAAATCTTATAATATAATTTCATAATCTAGCCAGTACAACATAGTGCCGAGTGCGTGTCAAAATAGTGATCATATATAATTGTACTAACACATTATTATTTCATTAATTAATTAACTTTTTTTTTGCGTATGGATCCATGTTATCCGAAATAAATGAATTATTGTTATTATTATATTTAGTCTCAACCCAATTCAATGATTGATTGTGTTTCATGGTAATACAGTTAGGTCTCATGGGAGTATCGATGAAAGAAAAAGCGTTGTAGTGTTATAACATATTTACTTATCTGGTACGTATCTATGTTACTCACCGGCTGCAACTCAGCGTAGGCATAAAACTCTCTTTCAAAATCCCAGGGCGCCTTTGCTACGTGTGTGGTAAAGAAATGAGAGTAGAGAGATTCAGGAGAAAGTCTTTAATTTCACAAAAGTCACTTCACATAGATTCACCTTCCACGTCACTGTTACGCTTGATGTAAAATTAAAGTAGAAACTAACCTTTTGTATTTTCACATTAATTTATCACTTATGCATACAATACGCAGCCTTTCTCCGCTGATGCCTTCAGGAAGCAGGTCTATGGTATGGGTGGAGCGGACAGACCAGCTCGGACACCGGGCACAGATCGGAGTGTTGTTCCAAAATCAATCTTGCATATTTTTAAGAGGACATGTAAGGGTGAAACTAAGAACCCCTAGAACAAAATCAGAAACCAGCTGTAAAACCAAAATCCGTGGCCAAGCTAACACGTGTGCACATTATAAGGTTAGATGGGAAAGCGGCCATACTCACATTTCGGGTTCCTGAATTAGATTTTAAGTTGTAGGTAGACTTTCTCCTATTTTCTTCTATACACTAATACTTAGGCATTGCGGAAAGTTTGCTTCCGAAACCCTGACAAAGGCGAGGGCCACACCGACATCTTTTTTTTAATTTAAGGTGCTCGCGTCTGTGTTTCAAGCTCCTCCGATTCGAAAAGGCACGAAATTACCTAACAGCGACATAGGCCTGGGCTGTGGCAACTTTTGGAATTAATTCGGCTTATAACTAATCGTGCGCGCGCGCTAGCTTAACCTATTTTAAAAGTTTAACTATTGGTCCCGAGAGGGCGCTCATTTCCATAACGAAATTTTATTAATTACTACATTTTTGATTTTTAACTACACCTAGTTGAACGTTCGCGTTACAGTGTATGTCGGGCACGCGCAATGTAGGGTTCCGTAGATGTTCACCCGTGAACCTGGACAGATGTACATGGCGAGACTATAAGGGTTCGTTGTTTACTGCGGAACCCGAAAAAAGGTCCAAAACAGGATTGTAGGCGTGACTGATATGTATACTACTACTTTTGCCAAATTATAGCTTTTTAGTTAGTACCGGTTACATAGCTAAGCTGCGGACAAATAGACAAGAAAGTGTTCGTTGTTTACTGCAAAATCCTAAAAAAGGTCCAAACATAACAAAAAGAAATCAGAAGATTCGTTAAGACTCTAATATGACACTTTTAAAGGTATCTGTACAAAAGTACCTCCATAGAGTTTTAATAACAAAAAATAATTTATTAAACGGAGTTTTAATTAATAGTTGATTACCAACCCCTGGGCCGTTAAATAAAATTCCCTCCAGCCTTTCAAAGAAAGGACGGAAATTGCAAAATATTTACATTTACAATTAGGAGATTCCATTAACAATAAAATTTTATTTCTGAATTAATCGGAAACCGTTCATTGGTGACTTTGAACGGTTTATTTTGAGAGCCTCAATTAACACGTTTTCCTTAATTGCGACCTTTATGTCTGCCGATACGCAGATCGCAAGGGCCTAGAAATTGATTAGGTTTTTTTAACTGCACACTACCTATTATACGAGCACAATGTTTTTTTTTTTGAGAAATCCTTATTTAATGTCCTAAAATCTATGTTGATGACGTGAGGTCATGGATACAAAAACTACAATCACGTTAATTTTGTGTACACATAGCAAGTTTGAAGAAGAGTTCGTAATTTTCAGACTTACATAAGCTCGAAACCCACATAGCGGCGCGGCGTAGGGCGGAAGCGGTTTTACATTTTTGATCTTTCTGAAACTGTGGACTGTCGATTAATGCTTCATATTAGGTAGTTTCAACTTCGAGAAAAAGGTTAATCGTAGAATCTGACTTGGCTGGGCAGCGTTCAGAAAGCTATACAGCACATCTTTTCATCGAATATTCTGCAGTGTCTCAAGACGAGAGACTTTGGCCAGCGCGTGTTGCGCATTGACACTGAAACGTGGTCGCATACTATAGGCCTATGGTGGGCTATGCTGGGAATTTCTCTGCGTGATCGCATCAGGAATGAGACCATCCGCAGCAGAACTAAAGTAACCGAGCCCTCCGAATCGTTAAAGTTAAGAGGCTGTGGGGGGCACATAGCACGTAGAACCGATGGTCGTTGGGGTCGAGGGGTTTTCAAGTGGTGACCACGTACTGTAAGGCATAGCGTGCGCAGGCACCCCACACGGTGGTCTGATGACCTGGTAAGGATCGCGGGTGTCCGCTGGATGCGAGTGCCGCAGGACCGGTCATTTTGGAAGTCATTGGGGGAGGCCTATGGTCAGCTGTGGATGTCTGTCGGCTAACATGATGATGTCACACACGCCGTCTCCACTCTATCGCACTAGCGAATACCGCGCGGTTTTTCTATCGTTTGTTTAATCTCTAAAGGGGGGGCATTATGTCGTGACAAACGCTAATCTATTCTGGGATAGCTATTAAAATTCACGTCAAACGGAAAGAATTAGGTACCTATGGCTTTTTTATTTCCTGTTACTGTCCTACCGTTACTTTTATTCCCTGTTACTTATAAACCGTATCAACATCACTAATACTTTTCATATACATATTACCTATTGTTTCCAAAGGCAACCTTACTGTCGTCGAATTTGTACATAAATGACTTATTCATTTAAAATAATAAAACAGGAAAATAAAGCCATGGATTGGTAAAATAAACTGTTTTCAAGAGATAAAAATAAAGGTACGAAACTGAAAAATAAAGTCAAAGGCAAAATATGCCTAACTTATAATTTGATGTACTGATCGAGGTCAGTATCAAATAATGAAAGTTGTGCCGTTCTATATTTATCTATATTATTTAGATAAAAAAAATCATACTTTTTCACACTGTACTGTTTGAAACCGGGTACTTATTTAGATACAGTCAAAGCCTTAAAAATATTATACGATTTGCCCTACACGAATAGAAACGTGTCATATGAAGCGATTTAAATTACGTATTATAAAACAGTTTTTTTTTACGGAGGGTTAATTTTGACTTAAGAAGGACTTATGCCCTACTCCCTTAATTTCGAAGTTTACGAAAAACACAATATGAAACTATAACTCAACGTTCCTTTCAATATATGTAAATATTACAGGGAAAAAAAGTATCTGTCTAGATTTATGAATCATCAATAAATATATCTAAATTCAGTTTGTATAATGCTCCGATAGATACCGCTGTACCTATGGCGTTCAATTTCTCCTGAGTTAGTGGGGTCGGGAAAGGTACACGATCGTTGTACGACAATTCACACAATATCTTTGAAGCCTATTTGTTATTCTGATGTATAAGCTATATTATTGTAAAGTTTCATTAAAATCCATTGAGTAGTTTTTATTTTAGTACTCGTAATGAAAATAAGTAGTAGGCAAGAACGTTACAAGTAATTATTTAAAACTAGATGAAAGCCCGGCTTCGCTCGGGTCAAATAAATAAGAAATAAATAAAGTAAACATTTATTCGTGACAGTTATGCAAACGACGAAAGAAAAAGTGTACAAAAATGTATAAAATAAAAACTTTACATTAACGGATTATGATGAAACTTCGTATAGAAATATAGTCTGTAGTCTGGATTAACATATGGAATAGGGAGTAAAAGATTACGCTGACTACGTCACGGGCAAAGGCTAGTATCTTTGCAAGTTAATCCTAATCATTTTTATAAGGGTAGTATTTAAAGGCACATACAAATTTTGACACCGTAATCAGTACTGATTTGTATAGCTAAAATACTAATCCTTCATTAAAATTCAGTTCAGATGTGCAATGGGGAATGTCTGAAATTTTTAAAAGTCCTTGATTATTTTTCTAATGGGAGGAATAACCGTCGCCATTAACAGAAAAAAGTTTCAGATTTTTCGGTTGCACCATATATTTTATAAAAATACAAACATTTTATATCACCTCGCGTCTGCCCCGTATCGGACTACTAAGATTTTTTTTTAATATTCGACGGACTTAGAAATTGCCTACCGCGATCTGAAAACGAAGTATTTCCCTCTCCGCGCTCGAATATGCAAGTGCGACAGAGAGGCATATATATTTAGTTTTCGGTTGGTAGCACCTTAGTCCGAGCGCGGCGGACGATCGAAGAAAGTCAAAGAACATTCCGTGTGTTGTCTGTCACACATATAATTTTTTAACTTCCCATCGACCTATGAACTTGAAATTAGGTTATGAAGTATATTCTACCAAAAATATAAATATATTGATAAATCACATTTGTTTTTTTAGTTGTACGGAACCCTCAGTGTGCGACTCCGACGCACTTGGCTGGTTTTTATTGCATTTTGAATTTTATTTCTCTTATAGTAAAATTCCCCTTTTCGTTTTAAAGTTGACGCCTGAGGGCCTACCGTGACCCAAAAACGAACTATCTTCCTCTCTGTCGTTCGAAACTACATGTGCGAGAGAGAGGCAGATACTTCGTTTTCGGTTCGCGGTAGCGCCTCTAACGTCCGAGCGCGGCAAACGGCATGAGCTGGGGGTCTACTCCGAAATTATAAATCCTAACTTCGTATGGTGCCGTCCCTTTCACTCTCCTGTCATAGACTATATGAGTAAAAGGGACGGCACCATACGAAGTTCGAATTTCGGAGTAGACCCCCAGTACCACTAAGTTATAAGATAGGGCGAGATAGGGATATAATTTTGCTAGACGTTTAAAAGCCATAAGTCACCTAGTTGTTTGTCACAACAAAATAGAGACGCAGCTTTAAGATGACGGACAGACTCGGCAAACATTCAAGTGGTGTCCTTTACACGATTAATATTATCACAATACTGGGGTGTCAATATTATTGCAGTTTTCAAATTTGTATGAATTCTGCTTCAATATTCACGTGATACTTATCGTGATATGAATGTATCACGTGATAATAATAACCATGTAACAGGCCCCATACATTCGCTTTGAAGGCGGTTGTTGTGACAATCAGCCTAGCTAGCACGATAGATTATACCGTTACGTTTTATGTGACGTTTTAATACATTTCGCTCATATAACGTGACGGTATATTTTATCGTGTTAGCTAGGCTGATAGGTGTATAGAACGCTTGAAAACTACAAAAACAAAACGCTGCAGACGCGGCTAGCCGAATCCACACAATGGGCGATGATGGCCCATCACCCAGAACGCAGCCCAGCAACCTGGCAAACACACCGGACGCAAACATAGTTTACAATTTTCGAACGTTCCCAACCCGACGCTGTCAACCAACGAATTTAATATGGCGGACTTTTGTCATAAAATTAACACTTTTTAATGCAAAATACGCGACAATCCGAATTTTGCGGATACATATGTTCAACTCGAAATCGTTATTTTTATACGTTCTTCAATTTGAGACAGGTCTCGTTTGGGTCTACCGTACCCCTGCACGAAATTATTAATATAGATTTGCGGTTGTATCCTCGATATAATACCGTGATTCGTCGACCCCGAGTGAACGGGATAAGTGCAATCAAATAGGTGTGTACAATTCGTGCAGACACGTGGAGCTCAATTTGATTAGATATATTGATAACATGTTGACACGTAAACTATAGCGCGTGATCGTGCTTGCTTCCACGCTAGCCAAATGTTGATTAGGTGATGGGGGATTTTTAACGCAAGCTAGATCTACCATTTTAGTGTGAAAACTGACATTTAGGTGTACACGCTCGTAAACCCCATATCCCATCTAATATTGATATTTGTATGTCACGGACATGGGTGAGTCAACATTTTGTGGAACTAAATACACGTAATCATGGGCCTGGTTTAGATTACTCATGACTATAATTATTAAATAAAGACTAAGCGGACAATTTTACACAAAATTGAACTAGACCTACAGTGGGTATTAGACGACGATATATTTCAAAGATATCATTATCATCAGTCGTTCCCGCAATGCTGAGGATCGTGACATCATGTCCTTTTTTTGAAAGATATAAATACACATAAAATATCCAAGTCTGATGACAGTATACTTTATTTAATCACATTAATAACAAATAACTAATAAAATTAATTAAAAATTAAACATACCTACCTACCTATAACTATAATCTAAAATCTAAGTTAGGTCCCCCAAGTCTGTTCCCTGCGGAAGGGTGCCCATAAGGCTGGCTGCATTCCCCCGTTGAATGGCGATGCCTATTCTTTGTCCGAGGAATGAGCCAGCCCTAGGGTCATGTGTTGTTTCCAAAAGTCGTTTTTTTAAATTCTGAAAAAGTGTATGGGCACCCTGACTCCACGGTCCTAAAGTCTCGACTGCGAAAGCCGCAAATATGTAATTATGTGTTAGATTGGCATATTTGCGGCGCTTAAGGGCCTCAGCCGCCGCCGCCGCTCCGCCAGCCCTCATCGATGTGGAGGCTAAATGAGACGGCGCTAGGGTGTCCACACAAGTGGCATCCCAAATGAGCGGCCGTCCCATTTGCCAGGGAATGAGCGTCATTCCATCGGGCCTCTTGCCGTCGTCGCGTCCCAGACCGGGTGGTTCCAACGCGGCGGGCACGCCCGCGCTGACAAAGGCCCGACGGATGACGTCGTTCAGACTGGCGTGGCGGGACAGGCGACCGGCGCTCCTTTGGCAGGAGAGACCGTGGCAGCCTAGGCTGTCTACTTCAGATCCGCAGGGACAGCGGTGGGGGACAACTAAATTAGCTCCTAAACGAAGGCCGACAGCCACCCTTAGGGAATTATTATCTAGGAGGGTTGCGCAAGTTCCAGAAGGGAATGCGTGGAGCCAGAAACCGGATTCATGTTGGGACGAGGCTAGGAGTCGGGCTTTTTCGGAGTTGGAGGAAGCTGAATCTAGGAGCCAATTTTGAACCTGGTGGCAGAGCGGTTCGTCCCACAAACGCTGAATGTGTTTTTTCGAGGGGATTTCTTTACCAGGACAAGCCGATCGCCATGCATTTTCTGTTTCCGACAGGTATGCTACTTCGAAGTCACGTAGTGACGGGTCAAGTATTTTTCCTACGAGGGATAGCGTACTGTGTACGGATGACAGAAATGCCGGTAAGGCGACACTAGATATTTGCCTTATGCCTAGGCCACCAAACCGGATAGGCAGTGAGGCATGAATAAAACAAATATTCATTTGCATTAAAAAAACACATGCCCTGACAGGACCGACAGCTTCCTTCATAGGCAGGGGCACTATCCACTAGAATAAACCGGCCGTCAATAATTACGCCGTGATAGCTCAGTTTCTGAGCCCCAGCCCTAAATAAAAAAAATATTTTGTATACGAAACAAATCAACTGCACTACACTTAAATCGCTGGACAAACGCCGCATTATGCGACCGCTGTAAAACGGCGTGCCACAAATTTCTGCAGGAGAATAATACCCCGACCGACACCACAGTCACAGTGACCATGACTAAATGAGTATCGCAAGTATTTAATTGACTGTCAATTTCTATTAAGCTGACTTCCTGACTTGGTGGAGCAGGAGCGATATGTGATAGGTATTTTGTTCTTTGACGTGAGTTTACTGATGTGAGATTTACTCACTTAACAAATACTGTCAGATATTACATTTGCACAGTAGATTATACCATGCCCAGAAGCACGACAGCACTGCTTTCTTATTGGTTGACACTGACAGCTGACATTTTTCTCATATCCTACCACCTCCACGCCGCCAAATCAGGAAGGCGCCTAAGGTGAATTCATTTGATCGCCTGTATTTAAGTAATACCCGGGTATAAAAATAAATAAATAAATATGAGGGGACAACTTTTTTACACAAATCAAACTAGTCCCATAGTAAGCTCAATAAGTCTTGTGTTATGGGTACTAGACGACGATATATTTAATATATACTTAAATGCATAGAAAACACCCAAGTCTCAGGAACAAACGTGTCTGCTCACCACAGAAACAAATGACAATGCCCTTACAGGGATTCGAACCCGGCTTCTCTAGCTTGGGAGTCAGTGTTACTAACTAGGCTAAACACGCCGACAAATATGTCCTAAAACTACGACCAAGACTACCGGGGGATGGGCAGCAGAGCATCCCTAGAATGCGGTGGAGGTATTGTGATCGCCAACCCGCATGCCAAGCGTGGCGATTATGGCAGTTACCCCCCATGAAATTGGGGGTGGCCTATATCCAGCAGTGGACGTCCTTCGACTGATGTGGTGGTGGATGTAGGTATGTCGGTAAAAATAGTTATATAGGTACTACCTACCACAGAACTAGATACATTTTTAAGGTAATGTTAACGTTGAAATGACCATGCGCTTTATTACTGATTGCTCATTATTATATTCTCTGTGATTACATTTTCACAAAAAAACAAACAACAATTCAAAACTTTGACACGGAAGTATATTTACAGTGATGTAAATAAAGAAGTACGTATATCTAAAAAACTTAATAAGATGACCTGTTGTATGTAGTTGTGACGTGTTCGAATAGATATTACTTATTTAAAATGTCCAACACAAGCAAATCAAACGCCTATTCGAACACGCTACAACTACATACAACGTCATCTTCTTAAGTTTTTTACCTATAACATAACGTTTGCAGAATGCTTACTCACAGCCCCTTGCTGGACGATTGTTATTGTATTTAAAAGTTAGTTAATGTTCATGGTATTTTTCCGAAACAATATATACTTCTTAGATGAAAACGCCTCTTTACCTTGCAGTTAAACTCATACTGAAACCATAGGGACGAGAAATATATAGGTTACATGGGACTTGATCTAACTGATGCATTGAACGTAAACATCGATGTTCTCTGTGAGTATTTTAACTCTGGTTTAGTCGGCCCATTTAATAATATAATATGTATTTTAATTAAATTTGTTGCATGTTATTGGAATTGCATTTTAGACATTTCAATTTTAATTTCACTGCGTAATTAAATATCTATCTATATATTATACACGTATTGCGCGAGGCCGATTTGGATTGGCCTTAGTCTCTCCTGATGGAAAGCGATGACAAGGCCCTTCATCCTTTAATGCATAATTGCGTTCTATACGTTGGCCCTTCATGGCCCATTGTGTGGTTCTGGCATCAAATGTCAATACCAATAATTGCCAAAGTCGCATCCATCGTTTTTTTAGATTAGATAGAATACTTAGAGTATTTCTAAAGAGATCCTACACGAGTTCAACCAAGAGGAACAGGAAAGCTCTTATGCAGCTAAATTGAGAATTAGTCTTAAACGGTTGGTGCCTATACAACAACCTCTTTAATTTGGGCGGGTATGACGTGGACATGATAATGAGGCAAATAAAAAAAAGGTGGAACTATGACACGGACTACAAATGATGTATCTCTCCCTGTCGCTCTTATTCAATTTAGTACATGACCATCTACCTCGGTAGTAGTGGTATTATTATTTGGCATTTTCTCTGGGGTACTCTAAGGATAGGAGTCATGTTACAGAACATTCATTTGCGGAACTGTGACAAGGACAATAAATGATATATCCCTCACAGTCGCTCTTATTCAATTATGATATGATTATCTCGCTCGTAGCGGTATTATTATTTGACGTCTTCTCTGGGGTTTGCGGACCTTATCAGAGCCTTATTAGACAGGAGACTCCATCACCGCACCTTACCGAACAAAATATTTCGTCACAAACTTTTCTCCTATCACTACCATTGACTTAAGATATAGAAATAGACACACAATGACGAACATAAATAACTAAAAATGTGGCACAAGATGACACTGACAGTTACATACCAATAGCTGACAATAACGCTTCTTTATAGTCCGAGTCAAGATAAAAACTTCGTACAAAAAAGAACTTAACGACAGTAGCGTCGAGTGTCAAATTTGCAAACTAAGTATAGAACCAACATGGTAAAAACTTTATAGTTAAATGGCACTATCGTATACTGGCTACCAATGTTTACGTTATAAATGTCAAAAGTGAACAGTTAAAGTAATGGAGTCGCTTTGGTTATTTAAATTATTTTTATATTAATTTGTTGTTTTATAACTTTTGCTTTGCCAGTCCTCGTCATCTGTCCCTGACATCTATAAAACAAAGATACCGACTTTAAAAACGAAATGTATGAAATTCTCTCTAGCGAACTCATCAAACAGAAACTTAGATACAAATATTAAACTTAATGGTCAAACATTAGAATTTGTTACTTCTACTGTATTCTTAGGTATTACATTGGACTCAAAATTGCAGTGCGGTTCCCATATAACAGCGATATGAAGTAGGTTGAGCTCTGCTGCGTTTGCAGTCAGGAGAATAAGGCAGCTTACCAATGTGGCAACGGCACGGTTAGTTTACTTTGCTTATTTTAATAGTATAATTACTTATGGTCTTATCTTGTGGGGATCAGCTGCAGATATTGAAACTGTTTTTATTTGCAAAAAAGGGCTATCCGAGCAATTTATAACTTGAGGTCGCGTGATTCATTAAGAGAATTTTTCAAAGAAATAGATATTCTAACCCTGCCGTCCCTATACATATTTGAAATAATAATGTATGTTAGGAAGAAATTGGGCAATTTTCCAACGAACGCTGATAAACCAATAGCCACGAGAAATACTGGGAAACTCAAAATAACCTTCTATAGACTAGTAAGGGCGAAAAAGTCGTTCTTGGGAAATTGTTTCAAATTATACAATAAAATTCCTAATCACATTACTGAACTTCGCAATTCTAAATTCAAATCTGTAGTAAAAGAAACACTTATTTCAAGAGCATATTATAAGATAAACGATTACATCATGGATAGGGATGTTTGGCAGTGATAGCGTCCTGCACGGGTAATCTATTGCGAAAATATATTTTCTACTGTAGCATTTTTATTTAAGTTATTTTGTAGTAGCTGACAATGTAATTTTATATTTAACTAAACAATGTATATTGTTTTGAAAAAATTACACCTCGCCGAGTTTCTTACGCCGGTTCTTCTCGTGGCAGAGGTATATTTTTCCGAACCGGTGGTAGTTTATTGACGTTCATAGGTGCATGTAATATGCCTAATTTGAAGAATTAACTACTTTTACTTTTACTTATGAACTTGAAAGGTAAATTGATTAAATATATTAACGTTCAATTGATTTTTATTTCATCAATTCATATAAGATATGAATAAATTTTCCTCTGCATGATTTTCACGCTAATATTATATGGTAAAACAAAATTTGAGTAATGTAGTTTGAGTCGGGGACGAACGGACTTACGTTCAAGACAGGTTTAGTAGTTGCAGTTAGTCGATTTAAACCTTTATTGATCCTGTATATGTCGGGAATAGGGAAAGGGACCGAACACACAAAACTCGTGTGGCTTGGTTTATAGAGTGCGTCACGTCTATTTTGCGCTATAATGGCGGTCCATTCTGAACGTCGCTGAGGATGTTGTGGAAATCTTGAATTAAAATAAATAAAACACAAATTTATTCCTTACCAATTTAATTAAAAAATATATTGACCTAATAGCGTCTCCTTACATTTTGTTTCTTGATAACCTTTAATTTGAATTGACAAAATTATTTATTCAAAACCATGAAATTACCAGGACTTTACATAAATTTTGTAACGTTATCAAAATAACTTACCTAAAGAAATATATTCCATCCTTTTCCTTGTTTTTTTTTGTAGCTATTACAGCAATTTTTAAATCACATTTTGTCATTGTTGGACAACTGTCACTGTCTGCGGTCCAAACACGACTAAACAGGAATGTACCACCTGAGTCGTGCGGGCGGTACTTTCACAGGGGCCATTTTTGTGGGCTGATTGTGAATCTAGTTCTATAATAGTACATCAATGATTACTACGCACCATTACACTAAAACAACGCATGTGTGCGTTGCATGTGCATTCAAAACACTAAAATTATCGGATTTTTATCGGATGGCCAACGTGGCAGATCATTGTTTGGCAGAGAGGTAAGTATATTAATGGCATCTCCCATGTTCCACAATCTAAGTAACATACTTAAGATCATAAAGAAGACATCAAAAGATTGTAAGTATGTTGCAAGTTTGTATACAGGAGTTAATCTCACTATTCAGCGGGTTTGAAAAATAATTATACCAGATGTAAAGTACTATTGTATTAATAACATATTTTACTTCTGTGATGGACCTTCCGAATAGATAGGCTATATTCTATCCCGTGGCTTCGCTTAAGCCCTTTGTTGCACAACCACGCGGCGAAGCCGCGCGGGTAACTAGTAATTTAAATTATGTAATCCAATCCAGATAATTATATTTATTCAACATTATTTAATTCCTAATAACTATAATCTTCTGACATGTATTTTTTTATGAAGAAACGAATATGAATAGATTACAACTAGATCTCTAAACTTATTTGACTAACAACTTACATCCTGTTACGGCCAAGCTGCCGATATAGTAAAAAGACTCCTTTTTTCTAGAGTATATGCATTTATTGCACTTAGTTATATAATATTTAAATTAAAACATTATTTTCTTAATTGACAATCAAATTATTGAAAGAACTTTTTTCATATGACAGTATATAACCAATATTGAATAGCGAATAATGCTAATGTCAAAGAAACACCGCCGGCTAGCTATCACGTCGTCGTAACGCCGTAAAGAGGCGTTAACACATCATTTTTAGGGTTCCGTAGTCAACTAAGAACCCTTATAGTTTCGCCATGTCTGTCCGTCCGTCTGTCCGTCCGTCCGCGGATAATCTCAGTGACCGTTAGCACTAGAAAGCTGAAATTTGGTACTAATATGTATATCAATCACGCCGACAAAGTGGTAAAATAAAAAGTGGAAAAAAATATTTTATTAGGGTGCCTCCCCTATACGTAAAGTGGGGAGTGATTTTTTGTTAGATAGGTATTTAAAAATAAATAGGGGTTTACTAAAATCATTTTTTGATAATGTTAATATTTTCGGAAATAATCGCTCCAGAAGTATAAAAAAATGTGTCCCCCCCCCTCTAACTTTTGAACCATAAGTTTTAAAAATAAGAAAAAAATCTCAAAAGTAGAACTTTATAAAAACTTTGTAGGAAAATTATTTTGAACTTGATAGGTTGAATAGTTTTTGAAAAAATTACAAAAATAATTTCTGAACTAAGTTTGTAATTTAACCGTATAAACAGGTGTTTATTGTACCTGTCATTTCTACAAAATCACAATGAAATGACGTGCTTTTTAGGGTTTTGTGTTTCTGTACTTAATATGTCAACTTAATGTGACGGACGGAAAACTACGGAACCCTACACTGAGCGTGGCCCGACACGCTCTTGGCCGGTTTTGATGAATAAGTGAACTATATTTAGATAACATAGTCAGTCCTCATGGCATGAATAGAGACTTTAAGCTTACTATTTAAGACATTACTTAAAAATTATATATTCTATAGTGACATCACATGACATACTTATCATGAGGTCAAAAACAGCAATGCACTACGTTACATTTATACTTTAAAATATTTGTTCAATTTGTAAGTAATTGTAACTCAGAGAAAGTCGAAGTGATAAAACTGCAAACCTAATAGAGGTATAATGATTAGGTATACTGTCGTCGATTCGAGTATAAGTACTTGGCTCCTGCGTCACGTGCCGTTTCGGGATAAGGGATATTGGTTCTTCTGTGCCTACATTTCTAATATTATAACCATTTATTTAACAACGGAAAATACTTCGTATGCATTCCGGCCTCCTGGGACTCCTGCTTATTTATTTAAACTTTATTGCACAAATCACATGAGTACAAAGTTCGTGCTTAATGCCATGAAGCATTCTCTACCAGTCAAACATAGAGCCAAACTGAAACTTGTAAAATTCATGTTACATACTAATAACTAGCGGCTTCCTGTCATTGTCATTGTGAGACGTCGCGGTATTCGCTTGCGCATGCCACCGTAACGTTGATATCTCCGTATATGACCACATCGACGCGAGCTCAGTGCAATATTTATAAAGTTTGTGATATTCCCCTACTGAAATTAAAACTATTAACTGGTACATTGTGCGAGCCAAACAACCGCGGAACTGGGTATTGTGATAATCAGCCAACACGTACACACACAACAATCTCTACCTTTCCTGAAAATGTATTAATTAGTTTTCGTACCTACCTCGTGTATTCAGAAGTTTTAAGACAAATATTGTTTTAAATAAATCAATTACTGAAATGATTTCCTTCAAGCTTACTATTTTGATTTAACATCTATACTGTAGTTGTCAAAAGTAAATGGAGTTTATTTAAAATTTTCTTCTACATTTTAGTTTTAAGCGTGTCACACACTGAAGCGGCCTGCGGCCGCGGTCAATAGTAAATTTGACTGCTAATGACAAGTTTACTAGGCCGCGCCAGTTTGTGACAGGCTTTGAGCCTTTAAATGTGGCGGTCACTCATAGGTACCAGCACGAAATGAAAAAGGCCTTGTTCACTGACAATGATGACTGTTTAATGCCTGTGGTAGGATGAAATTTAAGGCGGCAGAACACCAAATTGTAGACAATGTTTGTGTATTGCCAGGTTCACGGTGTGGTCGGGTGTTGCGTAGAGTGTAGCCTTCCTTCAGTTTTGACCACTAGATGCTCAAATTAAACCACAAAATTATCCATTTACCAGATGGACAATTGGAATCACTTGTCAGTTTATTTGGCATGTTTTTTTGTCATAATAACTGGTTTTTGACAAGATTTTAAAGAACGCTGGCACAAAATTAAAATTCTTACGCTACTGCTATTGGAAAGAAATCTCTTTTATCAGTTCAAAGTAGCATTTTTCTTGTAGGCTACATAAGTACCTACTCCTGATTACTTTATAAAGTTAAATTATTTACCTTTTGCTAACGCACAATTTAGCCCTAAAAACCTTTGGTAAATTCCACTTAATAATTATTTCTCATAAATTATCCACTGGAAGAGAAGCATGAGCATCCCTGATGAAAAGTTGCGTGTGCGTGTCTCGTAGTATCATTATCTAGGCGTAGGCGACGCAATAAGTGGCATATATCATTATGTATTTGAAAACAGTTAAAAAAATACCTTTATTTTTTTATTGAATTGATTGTTGTCGAGTAAAATTAACAAAATCATTACAGGTATATATAAGTATAATAAAAAAAACTTAAATTAATTAATTTATTCGAATATTTAGCCGTCTCAAAACTTATGAACACACGAGGTATATACCTACTGCAGTAGCCATGAAATAATATTTCATTTTGTTGTTAAAACTAATTAATGCGTTTTAGATAAACCTACTTTAAGAACGTTACAGGCTTTACATATCTCAGCAATAAACTGTATTTTTATTTATAGAAATAATATGGCAAATCAAATAGTCATTTTTTTATTAAGTGTCTTAAGATAAAAATAAGCTATCAGATCGAGTTTTTCAGGTAACTGTGAACCTAAATGCTCAAATAATATAGTCAAAAAGTGCCAGACTGTACTGTACTGTACGCACACATAAGGCAATATATTTTTATCCTTCTAAGTAAATAATCTATTTAGTACATTATTCCTCGTTCCTTTTGTCCTTGGAGATCGTCTTGTAGTAGCATCAGTTTGTTATAAGTGTCCTTGGAGCGAATAGGAAACGGTCGGGTCGTATAAAATAAAGTCTCAGAAAGCCTACTCATAACTTTTTTGATAGACGAGTAAGCCTTTCGCTTTTTTTTTGTTACTTAGACCCTAAGTTGCATGCTCTTCATCTTAATTGTCATAAAAAAGCCATGTATATTGTGGGTACTGAATAAAGTTCTATCTATCTATTAATACTAATACAAAATTGTTGTGTAGTAAAACAATCGCTGAAAAATCAGCAATAAAACGATTAATATGTGATGTTTTAGATTGGTATTAGAAAATCTCGCAGACTATCGACACAACCAATATAAGATCTTTTACCAGCGCAACCCCCTAATAAGTTTAATGAATAACACTTCAACTGATGAAACTGAATTTGATATCAATCAAAGTTTATCGTTTTAATATTATGAATTTCGTTTCCTTGACAATCTTAGAAGCAAAATGCGTACTTGTAGTATTAAGGTATATACTTAAGTTATATTTATCTAAATGGGTACTTGAAAGTCTCAAATTATTTACCTTTACCATAGGTTTAGTGGTCTGTGCCATTTATAGTCGTATTCGCGAGGAGACATTACTTTTAAGCTTGACAGACAAACGTAGACATTTTCCTTTCTTGGCGGGGTGGAATTAATACATAATTATACGTTACAAGTTTTTTTATTTTTTGACGTGAGCTTCCTGATGTCGCAGAGAGTTCTTCATTACACGAGATACTGTCAGTAAATTACGTTTGCACAGCAGTAACATCATAGTATGCATTAAAGCGGGGCAGCACCTACTGCATTCGTATTGTCCCGCTCCGTCCATCCCGCGCTTGCTTACTGCAATTAATGCAATTAAATGGCTACAAGTAATTATCTTATACAAGTGTTTAATAATTATTTAATTTAATTAAAGTTAACTGAGGGAGTGTGAAATCTCAAGTTATCTCAAGGAAGACTAATTGTTCGTATCAATAATGGCGTCTGTTATTATTTTCGCAAATTAATTAATAAGAAATATATTTTTCAAACCACATGCTCGACAATGCCGAATTATAGGTCATGTAAACCCTACCGAAAGCAAGACATTAAATCCCTTGGTATTAGCCGGGTTATAATGTTGTACTGAATTTCATTATAACCCGCTGGTTAATAATATGATTTCACTTTTCATAATTCTTATTACTATATGCATAAAGTTTAATTTTGCTAAACACAATTTGTCCTAGGCCATGGCCTACTTGATTTGACAAAATAAATGAAGTTTGCCTCCGTGTGAACCCCGGTCCGGAGGAGCGCGGTGTTCGAAATTCGAATTTCGAATCTAGGACCACGGCTTGTGCTTTCGAATTTGGAACGTCGCGCGCCTTCATTTGTTCACGCGTGACGAACAAATCGAGTACCAAATAAAAACATTACCTTATCTTTCCATAATTGGACTAACGTGTCTAATGTTACTATGTACTTTTAATTTGCTAAATAAACATTATTTATCTACTGAGCCTGTTTTTTTGTCTCGCATAAGGTGTGAAAAGTAGAGTATACACCTCGGGGATAAGACTGTTTTAGTCTTGGGCGGTTGAACCCCTCACTGCACTCAGGACTAAGTCTTAATTCCCTCGCTTCGCTCAGGAATTAACTTATAACTCCCTCGCTACGCTCAGGAGTTAAATTATGAGTCCTTCGTTACGTTCGGGATTCAATTCGCTCCCGTGACATAAAACAGTGCTTTATCCCCTTAGTGTATAATCTACTATTATTTTACTCACAAACACACATTTAGATTTGATTAACATATACATATCTAAAATTAATAATAATGTAAGAAACTTAGAACTAAATATAAATAAATAAAATTAAAACTAAACTAATAAGTTGTTTCGAATATCTAAATACCTTACCCAGTAGGCCCGAGAAAATGAGTTTTTATTTTACAGTACATATGGTGCTACATTACCGCATGAGTGCGGTAATCAGCAGATTACGTGCATATGTCGAAACTTTAAAGAGCCATATGTACTGTAAAACGTTGTACGATACACGTGCGAACAGGTAATTCACAACTCGTGTCGATTTAAAACACTCCCTTCCGTCGGGTTTTAATTTATCACCACTCGTTGCGAATTTCCTGTTCTCTGCACTTGTATCATAATGTACTATTGCAAAACACTCGAACTAATGTTCTCCTCAAGTTCATAAAAACATAACTATCACGTAAATGAACGAAACGATTACGGAAAAAAAAATATTTTCCGTAATGAAATGTATGGTGTCGGGCATTGCTATTACTAAAGGAATAATACTTACATTATATTATGACCTGATAAACTGTTTTAATTTTTTTACAGCAGCGATTCGCATCACTCTAGCCTTTCGACCGTTGTTATAAATACTCCCATAATGTGCTTCCAGAGAGCAATACATATAGGAGGAATTACACTTAAAAGAGCAGTCGTCAGTGCGTTTTAAGTCTTATTGGCCTTAAACCATGCCTTTATAAGACCCTTGTAAGTTATTTTGGTATTACAACAGTGGGAACGAGATTATTGTTAGTGTTAAGTAATCTATATATATAAAAGAAGAAGTCCTGACTGGCTCATCAACGCACAGCCCAAACTACTTAAGATAAAGAACTGATTTTTGTACAGTCGATTACATTTATAGCGTAGGCTATGGATAAGAAAGGATTTTTTGAAATTCTTCTCCTAAGGGGGTAAAAAAGGGATGAAAGTTTGTATGGGAAAAGTATAATTTTTAGACAAGAAACTTGAAATTTCGTGTATAGGCTCTCTGTTAAAATATATCAACAGCGTACATCAGCGTTTTTCGAAATTCTTTCTCAAAAGGGGTGAAAACGGGATTTCAAATTTTGTATTAGGAGCAAATATTTATTGAAGTGAGAGGTTGCTACAGTATTCACAGTAGCGCTCGAGGTGAAATAGTGTATATTCCTAGAATACCGATAATTCCATAAGACTACCTGTTCGAGTTCAAAAGAACACAATTGCCTCTTAAGTTATGCTTCGCAATGACTATTAATAAATCCCAAGGACAATGGAAGGGATTGATTTAAGAGAAGACTTTTTCTCTCACGGTCAATTTTATGTGGCATGTTCTAGGGTGAGTTCTGTCAGTTCTCAATGAGTTGTTAGCCCCCAAAGGAAATGCCGCTAATGTTGTTTATAAAGAGGTGGTACGCTAAGGTGACCAGCTTATGTTTTTATTTTTTTCCTGTTTTCTGCGCCGTGACTACGTTCACGTGAATTTTTCTTTTTTGTCAAATAAATTTGCATTCCCTGTTTGGCCCTATGGTTGACTGGCAACAGTATTTTCTTAGTGTTTTTTTATGTCACATAATAATTATGTGTGCCAAACTTTCTATATTAATTTAACCTTTCATCGCTCTCATATTAGCCAGTAGACTAAAATAAGAATCGCATGAACTTGCTTATGTGCCTTAAGTTTTGGCTGGTCCGCAATTCAGCACATTTTAGGTTGTGTTTTTTTGCTATGCCTATCCTTTTGAAATGCAGAGGTACCGTCTAGAAAATTTTATTTTGGTCGGTGTCGGGAACTCCACCTGTCTCTCCTTCTAATAGTCTAGCATCAGGCCTTAAAAATGTTGCCTTTGAACAGCATCGGGCAACTGACAGAAAAAAGTTGACCTAATTTATAAAATTTGTTATTACCTAAAACCTACGCGGACGAAGTCGCGGGCGGCCGCTAGTTCTCAATAAGAGCGTTATAAGATGGGCATATGTGAGAATTCTCTTATAAAATTAGGCTAAATCGACACTGACAACAGTTTGTAAGTATGTTATAAGAGTAAAAAAATACAGTCTTGGGACACCTATATACCTATATAAATTAAAATTTTGCTAGTTGGGACGTTAAAATGTGGCCAAAAGGATCAATTCAACATAAATACGCATAATATTCGAATAAGGTTCCATGTGTTCCATGCGTTCGTTCAGTTCTGACAACGTTAGCTCGGCGCACGTTAAAACACAAAACAAATTTAAATGAAATCGGAATTTGAAATAGGATGCTACCTTAAATCGATCACAATATTATAAAGTGATTGGATTACTTTGATCAAATGGCCCGTCAATCTGACTCGTCCAATTGTAATCCAATCTGATATTTACTACTTATATATCTTGCGTGCACTCTTTTTGACACGTTGCGCTTGAAAGCGAGCGAGCACAATATTTACTCTCGTCCTCACGTTCTCCTTCTAGACACTCGTAAATCTCTTAGTTTGTCACTTTTCCATTGTTATTAGATTTCAAAGATCCATCGTCATAAACCTTCTATTTTATTGAGATTCACTAGCTAGCTACGGCATCAGTGACTCTCATTCAAATAATGCTTGATGTTTGGAGATATTAGAAAAACAGGAATATTTAACATGAAGCAAGGAGTATTTACAGTAGTGGATCGATAGAATCATTCCGTTCAACTTTTATATAAAACTTTTAATGGTACCTCTCCTACTCGTACAGTTAAGATGATTTTTTTTTTGCTTGCGTGTGGAGTCTTGCTGGACAGGTCTTTCAAAATGAATACTTAAAGGTCTTCATCGAACATTTTTTGATAAAGTAAATATTTTCAAAAATATTCACTCTGAAAGAAAAAAAATGTGTCTAACTTTTGAACTATGAGTCCAATAAATAAAATAAAAAACATGAAAGTAAAGCTGAAATAAAGACTTTCAACGAAAACTATAGCGGACATGATCAGGTAAGCTGTTTTTGAGTTACCGTAAATTAAATTCTTCCCTTCTTAGTAAAATACGTATAAAACGCTGCGAGAGTATCCCCTTTTGCTTGTTATTGATTTTTAGGGTTCCGTAGCCAAAATGGCGAAAACGGAACCCTTATAGATTCGTCATGACTGTCCGTCCGTCTGTCCGTTCGTATGGCACAGCCGATTTACTCGGATACTATGAACACTACAATTATGAAATTTGGTAGAAAGGTGTATGCTTTGTTTGAATCGCTATAGAAATATGATGTGAAATTAGGAAATAAAAATGTCATAGAGGTTTCTATACAAAATCAGTTAACCGTTGGCGAGATATTAGCTGGCAAAGTTGTAAAAAGTGTGCGTTTTGTCTAATTTCCAACACACACAATTTTTTGTTGGGGTCGAGTGTCAAACCCCTCTGTGTCTCAGTGTCTATAACAGACAAGTAGATATTAATCGTTAACGAGTAATAGCCGAACATAAGAAATGTACTTGGAAACGCAAGCTTTCCTACAATTTCTCCATTGATTTTATTTATTTATTTATTTACAATAATACAATGCGAGCTTACAGTATGGACACCAAATCGCTTACATGCTAAAATAAACAAAAAAGATAACATGCACAGGTAAAAAATGTCATAAATGATAATTATAATGTCATTCCATTAATTGACAATTCAAAAATATCCTACCAATGTTGCTCAAGTATGCCAAAGTATCGGCGAACATGTCAGCGTCTTCGTGCTGAGTGAGCATTAGATGCAGCCATGTCAAAGCACGGGCGGTAGGCGCGTGGCTCGCGTAGTGCGTGCGAGCGGACGGCCGCTGCAGCAGGCCCGGCCGGCGGCGCGGCGCCACCGCCCCTTCCGCGTTCGTGGGTATCCGCGTCGGAACGACCAACCCGATCTGAGCCAACACCTCTGCACTATCTACTCGGTGATGGACAACTGAAAGATAGTGGACCAGTAGTAATAACTTTCTTCTCAGCGCCAGCGTCTCTAGCCCGACCATGCCCGAGACAAAGATGGAGGGACAGAGGTACGGGTAGTAACCGTAAGCTTTTTTATACAACCACCGTGCAAATTTGCGTTGCACTTTCTCAACCATGAGAGAGTATTTGCTCTCGTACGGATCCCAGACAACAGCACCATATTCTAACTTGCTCCTTACAAATGCGCTAAAGAGAATTTTAGCTACTCCGATATGAAATTGTTTTGCGATCCTCATCACAAATCCCAGGGTCCTGCTAGCCTGCTTGCAAATGCCAGTTACATGATTATGGAAATCAAACTTATCATCCAATATTTTTTTTTTTTATAAAGATTACCTACTTATATTAAGGAGCTAGTTATGTCGATAATTTTCATTTCGTGTTTTGTATTTATGGGTATTGGTTATCACCTGTTCATATATTTAAGACATACTTAGGATGTTCAGATAATATTCCACCACCACCATATCAGCCCTAGGACGTCCACTGCTGGACATAGGCCTCCCCCAATTTCATGGGGGGTAAATGCCATAATCGCCAAATAATATTCATTCATATCAATTTAAGCATACCGCCAGCTACGACGATGTATCTGAATTTACCTACTGCGAATCATCATTCATCTTCACATATCGATAAAATGCAGGGAGAAAAACAAATATTGTGAAATGTCCGACAGAATATAATGAGAAAAAGCGAGATTATAAATTCATGCGAATATGACTTATTGCGGCGGGAAAACCTGATATATTATTATAAAATATGAGTTTATGATAAAAAACAACGACAAAAAAAATTATGGACATAACACGATCGTGGCAAAATGCGAATGTGGATTAATACCCATTGGTGAAAAATTGGTTCGTGGAGCTCATCTGACAAATCAACTTAATACATTTCCAGCTACGCAAAATAACAACCCTTTTTTTTTACCTGGGGAAATGCTTTTACGCATGACGGACTCCCGGGAACCGCCCGGACTACCGTCTAAAACCACCAGGGTATGCCCATCACACAGCATTAGTGGCAGTGACACGGGATCGCCAAGGCACACAACCGCGAACACCTCCTGCTGCGACAGCCGAAGCTGTCCCCTCTCGGTAGAGGCTTGCGCCCCCCACCCGACGGCAAGCGTGCAGGGCGACACCACACACTTGCCGCCCAAAGGACCTCCACGCCAGGAGAGAGTGAAAAATCCCGGATTTACTCCCTCAGGTCCCCTTGTAACTTTTTATAGACGTTTTCTCCCTCGCAGCCACCACCCGGCCCCGGCCTGACGGTGACAGCCCCCGCTCCCGACTATAGCGGCCCTCTGCCGAAGTCAGGGTTACGGGTCCGTAATTCTTTAAACAGGCATACGGCATGGCCTGTCCCTCTCGCCGCACCTGGGGAGTCATGCGACTCCCTGATGCGGAACCCCCCATCCCCCCATTGGTCGCATCTGGAGTGTCCTCCGCTAAACAGAGGAACAGAACTTGACCTACTAGCGAATAACGTAATGGTACGACACGGTAAACTTAACCAGGCTTCATATTGACGCCGGTCTGACGCGGTCGCCCCACATAGACGCATATCACAGGACATGCCAAGCTCAGCTTGCTATGCATTATTAAGGCTAGCTTCTAACTTATCAATAGATAACCTAAAACTCGGCCAAGAGCATATCGGGCGATAGTGTAGGGTTCAGGAGCTGCCTAATGAACTTACTTTAAAAAATCAGTAACAAGCAAGAGGGAATACTTTCGCAGCGTTTCATACGTGTTTTATTAAGAAGGGAAAACTTTTACGATTACTCGAATACGGCTTGATTGAATGAATGAATGAATGATTGTTTATTTGCTAAAGAAACAAGCGTATATATAAGGTGTTACAAATAATCAGTCAAGGATCGCATCTTGTTTTGCCAATACTGGCGTACAAATATTAGGTATTTTACAATCTTAATCTAATATCAATAAATAAAAACTTAATATTACAATTTACATTTGTTCATGAATTCATTAACGGAATAATAACAGTGTTCAATTAAATAAATAAATAACCTCTTCTTAAAAAGACTAAAAGGCATTTCTTTGAATGTATCTGAGAGTACGTTATATATCTTAATAGCCATACAATATGAATTTCTCCGTGATAACGCCAGATTGGTTTTAGGTACGTGTAACTCATATCTATGCGTTCCCCTCTTAGAATTAGTGACTCTTACATCAAATAGTTGTATGTTTTGCTTAACAAAGATACATATTTCAAATACATACAAACATGGAAGTGGCAGTATACGTTTGGATTGGTAATGTGGTTTACAGTGGTCTAAGATATCGGCTCCACATATAGTGCGAATACATTTTTTTTGTATCTTAAAAATTATTTCAGCATCCGTCGAGTTTCCCCAAAGTATGAGTCCGTATCGTAATACTGATGCCACATATCCGTGATAAGCGGAGAGAGCTGCTTCTTCCGAGACTACATTCCGTAACCGATACAAGACGTACACAAAACGATCGAGTCGTATGCGCAGATTATCAACATGACTCTTCCAGTTGCAATAACAGTCCAATGTTATTCCTAAAAATGTAGCAGCTTTGACTTCTTCAATAGATTGATTATTATATGAAATATTTAAATTAATTATTTTACTTTTATATGTCAAAAACTGTATGAATTTAGTCTTTACCAAATTAATGCTCAAATTATTGCCTTCCATCCACTTAATTATGTCGCTTAATGATTGATTTATTTCGTGTTCAAATGTCAAAGTATCATTACAATTTACAAGTAGGGTAGTGTCATCAGCGAACAATATACATTTGTGATTCGTTGCATCTGGTAGGTCGTTCACATAAAGAAGGAATAGCAAAGGCCCTAATATACTTCCTTGAGGTACGCCGGTAGGATTTAGTTTGTAGCCAGATCTATATGCCAATCTATTATGACCAGTTATTCTCATGATTTCGACACACTGTTGTCTGTCACTGAGATAACTAGTTAGCCAGTCATAAGCAAGACCCCTTATTCCATATCGAAACATTTTATTCATTAATATGTTATGGTTCACGAAATCAAATGCTTTTGTCATATCTAACAAAACTGCTACTATGGGTAATTTATTGTCAAGGTTTTCTATGATATATTTTACCAGATCAAAACATGCTTTAGATGTTGAGCAATTTTTACGAAACCCAAATTGCTCATTCTTTAATATTTGAGAATGTGATATAAAACTGCTGATTTTATTATGCATAATCTTTTCAAAAATCTTAGAAAAAATTGGTATAAGGGTAATGGGTCTGTAATTGCTAACCTCAGATTTTATTCCTTTTTTATATAATGGTTTCACGACAGAAAATTTAAGACGCTGCGGAAAAACACCTTGTGCGAATGATAGGTTTATGACATGACTCAGGGGTCCCGATAAGCTGATTGCACACAATTTAACAACCTTCGTGCATATGCCGTCGTAACCAGTAGAGTTTGTGTTGCGTAGACTTTTTATCGCCTTGATCACATCTACGTTATTAACTGGAGTAAGGAACATACTGTGTACATTTTGAGATATTCTGTTGGATTTATGTACTGTATGGTGTTGTCCACGTGTTATATTTATGTAATAACTATTGATTCTTTCAGCTATGTCTTGTGGATCTTGAATAGTATCAGTATCAATAACAATTTCAGATATGTCATCGTTGGGCTGGGTCATATTACAGCAATTTTTTATTATTTGCCACGAAGCTTTGCATCTGTTTATTGAATTGTTTATGAATCTAGTATTAGAAATTTGTCTCGCTTTATGTAGGCATTTTTTTAACATTTTTGTATAAGTTTTGTATAGTTTTAAGTCGTTTTTACTGTAAGCATTTCGGGAAGCTTTTCTATATAAAGTTCGTTTGGTCGCACAACTAATCTTTACTCCTCTCGTGAGCCATCTGTTTTTTAATGGTTTCACAACTCTCTTTACTCTAAGATGCGGAAAGCAGAGGTTGTAAAACAGATCATGATTGATCATGTCCACTATAGTTTTCGATGAAAGTTTTTGTTAAGCTTTACTTTCATGATTTTTTCCATATTTTTTGGAACCATAGTTCAAAAGTTAGAGACATTTTTTTTTCTTTTGGAGTGAATATTTCCGAAAATATTCACTTTATAAAAAAAATGATTGCAGAAGACCTCTACTTATTTTGAAAGACCTGTCCAACAACATTCCACACAATAGGTTTGAAGCAAAAAAAAATCAACCCCATTTTACATTGTAGGGGATAATTTCATTTTTTTATACATTTTATTTTACGACTTTGTCAGTTTTATTGATTTATATATTCATACCAAATTACAGGTTTCTAGCAATAACAATCACAGAGCAAAGCCTCGGACAGACAAACAGATAGACACACGGACATGGCGAAACTATAAGGGTTCCTAGTTGACTAAGGAACCCTAAAAAACTTTGAGTCGAACAAGTTATGTTATATCAAATAAACGCTTATGATTCACAAAGGTTCGAAAATCACTCTGTGTACTGGGTCTAAAAAGCACAAATAATATTTAATTTTCAATAAAGTTTATATACTTATTCTTCCTTTATATAATATTTTTTTTTTTAATGAGAACACAATCTTTACAACTCTGTATACCTTTACGGTAGTAAGGAGATAAAGCGCCAAACATATAACAGTCAAAAATAAGGGTTGTAGAATATGGTGGTGGCAGATAATACAAGCTTGGCCACCCGAGAAAGGGTCGGGTACTGATTGCCTTCTTAAGGGTGTGAACACATTAAGCCGTTAGGTCTAAACTTTAATTTATTAGAAATGTCATGAATAAACGATTAAACGCACCCGTGTCTGTCTGTTTTCTTAATTATGCAAACACTACTTTTTCAGCACGTGGAATCGGTCATAGGAATCGAGGGAATGAAATAAAAAACATTGGGTACCGCGTGCCGCATCCCTGGTTGCGAAAACCTGTTTAACCCCCGACGCAAGGCACAAAAGGGGTTTTATAAGTTTAACATGTGAGTCTGTATGTAAATTTCGTAGCTCCCGAGCGGATGGACCAATTTGAGTGCACTTTTTTAAATCTAAATTCTTTATAGCCGAGATGGTTCTTAGTTATGTTTGGTGGAACAAAAACCAGTCGTTTCGAAAATACTCAGCTCTCATTGGAACTATTGACAAAATTTAAAACAATAATGAAGCTCACAATCCCAAATTTTGGGTGCATGTTTCGTTTTAATAGCATTTTCTACAACACTCACGTAATGAGGTTCTCATATTGCGGTCATCAGTAGCATGATGGATAGGTTATCCATATATTTTCTATACTACTCGATAAACCTCGTTACCAGGACTCTGTTGTTCACGCGAAAGAGAGACTTTGGTGGGAGATTTCACAATCACACGACGAGCGCAAATTGTCCCACCAAGTCTCTCTTCCGCTCTCTTTCTTCGGCTCTCAGGTTCACTTCTAACGTACTTAACGATCGTGATTGTCCGCGTGGACTTGACCTTCGGGCTTCGGCCCTAAGGCTAACTTAAAGAAGGCGCTCTATTGGAACGCTAAGGCCTTCGTCCCTATGTGGAGCTCCACTTTCAGCTTCGCGTGTTTCACTGCTTACTCATACACATACTTACCTTCGAGCCTTCGGTCCCTTAGGTTCACTTGTCTTGTACCGCATAGGCTGGCCGTCTAGGTCATCGATCCTCGGGCGCGCGTAGAGAGTGCGCTCTAATGGGACGGTTCGGGCTTTTGGCCCTACGTGGAGCTAGGCTTTCGGCCACGCGTGGTTTTGCCCTCACAGAAGGGTCTTTAGCCTTCAGGTTCACTTGTAAACCACTTGCTGATCGTGGTTGTACACGTAAGGTCGTAGTCGAAGGCCCAAAGCATCCCATTATAGCCCGAGGACCGAAAGCGGAAGTCCACGCGAACAAACACGATCACTGTGTTATAAGTGAACCTGAAGGCTGAAAGCTCGAAGGTAAGCGGCAAAGTACGTGAGGCCGAGGGCAAAAGGCCCGAAGGACGACCCCATGCGTACAGTCAACATCGAAAGTAGCTAAGCATTTGAAAAGTCTTTATTATAAGGGAATAAGAGCTTTTGATTCCTTCATATGCTAAGCTACTTTTGATGCTGACTGTACAACCATGACAAAAGTACAAGTGCTTAGTGTGTTACAAGTGAACCTGAGGGCCAAAGGCAACACTGAAGATGAGCGGCAACGCTACGTAAGATCGAAGTCCAAGCTATGGGCAGAACCAAGGGCTTGAACAGCTCGAAGGTGAGGGGCAAGCCCAATCGAGGCAAAAAGCTCACACATAACACATATGCCCGAATGCCCGAAGCGCCCCATTAAAGTGCCTTGCCTTCGGCCTCGCATGGCCCCACCATTCATCTTTGGGTCTTGGCCCTTTAGATTCGATTGTTAAACACTCGAGACAGGGATTGCTTATAAAACTTGCTTGCAAAATACTCTACACTACAGCTCTCTATGTTTTTTTTTACATAATACGAATGAAATGGAAAATCAATTAAATTTCAGGTAGGAACTCAAAAGCAAAGGTGATATGTCATATATAGTTGCAAATATTACCACTAAAAACTGTGTTTTTAAAAATACAACTACGAGTATAATTACCTATATTTCGAGGTTATTTCTTTTTTCGTCACGGAACATATTCTACTGAATTTCGCCTTCAATTGTAGTGTGTCTACCAGTAAAGTAAAAAATGTTTAAAAAATAGAACATTAAATAACTATGGGACATAATTTTTACACAAATTGCACTAGTCCGACGATATATTAAAATTTTGAAAAAACAAACATCTGCCCCAATATGCCTTTATAAATAAAAAAATATGTATCTTCGTATCGATTATTTACGTTTAATTCAAGTAGAATATTTAATCTAGGCGTTCTTTAATTGGGGGGGCCGTTAAGTAAATACTGAAAAATAAATTATGCAAAACCCCCGGGAGATTATGAATTCTAAATGGAAATTTCCACGTTTGAGCAAATATCAAAATTTAAATAAAAATCTTTGAGTCGTAACAAATTCTTGTTCGACTAAAAGATTTTTATTCAAAGTTTGTTCTCCAACGATATGATGCTTGAATTATTAAAGGAATGAAATATTGAAGGGTCAATACGTAGTTTTTTTTGGGTTTTTAAGACATAATTATTGGGGGGAGGGTTATTTTACTTTTATTTTTGTATATTAAAACTAAACAATTCTTTCAGATAATTAAACATACCCATCAAATAATAGAATTGAAAGAATTTTAGACTTCACAGTTGCCCAATGGAGGAATACAACGTATTTTAGGGTCTCTGTTTTCTCAGGTACGTAATCCAAACTTATCCCATATGACTTGGCTTTGATTACAAATTCATCCCGGCTCATCGCGGGGTTAGAATATTAATACGGGTTTCAATCTAAGACGCTAACGCAATTAGTACCCTAATAGGCTTACCGCTTGGTTGTATACAATATACTATATTTATTATAAGGTTTTCAGATGTTTAATTTCCACAATTTTACAGAAAACGTACGTTATTGAAAAAATTTAACTTTATAAAACCCAATAATATTCAATATTTAAATGCGTAAACCATCTTTAATTGCCTTCAGTAGGAGAAAGTACAGTCAGTGGGGGGGGGGAGTCTTTCGGCTGACATGATGATGATGATGATGATGATGAGGGGAAAGTAGGTCCTAATCTTAATTCATCATGAATAATATTTGTTTTACGTATCTTAAGCGATAATTCCTTACCAGGTTTTCATATTTAATAAAATCTTTTTTGTTGATAAATACCATGAAGATGGTCCCGTTTATATTTTGCGGAGGTCAGATGGGATCGTTGAGGAATGAATGCGACTCGTCAAATAATATCGACTTAACTGTTTTCTGTAGGTATTATCCACTACATTTGCTATAGAAAGATAGTCATGTTAGTGAAGTGGAAATGATATGTGAAAAAGTGCATGTGTGTGGCATGGCGATTGAAGTAAGTTCTTTTTGGGTATACATAATTTAGCTTTGTTTTATAAATATTACTTTACTATACGTCATTATATTTTTATAGCGTCGTTAAAACTACTAAACGCCTCCACCAAATCAGCTGACTCCGTAAACTTAAAAACGCATAATTTTACTTTTTTTCACCAAATATTATACGATAATGTTTGTCGTTCTAGGGAATCATTTAATACAAATATATACTGTCTAAAAGCATTATCAGACAGTTATGAAGTCTTCTAGTAAAACGTTTTTGAACAAACAGGTGCTTAAGCTTCGTTACGTACGTATACTTATTCATGACTAGGACATCCCCAAACTTTTTACTTGTGTTCTTTTTTAAAGTAAAAGTATTTTACGACGTTACTCAAAGCAAATGTTCAGCCAAATGAATACAAAAAGATTTAGCCAACTTCGACAAACTCATTAGACTTTTTGTTTACAGTGCCAGTGAACGTCGAAAGTGTATCCCAAACCTTACTGCGCGTAATCGCCACACTTCACTGAACTTCTGTTCTCCTATACTAAAGAAACAAGCCTATGCTCAGTTATGAAAAAGCCTTATAATCTTTTGGATCACAAAAAAAGGCATCCTCAGTTTAAATGATATGAATGATAAATCCTCATGTGAAAAAGATTTCGCCGATGCTGTGTTGTTGTTAGTAAAATCGATCGTTTTTTTAAGTCCTCTTCAGGGACAAGTGTCCCTATAAAGAGATGCTGAAATATACCTATATTTTATACATATAATAAAGCTGAAGAGGGTCGAAAGTCTGTACATGGAAAATATTTGAAAATAAGTTGGCTGGGGATACTTAGAATCGATAACGTTCCAACAGTTTTTAGATTTTTTGTCTGTTTGTCTGTTTATCTGTTTGTCTGTTTATATGAATGCGCATCACGTGAAAACAACTGAACGGATTTTGATGAAAACTTTACTAATCTGTCGAGTAAATACCCGGTCAGGTTTTAGGCTATAAAAATTGTGCAGATTTGGGTTAAGATGGGTTAAAAAGAGGGGTTGAATTTTGTATGGGAACTCCTATAATCCATGAGTTACAGGTATGGAAATTAGTAAGCATATACTTGAAGACAAAGGAAAAACATGCTCATTCAAAATTTGTGAAACCTTAAGATAGAAACTAAAAAAAAAGTAAACGCAAGCGCTGTGCCGCGGCGCTACCTAATGTGCGCGCCAGCCACCACGGTCTCTTGAAATGGTGAACACTATTATGATTTATTCCATTAAGTGACTGTGACTCTAAACCCAAATTTAGCAATTTAAAGCATAGCAGAATTGTAAATAAGTTGACGATGCATTATGTCAAAACCGAAGTATCATAATTCCTTCTGTACCTCTAGTATAAGTTTTTTCGAAACATAAACACAAACGAACGCGTTTGCGTGTAGTCTCAATTTGTATGGTAACTTGAACAACGCCTCTGGTGGTAACTATTAGAAACTAAAACAGCGAGTATAAACGTTTATTGCTAACTTATTAACGCGCGTATTTCAAACTCAGTGAGCGCGTTTGAAAATCGAATCGTATTTTCTTTGTTTATGCGAGTATAAGTTATTATTTTGACATTCGTAAGCGTTTAGTAACGTGAACATTTTAGTTAAGTTACTCACTTGGTATTTGGCTAGTGAGAGCCCGGTGAGAGGGTGTATTTAAGAGTTGGAATTTGTTTTTTATAGGGATTATTGCGAGAATTGTGCGTAAAACATTATTTGCTCGTAATTTCTTTGCTTGGAATATGTTTGTAAGTGCTCAAACCCAGAATCTTCGCCGAAAACGTAAAGCTTTACGGGTACTATCCGATCCTGTAAAAGATCTAAGTGATGTCGAATTTCGGTAATAATACCGCTTAACCATAGAATTATTATTATTAGCATTTCTTTATCGTCAAGAATTGGCAAATTCAAATGCTAGTACCTAAGCTTGTAATAATAGGTTTGTGATTACGATCATACAATGTCTGTCATATGCTCACAATATTACCTAGTTACTTAAATATAATATCGAATTTTTGTATTTGTTAACTGCACTATTTTTTTATGCACGTGGATCATATCAGAGTCCTGTAGGTGTGGTTAAAAAGGTATGTCAAAAATTATGCAGTACCTACTCACAACCAGAGGAAGTAACCCGAGCCCTGATTCATCCAGAATGTTAAATAAATATATAAGTTTTCCAAAAACTCTTACTGTCTGGTTATTTTATTATACTTGTAAAAATACAAATGTCAAAGGCATATTTTTTGTGATGCGTGTTGATACACATTTTAATTTTCAGATTTTATAGTATAGTATACCAGGCATTGTAGGATGTATGGATGGCAACCACTTTAAAATATTTACAACATCACTGGAAATAGAACACCTTTTTACTGTACAAAATATTTCCATTAATTAAATGTTCAAATGGTAAGGACTACAAAGAAGAACAAATCCATGTAAAATCATATTATTAAATAATAGAATTTTATATATTTTTTAAACCAGAATGAAATTGTCCTTTAATCAGGACGGAATATCATTAATTATATGTCCCTGTTCCTTAATAAAATCAAATTTATAATTACCATGTTCACAATGAACTATGCTATACTTAAATTAAGCTAAACAATGCAAACTAAACTACATGAATCCACTTAAACCCATAGGCAAACAACACACAAAAATACACAGAAGCCTAACAAACTTATAGGTATTGTATTTAGATCCAACTCAAAATTAATGATACCATTTTTTTTAGTTTTGGTATATAGAATACAGAATTCTGAATGTTAAACCAAAATTTGGAGGTGCAAGTTGATATAATGGAGTTAGGTTTAATTTTGGTAGTAAATGTTACTAAGTACTGATTTTAAATTTTAGGAAATTCTGGCTACCCGCAGCCCACAGCATTCCTTGTCAATGACTCCTTTTATGGTGGTGATTCCTGGCTTTCCGGCTCCCCGGATTATTAAATGCCCGGGGTCCACTACCTCATCCCAAGAACTGGTGTAGGCCCTAGTTCCAATATCAAAATATGTTATTCTTAAATTAAATAAAACAACTTTGAAACATACATATGTAATTTTAATTCTTTATAATTATATCTTATGAATAGACACTGAAGTTATTCAATACATATCAGTCATCTCGAGATCATTATCATTGATAATATTGTTCTAGAGACTGAAGTTATATTGGCCAATAGAAACCAAACAACATACCTATAACTAAAAATCAAAGTTGAAGCTAAACTTTGATTCCTTAACTTATAAGCTACCTATAAGAAAAAATAATTTCTCGGGGGAGCCTCACCCCTAGAGAACGCGTCCTCAGGTGGCGGATAGAGGAATGCCCGTCGGCAGCATCCGCTGCAGAAGGGTAGGAGAAAAATAAAATATCTCCCTAGGACCAACAGGCCGAAGACAGAAACTTCGTTAACAAACTCTCACCGGCAGGCTCACTCATTACCATGAGTGAACCTATGAGTAGGAGGTTACGGATGAAGTTGCATGTTTAGGTTGGAGCATGTAATAGAGACCCGGGTACCCGGTGGACCCGGGTATGTCCTTAAACTACGACTAAGACCCTCGGGGAATGGGCAGCAGCATTCCTAGAGTGCGGTGGAGATACTGCGATCGCCAACCCGCATGCCAAGCGTGGCGATTATGGCATTTTTCCCCCATGAAATTGGGGGAGGCCTATGTCCAGCAGTGGACGTCCTAGGGCTGATGTGGATGTAATAGAGATGGCGGCGGAGGAACCACCTTGTGGTCAACGGCGGCGCTCATACCCTCGAAGAGGATACAACCTTGGCGTCAGGCGGCAGCCGGCCGTAAAAACCCCATAGCCAATTTATCTTCTCCTTGATCAAATGAAGTGCACAACTATGAAAAGAAAACTAAAGGCTATGGCGTCCCCCGCAAGCGACGCTTATGCAAAGAAGCGATACACGGATGCGATTTTAGAAGAACATGCTAGGGCGTTCCCCATAAGCGACGTAAATGACAAGAGCAAATCGCACCAAACAAATGACACCCTGAGGCTCGCGACGTGGAATTTAGGCTCCCTTACAGGACGAAGCAATGAACTGAGCGAAATCCTCAATAAGAGAAATATAAATGCATGCTGCGTCCAAGAAACGAAGTGGAAGGGCTCCAAAGCTAGAGATATTGGACTAGGCTACCAGTTGTTTTACCACGGCACGGATACCAAACGCAACGGAGTGGCTGTAGTCTTAGATAACCACCTTAAAAATCGGATATTTAACATAGATAGAAAATCGGATCGTCTCATGGCAATCAAACTGGCCTTGTGTAATCAACCGCCTGTAAATATTATTTCAGCCTATGCACCTCAGGTTGCTTGCTCCCTGGAGGAAAAGACCTGTTTTTGGGAGGACTTCGATGACCTCTTAAGATCCATTCCAGACGAAGAGCAAAGATTAATTGGGGGTGATTTAAATGGCCACGTAGGACAAGTCACCACCGACTACTCCAGAGCGCATGGTGGATATGGTTACGGACTCGAAAACGAGCAAGGCAGAGATGTACTGGATTTTGCGATGAGACGTAATCTAAAATTAGTAAACACATTTTTCAAAAAGAAGCACGAGCATTTAATAACCTACAAAAGTGGAGGGAAATCATCGCAAATAGATTTTATTCTAACCGACAGCAAACTGATTAAACTTTTTAAGGACTGCAAAGTCATCCCCGGCGAATCCCTAACTTCTCAGCATAGAATTCTGGTAGCAAAATTTAAATTACTTAAACCAATTAAAACAAAACTAAATATAACTTCCAAAATCAAATGGTGCCACCTACATAGTTCAAAGGGTGAAAGTTTGGTAGAGTCCCTCAAAGAATACTTAAAAGATGACTTAGACGTAAGTCATTACAGTAGCCAAGATATGTGGTCGAAATTCGAGGCAAGGTGCTTTCAAAGTGCAAAGAACATACTTGGAGTGACGAAGGGTATCATCCAGGGAAAGGATCCTACATGGTGGAACGACAAAGTAAAACAAGCTTTAACATCTAAGCGAAAGCACTTTAGGAAATGGCAGAGCACTAATCTGGATGAAGACCACATACTCTATAAAAGAAAAAAGAGCGAAGTCAAAAGGTTAGTAGCGCAAGAGAGAGCAGCATCGAGAAACAACTTTTATAAGAACCTCGAAAATGCTGTAAATTGCACAGATATTTTTAAGATTGCTAAACGTAGGCGCATGGGCACTTTAGATGTTAGGTCGAACAAGTATATCAAGGACAAATTCGGAAAACTGCTTACATTAGAAAAGAACATAAACACAAGGTGGAAAGAGTACTTTGATGAACTCTCAAATGAAGAGTTCCCTAGTGAAGAACTGCCTAACATAGCACCTACGTATGGCCCTATTCCAGAGATAACAGTCAGCGAAGTAATCGTGGCTGTAAAGAAGATGAAAAATCGGAAAGCAGTTGGTCCAGATGAAGTTCCAGCCGAAGTTTGGAAAATGACAGGCGACTTTGGTACAAGCTGGCTCACTAAGCTCTTCAATCTTATTGTCGCTACTGGTAAGATACCAAATTCCTGGAGATGCAGTTATTTAACACCCTTTTATAAGAATAAAGGCGACGTAGGGGAATGCAGTAATTATAGAGGGATAAAACTGACTTCACACACCCTCAAAATCTGGGAACGAATCATAAACCGCCGCCTATTGGAAATGACGAACGTATCGTCAAACCAGTTTGGTTTCACCCCAGGTAGATCAACAACGGATGCTATACAAACCATCAGAATTGTTATGGAGAAGCATAGAGCAAATAAGGAGGACCTACACCTAACCTTCATTGACCTGGAAAAAGCCTTCGACAGAGTCCCTAGAAAACTGGTTTGGCAAGCGATTAGGGCACAAAAAGTCGCAGAACAGTACATAATGCTTATTAAAGATATGTACCAACACGTCACCACACGAGTTAGATCTCCAGCCGGATTAAGTGAGCCATTTGAAGTAAAAGTCGGTGTCCACCAGGGTTCCGCACTAAGCCCGTTTCTCTTTAATTTAGTGATGGACTACCTCACACGGCACATACAAGATCCTCTACCATGGTGCCTGCTTTACGCTGATGACATTGCGCTGACAGCTAAAACCACAGAGGAGATGCAGAACACCCTAACAAAATGGTCAGACGCCCTTGAACGAGCTGGGTTGCGCGTGAGTAAAACCAAAACGGAATACATGTACTGCAACTTTGCCGCCAGAACTTGTGATAAGAATTCAATATCAATACATGGATTTCCAGTTCCCAAAACGTCTAAATTCAAATACCTTGGTTCACTACTCACACCTGATGCAAATGTTGATAGCGATGTGATCCACAGAGTTAACACTGCATGGTTGAAGTGGCGAAGTCTCTCGGGGGTTCTTTGTGATGCCAGTATGCCCATTAAAATAAAGGGTAAAGTATATAAGACAGCAGTTAGACCAGCCCTGCTGTATGGCACTGAGTGTTGGACCACGAAGAAATCCCACGAGCAACGACTCCATGTAAACGAAATGAAAATGCTCCGGTGGTCTGGTGGTGTTACTAGATTGGACAAAATTCGCAATGAGCATATCCGCGGAAGCTTCAAAGTGGCTCCTGTCACGGAAAAACTGGTTGAACAAAGACTGCGCTGGTATGGCCATGTCATGAGGAGAGACGAAGACTATGCCGTGAAACTGGCGCTAGACTTACCCGAAAACCACCGAGGGAGAGGACGACCGAAAGCCACGTGGTCAAATGTCAAAAAGACTTTGGAAGCCGCAGAAATAAAAGACACGACAACCCAGAACAGAAATGTCTGGCGCACACGATCAAGGAGACCCGACCCCAAGTAGATGGGATAAGGGAAAGAAAAAGAAGAAGATAAGAAAAAATAATAAAGTTCATTGTAACATCATGTTGAACCCATTTTTACCGAGTTCAATAGAAGGAAGGAGGTATTCAGTTCGTCTGCATGTTTGCTTGTTATATCATTCAATGGGGTAGAGTGAGACACACTACCCAAGCGGCTAAAATTAATAAGTCAGGTTGAGGAACTGTTGGAGGCCCGGCACATAACTCAAGCCTTACTGAGTTGTAAAAGAGAGTCCTCTGTATAATGTGCATCCAAGCAGCTACAGGCATATACCCAGTATCGGAGAAGCAGGTTTATTACTTATCACACTCCTAGCAGGTCTGTATTTTGAATTACTGAAGAACTTAGACAAATGATAGTTGTTTATGGTTATTCCTCATCATCCTCCTAGCGTTTTCCGTTTTATTTCACCGGTTGGATCGCTATTCGAGAGGCCTTTCATCCTTTCATCCTGCCGTGAGCGTCCTTGGTGGGTTTATTTGTATTATCATGTCTGAAAATGAAAAAACATTATAGTTTAAATGACTCATTATAGTTTAAAAGTACATACTTAGACTTGAACTCTAAATAAGTTTTTATTGCACACAATAATTAAATTTAGACAGCGCCATAATAACTACAGCATACTTTTCCACAATCAACATTTCGAACTGGGTCGAGTATGTTCTCATTTTGTTTTAATTATTTTCATTTCAGTTTTTAGGGTTCCGTAGTCAACTAGTTAGGGTTCCGTAGTCAACTAGGAACCCTTATATTTTCGCCATGTCTGTCCGTCCGTCTGTCCGTCCGTCTGTCCGTCCGTCTGTCCGTCCGTCTGTCCGTCCGTCCGCTGATAATCTCAGTGACCGTTAGCACTAGAAAGCTGAAATTTGGTACTAATATGTATATCAATTACGCCGACAAAGTGGTAAAATAAAAAGTGGAAAAAAATATTTTATTAGGGTACCTCCCCTATACGTAAAGTGGGGAGTGATTTTTTTTTTTCATTTTAACCCTAACGTGTGATATATTGTTAGATAGATATTTAAAAATAAATAGGGGTTTACTACAATCATTTTTTGATAATGTTAATATTTTCGGAAATAATCGCTCCAGAAGTAAAAAAAAATGTGTCCCCCCCCTCTAACTTTTGAACCATAAGTTTTAAAAATATGAAAAAAATCTTAAATGTAGAACTTTATAAAAACTTTGTAGGAAAATTATTTTAAACTTGATAGGTTGAATAGTTTTTGAAAAAATTACAAAAATAATTTCTGAACTAAGTTTGTAATTTAACCGTATAAACAGGTGTTTATTGTACCTGTCATTTCTACAAAATCACAATGAAATGACGTGCTTTTAAATAAAGTAAAATCGGTTCACGCAATAAAGAATTATTCCATAAAAATCATCTTCCATACTTTAAGCTCGCGCGCAATAGTTTACTTAATTTGCCGATAGATGTCGCTGTACGTGGAACGCTCATTTCTACATGGCGGTGTTAAGATTTTTCCTGATTTAATGGGGTCTGAGCAGGTGCGCCCATAGATAAGGTTGTGTTTCTGTACTTAATATGTCAACTTAATGTGACGGACGGAAAACTACGGAACCCTACACTGAGCGTAGCCCGACACGCTCTTGGCCGGTTTTTTAATCTAAATTTTACTTCTTCAAGTAATTCGTAAAACGCTGCTCGCGCGTTTTCGCAACATTGACTTGACAGGTGCTTGAAATCTTACATCCTTTTCACACTTGCACTGAGACATGAAACAACATGATAACAGATATAACCCGAACGAATTATGTAGTGCTCTCACAAGCTTAATATGTCAAAATGAATGGTACTTCGTAATTACATCGCGTATCGATCCAAGGCAGCCAACATCCGAAACAAAAGTAAACTAAATAATTTTTAAGAAAAAAAAAACCGACTTCAATGGGGGAGGCCAGTGAAAGATTATTATACTTAGATGGTGCACTCTTAGATTCCATACAATAAAATAAAAATGACTATAAGTACCTATGTTTATAATGGTAGAAGACTAAGTACCCTCAATTCCTCATGGAATCATGGAAAAACCTTGCTTGCTTGACAAACAAAACGAAGAGAACAAATCGCCAAACGTGAACTACGCGTCGTTAAAGAGTTCCGTTCTAATCATCATCAGCAGTTCCACTTCATCAAATGTCACTTTTATGAATGAAAATGCTTGATTAGTTCATAAAAATACTAAAATCACTATTTGTGTGCCTTTCACATTTGAGGAGTTCCCTCGATTCCTAATGGATCCCATCATCAGAACTCGAGCATGACAAAAATCAATCGTGACAATAGAATTTGCTTAACAAACACAGCTGGAAGGACAAATCGCCAAACGTGAACTTTTCGTCGTTGAAGAGTTCTGTTCTGATCATCATCAGCAGTTCCACTTCATCAAATGTCACATTTTTGTATGATAATGCTCGATTTGTTGATAAAAACACAAACATCACTATATGTTTGCCTTTAAAATTTGAGGAGTTCCCTCGATTCCTAATGGATCCCATCATCAGAACTTGAGCATGACAAAAATCAATCGTGAAAATAGAACTTGCTTAACAAACACAGCTAGGAGGACAAATCGCCAAACGTGAACTTTTCGTCGTTGAAGAGTTCTGTTCTGATCATCATCAGCAGTTCCACTTCATCCAATGTCACATTTTTGGAAGCAAATGCTTGACTTGTTGATAAAAACACAAAAATCACTATATGTTTGCCTTAAAGATTTGAGGAGTTCCCTCAATTCCTTGTGGATTCCATCATCAGAACTGCGTTTTGACATTAACGGGACCAACTTGGATATATATATACTTACAATCAAAAAAAAAATTTCCAAATCGTTTAAGAAATGACGGAGTTATGGAGTAACAAACATTAAAAAAAAAAGAAACATACAACCGAATTGATAACCTCCTCTTTTAAAATTTTGAAGTCGGTTAAAAAGTTGCGACTAAACGCAAATTGAATCGAAAGTTTCGTTCTAAAACATACTCGCATGTTTTCACAAAACGGATCGCCAGTAGTATGCTCGTTTAACGTGATCGAATAGTATTCAATTGTTTTGCTTAAAACTTATACTAAGCATACTGATTGTTGGCGCTATTTTTGAACACAATCTTTTCGCAATAAGTTCAACTTTGCGTGTACATCAAAATGCATTTGCGATACTTTGGCATTGTTTTTATTCATATGCTTAAATACAAAAACATTGTAGCGTCGGTGTACCATTTAATTTGGTCGTGCGTTATTTTTTACGTAATTGTTGACCCTTCACACCATAAAAACTGTTTGATATAAGAGATCACTTGAGCTGGGCAGCCCAATCGTCAGCATAGACAGTTGGAGCATCTTAGATGTAAGTACACTTAGAAGAGGGTCGAAAGTCTGTACATGGAAGATATTCGAAAAAAAGTTGGCTGGGGATACTTAGAACCGATAACAGAAATCGTTTCAACAGTTTTAAGAATTTGTGTCTGTTTGTCTGTCTGTTTATATTTCTAGGCATCACGTGAAAACGAACGAATGGAGTATAATTTACCCTCATTAATATGGCAACTGGATCTTCGGCGACGACATAGCTCGGCCTTCGGCCTCGCATGCCTTTCCACTCTCTTTCGGCTTTTCAATCATCAACCTTACATGAAGAATCTACTCTTTTGGGAGGCTCGGCCTTCAGCCCCGCGTGTCTCGCCTCTCTGCTTCAGGCCTTCGGCCCTCAGCCTTACATGAGAAGCCCGCTCTGTGTGATTATTCTCGCATGCCTTGCCGCTCTGCTTCCGGCCTTCGGTCATCATACTTACATGAAGAACTCGCTCTGTTGGAATTTGGTTTTACGGCAGAACTGCGTAGTGAGACTTTTATCATTGTACAATGTACATGTAATGTTTTTGACGAGATTCATTCGTCTAGAATCGGTACATTTGATATTCCGAAATAAGCACTTAATCATTCGTTTTGACAATAGGATTTCTAGGAAATGTCATATTGACTGTAATCATTTCTTAAGGGGGTGTAAAGAAGGGTGAAAGATTGTGTCATCATCATCATCTCAGGCGTTATAGGGTGGGCCCTAGGCTAGCCTGGTCAAGCAAATATCTCCAGTCCGATCCATTCGTGGCTTTCCTTCTTCAACATGTCACCCCTAAGTTCCTGGTGTCCACCTGAGCTTGAGAAAGATTGTATGGGAAAACAAATCATTCTAAGGCGAGAACGAATTATACGCGGACGAAGTTGTGGGCAAAAGCTAGTTACTTATAAACTTTAAGTTTTAAGAATTCGTTTTAGTATTTGATGTAACTTTATTGAAATAGTTTAAATAGTATGATCATACTATATTCGATAAAGATATTCTTACGTAAATCCTATGTGATAAGAAAATCCCATCAAAAACGTAAATGTGAAAAGGGGAGCCAAGTTCAATATTAAGAATATGCGATGCTTGGTTGTCGTCTTCACCGACAAAAGAATTGAGATCTGAATGGGTGCCAAGTTCCGTAGATTCTCTGAAATGGTGCCAAGTCCGGCACTACATTGTTTACAGTAAAACTAATTTACTGGGGCTTAATGCATTTTGAGCATTAACTTGGCAGTTTTCTTAAATATCCAACAGCTTTTATGGTATTATAACATACTGCATAGAAAACTGCCAAGTTAAGGCTCAAAATGCATTAAGCCGCAGTAAATTAGTTTTATTGAATTATTTAATATTGAACTTGGCTCCCATTTTCACATTTATGTTTTTAATGGGATAATACTGTCTCGTTACTTTTTGTTATTCATAGAGTACAGGCCGACATTTTAGAATATATTATTGATTGTTGTGGCCTATAACATAATGTGTCCTTTTAAGTTCCTGGTAATTTGCATTAATAGGACATGAAATACCCGTACCGTTTGGACCCGGGTATGTCCTACAACTACTACCAAGACCACCGGGGGATGGGCAGCAGGGTCCCTGGAGTGCGGTGGTAATACTGCGATCGCCAACCCGCATGCCAAGCGTGGCGATTATGGCATATACCCCCCGTGAATTTGGGGGAGGCCTATGTCCAGCAGTGGACGTCCTTTGGCTGATATGGTGGTGGAAATACCCGTACATTTTTAGGAAGTCTGAACTGAAAAAAAAACACGCTTAGTTAGAACCTTACTTAATCTGCAATGTTAAAATCGTATCGTTTTAATGGCAATGTAAACCAAACAATAGCAAAATACGATGGCATGCGTGGCAAAAAGTTACTTACACATTTTATTACAGTTTTCACAGCGCAAAGTGCAAATTTGATGCGTAAACCATTGTGAACATTCCATGAAATTTACTATTATTGTTTGTGTACAACGGGCAGCAAAAACAGCACTTCGCTTACGTATTCCCGTATATACAGGGAGCATTAATTTCCTACCTACCAACTTACTACCTACTAAGATACGATAAATTACCACACAGTAATTATAAGTTAAATAAATTATCATTGTATGTCTTTTCCGCTCACGGGACAAAGGTGTACCGGACGTTTGGAAGGCGTGCGCGGAGCCGAAGTACCGAGGTACCAAAGTACCAACCGAGTAACAGATAGCCAACACGCAGACGCCCTTTTAACAATTTAATGCAATGTAAGGAGTACACCGAGCGGATGCTGTCCCTGCACTTGTCATAAATTATCATTATTATTAAAATAATATTTCACCGCTCTTAGTTTTGCTAGTTTGTAATCTGAAGCGGCGGAAGATAACAAGACTAACCAAATCTATTTTTTATTATTATTAGTTTGTATTGGGCCTTTTCATGCTGCCTCCACCAAATTAAATATATATATATATAATCAACAATAACATTTTGCGGGATCCCGCGTGAGTTTGCGGGTTTAAAATGAAACGAAGTTCATGTAGGTATGATCGGTGTTTGGACCCCAGGAGAAGAAACAAATAATAGTGTTCTTACAATTTAACGGTGACATTATATTTGACATAAGTTGTAAATTTAAGTATAAAATTAACAATCGTAATAACGTGTAAGACAATAAGTTGACGGTTTTTACATGTGATATTATAAACTGACAATCTTGACAATATTACGGTGACAAATATAGTTGCGATTAGCGTTAAATATTCATTTAACTTCTTAAATCTTTATAATATTGACACTTCATGAACAGAATCAGTTGATCATATGTCCTATAGTCAGATACTTACACAAATAAATAAAAAATATAATACTTCTGCAGGATAAAACTAACTTATAAATTGCATATCTAATTATTGTGAACAAAAGAAGTTCTATCTAATCTAACAAAAGGCAAGAATAACTTCCATGTGAACTAGTAAGATACAATTTAAGCGCAATAATTAACGCAGTTTAATTACTTTCTGTGTCATTTAAGAAGCCATTTGGGTCCGACAATTAACATTATAATGCTAGGGAGTATACGACAAGAGGATTACCCTAAGAAGGCACAAGTAAGAGTCTGGAAGAATGCCATACAAATTTTAATTAAGAGATTATTATTGCAATAGCTTTATGAAATACGTAATTAAATACTACACAGACTGCCGGCATAGTGAAAAGGAGGACTTCTATTTACTGTATATTATGGTAAGGCCTGATTCGAAATGGATTTGCCAAATATTAAACTATGTTAATGTTATTAAAACCGATTTAATCAAGTGTGTTTTTAAGGTTCCGTACCTAGAAAGGAAAAAACGGAACCCTTATAGGATCATTTTGCTGTCGGTCCGTCCGTCTGTCTGTCTGTCAAGACCGTTTTTCACAGGAACGCGTGGAGGTATCTAGCTGGAATTTATATCAAATACTTAGATCTACTGTCCCTTGGAGCTGTGAAAAAATAAAACTTCTAAGCCAACGTAATCAAAAGATACAGCCGTTTATGCCGCAAATTCCGCAAATTTTCGACACTCGCAAGGGAATCAAAACCTTACGGAACCCTTGGTGCGCGAGTCCGACTCGCATTTGGCCGGTTTTTTTTTATAACTCCTTCAAAAACACGTTAAAATGTATTCACGACTATATTCATCATTTACCATTTCTCGCTGCTCCAGTCGTAATTTTTATCACATGCCCTCCATTACACATTCGACAGTGTCTTTTGTCTTCTTATTAGTGCGAATACCATCAAGATAGATATTTTATTCAGTTTTTTCTGTCGCACGCGGTCTTATCCCTCTGAAAAGAACCTCTGGGCTAGAGAATCCAATACCGATCAACACTGATAGAGCTTGGTGGATCAAGCCTTTTAGGTCCGATATGCAGAGCATTACGTTCAAGGAAGATCATTTTTTGGCCATAGTAGACCATCTCCAAATATGGTCAACAAATATTGAAATATCGTATTTTGTGACAAAATCTACGAGACGTTGCTATAAATTATTATTCATGTAGTTTTTTTTATTGACATTTGACAAACACTCTGCTAAGGTCACCGCATCGACAAATTGCCTGTCACACTAGACCAGATATTTAGAGCCAATTTTAGATTCCCTTTATTTGTTTGGAATCCAGAAGAAATTGTCTGCCAACAAAGGTGTACGTAATATTGGTCACTAGGTGGTGATGAAAGAAAGATTTACGTAGTTTTGTCACCAAGTTCCAAGTTTTTGGTATCCATTTGTCTAAAATGTATTTTCGGCGTTGACTTCAAGTCATTTTTGCGATTACCTGAATATTCAGCAGGTAAATATTTTCCTAGTTTAATACTTTTGTGACTGCAATTTCTATGGTGAAATATATACACAAAGTGAGTCTTAAAATAAGGTAGAAAAACTTCATGAATTTGGCGAATCCGACACGTATCAGGCGTATTTTAAACACTTGTTACAAAGTTGGTAGTGACACTGCCTCCGAAGCTAGAGGTCCCTAGTTCAAATCCCGGTCAGGGCATTATTTGTAAATTTAGCACGGATATGGATATTTGTTCCTGGGTTTTGGATTTTTTCTTTGTATTTCCTATATACGTATTTATATCGTCGTCTGGTACCAATAATAGTACAAGCTTTGCTTAGTTAGGGACAGGGTCGATTTGTGTAAAATTGTCCGCCAATACTTATTTATTTATTTTTGTGATGTTTTGTAATGAGAGCTATTGAAGTTGAGTACGCATTTAGTCCACGAGACTTGTAGCTGCATGTATCGTGGTTAATTATGATATGAGTTTTCAATAACTAATTATGTTACTATTGTATAGGTACCATACTTTTTCTATGAGTCCACTATAAAAAACTACTATATCCATTTTTTGTCTTGTTCATGAGATCTTATGGGCGAGGAAGAACCCATAATAAAGATAAAAGAAAACGTAAATGAAAATAAAGCTACAGTAAATGGATATCGACTTGTAGATTTCGTGTACCTGTTTGAGCAATGCCAAGAACTTGCACACCACAAAACTCCATTTGGTGGCAAGTTCAGTAATTTCAAAAATATTGTAGAATAAAAATAGTTTTCTTTCCTACTTTTACATGCTGCAATATGTGTAGTTAAAAATTAGAGTATATATAATATATAAAACATACACGCAGCAAAGAACTCACACGCAATTAAATAATATATATCGTTAGCAGCTTTATGTCTGTAGGTATGGGATTTTGCGCCTTTTGTTTCCCGGGGGCAAAATTCATTATGGATACCACCGCACCGCGGGGTCAGTGCGGAGGTTATGTCGGACTTGCACCGACTAAAAACCCACATATCTTCCTCCTCAACCAATTTTGGACAGCTCAAAAATAAATGTCAAAGTGACATGTAAGGACAAACTAACTTTAGCAGCATTTTAACTGATATTAGGTTTGATGGACGTTTATGAATAGGATATAGCTGTAAGTTTGAAGTGCATTACGTCTAGCAGAAACTACTGCTAAACGAGATGTAATGACGGGTCGCTCGTGAGTCGGCGATTCCTGTTGTGCTGTGCTGATTGTAAAGAAGGGGATAGATTTTCACGTTCCGCGTCGCATGTTAGTACAATAGGGAATAGTGCATGAACGTGCCATTGAGGCAAAATTCTGGTGATGCCTCGGTAAAAGATGTTCTCGCAGAATTTCACGTCTTCAGTCTCTAATTACTTCGCCTTTCATTAGCATAGCAATTTCACAGCTTTGCTGCAAAGTAACGAAATATATCACAGTTCCAATCAATGGATAAACGCGAACTATTTGAGCCGGGTAACCGCAATTACTGTGCCAAATGAAGCGGCCATTTTAAATGAAGATTAACGATCGATCACTAAATGCTACACTTAAGCTAGGGTCGCATCGTACGACTTTGCTGCTGGATAGCTTATTGGTGTGCAGGAATAAAATTTAATGTACCTAATCAAAGTATAAACTGATTTGGATATGCATACATTTATTTCAATAATTATTTTTCTCGAACATGCAACGAAATATAACCAATTGTCTAAATAATTTAATTACTGTTTCTTTATTTTGTTTGAACAATAAATAATGTTTGTATTATATTGTACTGACGCTATGCGATACATGGAATCAGATTCACCTCGATGTTTTCCGTTGCTTTTATAAAGACTAGCTTTTACTCGCCACTTCGTCCGCGTAAACCTGACTATCAAACAAAAGCAATTACTTGTCGTTCTGTATTGCATTTCCAACGCTGTTTTTTGAGTTTATGTATCCACATTATTTTCACACCGACAAACAGTAAAAAGTGGTATCATAACCAATGTTCCACGGGTAGAACAAAAGGTCTAATTTAATATCAACAGCACAGGTTGAGTGCATTTCACTTCACTACCCGCATACAGTAGAATGGTCGAAAATTTAGCAGTTTATCTGATTTGTTGTTTGAAAACACATCACTCGTTCTAAGGCCCCGATCATTCATTAAAATCCTTTCCTTAGTTCAGTTTTCCGAGCAGCAAAACAAACACATATACTCGTATTAGCAGATTATTTACGATACCTACTGTTTTTGCATGTTGGAGTTTGCTTTCAACTGTTATATACTGCAGGATTTTTTACATCGTTATGACACTAGTGACTTTACGTTTTAATTTTTTACTTCCATTACTTGTCTGTTAATTCAAAGTGGTCAAACTAACATCACTTTATTACACCAAAAAAAATATGCGACTGCGTACATATTTCTTATGATAAGTACATGCCATACTGCAAGATACATATCATTGTTGGCAAATATACTTACAAGGCGTCGAGACCATATTCACCATCCACAGTTTGCTGCTGAAAAAAACTGGAGATTGCAGTTCTTTATTATTCAGAATTCAAACGTAGGACACGCAGGATTCAAACGTAGCATCAGTATACCACAGCGCTGGTTTTCCGTGGGGCCCGGTGCCAGAAGATAGCTCAGAACAACAGAAGCGCTAGTGACGAGCATACAATTGTACAATTTATTAATTAGACACTATAATTTTCACAGTTATACAATTACAATGTTGAAGCCCTAGAACACGAGGAAGGGAAGGGTATCATTTCAAGGGGGAAGGATTTTGATCACTTTATCTGTGGAAATGTTTTACAATTAGACTGTACCAATATTCAGCCTACCCTCTTGTGCTATTTATTTAAAGTCATCACGGTAATTAAATTAACATAACAGTAATCAGAATATTTTAATGAATTCCAAACAAAGTTGGGATAATCAAGCCATCACTGAGTTCCGAGAATCGTGAATATTCGATGAGTCAATGTATGTATATTTTCTCGGGTGCCCTACTTTAAGTTCCAAATGTTATTGTTTCATGATGGATGGGTTAGTCCCGGAATCCACAATTAAGCTTATGTAATCGCTGGAGAGTATACTAAATGCGGTACTTATGGACTTTGAAATATGTTGCCTTGGTTAATGATAGTAGACAGCTATAGTATGTCGTTATGCTTAAACGTTCATCTCACCTATTTTAGCTAAAATTCCTTCAATATTTGTATTTGAAAGGGACAAAACACATTTTAGTTAACACAGGATTGCTAAGTTATAAGAATAAGGGAGTTAGTGTACCTCTAATGGAAACAAAATATTTTCTCCATAAGTACGAGTAGGCAAGCGTCTTTCTATAAATATAAAGTAAAAAAAAACATGCATTGCCAACATTTCGTAGAAATTAGGGCGTAGCCGATAATATTCGTCCTACTTGTACTGAAGAGATATGTGTAGCCTGTGTAGGTAGTGTCTACGAACAGGAATCGCGAGCAGGCTCTTAAAGTGTTAACGAGCGTATCCAATATTTATAACACAAGACGTACGATATATATATTTTTTTCACGAAAACTGCGTACAAACACAGGATGAGATGTGATTATACCATTTGATAATGAAATTTTATTTTATTTTTGTACGTTCTAAAGTTGACTCTAAACAAAACGTAATAGCGTACTTATTATCGAAGAAAGTTAGTATATTTCTTAATAAAAGGTCAACAGTATTAATGGTTGTTACATAAGGGTCTCAATAATACTTTCGTTTTACGCTCAATGTGCGCTAGCCTACGACGGTGTACGGTGGTTATTCGGTTAGTTGGATAAAGATGGCAGAGCAAATTGTAATCGCCTAATCAGACACGGAACGGAAAATTGATGATTAAACGCCTCGTACGATAGTAACGTATTCTCTGAAAATGATGAACTCAACCCCACATTTGAGTTGAGTACCTTTGTTAGAATAATTATTTTTTCTACTCCTGTACTTTTATCCGTCATTTACATAGTCACCGACTCATATACAACTCTATGCTCCCTTGTCATAAAAGCACTATTTATCGTGCTTTTATTATTCATACATTTTCAAAAAGCACATAACTTATTGTTACTTATTGGCCCTAAATATTATACAAATATCTTAGGCACTTAAGACATTAGACCGATTCACGATGTATATATAGTACACTTCGTTTAATTATAAAACTAAATGCTTTATTTTGCACCCCGGAAATGTTGAAACGCTGTATGTTAATACTATCTGTAAATAGGTACCTATCAAGAATACTTAGAATAATATATGATTTTCTGCTGGGTCATTTAAAATTGAAACATTTTTATTATTAAAACACTACGACGAATTGAGAACCTTCTCCTTTTTTGAAGTCTTTTAAAAAATATCGACCGGTCATTGTGGAAGTCTTTGGGGAGGCCTTGCTTTCGGCTGACATGATGATGATGAAAAAACATCGATGACTTATTAAGATAAATACTAATTTCAATATACATACTTTGAATGCCAAAATAATGTAGGTCCATGTTACTCTAATATCCCTAGAACAGGTAATATACTAGATACAAACTAACCTGAAAAAAAACTTTTCTATTGGAAATTAAAGTACATACCCTAATATCTTCGAAATAGTTTCAAGTATTTTATCTCGGTTGTGATGTAATCGAGTAAAACATTATAACAAGATCGGACATGCTTGATAACGTGGATATAAATTCAGGAGAAAAGGTACCCTTATCGTGCGTTATATTTGTCATTTCTTTTACCAATAAAATATGAGATACGACTTGCCCACAAATTATCGTGAGATTTTCACTGAAAGAGAATTGGCAAGCGCGTATAAATTTGATTATGATAAAATAGAATAACGACCCTTTCGACCACCTCGGTTGGGTAATAAAAACATCACATTGTAATATTCCTAGATCGTGCATTAAGATATTTTAGAAAGGTTTGCCTTCGGCTAAGCTGAGCATGAAAAAAAACAATTTAGGGCGTGGTTCTTCCGCGCTTGGAGTGACAGGACTTACCGAGAATTTATATTAAAGGCGCCAGGTATTCCTGCCAACAAGCTGACGTTGGTGCTTAAATAAAACTAGTGACTAAGTTTTTAAATGTTTAATACGTTAACGTTTACTGAGGTTGGTTAAACGCCAACACACTTGGTACAAACATACTTATAAGTGACCCAGTCGGACCTATTTAAGTTTAAACTAAAGCTTAATGTAGTTAAAGAGGTTTACATTACCCTGAGAGTTGAGTGGAGAGTATCTTCCTAGAGATACCCTAATACATAGGATTTTACTTGAATTGCTAGTACTCCAGAGAGTGGATTCCCGTTTTCTTAAATTAGCTTGAGGGCAGAGCTCGAGGCAGCTGACTACTCCGCGATCCACGCGTTAGACCACGGCGCAGTCCTTGGTCCATGAATGCAAGATCCTTAAAAGGACAAGGCCCTACCCACATACTGGGCTTTTTAACAAAAGAAAAAAAAACCCTGCAACAAAACGTACATTATAAGTATTCTGTTAAAACAGTGAAAGACATAATTATGGAACGACGATAGGAAAGAAACCTTACCACAAACGTGGGTTTTTTCCTAAGAAGTATGCGAGGTTATGAGGTTTGCTCATCTCGAGACGTCAATAAGATTAAAATCCGGACTGGAAAGGATAAAACATGATTAGATTGTTGGCACTACCGAAACACGGCAAAACCCTAATGAAATTAGTAAACGCCGGCTCTTACCAGTTGCAAATTTGTTGGGTGCTTGTATATTAGAAATCACTCATGGTTGATGACGCGAATATGGCGTTCGACCGCCAAAGCGAGGAAATGCACATCAAGTTCCTATTTTGGACTTCACGGCATTGTCGAAGCGATTCAAGCTGAGGCCAGACGAGAATGATCAAATTTGCCTTGTAATTCTGGAAGGTACTTAAGGAGCGTTCACAGAACCCTTAGACTCATGACAAATAACACACTCACGTTTCGAGTCAAATATTTAATTCGGAAAATTCTGAAACGACAAATAAAAGGATGCGTCGACCCTAATCTAAATCAAAAACCACTAAGACGACCAATTTGGAAAAAAATGGAAGCTTTAAACCGACATTATATGGCTCGTTTCTTGAACGCATCCATTAACCAAAAAGAAAAGAGTTGCTCGTTCCGAAACTACGTAATGATGACAAACAGCTGAACTGTAATTAATATAACAGAGTATTGTGCTATATTTATAATTTAAGCATGAGGAATGGGAAAAGAAAATCCTTTAGATTATTATTTCTATAAAGCCTTTCATTACTATTAGTATCTACATAATTTTATTATTATGTTGTTGGACTACAAACACCTCTCATTACTAGTTTCTGAACGACGCTGTCACAGCTGCCATAGTCTGTATCGCTTGACCAAAACAAAAATTCAGGGAGAAAAATTTAAGAAGAAATCCTTAAAAGTGCTTAAAAAGCTGTAATTTCTTACTTGTGTTAATTACCTATAATATCGACCAACGATGAGTCAAGCTAATCCAGATCAATATGTGCCAAATATGAAATGGAATATAGTATGTGAAATTGGAACATGAAGTAAGGTGCTCATGGAAACTAAAGGTATGTGTTGTTTACTACAATGTTAGAACACCTTAAAGTGTTACAACATTATGTAGGACGTCTCAATTACCTAATATTTCTTTAGACGAAAAAGCTCAACGGTCAAAACTGGGCAAATCTCCAGCGCTTTTGTTGACGGAGTTGAAATAAAAATTCACAATAAAGTAAGTAGGTGTGTTATTTGGATTAAGGGGCATGAAACTACTTGGAATAACCCGACTTCGCGCCACCACACCCCGTCCTTCAGCTCTCCGTATCCAACCGTTTCCCGCCACTCTCTTCCGGTCGTTGGTCCACCTGGCGGGTGGCACATTTAAAACGGTATATTTTGTTTAAATACGTTTAATCAACACACTTATATAAATAATTGCATTAAAAATACCAATCAATAAAAAAACATCGTAATTTCAACTGGGATCTCTTTTAAGAGGGTAATAATGTTAAAACAAAACTCGTCATTAAATAATAGGTAGTATATCGTTGTAACGAAAACAGAAACTATTTTTGAGACCATTACCTATCATTAAAATCGAGTAAGTAGGTAACCTACTATACAACTTTCTTGATAATTTCAACGATTTAATAGTGAAAAACCTAGGTGCTATAGAGCCCGGTTGGCTTGCGGAGGTACTGGCTACAAAACATTAGGGGATTTGCTGCTAAAAGAAAATACTTAACTCAGCATTAGGGTTTTAGGATTTCATCTATGTGGAATCCAGTAATTAGTTAGCGCAAGCGTCATAATACGTCGTCCATTACGTTTACGGATGTTTTTAGTATTGTGTATCGGGCGAGTGACAACACTTGTGTAAATGTGAATAATAAAGACCAAGTGCGGGTAGTTCGGAAAACCCGTGCTGCTAGAAGATGTTGATACCCAATCAGCACGTGACCACGGATGTTGTGATACATTCAAAACGTCGGGCAGACCTCAACTGAATAAAACTAAACTAAAAATAGTTGTATGTGATTAAGTCCCGTTTACCAATAGTAATGTGTAAAAATCGTGCAAGTTTAAATCAATATAATCTCAGTGTGGTATTAAATAATTTTTAAGAAAAAAAAAACCGACTTCAATGGGGGAGTCCGGTGAAAGATTATTAATCTTAGATGGTGCACTCTTAGATTCCATTCAATACAATACAAAAATGGCTATAAGTATGTTTATAATGGTAAAAGTCTAAGTACCCTCAATTCCTCATGAAATCATGGAAAAACCTTGCTTGCTTGACAAACAAAATGAAGAGAACAAATCGCCAAACGTGAACTACGCGTCGTTGAAGAGTTCCGTTCTGATCATCATCAGCAGTTCCACTTCATCAAATGTCACTTTTATGAATGAAAATGCTTGATTAGTTCATGAAAATACTAAAATCACTATTTGTGTGCCTTTCACATTTGAGGAGTTTCCTCGATTCCTAATGGATCCCATCATCAGAACTCGAACATGACAAAAATCAATCGTGAAAATAGAACTTGCTTAACAAACACCGCTAGAAGGACAAATCGCCAAACGTGAACTTTTCGTCGTTGAAGAGTTCTGTTCTGATCATCATCAGCAGTTCCACTTCATCAAATGTCACATTTTTGTATGATAATGCTCGATTTGTTGATAAAAACACAAAAATCACTATATGTTTGCCTTTAAGATTTGAGGAGTTCCCTCAACTCCTTATGGATCCCATCATCAGAACTCGAGCATGACAAAAATTAATCGTGAAAATAGAACTTGCTTAACAAACACAGCTAGGAGGACAAATCGCCAAACGTGAACTTTTCGTCGTTGAAGAGTGCTGTTCTGACCATCATCAGCAGTTCCACTTCATCTAATGTCACATTTTCGGATGCAAATGCTTGACTTGTTGATAAAAACACAAAAATCACTATATGTTTGCCTTAAAGATTTGAGGAGTTCCCTCAATTCCTCATGGATCCCATCATCAGAACTGCCTTTTGACAAAAACGGGACCAACTTGAATATATATACATACAATCAAAAAAAATTTTTTTCAAATCGGTCAGGAAATGACGGAGTAATGGAGTAACAAACATTAAAAAAAAAAAAACATACAACCGAATTGATAACCTCCTCTTTTGAAATTTTGAAGTCGTTAAAAATTGAAAGATGCGGTAATTGTTATATTATGTTATAAATATATATTCATTTCATTCATTCATTTCATCTGGTGATAGTGTCGAGTTTGGAAGACTTGTGCAATTATTTTAGCATTTTCTAAAAATATAACATCAAATTATAATTAAATTAATCCAGGCCGAAACAGTACTTATACTAGAATGATGCGGTTGCTGCTAGGCATTCAGAGGTAATTTTATTTTTTTGGCTATTCTGATAAAATATTGGGAGATTGAATTATTACATTTTATCTCCTTTTAATTCAAAGTTATCCACTATCTCAATTTGGACAGGATCATTTGTATCACTAAAAGATGTTATTACAAACCAACTATTTACTACATTAGAGTAACATCGTAAGTCGGCAGTGTCCCTATTTTAATAACATATCAGTGTTTATAACAATATTTACAATGTGAAATTAACTCTAAATTTGGATAACAGTGGTACGCGTAAAATGCACTAAACAGCTTTAATAATAATGTTGTAATTGAAGTACAATTTGATCCTTCCGGCTTTACAGTGTTGAGTATCAATTGTGAACTTACCCTCGAACATTTAGAGATTCGCAAGCGACGTGTGCCCATTGAAAGTGACTCTTTATTTCGCACTACTACGTCACTACAGCCGTGGCGGTGTCGCGCACACTTGGACTTTATAAATTCGAAGTCGTCGGTTCGTGTCCCAACTCGGCATCTATTTATTACTATTACTAGCATTTGCCCGCGGCTTCGCCCGCGTACTAAGCGAAATTTTTAACCGTCTACAAAAAACAGGTTCGTATGTTTGTCCACGATTATCTCGCGTTTGGCTGAACCGATTTAGATGCGGTCTCCAGAAAAGTAGTTGTTACATTCTGGGGTTTCGCTATACGAAGTTTGGTGATTGTGATTCATTAACAGATGAACAGATAAAAAGTTAGTATACATTCTGAGAACCGGCAAACTGTTGAATTTCATTTGATTTTGGCAAAAATAAGGATCTAAAACTATTATCATACATTTCCGAGAGGCCGAAGGGGAAAGGGCCGATGAAATAAAAGTATGTCTGAAATGGCTCTTAGTAAAAGTATCTGTGTACTACAGTAACACCAATAGGTCTGTAAACGACCTAACAGCGCGCAGCGGCCATAAACTCTGGTCCTTTGAAGTACAGAAATACGGCTAATTCAATATCATGTGTAACATTTATTTTTCCTACAATTAAATTTATTAGGTAGGTTTTGCCAGTTACCATTGGAGCATCCAAAAAGAAAATTTGGCCTCACTTCCATTCGCACTCCTTACTGTCAGTCAGTCTGTTACAACCAAGTTGCTTTTACTGGACCTATTGAATTGCAATTTGGCACAAACTATCAAGAATTTAGAGCGCTCGTGGCCCAACGGCACCCGCCTACCGCGTGCGGTGTGCGAGGTTAAGCAATGTGGGCGCAGGTCAGTTCTTGGATGGGTGACCGCTTTGAGTGGTTACTAACTGACTCTCGTGCTTTGAAAGGCACGCTAAGCCGTTGATCCCGGCTGCAATCGTTAAGCCAAGTTAGAGGCTTTCGAGCGGCTTGCGAACTTCTAACAGTCAAGTTGCCCACTCACTTGACAAAGGGGGGTCGAAGTTGCACCGCGTCCGTAGGGAGTACCCACCGTTACCATACACAGAACCCCTGGGTGGTGCTAAAAGTGCAACAAAAACTGGCAACCGTACTAGTCTTCTCGAAAATCTCACGGTTCGTAAATAAATGCCATACGATTAAAAAAGAATTGAAGGTTGATTTAAATGGAAAAAATATCGAAACCTCTATGTCGTTTTTAAAAGCAAATCCATAGCATACCCCACACGCCTATATAGTAACATTAAACTTTTTTGCATATAGGTATGAATGGAGTGCCAAATTTTACCTCAGATTCGCATTAAGAGACCTCTCGGATGCTCAGATATCGATTTTGAACGAAATCGGGACGAAAAAAAAAGAAAATCAATATGGCCGCCACTTTCACAAATTTTACCCCGGATTCGTATTAAGAGACCTCTCGGACACTCAGATATCGATTTTAAACGAAATCGGGACGAAAATGAAGAAAATCAATATGGCCGCCACTTTTTTCAAATTTTACCTTAAATTCGTATTAGGGGACCTCTAGGACGCTCAGATATCGATTTTGAATGCAATCGGGTTGGAAATGAAGAAAATCAATATGGCTGCCACTTTTTCCAAATTTTACCTCGGATTCATATTAAGACACCTCTCGGACGCTCAGATATCGATTTTGAACGAAATCGGGACGGAAATGAAGAAAATCAATATGCCGCCACTTTTTCCAAATTTTACCTCGGATTCGTATTAAGAATTCTCTCGGACGCTCAGATATCGATTTTGAACGAAATCTGGACGGAAATGATAAAAATGAATATGGCTGCCACTTTTTCTATTTTATACCTCGGATTCGTATTACGAGACCTCTCGGACGCTCAGATATCGATTTTGAACACAATCGGGACGAAAATAAAGAAAATCAATATGGCCGCCACTTTTATCAAATTTTACCTCAAATTCGTATTAGGGGACCTCTAGGGCGCTCAGATATCGATTTTGAACGAAATCGGTTTGGAAATGAAGAAAATCAATATGGCTGCCACTTTTTCCAAATTTTACCTCGGCTTCATATTAAGAGACCTCTCGGACGCTCAGATATCGATTTTGAACGAAATCGGGACGGAAATGAAGAAAATCAATATGCCGCCACTTTTTCCAAATTTTACCTCGGATTCGTATTAAGAATTCTCTCGGAGCTCCGATATCGATTTTGAACGAAATCTAGACGGAAATGATAAAAATGAATATGGCCGCCAGTTTTTCTAAATTATACCTCGGATTCGTATTACGAGACCTCTCGGACGCTCAGATATCGATTTTGAACGAAATCGGGACGAAAAAAAAGAAAATCAATATGGCCGCCACTTTCACAAATTTTAACTCGGATTCGTATTAAGAGACCTCTCGGACGCTCAGATATCGATTTTGATCGAAATCGGGACGAAAAAAAAAAGAATTCAATGACTGCGACTTTTTCCACATTTTACCTCGGAGTCGTATTAGGGACCTCTCGGACGCTCAGATATCGATTTTGAACGAAATCGGGACGAAAAAAAAGAAAATCAATATGGCCGCCACTTTCACAAATTTTATATCAGATTCGTATTAAGAGACCTCTCGGACACTCAGATATCGATTTTGAACGAAATCGGGACGAAAATGAAGAAAATCAATATGGCCGCCACTTTCACAAATACCTCGGATTCGTATTAAGAGACCTCTGGGACGCTCAGATATCGATTTTGATCGAAATCGGGACGAAAATAAAAGAAAATCAATGACTGCGACTTTTTCCACATTTTACGAAACCGAACGAAATCGGGACGGAAATGAAGAAAATTAATATGGCCGTTACTTTATTCAAAGTTTAGGTACCTCGGATTCCTATTAAGAGTCCTCTCGGACGCTCAAATATCGATTTATGTCGAAATCGTATCGGACGGCACTGATTAATAAAACCATCTACAATACATAGAATCAAAAAAGGTCGTATTTTCATAGGGAACTCACGGCACTTCATGCACCTTTAGACCTTATAAGGAACTTACATGTCAAATTTGGTATCTCTCGAACCACCAGTTTGCGCTGTGCGGTGATACGAGTATGTCAGTCTCTCGGTCAGTCAGTTATTTCTTGATATTTGGCACAATTTTCCAAAAGTTTTCATGACCACAATATTAAATTTCAAAACCGATGCCATTTTCGTAATTAACGTCCCAAAAAACCATAAAAACGACACCCATATTAATATTTAGACATTTCATCCCCCTCGGACCCCAACAGAGGGGATGGTATTTCACGTCCTCCACGTGGGATTTTAAAATCATTGTTGTTTTCGTAATCAGCGACCCAATAAACCATGGAAACAACACCCATATCGATTTTCAGAATTTGTCACCAGATTTCCCCCTTTTAGGGGTTGATTTCTCAAAAAACCTGAAACACATGTTTACTCATTTATCGTTAGAAATACTCCTGTGAAGTTTCGAATAAAATAATCCAGCTAATCTTGATTCCCCATCCAATCTTCGGACCCCCATTTCACCCCCTTAGGCGTTGAATTTTGAAAAATCCTTTCTTAATGCACCTCAAGACCTTATATGGAACCTACATACTCAATTTGGAATCTCTAGAACCACCAGTTTGCGCTGTGCGGTGATATGTCAGTCAGTCAGTTATTTCTTGAAATTTGGCACAATTTTTCATGTCCACTATATTAAATTACAAAACCGATGCCATTTTCGTAATTAACGTCCCAAAAAACCATAAAAACGACACCCATATTAATATTTAGACATTTCATCCCCCTCGCACCCCAACAGAGGGGATGGTATTTCACGTCCTCCACGTGAGATTTTAAAATCATTGTTGTTTTCGTTATCAGCGACCCGGTATATCATAAAAACAATACCCATGTCGATTTTCAGAATTTGTCACCAGATTTCCCCCTTTTAGGGGTTGATTTCTCAAAAAACCTGAAACACGTATTTACTCATTTATCGTTAGAAATACTCCTGTGAAGTTTCGAATAAAATAGTCCAACTAATCTTGTTTCCCCATACAAACTTCGGACCCCCATTTCACCCCCTTAGGGGTTGAATTTTGAAAAATCTTTTCTTAGTGCACCCCTAGACCTTATAAGGAACCTACGTGCCAAATTTGGAATCTCTAGGACCAGCGGTTTGGGCTGTGCGTTGATATGTCAGTCAGTCAGTCAGTCAGTCAGTCAGTCAGTCAGTCAGTCAGTCAGTCAGTCAGTCAGTCAGTTTCTTCTTTTATATATTTAGATTTTACTTTTTTGTTAAACTTAAACTTTATTTATTTTAATTTTTAATTTGGTTATTATTATTTTTTTGTTAATAAAGTAAAGTACTCAACAATAAAAACAATGGTGCATTGTTCTGCTTGCCAAGATACTGTATAACGTGCAAAAACCCAGAATGCGCACAATGTTTCCATCATGAATGTGTGAAACACAACAATGACTCCCCGGCGTCTCGCGCTAAATGGATCTGTCCGGCCTGCGTCGTTACGCGCCCTAAAGGCGGAGACAATTCAAACACACCAGTGTTGAGAAGAAATTTGAAGACGTCAGGCGAGCATAAGTCTGCCCCTAGTACGGGGGAACCTTCGTCTATAGAACCAAAAACTACAACATTTACATTGGAGGACGTCAAACTACTTCTTCAAACAGAATTGAGCAAAATGAAAGCGGACTTTGCCACCATTATTCAACACGAACTCGGCTCCCTGAAAGCCGAAATGCAGGAGCTGAAGGAATCTGTCGCCTTCGTGGACGCCAAATACGACGACCTTACCAAAAGAGTGGAAGGTTTGGAGAAGAAAGTGGGTGTTCTTGGGTTTTCAAAAACGGATCTAAAAGAAGTTAAGTCGTCAATAGCAAAAATTGACTGGGATTTAAACTCCAAAGAGCAATGGGCCAGGCGCTCTAACATCGAGATCCAGGGCATACCGGAGACCAAAAATGAGAACCTCCTTCAGGTCTTCGCTAGTCTTACTAAATTGGCAGAGTTTCCGGTTGATGTGAACACAGACATAGACTTTGTCACACGCGTAGCTCCTATGCCTTCGGAAACAAAAAAACCAAAATCAATTATAGTTAGTTTTTTAGCAAGACACAAAAAGGACGACTGCCTGAGCCGGTTGAGGAAACTGCGAAACCTAAAGGCCTGTGATGCTGGATTCGCAGGAAATAATTCATCTGTATACTTTAATGACCACTTAACCAGGGTCAATAAGGCTCTCCTGAAAGATGCAAAGAAAATTGCATCTGATTGTGGCTATAAATGGGTTTGGGTCCGACACTGCTGTATCATGGTGCGGCGAAATGACACTAGTCCGGTGTTACATATTATAAGTAGTGATGATTTAAAAAAATCAAATAAGAGTTATGCACTTGTTCCTTGATACTCTTACCTATTTTCTCGGGACTTTGTTTTTTGTATCGTACTTGAGTTGGTTGAAGGAATTTATAGATTATTTAATTAACGTCTTTTTTACAATACGCTGCGTTCATCATAAATTCAAACTTTTTATTTATATTTACAATAAATTACTAATTAATACGGGAGTATGTTTTATAAAAAGACTAATTATATATGGAATAGATTGTATGATAAAATGGCTTGTAACCTGAATTTTTTTTATCAGAATGTGCGCGGGCTTCGTACGAAAACAAGTGTTCTCTATAATAATGTACTAAATGTAAACTTTGATATAATTTGTTTAACTGAAACCTGGCTTCTACCGGGTATACTAGACTCTGAGCTTCTTGATCCACGGTACATCGTATATAGGAAGGATAGAGATTATTCTGCGAGAGGTGACACCTTGGGAGGAGGTGTTCTGATAGCAGTGCGTAGTGGCCTAGTGGTAGAGAGTATCTCACGCCTGCCCTCACGCAACTTTTCCGCTGATTTGCTAAGGTTATCGATAGCAATGAAGGTAGGGACACGAAAAGCGCGCTGTGTTGTATATTTGTACTTTGGCGGGTAGATTTAAGAATGCTCATGTCAAACAGTGAATAAATGGTCGTCTGGAAAGCCACACCTAGTCTTTTATTTAACACTGGCGACGGGCTGGAAATACAGTTTTTTTTCGAAGAAAATCGCGTGTGAAATATGGCAACTAATATCGGAAAGTTAAGTGCTTTCGATATTGCTAACGGCAACTGGCCAATCTACGTGGACAGAGTGGAAATGTACTACAAGGTCTACAAGGTCGAGGACGACATGAAACTACCGATTTTAATCTCGGCCATCGGCGATGCAGCGTACGAGTTAATGGTAACCCTGTGTAGCCCACGGAAACCAGGAGATATACCATACGCAGAGGTGGTGAAAATAATGGGAAATCATTTGCAACCACGACCATCAGTACTGGCAGAACGTTTTCGCTTCCGACAATGTCGTCAAGTCAAAGGTCAGTCGTTAAAAGATTATGTCGCAGAGTTGAAGAAATTATCTCGTTATTGTGATTTCGAAACAACGCTCAACGAGAATTTACGCGATCAATTTGCATGCGGAATTAGTAATGATTTATTTCGACAAAGATTATTTACCGAATCAAAATTAAATTTCGAGAAAGCTGTTGCTATCGCATCGAACCTAGAAGCGGCGGAAAGAGATGCATTAGCGGTCGAAGCTATTAGCCCCGCGGGGGTGTTGGCGGAGGGGGTGTATCATGCTCGCGCACGCGCAGGAGGGGCACCCGCGCCGAGCACATCGACATTCGGAGGCACCTTACGTCAACCAAACATATGTACAGGACATTTTAAAAACGGTTGCACGGCGTGCGGTGACCGTTATCATAACTTTATGGAATGCAGATTCCAGAATTTTGTCTGCAGTAGGTGTGGAAAGATGGGTCATTTAAGACGTGTGTGTCCAAACCCGATGGAGCAAGTCAGCGTTTCGGCGGGTAGGGGGCGAGATGGAGCTACCGCTGGCCGGGGCGCGCGGTCGAGGCGGCCACGCGGGCGTAGCGGGCCCTCACGCCGGAGCCCTAGTGCACACTGGCTACAAGATGAATATCAAGCTACGGCGGAGGTGGAGGAAGGGTCTGAGGACGAGTGCATTAATCAGATGTCTTTAGCAAACTACAAACCGGTGAGCATATTAGTCAGTGTAAACAATGTTACTGTTAAAATGGAGATCGACACCGGGTGCGCTTTATCGTGTGTTAGTGACAAGGTGTATGAGGAACTGTTCCGGTCTATACCGTTAAACAGCTGTGATCTAGTTTTAAAGTTTTATGACCACAGTAGGATTAGACCACTGGGATACATTAACGTACCAGTAGAGTGTAATAATGTTAAAAAGTGTCTTGACTTGTACGTTATCGCAAACGGGAACCGGACCACAAATTTATTGGGCCGGCAGTGGATGGCAGAGTTAGGTTTAACCGTTAGCGTACCCGCAGCATTAAATTTTGTTGAGCCAAGGTCGGAAAATGAAATTGTGAACGATATTTTTTTCAGGCATAAAGAATTGTTTGATGGCCGGCTGGGGCGATTCACAGGCGGGACGGCGACGCTGCGCGTGCGCCCGGGCGCCGCCCCCGTGTTCCACCGCGCGCGCCCGTTGCCCTACGCGCTGCGCGAGCGCGTCGACGCTGAGCTGGATTCCATGCTAAGCGCCGGCGTCATCGAGCCTGTTGATGCCTCTGACTGGGCCACGCCACTCGTACCGATACGTAAGCCCGATGGCAGCTTACGTCTTTGTGCCGATTACAAGGTAACATTGAACAAAGTTTTAATGGTTGACAAATACCCCGTTCCGAAAATAGAAGATGTATTTAGTAGTCTCAGTGGTAGCGCATATTTTACTAAACTGGACCTGTCACAAGCATAATCCCAGGTATTATTGGACGATGAATCAAAACGATATACGGTCATTAACACGCACCGAGGGTTATTTACCTACAATAGATTAGCATTTGGTATATCATCTAGTCCGAGTATATTCCAGAGGTTAATGAGTAACCTAATACAAGGCATTGATAATGTTGTCGTTTTCTACGATGATATATTAATTTCGGGCAGTAACTTACAACAGCATTTATCAACGGTAAACACAGTTTTGGCTAGGTTGCAGGAGCATGGATTAAAATTAAAAAAGGAAAAGTGCGTTTTTCTACAGGAAAGGGTTTCGTATCTAGGATATATTATTGACAGAAGTGGTGTAAGTGTAGATAAATCAAAAATAAAACCGATCGTGGAGATGCCTCACCCGAGTAATACTAGTGAGCTCCGGTCATTTTTAGGCATGGTTAATTTTTATGCTAAGTTCGTCAAGCATCTCAGTAGTCATTTGACACCACTTCATGCGTTGTTAAAAAAAAACATCAAGTGGCAATGGGGTGAACAACAGATTAAAGCGTTCAATAAAGTGAAGAGTATGTTGTCTAGTGCCGAGGTACTCGCGCATTATGACCCCGCGTTGCCCGTGGTGGTAACGAGCGACGCCAGTTCGTTCGCGCTAGGCGCCGTGCTGGCGCAGCGCTACGCAGACGGTTCGGAGCGCCCCCTGGCGTACGCATCGCGCGCGCTCACCGCACCTGAGCGCAATTATAGCCAAATTCATAAAGAGGCGTTATCTATATATTTTGCGATAAAACGTTTTCACCAGTACCTGTATGGTAGGCATTTTTCCTTGCGGACGGATCATAAGCCCTTAGTCAGCATATTTGGACCCAATGTAGGTGTACCTAGTATGACAGCTAGTAGATTACAGAGATGGGCTTTATATTTGTCGGCATATGATTTCGACATAGAATATGTCAAATCGGAACAAAATGTGGCGGACGTCTTGTCGCGACTTATTAAAGCGCATAAATTGAGTGAAGTGGAGAGTGAGAAAAAGGAGCCAGAGCAAACTTATCTCCATTTTGCGTCCGACGCCCTGCTGTTAGATTACAAGGTGCTTAAGAAAGAAACGGAAAAGGATCCGTTACTGTCCCGCGTAACAAGTTTTATTTTAGATGGATGGCCTGATTCCGTCGAGAATGTCGAGATAGATCAATTGAGGCCTTTCTTCAACCGTAGGCGGGAACTTTACTTAGAACTCGGGTGCATTATGTGGGGACACAGAGTAGTAATTCCGGTAGGTTGTCAAGACAAAGTTATTAGGGAGCTTCACAAAGCTCATATGGGAGTAGTAAAAACCAAATCATTAGCGAGGAGTTACGCCTGGTTCCCGGGCATCGATGAAGCGATTGAGCGGAAATGTGGCGCGTGCGCTGTGTGCGCGGCGACGGCCAGCGCGCCGCCTGCGCACGCCCCGCGCGCCTGGCCTTGGTCGGAGCGCCCGTGGACCAGGTTACACTTAGATTTTTTGGGCCCGGTTGCAGGAAATAGGTACTTGGTAATAGTAGATTCGTGCTCTAAGTGGATTGAGGCTATCCAAATGGCGAGCACTACGGCGTCCGCAGTCATCGCTAAGTTACGGGAAATCTGGGCCAGGTTTGGAATACCTAAACAAGTAGTATCAGATAACGGGCCACCTTTCTCTAGTCAAGAATTTAAATATTTCATTAAGAGTAATGGTGTGGAACATATATTTACAGCCCCATACCACCCCTCGTCGAATGGGGCAGCAGAGAGTGCTGTAAAAATATGTAAACACGTTTTGCTTAAGGCGCAAAAACAACAACTCGATTCGGAAATAGCTCTAAATAGATTCCTATTAATTTATAGAAATACGGCACATAGTACGACTGGGGACAGTCCAGCCAACATTTTGCAGGGCAGAAGTTTGCGCACACGGCTGGATTGTTTAAAACCAGAGAGAGGGTCGCGCGTGCGGGAGGCTCAGGTACGACAACAACGCGCGGTAGGCGGCGCGCAGCGCGGTTTTCAAGAGGGGGACACGGTTTGGTATAGGAATTTTAGTGCCAGGAATCCGGACAAGTGGTTTAAAGGTATTATCAAAGAGAGTTTAGGTAGCACAGATTATGCAGTAGAAGCTATTACTGGGGAAAGGACTCATCGACATGTTGACCAATTAAAACGGCGTTCACGAAATAATCTGTTACTTATTCCGAGTGACGTGGCACAATCGGGAACAGCAGGCCCGAACAGCCCGGGCGGGTGCGGTGGTGGTGCGGACGAGGCCCATGCGCCGCCGTCAGACCAGCCATTGAGATATCAACCCCCTAGAACTCGAAATCCTCCCATTCGATATGGTTTCGAGGAAGTATTTTCTGTTAGTTAGTAACAATTTCATTTTCTTTCAGTGTGCGATGTTTTCTATTTTTTTTTTTTTTGGATAAGACACAGTCATCTAATGTCATCAAGGATACCTATTTACCTACATCTTGTTTTAATAAGATATATAAGCTTATATTTTAAATATTGCAACTTGTTATTTTGATTATTCTTGTTGTTTAATTTACCTACTAAGCAAAAATGCAATTGTTAGACTTAATGACGAATAGGAAGTTTTTTTTTTTGTTGTTAACAATTAAATATACCAGTGGGCACTTCCGCAGCATTATAATAGCAGCAGAATTAGTATTTATCAAATTTGTAATTTTAATTCGTCTTACTCCAAATGGCGAAGACTATTATAGTCAAACCTATTAAAGGCTTCGAGCTGGTGTATGCAAAGCTGTTGTTCAGACAACGGGTGGATACTTCCACGTAATAATAATTACTTAACTAAATTACCGAAACTTGAAAATTGGTGGAAGGTGAGGTGATGATGATTCATTTGTACGCGTATGCGTATCTACCTTTTGTCAAGAGTCATTTAACGCTAGTGGCTTTAGCAATAGTTTTTATTTATTGATAGGCTTATGTCAACTAAAATGGTCTTTGAGCGAGCGGTTAGTCTAAGCCTTATTTGTATTACTTTTATATTTTGTGTAAGGGTTCTTGGAATAACCGTGGAGGTGTTGTATATGTGTACTTTGGCGGGTAGATTTAAGAATGCTCATGTCAAACAGTGAATAAATGGTCGTCTGGAAAGCCACACCTAGTCTTTTATTTAACAATATATATTGTTGTTATTTTCCGCCCAGTCTCGATTTGTTAGATGCCGAAGCTGAATTCTTCGAGTCCACGTCAGACTTCATTATTCAAAATAATGACGATTATTTCTTTATAGTTGGCGATTTCAATGTTAGCCAGGCACAATGGTTAACTAATATATCAAATTCAGAATCTTCTGTGCAGCTAGCTAGTAATTCCAGTAATAACAAAACTCCCCTTGTGGAAACTCTCAGTGCCTTTCTTTCTTTTAATAGTCTAAACCAATTTAATTATATATTCAATCATAACACTAAACTTTTTGATCTTGTCATGGCAAACGTAATATGCAAAGTCAAGCAGTCTTCCAACCCTCTAGTGACGGAAGATAAACATCATCCGGCTATTGAAATAAAATTATTAAATATGCAGTTTTCAGAACTACGCCCTCCGCCCCGGAGAGTTAGACTCTTTCGGGCCGCTGACTATACCATTATCAACTCTGCTCTCGCGAAGGTAAATTGGAAAGATTGTCTCGATTCAAATGATATCGAGTTATGTGTAAAGCGTTTTTATGATATTTTAAACAGGGTTATATCTGAAAATGTGCCTACAAAAATGTATTATACTAAAAATAAATACCCTGTGTGGTATTCAAGAGCTTTAATAAAAATTGTGTCAGAAAAACGGAAGTTTCATAAGAAATGGAAAACCTATGGTCGGCTAGATGATTACGATGCTTTTTCGTTTCTACGGAATAGGCAGAAACAAGTTCAAGTGGCGTGTTATCAAAATTACTTAACGTTAGCGGAATCTAAAATAAATATCAATAGTAAATATTTTTGGCGATTCGTTAAATCAAAAAGGGATTGCTCAGCTATTCCAGACTCAATGAATTTCAACGGAGAAAGTGTAATGAATGGTGATAGTGTGTGTAACCTTTTTAATCGTTACTTTCAATCAGTTTTTGAAAATCCGGTCCTGCCTTTGGTTCTCCCATCGGATAACTTAGTGGCCAGTGCCCCAATAGTTATAGATAATATCACTCTTACCCAGGATATAGTTTGTAATTATCTTAGAAAACTTCACATAAAGAAAGGAGCTGGTCCAGACGGAATCCCCCCTATTTTTTGGCACCTATCTCGTAGCCAGCTGTCTGAACCTATCACTGTGCTTTTTAATAAGTCATTGAGGACAGGTATCATGCCAATCCTCTGGAAGCAGTCGTATGTGACCCCTGTTTTCAAATCCGGAGATAAACATGATGTCCAGAATTATAGACCTATTTCGAAGCTCAACTCGGTACCCAAATTGTTTGAAAAGATCATCTATGACCAGATATTTCCAATTCTCAGACCATATTTAGTCGAAGAACAGCATGGTTTTCTTAATTGTAAATCGACGGAATCAAATTTATGTGACTTTATTGATACAGTTTTTTGTGGTATGGACGAAGGCTATCAAGTGGACGTCGTGTACACGGATTATTCAAAAGCCTTTGATAAAATATCCCATTTTTTAATTTTGCGAAAACTAGAGTCCGTGGGCGTTCATTGGGATCTCTTGCGCTGGATAACCTCATACCTGCGAGATCGTTGTCAGGCTGTAGCGGTAAAGGGTTTTTGCTCCAATTTTATTCCTGTTCCCTCTGGCGTTCCCCAGGGTTCCCATTTGGGGCCTCTATTTTTTAATATATTTATTAACGACGTTACATTGCTTTTTAAATCATCCACTTGTCTTCTTTATGCAGACATAAAAAGATTATAAAAGTAGTTAAAAACATAAAAGATTGTCACGCGTTGCAGGATGATTTAAACCGTTTTTATGACTACTGTACAATAAATTGTTTGCATTTAAATGTAACAAAATGTAATGTTATAACGTTTACCGGAAAAAAAACAAATTATACATTTTGATTATCATCTTAACAATGAAATTTTACATAGAGTCACCAACGTCAAAGATTTAGGAGTCCATTTGGACAGCAAATTTTTGTTTAGTGACCATGTCGAGACCGTAACAAAACGAGCTTTTAAATTACTAGGATTTATTTTAAGAACTGGCAGAGAGTTCAAGGAGGGTAACACTTTGAGGATACTCTTTAACTGTCTGGTTAGACCTATTCTGGAATATGCATCGACGGTATGGAACCCAAATTACAAGCATTATATAGATAGCATTGAGAAAATCCAAAAAAAGCTCGTCAAACACTTGAAATATAAAGCCTGCAGGTCTAACCTAACGTTTAACATTGAGAACACGGTTTCCCTCGAAGGCCGGCGCGCATTGAGAGATCAAATTTTTCTGTACAAAATTATAAGAAATGAAATTGACTCTCCGTACTTAACAAGTAAAATTAATTATAAGACTCCTCGATTGAACACGCGCAGTAACAAACTCTTTCATATTCCTTTCACTCGAAAGAAATATATATCAAACTCCTTCTTTATTAGAACTTGTAAGTCATATAACAATAATTTCTCACATGTTGATATATTTAACCTCACATTAGATAAGTTTAAGCATGAAATATTTAACGCCTTGAATGTATGATACACTGTAATGTAATGTACCTTGTATTTGTTATTAGTTTACTAACGCAGCATAATTACTTATTTAAAATGTTATTTAATGCCGAAAAATGTTTCTTCTTCTCTGTATTGCTATTCCGTATTCTTTTAACTTGTATGTAGTTTAAGTTGTGGCAGCTTTGCTGGTTTATGATATATGTAACTGATACTTTAATTAAGAACGATATATATATATATATATACCAATTTCGGTGACTACTATTCTGATGCAACTCAAAGCTAAAATTTTCATATTAATATTGAGTGCTCTGTAATTATAAAGCAATAATACCTTATGTATAATTTGAATGGGTATTGGTTTCACTAATATTATCTCTCAATAAATAGCCGAACTCTTGAATAAACAAACCTAACCCGAGACATTATCCCTATTCATTCTCACACCTTATTCCAACTCCGTACAAGTCAAATAAACAATACCATCTAATTAAGGGTAAATACACCTGTTTCCGCCATATACGTTTCTGTTCGACCTACCACTAATTTCCTTAGAGGATGCAGCTTACTTGTCCCGGGAGGCGAAGATAAAGAAAGGGCGCTCGTTACGCACAATCGCGCTTGATACCGAAACTCGTAAAACTTTATTCGTGTAACACTATCTGTTTTAGGTTTTGAATCTCCTGGGTTCAGGTTCGGTTGTTTAGCTCGGAATCTACTATTTCTTAAACACACATATGTATTTTATTAACGTTATGGAATAGTTAATGATAAAGTAGGTAATAATTATCATTTTAAGTTTTATTAAGCCTATTTTGCAACCGTCTCACTGCTACGAATTTTCAAATAATTTTTCGCTTATTGGAAAACATAATTTATTCATAATTTCGCAGGATCTCAGTTTTTTTTAAAGATTTAAGTAAGGGTTGAAGTTTGACCGCAATAACATGAGTTAAAGTGTATACTTATTGTTTATAATTCGAGAGAGAGAGATTTTGGAGTGCCAGAAATAGGTCGACATCACTTTAGAATTTCAAAGTAATGTCGAGTGATTTTCATATTAGACTCAAAAAAACTTCTAAGAATTTGTTGCAAGTTCTAGTAAAAAAATCATATGTATAATATTTTATTCTGATTAATAAAACCATGGTTGCAGAAATAACAGACCGTTTATCATGTCAAGTAATACTTTTTAGGGTTCCATGACCAAAATGGCAAAAAATGGAACCCTTATGGATTCGTCATGTCTGTCTGTCTGTCCGTCCGTATGTCACAGCCGATTAACTCTGAGACTATGACCACTACAATTATGAAATTTGGTGTGAAGGTGTATGTTATGAAATTAATGAACCGCTATAGAAATATGATGTGAAATTTAGCGTGAAGATAGTTTGAGATCCAGGGAATAATAAATAGTTATATACCGAAAATCATTCTAAATGGGCATGAAAGGGCAATTTGGGATAGCGTATAAGCGCCTAAAATAATTTTGTAGTAATTATTTATCTAAGGCAATAAGGAGTTTGACTCAGACGAAGTAGCGGGCAAAAGCTTGTTCTACGTACATAAACCAAGACAATAGACTCAGTGATATCGAAGGAACTTTCATGTCGCGTCAAGAGTAATCGCTAATAAATTTCGAATGTAGAATTGGGGACGTGGCATTGTGTCAAAATAGGGTCGTGTAAAACTTTTGTACTGCCTGTGAATTTAGATGGAGCGATAGCGTATTTTGTTAGGTATTTATGAAAGTCAACGCGTCCTAAAAGTTTATTTCATTTTACGTTTGAAAGGGAGTGTGAATAATGAATGTCACAACCCTTATGTCGAGTCAATTGTATTGTGAGCGGGAGACAAATGATTGACAGAATATGAAAGACAGCCTTTTATATTAACTTGTTGATCATGGTTTATGGTTGAAATAAGTATACTGCGCCTGCGCTTTGCGAAGGAAAGAGGTGATAAAGTGCATTGAATAAGTACGTTTGTAAAACTCATGATTTTCACAATATATACATTTTCTATTTGTTTGCTTTGAAAGAGAATTTTAAAGCATACAGTGCGCTTAAATAGTACCGTTGATAATAGCAATGTGTATGGGGATGACTAAAGATTAAAAAACGATACGTAACTTTTTTTTGTAAATGATAAATGAAATGTATTGTAGAGTGACATGAATTTATTTTTGCACTAGGTAGACATTAAGATCACACGATATGTGTTTGTAAGAAATCGGCAATTATTTATAGCATCACAAATATTAGAAATACGAGTCTTAATCAGAAGTTGACTTTACGGAAACGCTCCACATAAATTAATTTCTATGTATGGCGTCATATTTTATATATAAAGGAAAATGTTTAACAAGGACAAAAGCAATACGAGCCCCAATGCAGAAAGAAGATTTCGGCTACTATTTAAAATTGAAAGTAACTTTTTTCAAAGTCAAATCTAGTAAGTAAAAAAAAATATTCATGTATTGTAATAATAAAATACAATTCTTCTATCAACTACAACGCATAAATAGTTCGGCTATCGATCTTGAGTACGCAAAATAGTTCGCCTACCACTTAGTTGTCTCAACTTTACTCTTAAGAGCAGCCTTGATCCTCAATGGCATCGTCGCTACCAACTCTTCGCACTCTTCTGGGGTTATAGACTCTCAGACAGCGACGATTTTCTCTTTTAAATCACTTTTTGACCTCGATGGAAACTTGCGTATTTTTTTTTTCATTTTCCACCAGAAAGTTTCATTGGGTGACAAATCTGGACTATTCGACAGCCACTCCATAGTGGAGATTCCTTTAGACTCGAGCCAAGTCTTCGTGGTCGTCGCAGTATGGCAAGATGCCCCGTCTTGTTGAAAAGTGTATACATTTTCATATTTCAAGCTTGGAATAGATGGAATTAAACTGGTTTTCAAAATGTCCTGGTATTTCACTGCATTAACAGTCCCTTCTACAAAATGCAGGCGGCCTACCCCTTGTGCCGACATGCAACCCCATATCATCACAGACCCAGGAAACTTCACTTTTCTCTTAACGCAGTCCTTGATGAATGCTTCGTCTTTATTTCGAACGATTTTTTTTCTTTGAATTTTGGTTCATTACTCAATATTATTTGACGCCATTGCTCAGTAGTCCAGTTTGAGTGCTCGCGAGCGAATTTCAGCCTCTTCTTTTTCTGTAACTCCGTTTGTAAGGTTTTTCCTTGGCCGTGTAATTACCATATCCCATTCTTTTGAGAACCCTTTTGCAGGTATCCACTAAAACGTCTTCCTGGATCATATCACGCCATTTTACGGTAAGTTCCCCCGCACAAGCACGGCGGTTTTGTTTAATATTTTTCTTTACAACTCGATTTTCAGCTGCACTCTGTCACGTCTCCCCCTCACTCAACTAATCTACCCCCGCTAAAGTCCCCCACTAAGCTACCGAAGCCCCGAAAACTGGCTAAACTTACTAAAGTCGCTTTGAGAAAAACGAGCTTTGTGAATATGATTTGGCCTTGTGATCGTCTATGGTAGAACCCTATTAGTGTTGTGAACCGTAAGCAACCCCAGAACTTTAATGTGAAGCTGGTAGGATCGTTGGACTCCTCATCTCTACTTATATTCGCAATCTAATCTATCCTTACACACGTCATTTCCCAGTTGACCTAAACGCTACCTAACTAAGATTGGGCTGCGCTGGCAGCTTGTATCATTAAGAGTCCGTATCGGCCCGGAAAAAGTTCGATTCTAGGTATTATTACCCGTCTCCAAGCGCGCCAGCGCAGGGTCGTAGTGGGGGTCGAGCGAGGCGGCTAGGTCGGCGTAGAGTAGTGTTGATACTTTGACCGTTTTATCAGACTTTTTCGTTTCTTAATATTTGTATGTTTATGTATTTCAATAAAATGTCAGGTAACTTAGAACTGTAACGTTCATTATAATGTATTTATGTAAGTACTACAAATTCAGAATTCATTTAAGGCGAAGGGTAGGGCAAGGCCTTCTCCATACAAACGTTGTGCAAGTTTTATTCGTTAGTTTCGGCACTACATCATTTTATTTTATTATTTGCTTGTATATATTAGATATACGCAGAATCTGATGTTGAAATTTTGCTTTATTTAAAGAAAATATAAATAAAAAAAATACAAAAAAGTAATTAAGTAAAACTAATAAAGATCAAGTCGTAGCTAACAAAAAAATAAACATATTGGCCAAAGATAATAACTATAGAGCAAACATAAACGACGAAAAACTTGCACAAAGTGTGTATGGAAAGAGCTTGCCTACCCCTCTTCGCCTTAAGTACTTACTTGTTTGATTGAATCCCGGTATGGGCATTTATTTCTTCCTGAGTCATGGATATTCGTTTTCTATGTATTTAAGTATTTATTTATCTTTATAAGTATGTATATCGTCGTTTAGTACCCGTAGTAAAAGCTTTGCTTAGTTTGGCACTAGGTCGATTTGTTAAGATTTTCCCCAATATTTACTAGTATTTATCTTTATTCATCTTAAAACTTAGGTTATTTATATTATTTCTTATTTGGCTCTGTGAGCTGTAGACCTTGCGAGTCTGTCGTTTTGCATAACTCGGTTTTTGGCTTTTTTTTTAAACTTGCTCGTGAAAAAGAAATATAATTACCAAACCTGCTCACCAGATTTCACAAGAATCGGTTGAGAAATGGGATCTCTAGAGGAGAACAGCCGGAAATCCGGACAGACATACAAAAGCTTTTTTGTCCAAGCTGAAACGGAGACCTTATTCGCTTTCGTTCACTCGGCCGATAATGAATTACTGTTAGAGTTTTCAGTTTCCAGGTTATCAAATTCTAGGTGCATAGTTTTTACCTGACTTATTCGTTTCTTGGTTTTAGTGTAGGTGTTGAAATCAAATACCTGGTAATTTAGAAATGTACGTACATTTTATTTTTACTTGAATAAGGTTAATAGCTATTGGATGGTCATCGCCTGCCTCGATAACGTGTAGAAGCACTGTTATGGCAGATGTCTGGACCTCTCAGCAATAGCCCCATCTTTAGACCAGCCAAACTTCAACACCATACCCGATATGGCATGTTTCCTGGTCTGTGGTGCCTTGGTCTTTATCGGGTTAGCCATTTTCATTATACTGCACATCCAAGAAAAATAATCATTTTAATTTGCCTAAACTATGATAAGCTTCATCAACAGATAAATAAAAATAATTCCTTAACCTTTCCAGATTTCAGCGTTGCGCTGATTTCTTTATAGTCTGGGTTTAATCTTTTAGGACCACAAAATACTTTTTTCCTCTTTACTTAACCAAATGAACGGTTTGCATTCCTAGGCGCCATACTTGAATCTAAAATAATAAAATCAATCAATTTATAAATATTGTTTTATAGTATACTACTTTAGCGACATGAATAGTAAGAATCTGAGCAAGAAGGGATCCTGCCGTTTTGCCAAAGTTATTTTGGTAAAATTTCATTACCCAAACAAATTTTGGCAACTGTTACGTTTGGTAATGCAATCTTTGGAATAATTTTAGTAGGCACATTTTCATTTGGACAAATTTTTACTTAACATAGTATTATCACGGAAAATATTGTTCAGGCATTTGGTCTTTTACCAAATACTTCATTAAAGCAGAAAATCTTTAGACAATAAATATTTTGTCAAATGAATTGTTCTGACAAAAAGTATTAAGACAAAAATATTACTACGGGAAATAATATAGTGGTATGTGGTCTTTTATCAAATGGATTATTAAAGCAGAAAATCTTTAGACAATGACCAATTAGTAAAATACCAACATGTTTATGATAAAAAGTATAAAGATGAAAAAATGTTTTTTTTGATAGTTAAAAATATATTTATTACAATATTTTTGTAGTTTACACTTTTATAAGTTTTTCGCAATGGACATTAACAATTTTATCTCAGAGTATTCAGATTTGTTTTGCAATATTCGACTAATTTTGTCGTCTTTATGCGAATATATTTTTTTCTTTTTTTGTGGCGGTGCACCCGAAAGTATAATTTTAATGTCAGCTAAATTAGATGAAGTTTCTTTTATTAATTCTTTAATTAAGCAATATACTCCAGGGTGCTGTTTATCAATGAGAATGTTTATTCTACGATGCCACGCCTCAGCAGAGTTTGAAGTTCTAGGTATTTGCTTTTTGTTTAAAACATGACAACTCCAAAAACTTGGTGGATACTTCGGTTGCGTATTCCATGTTCCGCTAACATAATTTTATTCAAACCAACGCGCGATTTGCTTCCAATCCGCATCTTCTATATTTTCTAATAGCTTGTTAAAATATATAACGATTTCATCTTCTGGCAAATAACTTAGCGCCAACAAACATTTCACTTGTTTGTTAAATTTGATATTATTTGCGTACTTTTTTTTAAGTTTAAGTGCTTGAATTTGTCTGAAACAAGTTAAAAGTTTAATACAAATCGTACAATATCTACATACTTATTACTTGAACTTGTAATATAACAACTATGAATCTAATAGTAATATAGCCACAAAGCCAAGTTCAAGTTTTCACGTAGGCAGTAGGGAACAGGAACTTAGTGGCAAAACCGACTCGGATCGCGGATAGGTTAGAAGCAAAGCTCCCGCTTTCGTCTTCGAGGTTTTTTTTTAATCAAAGAGCGGGAAAGCTTTGCTTGCTTGCTTGCTTAAGAGTTATTGTGTTATACAGGAACTTAGTGGCAAAACCGACTCGGATCGCGGATAGGTTAGAAGTTAGGGTATTTTTTTTATAACGGAGCGGGAAAACTTTGCTTGCTTGCTTGCTTGCTTGCTTGCTTTTTAGTACCGTTAATTTTAGGAACATAGATAAATCTGAACCTGAACACATTTTTACCTGTTTAGAATTTGCCCCAAGTGGAAGAAGCACCCTTGTAATATTACGCCTTCAAAGTTAGATCTTATGCTTGAAATAGCTGCCTTTTCAAAGTCTAATATACAGACTTTTGGCGTCATGTTAATATTATTTTCATTTCCATATTGTATAATTAATTCCAACATTACGTCATAAGTACGCTTATCTTTGTTGGTACACATACAACAACAAAGTGGAAATGTTTTCTTGTTATCAGATAATATATTGCCATGTATGGTATATAATTGTTTAAAGACATTGGGTGCCACTTTAAAGGTTCTATCTAAAATCCAGTATGAACTGTTGCTTAAAGTGGTCATTGAACTTAAAGTAGAGATCACTAATATTCTTTTGTTTTCATCAAAACATTTATCTTTAATTACGAAATTTTCACCATTGATTGATGTCTGTGTCAAATCTAGCTCGAAATCTATATCAGTTGGTTCTATTGTTACTTCTTGATTTTTTCGTATCCGATACATCCTTTGTTTTAGAGCCGAAGTTGAAGGCAAATTTTCTACAACCTCCAAAGGCGCATTTGCTTTGTTATTTTGTATTATTTTACATATTTTTGTTCCCGATGAAACATCACTTTTGATTTTTTCTATAAGGTCACTGGTTTTTTTTCTACCAGGATTTGGTTCATAATTGTGATTAGCATTGCTTTTTAATATCACATGAATTCCATCTTTTAGTGTAGTTCGTTGCGATGCAGTGCATTTAAATAACTTATTTTTCCTGTATTCACAATACCAATAATATGTATCTTTCACTATGTTCTTTTCGTATGTAAATCCGTTCTTAAACAACTTCGTACCACCACGTGTACATTGAAAAGTTTCACACTCATCATTAGAATCACTCGATTCACTCATCATAAACTGAATATGTATATGTTGTGTTTTTAAGAACTATTATTAATAAAAGTTAAAGACAAATCGCAATAACAACACACATCCGCTACGAAACTCAGTGTGACGCGTGGATTAGTTAACCACCGATATTGAGCGACTTTTATGATTTACACGCTACCCACATAACAAAAAACATTGCAATTAAATTTGTATTTTCTGCATAACTGAAATAAAGATGCAAATGCATTGTCCACAACTAAGAAGTAGACTAAATAGAAATGGTTAATTGAAAATGACGATACAAATCATTTGCCTTATTATATTTTGCGTAAAATATGTTTTTCCAACTGAAACATTTGACTACTTGAAATTTGGTTAAAGTACTAGTTGGTAAGCGAGTCATTGTCTAACTGTTCACTTGCCAGACATAAGGTTTGTATTATAATTATTTGTCAAGAGTTTATTTGCCAAATAATAATTTGGCAAATGAAAATTTGCGGAAAATTGTTTGCGAAATGATAATTTGTCAATATTTTTTTAATATAACAATAGAGAACCGAGCAAGAAAAAGATGGGCGATAAAAAATGTATGAAGATAAAACATGTTGTACCGTCCGTCCACAACTAAAGTGAAAGATGAAACAACTTCAGCAAATATTATCACTATTAGATCATAAATGACTAACAAGATGCAAAACATTATGCTCTTTAAAAGCGTGAGTTCTATACAAGTGGTGAAATAACACAGCAGAAATTATTATCAAAGGTGCAGAAGAAGAAGCAGAAATACCGTCATTTTTTGTGAGGAAAACCGATGTTATACTGGCAGCCGATTTTAGCTTTAGCCTTTAAAAAGAAAGCTGATACCCATAAAATCAGACTCCCGTTGGAGTAATTTTTCAAATATGACCAATTGTTGCTGACGGATATGTGTTGACCTGTCATCGAAGCAGATGTTAGGTAAAATTGCATAAATATGGTTAATGTATCTGTAAAACGGAAATATTAAAAACGGTTGCAAAAATTCAGAAACAGCAAAATTACAACCTGAACAGTCCAACTAATTCATGAGAGGACGTATCTGCCCAGCAGTGGGACGTATATATAGACTGATGATGATGATGAAAACTCGATGACGTACTATTAGAATTATTGCTTAATGTATATACAGTGTGTAAATTTTATACAGGTGTATATTGTAATGGAGATTAAGATTGGACCTAGGGAACCTATTAACATTAATTTCTTTAGGAAATTAAGTTCTGTCTTTTTCATACATAATAATTAAGCACGAATTGTATTGCACCCATAATAATTGACGTACCGATGCGTCTTGTCAGTATTTAAATTAGGTTGCTTAATTAATTAAGTCAAGTTGCTAAGTCCTGATTGTTCCTATCAAACAAAAACATCATGGGAAAAAGACAGTTTCTAAAAGTAATAACAGATAAAGTAAACAAACTTGTTATGTCAAAATAAGTTGGACTGCGTACATTGCTGCTCGGTCAGATTTAAGAAAATCGTTACACCTAATTAATAACACTATTTAACAAAATTATTATTCTATATGAGTCGTATTAATTGATACTATAGGTGAAAAAAGTATACGCCCTTATAGATAAAACATGAAGACTAATTGAGAACCTCCTTCTGTGGAACATAGGTCAAAAATGTTAATAGTACAATGAAAATATTTCCATCAGTTAGTACAAATGCATAATGCAATTTCATAAAAAAAGTCAAATGTAACAAAAAGCATTACTTACCCAATGATCAAGACTGCCTCATCGCGCTATAATTCCCGCTAGCCCATGCGCCCGTAGCTACGTGACCTTGAAATCGACGAGCGACGTGATCGTTCCCTCGAACCGCTTGGCGGCGACTGCCGAATCGAGCGCCGTGCACGGTGTTTTATTACGAATTTTAGGGTGACTTGAAATATTTTTTATGCCGAAATTTACTTCTACATAAACATATATTTTTATATGAACGAATATCGCTTAAACTGGTGTTTCTTATTATGGTTTTATATTTTTGAAATAATGTGCGAAATCGCCAAAAATACTGGCGATTCTTCGTGTGTTTTTACTAAAAAGTTATTGCATGGTTATACGGTTTTACTCAACAATTTAATATGTAACTTATAAAATGTTTTCCACTTATTCCTAAGAAGACTTTCTATCCAATATAGATTTAATTGTTTCATGTCGGTTTGAAATCAAATAGTTCTTCAAATCTAACTCGTTTTACACGTCTACGAGCGAAAATTGAGAAAACAGCTGTTGGACTGAGCCAAAATATAGTAAATTGAGAGCTAAATCTAAACAACTTTTCCTTTTATTCAACGTGAATTGAAATGATCTTTCATATTATTCAATACAATTTTTAGGAAAACGAATATTGAATGAGATATGACCTCAAAAAGTTTAGCGAATTCAGCAAACGGCTATATACGGACTCTTAAAGTACACGCTTGAAACTAAATCTAATAGACTTTCACTTAGGACTAGCCTATTTGAGAGGAGCCTAGAGATTACTCTGCCTGTACTAGTCGTTGTAATGGTCATAATAGTGTGAAACTTAGAGCGTTACGTAGCTCAACTAAGCGACTTCTTTCCTAGCTGTTCCTATAGGCCCTAGCGCTTGGAAATAATGTTTTATATTTGTATTTGATTCTAATCCCCACCACACCTGTAAGCGTCTCTATCTGCCTCTTGCTGACGAGGGCGTGTCATCGAAGGAGGGCAAGTCTCCCACCACAGCACTTGGAAATTCCTAAACCAAGGATAGCTGCTAGTCTAAGTACTACACTTTGACTACCCTAATCTTGCGAAAGTAATCCTTGGTTGTATATGTTGCGACGTGCTATTTTTAGCTACTGACACTTCCAGCAAGAGTAGGAGGATGGGGAAAGACGCGCTAGCCTTTCAGCTTTCTAACTACTCTAGCTTCGCAATACAGGGTAAGCTGTTTTGCTTGGGCACTCAGATGCTCGCGGGCATCTCTAGTGTACACTACCACTGAAGGCGCTGATGCCTTATTAACCCTATCGCTCCTACCGGCTCTAAGCTCTATCACTAGCATGCCTAGCTCCCGTTGAAGTCAAAAATGCCGAACCGTAACACGTAGCCCACTGAATTCCCCTTTATTTGAAAACGAGTTAACCACGTCATGAGCGTTCAGCTACCCATTGTGGAAAACGTCTGATGTACGGCTCTGCTAGACATCAGTCCCTAGTTGACATGCCACAATACTCTGGGTATATGGCCACCTCGTATTCACAACGTACACTGATCACTTCAAATTTACCACACTAGGATCAGCATTCTCAGCCTCACCGTAACTAGGTCCCTATCAGGCCTATGCTAAATTCCTGAAGACTAGCAGCTTAAGAATCTACTTATCTCACTATTCACTTAACACTTTTACACACGTATACTGAAGAAACTTCGTTCTCTGCCATCGGGCGCTCTAACTATTCCGCGACTGGAACACTACAAACACTAAAAGAATCCCTACTGTGATCCTGGAAATAAAACACTTCACTTACAGAAATATTACCCATCCTTGATGCCTAATCTTATCCCTGTGTATGAATTTAACCTAACACTACCCCTTCCCATCCCTACTCTGCATTATTCGCAACTAATCCCAAGAATCTAGTTTTAGTTCCGAATAAGGCCGTGAAGTCCCTACTTTAAGCTGTAAAGTCTAGCCGACGAAGCTAGGGTTTTGAAACCTAACACGTCTGTGTGTTGTGCGTTTCCCTTGGTACGCCCGCAGGCATGGCGGTACCAGTAGAACTCCCTATTGTTTATATAAATAGAATATATAAATATATTTAACAAGACTGCACCTCGCATACCGCGAACTTCTGTGAGTGGGGTATACACTCCCGTACTGACCCAAATTATGGCAGTTCTCACTTCCATTCCACGGCTGGACAACGAGAGTACTGGGGGGCCTAGACACATCACCTATGTTGGTAAAGAGGTGATGCCAGACGGACTCCCCAATCTGAAAATTTACGGAGCTCCAGGGTAAACACGCTTGGCAGCGGTTAGGTTGTATGTACCCTGTCAGTTTAACTGTAATCTGGTTAACGTTCTGGCTTTTACAACGAAATAAACAATGTACGATTATTAACACAAAGAAACTTAAGTAAAAATACCCACACATCCGTTCGTCACTCCAAAGTCCTTGGGATAACGATAGAATTTCAACTAAAAATACTACAACACTAAACCCCACAAAATTAAACAAACTACAATATTAACATAGAAAATCCCCTTATCATGCAGAGCGCTGCAGCATAACAGAGGATTCCCTACCCTACCTAGTCGGCTCATAAGTTCTGTCATATACATAGTATCAAATAAAAACAAAAGTTTAAGTTTATTCCGTATAATTTGTACAGCGTTTGAAAGATTATAAACTAGAGTATCTAATTGTATAACATTTATTCAAAATGACCTCCATAATTATCTACACAGGCTTGAAGTCTGCGTGGCCAGTCGTCAATGGATTCACGCACCACTTTCATGTCGATATTGGCCACTGCCGTAGCAAGGGATTTTTTCAGCGAGTCTAGATTTGCATGAGGTTTTGAGCACACCTTTTCCTCTAAATACTGCCATATTTTATAGTCTAACGGATTAAGATCTGGGCTAGAGGAGGGCCAATCTTCATGCCGTATAAAGTCGATTTTATTGGAGGCGAGCCAGGCTTGTGTAGACTTTGCCTTATAGGCTGGAGCAGAGCCCTGCTGGAAAACCCAATGCTGGTTTAGAAACATCGTTTGGGATAGTGGTTTAACAATATTAGTCAACACCGTGTCTTGGTACACTTTGGCACTAGTTTTTACTCCTTTCTCACAAAAATGCATACTAGTGACGCCCGCATAAGAAACTCCCAGCCAAACCATCACAGATGAAGGGTGATGACCTCTTTGATTACGGAGAATGCTATTAGACGCTTCTTTACTAATGCGAGCGTACACTCTATCATTTTGTTTATTACAGTTTTCTTCTATGTCAAAAATTTTCTAGTCCGAAAACAGTATACAACGATGCTTATTTTTAGCGTACTTCTTCAATAAAGCTTTAGATCTTTTAAGCCTTAAAGCTTTAAGCCGACCATTGAGAAGATGGCCAGTTTTTCGTTTATAAGCACGAAGTCTCAGGTCTTGATTAAGCACTCTTTTCACCGTGTTTCTGCTCAAACCCATCTGGAGGGCCATAACTTTTTGTTTCCTAGCGGGATTTCTGGCAATGCGTGCCCTAATTGCTTGTACAACCGCTGGAGTCCTAGCTGTACGCGGACGACCGCTTCTTTTCTTGTCATTTAAACTAGAGACCTCACTGTATCTTTCTATGGTACGATACACAAATCTTAGAGAGAATTTTAAATTTTCAAGTAGCTTAAAAATTTTAGTCGGCGAGTGTCCACAACGATATAGTGCAATTATTGCGGTACGGCTATCTTTAAGCGTCCACTCCATGTTAAAGAAAACAGAAAATTGCAAAATTATACTACTCAAATATTTAATAAAAATTCGAAATTCAAATGCACAACGGTTTTTGTTTTAGGAGTTCCAAATTTAAATTTTAAAGGCCAGTGACAGAACTTATGAGCCGACTAAGTAATCACTAGAAACCCACCGATAGATTTGTGCTACAAGCCAGAGGTATGATAACAGCCCACCGCAGAATCGCAAAAAGACCCAACTGTTTTTTTTTTTTTTTTTTTTTTTTTTTTTTTTTTTTTTTTTTTTTTTTTTTTGTTTTTTTTTTGACCTGACTGTGGCTTTATAGGCCGAGCCCATTAAAGCGATAGGAATACGCGGTGGGAGAGTTGCCTGGGGAAAATCCAGGGGAAAACCTCCGACACGACCGCGTGGGCGGTTTTAAACACTGGAATACTCTAAGAGTTTGCGCTCCAGTGAGATTGGTTGAACGGTTTCAACCAAATCTGGGGTGTGAGTGGAATCGAGCTACTGGGAGTTTTGTCGCTGGTTCACTAAACCTAGCCTAGCTGAGAAGAGTCCAGCAAGAAACTCAGCTAGGCCCGACCTGCGTCGGACTGACTCTACCCGGTATGCGGCGGTACCGGGACGAATAGGGACTATATGTGTCTGTGTTGTCGCGATCGCGCGGTGGACGTCCCCGCCGGCGGGAAAGCCTAAGTGTACGCGTCGTGTCTGAGTTGGACGCCGTAAGCGCAGCGTTCCACCTTTCGATGGACGCTGTGATTACGTCGTCCGGGTCCGTGAGTGTGTGCCTAGGACGCCGGACCGTGCGGCCCCTAATCAGTGATCGCCGAGTTACGACAGAGGGGGGAGGGATGGGAACGTAGTCGACAGCCTTCCTAACTAACGGATTCCTATGATGGGGAGCGTTGTCAAAATAACGCCTGGCAGTCTGCTTAAAGAAACCATACATGGTGCTAATCCCCATGTCGTGGTGCAGGCTGAGGTTCGACTGGTACCACGGGGCACCAGTCGCCCTACGGAGAAAACGATTTTGAATGACCTGAAGCGGCTTGAGCGATGTCATAGGCACGTGAGCAAAAGCTACACTTGCATAAGACATGATTGGACGAACACAAGTTTTGTAAAGTGTCAGCTTATTTCTAAGCGACATTTTACTAAACTTGTTGATCATCGGCCCAAGCCTTCCTAGCACGAACAACGCACGGTTGCGTACCCTACGGATGTGGCTGCGGAACTGCAGTCCGCCGCTTGCTTTTATAGCCATTGACAAGTCGTTCGCGACAAAACACATATTCTCACCTAAGCACTCAATACGAACATCCGATACAACCTACTCTTTCCCACCAATGTCCGCATTCCTATCAATCGACCGTAAACAACCACGCTATACCTTCCGCCGTTTTGTCTGGTAAGTTGTTGCCGCCAATCCGCAACTTTTACCCACTCCGATTGGTTCGTACAAAATAATCAGTATATCTGAACCGACCGTTTTGCCGTCCATAATAAAGAGAGCCCTCAACCTTAGCGATATCGATGCGTGCCAGGATTCAAGTAACAGTGGCGCTGCCTCAACTAAAATTTCATGTTCTCGTGTTGTGAGGAATTACCCTACGTATTTGCTAATAAAATTGAAGTTCGTCAACCGCCCGACAGATTGTTATGATTTTAGACTCATTATATAGGTTTGCTTATTTCTATGCATTGTTTGTATCTTATGTTCTTAGTTTGCATGACTGAATGCCAAGTTGAGAATTCTAATTAGTAATATAATTAACACCCGCCTATTCGATCTATTAAATATTTACTTTTAGCAAGCGAAGCGGGCGAAGCGTCCTCGTTTCAGCTTTCGACAAAACTCCCCCGTATGTCTATCTTAAGTATTTTCTTTTGTTTTATAGTGCTGGCTCAACGGCAATGCTCAAGCTTATTTTGGAAACTTATTATGGCATACGAAGCTACTTAGCATTTACATATATGACATGGTTGTGCTTTCGCCAAGACTCCTATTTCCGACTATTTTCTTAATAATGTTTTCAACGGGGAAACCATAAATTTATCTGACTGTCTCTTGGAAAATATTTCAATATGGAAGTGACTGACCGCAGTGGCGTTCTGTTACAACTCGTCATACGCGGTCGACCAGACTTCTTCAAACACGAAATTGTGCCGTGTTTCTTGCAACGCTGGATGATTGACTGGACAGTAGATCTTGGCAGTAATAAATCTCTGGCGATATGGTAGGTAGATTTTCCACTCTCACTAGTGGAAATTATAATTTTCCTGACTTGTTTCCCGCGGCCCATGTTGCTTTAAATTACTTATAATAATGAAAAAATACTTGGAGTATGTAACCTTTGACATATTAAATGACAATGGGTTCCAAATTTATCTGAATCATTTTTATTAATTTGAGTTATAATATTAAAGAGGCTTAACGCTAGGCATGTACAAACTATTTTGCATCAATTAAGAACCTGCCGAACTGTTTTGTGAAACAATACGTGAATGAATATACCCCGGTTTTTTTTTCTTACGTTGTATTTATTGTGCAATAGTGTAAAAGCAACGTTGTATTTATGGAGTATAATATTGTAGAAATCGTTTGCTGCTAATGCCTTTCTAGAAACAAAGCGAGTTGATATAAGACTAATTATAATTGGGGCTCGTAGTTAGTAGTTACATAGCAAGAATCGAAGAGCCTTTAGACGGGAAAAGCCTTTAGCGTATATTTCCAAACAAAAAGATCTGCTACTTTCTGGTAGGGGCGTGGTTAACTTTATATTATACATAAACAAACTCGGCACAAATTCAAAACTCTCTACTCGTAATTTGTTGGAACTTGTCACACACCGAAAACGACTTCGAGACTGGAGTATAACTGATTAATAACGTAATGTATAACGTGGCTGATTTTGCTCATTTACTTATTTTTAAGAACGGTAACAACCAATTACACTTATAATAGAAATTATTTATTAAGGGTAGTAAGAGAGTTTAGGTACAGTTTGTCATACGAAAATCTATGTTTAACTTGGTATTTAGAGGATATTTTTTTTATCTATAGGTAGCTCTTTGTTTTCAGTTATTTTGCAATGCTCTTATTCGTGTTTTCGTCGTATGACTAAATAAAATCCTTATGTTTAATGTAATATCTACAAAAATATAATAATGACAAACCTATAAAACACGTAAGTATATTTGATATAATTTGTCAGATTGCACTACGCACCACATACGCGTGAAGCTTACACTTAATTTTTGATATTTTGGTCAGAAGAAAACATGAACTGCTTCAAGTAGTCAGTAGAAATAAAAAATTGTTCAGCAATTTATGTTATATTGGGCAGTGTAAAAAAGTTAAGTAATTATGAAATTAATATACTGGAGCAGCAGTACTCGTATTTCCGCTCTCACCTAGATGACCTACACAATTGGTTGTAGGAGTAAGCGGTAGTAGGTATTTTTACTGTAAGAGGCTTTGCCTCCGAGCCCCTACTATTTCATTATCATAAATACTATTTCATTCATTACTTCCCTCTTCAAATCCACACAACTTGATATTATGTTGCATTGTGTATAAATTATACGCATGTATTTTGATTGCTTGAATTAACGTTGTACCCGGTCATGTGTTTCTCATCGGTTTGTAAAGTAAACATTTTCGAACTTGCTGTGACATGTCAAAACGATGAAAACAATGCGGGATATAAAACTAGTAACCACAGGTAAATATTTGTCACGAACGCAGTCAGCAGTTAGAGCTTTACAACCCATTTAGGTGGATGTTTGGCTAAAACAACCGCAACACAGATTAGCACAGAGTCAATCTGTGTGAATACAAATGGAATGTACAAACAAAATGCAAGCGTAAACAATACACTGAGTATTTTCGCTGAAGCCGAACGAAACCTTCACGACTAACAACTACCCCTAATTTTTCAGATTTTCATACCACCACCACCATCCACCATATCAGCCCTAGGACGTCCACTGCTGGACATAGGCCTCCCCCAATTTCATGGGGGGTAAGATTTTAATACACAAGAATGAATTTAACTATTTTAACATAAGGTTAAAATAAGATATTAACATAAGGTTAAATAAGATTTTAATTCAATAATATTCTTCTCGTTTTACAATTCTATTTCAGGTTGATCGCTACAAATGTCGATGGGCTGATACCAAATTATCACGCACCCAACGCACTAAAGACAGCAGAAAAAATACACTTAATTGAAACTACAGAAAAGAATCATCGAACAAAATTGGAAGTTAGAAGCAATATTAACATTGCATATTTTCCACCCGGCACCGATCTGACAAACGGTGTAGCGATTAGATTGGCTAATAAATCTCGAGTGGCTGCAGAAAATCGGTACAGCGAACTAACGGACCGTTGTCGTGGTTGACTCCAACCCTTGAGCTTTGACCTCCCTGGCTTTTGCAAATTAAAGATCCTTGATAGTTTAGGGGCAGCAATTACCTCGGAAGCGAAAATTTTCAACATTTCAATGCCATAAGAGCAGAATTTTAAATAAGGGGTTAAATTTGTTTTTTACATTATAAGGTAATATAAAAAATAAACGAAAAATACTTAGCAGTCTAAGGTGATTTATTAATATTAATATAACACGAAACACAGAAATGTACAAGTAGCAGGTTTTGAAAATCAGCGTAGGTACTTGTATTCTTTGATCTGTGGTTATACGTACTAACGACGATATAAGATATATTTAAAGTATTTGATGACATCAAAGTCACAGGAACAAATATTTCGCTCATCACAAATAAATCGTTAATGTCTCGTATATCATTACAAAAGTAAAAATAAGAATTTGCAAAAAGAATACAAAAGAAGCAGCCTATAAGAACTTGTTTCGTCCAAGAAATGTTAAAAAAGAATGTTTTTCTCGGCAAACTGAGTAAAAGATTATTTGTGAGCGCCATAAATTTCTAGAAGCTCAACTCAGAAGCTCCTCGAAGCTGCGCTTTACCCGGATCTCTTGAATTGCCTTTTTTACTTTTCCAGACAATTAAATTTAGAGCTGTCCTTGAACTGTAATATTGTAAAGAGATTGTTTAAATTATATATTTCTCTTAATGTAAAAACCAGTTCTAAAAGAGTTACATTCAATTTAATTTCTAGAATTTTTATTTGACGCATCCACCATATCAGCCCTAGGACGTCCACTGCTGGACATAGGCCTCCCCCAATTTCATGGGGGGGTAAAAGCCATAATCGCCACGCTTGGCATGCGGGTTGGCGATCGCAGTATCTCCACCGCACTCAAGGAATGCTGCTGCCCATTCCCCGGTGGTCTTGGTCGTAGTTTTAGGACATACCCGGGTCCCATTTGACGCATGAACCCGCTTAATACTCGTTAAATATTATCACACCACTGTGAAATCAATAAATATGTCGACTAAATAAATGTTTTACGAGTATATGTTACTACCCATAAAATATAATAAATATCAAAATACCTTCTCCAAATATATGTTGATAAGTTGCTTGCCTTCACACTCTCGAAATAGCCTCACTATCGACTCATTCATACACGTCCCTTTCTAACTCGGCTACGATACTACCATTCGTCATGTTGTATGGGAAATATTTCCGATGTACGCTGCCCTCTTCGACCCGTCACTCCAACCTTAAAACTGGAAGAATACAGAAGGTGAGCTGTACCGCTAGTATAAGTTTTTTCGAAACATAAACACAAAGGAACGCGTTTGCGTTTAGTCTCAATTTGTATGGTAACTTGAACAGCGCCTCTGGTGGTAACTATTAGAAACTAAAACAACGAGTATAAACCTTTATGGCTAACTGATTAACGCGCGTATTTCAAACTCAGTGAGCGCGTTTGAAAATCGAATCGTATTTTCTTTGTTTATGCGAGTATAAGTTATTATGTTGACATTCGTAAGCGTTTAGTAACGTGAACTTTTTAGTTAAGTTACTCACTTGGTGTTTGGTTAGTGAGAGCCCGGTGAGAGGGTGTATTTAAGAGTTGGAATTTGTTTTTATAGGGATTATTGCGAAAATTGTGCGTAAAACATATTTGCTCGTAATTTCTTTGCTTGGAATATGTTTGTGAGTGCTCAAACCCAGAATCAACATAAACATCTTCGCCGAAAACGTAAAGCTTTACGGGTACTATGCGATCCTGTAAAAGATCTAAGTGATGTCGAATTTCGGTAATAATACCGCTTAACCATAGAATTATTATTATTAGCATTCCTTTATCGTCAAGAATTGGCAAATTCAAATGCTAGTACCTAAGCTTGTAATAATAGGTTTGTGATTACGATCATACAATGTATGCCATATGCTCACAATGTTACCTAGTTACTTAAATATAATATCGATTTTTTGTATTTGTTAACTGCACTATTTTTCTATGCATGTGGATCATATCAGCGTCCTGTAGGTGTGGTTAAAAATGTATGTCAAAAATTATGCAGTACCTACTCACAACCAGAGGAAGTAACCCAAGCCCTGATTCATCCAGAATATATAAATTTTCCAAAAACTCTTACTGTCCGGTTATTTTATTATACATGGTAAAAATACAAATGTTAAAGGCATATTTTTTGTGATGCGTGTTGATTGATACACATTTTAATTTTCAGATTTTATAGTATGGTATACCAGGCATTGTAGGATGTGTGGATGGCAACCACTTTAAAATATTTACAACATCACTGGAAATAGAACTCTTTTTTACTGTACAAAATATTACCATTAATTAAATGTTCAAATGGTAAGGATTACAAAGACGAACAAATCCATGTAAAATCATATTATTAAATAATAGAATTTTATATATTTTTTAAACCAGAATGAAATTGTCCTTTAATTAGGACGGAATATCATTAATTATATGTCCCTGTTCTTTAATAAAATCAATTTTATAATTATTATGTTTACCATCAACTATGCTATACTTAAATTAAGCTAAAAAATGCAAACTAAACTACATGAATCCACTTAAACCCATAGGCACAACACACAAAAATACACAGAAGCCTAACAAACTTATAGGTATTGTATTTAGATCTAACTCAAAATTAATGATACCAATGTTTCTTAGTTTTGGTATATAGAATACAGAATTCTGAATGTTAACCCAAACTTTGGAGATGCAAGTTGATATAATGGATTTAGGATTAATTTTGGTAGTAAATTTTACTGAGTACTGATTTTTAATTTTAGGAAATTCTGGCTACCCGTATCCCACAGCATCCCTGGTTAATGACTCCTTTTTTGGAGGTGATTCCTGGCTTTCCGGCTCCCCAGATTATTAAATGCCCGGGGTCCACTACCTCATCCCAAGAACTGGTGTAGGCCCTAGTTTCAATATCAACAAAATATGTTATTCTTAAATTAAATAAAACAACTTTGAAACATACATATGTAAGTAATTTTAATTATTTTTTAATTATATCTTATGAATAGACACTGAAGTTATTGAATACATATCAGTCATCTAGAGATCATTATCATTGATAATAGACCAGTATGTTATTTAGCACAATAGCATAGGAATATTGTTCTAGAGACTGAAGTTATATTGGCCAATAGAAACCAAACAACATACCTATAACTTAAAAATCAAAGTTGAAGCTTAACTTTGATTCCTTACCTTATAAGCTACCTATAAGATAAAATATTAAAGTTCATTGTGACATCATGTTGAACCATTTTTACCGGAAGGAAGAAGGTATTCAGTTTGTCTGCATGTTTGCTTGTTATATCATTCAATGGTGTAGAGTGAGACACACTACCCAAGCGGCTAAAATTAATAAGTCAGGTTGAGGAACTGTTGGAGGCCCGGCACATAACTCAAGCCTTACTGAGTTGTAAAAGAGAGCCCTCTGTATAATGGGCATCCAAGCAGCTACAGGCATATACCCAGTGTCGGAGAAGCAGGTTTATCACTTATCACACTCCTAGCAGGTATGTATTTTGAATTACTGAAGAACTTAGACAAATGATAGTTGCTTATGGTTATTCCTCATCATCCTCCTAGCGTTTTCCGTTTTATTTCACCAGTCGGATCGCTATTCGAGAGGCCTTTCATCCTTTCATCCTGCCGTGAGCGTTCTTGGTGGGTTTATTTGTATTATCATATCTGAAAATGAATAAACACCATTTAATTCAAGTATTCCGAGTGACTCATTTTAGTTTAAAACGAGTTCAAGTACATACTTAGACTTGAACTCTAAATAAGTTTTTATTGCACACAATAATTAAATTAAGACAGCGTCATAATAACTGCAGCATACTTACTTTTCCACAATGAACATTTCGAACTGGGTCGAATATGGTCTCATTTTGTTTTAATTATTTTCATTTCAGTCTTTAAATCTAAATTTTACTTCTTCAATAACTAGTAAGTTGTAAACGCTGCTCGTGCGTTTTCGCAACATTGACTTGACAGGTGCTTGAAATCTTACATCCTTTTCACTCTTGCACTGAGACATGAAACAACATGATAACAGATATAACCCGAACGAATTATGTAGTGCTCTCACGAGCTTAATACGTCTAAATGAATGGTACTTCGTAATTTTATCGCGTATTGATCCAAGGCAGCCAAGATCCGAAACAAAAGTAAACTAAAAACGTTGCGAGTAAACGCAAATCGAATCGAAAATTTCGTTCTAAAACATATTCGCATGTTTTCACAAAACGGATCGCCAGTAGTATGCTCGTTTAACGTGATCGAATAGTATTCGATTGTTTTGCTTAAAACTTATACTAAGCATACTGACCATTATGTGGTCACGGGAAAATGTGTATAATTAGTTCTGGGCGTCTGTCTATTATCAGGTGTATATTATAATATTATAAATAACTAACAAAATGTGAGTGAATGGTATATATTACTAGTGGCTTTATAAGCTGTAGAGTTTGTATTAACCTTTAAGTAATTGTCATTTTTAGTATGGAAATAGTACATTACGATACAAGTGCAGAGAACAGGAAATTCGCAACGAGTGGTGATAAATTGAAACACGACCGAAGGGAGTGTTTTAAATCGACACGAGTTGCGAATTACCTGTTCGCACGTGTATCGTACAACGTGTCAGTATTTATTACCGGACTCGTGCGGTAATATAGCACCATATGTACTGTAAATAATATTTATACCTTACGCACGCTCGAAAACGTTGTGTAACTTACTTACCCCGCTGTTTTAAGAGCTCACTGAATGTAAAATGATTTGTTGACGTTCTTGACTATTCTATTATCTACGGGCATAATAGGTCCAATGTATTTCTTTGCTCTTTTAAGTGTAAAAATATTTTTAAACTAAAAAAAATACATTTCAAAGAACGAGCCTTCTGTAACAATGGTACTACTTTGAACTCGCGGTTTTTTTGCGGCTGCTCCGGGCACGCGGGTTGCAAATTACATAATTTATCATGTCGACTTCGTTTTGAGCCTGTTGGAAAACATTTTCTTTCACTCATGTGAGAGTATTTGAGTTATCGTGTATTATTTTCTAGTGTAAATTGACTTGGAGATGGGTTGCCAACTGCCACGTTGAAATGTGGTTGATGATAAATGATAAATGCATTAGAGTTTCTTGCATTTTATTCTAGGAAGTTTACTTTAGGTGTTAAAAAGGGAAGTTATTAGATGCGTGATACTAGCTAATATTTTACGTCCGGAGTAAATTAGTTATACAAGAAATAGTATGCCAATTAACTACTACTACTACTACTACTTTTGTGTTTACTTTAATAAGTTTATAGTAAGCTACAAACTCGTTAAAGTAAACACGGAATGAATAAACGCATACATTTGTCAGAATACCAGAGAATATATAGGTTGTGACAAAAATGGCGTGGATCCGTTAATTGGTATCGCATTCTGGCTATAAATATCATCCTCATTATCAGCCGAAAGAAGTCTACTGCTGACCATAGGCCTGCCCAAAAGAGTTCTAAATGACCGGCCCTGCATCAGTCATCTCCAGCGGACACCCGCGACCCTTACCAGGTCATCAGTCCACCTTGTGGGGGACCTGCCCACGATACTCTTTCCGGTACGTGGTCGCCACTCGAGAACCTTTCCGCCCCAACGGCCATCGGTTCTACAAGTAATTTGCCCCACCCACTGCCACGTTTTGCGATTCTGAGGGGTATTTCAGTTACTTTGGTTCTACTGAGGCTGGTCACATTCCTGAAGTGATCACGCAGGGAAACTCCCAGCATAGCCCTCTCCATTGCTCTTTGGGTGATATTCGGGCTTTTTATGACTATGATTTGTTGTTGGATAGGACTTTTCAAAATGAATAAAGAAGATTATCAAACACTTTTTTATTAAGTGAATATTTTTGGAAAATCTCACTCCACAAAAAAAAAAAAATTGCTCCCCCCCCCCCCAAACTTATGAACTATTGGTACAAAATTTATGAAAAAAAAAACCTGAAAATTACGCTTAATAAAGACTTTCAACGAAAAATATAGTGGACATGATCAGTGAAGCTATTTTTGAGTTATCGTAAAAAGTTTTCCCTTCTTAGTAACAGACGTATGAAGCGCTGCGAAGGTATTCCTTTTTGCTTGATATTATTTGATATTTTTAATTTTTAAAGTGGATTAGGCAATTACGGAACCCTACATTGGAGCATGGCCTGACATGCTAATGGCCGATTTTTAAAATTAGATATTGATTGATTGTGTATAATGAAAATAAAATATAAACCTGCCAAAAATATTTTACTCGCGTTTTTACATTTAATAACATTTATTTATTTATTATTTATTTATTATTTATTTATTATTTATTTATTATTTATTTATTATTTATTTATTATTTATTTATTATTTATTTATTATTTATTTATTATTTATTTATTATTTATTTATTATTTATTTATTATTTATTTATTATTTATTTATTATTTATTATTTATTTATTATTTATTTATTATTTATTTATTATTTATTTATTATTTATTTATTATTTATTTATTATTTATTTATTATTTATTTATTATTTATTTATTATATATTTATTATTTATTTATTATTTATTTATTACAAATGTTTACATGGCATTACAGTTACCCCAAAGCGCCATGAAACTTAAGCTTATAAAATATCTATTTAGGCGACGAAACGGCGTGGCCCCGTTTGTTCGTTGTCTCCGGTGTAGGATTCGGTAGGTTGCCCCGTAACCGTCGAAACACGACACCCTTCGGCCAGAAGTCAGCACATGCGATGGTCTCCTGCAGCGGCCGTGGCACACGCACCACAAATGTGCTGAAGTGCACGTAGTGACGCGAACGCAGCTGAAACACCCTTAGCGGGAAGTCGGTCTTTTGGCGAACGTAGCTACTCCACCACATCATCATGTAAGAAAGTATATTGTTGCATAACTAATCCTAAACTAAAGTCATGTCCAACAGTTTTCGACCGATAAATATGGCATAATAATAATTAATATAATTCCTGCATCACGGTTATTCGATCATAGCACCTTACAGCAGTAGTCAAACTTACAATAAATAAAAAATGTATGCATGATAATAATACAGGTTTTTTTACAGTTAATAGTGCTTTTCATGAACTATTCCGAGAGTATTAAGTTTTTTCTTCGGATAATTGGTATTGGAAATACAAGCTTGAATTTAATGATTATGGACTAGTGATAGGAGGTTTTGCGGTTTCCGACTGTAATTTTTCCACAATTATCAAATACTTGTTGAGACGGTTTGAAAGAGCCCAAACACTGTGAGTTTATCTTGTGCTATGGCCACCTTCTGTTTCCATCATCAGATCAGCTTGGTGACACCATCATATTTTATTGTCACCGAACTTACACAAGTATGCCAAATTGCAGTTCAATAGGATACCGGCAAATGGCTGAAAAAAGGATTACATATTTTGATGACAACTTACATACTTTACTTATATGTATATGTACTTACTCGTACATACATACGAACAGTGCAAGTTTAATAAAAGCTTGTAAAAATCATCTTAATCAAAAGTCTGAGACGTTTACGTCGAAAAAAAAATAGGGTGTTTGTACGTGCGGCGAGTTAAAATATTTAGATCGATGGTGACCCGATGTTTATACATTTACGCACTCGAGGCTTGAGACAGCTACTAAGTTTTAATGAGATTTTTGAGGTAGCCGTGCGGTCTTCGGGACAGACATGAAATTCGGATTGTAAATTGACTTAACTGAAGTTACTTTGGTCTTGTCGTGTCCCAGGTTAATCCTCTTGAAAGTTACAAATTTACTTTAGAGATGGAAAAATTGTAATGAGCGAGACAGATTTGAAATATGGCACTTGTTTATTTATTAGCCAAGTTAGATAGGACTCAAGAAACTTTTTTTACCAGTGTCTTTTTAACATTGATGTGCTGGTATTCTTGACTTGCATTAGTAACCTAGTGAAATGAAGATCTCCGTTTCAGCTTAGGAGAAAATCCTTTCGCATGGATTTCCGGCTATTCTCCTGTTAAGGTCGCATTTCTCAATCGATTCTCGTGAATTTTTGAGAGTAGGCATGATACTTAATTATATATTTTTTTCGAGTCAGTTTATGGAAATTTTGGATATTGTAAAAAAATTTGAGACCTACATACAGCTCACAGAATCACTTCTTTTATCGAATTACAATCGAATGACACAAGAGTAAAACATTTTCATTACTTTTATCTCATTTTCCTTTTTTGTAAAAACCTAATTGGAATTAAGTTTGGTTGTGCCGATTAGTAACGTGAATTAATTGAAGCTAACCAAGGGTAAGGTTTTTATTAATTCCGACGTGACCATGGCGTTAGATGAGTTTTCTTTTAATGAAAAAAAAAGTTGTGTTATTGATTGTTATATGTTTTTAAAGAAAAATATCTCTCTATCAACATAGTTATAATCTATTTTACTACTGTAACTTGTTTCAAAACTAGTCAACGAATGGCAATAGGAAACCTAGAGTCTAATTGTAGTCTTCAGTATTCTAAACTGTTACTATGATCTCGCCGTCTTCAATAAGTTTTAACTCGCTTTACACATTCTCCTCTAATAATGATTTGCTATGTGCACAAATATTTGTCGCATTTCGAATCATTATACTACTTCGACGAACAATCATATTAGACTGCTATTTCATTGTGGAGTTAAAGTGCACAATTCATATAGCTCTTTGAAATCAAGGTAGCACTTGGAAACTTTCCCCTTACTTAACTGAAATGCTCCGAGAAATAATTAAATTGCAAAGGTTTCTGGACAAATGGTTATTGGCGAAGGAATCCGGGAGTATTAATTTCTTCACCAAAGGTTTTTAGTGAAATTAATGGGGTTTGGCCTAAAAGGGTTTATTACTGGCCCCGATGAATTGGCTATTGGTAACGTTGCTGCTCATTAAGTCCGTTTCCGCAGATTCAATCTGTGATTCGTTGCAATCAATAGGTTTTTAATTAAGCTTACTTCATTTTAATTAAGTAGGTAGTAAAACATCCCCTGTGATGTTTACTGCCTAGAAATTTTAATTACCTTAAACTAAGTTAGACGGTATCAGAAAATCCTTTTGATACACTCACTTTAAAGTATATTTACTATAGCCATGGTATTTCAATAGCTAAGGGTTTTTTTTCTTTTTTACCGAAAAAGCTTGGTGCACATTCATCTTGCCCTTTCATTTCCATTTTGTATTTTTTCCACAGCGGAGAAGGGCTTTATTCTTCATATAAATCATATAGTTTTAGTCCAGCCCAGATTTATATGACCCGAGAAAAGTAGAAAATGTAAATGCTAACTGATACAAAAAGGTAGCCATTGCGTAACCACCAAATTACGCAATGGCTACCTTTTTGAATCAATATTAAATTGTGAATTTATATTAAATTGTGGTAATTATAATGACATGATTTTGAATATCCATACAAGTCGTCCGTCTTTTCCTGAGTCTTCTGACAATAAAAACAGTTTCTCTACCTACTAAACATATCATCTTCATTAAAAAAAAACCCTCAGACGTAATTTTACGAGGGATTTATTTCTAACAACAAAGTAAAGTTAACTGTGAAAAACAACTACGTGTTTTCTTGATGGAGTAGTTAACGTTACTTGACAAAGTTATAAAAATAACCTGCTCCCAAAATGAGCACGGCAATGCACACAAATTGCGTGATAAAATAAATTAAACCATCTCATTAAAGGCGCGTTTTCGCTATAACTGCGTAATTACCTTTGAAAATTTAAGAAATGCTCCCATATTTTAGTGCGAAACACTTTCGCCTCCAGTAAACGGCCTTCCAAAGACGTTCATCAGGGCAGCTTTGAAAGGCTTTTATTACAATAAAATTATTCGGCTCGAAAAGATCACCCTTCTGCGGCGTTTGAAACGATTTGAAACCCGCCTTTAACGACATTCCTAATAAATCTTAGCTTCTAAGTATCTTTTCCTTTTTATACCATTATAATTATAACGAACACTAAGCATGGTAAAGTATTATAGATATACTATTACTATTAAATAAACAGATAATCGTAATGTGTGCAAATGGAAACAAACTTGTGTCTCAGATTGAGACTTCCCTGGATGAAGTCTCAGAATGGGGTCGACTTAATCTGGTCCGCTTTAATCCTACAAAGACGCAGGTTTGCGCGTTTACTGCGAAAAAGCTTGCGTTTGTCGCATCACCTCGTTTTGAGAGCACTCCCCTAACTGCCACAGCCAATATCGAGATCCTTGGCGTCGACATCTCGAGTGAAGTAGCCTCGAAAAAGCTCGGTGTGCTAAACAGATCGAGACAGTATTTCACGCCGGCCCATCGCCTACAGCTTTATAAGGCACAGGTCCGCCCACATATGGAATACTGTTCTCATCTTTGGGCAGGGGCACCACAGTACCAGCTTCTCCCTCTGGACCGCATCCAACGGAGAGCGACTCGAATTGTCGGCTGCCAGCGGGTTTCGGAACGGCTTGACTCCTTGGCGCTGCGTAGAAATGTAGCCTCGCTCTGCATTTTCTACCGCATGTATTACGGGGAGTGCTCCGAGGAATTGTTCGGATTAATCCCTGCCGCTTCCTTCCGCCATCGCCCAACGCGACAAAATTTCCATCCTCACCACTTAGATGGTTGGCACTCCTCAACTGTGCGTTTCTCCAGAAATTTCTTGCCTCGCACAGCTAAACTGTGGAATGAACTGTCGCCTGCGGTATTTCCGGACCGATTCGACCTTCAAACCTTCAAGAAAAGAGCGTACTCCCATCTTAAAGGCCGGCAACGCACTTACAACCCCTCTGGTGTTGCGAGTGTCCATGGGCGGCGCTAATCGCTTACCATCAGGCGATTCGTCTGCTCGTTCGCCACCTATGTCATAAAAAAAAAAAAAAAAAGATGAAAATTTTATGACAATAATAAAATCGTTATCGCCTTAGAGAAATAAATGCAATATATTGTTGGAGCAGTGTCATATTCTATCCCATACAAGTTTTCATCTCCCTATTAATCCCTTTAAAGTCAAAGTCAAATATCTTTATTACATATCTTATAGTGGAACCACACTTTGTGTTGAGTGTTGGCCTCCCTTTCTATTGCGATATTATAAAAAAGAGATGCAATACGAATATTTGCTCAAATAACTACCCTACAGTTATTTGAGCAAATATTCGTATTACACACACGGTACACCATTACAGTACCAATTACCATATAATTTACTATGAACATTATTTTGTTACAAAACGCAATAAGTGGATCATGCCAAAAGAAATTAGATGCGCACAAATTACAAAATTTATTATTTATTACCGGTATTATAATATTTTTTTCCGGTGTTCACCTGGAATACGTCAACACTTTTCCATCCATCTAAACCACTTGGAAAATACTAAGGACCACTCTTCTTAAGGGATCTCTAAAATTTCATTGTTACAAGCAGCCAGGGCGTTTTATTTGCATTGAAACTGCTTTCCTTTTATTTTTAGAAAGAGGTAAAAATCACAGAGTCCTAGGTCGGGAGAATATGGCGGGTGAGATAGGATAAATACGTTTTTTTTTTACTAAAATAGTCGAGTGTTCTGGCAGAAGTATGCGGAGTTGCGTTGTCGTGGTGCCAGAGCAGATGCCGGACGGACAATACTTTCGGGGCACATACCTTTCTGAATGAACTGTCTTTTGATCCTCTAGCACCACAGCATGTACCGACTTGAAAAAAAACGAGGCGTCGGTTCTCATGAATATTTTTTTTTTACAGCTTGTACATTTTTAAGTAACTGCGTTTGGCGACCGGCGGTCTTCGCTTGATCTTCAAAGATCCTCCGTCCTCTTTTCAATTCAGTAAAAACAGCTTCACGTATATACGCGGAATCACCAAAAGTTGTGATTTTTTGATGGGATTTCATTACTTTCTCCGAATTTTCGCCAAATGGTGCTTTTTAAGAGCGAATGTGAAAGTAACTCGTGCTACTATACGAAATACCCAAATCGCTGTAGGCGCACCTTAATTTTTTTTATTTGTAAAGCCAATTTACATGTCAATATTAAATTCAATTTGATTAATTATTAAGTAATAATATTTAAAAAAAGTACATTATTTTAAGTAATAATAATAATAATAAAGAAATAAGTAAAAGTCAGTGAAAAATAAATAAAAAAATATATCATAACACAATAGAATCATCATAAATACTAATACAATTTCTAATACAGTGAAAAATAACCGTTACAAGTTTTCAAAAATTCATTATACGTATAGAACGGGCGCTCAACAAGCCAGCGTTTCAGACGACCCTTAAAACTGGATAGGCTTGGCGCCTCCGTGATAGACTGGGGTAGTTTATTGTACACGGTAGGTCCCATCACATGCGTGATTTTCATGCGTTTCGTATTTGAAGAGTTCCCTCGATTTCTCCAGGACCCTATGATCAGATTCTTACCTGATAACTATGGGACCACCCCTAAAATATACTGTTTCAAACAAAAAAATAATCTTCCAAATCGGTTAATAAATGACGGAGTTTTGAGGTAACTAGCATAAATAATAATAATAATAAAACTAATAAAAAAATCACTGTTTTCTGATTTATTTCTGCTGTACACACACAATTACCAAGCCCCTTGCCAAATTTCAGCTTTCTAGGTCACCTGGAAGTGGGTTAGATTTTTGATTACTAGTCAGTCAGTCAGTGGTAAAAATGCCGTTTTTTGGAATTTAATTTCGACTCGCAGGGGGTCCCAAATGATACCAATTGTAATACCTTACAATCACTATAAACTGTTCTCCGCTGCACTTTTTATTTAATCGTATGGCATTTATTTACGAACCGTGAGATCTTCGAGAAGACAAGTACGGTTGCCAGTTTTTGTTGCACTTTTAGCACCACCCAGGGGTCACGTGTAGGGTAACGGTGGGTACTCCCTACGGACGTGGTGCAACTTCGACCCCCCTTTGTCAAGTGAGTGGGCAACTTGACTGTTAGAAGTTCTCAAGCCGCCCGAAGGCCTCTAACTTGGCTTAACGACTGCTGTCGTTGACAGCAGCCGGGATCAACGGCTTAACGTGCCTTCCAAAGCACGAGAGCGCTCAGTTAGTAACCACTCAAAGCGGTCACCCATCCAAGAACTGACCTGCGCCCACATTGCTTAACCTCGCATACCGCACACGGTAGGCGGGTGCCGCTGGACCACGAGCGCTCCGCTGCACTGGAGGATGTTTTCAAGACTCTGGACTGGAGAAGGCTAGGCATCAACATAAACGGCGACTACCTTACTCACCTTCGGTTTGGTGACGATATAGTAGTCTTGGCTGAGACCATGGAGGATTTAAGTACAATGCTCAATGACCTCAGTAAAACCTCCGAGCGAGTTGGTCTAAGGATGAACATGGATAAGACGAAGATCATGTCAAATGCCCATGTAGCACCAACCCCCGTAACAATCGGACACGTACTTTACGCTCGAAGTTGTAGACGATTACATTTACCTAGGACAGACTGTCCAGTTAGGTAAGTCCAACTTCGAGAAAGAGGTTAATCGTCGAGTCCGAGTCGGCTGGGCAGCGTTCGGGAAGCTACGGCACATATTTTCGTCCAATATTCCGCAGTGTCTCAAGACGAAAGTCTTTGACCAGTGTGTGTTGCCAGTGATGACATATGGCACTGAAACGTGGTCGCTTACCATGGTCCTCATAAGAAGGCTCAAAGTCACCCAAAGAGCAATGGAGAGGCCTATGCTGGGAGTATCTCTGCATGCTCGCATCAACAATGAGGCCATCCGCAGTAGAACCAAAGCAACCGACATAGCCCTCCGAACCGCTAAGCTGAAGTGGCAGTGGGCGGAGCATATTGCACGTAGAACCGTTGGCCGTTAGGGAGGAAAGGTTCAAGAGTGGCGACTACGTACCGGAAGGCGCAGCGTGGGTAGGCCCCCCACACGGTGGACTGATGACCTGGTAAGGGTCGCGGGTGTCCGCTGGATGCGGGTGGCGCAGGACCGGTCATTGTGGAAGTCTTTAGGGGAGGCCTATGTCCAGCAGTGGACGTCTTTCGGCTGACATGATGATGATGATGATGATGATGATGATGACGATGATGATGATGACAATCACTATATTGCTATTGTAGATATAGGTATACAGGTTGCTGTGGTAGCTGAATATAATTCGAACGTTGAGGCTCCGGCCTAGTCATTAAACCAAGAAAAATCTTAATAGCTTGTTTGATACACGGTACAGAGCCATCTAGGGAGTAATATTGCAACTAAAAGTATTCTAGAAATCGTTATGTTACTCAGAAATAATATATAACGCATGCTACGTTTAACAATATTTTTTGGATCCTATTTATGAAATTAACTATTTTTTAAGAGTAATTTTGGAAAGTGAAAACGCATAGGTACTACTAGCGCCACCTTTTGGTGACTTAAGGTAAACTTCAATTAACTTAATATTAAGAAGGGCCGTTAAACAATCTCAATAACTATTAAACTTATATTTTCGAAATTTGGGATTCTAGTTGCTCTAAAGGATCTTAATTCACGTACCAAATTTCATTTATTTTATGTTTGTTAGATTTTGAGTTATTGGGGGGTCAAAAGTGGCTTCAAACGGTTCGTGTAAAATAACAAATGGCTGTTGTCCGCCAGTTCCTGAGGTGAACTTGGCTGGACACGCTGCCGCGTGTCTAGGTCTTCTTTTCGACCCTTCCTCCACCACCGCCCAAGTAAAAAAGGCAGGTGAGACGAAACCTGCTTCTTGAGATGTCGGAGCTCCAGCAAAAGAGGTTTACCTCGGTCAGCCACCATCAAGCCTTATATCTTTTGTCTTCCTCCTACTGAGAGACTGCTCGCGCAGTAAAACAGCATTCCTTCCGAACATTCCATTAAGTTCAGCTGGTTCTGGGAAATGACCTGCCTCCTCAGATGTATGGCTGAAAGATTGAAAGAAGTCCCAGTGCACAGTGAGTTAGCAGCTACATCGGTGGATATCCTGAAAATTATTTTCTACCGATGCAAGAAAGACTGTGTCATATTACTTGACAAGTTTTACACAAATTGAATCAGTCCCATAGTAAGCTCAATAAGGCGGGTGATATGGGTACTAGACGACGATAAATAACTAAATACATAGAAAACATCCAGGAACGAATGTTTTGCTCGCCACATAAACAAATACCCTTGCCGGGATTCGAACCCGGGACTCTGAGCTTCGTACGCAGTGGCACTACCAACTAGGCTAAACAGGCCAACAAATAATAATAATGTAATGTCTTATTTTAATTCCTTTGTCTATGTCAATAAACTTCGTTTTGTTGGTTTATGATTTATAAAACTATGCCTTGTAGACACTCATTATATGCACAGACATGGTCATCTGATGGTATTATCTAGATTTTCTTTAATTTTGTGCGAGAAACCTGGTCACAAGTATATATTCTAAAATGGCTGTCTTTTCTATGTGTGCATATTTCGGCCAATACGTTGACTGCTAACGAAATGTCGTCAATATCGAAAGCTGTCGCAAAACTTCAGATTTCACGCTTAACACTAAAATCGCCCCAACATTTGAAGGAAAATAGGAAAAACAGCAAAGTAAGATATTAACTATCGCTCATAATTTTTTAGGCACCTATACTTATTTTCCATACATCTGTATACAAAAATGACTTTCAGAAATACACTGCCAAGTCAGAATCCCTTGACAGTTTTGCGTGCATTTTGCATTTTTTATTTAGCTGACTTATTGAGCCTTAAATCGGTGCCAGAGATCCCCCTTTTAAATTTTAATAGTACTTTTCTTTTTACAATATCTTAAATAACTACTAATTGTTGTTTCATACAAACACACTACACTTTTCTATGAACCGGCAATTAGTAGTTATTTAAGTCATTGCAAAAATAAAACTACCATTTTAAAAACCCCTTTAAACCCCCCCGGTCTCTGGCATCGATTTAAGGCTCAATAAGTCAGCTAAATAAAAAATGCAAAATGCACGAAAAACTGTCAACGGACTCTGATTTGGCAGTGTATTTCTGAAAGTCATTTTTGTATACAGATGTATGGCAAAAGGTATGGGAATATAGGTGCCTAAATAATTATGAGCGGTAGTGTATAAGTAAAGGGAATTTAATGTTCTACAACCATTTTGCTGGCATTTATTTTACGGGTACATTGTTAAAATGTTAACCGGTCAAAAAAGACAAAAAATGTTAGGCTAAAATGTTTTTTTTTTTCAAATTTACAGACTTTAAAGAGTAGATATCTCAAAACCAATATGAGATGAAAAACTTGTAGCAAATTTAATCAGCTTCATTTTGAATTCAGTGATCATGTCGCTATGACGCATAGTTTCCGAGATATAAGCGGAAGACCGAAAAATGGGACCTTCAATCCTCCCCCTCCCCCGGCTCACGGCCTACAGGCGGGGACATTTGATACATTCACCTCCTAACTAGTTCTAGCAAAGTTACTAAGTCAAAAATTGTGTTTCAAGCATTTCCCTCTATGCCTTTTTTGAGCATTCGTTAAAGTATTTGCTCCCCAAACACTTTCAACCCTCTTTTCACAACCTCAGAAACAAAAATTCAAAAACGCTAAAAAATGTTTTTACTTATATTTAGTAAAGGATATTATAGGATACTACGCCGCGTTCACGTACTACGAAGAACGCAAGTGAAGTCACAGGAATATAGCCTATTTAGAAGGTCCATTTATGTATACATAATATACCTATGTCATTAGTAACATTGTACTTTACATTGGTACAATATTTTTTTCAAACCGGATGTTCCTGAGATTAACCCCTATATACAAACTCACCTCATAATACATCATGCTCACAAATCTGGGGGCATTGCCCAGTGCCCCAGCCAAGTCGAGCGCGAAGCAAACACTACCGTACCCTCCTTTACTGGAACCATTTCGCCGCAATTTCAGGCCCCTATTTGAGAACCTCTAGATAAGACCAGAACGCAGAAATTTTCGTCATCCAGTAAGCTATATTATTATTTATAGTTAATGTTGTGTGACTTGGCCGTTGACTTGTACCCACTAACGTATAAAGAATGTTCAAATTATATTCTCAACGAACATTCATACTACGTAATCCTCTGTGTACAATGTGTTGAACATTCACCTTTATATTTGTGAGATATTTTGTAGTACCAAGTCTCAGGCATTCTTATTATTCTTTATTTGCTAACTAAATAAAATTCTGCAACTTGGCAATAACACAATTTTATTGCATATAACTATAATTATTATTATTATTCACCTTATTTATTTTTTCGTCTTAAGTTAGATTTTTTACAATAAATTTATACAAGTACAATATAAAAATATACATACAAAATAAAAAAGCATTATAAGAAACCTAACCTAGGGTGCCACCGGCAGCGAGGCTAGCCTAAGCTACCGGTGGTTAGGGCGACAGAGAGAGGAACCTCCGGACTATCCGCGCCGTGTCCAGGAGTACCGCCTTCTGTATTTGACCCTTGACCCAGCCATCTAACGAGAGTCTCTTGAGATGTTGGTCGAGACTCTTCGCTATTAGACCGTTCACAGAGACGACTATCGGGACAATAATCGTTGAATCAACATCCCACATGGCGGTTACCTCATGTGCCAAGTCTAGGTACTTGCTGACTTTGTCCTTCTCAGCTTTCACGAGGTTCTCGTCATGGGGGATGGTGATGTCAACGAGCACTGCCTGGCGCTTCAATCGATCTGTCAGCACGATATCAGGCTTGTTGGCTACAATAGTCCTGTCCGTGATGACAGATCGATCCCAATAGAGCGTTGCACGACCAGTTTCGAGAACTGGCGCAGGTGTGTACTTATAATACGGCACTTCGAAGTCTACAAGACCGTATAAAAGAGCAAGCTGCTGGTGAATAATCCTGGCCACCAAGTTATGTCTGTGCAAGTACTTGCCGTTAGCAAGATGACTACAACCAGAAATAATATGCCTGAGTGACTCTCCGGGACGGCGGCATGCCCGACAAATGTCGACCGTACCGTCCTTCAGGATATATTTCCGGTAGTTGTTTGTCATGATAACCTCGTCCGCAATTGCACAGACAAAACCTTCAGTTTCCCCAAAAAGATCCCCAAAACGTAGCCAGTTCACCGATGCGAGCAGGTCTACGTCGGGCCCCGTAAGGGCCTTGTAGAACCGCCCATGTAGCTCCTTACTCTTCCATACCGCCCTGCGGTCCTCGGTGTTTAGTACTTTAAATCTGCGCCAGTTCTCGTTTGCCATGGAGAGCGGGGTGAAAGATGCGTCTGCTGCCACTACGTCACGATGCATCCCACACTCACTGTTTAGAAAGTAATCCCTGAGACTGCACACCTCGCGGTTGTGAAGGTCTTTGGCATTTAAGAAGCTGCGACCTCAAAGCTTCCGCGGGATGTACAGTCTCATGACAGAAGATCGTGGGTGTAGCATACGGTGCGCAGTGAGCAGTACACGTACCCTTCGATCCAGGAAATTGAGCTCAGTCTGAGTCCACCTTAATATGCCAAAGGAGTATGTGAGCAACGGCATCACCCAGGCGTTGAAGGCGCGACCTTATTGCCGCCCGACAAAAAACTATTGAGTATTTTTGTCAGGCGACAGAAGAAGCGCTCCCTCACCGCCCGTTTGATGTCCCCACCCTCGATACCCAAAGACTGTGACATACCAAGATACTTATAGGTTTCTGCTTCGGGGAGAGATCTGAGAGCCATTGTCTCAGAAATATGTAAATTTGTGGAATTTACAACTTTCCCCCGCTGTACATGCATGACCGCACACTTATTGACACCAAATTCCATTTTGATGGCACTACTGAAGACCTCTGTGGTTTTCAGTAGCTCCAACAAGTCATGTTTATTTGGTGCAAATAGTTTAAGGTCGTCCATGTAGAGCAGATGAGAAATGACCTCACCCTCTCTCCGTAGCTGGCAACCTAGTCCCGAATCCTTCAGCAGGGTACTGAGCGGATTCAGCGCTAGGCAAAACCACAAGGGACTCAGACTATCACCCTGAAAAATACCTCGCTCAATCCTGATGGAATCCTGCGGGCCAGAGGGGCCCTCTTCTCCCCCGGGTTGACAAAGGACTGTGGTCCACTGCCCCATGCAAGCAACTAAGAAGGATCTCAAAACTGCATCCACTTTATACAGTTCTAAGATCCTCCTCAGCCATGAATGAGGCACCGAATCATAGGCCTTCTTATAGTCAATCCAGGCGGCCGAGAGGGTCCCTCTGTTTCGCCAGACTCGTTGGCAAATGGTCATGTCAATGAGGAGGAGCTCTTTAGTACCACGTGACCCAACCCTACATCCTTTTTGAGCGGGGGCCAGAATGTTGTTCGCAACAATGTGCGTGTTAATTTTTGCTCTCAAAATGGATGTAAGGAGCTTGTATAGCGTCGGCAAGCACGTGATGGGTCTGTAGTTCTTCGCTTCCGTGGTACTACCGGACTTGTAGAGCAAGGAGATAACACCAGTTGTTAAGGGAGGCGGCAGGGAACCGCGCTCGATGGCTTGCTGGAACTGTGCTGCCAAACGCGCGTGTGAGCATCGAAACCATTTTAGCCAGAAGTTGTGCAATCCATCCGGGCCCGGACTTTTCCAGTTCGGAGCCGTACGGATGGCACAACTTACGTCTTCGGGGCTGACGGTAACAGACCCCATGGGTTCAATGGACTCACACACACGCTTGACAACATCCATCTAGGCGCCCTCGGTGTGCTCGACAGGCACCGACCAAATACTACGCCAAAAGTTAACCATGGCAGTAGCATCCGGCCGCTGTCCGTCAGACACACGATGGTCGGTTCCCTCCCACTTCCGGTATACCTTCCTTTGGTCGCTTTGGAAAAGGCGATTCAGCTGGTATCGGTCCACACGCTCTCTGTAGCGACGAATACGGCTTGCCCATGCATAAACTTTCTGATTCAGAAAGTCAATGCGTTCCGTGACACAGGTCATGTAATCACGGGGTCTTACACCAGTCCCCGCGAAGGCCTGGTTCACGAAGCGCATTACTCGGGGGCGGCTATTGCCCCCTCTGAAGCAGATCAGCTTTGCAATGAGAGTCCTATACGTGTCAATACGTCGCTCAATTCGTACCTGCCAAGTAGGAACACTCCCGGCGGTCCTAGGTGCACGGTCAGCGTCCGGAAACTTGACGCGAGCAACACGGCACGCCGCTGTGGCCCCGCAGTACATAATTGAGTGCGTATCAATCAAATCTTCGCTAGCCCGTAAATACGGGGCTAGAAGATCGTGCAGGGCTCCCATTAACGCTAGATTGCGTCTATTCACGGGCAAACGTGGTAGTCGCGGCCTAGAACTGGTTGTGGAGCGATACCGCGTAATCGCCTCTTCCAAAGCCCTCCTCATTAGTTCATGGGCATGGATACTCATACTCTGATTCGCACAGTCCTCGTCGGCACTGGAATCAACCCGCGGTACCCCCGGTGTCGTATCGGGTGCAGGCACCGGAGCCGGCAGCGTGGCGGGTGGGTTCCGGGCCGAAGCGGAAGCTGCGCGAGCAAAGAGTGCCTCCATGCGGAGCCGATCAAGTGTCGCGTCATCCAACCGCTTGAGCCGTTGGATGACGTGCACCTGATCCGATAGCCGTTGCGCTGAAATGGAGATGGCTGGTTCAAGCGCCTGAAACAGAGGAAGCATCCTAACACGGTACGCGGACAAATTTGTTCCTCCATCTGTCGCCCCATAGTAGGCACGCATGCAGTTCTCGTTCATTGTTTGCGACCACTGCATGCGGCGCACTATACCACCGGTAGCGGGAGCCGTGGGCGGAGCAGGATGTCCCGCAGGCTCCAAGCGTGCCGGCAGCGGTGGCCGCCCGCGTCGCGCAGGTGGACGTGGCGGCGGCGGCGGCGGTCCGCTCTCGTCGCTCGACTCGCTGGTGTCGGGTGCGGTGGCAAATTCGTCACCCGACGACGATGGCGAGGAGTCAGACGAGGCGGTCAGAGATGGTGGGCATGCGCTTTGTGTAGACGCATCTTGACGCGCTTTGCTTCTCGTGATCATATTGCAAAACTGTTATGGGCTTTTGGCTCGTATGCATTTTTTTGACATTGTTGTCAGTATTACATAAGTAAGTATAATCGTACTAAAAGATGGTCAAAATGCACGTATAAAAAGCAATAAATAACAATTTAACAAATATTAGCAAAAAACACGTCTGACGTTGACGTTGATTATTATTATTATTACTGCATTTATGGATACCTAAAACTATGCAGTATTGTGTAATTGCCAAGTTGCAGAATTTTATTTAGTTAGCAAATAAAGAATAATAAGAATGCCTGAGACTTGGTACTAAAAAATATCTCACAAATATAAAGGTGAATGTTCAACACATTGTACACAGAGGATTACGTAGTATGAATGTTCGTTGAGAATATAATTTGAACATTCTTTATACGTTAGTGGGTACAAGTCAACGGCCAAGTCACACAACATTAACTATAAATAATAAAGAAATCGCGGTAAGGAACCTTAAACTTGGCACTACTTAGTCTAGATTTCATTACTTTTTAGAGATAAACAAGCAGCTCTATCGCGACTTGGCTAGTTTTTTACAGAATGTTTTTGATGGGATTCTTCTTTACTTCTTTATAATATTTAGTATGGGACTTAGATTAAATAACACAGGAGACATTATTAATATACTTACCTCTCTGCTAAACAATAGCTTCAGTCAGCCTTATTTTACGAAATAAGGTCCATTGTCTATGAGAATTTCTATGTAATGTGCGCCTTAGCGACTGCGGTCAATTTGGCCATCTGATAATAATCCAATAATGGGCCTAATGTAAACGTTTTTATTGCCCAACTATTATACCTATTTTGAATGATGTACAAAATAATTTTGTTCTGTAAGGTGCGGTGATGACGTTTCCGGTCCTGTCTAAATAGGGCTCTTAAAGAGGTTGTTTATGGTAAGGCGCCAGCCGTTTAAGACAAATTCTCAATTTAGCTGCATAACAGCGTTTCCGTTCCTCTTGGTGGATCTCTATAGAAATCCTTACTCTGAGTGCCATCCTAACCTATTATATCTAATCGAGAAAAAAATAAAAATTAGCTATAGATGCAACATTGGCAATATTAGCATTGACATAAAATGCCAGAACCACACATTGGACCATGATGGGCCAACGTACAGGACGCAGTTATGCATTAAAGGAAGAAATACGCATTACTGTGTCCTGTACGCAGCCCATTATGGCCAGTTGTGTGTTTCTACCATGACAGTTATGAGGTCTATTTTGTGAAGTAAAAAGGATTAAAATCATTTGTTATCTCTACCTCTATCGCACTTGCTTATTGGAGTCATAAATAAACATGGTCATTGGAAATATAGGAATTTCGATCTTCGGTTGGGGTAGACTCTTACACATTTTTTTTTTAACATAGGTGGCAAACGAGCAGACGAATCGCCTGATGGTAAGCGATTAGCGTCGCCCATGGACACTCGCAACACCAGAGGGGTTGTAAGTGCGTTGCCGGCCTTTAAGATGGGAGTACGCTCTTTTCTTGAAGGTTTGAAGGTCAAAAAGGTCAATTATTATAAGTTTCTAGCTCACGCCTAGCCATTTCTTAGTATCTGAGTTTTTTAACAGATCAGCAAACGTGACGTTGGTTGCACATCGAATTATAAATGAATCTACTAATTATAACAATGTATTTATTTTTCGTTGACTTCTTTATTGTTTCAATACCTAACTATTTACAAATCTTAATAATTACACAGGTACTATTCTACTAACTGTTGGAAAATGATGTTAGAACCCTATTATATGTTTTTACTTATTGATGTAGTCAATTAACTAAACTTTTAGTATTCTTACAGAGAAAATAATAATGAAATGTGTACTATTTACAGAGGAGAGAATATTTGTGTTACATGATATTTGAACATCAACATTATTTACAAGATGACTAGGAATTCGTAGACAAGTTAAGTACCAAATTGTTTATCAGATAGGGATGCCTTTAAGACGTAGAAGGTGAGAAGACAGCAGAGTATCGTTGTGGTTTTGTCTAGAGACGATTTCGCGCAGCCTTGTTGCATTGCAGCTGGATGTTCACCTGGAAAGAAACGTTATCATTATCCATCCACTATTATGACATCTGTCTGCGAGGTCCTTTGTACCGTTAGTATTATTACCTAAGTCTGTGTCACATTTTTGTAGCTTGGAAGTTATTTAGTTTATGGGTACTCCTTGAACTAAATAACTGCCAAGTTAGGGCTCAAAATACATTAAGCCGCAATAAATTGGTTTTGCTGTTAACGATCAAGTGCCAGATTTATTGGCACCTTTTCAGATCCAGAGTCCTTTAGATGGAATTTGAGAAAATAGCATAATTTTTCACATTTTTGCTTTGGAGATTAAAAATAACTTCATGAACTTGCCACGGTTTCCATGAAGCCGGACTCCTATATCTGCAGCAGAATCTGATTACGGGAAACTTAATGGATAACCTTCATTAAAAAATGCTCAATGCAGGTTTCCGTAGTTGCCCAATGAACTCAATAAAAAATCAATAATAAGCAAAAGGGAACACCTTCGCAGCGTTTCATACGTCTTTTACTAAGAAGGAAAGACGTTTTAAGATAACTCAAAAACAGCTTGACTGATCATGTCCGCTATAGTTTTCGTTGAAAGTCTTTAAGCTTAACTTTCACGATTTTTTTCATATTTTTTTGGACCCATAGTTCAAAAGTTAGAGGGGCCCGGAACACATTTTTTTTTCTTTTGGAGTGATTATTTCCGAAAATATGCACATTATCAAAAAATGTGTAACGAAGACTTCTATTCGTTTTGAAAGACCCTTAAAACCCTAAGGTACCCTTAAAACTTTTTTTGTTTTATTATACGACATATCCATACAAAATTGCAGCTATCTAACACTCACAGAGCAAAGCCTCGGACACACAGACGGACAGACAGACAGACAGACAAACGGACATGGCGAAACTATGAGTTGACTACGGAACCCCAAAAAAAAGACAATTAGGTGGTCGAAAATTTACTATAAACGTCAAAAGTCCTCACCTGTCACCTCACACCTCACCCGTTTTTGTGTGGAAACTGTGAAATTCAAATTTTAAATTCTGAATTTTCATATAAAACAGGTGAGGTGTGAGGTGAGAGGTGAGAACGAGTCGGTTTGTGAATACTGCCCGACCCAACCCCTTTCTTAGAAAATGGAGGTATGAGAAAATATTTTTTCCTCCCTTGTAGCGATTTTTTTTATATTTACTCTGCTATAGATATGGTAATCTCCCCAAGTTACGTTTAAGAAATTTGTCTAAGTATATCTGATGCTTCATCATTATTACTGAAAGCTTTATATTTGTACAAGTAGTTAATGTACACGGAACGCTAAGTCGGAAAATAGCTTCGGTTAAATATTCATAACTTGACCCGAACAAGACAAGCGTGGTGGATTAGATAATCCCCTGGATAATTCTTAGGTGCCTCCTGTCCAAAGGGACGACTGGCAAAACCAAACCGAAATACGACTCAAATTTGCAAATTTATTCTATGTATTAAGTCTGTATTTATCTATATAAGTTTGTATACCGTCTTCTGGTACCGATAGTAAAAGCTTTGCTTAGTTTGGGACTAGGTCGATTTGTGTAAGATTGTCTCCCAATATAATAAATAAATAAATTAGTATCCGTGTTTCTACTAGTATATTCATACAGTTATAAATATAGTAGAACAACTGAAAGTTACAAAATAATTTTGAACTAGTTTTATCGAAACAAGTTAGTTTAGCAATTTTGAGACATAATTTTCCAGCATACTTACCAATCTGCCAAGGTAAGCCTTAACAGTAAAATAAGAACTACATATTTTCTTACTTTATTTAGTCATATTACAAATACTTTACGGGTACCGCAAAACTCCAAATTTGATCTTGTGTCTATTTCTGTCTCAGTCGCAAATGCTATTCGAATAACAGGGAAGGAGATATACGATCGTTCTTTGCGGTAGCCGCCCATGTGATGGGTAACAGTTTCTATAAGCAAAAACAAAACACATCATTTTCTATGATAACAACCCAATTCATTAGCTTTAGTCATAATCCCTGGGGAAATTAAAACAAAACGCTTTTACATTCATTATAAAAAAAGAATTAGATAACACAACGAGATAGTTACTTTCATCAATCAACGTGTTTATGAATTATTGCCGGGGTATTTTTTTTTTCAAGTAGATATTTCTTTGTTGGAAGCCTGTATGAGTTAGCTGCCCTACACTAAACGCTTTCATTGTTAGTTCCATTACTAACGCTAGATGGCGCTAAAATACAAGTGTATCCACTTAAAATAATTTACGGTTACATCCGCGATGCAACCCGGTGCATTTTTTATCTAGAATTTTTCATGTTATAGGTAGTTAAACAGGGACGACATATAAAAAGCAGGTGTAAATTTTAAGAAAAAAAAACGGCCAAGAGCATGTCGGCCCATGCTCAGTGTAGGGTTTCGTAGTTGCCCAATGATATTACTTTAAAAAAATCAATACCAAGCAACAGGGAATACCTTCGCAGCGTTTCATAACTCTTTTACTAAGAAGGAAAGAGTTTTTACGATAACTCAAAAATGGCTTAACTGATCACGCCCGCTATAGTTTTCGTTGAAATTCTTTATTAAGCTTTACTGTCTGCTGTTTAGCTGGATGTTATTAAGCTTTACTTTCGTGATTTTTCATATTTCATGGACCCACAGTTAAAAAGTTAGAGGGGACACAATTTGTTTTTGGAATGTATATTTCCCAAAATATTCACTTTATCATAAAATGTTTCATGAAGACTTCTATTCTGTGCCACAGACATCCTCTTCAGCAGCTGTTCCTACAGTGAACCCGTCGTGTATAAACAAAAGAGGAAGAATATTTACAATGTGTACTTTAACAAGACAACATTGTGTTTACTAATTTCCTAGACGTGATACAATGAAAATATACGTTATATGAATATTACCGCTATTTAGGTATCTGGTTTAGGCAATGCATTTCTGTCAGTTAGATAGTTCTCTGACCCTGTAGTAAGCCTTTGATATCAACTACTTTTCATGTAATTTTTAAGGGCTTGAAAGGGTTAATTAGAAATTTCATCAGGTAACTTATTATAAAAACGTATACATCGACCGAAAAAAGAAAGGCCGTGCCAGGATAAGCTAAGTGATTCTGCCCCCCTTGAGTTTGGGCTTGTAATTTTTATAGGTTGTGTGGCTCTACATTACTCATCATTGTGCCAAATTTGAGCACCCTAAACGTTATAGTTTTTGTTTAAAAAAAAAACGAATTTTAATTTTTCTTTGATATTTTTTTTTCTAGTCAACCTATTTTAACGAGCTTGGCATATATTGTACATTTTATAAAGATGATTAAATGACCATAATTATATTTTCATTATGTCATAGAAAAAAAATCAAAAAATCCAATTAAACTTTTCAGATTTTTTTTTCTTCTACTTTCATGTTAGAGACCACTCCAATTTTTTCACTGGTAATACACCCACTAACGTCCTATAATATGTATTTATTTCAAAATTTTGGCTGAGGGAGAACATGGAGATATCTTTACATGAAATGCTTTACATACATTTCCTTAAACCGCTATAATTCAAATCGGAATGATTACAACCTCTTTAGAGAAACGTACATGTTGCATATTAAATACTGGCCACTTACGTTTCAACTTTTTAAAAAGATTAAAAAAACGTTTTGGCAAAAAAATAACTCCTTTCGATTGTCGTGCGTTAGGAAAATATTTTATTATATTAATTACATGTCAAACGAAAACATCTTACATAAATATTACTTGTATACTTCATCTGACGTAATATATATGCAGTTATTATAAGATAAATAAGTGCAAATGTGCACTACATTTGCACAACATGTCTGGAAATAGTCAGTCACTTATATGGAATGTGGGAGTCTCAGGCAGTATAGTGTATAACGCATGTCTTCAATTTAAATGAACAAAAAAAAACATAATTATTAGTTTGTATGTATGTACAATAAAGAGGTTTACTACTACTACTAATTATTTAAACGACCTATTTAAAGTTAAGTAGCCATGAATTACTATACAAATGCACAAGATGCCTTTTTGACAATTACCTGTTCAAAAATTGGAAGCGTATTATTAAAAAAATCGTATTGTTCGTTTATACACGACCCACGTATTGTTCGTTTATGACGACCTGCTTAGTCTAGTTGGGAGTGACTCTGCCTCCGAAGCTAGAGGTCCCGGGTTCGAATCCCGGCCAGGGCATTTATTTGTGCATTTATCACTGATATTTGTTCTTGGGTCTTGAATGTTTTCTATGTATTTAGGTATGTATTTATCTATATAAGTATGTATATCGTCGTCTAGTACCCATAGTACAAGCTTTTCTTTTAAAAAAAAATCTGAAAAGTTTAATTGATTTTTTTATTTTTTTTCTATGAAATAATGAAAATATTATTATGGTCATTTAATCATCTTTATAAAATGTACAATATATGCCAAGCTCGTTAAAATAGGTTGACTAGAAAAAAAAAAAACAAAGAAAAACTAAATTTTGTTTTTTTTTTTTTGAACAAAAACTATAACGTTTAGGGTGCTCAAATTTGGCACAATGATGAGCAATGTAGAGCCACACAACCTATAAAAATTACAAGCCCAAACTCAAGGGTGGCAGAATCACTTAGCTTATCCTGGCTCGGCCTTTAATTTTCTAGTATTAAAATGATGGATATCAGAATTTTTACAGAACGAGACTAGGTTCTTAATGACATAAAAAATATTCTCATAAATATATTGGGACGCCACAGTTAAAATGTTAATTTCTTTAAAAAGTTATCTTAGAGATTCATGTGAGCCCAGATTATTGTATATGGAGCGAATGGCTCTTTTTTGTAACACAAAGATTTTGTCTGTATGGCAGGTCAGATGCTGTACCCCAAACCAGAATACCGTACGACATAACACTATGAAAATAATTATGATAAACTAAGCGAGCTGTTTCAACATTGGTCAATTATCAAATTTTTCTAATAGTATATGCGGCCGAACTTAGTTTACGCGCCAAACCGGAAATATGGGGACTCCATTTCAAATTTTTGTCTAACGTTATACCTAAAAATATTGCCTTATCGACTATTTCTAAACTCTCGTTATTTAAAAGTATACTCGTACTAGTTTCCACCGGTTTAACATTTTGTAAAGAAAATCGAACACATTTAGTTTTCTTAACATCAAGTAGCAGATTTTTAACGGTAAACCAATTAAGTACTTTGATCAGTGTGTTATTAACTCTACTATAGTCTGTTGATTTTCGGTCAACCTTAAGATTAATGATGCATCCGCAAATAATACTATATCACAAAGATTACTTAATATACTAAATTCGTCAGCAGGCAGGTCATTTATATAAACCATAAATAAAAATGGACCTAAATTAGAGCCCTAAGGCACTCCTTATCTCACTACAGCCCCGCTATTGATATATATGTTCATACCAAATTGCAGCTTTCCAGAGCTTATAATCACAGAGCAAAGCCACAGACAGACAGACAGACAGACAGACGGAATAGTTGACTACAGAACCCTAAAAATGACGTTTTCTGCGATATCTCGCTCTGTCAACGTTGTTTTTATCATGGATTTTTTCGAGCCCGATTTAAACCTGGTTACTTTATTTTTATAACTGCTAATTTTTAGTTTAAATGTAAAATTAAGTAAAGATTATGACCGGATTAAAATAATTGTTCAACTTTTTACTATTTTAGGAATATATGACGATATTTTGCCAACCCGTATTCTTTGTCCGCGAGTGTATTACTGGTATAGCGGTTTAATATTTGTAACGATATCATTATTTCGATTATGGAAGAATTGAGTTCTTAGCTATGTTTACGTATTTAGGTTTTTAAATCCATGTAAAATGATACTCAATGTAAAGTATACGCAAACTAAAGCAAACAAAAAGCTGTGAAAATATGAAATAGGAGTGTTTCACGTTTTTTCATTTCATTAAAACGTTCAGTCCTTTTAACTGAATTAGTTACACGAAACACGAACTTTTTGGCAGTTTTGTTGGATGAACAGCGAATGAGGCTGGGGCCGCTAACCTGATGCTAAAAATTGTGATTTTACATGACATGATTTTGCCATAATTCCACAGCTTTGCCAAGCATAGTCAATGTCAGTGTTGTATATCACGTGTGTAGTATGTGTGTTGTGTGTGTGTCAGACATGAGATTGATTAAAATTTTGATCTTTTTAATTAATGTTAATCGCACATCTCTAACTGTGGATTTTATGACTTACACCATGTGTTGTTTTCTCCTTTTATCTACTTTTTAATTAAGCAAAAAAATACATTCCTTTGATATTGCCCGTTGAAATTGTTATACTATTGTCCTTCACATTTTTTTCCGTTTGCATGGATAGATAAATTATGTCACCCTACATAATCGTAACGAATAATCCTCGTGTCAATATAATAACGTAATACGGGTATTTACGTAATGTAGGTAACTTATTTTTACCATCACAGTTGGAGCTTTTCACACGACTTACCTAGCAACCGCGTCCCTTAAATTCTAAAGGTGATTAAAAACAACTACCTGAGAGCGTCCTTCACAAAATATATATTAAACATTTATTTTTAATCAAAGTAAGAGAGATATTAACTGGAAAAAGAACCTTTGAATATTTTAGAATAATACAACTATTGTATATGTTACAAAAAATAGTTACTTGTTATGAAAAGCTGCAAATTTGTTGCTTGGCGCGATTGATTGTACTGAGAGCGAGAATTTCAAAGGTACAATCCTGAGCGTGGCGAGGCATTCAAGGCAGAGACGCCAAACATATATCTGCCAAGCGAAACACATAACTTGTCACCTCACTCACTACTGCGAGGAAAATATTGTTCATGCATAATGCAAATCGCATGAAAGTTGTACTCATTTTCAATAAAGAAATGTTAGATTCTCATCCTAGACAAAGCGTTTAAAAAATGCTTAGCATTTAAATTCATTAAATAATTTCTATTCCTACATTAAATGAGTCATATTATTGTTAAGTAACTCACGGGTAACATTAGGCTCAAATAAGTATATTTCTTTCGTTCCACTGACATAAAAGGCATTAAAATTCACATACTTACTCATCATCTTCTACACTAAAATCTATGAATAAAAACTCAATATTTTACTATAGCTTTACATATAAAATAAAACATAATTAAATTTATCGGTCTTTTTTCGTAAAAAACTTTCCTTTTAAGTTTTGAAATTTATTATTTTATTATTTATGTTGTTTTATTATTTAATTCTTTGCCTATTTGTTAATGTCGACATATATTGTTATATTATAAAATGAGTATCGTAACGTAGCACTCCTCCTTGAAAGCTGAATATATGGACCTATATTTAAAAATATTAATGTATTAGACGTATTTGTACGTAGTGTATTCCAGCAAATAAACGATTTGATAGAATGATTGAACTATAATTTTAAAACATTAAAAAAAATATTTCTGCATTATTTATTGCTATCGTTTCTGTATAAATTAATCTAAATTACCATTTCATACCTATTATAAAATTAAGCTGCAAGGAGTTTCATCAATTTAATTTTATCAATAAATAAACTAAACTGTACCACTATATACTGGAGCCATTACTGTTTACTCTCTATATTAATGACATTGAAGATAAGCTTGGTTACATTAGTCGACTATTTTATGCTGACGACACCAAAATCTTTAAAGTCATCACATCAGTCGAGGATTGCCATAAATTACAATACGACCTTCTATCTTCGTCAATGTATTGCTTAGATAACCAATTATTTTTAAACACTGACAAATGTTATATTATCTCATATACTCGGAAGTCCAAGCCAATACAATTCAACTATAAACTTAGTGACTGCACTCTTAAACGAGTTTCTGAAATCCGGGACCTTGGCATCATCATGGATGACAAAATGACCTTTAACAAACATATCGACTATATATAAGTAGTTCAAAAATCCTTTCGCAATCTAGGTTTTATTAACCGGATAAGTAAACCTTTCAAATCCATTAAAACATTTAAACTCTTATATTTCTCATTCGTAAGATTATCGTTGGACTATGGTAGTGTCATTTGGAGTCCATATTTTCAGTATCATAAAAATAGACTAGAAAACATCCAAAAGAAATTTCTGAAAATGTTGAATTTTAGACAATTTAGTTACCTACTTAGGTACCAAGAATCCCTTGAACGATTCAATATCCTATCCCTTGATGACAGACGCAAAGTACCTGATATGGTTTTTCTATACAAACTCCTTAACAACGCAATTGATGCTCCGACTCTTGTTTCAAAATTAAATTTTATTAGTCGTAAAAAATTGCCCGTACGCTCCTCTCGAACTAAAAATCTCTTTATACCATGTAACCGAAAAAAAATGACACTTGAAATTGCTTCTTTTCCCGTGCCCCAGAATTATATAACAAATGTTTCGCACATACAGATCCATTCCGTCTGTCACTGAATAATTTCAAAAATAAAATTACGCAATGTATGTTTAAAAAGTCTGATGACACTTAAGCATAATTTAATTAAATATCCTTTGATGGTTTTAAACTAAGCTGTGAAATGATTTTGATATAAATAATTCACGTTCTTTTTATTTTTATTTTGTACTAACAACTTTTACTTTATAAGTAGCCTTACAAACTGTTTCTCTTTGTATAGAATCACTAAAGAATTTAATTGTAATTTCCGCGACGTCTATGCAGCTATGTAAGCTCACATTTTTGTATTTCTCTTTAAGTGAATTACTTCACATCTGTTTCGGCACTGTCTGGTCTATTAAATAGTATAAGTAAGAATCATTGTAACACTCATGTAATGACTGTTTTGTTGCCAAAATAAATAAAATAAAAAAAATAAAAATATACCTATACATACATACCACATTATCATACATTTTTAAACGCCTAATTATAATTAATGACCGATCATTCTGACTTCAGAATAATTTAGACGCAAAAAGGCTGCCTCCAATTTTGTACTTCGTCATGCCACACACATGTCATTTTTACATATCCTACCCACTTCACCACATGTGCTGCTTTCCGATAGCAAATGACCTCATTTAGATGCTACAGAAAATAGCCAAGTCAGTTTATACGGGCCGAGGATATTTGAGGAGTTCCGCCGTTTCCTCAGGATACCCATACTAACCTTCAGTTCCTCATCATGAGTTCCACTTCAAAATGTGTATTTTGATGAGCATTTTGCTACGTCAACCAAATTTCATTGGAATCTGTGAAGTACCTACATCATTAAAAATCATCTGTGGTCATCATCAGTTCTACTTCAACTAATTGGTGGATGCCGAGAGCAAATTCTAGTTTTACTAAAGAAAATACTGAAATCGCCATATAGGTACATATAAGTATAAAATTTAAAGAACTCCCTCGACTCATCATCATTCCTTAACCAAATATGGGATTATTTCGAAGGTTTATTTCTTTCGAACCAAAAACAAATCAACAAATTCGAAATACAAACGTAAAATAAAACCTGAAAACGAACCCAGGACCTCTTTCCTTCTATTGTAGTCTATTAGATTATGTTAAATCCTCTTGTAAAAATAAAATTGACTTGAAACATCCAACTTAAAAATTTGGCAATAAAATATAAGTAAATATTGGGGGACAATCTTACACAAATCGACCTAGTCCCAAACTAAACAAAGCTTGTACCATGTACTAGATGACGATATAGATACATACACACACTAATACTTAAATGCACAGAAAATATCCAAGACTCAGGAATAAATATTCGTACTCATTACACAAATAAAGCCCTGACCGGGATTCGAACCCGGGACCTCCAGCTTCGCAGGCCGCGTCACTCCCAACTAAACCAAAGCGGTCTTCAAATTAAATCACATGAAATTACTTACCAGACAACACGTGGACTCTAACGGAAGCTGGTGGCGCGTTGTTTGGCCCACATGTGTACAGGCCGGCGTCGGCTCCTCTCGCCCGCTGCACTAACAGTCGGCTGGTGCTCTTCATGCCTTTCTCAGTTACTAGAGAGATACCGCCGCGTGCAGAGTCGAAGTTTATCACCTATTAATTAAGAAGTTTCTGTCAATAAACATAGTTTTGCTTTTATTGTCGACTGTACTTTTACCACAATCATCAACCACTCGTTGAGGCGGTTCGAATGAGTCCAAACACGAGGGGTTAACTTGTTTACTTTAGAAGTTGCTTTATCCACCTTCGGTCTCCATCATCAGATCAGCTTGATCGGTATCATAAAATTGTATTGTCACCGGACTTTGGCGCTGAAATTCGGCATATTTATGTAAGTATGCCAAATTTCAGCCCAATCAGTTGAAGATATCTGCTTCAAAATTGAGTTGCAAGATTCCATCCAAATACTACATATATTGCAAGTTAAATAAAAGCTTGTAAATACTTTAAGGGTATTTTTGTCATTTCACCTCGGCCTCGAAAGGTATATTAACTTCAAATAAAATCATTAACATTATCAAGCGGAACATAAGTAAATTTTTATCTTTAGTAAAAAATATGTTTGAGTAAGTACTTTAGTTTCATGAATGTAAAGTATAACAACAATATTTTTTTCGCAAAATGTAGAATCTCTGACGTAACTAATCAACTATGTTTGCCAAAATAAAATAATGATCTGAAGTCATTATATAGAAAATGAAGTATTCGTGAATGTCGTCCATTTTATTTTTAAAGTTAACATTTTTATCTAAATAGAAAAGCGGTTGGCATGCATGTTGCCAAAACGTACACCGACTTGGTAAAACTCGTTTTGTTTGTAATTTTGTGTCTAGTGGAATCTCGTTTTGGCAACGAAACAAAACTTCATAATTCAAAATCGTCAAAAGTAGCATACTTTTATGTTCTTTTGCTGATTCAATTAGGTGTATTCAGAGAGATAATTCTTCCCACAAAAATGCATTTTGAGAGTTTCTTAACCAGAAACTTGCAAGTATTAGTTATTACTTATTTTTCTCAGCATATTATACCAATCGTTTGTTTAATGTCTGGACTTCGAAGTTATATCTTGTCAAGTAAAGTTTTGAGAGTTATTTTAGCGGACAATGTTTCAACGCTCACTGCAAATATAAACCAGAATAGTCGATTTTAATTGGTGTTACCAATTGAAACTTCAGATGTTAACATTTTGATTTCATATACTATCCTTTGCCGTTTAAAATCAATTAATGTATTTGATAACATAAGTGTCTTATTACAGTCATTATACACTTGATCTCATGTTGTGGATATGAACAGCCAAGTTTCTCATGACATTTCACGTCACCATATTATACTTTCCAGGGGCACTAGTAGTTCTCGGACAGGTCAACGACTTGGTAGTGTTCTACTTACAAAACGAATATTTAGCTAGAAAACTGTTTACGTACTATGTTACGAGTACGGTAACATTATACACAGATAAATTCTAAAATTTAGGAAATAACAACATAGAATACAGGTATACGTATTTGTTATTGCGTGGCGATTATGGCATTTACCCCCCATGAAATTGGGGGAGGCCTACGTCCAGCAGTGGACGTCCTAGGGCTGATATGGTGGTGGTGGTGGTGGTATTTGTTATTTAGATAGTTTGAGATAAATTAAATTAGATGAATTAGGTAATTTATTGCTCAATTATTCAAACCTAAAGCTGGTACGTACAATACAAATTGCCTTGAAAATAAAACTAAGTTCCCAGCGTTCACAGGGTAATAACATTCAAATCAATGACCCAACTTACTTAGAATAGAGTTTCCAATCCTTCCAAGGGTTACCTGCAGTCTCGTTAAAAGCGGGATTTATGGCCTAATCATCGTTTAGGGGACGCCGCTGTTTAAATCTATTCAGAAGCAACCCTGTCATTTTCGATGCCTGAACACGGGTTGCTGGGGTCATTTAAACACAATGTTATTAGATTATCGTTCTAGTTGGATGTGATGGGATGTTTGTGCAATTTTAATATTGGAGACTCCCGTTTTAAGAGACTTTTAGTCAAAATACATTGTAAAATGTATTTCAGCGTTGAGTATTATGATAATCTTTAGCCAGATTCATACTTCTCTGACCTCATTTTCTCTAATTCGTTCTGACTCCTGACACAATATTAACTGTCACGTTGTTAATCAAGCCGTAGTAAATACATGAAACCGATTACGCTCTGTCGTGTGATGGATACCTCACGTCAAACAAATAATATAAAATCTGGCATTATTCAATATTGTTTTTACCAGCGTGAAATATTTTGAACAAGAAACAATTCGTGATTTATAATTATTTTATCAAACATGCTATGAAATATTGATATTATGTTCCTTATAATAGGCTGCGAAGTATGAAGTTTCAGGTGCGGCTAGGACAAGAGGTCGTTAATGGAATTTCATATAAATCTTGCAGGCCTAGGCCGGCAAAGTCCTCTTTTTTAATTTCCATTCCACATAAATTGTGGCACAGGCACCATGACATTCTGCCACTATGCGTATTAAAAATAAAACTTTGATTTTTTTGTTGTTTATTTCAATGCATGTTTGAGAAAAACACTATACATACCTCGGCGGGAAATAAGGGGTTGCCCGCCTCAGACCTATCCGACCTCGCTACGCTCGGCCGTCTATATATGTCTTCGGCCGGCAACCCCTTCCGTCCCGGCCTCTGTAGTAATGTACTATTATATCTCTTTGCATTTGCCTACAATACATCTCAGTGTGAATAAAAACATTTGATCACACTTGCTCGTAAAGGGTCTAACCGATTTACCTCCCTCGGCAATTATAACATCATCTAGCGGTTTGTACAATAACTTTGAAACATATAAGAACAAATAATAAAGGTTGTAGGGTACTTTGGGTTAGATAAAGGTAAGGTTTCATAGAAAAACTTTAAATTGATAGGCACACTGTATTTATCGGAATTTAAATAGCCGAAGTTTGTAAATCAGACAGACAGAAATTACAACTGCAAACTTAATGCGACTTACTTTTAACATTGCAGAAAGAAATGAACCTATTACATTTCTATTCAGCGACACAACACTAACAAATAATTAGAGATGACTACGGCTGTATTCGTGTTCAGAAGATATATTTTCAAGACATTAAAAGTCTTAAAAAAATCGCCCAAGTGCGTGTCGGATCATGCACGAAGAAGGGTTCCGTATCGACAGCTACTAGTCCACATTTAGAACCTCTATCTATACAGTACAGTGAGCTAGAAATTTCGGATCTTCTTAGGGAACTCACGGTACTAACGTCCTTTTGTTTGGCCTTTGGGCAAGACAGATTTTCAGCGATAACTCAAAAACCGTTAGACCTGTCTCGTGCAAAAACAAAAAAAATAGAAAAGTATTTAATAATTTACACATTTTTTTTATAATTTTAATCTTTTATAGTTTAGAAATTAGAGGGGGTGGGGAACACCTTTTACGACTTTGACGGCTAATATCTTACCAATGGTTGATTTCGATGGATTTTTTTAAAAACCCCATATCATTCTTAAAGGCCTATTCCATAGATATCCCACATGCTTATGTCCATTGAATTGTTATTTTTTCATTCCTCGGTCACTAGTATGTAGTGCCCTCCCGCCCCCAATTATATTTTTTTTGTAATTTCATGTCACTTGTCTGTAGTGGTTTACAGAATACACCTTCCTACCAAATTTCATATTGTAGTGCTTATAGTCTTAGAGTGAATCGGCTGTGACGAGTGACATACGGACGGGTGGACGGACGGACAGACATGATGAATCTATAAGGGTTCCGTTTCTCCATTTTGGCTACGGAACCCTAAAAAGTAGCACGCTCGAAGTACGCAATTCACCATCGAATGTTTCCCGGTAGAAGCTAGTTTAACCTGAGTTGCACACTGAAAGACAATTGGTACTTTTGTTAATATTTAAAAACAACTCAATAAATCTTCTGAGGCTTGTGATGAATGGCAGGCTGTTACGTAACAGTTTAATTTGTTTACCTATATGGAATGTACCTCATTTACCAAATTGTGTTTATTAAACACCCTCTCTGCAAATTTCGTTTTGTTTCCAAGTTCCTCAATGTATACCGTAAATCTTTTGTTTGACGTAATAATCTACGACAAAGGACAATGTTACGAAAACATTAAAAAGTTTGTGCAATTAAATTTAAACAGGGTACTCAAAGTTGTTTTAATACAGCAAGTTATACTGTAACTGAGTTAAGATTAAGTCTCTCTTAGTTTCAAAGTAATCTCTCTCAGAACCACCTACGAGCGTGGGTAGGTAATAAGAGCGTATACACATACAAGTTTAAACCTATTCATACTGTACTCGTAGTGTGTAGTCACTGTAGTTCCAGTTGCCTTTGGTAGATTAAGTCTACCAAGACCTAAATAATTGACAACATTTCATATTTTCAAGGAGGCCGTTTTGTGATCTAGACCGATCGAAAATGAATTTTTAAGGTTCACGTGTTTTTTTATTACTCCCGAAATCCTAATCTTCTTTCTAAAATATCTAATCTAAAAGTGGCGATTTCCAAAAAGTCGTAAGTAAATTATTACGGTGGCTGTAAGAAAGTATTACTTACCACTTATTTTTCTAAAAAACCTTAGAGTGTTTACATTTTGTTGACATGACGTTCACTTCACGTCAGTGTCAAGTAGTTAGTGTCAGTCATGCTATGGCAACCCAAAACATCTATCTATTACACAGAAGTAGCACTAAAATATCAGTGGTGTAACATTAAAATACTTTTGATGCTATAGAAAAATTTATACGTGTTAATTAAATGAATATGAGGAGATTTTGATTTTCTATAAGTAGCACAATAATTTTGTCTGCATGAAATCCGTTTGGAAAATTTTAAACATCACAAGGAAATTTCGAATTAATATTTAATGATAAACGGTATTTAGTAGTAGTAGTTATAGGGTCCCTTTACACGGTTAATATTATCACATTTCTGGTTTTCATTTATTTTGATTCTTAGTTGTCACGCAACACTGGCCTCTTTACTAATAGGTTCACAAAAGACTAAGTTCTGTGGTAAAAAAACGTTGAAAATGATGATTTATAAAAGTAATCGAAATAGGATCATCTTTTTTGTAGTTGCTGTACATGTGGCCTTACGAACCACGTCCTGTAATGGGATTAATAAAATATTATCGGACTTTACTGTTAGCAACGTAACACGACAACAATGTTACTACAATAAAAATATTAAATAATTTATTTTCTAATATAACAGAAGTAAAACTAAACTTAAATACATAGAAAACATCCAAACTCAGGAACAAATATTCGTTCTCACCACACAAATAATGCCCGGCCCAAAATAACAAGAAACGTTTGTTGATACCTTTTGGTGTCGTCAATAAGGCGCCAAGTTCTTATTGAAATTGGTTAAAAAGTTTCGCCAGCTCAAATATATATGGCGCCTCTAATCAAGCCTTTAAAATTTAGATTGACTTACCAGTCTATCTCAGTATGTATATTTGTAGTATTTGATTTAAGGTTAAATGTGACAACCGGAAGTGTTTTTTTTTAAGTCTAGACAGTTCAGTAAACTAAAGTGTTGTCCCTTTACAGCCACAGTAACGACGTCACACTTCCGGTTTACACATATTCATGATTTTCTTGGAAACTAATAAAGAAAAAGAACTAAAAACTATTTTATTACGTCATGTAGCATATTTACCGAAATGGTTTTCGATTTAGGCATCATTATTCATTTTGAAATGTTGTCAATTATGTCGTATTTGTTATGCATAGGGACTGAGCAGGAATTTATGGATCTGTAGTTTTGTCGGTACTTAGATGATAGACGTATTTTTAACAAATATACTTACATAAAATATAAGTACATAAATATCTTTTAGATAAGGTTGATTTTGACTGATTTGTACGAAGTTTTAATAAAGGCGTCAAGTTCTTCTGAGCGTCTTAAATCTATTTAAAAAAATAAAATATATCTGGCTCCCTCACGAATAGGTATATTATATGCTATACCAGCCACTGTTCGATTTGATACATTTCGTAGTTTTTACACTTGACAATTTTTATTATTATTATTGATAATGGGAAACAAACAGCGAAAAACAACCCGTACAAATTAATTACATTTATGCCACACCTGGCCAAAAAGTGGATTTTACCGCTCGCTACGCCTACAGAAGAAGCCGCTTTCTGGCTATCGTCGACTCGGGATAACCCGCGGTGGCTCAGTTGGAAAGAGCGATGGACGGATTCCAGAGGTCGTGGGTTCAAATTCCGCCCGGGGTGATCAATTCTTCAACTTTTCATTTTTGATTGAAAATTACTTTTTTAGGTTTTTTGAATGCTATTAAACATTTAAAGTAAATTTTATTTGGTGAAACCATGACTTAAAAACGATCGGGAACGTTTTTTTTTCAGAACCTGGTTTGCGAAGACATGAGAATGTCACTTTGAAGTCTGTCAATCAGTAATAACATCATAATAACAACATCGTGCGCAAAACTGCACTCTGCGCTGAGTTACGAATAAAAAATGTTTTCTGAAAAAATGTTAATATCTCTGAAACTAGCCTGAATTCAGTGAACTTCACATGACGTTTTAGTCTCTAAATATGACCAGGAATACGCTGGTAAAGTTATGTGGGTTCGTCAGGAGCACGTATACATCCCTCGCCTACAGCTCGGGCCGCAATATCTGCTGCTTTCGTTGCTTTACCACCCCAGCTGTGTAATGTACTATTAAAATTATATATAAGCCAAAACAGTTTCCACTAATGAGCATTATTATCATTACAGTGGCTCAGACGAGACTTGTTTATACAATTCTATTTAATTTTACGGTCTAAAGGAAATAAAACAATTTTGTACCTTTCTATCCCTAGTGTTATAAAATTTAAATAAAGCAAATTTAAACGAAAATACAAGTACCATGCACAAATTTACCTCTACAAAGTAAGCTCTAGCAATTAATGTAGTATGTAAAAATTAGAAATTAAATAACTATTTCTTCCGTAATTTTTTTTTTGCAGCAACAAATATTTGTACCGACGGAATAAAAAACAAGTCAACATGAGAATATTTAATATTGTAATTTTTACATGCTGGTACGATAAATCTGTTCCTTGCGTAAGCGGTTCGATGGGAAGGGACCGCAAATAATTTTGACAGCGCAGAGAGGCGTGCGCGAGAAGCGCGGGTGAGTCCATAAGTCCGTTTGGTGGGAGTGGAAAAAAAACTCGCTGGTTAAGTGACAATAACAAAAAAACGCTGGGTTAGCGGCCTCAATGTACTCGCTGGTTAAGTGAGATGTAAACAAAAAAAAAACGTGTGTCGTGTGTCGCTGGGTAAGCGGCCTCGATGTGCTCGCTGGTTAAGTGAAAAGTATTAAAAAAACAAAAAAAAAAGTGGTACTGGTTAAGTGGCCATGATGTAGGTACTTGCTGGTTAAGCAAGAAAAAAAAAGTAGACTAAGAGAGTTGCTGGTTAAGTGACCACGATGTTGCTGGTTAAGCTTAAGCATAGTGTTACGATAAAAAAAAACCATGTTTAAGTGTTGTGTGTAATCAGTATCGTACCATTAAGACTATTGCAACGTCCATATTTACGATCTCGGGTCAGGAATGACCGAGCCAAAAAAAAACCTACTGTTTGAATTTTCTGTTGTTCTAGGAGCATCACACGAGGACGTGTGAGATCGTCAGAATGGCCGTGTCGGAGTGACGCTGTCACAATGACATTTGGGCTGCGTTTACAAAGTGCGCCAACAACAGATCGTTCATTCAATCATTCGTTATTTTAGTCTGTCAATTGATTTGTAAAGGAACGTTACACTTGCGGAATCTTGTTATGCTGCATTGACACGCTTTCCGGACCGCCGAAGGCGTGTAAATGCAACTTTAGGCGGTACGGCCAGACAGTTGGGTGAACGGACAGGTCTGGAGGTGGGGGAGAAGAGCCGTCAGACTTGACAAGTGAACACTTCTGTTTCCGCGGTCATTGAGTGCACACCTTATGCGAGTTGTAACGTTCCATCCGTGAATATTAAATCAATCACTGTATATTTTTGTAATCTCATGAGTGGATCGAATTAAAGGACAATTGAAGTATTCGAGTGCGTTCTTATTTGTATCGAATTACGAAAAACATGGACAGTAATGAAGATCATCCCAATCTCTGTTCACCGCCTCGCAATGCCCATTCTCCGACATATATAATGCAATTTGATCTCTGATCTCACGTCTAATTTGAAGACATATAATATTATTAGAGTTTAATTCATTGAATCTATACTTCATCCGCTTGAGAAATTTATTTTGAATTCTCTCTATTGCATTGATATGAAAAGAAAATTGAGGACTCCATACTGTGGAGGCATATTCAAAGCGAGATCTTTCGTAAGCATTATATAAAAGAAACATAGTGTTAGAATCTTGAAAGTCTCTTCTCTGTCGAAATATAAACTCGAGCATACTATAGGCCTTCCAAACAATTTTGTCAACATGGGGGGTTAACTGCAACTCATGGTCAATATTTACACCAAGATCTTTTATTTCATTAACCTTTTTAAGGTGGCTACCATTTATCGAGTAGTCATAAACTATGGGGTTATGTTTACGAGAGAATGTAACAGAGCAACGACCTCCACCATATCAGCCGAAGGACGTCCACTGCTGTACATAGGCCTTCCCCAATTTCATGGGGGGTATTTACCATAATTTTTCAATATTAAGGCAAAGTTTATTGTTTTGGCAATAGTTATTTTTTTTGACGTGATAACACTGAATATTTCATATCGTCTGCATATAGTAAAACTTGAGAATGCTGAAAACATTATATAAATACACTAAATAACAACAGCCAAGATGGGAGCCTTGAGGGACACCCGTCGAGATAGGCACAAAGCTAGCGGTATGATATAACCGCCACCGCTTGGGATCTGTCTCGAAGATATGATTCAAGCCATCTCAAATGTTTGCGGTGCATTCCAAATACATGTCTCTTATTTGCTTATAGGTATGGCGTGGGAGATCTAATCGAACGCCTTAGAAAAATCTGTATAAATAGTCCACCTGAAAGTCTTTGTTCATTGCAACAAGAATGTAGTCAAGTAAATTCGCAAACATTAGATTCTGTGGATCTTCTGTTAATAAATCCATGTTTTTGTACTATTGTAAGAAAATCTCAAAAACGTGTATCCACACACACACACACACACACATTCAGTCTACTGCTCTTATTTTGAAAAACACATTATACGTTACTTTAAACAAATGTGTCATTCTCAAACAAAATACCCCAGATTTGTCGATGTCAATAAGGATATTTCCATTTTGGTAATTGAAACATGTTAAAACTTATAACATGCTGTCACTCTATGTATAGTAAACCACAAAAACATCAAAATAAATTGTAAAATATATGATTTTACTGAAAAAGAAATAGATACCTAACTTCAAAAATTCCCACGCTCCAATATAATTTTTTATGATTAACAATTTTTTTAGACTTTTCCATATATTTCCGAAAACTGAGTAGGTATTATTATATTAAAGTATACTATTATGCTACACAAGGTCATCAAATTTACTCAAATTGGCCTTTGTTGCAAGGCACTCTTAGTTTCAGTTTACTTTGCATGGAAATCGATTGAATAGCATTAAAATAAGTTTTTGTTTTTAATATTGATGTTTATTTGAATTTTAAAATCACTGAAAAGTATGAATATTAATTAATTAAATTACAGTCATATTATCGTTATCTAACATATCGTTATCTAACACAAGGGTAGTAAGTATTAGCTATCGACAAATTTAGTATCAGAAAGAGGCCCCACAAAAACTTCCATGTCTGTTTATGAGTCTTTTACATTGCCTGCTTTGTACTTTATTTTGGTGTTAAGAAAACTCAACGTAGAACAGACGACTTTAAAAGTATGCTACTAATGTACGAGTATATCAGTAAAAGTGTTGTTTTTAGAAATTTCGTACATTGGATTAATGCATGACTGCTGAGTGCTGACATGATACGTACTTCTCACTGTATTTTGTTGGTTAAAGACTGAGAGGGGTGCGGTAATGTTTGCAAAATGACCTGGTCTGCGTGAGTCCAAGTGATTGTAGATGGGGGTTCAGGCGTGTGTCGCACAGTGCATGTCAGGTTGATGGTAGAACCGGCTTGGAGGAACAGCTCAGCGCCGCTAGAGATAGTTGTTTCAGGCTCTGTATACAAACATAAATATTCCATTATAAACAAAATAGATTCGTATATCCTGTCTTTCAGCAACTGGAGCATGCAATTTACTCCTCGCGGCGAATCATGAGTCCTATGTACTGACGGTACATATCTGAATCTATCGGCCGCAAGGAGTATAGTTTTTATTATATTAGACCCACGCATGGGCTAGATAATTATGCGACACGTAATCGTATCATGTTCCGTTCAATAAACTTAAATTTAGGTCCCGTCCCGAAATATAAAGCAGAAATGGTGTTTTAATTGGAAATATAATTGATTTTGACTATTAATACATACAACGTCAACCCAAAAAGGTTAACTTGGCTTTGAGATCATTGGGTCTCATTTCAATAATGTATGCTCCGCTTTGTAAACAATGCTCTTAAATAATTCACTTCTATATTCTGCGATGCTTAAAATGTACCAGGTGTAATTCCCAAATTAAAAACCGTCTTCTTGAATTTCGTGTAGCAAACAAAAACAGATTCAGGTAATTTTTAGGACTTACTTTAAAGTTTGGGTTTGTGATGATGTCCATACGATTAACATCAAAAATGGTGCTAACTAGTATTTAAGTATTTAAAAATTAGAGTCTTAAATAATACGTTTACTTACGAAGTATTAGTACAAGTAAGTACGAAGTTTAATGTTAAATGTCGTATTCTAATACAAAAGTTGAATTTCATTTTCTATTATAAATTCTGGAAAAATGCTTTCTAATTGTACACAATGTGAAATAAAATATAATTTGCAATTTAGTCGCATTGTTGATTTTAATCGTATGGACATTATCACAAACCCAAACTTTAAAGTAAGTCCAAACATGCTTGGCCGAATGCAGATTAAGCCTGTGCCATCCCGCGTTACCATTTTACACATGAAAAGTAGGGATATTACGGAGGTTTCAAATTTTTTATTCTCTACATTTCTTTTTTTTTTAAGGGGATGAATTATGAGATATATTATAGCCTCTGTGTTATTATAATGTCTTAGCTACAATACCTACCGGTAAGTTTCATAAAAATCAGTTTGCTAGTTTTAAGAGTAAGAGAAACATACATCCATCCAAATATCGACACAAACTTTAATGTTTATAATATTACGAGTATTAGGATGTATCATACCCATGACGTTGAGGAAGACGGTAAGGCTGACGGGCGTTGTGGTGGAGATCTGGCACTTATACTCATACCGGCTGAAGTTGCGCCGCTATGAGGAGCGGATGCGCAGAGCCCACTCCTCGGAGCGCGGCTTGTAGTATCTAACCCACGATGTTGAGGAAGACGGTGTGGCCGATGGGCGGCGTGGTGGAGATCTGGCACTCGTACTGGCCAGAGTCGCGCCGCTGCGGGGAGCAGATGCGCAGTTCCAACTTCTCGGAGCGCGTTTTGTAGTATATCTTACCAACAATGTTGAGGAAAACGGCGTGGCCGATGGGCGGCGTGGTGGAGATCTGGCACTCGTACTGGCCAGAGTCGCGTCGCTGCGGGGAGCGGATGCGAAGCGCCCACTCCTCGGAGCGCGGCTTGTGCTGCGCCTCAAACCGCTGGTCTGACGTGTACGTGTAGCGGCCCACCGTCAGCAGGTGGATGTCACGGTGACGCACCCATGATACCTAGGATATAAAAGTTATAAAAAATTTACGCCGATATAAATGTAATGGAATATATGCATTTACAGACATTATACTTAGTGTTCTTTACACTTGTGTCGACAACCTTTTTTATGTTCCGTAGTATACATAGAACACTTATAGTTTCGTCCTTCTGTTCGCGGCTTAGCTCGGTAAACGTTACAACCAGAAAGGTGTAATTTGGTAGGGGTGTACATCAAAAATCAATTACGCCGACAAATCGATAGATTAACATTTTGAAAAAATAAATCAGGGTTCCTTCCTTACACGTAAAGTGGAGATGCAATTTTTTTTCTTGTAAAGCCTACGACGGGTTTTGGTATCTATGAAAAGCTTGTTAAAAATATAACAGGTGTTTTAGTTCTTCTTCTTCTTATGATGCCAACGTATGCGGTTCTTATCATTAATCATTAAATTGCTTAATATAATTATAACAATATGTCATCATCCTCCTAGCGTTATTCCCAGTACAGTTGCATCCTGAAGGATGCCTGGGGTCCGCTACCTAATCCCAAGAATTGGCGTAGGCACTAGTTTTTACGGAAGCGACTGCCATCTGACCTTCCAACCCGAGGGGGAAACTAGACCATATTGGGATTAGGCTTGTCAAGTGAGTGGGCAACTTGACTGTTAGAGGTTCTCAAGCCGCCCGGAGGCCTCTAACTTGGCTTAACGACTGCTATCATAGACAGCAACCGGGATCAACGGCTTAACGTGCCTTCCAAAGCACGGGAGCGCTCAGTTAGTAACCACTCAAAGCGGTCACCCATCCAAGGACTGACCTCGGCCGACATTGCTTAACCTCGCATACCGCATGCGGTACGTGGGTGCCGCTGGGCCACGAACGCTCCTTAATATGTATAAAGTGTAAATAAGAACTCCTCTCATGCTTCTTCTTGTGAAATATCACCTAGTTTTGTTCCAACAGAGACACCTTTTAAGACCCTTCTTATACAACAATTGCACAAAATACTATATTTAACTCAGATCATAGAAATAAAGAGATATGCCCTAACCGTGAATATTAGTCCGGTGCTGCTGTCGCCACTTTTGAAGATGTGTGCGTTTCCACTACTTGCACAATGTTGTAAATATTGGGTTCAAGCACACATCCGTCCAGTTGTCAACTCGCATTCTAATCCTCTAATTGGTACTCTCACTACGAAAAGCAACTGTAGGAATACACTCGTACACGTAAACAACAGCGTCGGTGAACTCGTTAGGGATGGACACATGCATGCCACAGAATAAGTAATAGTACATACAGAAATTTATCTTCCTAACAAAAACGGTGTTTAGGCATAAGAAACGTACCTACTCTCTGCATCTCTGTCTATCGCATAACTTGTATTCATTCACGCGCGGCACGTGTAGCGTTGGGGTTGTCACTCCATGAATTTCATTAATAAGTACATATTACTTCACTTGTAGGTATGTCAGTGTCATTATTAATAACACCAGTAATAAAACTGATCTCATGAACGGAAATTCCATTTAACTCTTGTAACTTTAATTTGTAAGTGAGTAACGCAAAAAGTAAGTTGATAAAGTATACCTACGGTTCTATTAAGATACTTTTATTAGGGTTTCGTACCCCCTTTTATAGATCATTATTTTGAACAGTATAGCCCAAAAAAAGAGGCTACAAATAATTCATGAACAATTTAGTCGTAGGTTTATAAACCACAGAATAAAAAGGAGTAAATAAATAATATTAAAAAAAATATGTAAAAAAGACGAATTGGAAATTAATATGATTGCCTTTTACAAAAACAAAGTTTATATACAATTAGTGACTTGTTTATATTTGATTCTCTGTAAAGACATCCACATTATGAATAGGAGTTATTTACGCGCGGTTCGTCGTAATTCAAGTCGGCGGCGGAGGCGGATCGCGACACAACACGTGTTCACGCGGCGACGCGCCTGACTGATCACCCCTGGGTTTGCAAGCGGTGGGTATAAAACGCGACGCGCGCCGCCCATTGCAAACCCCTTGTGCATGCATCCATTTTTGCATTTATCGATAAAATCATGAGATGAGAATTTTACCTTTAAAACGATAAACTTCGTTTAAGGTTAAATCAAAATACTGTTTATTACAGAAATACAAATTATTAATTTTAGTAAAAATTACGAGTCCAACGAACCTATGGTTCGTATTTATTGTATTGAAGGTTCGTCTATTTTGATATTGTACAAATCTATGATGTTTAATGTACCTATGTGTAACAAAGAAACATCCTAAATAATAGTTCAGTGACCTAACGGTCAATCATCAATTTATTTTAAATATTTCATGGCAACATGATTCAAAGTTCATCTGTAGACTTTTTAAATTTTAATGTGATATTCTAGTATGCAAATGACTATATTTAAAAAGAAAATGTAATGAAAAACATTCGTAATAACGTCGATTAATTATCGATAATATAGCATGCATATAGATACTCCACTGCCTTATCCCGCGCACTCGAAGCTGCGTAAGGTGTTTGCGCTGGTAGGTCGAAGCTTTTAAAGTGAATTTTACAAAGTGAATTAAGGAACTTTAAAAATACATAAATAATAGAAATACTAATCTAAAATAGCACTTAACAGTCGTATGTTATTCCACTTATTTTGTGTTTTTTGTTTAGTTTACCGATTTTAACAAATAAACACGCTACAGACCGTTATTTAGAAAAAAATCCGGAGCCATAGCGTGAACAACGATCGCCGTTTAAATGAGTCAGCGCTAAGAGCGGTGTGCGCTAATATGGTTAACTGACCTTATCGAGGCGACACGCGCCACGCCCCCATGCCATATCTCCTTCTTTCGATGATCTGAGATACTTCACTAACAACATGACAGTAATACATGATATCACCAAATCGTTGTAAAAAGTTAGTCATATTTACCTACATAATATAGGTAATATAGGTGATGGGCCTAAAAGCAAAGGAAAAAGTAAGAGCCACGTACCTACGAGAAGGAGTAAATGTTTGTATTGAACATGTGGTTTAAAAATTAAATAAAACCTAAGGGAAGGGAAGAAAGGGAAGGAACTAGCTATTGTAAATTTTTCTTATGTTATTTTTTAATTATTTTTTATTTGTCATAGAACACATAAATGCATGCAAATATAGTTATAACGTAACATTACAGAATTTAAACACGACAATCCTTTTTTTTAAATACAAAAGAAAAATGTCAGATGCAGATTACAAGTCCAAATAAAATAAAATAATAAGAATAATATACTTGTAAGGTCATGTACGGGTCAGAAAATATTCCTTCACTTTTTTATCAAATAATTTTAAGTCCCTAATATTTTTCATGTCATCAGGAAGTAGGTTGTACACTTTAATGGCAGTATTATTTAAACTTTTGTCAAAATGGACATAATGTGCATCATTTAATTTAAATCTATTTCTTTGTCTAAGATTATGATTCTTGAACCAAGCAACCCCTCCGCAGCATCCATCAGGGCGGAGTTCATAGCTTTCAAAGCCTCTATGTCGGAGTCACTCAACACACTTCAAAGGCAGGTGGAGGTCATCTCGCAGCAGGTGGAGGCCACCTCACAGCAGGTTGACCAAATTGAGATGCGGTCCAGGCGCAAGATGCTGGTTGTTCATGGTGTCCCGGAGGCTGAAGGCGAAAGCACAATCACTCTTGTAGCCGAACATCTCAAGACCATCCAGAGCGACTTCACTAATGAAGCAATTAAAAGATGCCATCGTCTTGGTCGTCCACGAAGCAGCAAACCTAGGGCTATTATTGTGAAGTTTTGTGATGGTGCTGTACGGGACAAGTTGTGGTTTGGCAAGGTTGCGTTGAGAGGCTCTGGAATAACAATTTCAGAGTTCTTGACTAGGTCGCGCCAAGACACTTTTATGGCGGCTCGTGAGCGCTTCGGCATTCGGAAGTGTTGGACCTGGGACGGCGTTGTGCATATACTGGATCCGAGCGGTGTGCGCCGGCGTGTGGTCAGCCTCGCCCAGCTTAGAGCTATTCCGGATGCTCCGGCGCTTGCTACATCCTCTTCGCAGAGCGCTGATACTATTCGGGAGCCCGTAAACAGCGATCCCGAGAAGCTGCCTTTCAAAACCAGGCCGAAAAGAGCTGCTGCTACTAAGTCCAAGTGTTAGTACATAATTTGATTAGTGTTCTTTTCTTTTTGTTTCGCTTTTACATTATGTGAGCTTGACTCCTTAATTTAGTCGCTTTATCATTGTCACTCACTTGTATTGACGTACCCTCTTTTAGCTCTGTTATACACTTGTTATTGTTGCTTTAATTATTTTGTATGAATCACGGTTTTTTTTTTTGATAGCAAGCATGACTGTCGAGTTTGACGTTGACACTTTACAGCTTGTGTGGTGTTGCCAACATGTTCAGTTACGATTCGTTGTACGTACCAAATAATTCAAGCTCTCAGAATACTTTGTTATGTTTTCCATGTGTTATGGTTTAAGATTGAAAATTTGAGCTTGTTATTATTATTATCTTATCTTATGTTTACACAAAAAGTCTCGTTGTATTTGTAATGCATTCAAGCTTCCGTGACATTTGTGATATCCATTTGTTACCTACTGCTGGCGGGTAGAATGAGGAAGTTATTTTCTTTTTTGCATACACAATATATATAATCATTATATATTTTATTTATATGCATATTATTTATATATTGGTTTAGGTATAATATATATTTTATCTGTATGTCTTTTCTCAGCCAAAGTATAAGTAGTGATGATTTTTTGTCATTGTCTTCCTCAGATAATGTGAGTGATGATGACAGCTTTTTTAGTTTGCCTCCTTCTCTGCATGATTATCTTGATTCACAGTTTAGTGATGTATCTAAAAACTTTAACGTTGTCCATTTGAACGCTCAGAGTATCCCTGCCCATTATAATGACCTATTGCTATCTTTTGATTTGCAAAATATTCATGCTGTATTAGTGTCTGAGTCTTGGCTTAAGCCAGCACTACCTTCTACTTCTTACTCTTTACCTGGTTTTAATCTAATCCGTCACGATCGCTCTGGAAGAGGTGGCGGTGGAGTTGCAATTTATCTCCGCTCTTACATCCCCTACTCTATCGTTAGCCTCTCACCCATATCTTCTGGCCCTGACACTGCTGAGTATATTTTTCTTGATGTAACTTTATCCCATTCTAAACTGCTTCTTGGTGTATTTTATTCACCCTCTCTCCAAGTAAATTATTTCGATTCTTTTGAAAGACTACTTGAAGACCTTATGCCGTCATTTTCTCACCATATTGTTATGGGTGATTTTAATACATGTCTCCTGAAGAATGATCATAGGGCTAAGCGCCTTAAGTCTCTAGTTGACGCTTGCAACTTGAGCATTCTTCCTTCTAACGCTACTCATCATTTTCCAAATTGTGTTCCATCTCTTCTAGACTTAACTCTGGTATCTTCCACCTCTCACGTAGTTAAATTTGGTCAATACTCTGCAGATGCCTTATCTTACCACGACTTACTTTTTTTATCTTACAAGATTCGTCCACCCAAGTCCAAATCAAAAATCCTTTTGCAGCGCAATTTTAGTCGGCTAGATATGGCAAAGCTGCGTGAAGATGCCTCCAAAATTGATTGGAGCGTTATCTCTGGAGCTAGTTCAGTAAATGATCAAGTTTCTCTCTTCAACTCCTTCCTCATACAACTCTTTGATATTCATGCTCCAATTCGTGCTATAAAAGTCAAGCACTTGCCTGCTCCTTGGCTCACTGCAGATATAAAGGCTCTGATTGAAAAGAAAAATGTGGCTAAGTCCAGGTACAAACACGATAGCTCGGATAAAAACAAAGCAAGATATCAGTCTCTGCGAAATCGTTGCAGTACCATATGTCGTGATGCCCAGAGGCGCCACATACATGCTTCTGTTGAAAATGGAGAACCAGCCAAAGTGTGGAAATTTTTAAAATCTTTAGGAGTTGGGAAATCTCAGCAATCATCTCGTCCAATCAACACTGACTTCGATCAGCTTAATCAGCATTTCTCTTCATCTGCTTCTTTTAGCGGCCCTGTTAAGGTAGATACTCTTAACTATCTGTCATCTTCCCAACCTCCTGATTTATCTCCTTTTTCTTTTTGTCAATTCACTGACAGTGATGTTAAGAGGAGCGTACTGAGCATCACTTCAAATGCTGTGGGTGTTGATTGCATCAGTCGTAAAATGATAGTTCTTCTCCTTGATCTATTACTCCCTGTCATTACCGGCATACTAAATTCCTCAATTTCGACTGGTGTGTATCCTGCTCAGTGGAAGGACGCTGATATTATCCCTTTACCTAAAAAGTCTAATCCCGGTTCCTTTTCCGACTATCGTCCCATATCCATTCTTCCTTTCCTATCCAAAGTGTTGGAACGACTGGTGCATCAACAACTAACTTCCTTCCTGAACAAAAACGAGCTATTAAACCAGTTCCAGTCGGGTTTCCGTTCTGGACACAGTACTACTACAGCTCTGGTCAAGATCACAGATGACATTCGGTTGGGCATGAATGATAGAAAGCTTACTGTGTTAACTCTACTTGATTTCAGTAATGCCTTCAATACTGTCGACTTTGACATTTTGCTCGCTGTTTTACGCTCTCTTAACATATCTCCTGCAGTAATCGACTGGTTTCATAGCTATTTAATTGGTCGCCGGCAAAGAATAAAGGTGGATACTCCTCGCTCTTCTTGGTGCAATACGCTGGCCGGCGTTCCCCAAGGCGGTGTGCTATCTCCCCTCTTGTTTTCCATTTTCATTAATTCCATTACGCACAACATTTCTTCTCGTTATCATCTTTATGCCGACAATCTTCAGATTTATTCACATTCCATACTTGGCGATCTTCCTTCTGCCATTCAGAGAACAAATGATGACTTGGCTTGCATTCTGAAGTGGAGTCAAAGATTCGGTCTGAACGTGAACCCAGCAAAGACCCAAGTCATTATAATTGGCAGCAGCAAACTGATTTCCAGAATAAATTTTGTTAATCTCTCACCTATATTTTTTGATGGGATTCAAATTGCGTACTCTAAAACAGTAAAAAATCTTGGGATCATTATGGACTGTACTTTGTCTTGGGTGCCTCAAGTGAGTGAAGTGAGCAGGAAGGTGTTTGCTGCAGTGGGGTCTCTAAGGCGGCTTCGTAATTTTCTACCTATCGCCACTAAAATTGCGCTTGCTCAAACGTTACTTCTTCCTCTTCTTGATTATGCTGATATCTCCTACCTTGACCTTTCAGTGGAGCAACTTAATAAGCTTGAGCGTCTCCAAAATGTCTGCATTCGGTTCATATTTGGGTTACGCAAATATGACCATGTTTCTAGTTTCCGTTCTAAACTCAAGTGGCTCCCAATCCGTTATCGCCGTAACTCTCACATTCTCTCTCTTCTGTATAATGTTCTTTTCAACCCTGCGACTCCCCGCTATCTCAAGGAGCGTTTCAGCTATTTAAATTCGCTCAGATCTTCAAATAATTTTCTTTTAGCAGTGCCATCGTCCTCTTCCAAATTTTACAACTGTTCGTTCACTTTTAAAGCCATTCTACTGTGGAACTCTCTACCGCTTGACATAAGACGGGCAAAATCTATTGATATTTTCAAAACCTTACTTAAAAAACATTATTTGTCTCTCCCTTAATATCAACTACCTATAAAGTTCGGCAGACTTTACAAATATCTATATATACTTTCTTTTTCTTATTTGTTATGTAATATTATTATATATATGTAAGATTGTGTATGTATGTTTATATATAAAAGTATATAAGTATGAATTTTACAAATTAATTTACATAATTCATATAAATCTCTGCACCACCTACTGCATATATTATTTTTCTCTTTTCCCGCTACCCAAAGGTTGTCTGGAAGAGATCGCTCGTTAGCGATAAGACCGCCTGTTGTCTACCTCTACCTACTTACATGTTGCTGTTCTTTTTTTTTCTTCTGTTTGTAACTAATTCATTTGTGTGAGGTGTGCAATAAAGAGGATTTGTATTGTATTGTATTGTTACTTTTTATCTTATGGACCGACTTCAATAGAAGGAAGGAGGTTCTCAGTTCGTCTGCATATTTGCTTTTTTTTATATTCCCCAATGACTCTTGACCACGTTAGAGGTTTGTTATATATTTTTTTGTTTCAAATCAGGGTAAATTTGGTGAAGGTCTGATAATGGAATCTAGGAGGTGTAATATATGTAGAAATGTAGGTAGGCCTAAAAATTGGATTTTTATCATCCACCGTCACTCTCACAATAAACAGTTTTGCATTGAACGCCATTGTGTTTTATTTAATACATTCCAACTGGCGACGAAACAGTGAATTATTGTCGATATCAGCCAATATGCCTTACGGGAAGTTACACGAATTCTATCTACACGGTCGAGGGAATTGGGAGGCATACGTTCGGCTCGTGGAACAGTTCATTTTGCTCAACGAGATTAAAGACGAGCTGCGCGTTGCCACGTTAGTGACTCATGTCGGCGCGGCTACCTACGAGTTAATGTGCGATTTTTGTGCACCTGACCATCCAGAAAAGAAGGAGTTTAATGTGTTAGTCGACCTAGTCAAAACTCACCTCAATCCGAAAAGGTCAGAAATAGCCGAGAGACATACTTTTCGACAGCGGCGACAAGCGGCAGGCGAAACAATTGGAATTTTCCTTCAAAATTTAAAGCATCTCGCAACGTACTGTAATTTCGGTTCAAATCTGGAGGAAAACCTACGTGACCAATTTGTTTCGGGCCTTAGAAGTGAGGAAATGAGGTCGCGCTTGTTCGCGGAACCCACGTTGGACTACAAAAAGGCGGTGGAGCTGGCGCTAGCTTTGGAAGCAGCTGAGCGGCACGCGGAGACGGCGGGAGTCGGCAGCGTTAGCGGGGCGCCAGCGGCAGGACTCGGGCAGGGCGCGGCCGGCCTGCACCGTGTGGGCGCAGGGCCCGCGACGGCGAAGCGGCGGCCCGCTTGCTGACGCTGTGGCCGGGAAGGCCACGGGCCTAACAAGTGCCGGTACAAGTCGTACACTTGCAACCAGTGCAACGACAAGGGACACTTGTCTACGGTTTGTAAGAAAAGTGGTAAAATTAGTAGTGCCGGCAGGTCCAAGTATCAGATCAGAATTACATGGAAGCCGATAATTCTGATAGCGACGCGAGTGATGGTATGTACAATTTTCTATCGGGGAAAAGCAAATTTATAGATGACCTTACTAGTGCGAGCTTAAGGTTGAAAATTGTAATGTTTTATTTGAAATTGATACGGGCAGCAGAATATCGGCGGTGTTGAAGCAATTTTATAATACACATTTTTCTCATTTGCGTTTACAGAAAGATGACATTTAATTACAGTCATACACGGGGGAAGCTATATTTCCATTGGGGCGCATCAACGTGCGAGTAACCAGCGGGTGCAAGTCAGCTGACTTACCGCTATTCGTTATGAAGAACGGTGGGCCGCCTCTGTTAGGGCGACTGCGGTTGCGCAAATTAAATCTTAGTTCAATCAAACTAAATAAAATTACGGATAGTGTTAATTCGACAGTGCTCCAATTGAAAAATGAATTCCCGGAAGTCTTTGATGATTCATTAGGTACTTTTAAAACAAAAATTAAATTAAATTTGAAAGACAATTCTCTGATCTTTTGCAAAGCCCGACCTTTACCTTTGGCGCTGCGGATGCCAGTCGAACGCGAGCTTGAAAGGTTGCAATCAGAACAGGTCATCTACAAAGTTGAGACCTCAGAGTACGGGACACCCATAGTGCCCGTTATCAAGCGCGATGGCTCGATACGCATTTGCGGCGACTACAAGGTCACGGTAAATAAGTGTTTAAAAGAATTTCATTACCCGTTACCTCGCATTGAACAGCTGTTCGCTGCTTTAAGTGGCGGTGAACAATTCACTAAATTGGATCTAAAAAATGCGTATTTACAACTCGTTCTCGATGACGCCTCACAACCAAGATATCATAATATTTCTGATATGTAAGTTTCATCCATATATATGTATGTATATGTATGTGTATGTGTGTATGTATAAATATTTATTTAGTAGTGGTTGTACATTATATTATCATTTATAATATTATATAATATCATATCGTATTGTATATATCCTTCCAGTCTTTGTAAGTACCTATTGTTTTTTTTTTATTATCTTAGTTGCACCGCCCACAATTTTTCTGCTTTGCCTTAAGGTCGACTGGTAGAGAATGCTTTATAGCATTAAGTCCGCCTTTTGTACTATAAGTTTTACTTTTGTGCAATAAAGATTAAATAAAATAAAAATAAACCTCTAACTGCGATAACTACCCATGTGGGTACTTTTGTATACCGTCGTGCCCCGTTTGGAATAAAATGTTTGCCTGAAATCTTTCAAAAACTTATTGAGGAGACACTGAGCGGCTTAGAGGGGGTCGTGGCTTTCATCGATGACATTTGTATCACTGGTAGAAATAAAGACCATCACATGAAAAATTTGAAAGCTGTTTTGACTCGATTAAGGGAGGCAGGTTTGCGCATAAAATTTGAAAAATATGAGTTCTTCAAAGATGAGGTGTGTTATCTGGGTTATAGGATAAATAAAAATGGTTTGCATACGGACAGAGATAAAACTGCCGCGATTGAAAAATTGCCCGTGCCACAAAATGTGTCACAGCTCAGAGCCGCTTTGGGTCTTGTTAATTATTATTCACGCTTTATACCCAATATTAGCCCCATTTTACAACCACTATATGCACTCCTAGCAAAGGGTACCCGCTGGCAGTGGACACATTTATGTGATCAATCTTTTAATCAGGTTAAAGATGAGTTGCTGAATAGCCCAGCGCTGGTACATTATGAGCCCTCATTGCCGCTGGTGTTATGCGTGGACAGCAGCGCATACGGCCTGGGAGCGGTGCTGGCTCAGCGCAATCCGGACGGGACCGAGCGCTTCGTGTGCTGCGCTTCGCGCACGCTCAGCGAGACAGAGCGCCGCTACAGCCAGATCGACAAGGAGGCACTGGCCATCGTCTACGGGGTCAACAAGCACCATCAATACCTATTCGATCGTAAGTTTACTCTTCGTAGCGATCACAAAGCGCTCACTTATATTTTTGGTCCAAAACACGGCATACCTCAAACAGCCGCAAGCCGTTTACAAAGGTACGCAGTGCGACTGGCAGCGTACGACTTCGAAATAGAATTCGTATCGATGGCTAAAAACGGCAATGCGGACTGTCTCTCCTGCTTGCCGCTCCCAGTAGAGTCGAGGAAAAATAACGCGGACGACGCGGCATATCTACATTTTGTAGAAGAAACCTTCCCTCTAAGCCACAGAGACGTGGCGAGGGAAACAAAAAAAGATGTAACGCTATGCAAGATATACGGGTACATCATGAGCGGGTGGCCTTTGGAAACGGAAATTGAAAATGAAAAACCGTATTTCCATCGCCAGGACACGCTGCACATTGATCATGAGTACATAATGTGGGAGTACATATCGAGTAGTGGTTCCTAGCAGCCTGCGGACACAGGTAGTCGAGGAGGTACATGCGGGTCCCGTGGGCATGGTGCGCATGAAACAGACTGCGCGCTGCTACGTGTGGTGGCCCGGGCTAGATGCTGACCTGGAACAGCGCGCGCGTTCTTGCGACGCCTGCCGCGCCCAGCTGGACGCACCGCCGCGGGCCGTCCCGGCCCCTTACACCTGGCCTGCAGAGCCCTGGCTGAGGCTTCATGCCGACTTTTTACATCATAATGGTTGGACATATTTACTCGTTATTGATGCACACTCGAAGTGGATCGAGGTGTTCCCAATGACGAGTGGAACGTCAGCCGTAGCAGTGACGAATAAACTACGACAGTGTTTCGCGAGGTTTGGACTACCCATACAATTGGTAACAAACAGACGGCGGTCCCCCCTTTACCTCTCACGAATTTGAGACGTTCCTGCAAAAAAATGGCGTATTTCACGTGGTCACGGCTCCATATCATCCATCTAGTAATGGGGCCGCGGAAAACGCAGTTAAGACTGTGAAAAAGGTACTTAAAAAGGCCTTCGGCGCCGGAATATAATTCAAACGTTCCCAGACCCAAATCCCCAGAATTCTGTGATGCAGAGACATCATTTGAAGATAATGGGGCTGGCAGTGATGACTCATCGCCCGCGCTGAGCCCGCCGGGCTGCGAGCCGGCAGCGGCACCCGCGAGCCCGTTCCAGGCGAGGGCACTGAGTCTGCGTCCGCGCATTAAGCGCAATTACAAAGTGTAGATAAATCTAATGATTATAAAAATAGGTACTCAAACTTTGATGTTTATATACTATCTCTGTCCGTAGGTTTACCTCCGAATATTCTATACATTGCGCTATGTAATTTACAATCACTCTAGAACAAGAATTATAACTATAATAAGTATTCTTAGTAGTAAGTAATAGTTGTATTTTGTAAAGGATACGTATAACGCAGATGCCTGTTTTTTTTTGTTATCAAATAGATAAGGATAAATCATTTAATTTTTTTCCATGTAACAAATATAAAAATGCATTGTTATAATAGGCAGACAACAGCTTGTCGGTTTGTGAACATTATATACATTCTGTTTGATATGTTTTTATTAAATTGTTAATAGCAACACAAATCAAACAAATTAGCCTAAATGTAAAACAGTAGCTAACGTATGTAACGCAGTGTTCTTGTTACAAACTTGTTATTAGACTTATTAGTATAAATACATATCGATCATTGGAATTTGCACTTTATGACCATTGCTAAAGATCTTCTTTCGCATGAAAATATCTTTTATTTACATACTGTTTCCTTTTTTTAACTTTCTTTTTGCTAGGTAACGTTGTTTTTCCCGAGGGGAGAAATGTAATATATGTAGAAATGTAGGTAGGTAGGCCTAAAAATAGGATTTTTATCATCCACCGTCACTCTCACAATAAACAGTCTTGCATTGAACGCCATTGTGTTTTATTTATTACATTCCAGGAGGAATCGAGGAAACTCCTCGAATTTGATAGGCACGCATATGCCGATTTCGGTATTTTCTGTAGGTAACCAAGCATTGGTTCCAGGAAACCACAAATTGTGGCATTGCGAAGTACAAAATTGGAGTCGGGTTTTTTTGGTAGGTATAAATGATTTCATCTTATCTTTACAATAAAATAAATGTAAAGGATAAGGATTCTACTTTAAGATAGTAGACTAATTTCAGTCTCGCTATAAGATTCTCAGTTCGGAAAGTGGAGCGATGCGCATTTCCAACTTTAAATTGGAACTTTCCGAGTTAATAGTGATTCTATAATGTTGCTTGGTATTCAGTTTTAAACAAATGCAAGAACTTCCTTCCTTTACACTACTTTTACGTTATGGACATATTTTGAATTTTTGTACTTCACTCTTTATAAAGCTAGCAATAAAAAGACAAATACGTTTATATAGTTACTAATCTAAAGGGTTAATACCTATAATATGAGTTTACACAAAAGTAGTCTTCCTCAGGCCAATATTTTGCCATACCAATATTTGGATCAAAAACGCTGCTAGCAAACGTCTCACACATTGTAAAGAATGATACGTATGCACAGCCTATGTAGACAGATCTTTAGTACCTGATTTTGAACCGTACAGAAACCTAGAATTATTAGTTACTCTATTACTCTTATTTTGGGTGTCGAACTAGACTCCTTTTTAAGATGGCACAAGCAAATTGATCAAGTATCTAATAGGCTAGCAAGTGCATGCTATGCTCTGAAATGCCTAGTCAGTACAGCAGACAAAGAAACTCTAAGAACAGTATATTTTGCTTACTTTCAAAGTATCATCACATATTGCATAGAAGTTTGGGGTAATGGTACAAATATAAGTGCGCTACTACGAGTATTGAAACAAAAAAAGGCCCTTCGTTTTCTCGCTGGGTGGTCACGGATACCTGTCACACATAGATCAATTTTTATAGAGCACAAGATAATGACTATAATTTCTCTATATCTTTACTGTATCTGCTTGTATGTATTTAAAAACAAAGATCAATTCAAAACAGCTAGACAAAACTTGCATAGGCAACTTAGAAATAGGAATGAACTTTTAGTGACCAAATCAAATTTTAGGTATTTCGATAAAAGCCTAAACAATACCGCAATTAGAGTGTATAATAAACTGGACAATAGTATAAAAGAATGTGATGACTTCCGAACGTTTGACCGAAAATTAAAACAATATTTTATCAACAGACCTTACTACTCAATTAAAGAATTTTTCGCAAATGCATTAGATCATTGAACTATTTTATTATTCTAATTCTGTTTTATTTTTCTCTCGACATTTCTCAGCGCTGACATGACTATTCATACATACATTTAATTTTTATTGGAACTTCGGAGGATTAATAAATTCTTTAATTTTTATTTTATTACTTTAATGATTATGAATATGTGACTTTTTTTTTTCTTTAATAGTATCAATCTGTTTCTGTTTTTCTCTTTGACATAGTATAATCACCGATACAATTTGTGTTTTCTGTATCCAATATCCATGGTGTTCTATGTATTTTTAATTTTATTTAATTTACTAAATTGTATTTGCATGCGTTTAACTATGTTTTACTGCAAATAAATAATTGAGTATTGAGTATTGTTTTCACTTAAGTTCCCGTACAATGAAAATCTAAGCGTCATTGAGAATTACAATGGGAAACCTTGGTGATTTGATTTCAGAGTAAGTATTGCGCCCATTTTATTTAATAAGGAGGTCGGCCCTGTCTATTTAAATTGCGGTCTTGCACTAAATTTCACAGAAATCTTATAAAGCTTATTCATCGGACGTATTTTATTTAAATTACATGACAGAGTACGATATTAAAAAGGTTTCAAATATTTAATAAAAATCTAGCCAAGCGTAAATCAAAGATTATGGAAAATGGAAATTTATCACGTCATGTCGGTACAACTGCAATTTAAATTCGTGGGTTGAGTATACATATTTAGTTTGATTGAAGCCATTCTATATATAATAATTCGGCGCAAACATTTGTTGACAAACACTTGAAGGCGATTGGTGATGTCTTTCCTCACGAACCATGTCTCGAATCCGTACAGTAGAGCTGACTTGACGTTGGAATTGAACACTCTGATCTTGGTGTGGACGTCCACACAGGTGTGAGTTGTCGCTGTCCGCTCCCCCTGATGGGTCGACCACACTTCACAGGTACGTGAACCGCTCGACTTGTTCCATTGCCTCATCTTGCCTTTTTCTTTTGCTGCCTTTGTATTTATGTATATTAGTATCTATATCGTCGTCTAGTACCCTTAATACAAGCTTTGCTTAGTTTGGGACTAGGTCGATTATAAAGTGTAAGATTGTCCCCCAATATTTATTTAGATTATAATGCTAACAGTTTTACTGCGATCATTTATGAAAATAAAGGATTAGAACTCGTGCAGCTACCTAGTAAAAGAGCAAAACTAATCGACAGTTCGAAGAAATTTGCGATTAAAAATCTTTCTTTCCTCTTAACAACCTGTACCTGTTTACCATTTTAGAAGCACTTGTGCGTGCAGTGGTGAATATTGTTATGCAAATGTATTCAGAATTGTTTACTAATAGATATTGTTGGTACACTCAACGTTGGGTTGAATTCATGTGCCAATATCATTTATTATGCAAAATTTAATTTTAAAGCAAAGCCTTATAGATTCGGATAGGGTGTATTAATTTTTGTAAGAAATACAAGTGCATTAATTGTGTTTGCAGTAAGGTGAACTCCGTGGTTACAATGCCTTCTTATTCTGCTATCATAAATGAAATAATAATACTCGTAAACCTTGCTCCTTCCCATAATGATGTATGTGATTAACAAAACATCGAATCATGTCACCGTTTGACTCTCTGAAGCGCACATTTCATTCCACCGCATCATACCTATATCACGTTAAACGATGCCGATGGCCTCGTCAATAATCGCGTAATAATTTGAAACACATAACCACTCAATTCCAATCAGATTAAAATCAGTCAGGTATTTTGCAAAATTAGTCCCGTCCGAAAAATGTCCATTTTATCACGAGCTTCATTTGGTATTCTATAAAATGGGTCGTGATGAGGAATTTTACTGGTCTACGTGCTATCAATGGTGATGCTTAAGTGCGCACTTCCGTGGAACGATCGCTATCAGAGGATGTAATCATAAATATAAAAAAATGTAGTGTCCGTAAAATGCTGGTTTATACCTCCGCCCGTAGGATAAGTTCGGCACAATTTAGGCCGCAAAGGTTGTGTATGAATTTTTTTATTACAGCTTGAAACGCACAGAGTGCGGCGCAGCGTCATTGCGGGGCGGAGGCGGTTTTGTGGTTAAGCGAACGCGGTTCGGGGGATGTCGTACTAAAAAACGAGCGGTATTCGGTAGCACGGTAGAGCGAAGGTGGCGTGTGTGACATATGGAGCAGTAACGACAATCGACAGTTTTGGAAATATCAAAAAAACATTTCTGCCCTATCTGAAACGGAGACGCTTTGCTCGCGCTTCAAGCTCACTCGGTTTTTAATGAAACGGGCCACTCGTACCTTTAAAGCTCGAAACGCACAGAGCAAACGCGGCGTGATGCGGGACGCAGGCGGTTTTGAATTCTTGATCTTTCCGAAAATGTCGACTATCGATAGTGTCGATTACTGCTTCATATGAGTGGGACATATGAAGCAGTAATCGATACTATCGACAGCTGCTGTCTCCGCTCCGCTAGGCCAGGCGGTTTTTTGGTGCGACGTCCCCCGGACGGTATTCGCTTTTTAAAAAAACCGCCACCACCACACAACAACGCTGCGCCGCGCTCTGTGCGTTTCAAGCTTAAGGTTGGTAGGTATTGCTCGATATATTTCGGAACAGTACGCGGTCCCCAATTATGAGCGCAGGTTTGCGCGTCTTTGCTAAATAGTCTGCCCCGGAACCAGCACTTATGATTAAGGACCGCGGACCGGCCGGGATCATGTCGAGCGATTTTCGATATTCTTAAGGTCTGAGTTACCCTTTTCTATTTTATTACGGAAGTATTTATTGCATATATTTCATTTTATAAGCTGCAAGATATTTCTTTTACTAAAAAGCTAATAATCAATTTTATGAAACCTCTTGAGATTCGCCGATTCGGAACAATAAGCAACAATGTCTGTAACAAAAGATATCCGTATTCTTTTCTTATCGGGCTTAACAAAAGTTAAGCGTATCGAAATACCTTTTATGTAGGTATGGGTATGCCAAATAAACTTTGACAGGTTTAACCTGATCGACACAAAAAGGTCGATGCAACAGAAACTCGAGAGAGGGTCAACAAGCTTTATCCAAATCTGCAAATTAGATTTAGGTTCCCGCGGTACCACTGATTGATATCCAGACTGGTGGTTCTAAAATAGAAACTGAATCAATGTGGCAAACGTGGACACACTGCCGCGTGTCCAGATCTGATTTAATGTAATGTTATTTATCTTCGAATCTTTATACGTACCTACCAACCTGCAGCAGTATACTGTTGATATAATATGTATAGGTATAGAGCAGTGCGGCAAATGAGCCGTCATAAAAATTCGGTGTCCCGTTAGGTCATTTGCTACCTCTCGACCCTTGGATCCTGGGTCTTAAGGGTTACGGTCATGGAGGCACGATTTTGCCTTTAGGCTTTCTTACTCTTTAATTAATTAATTTTAGTGACATTAATTAAGGACAATGACTTCAGTCCATAGATTAGATCTAAAGTCCTGCACAGGTAGGCCTCATAAAAATAGTGTGAGTTTATTACTAGGTAATTTTATTAACTTCTTTGCGTATTTATGAGCCTAGATTTTTGAATAAGACCATCATTCTCCCTATCTGCATATGTATGTAGCCTGTTTTGTAGGATGCAGGTAGGTATAGTCATATCAGTGTAATGCATATATATGGCATACATTTAGACACTAGGGTAGCCGTAGATGTAGCATTACTGAAGCATTATGTAATGCTATATCTTTACGGTTATCTACATCTAGGCTTTCCGCAGCATGCATTGTACAATGTCAGGTAATCAAGACAACAACGCAACAATATGAAGTTAACAGTACAGTGTCAGTATTTAAAAAAACCGGCCAAGTGCGAGTCGGACTCGCGCACCCAGGGTTCCGTAAAAATATTATATGCTGTAACTAAAAATTTACGGTTTTCGCAATTGTTCTGTACTATAAGACGTTGTTTCGTACCAATTTTCAAGATTCTGAGTTCACAGGAACCCTGTAGGTTTTAATTCCCTTGCGGGTGTCGAAAATTTGCGGAAAATTGCCGCATAAACGGCTGTATCTTTTGATTGCGGTGGCTTAGAAGTTTGATTTTTTCACAGCTCCAAGGGACAGTAGATTTGAGTATTTGATATAAATTCGAGCTTGATACCTCCACGCGTTCCTGAGAAAAATGGTCTTGACAGACAGACAGACGGACGGACGGACAACAAAGTGATCCTATAAGGGTTCGGTTTTTTCCTTTCGAGTTCCGGATTATTTTTTGAGATTTAGAATTAGGAAACTTCTTAATTTCTGTAGAGCTCGAAGCACACTATGTACTTGATCAAATACGCCGAGACTAACGAGTTTAGAAAAGTTGAACTTGATAACCATGTACTTACTGTTCTATTCTGCAAGTTCTTCACCCGGCACAGGAGTCTTACGGGATGTCCAACTAGTCCGGTTATATTTCTTGGTGTGCTAGGATCAAAAAACGGAGCATCAGCAGATCCTTGCCATTCCTGGAGGAACTCTGCTCTGAAGCGCCGTGAAGATATGTCCACTGTTGTGTTTTCTGTCGGAGCATCTGTGCCGGATCCAGCTGTTGGTTATTAAAACAAGTTAATGGGTTATTTACGTGCCACAGCCACTTTTGTTTCAATTTCAATTCAATGAGATAATTATAGATGGGTATTACTTGGTTTTACTACTTTTATTATTAGCCTTTCTACTTATTAACTATACTTATTAACTATACTTTCAAAACTAGTAATACATCGAATGTAAGCTGCACACCGATTCAAAAATTCAATAGATATTTCTACTGTGTTATAATTGATAGATAAAGCATAGTAATAAAATAAAGTAATAAAAAGCCTTTATCCTACCATAATAATACATATATCCTTACAATTGCTATTGTTAATTATATTATTTTAAAACTCTTAAGTATCACTTTACTACTCGACATTCTTCGATCCCCGCGGGATACTTCTTGAGGCTGTCTCTTCAGCGCTATTCGGTCTGCCTCTTTGCTCTCAATCTACTGCCATTAATTCTACCATCATGTCCTTACCGCTAACTATTTTAAACATCTATTTTTTATTACGTCGGTGAGTTAACTACCTACTTCCTTATGCTTTGGTTATTCTATTATTTTTGTGGATCCAATGTTTTAGTAAAAAAATAATTAGCTTATAATGAACGTAGAGACCTCTCAGGCTGTTCTGTTGATAGTGTTAGCGATTGCTTGTACATAGACGGATCAGTAATTAATAGCTTACATTTTATAATACCATCGGGTGACTTAACATCTCTTAACATCTTTTATATAATGGAGCGATGAGCGAGAGTAGATAGAGGTCTGCGCCAACTTTAATATCGATATTTTATCACAAACGGTTAAAAAAGAAATTGTTTATTTTTAAATCGTTCAATTTCGAATACTTGACGCCACGGTCCCACCTCTGCCACGTGTATAAATAATATTCGGTTAAACTGTCCTCACCTATAGCATTACCGTGAGTTTGCAGTGACCGTATTCGCTAGCGACTGCTTAAACAACCAGTATGGAGAATAAGTACAGCGCCTCTGGTGGTCACTCAAAAAAAACAGATCGGTACTCGTACCATGAGTCAATTACACGCTTACTATACTCGCTAACGTTAACTCGATTCATCGAGTAGTTTACGTTACGATACGGAGTGACGTGCCTAACTTCGCAGCATACAAAGCTCTGCTCTCTTTCTAACTATACTGAAAAAACACAAAACAAGGACGATATTGGACAAAAAGCTAAGTACCCAAGGCTTCCTTTCAAAAGTATAGAAATAAACCTGCTAATTTAAAGTTATAGAACAGTTAGCACGAGTTATTATCGCCATACCTATAAATTGAGTGATGCAGTCTTCCCAGTTTTTACGATGAAATATTTTTTTTGTTTTATGTGATTAGCTGTATATAGATTATATATAAGTATAATGAATAAACTTAATCTCATTTTATAATATGTTGAAATGAATTTTTAATTTATTTCTCATATGAGCCTGAATTTATCCCTGTTATTTGTCGTTCGTCTTCTTACGCAGCCGTCGCTAACATATTCCACAGTAAATAATGCCTTGTCGATATTATTTAGATAAATAATTATTACAATAATTTATGAAACAAGATCTCTAATAAGCTTTCTCGCTCCAATTTGCTAGTGAAATATTTTACTACAGTCGATACGGTATTTTTCGATAGCGACTGTCAAATCTACGGCAACCGCTACAAAACGTTAGTCGCTAGCGAATGACGTTAGCGTCTGGCGGGCGCAGTGAACGCGCGGTTGACTCATGGTACGAGTACAATCGAAATCTACTCGAAACGCGGTTATTCGGTAGCGACTGTAGTAACGTAATGTATGTTTTCGATAGCATCTCATGGTAGCGGTACTAGTCAGAAGCATCGTGAATGAAGTTCGTTGGGATCATAAAGCTCAGATGGTCAGGCTACCTTTCGAAGTAAAACATCCAGATTGTGTTATAGAAATGCCATCAAAAACATAAATGTGAAAATGGGAGCCAATTCAAAATTAAGAATTATGCGATGCTTGGTTGTCGTCTTCACCGACAACACCGACAGTTGTCTTAAATATCCAGCAGCTGTTGGATATTTAAGACAACTGTCGGTGTCGGAAGACGACAACCAAGCATCGCATATTCTTAATATTGAACTTGGCTCCCATTTTCACATTTATGTTTTTGATGGGATATCATTACTTTTTGTCAATCTTCGCCAAATGGTGCTTTTTAAGAGCGAATGCACGAGTTACTATACAAAATACCCAAATCGCTATAGGTGCACCTCAAATATTTGAAGAGTTCCCTCGATTTCTCCAGGTCCCTATGATCAGATTCTTTCCTGATAACTATGGGACTACCCCTGAAGTATACCGTTTCAAACAAAAAAATAATTTTCTAAATCGGTTAATAGATGACGGAGTTCTGAGGTAACTAGCATAAATAATAATAATAATATATATTTTACTTTTATAAAGTTATTGTAAAAAACCTAGCTTAAAAGAAAGAAATAAATAAGGAGAATAATAATAAAACTAATAAAAAAACTGTCTTCTGAATTTTTTTGGTGTACACACACAATTACCAAGCTGCATGCCAAATTTCAGCTTTCTGGGTCACCTGGAAGTGGGTTAAGTTTTTGATTACTAGTCAGTCAGTCACTCAGTCAGTGGTAAAAATGCCGTTTTTGGAATTGAAAATAATATTAAACCTATATTTATGAAATTTAGGGTTCTTTTTGTTCTAAAGGGTCTTATGTACCAAATTTAATTTTTTATGTTAGATAGATTTGGAGTTATTGGGGGGTCAAAAGTGTCTCCAAACGGTTCGTGTAATATAACACACGCCTGCTGTCCGCCAGTTCCTGGGGTGAACTTGGCTGGACACGCTACCGCGTGTCTAGATGAGACCGCTGACATGTATTATTACTTATTCTGTGCCGCTGAGGTGAAGTAGACTAGAACTACTAAGGTGCTTGTCGCCATTCTGACACCCAGATAGAATCAAATGATCCGAATGATCAACATAAAATGCTCCTAAACACACACTGTAAAGAATTTAATAGGCCTTGTATTAAAAAGCGTATTCAGATAAACAATGAAATGAGGGTTAATGAGTGGGTAACTACCGGAATTTAGAATGGAGTGATAACTTGTACCAGATTTATAAAAGAAGATCATCTCTACGCTTCTATCAGTATGTTAGGGTTTATTCCAATGTTTTATAAACAGTGTACAGTACATAAGCAAAAGAAATGCACTTGAATAATTAAGTAAAATCCTCGGATAATTTATTATCCGAGCCATATGGCTTTAGCCAAGACAGTCTGGAAAATATAAGCTCAGAGACTGAGTGTAAGTGAGTCACTACTCAAATCATTTGGCATCGTCTACCGCAATAGCTAATGCCTTCTGAATGAGAACGTTAAATTAAAGTAAGTAATTAAGTAATAATATTATCCGCGGTTGGTACAAGAAGGAATAGATATCACGAAACACTTGACAAGTTTCAATAAAGAAGAGGGTTATGTAATGTCTAATTGGGGACCAGTGATAAAAACAGAAACAATTACGGTATCGATTTCAAAACAACGTTTTTCTTATAAATAGAGCACTTAGTAAATTAGTATACTACAAACAAGTCAAGGAACTTTGTTCAGTCAGTCTCTGGTCAGTTTGTTGTGTTGTTGTGAGTATTTTATGCCGTATTTCACACTCGGTCAATGTTGGTTTTATTGTTCTCGGACACTTTTATAGCAGTAAAAATTATGTCATTGTATAACTAAATACAAATAATATTTTTATACCAATTTGCCGTGTCATTGTAGTACTTAAATATTAATTTAAATCATTTATGAACGAAGAGTAACTGTTCTCGGTGACCAGAGCGTCAACTCATAATAACTGGAATGGTAGTTTAATTTTTTATTATTATTATTAGGAGTATACCAACTATTACAATGTGCTTCCCTTAATTTATATCCCATCTTAGGCTGTTCAGTGGGCGGACAGTAAAAAAAGCAACACCATCCTTTTCTTTTCCTTCTGTTTATATACAATCGCGTTTCACGCAGCTAAAGTTCATGATCGCATTAGAATTAGCTTTATTTGGACGTTTTTTCTATACAGTTTCTTTGTAATATAATAATACATTTCAAGTGCAGAGAACGGGAAATTCGCAACGAGTGGTAATAAATTGAAACACGACCGAAGGGAGTGTTTTAAATCGACACGAGTTGCGAATTGCCTGTTTGCGCGTGTATCGTACAACGTTTTACAGTACATATGGGTCTTTAAAGTTTCGACATATGCACGTAATCTGCTGATTACCGCACTCGTGCGGTAAAGTAGCACAATATGTACTGAAAAGTATTTTTGCGAATGTGTCATACCGTTATAAGCGGGGCGTTTACGCAACATTTAGCGTGTCGATGCAACATGTAGTGTAGATATAACCATTTTTAGGGTTCCGTACGCAAAGATTAAAACGGGACTCTATTACTATGACTCCGCTGTCCGTCTGTCTGTCTGTTTGTCCGTCTGTCATCAGGGTGTATTTCATGAACCGTCGTGGTTAGAAAATTTTCACAGATGATGTATTTCTGTTGTCAAAAGTTCCGTGAGTACCCTGCGGTTTAAATGTATAAATGTACTTTAAACTAGTAAATAAAATTCATATATTTTTATAGCTAAATAATAAATTCAAGAATAGGTACTTTAACCAAAATCAATTAATAATATTAAAACTCACTTAAATCTGAGAAAAATATTTATTGACCAATGAAACATGCAATTGTGGAATAAGAATCTTGCATAATAGTTAATAACAATAATAGTTGGTGGTGCTCGGTAATGATTTCTAGGTAGAATTATTCAACTGTAAAAATATCTGGAGAATTAATAAAACGCTAAAGTAAATCATCATACGTAGCGTCTACGTTATAAAATATACAGTAAGCCACTTTTAAGGGCTCCAAGTGACTTTTAATCGTCGTTCTAAATTAACAGCTAAGATTAAGCAGTTTTAAGTCTCACATCACGTTAAGGCTTAAAGTCGCAAAGCTCGTAATGACTCAGAACTAAAACCGCCTCTTTTAAAAATTAATGGCTCACTTTGAACGCGGTCTTTGAAGAGACAAAAGCGAGCTACTACATCGCATCTTATGATACAGCCAGCTTCACCCCAGTCATTCAAAAGCAGCGAACCGAGTATAAATAAATATATACATAACAAGACGTATACAAAGAATCCCGTATTTATGATTTACGAGAGCGAACGTCATTTTGGTGAGGCGAATTGTTAGCGTACATTTATTTGGCAACGGAGCAAGAAAGAACGCCTTTATTGCCCGGGTTAACAGTTAATAATGTACTTTTACGTTTAGGATTTTCTCCCGTTTCATGTTACAAATATTTTGCCTTTTGATGGTTGCGTTTCTGGAACGTTCGATTTGGTATTATAGGAGCCTATGATCTCGACTGAAGGCTATATTTCAACTGAAACGAGATAAATAGCATGGTTATTGAAGACGCCCGGCATTCAATCAGTATAACGTTATGTTACTATACGTGTTTACACATGAATACACAAGATACATGGTATCGCTCAGTTATGGCAATGATTAATTGAATCACAAAAATAAAAACATATCTTCTCACATCTTCACACATTTCGTAAACAGTACAAGTAATAGGGGAATACCTAGAATTAATTATATAGACCAAATTAAAAATAATGTTAATGTCATGTCGTACCAAAAGATCAAGGAGGAGGCCTGGGACCGTAGCAAATGGAGAGCCCACTATCAGTTGCACTGACAAGAGCATGTAGCTCTTAAGTGTTTGATGACAAGTGAGATATCCAAATACTGATTAAAACTCTATAGTTATAAAAATAATTTAAAAGATACTGAAACGTAAGATGCAGGTAACTAGCCGTTTTATTACATTGACACACCAACTCAGCGTTTTTCTACGTGAGTTTCGACGCTCCGGGGCGGGGATTAGGCCAGTCCTTTTACTCGTAGCAGGGATGGAATTACTTAAAATTATACATGAACATTTTTTCGGGGCTTCCTGCCTCTCTGTTCCGTGTCATCTTTGAGAGTGGATTTGCAATATTAGGCATAAATATTTTTCCTTAATGACTCATCTGGCTTTTTTTTTAAACTTATATTTTTGTGAAACACGCCCAACGATTGTTATGAAACATGCCCAACTTCTCTTCGTTCTTAGATACGACGTTTTCTTTTTAATTTCTGTAATGTTACCTGCTTCATTTTGGTAAATAAAGCTTTTGCTTAAATAAAAATAGCTCACCCATAGAGCGACACCATAACCATAACCGGTGGTTCATATGAAGTTATTCCTATCTTGTAATCTTGTAAAAGCTAGAGCTAGGTATGCTAGAATGAAAACAGTTGAAAAACACTAATTTAGCTAATGTGATGAACTGTCAGTGGTGCTTGTGCTTATCCAAATAATAAAAGGGCCAGCTAATTAATTATTAACACATAATAATAATGCTCGGACTATTCAGCTCCAAATATATGCTTAATCGAATAAATAAACGGAAAATCTTTGAATTACCCGCGACATCTAATAACAAAAGACTGAACAACTGTGATACTATCATACCTTTGCAGCCTCTAGGCCCGTTCCATCGTAACGGTTCCACATACCGATAACACTCATAATTCATGATTATTCAGGGTAATGTCTGTGTCACACATACGTACCGATGAGGAAGAGGAAGCCATGTAGAAGAGATAGCAATAAAACGGATTTCGTCCCAGTCTGGCCCATCCCGGTCGCGTGCTGAAAAATGCCACTGCTTTTAATATGGGAATTTGTTAGCGCTAAATGGTTTTAAATTTGAATAGATATCATTCCATCCATTGCTTTATCGCGTCGTTAGTATAATAAGAAATACATATTTATTTGCACACCATTTGTTCCAATCCATTCTGACTTGGTATTATACGAGCATTGTACGAGTATTCCTATGGGATTAAGAAAAATATTAATTTGTATTAAGGTTTATAAACATACATAAAATTTAGATATTTATTTATATTTGATGAAACCCACTTCTATTATGAAATGAAATAACTTGTTTAACACTGAAGGACTTCCAACACAAAATTAAATGTATTCTATTAAGGAATCCTCGGCACTCTATAAAATAATTTTATGATAAAAAATGGTAAAAAATGAAAAACATACAATTTTGAGGACTAGACAAAATAATTATTAAAATATATTGAATATGTTGTTACTGTATGTCTTAATTCCTATTACATATTTTTAACACCAAGTACTTCTTCAGAAGTCTTTACCATCTCTAATATATATTTATATAGTTATTGTTCTGTTAGAAATAGAAATCGAAATAGAATTAATTAAATTGCATCTCACTTTTATTGTCGCACTCATTGTCACTTGGTTTTGTATGTTATCGCAAATTGCTTCATATGAATACATATATACTAAACTAATAAAAAGAAGAACAGTATTAACACAGAACAAAAAAAATAGCTTCGTTAGAAACAATTAAGAACACAAAACTAAGACAACTGTCTTATCGAGCCATGGAGTAATAAACTACTAAAGGTATTTTATTGGAATCGTAAATAGGATGGGACGTACCATAGAGAGGAATTCCAATTTGTGAAATGAAAGTTAATTTAATTTGTCTCAACTGTTGAAGGAGAAAAGGAAACGTTTTGTAATTACGTTAATAAAACAAAAAGGACAATGTTTAAAATAAAAAGTAAATGATTGCTGACTTAAAAATTGCTATTTTAAAAAGAACCGATCAAATATTTGTAATATTTGTCTTGCACGGACAATATTTCCTCTCGTTATCATATTGATGTTTTTTTCTGAAATATATGCCGAATGACTCGTTATATCCTCATATCTAAAGAACTGAAATGGAAAAAATTACTGCTTGAGTACTTTTTTATTTTTTGTTTAAAGAGCATGATTTCTTTTGGAGATAATATAAATAAAGAAGAAAAAATTAGGTTACGTCCATATATATTGACCCATCGTTACAGATGGTAGAACCAAGGTACTTGAAATGGGTTGATCATGTCAGCCGAAAGACGTCCACTGGTGGACATAGGCCTCCCCCAAAGATTTCCACAATGAGCGGTCCTGCGCCACCCGCATATATAGCAGTAGTCCACTTGGCACCGCTGGAGAGATTGTAGTACAGCCCAGGTTTCGATCAAATCGAAGGCTTTCTCGTAGTCCACGAACGCTAAACAGAGGGGCAGGTTATACTCCTCAGTCTTCTGTATAACCTGACGGAGCGTATGGATGTGGTCTACGGTGCTAAAGCCTCTTCGGAAACCGGCTTGTTCGGGAGGCTGGAAGTCATCTAGCCTGCGTGCGAGACGGTTCGTAATGACTCTTGAAAATAGCTTATAGACATGGCTCAGAAATGAGATGGGTCGGTAGTTCTTTAGTAAGGAGTTGTCACCCTTTTTGAAGAACAGCACCACCACACCTCTGTTCCATGCCTTTGGAGTTTTCCCTTCCAGTAAGACGGAATTGAACAACTTCTGAAGGGCCCTAAGGACCGGTTTTCCACCCGCCTTCAGGAGTTCCGCTGTAATTCCGTCTTCACCGGGTGCCTTACTGTTCTTAAGCTGTTTAAGAGCCATTCTAATCTCGTACAGGCTGATGTCCGGGATATCTTCGGTATAGTGCCGGGTTAATCTAGCTCTTCGGTCTTCCGCCAGACCAACTTCGGGTCTGCTAGTTGAGGTGTATAGGTGTCCATAAAAGCACTCTATCTCATTCAGAAGCTCAGGTTTGGACGAAACGATTCTACCATCTTCAGTTTTTAATCTGGCGAGCTGGCTCTGCCCAATAGACAGATCTATTGTAAAAACTTTAGAGCCCTTATTCTGCTCGATGGCATCCTCAATACGATTTGTATTGAATTGGCGCAGATCGCGAGTAAGGGACTTGGAGATCTGTTTATTGAGCTGCCTGTATAATGTCGCATCGGCTGAAGACTGCAGAATCATCTCATTCCTTTCCTCGATGAGCCTCTGAGTGGAGATAGAGATCCTTTTGGCTCTTTGAGTTCGTTGGGCCTTAAAGAACTTAGACCCAATGCTATGGACAGCTTCCACAAACCCGTCGTTGAATTCGTCCACATCGCCACCTAGACAATCGAAACGGTTTTGGAGTTCCAGCTGAAAGCTCTCGGGGTTTTGGATTTGGACTGCTGCTGGACGGAGCGTGGATTTCATCAGTCGAGAGCGTTCTAGCTTGACGCATATATTCAATGTGCCTCTTACCAGACGATGATCACTTCCGGTTTTAACCGTACTGATCACAGAGACATCATTGAATATATGCCTCTTCGTCGACATAATGAAGTCAATCTCGTTTTTTGTTGCACCGTCGGGACTCATCCAGGTCCACTTCCTGTGCTCGCGTTTCTTGAAATGGATTACCTTTTTCAACAGATGGTGTTGTAAGTGAATGCTGGAGTTTTCGTTGGCGTTACTACAATTACAATGCATATACTCCGTCTTCTCTCTGCTCACTCGTAGTCCGGCTCTTTCTAGTGCTTCCCTCCACTGCTCTACTATGCGCTGTAGGGTGCTGAGGTCTTCACTGGTGAGCACTATGTTATCAGCGTAGAGCGCGTTTTAGACAAATAGTTCATTATAGTAAAGGTTAAAGATAAAGATAATTTATTTCTAAAATCACGAGTAACAGTAGGTACATAAAGCAGGCATACGTAAAGTTACACAAACTGAAAGTAGGCATCAAGTTATTAGGCCAGTCAAGGGAATACCCAATTCAGGAATAAATAATTTTATTAAAGAGTATTAAATTCGTATTGTATTTATTTACCTACAATTACGAGTACAATTCAGCATTCATTTCTAGTTTTCAAATAAGAAGACACAATTCTCTCGAATTGCGGGACTTTGCATTACATGTGCACGAGGTTTTATTCTTGGGTCGTTTCGTATGAAAACATACGTAGCAATGTTGTGTAGTCAAGTATAAATATAAAACGTCAAATATTCTAAGACTCGTTATGTGTAAGTAATTTTAAATGTACATAATTTTCAACTCTTATAACATTGTAGGCAATTATAAGATGAATTCTAGCATGCGAGCTAGGTATTCGAAGATTATTGGAGATCATACCGTAATTTATTTGGCTTTTACCTCTTTGTACGGACATAAATCCTGGCGGTAGTGAATAATAAAGAGTTAATTCTGTCTATATCAAAAAGGACAAAATTGGGAAAAATAATTCTTCTTAAAATGCGAGTAATTAATTACACATCTTTCCAGTCTTTCTTAAGTATATCATAACTTTTCTACCTACCTATATTAAAAAACCTGTCTGTGTATTAATGTTAACATAAAAATATCGATAAGCGATAATTTAATTTGAACATCTTATTCATAAAAGAACAACATATTTGGAAGCGTTTCGCGGTTGTGTTCGAAAGGAGCTTGGGTTCTTCAGTGGTACTTAATCCCAATCGATAGTTTAAAGACATTGAAATTTCGAACATCTTCTTAAACATACGAATTATATTTGAAGCGATTTACTTTTGTAATCCCATGGCTACAAATAAGTTAATAGTACCACTAACTTGAAAATACAGGCCATATCTATACTTGTTTTGTACTATTATTCTGTTCTTATTGTACATACGTAATTAGACATTAAAACACTCGTGTAATTTTATTATTAAATCGTATCATATTTTAATGCTTTTCTTCTGATATCAATGACATAAACTACTATTTGAGAGACCTATCGCTGTGGGGTCAACTTTACGGCGTCTGGCATCCAAAATTGCGGTTAGACATATCAGATCAAAATTGCAGTATCTTTTTGAACCAGTGCAGTTAGGTTTTGGCACGAAAGGTGCCATGCCTTAAGGACCTACCTTTCATACGACGATTGTGAAATCGTTGTCAAAATTGATGTGTAAAATGCCTTCAATTCGGTAAATAGGGACACTTTGCTGGCGGAAGTAAAAGACAAAATTCCAGAAATTTACAATTATCTTCTCCTCTGCTATGCAGATCCTTCTAAATTAATGTACAAGTCCCATGCATTATCTTCAGAAGTTGGCTGTCAGCAGGGTGATCCTCTAGGGCCAGCAATTTTTTAGTTTGGCCATAAATCCAATAATTCAAAAATTAAAATCTAAATTTAATGTATGGTACTTAGATGACGGAATTCTAGGAGGCGACGTGGATACTGTGCTCTCTGATTTGGCTTTTATTAAAACTAATTTCGAAAATATTGGTTTAGAACTAAATTTTAGCAAATGCGAACTCTTTATTCAAAAGACTTCTTGTAGTTTGGTCGATTTAATACAAAAATTTGTTCATCTGGCTCCTGGTATCAGAATAGTCGACAAATTTTCACTTTGCCTTCTGGGTTCTCCTATTTTTGAAGAATCCTTTCCCGGTTATATTTCTGATACTATTTCTAAATTCCAAAGCCACGCGAATCGTTTACTCGAAATTAGCCCACATTATGCGCTAATCATTCTTAAGTTTTGTCTTTTTGTCCCTAAATTTACATATGTGCTCCGTTGCTGTCCTTTCTGGAAACATCAAAATCTTTTGTCACGAATGGATGACTTAATCAAAACTAGTTTAGAAATGATTCTAAATATTCAGCTAACTGAGCCTTCCTGGTCTCAAGCGTCCCTTCCTATTCGATACGGTGGCTTAGGAATCCGCAAAGTGTCCAGTGTAGCATCCCCAGCCTTTTTGGCATCCACCCATAGCACGTCTGGTCTCATAGGAAATATCCTAAGGGCTTTGCCCACATACTGTGAGATTGCGGGCTTGGAGGGTGCCAAAAATGCTTTTAAAGTTGCTTGCCCAGGTAAAAAAATTCCAGACAACCCAAAATCACAAAGGAGCTGGGAGTAAATATTTTACTGTGATTTAAATTATAATATTCTTCTAAACAGCAGTGCAGGTCCAGATCGTGCGAGACTTTTGGCGGTCGGAACCCGGGAGGCTGGTTACTGGCTACATGCCCATCCCTCGCCAAATACCGGTACCTTCCTGGATCCGACCTCGCTTAGATTGGCGACTGGACTGCGACTCGGGGTCGCGGTATGTACCCCACATATATGCTCTTGTGGCACGGACGTGGACCGACTGGGACACCATGGATTGTGTTGTCAAAAAAGTGCAGGCCGTTTTTCGAGACATGCGACGCTTAATGATATGATCCGCCGGTCTCTTGCCACCGTCAATGTGCCTGCTCTTCTTGAGCCGACTGGCATGGTCAGGGACGATGGTAAGAGACCTGATGGGGTGTCTTTAGTTCCTTGGAGCGTGGGACGGATGTTGGTGTGGGATGCTACCTGTGTAGACACACTGGCACCGTCTCACCTCCAACGGACTACAGTAAAAGCGGGTGCAGCGGCGGAAAACGCCGAAATTCTAAAGCGTAATAAATACAAGGGCCTCGGCAGAGAGTACATGTTTGTACCTTTTGGCGTCGAAACTCTAGGTCCATGGGGTCCCAGCGCGCATAAGTTATTTGCAGAAATTGCGAAGCGTCTGGTTGACGTAACTGGTGACCGAAGAGCTGGCGGTTTCCTCGCTCAACATATCAGCATTTCGATACAGCGAGGAAATGCCGCCAGTATCCTCGGTACAATGCCTCAAGGGCCCGTTTTAGATTTAAGTTAGTTTTAATTTTCTTTATATTATTTTGGTTAAGTATTCTTGTATATATTTTCGTTGTACATAAATAAATGTACTTTCTTCGTAATTAAAGTGCTGTCTCAACTACTATTTCATCACACTTGCACGTAAAGGGTCTTATTGCACGCAGGCGTATAAAGCAGTTAGAGCCGATTTACTTCCCGTGGGGGTCATAAGTATGCGTGTGATCTGATTGGTTTAAGAAATCTACTTGGCTGTGCTCCACAAGAATACTGCTCTGTGATTGGTTAGCAGGTGAAGCCTTCGATATTGAAGCTGAAAATCTAGTTGGTTGCGCAACGCAAGAATACTGCTCTGTGATTGGTTAAAATATTGAAACTGAAAATCAAATTCGCCGCGCACCGCATGAATACTGCTTTGTAATTGGTTAAAATATTGAAACTCCTCTCTCAAGGACGCATCAGCGATCATGGACTGGTACTGGAGGTGAAGCTTTCGATTTTTTACATTAGGTTTGGTACTGGAGTTATTTATTTCCTCACAAATGTGATGAAAAATTTCGTGATTAACTCGGCAGTAAGAAAATTACAAACATTACGCTTTCGGCGTCGGGCTTCTGATATAGATTCTTGTTTGCAATTTTCCGCTTACGCCCCTCGTTAAACAATGTTCTATTAATGTTCAACTCCAGAATCTCGAATCTTCTGCCATTTAGGCTAGATTGCACCAAACCATCTGTGTAAATTTCAATGTATGAACAGTTTGACAAGTTTCTATGAGATGACAGCTGCCGGCGCCATATTTAACGTTGATCAGTCTGTGATCATAAGTTGGTGCAACCCAGCCTTAGTGCTGAGGATGATGAGATATGCGCGAACTTAAAGGTCGAGGATGTCTGCTCTACACAATTTAGAAATATCGGTCAATGGCATGTAGGGCCATCCTCAGTGTGGGATTCCGTAATTGCCCAATGTCTCTACACTCTAAAAAAATCAATAACAAGCAAAAGGGAATACTTAAGCAGCGTTTCATACATATCTTACTAATAAGGGAAGACTTTTACGAAAACTTAAAAATGGCTTAACTGATCATGTCCGCTATAGTTTTCGTTAAAAGTCTTTACTAAGCTTTACTTTCATGATTTTTTCATATTTTTAGACCCGTAGTTCAAAAGTTAGAGGGGGGACACCATTTCTTTTCTTTTGTAATGTATATTTCCGAAAATATTCACTTTATCAAAAAATGTTTGATGAAGACTTCTATACATTTTGAAAGACCTATCTAACAACACCCCACGCCATAGGGATGAAACAAAAAAATCATCTCCACTTTACGTGTAGTCGGCACCCTTAAAAAACTTTTTTTAGATTTTATTTTACGACTCTGTCAGTTTTATATCCATAAAAAATCGCAGCTTTCTAGCATTAACAATCACAGATCAAAGCCTCGGACGGGCAGATGGACAGACAGACAGACGGACATGGCGAAACTATAAGGCTTCCTGTTTGACTACGGAATCCTAAAAACCGTCTTAACTCCACTTAATAATTGATAAAATTATCATAATCCAAAAGTTTGACACGACGCAACCGTGTCGAATTATCGAATAGTGCGCCAACTCACCAAGGAGCGAACTACCAGGTAGGTGAAAAGATCTAGGTACCCATTATTTTTTTGACATTAGATTTCAGACAGTTCTCCTCTACACGTCGCATTACTCAACAGATACCTGTGAAATTTTGTGAGCAGGTTTTATAATTATATTTAAAAAAATGTCCAGTTAGTTTTGGAAATTTAAAATTTTGAAAAAGTCGCTGGGGCATAGTTCACAGAGCCACTAGTCTTATATCATATAATGTCCGCATTCAGGACTTCTAGCCACTAGCCACGAAGCCTGCTACGAGCTTGGTGCCTTTGTTAATCGCCAAGTGTGTTAACGTGCGAACATTCTAGAACGTTCATTTTACTAAGCTACTGTTTAGGTGGCTCGCTGGGTTCTATGCGCTAAGCAAGCCGCCTGTTAGTGCATTTGTGATCACCGCACCGCCCAACTTTTCGTTCCCTATGTCAAGATTCCACGGTACGAAAGTGTAGTTAGGTCGAGCTGTGATAAAAAGACATTCCTTTATGTGGGCTGTAAACAAAATTGCCCCGTAATGCCTGTCACAAATGGGGCCATGTTGTCGGTAGGTACCCTGGGAACTTAAAAGGAAAGGTTTATAAAACTGCTTTAGCAAACAATTTAAAAAACCTGTAACATTTTATGACGATGAAGATAATAAAAACAGCTCGTAACATAACTATCCCTTCTATTTACGCAGTTGCTTACCTCAACTATTTTATATCTAATATTATGAAATCATATTACGTAAAAAATAATAATGAAATAAGTATTAAATAAAACGTTAAAAATAATACCCGACAACTAGTTGAGTTGGTCATAACGTCAGACACATTTAGCACGAAAACCAAACATAGCTAGAATTTACTCGACTAAACATACTTTTAAATTTTTATTCTGACTAGGTGGTGGCAAAGAATGACATGAATTTTATTTTCTATTTTTTACGAGTATGTATAGTTAATACATTTTGCATTTCAAATTCGTTTCATTCTTATAACTTCAATTCTAATTTTATATTTGTTAAAAAAATACTACCTTAGATTATTGTTAAAAAATATATATCTCCTACATTAATACATTTTTGAAACAAAACAAGTACAAGACGTTTGTATTGCTGCTTTAACGACCTCTATTCTGTGACTGTAGTTAACCAGAGACGTGGGCATTACTTCATCTTCATTACTAAATCTAAGTAATAACTGTTTCCTCAGGAGAAAATTATTCTGGATCTTAATTGCAGTAGTTGGAATTCTTTTCCTGACTTCAGACTAGAATTTTAAATTTTAAATTGGTTAGTTTCCCAAAGAATACTAGTATTTTGTTGCTTAGTGGTTTAAATATAGTCAATAGATATAATTATAATATAATTTATATGGAACTTCCTCAGTAAAAATCTAGTTCATTGTTATATAATTAAGCTGCACTTTCAAATAAAAAAGAACGGATAAGTGCGTAACAGACTACGCACAATGAAGGCTACTACTACTACATAGTCCGTATTTAAAACTCTCTTGTCCTTTGAATAAATAAAGATCGCGTAGGTAAGGTGCAGTGTTTGTGCTTGCCTTAATGATGTTCGTAACGTATATTTTATTTATGTATTCTTAAATACATACAATACATACATATATTTAATCACTCCTGTTATTTCGAACGTCACGGCCTGCCACTATTAAGCTGAGTTTTCAGCTCCTTCATCTCCCTGGTTAACTCACTAACCTGACGCATGTGGGTAACCTTCTGTAGTTCTGATGCAGATTTTGTGGCCACAATTTTAAGTCAAAAAAGTATAATGATAAAAATTAGAAGACAGCATTGCATGAAAGAGAAAAACAGTCACTTAGCTACTATAATAAACCGATACGTACTATAAATAATTTATACCAAAGAAAAAACGACTTCAATTTTGTACTTCGCTATGCCACACATAACATTTTTACATTTCCTTCTCACTTGACTACCTGTACTGCTTTTTGTTAGCAAATGAGGTGGTTACTACAGATCCTAACCAAGTCACTTTATATGGGCTGATGATAATAAGAAGTTCCGTCGATTCATCAGGGAACCCATCACTCAGACCTTCAGTTCCTCATCATAAGTTTCAGTTCTACATGTGTATTATAACAAACATTATAGTTGCTACGTCAACGAAATTTCATCGGGATCTTTGAAGTGAGTTCCATATGACAACCGTGATCATCATCACCAGTTCTGCTTCACCAAATTTGTGGCTTTTGTGAGCCAATGCTTGGGTACCAACAGAAAATACCGAATTGCCACTGTCGGTATTTTCTGTAGTTAACTAAGCATTGTTGAAGAAGAACACGTGATTATGACTACAGATGATATATGGAACACAATACACAAAAATATCTAAAAATACCTAGACAATTAGTAGCATAATGAGCGACTAGTTTTTTCTTCAGTTCTGTTTTAATAAACATTTTGTGGGGTTAAATGTTGTACATCCATATCTCTGTTGACAACTTGCTGGGACGTCAGTTTTTGCCGCGAAAATGACCGTTGCAACCCGTGTCGAAACGTCGGTAATCAAGATAAATAAAAAAAAATGCTTTAGCTCCGTATACGAATATTTTTAAGAATGTGTATAAAGCGCGAGAGTTTAAAGTGTGATATATGAAACTCTTCAATGATGTAGGCAAGGCACTTATCAAATTCTGATGAAAATTCGGTAACGTATTAGTACTTCAACATGCAAGATTCGATGAAATTTTGGAACTATTGCTCGTCAAAATATACATTTTAAAGTGGAACTTATGATGAAGAACTTACAAGATGGTGAGTATGGATTCCCTGAGGAATCACCGAAACTCCTCAAATATCATCGGCCCATATAAAGTGACTTGGATATTTTCTGTAGTTAACAGCCTCATTTGCTATCGGAAAGCAGTACAGTCGACTATAAAGAGATCAATCCACCCAAAATTACTACAATCGATCGATTAATTTGTTTCATTTAATTTACAATATAATACAATACAAATCCTCTTTATTGCACACCTCGCACAAATGAGTTAGATACAAACATAAAAAAACAGCAACATGTAAGGTGGGGTAGGGTTAATTATTAATTTACGATAAAAACAGTATACATATTATATCGATACAAACAACATAAGCTAAAAAATTTTTTATGGAAATATTAACTTCATTGTCAAAAATTTGAGTTTAGTAACTTATATTGTCATTACATTTTAAGTAACTTAGGTGCATGATAGACCTGACAAAATGAGCGCCGTCTCGCCAACAAACTTTTTCGTCAGTTTGGCGAGTAAATTTCAAAATGATAACATGACGTAGGTAACTTTTTTAAAATAAATAAATAACATTGTTTTGGATTTGCACTTATCATATATACCTATAATGAAAAAACTACTTATTTTACAATAATAAATTAAGTAACTTAATATACATTTTATTTTCAGGTAAAATTTGTATATTTTCTATTCTGTTGACGTTTTTGACTGTACGTGTGATGAAGTGGGAAGGACATGTGAAAATCACACGTGTGAGGCATGGCGAAGTACAAAATTGGAGTCAGTTTTTTGGGGTATAAATTATTTTCAACTTTGACAGCTTGTTTTGACGGCCCAAGCGCTCAGCGGCGCATCATGCGGGCTCCGGCCGCGGTGTGCATGGGGACCTATCCCTTAATTATGTATTTTTTGTATTTTTTATTTTATATATTACAATTATGTATCTCCGTTTGACTCACGGGGTGAAACTCGGTCATTTGGTAGGCGTGCGTGGGGATATGAATCCAATACATTTTTTTGGGGCCTTTTAGAGAAGAAGTTTAATGTGATGTAGTCTATTTTAATTATCTCTGTTATAGAATTAATCTAAGATTAGACTAAGGTAAGTTATAGTTGTTGAAAACTTTAGTAGATTCCATAAATTGTCTCTGCATCATCTATTATGAAATGTAAGTACTGATTAAATTTTATTTCCGCTACCCTACCCTGAGGCTGTCTGGAAGATATCATTCTTTAGTTTTTTTATAAGACCGCCTGATGTTGGTCTCTACTCACTGTGTCTATATTCTTTTATTGAGGTATGCAAAGTAAGAGTATGTACCTACAATACAACATACACTCCGCGGTGGTTCATGATCCTATGACACTGACACTACTGACAGTGATCATTCATTCATAAAACCTTGGAACGGCGTCGCTTTCAAATCATAATGTTAATAAGAAACTTTTGGGAATGTAGCTAATGAGTTTAAGAAGGAATGTAACATTTACTTAATAATAATATAAAAAGAAAAAAAAATTAATACTACGATGGTGGCAAACAAGCTTACGGCCTGCCTGATAGTAAGCAGACACCTTAGCCTAGGTATACTTGTGACTCCAGAGGAATCACAAGTGCGTTGCCGACCCTTTATTGACTTGAGGATGCGCTGTGTTGAGAATGCCCGCAGACGTCTCCAGCTGTTAAGCTAAAGACATACATATAATATGCATATGCAGGCCCCTCACTCCCAATACAGCGCATCCTCGGGAGCTCTGGCGACCTTACTCACCACCAGGAACACTAGATCACATACTTACCTAAGGGGCAAGTAGTGATGCTATTAAGGCGGAGGTACTTCCCCAGTTGGGTTGCTCCAAATTTGAGCAAGATGACGTTTCGCTGTGCCCTACTTCTTCTAAAATGTATCCCTTATTTCCTTTAATAGGTTTAAGTGACCGAATATATTTGGTGACGTACTGCAAAAGTTATATCGTTAGTCTGCATCGACTAAGGAATGGGTGTATTGATAAACAGCGGTTGATAATTGAAGTGAATGTAACAAAATACGCCAGGTATCTTCGCGCGCTATTATTTGTTTTTGGATGAGGATGTTCAGTATACAGCCGAGCCGATGAACCTCAATGGTAAAGAAAGTAGGTATTGGCCGGCACGAATATCAAAGATTATAAAAATTCAAATTATGGATGGACATATGGAGGTATTTACCTCCTATTTCGTAAAATATATATGTATCCCATCAAAGACATAAATGTGAAAATGGCAGCCAAGTTCAATATGCGATGTGTTTTAGATCTCATTTCTTTTGTCGGTGAAGACGGCAAGCACGCATCGCATATTGAACTTGATGGGATATCATTATTTTTTGTCAAACTTCATCAAATGGTGCTTTCCAAGAGCGAATGCATGAGTTACTATACAAAATACACAAATCGCTAAAAGTGCACCTCAAATATTTGAAGAGTTCCCTCGATTTCTCCAGGACACTGAGATCAGATTCTGACGTGATAACTATTGAAACACCACTGAACTATATAGTTTCAACAAAAACGAATTTTCCGAATCGGTTAATAAATGACGGAGTTCTGAGGTAAGAACTTATAATAATAATACAGCCATGTGGAATGTTGATTTGACGATCATTGTCCCGATAGTCGTCTCTGCGAACGGTCTAATTGCGAAGAGTCTCGACCAACATCTTACGAGAGTCTCGCTAGATGGTTGGGTCACGGGTCAGATACAGAAGGCGGTACTCCTGGACACGGCGCGGAGAGTCTGGAGGTTCCTCTCTCTGTCGCCCTAACCACCGCTAGCTTAGGCCCCGCCTCGCTGCCGGCGGCACTCTAGGTTAGGTTTTTTATAATGCTTTTATATTTTGTAAGTGTATTTTTATATTTTACATTTGACAAATTTATTGTAAAAAACCCAAGTTGTGGAAAAAATAAGGTGAATAATAATAATGATACTGAAAAAAATCACAGTTTTCTAAATTTTTTGTTGTACACACACGATTACACAGCTGTCAGTCATTACTAGTCAGTCAGTCAGTCAGTGGTAAAAATGCCGTTTTTGGACTTTGCGCGAGGGTTCCGTACAACGACTACGACTGGATATATAATATTATAATAAATAATAATCATTGGCAATCTTACACAAATCGACCTAGTCCCAAACTAAGCATTAGATATTAATATTATCTTTTTATTTTCTATTTTCTTTTGACATTTTGATTTTATTCTACAAACTTAATACTTAATACAAACCTATATATATATATATATATATTATTTATGTTTTGACGATCCTATTGTGAATTTTACTACATAATTATTTCTTATTTTGACATGTCTACAACAATTTATTGTAAAGAAGAATAATAGCATCAATAAATTGCTCTAAATAATTAATTAATATATATGTTAATACATGTTATAACTGACGATTCGAAAGTGCTTGTTGCTAGGACTAATTGAATAAAGAATATTTTAAATTTGCAAAGCTTGTACTATGGGTACCAGACGACAATATACATACTTATATAGATAAATACATACATAAATACATAGAAAACATCCAAGCCCAGGAACAAATATCCGTGCTAAATGCACAAATAATGCCCAAGCCGGGATTCGAACTCGGGACCTCAAGCTTCGGAGGCAGTGTCACTACCAACTAGGCTAAATAGGCCGACCGAATATAAATATAATGAAATGAAATATAATGAAAGTACCTAATATTTAAAGAAGGATCCGTGTTAAGGATCATATCGTAATAATTTAAAAATGAAACGTTTATTTTTAGTGATATTTATATACGAGTACCTAGGTAACTTTGTTATGAAAATTTATGAAAATTACCGGGAAGTTTTATTTAAACTAATCTAACATACAGTGTTTATGGAGGAAGTTTTTCTTGGAAGTGTTTTTACTGGGGCTACTCGTAATTGGCTACGGCACACACTCAGGCTCTCAGGTGCTTGAGGTGTTGTTTGTGCTTACATACCTTCATTTTTGTTTTAATATGGATATGGTTTGATATCATGATTTGCATTAAAAACTCAGTAAGAACGCTGTAAAATGTTTGTTTGAAAAGAGCTCAGACTGGTTGTGCTAGGGTCAGATAATATGTATGCGAAATAGTAGATAATTACATCGCGAAAAAAGTAAAATTTTCAAAAAAGTCATTGCTACAATGTAGGTATTATAATTGATAAATGCATTCCGTTTTATATTGTTTAGCAAGAAAAGTCACTCAGACCAATAAATTAAACATTATTTTTCAAACGTCTACTTTTCTGTTTCGGCAACCACTTCTCTGAATTTACGCAATAAAAAAGACTACATAAAGTTTTAATAAAACCGAGACTTCATTAAAATCCTTTTTTATCCTTGTGAATTGTCTGAAAGATGCTGCCGTATTACTGAGCCTACGTTATTTACCCGAATATTTTTTGAACCTCTCGTTTGTGGTAAACTATCGGATGATTGCTCCATTAGGACTGGATGTGACAATCGACTTCAAGTCCAAGCTTTATTGATCCCGTGCACCTGTTCAATCACCTCTAACGACCCAACAGACCTTTTATTCTGTCCAATTTTAATCTTCGCCAGCTATTTCTAAAGTCCCTTTTTCTTTAGACGGTAGTTAGGACGTTTGGGTTACTAGGTAACCTTTTATTCAATTTACACCGGCCACAATGATACAAGGATGACCGCTCGTTGAGGTTGTCCATTTTATTGATGATGTAACATAAGGCATGCCTATTGTTAGGGTGAATAGCAATGACAAAAGAACACGTTTTTAAGGTTTTTGGCTTTACGAGTAACATAATGTATTATAAAAAATTATTTGACACAAACACGGAAATAGCTAAGCATTTTTAGCATTTCGTAGATTATCAATTTTTTGATTCGGAAATCCTTGAATCATGAAATGTAGAAAACCACGTTCCACATATCACGTAATGTAAATTCAATAAATATATCAACAATTGGCCCTAGAGTAAGCTCCACAGTTCAAATGAATATCACGGATAGTTCAAATACTAACCTTACGAGGCTTGCATGACGACTAAAAATGAGTCCTGGCCCCTGACACGAGAACACGCCGCTTTGCTTGATATTGCATCTCGCCAGCATAATTCAAACCATTTCTATAATTTTACAGCGTCACATCGTAACTAAATTTATATTGCACCACGGCGTGTATACCGCTATCGAATAAAAATTGTATATGTACATTATGATTCAAGTGCGAGAGGTGTATCATTTCGCACGAGTGTCGAGGTGTCTTGGCCGAAAATAACACTTCCCGCACGAATATCAAACGACGTTATTATTTCAGTTGCGAAAACATATCAAAGAGATATAAATAAAACAGTAATTAAATGAATGCTTTTCTTTGCCAAAGTTACCTTTAGATTGCACGTAGCTGGTCAAGATCTTGTGTAGTTTATATACATTTTATATAATAATTGTATAAATCGTACATATCACTTTACATTATAAAAACAATAGAAATCAATCACAAAATTAAATAGAAAAATTATATAATGCAAGATGCACGAATGAAAAAGGTAGATTAACTTGTAATTGATAAACTTTTTCTAATCTATCTATATATTTATATAAATGCGCATGTCCTGACTGACTCATTCACTCACTCATCAACGCACAGCCGAAACTACTGGGGCTAGAGAGTTGAAATTTTCACTGTAATTCAGGTTAATGGCGTAGACAACCAGTAAGAAGGGGTTATCAGAAATTCAACTCCTAAGGGGGTGAAATGGGGGTTTAAAGTTTGTATGTGGATGGAGTAAAATTTTAGATGAGATATTTGAAACTTTGTGTATGGACTCCTCATTACAATACAAGAAAAAAAATTTGTGTTTTGGAAAAATCCACCCCTAAGTGGGTTAAATAGGGGTGCAATGTTTGTATGGGGATGGCGTAAAATTTTAGGTGTGAGACTTGAAACTTTGTGTTTAGACTCCTTATTACATTACAAGAAAAGTAATTTTAGCGTTTTGGAAAAATCCAACCCTAAGTGGGTTAAATAGGGGCGGCAATTCCTGACTGACTGATTTGATCAACGCCCAGCCCTAACCGTTTGAGCTGGAAAGCTGATTTTTTCACAGTATGCTGTTTATATGACGTAAGTAACCACTAAAAAGGAATTTTTAGAAATTTAACTCCTAAGGGGGTAAATTTGGGGTTGAAATTTTGTATAGAAATAATGTGATTTTTAAAGAAAAAGTGTAAGATTTTGTACAAAGACGCTTCATTTAAAGATATGGACAGTACGTTCGCAGTACTTCGAAATTCACCCCCATGAATGCGTAAAATTGGTGTGAAAAGTTGGCATGGAAAATATGTAATTCTTTGAATAAGTAGTCTAATTTTCATACACGTTGAACACGGATAAGAAAAGTACTTTTAGTGTATTATTAAACGAGTCTTTTATTGTGTTTAAAGGAGTGATGGTTAAATATGTGCTGAAGATCATGTACAGGTTTGTCAGTTATTTTCATTTTATACATAGCAGGTTACATTTACACTTAGGTCGCAGAATGTGTTTCCGTATTAATAGTTTTATTTGAAAGTTTCTTATTTCCAATTAACATATTTATAGTAACTCTGTACAGACAAAAAATATATAAGAGATGGTCGAGGGTACGACCACTTCTCCAAGACACTCAGACGGTATGTGCGTATGTAAATTGTGTTTAGTTATTGTTAACTTGGTATGTCCTTTTAAACAACAACAACATAGGCTAAAGTTTATTGTTCTGCGCGTGCAAAGCCGCGGGCAACAGCTAGTATTTCATGGTTGGTCAGCATTCACACAAATTAACAGCTTTTTTGGAAGAAATTTAAGGAGGGATGGTAGTTTTAATACATTTAAACATGAACAGTCAAATTGTTATTGTTGCGATAGAAGTGGTGTTTAAAAATTTTAAAATGTATATTTTGGCGTAAAAAGGTAGCTTTTATTTATAACGGCCCAGCGGTCTTGTAAAATACCACAGATAAACTTACTGAAAACAGTTTCGATTTTATTTGGATAACTCGTTATATTACGAAATATGTAATTTTAATATTTCAAATATAATAAATGTAGAGGCCGAAGATGTAACAAAATATAAATAAACTAATTAAACATAAAACTCTTCGGTGGGATCTATGACTTGGAGCAAAACAAATAAAAAAATACGGGCCAAGTGCATGTCTGGCCACGTGCAATGTAGGGTTCCGAAGTTGCCCACACGCATCGAGAACTTATATTCACTTTGACGTATGTTTGACAGACTGAGCTAAGCCGCGGACAGATGGACGGACGGACGGACATGTTGAAATTATTAGGGATCCTTGTTTACTACGGCACCCAAAATTTTTCATCCCATAACATTATGTGTAGAGGAGGTACCCAAACATTTATATTAGATAATTACCATCCGTATATGAACCTAGATGCTTTGATTTTAATCATACCAGGCCATAAATTCACCGTTTTCCACGGCTTTTGTTTGTGACATTTACGTCAGTTATATGAATATTGTGCCCCACCCATCGCTACTCAATTTGTTAGGCAAGATATCTTATACTGTGGAATGAAATGGATGGCCTTTCTTTTTCAGAGGTTTCTAAGAATTTATCTTCCAGTAACCTTGTTCTTGAACAACTTACCCTAAGAACACATGTCTGAAACAATAAGTGGCTTGAGTTTGCATATTCATATTTATTGGTATTATTACCGTTATTCATTTAAACTTGCTAGCGTTTATTGAGTTTTTATTTTCTTCTTTTATGTAACATTAATTACAAGTACTTTTCTTTAGAAATACTGCGCTCTAATTTTCGCTTCGTTTTACTTTTCCAATTGTGTGAGAACAAACACAGCGCCGTTGTTTGCTCAATTTGGACCAAAGCCATAAGCACAAGTTGTAAGTGCTTTAGGTACAAAAAATAAATTAACTTTCAGCTTCAAGTTTCGATTAGTAAGTAGGTGTAGTGTTTTAAAGAAAAATAAGGTTGTTAAATAATAGCTAGGTACTTCATTCGGCATCATTTGGTTCAATGAGCCTGTAAAGTAGATATTACAATTCCACTGTACTGAAAAGGAGTTATTAACTTTAAGACAACATTTTAAACTCTGTATTCAAGCATTTCTAACCCCAATATACCTATATAGATTTTAGTCCCTCATAATAGGCATCAAGAAAAAAATATTATAATTCCCCTTCAATTTGAGATTATAAGTTTCCGTCTTGTACCCTTTTTTCCATCCTATTCGAACCTTCTGCTCTAAGATATCTCAAAAGTAAATTGGTTTTTGATACCCCTCGCCCAGGCTGTGAGCTGCGTACCTCCCGTGTTCACAAATTATCTATGCCTTTCCACTGCACTAGTTTCATGAACAGGCAGGCATGCAGTTGCCGTACAAGCAAGCCAACCCTGGAATGTACTCCCTCTCAACATCAACATCAGACAAGCCCCAAGCAAGTTTGCTTTCAAGCGGATGCTGTATAAGCATCTGCTTAACAAAAATTCGGCTAGAATCTATCCTTATAATTAAAGTATATGTACCTTTATTGGAGATGTATTTTTGTATTGATACATGTTAATATTGTTAATATGTAGTATATAATTAATTACATTTATGGGGCACCCCATACATGTAACAGGGGGGTCAAAATTTTTTTTTCAATGCACATAAGCGTGTGGGGTGGATAGGCCTTTAAAAATGACATAGAGGTTTCTTAAAAACTTTTCCATTTATGTCAACCATTAGTGAGATATTAGCTGTCAAAATCGTAAAAAATGTGTCCCCCTCACCCTCTAATTTCCAAACTATGAAGTTTCAAATTCTGAAAAAAATTATATAATATGCAATTATAAATACTTTCAACAATTTTTGGTTTGAACAAGATAGGTTTAACGATTTTTGAGTTATTACTGAAAAACTGTCTTGCCCAAACAAAAGGGTGTAAGTGCCGTGACTTCCCTATGAAGATACGGCCTTTTTTGATTGACTGTATTGTATAGTGATTTTAAATGTAGATTACGAGGTGTCGGTACGGAACCCTTCTCTGTGCGTGACCCGACACGCACTTGGCCGGTTTTTTATTGTTCTTTGCACTTTTTATAAATTGCTGTTTATCCCAATTGTTGGCTGATATGAATGTCATTTGGCATGAAGCCCGCCATTTGTACAATTATGTTTTGTGCAATGAAGTTTAAATAAATAAATAAACACATTTGATTGCTCTTCACTATATAGGTATTAAAGATAAGATATTTTCTCCAACACATTACTATGCGAGTCGACGTCGTGTACTTCCATGGACCATTAAATCTTTACATTCGTGAATTGAATCTACAGTGGGTAGTCTACATAAAGTACGACATGTGAAATTAATCAAGACAGAAAAACAAAACAAAAGATACATAAATAATGACACGTTTATTATATTGATTTAATTAATAGCATGGTTAGATATTTCAAACACATTTTAAAGTAAACGGAGCACTTTTACTTTAAAAAATTGCACAGCTTTCTTAAACGAAGAGGAACTTATCATTTTTAGGGTTCCGTTGTCAACTAGGAACCCTTATAGTTTCGCCATGTCCGTCTGTCTGTCCGAGACTTTGTTCTGTGATTGTGAGTACTTGAAAGCCGCAATTTGGCATGGATGTACATATAAATCAATAATTCTGACAATATGGTAAGAAAAAAAAACATAAGCCCTACAAGTAAATTGTGGTTGTTTTTTTTTGCTTAAATCCTATGGTGTGGGGTGTTGTTGCATAAGTCTTTCAAAATGAATACATGTCTTTGTCAAATTTTTGATAAAGTGAATATTTTCGGAAATAATCACTCCAAAAGAAAAAAAAGTTGTGTCCGCTCCTCTAACTTTTGAACTGTGGGTCCAAAAAATATGAAAAAATCATGACAGTAAAGCATTATAAAGACTTTCAAAAAAGAACATAGCGCATATGATCTTAAAGTCTTCCCTTCTTATTAAAAGACGTTAAAAACTGCGAAGGTTATCCCTTTTGCTCGTTATTGATTTTTTTATATTAAGTTCATTGGGCAACTACGGAACCCTACACTGCCATGGTCCGACGTAATTCGTAACGTAGGTAGTATGTAACTTTCATAGGTAGTTCATATTGGCGTTCATCCAAAATTACAATTATTAGAATCCCAATAAAACTTTATAAGGTTATATATTGTGATTAAAAAATATCTGGCTGACTGTAAGGTTTGCTAGCCGTTCCAAATATAGCAATCCCAAATTACAGCTAGTAGCTAAGCCAAAAAAACTGACGACTGGACAGACGGACATAGCGAAACTATAAGGGTTCCAGCCGTAAACAAAAAATAATGTCACCTCTTGGCTGGGTTTGAGTAGTTACTAACCGAGTGCTCCCATGCTTTGGAAGGCACGTTAAGCCGTTGATCCCGGAATGATTGACAAGCCTAATTCATTAAGACCTAGTTTCCCCCTTGGGTTGGAAGGGCAGGCTGACAGTTGCTACTGTAAAAACTACTGCTTACGCCTATTCTTGGGATTAGTAGATAGCGGACCCCGGGCATCCTTCAGGGTGCAATTGTACTGGGATAACGCTAGGATGATAATGATGTACTCGTACGAGTACTTTTACCACCGTACTTGATCATTTTTGATTTCACAAAAAAAAAAACCCTAAATGCTAACGGTGACGATACAGACCCGATAGGATTTAGCTACACTTATCTGTCAAACTAATTAATGTATTAAGTTTCTAATGTAATTAAATAGATAAATAAAAGAACAATATCACTTAAGACTTTATAAAAACTTAAGCTCGTCAAATGATACACACAAGTCCTCACAAATTCATATGTCTGGTCGATGCACCTCCTTTGGGAGTGGCTAGGTGACATGCGCGTTTACGTTTTATTTCTATTGTTTCTAATGTAATTAAATAGATAAATAAAAGAACAATATCACTTAAGACTTTATAAAAACTTAAGCTCGTCAAATGATACACACAAGTCCTCACAAATTCATATGTCTGGTCGATGCACCTCCTTTGGGAGTGGCTAGGTGACATGCGCGTTTACGTTTTATTTCTATTGTTGCATGTGAGAATTCAAATAGAAAGGCATTTATTCATTAAGCCTTGGCTAGCCTTTAGGTGACTATTCATGTGTCAAAGCAGAAATACAACACCTACGATAGGTAACGACGACATTTAGGCAATCAAACTACGTACCTACGATGATGATACCGTACTGTTTGACTCTCTCGTGTTATTTAAAAAACAGGATACATAGAACTGTCCGAAACTGTTATTTTTTGCATAACTTTATCGAGTAAAATCTACTATGTAATTGTAACTATATAAAAACAAAATAATATCCGCTGAACAAAGAAATATTTGATCTGCCACCCACCATAAAGGAAGTAAGATTTATAAATTAGTAGTTATTGGGACAAAATTAACGAAAAAAAAACGTTTGTTACAAGCTTTTATTTAACTTGCTATTGTGTGTAGTCTTATCATCAAAATTTGCAATCATTGTTTGAGGCCACTTGACGGTATCCGATTGAGCTGAAATTAGGCATAATTGTGTAAGTTCGGTGACAATTGAATATTAAGGTACCACCAAGCTGATCTGATGATGGATACGGAAGGCGGCCATAGCAACTCCTATACCTCACAAGATAAACCCATTGTGTTAAAGATAAACTCATTGGAATAGTCTTAACGAGAATGAAGGCTAGTCGGTATAACGCCACTATTTTAGTATGAAATGTAAACTTCCCGTAGTTTACAAAGTACAACATCATGTTGGCAAAAACTAGCTACTATCTAAGGCAGGCCATTAACATGATGCAAGAACTGGTATGTCATTTTTATTACATTGCAGGGTTTGGTCGAGTTCGTCTTACCTCTTCCCGCGTCAGACAAAATTTGCGTCTACAACGGTACTGTGTACCGGCCACACCAATGCTCAAAATACGGTGACGGTACGGATTCGTTGTGACGAAGGTGGAATAACTTATGAGTTAAAAACGTCACGCATGAGGCACGTCATTGCGTTTACGGTGCGGCAGCGGTGTGGACGGCCCTTAAATGTCCCCCTTTCGCACATAATATTACTACTGCGAAAATGAAATTGCACAAATGCGCTACTGACAATAGTGTCAGATACTTCGCGTATTTGAATTTGATACTTCGCGTTCATAAAAGACTTATTAGAAGTCTGTTTGTCGTCTTTATTTGCGTCTACTTGAGAACACACAAAAAATATTGAAGCCTTGTTGTGACCTTATATATATCAAAGCATTTCAGGGATGTCGAACATTTCAGTAATGAAATGCCAACGGGCGCAACCAATACACGTTACACGTGTTGGATATATCGCCATCGTGTATACCGTATTAATAAAGGGGTAGTTGAGGGTAAATTTTGGACCAAAAAAGTCTGTTAATATAGGTATCATACCAGTCGCAAAAAGTTGTGTTATTGAGTAAGGCTGCATTTACACACACGCGCTATGCCGCGTACGACGTCGCGTTCGTTGACGTTGGTGCAAAAAAGTCGCCAAGTAGTGTTTTGCACACCATTGTACAGATCGGTACTTATGTAGTCGTCCATTTAAAGAGCTATTTTCTCAAAAAATCCCCTAAAAGTAGACGTTACTCTTTACATATTGGAGGCAAAATGTACAGTTGTTATATGGTCACTCAATAATTAAAACGTAAAATATGCAGGCTCGCCCCACGCGACAACAATGTTTCATATAAATTCCATTATTCGAGTTCCAAGCTTTTTATGAAAAAAAAACAGCCATACAAAAGATGACACAGGTCGTTTACAGCCAATTCAAGTAGTTTTTTTCTGTTACGCGTTTATACGCGACGTTTTTGTAAGTGACAAATAGTGTAGTATATCCGATGCTTTAAAAAATACTTCCACGGTCGTAAAACTAATTCTCAGCCTGCATTTGCCAGTAAAGAACTAAAGAAAAAACATATTCCGCATCCTTAAATAAAAGTCCTCCAAGGGATAAACAACGTAGTATCTCGAAGTTTTTTCCGGGTCGTATCGTTTAAGATTGACTCGTCCCCGCAGGCATTGCAAAGTTTCTTTCTTATGAGATCCGTCCTAAAAAAACCCTTTCATAGAAGAAGTGAGTTTTATTGAAGAATCATATTTAAGGCACCTATTTAAATGGGCAGATTAATCTAAGACGTTGATTATGAGACCCGTTTGATTTAGCTTTGAAATAGGTACCTTTCTTAAGTAGGCAGAAGAAAACCTGTTCCATGTAATTTGTTATATTATTAAAATTTATGTCATTCCAGCTGCTTGAATCTTTGATAGTCTTACAGCCCAACATTTTGAACCGTTTTGAAATAAATCTGACTAGAAAATAATAATATTTCTATTGATACCTCATTTTTACTTAATGCCTGTTTTGCCGTATGTATTCAAGCAAAACAACTAAATGACAAATTCAAAATAATATAGATTACAAGGAAAATTTGTATTTACTTTAAATTCTTCATCAAGCAGCATTTGTTTTTTCATGAGAGATATAATGAAATTAATGTCACCAGCAATATCATCTCAATATTCAAACTAGATTGAAATAAAAACACAGCCCTTCATTGAAATGCGGAACATGTTTCATTTAAACGTGTCCGAATTCTAAACTATTCCAGAACTTTCTATTAATCGAGGGGAAGTGGGTTCAACTAGATTAAAAATAGATAGCATCGTTTAGTACGGTACCTGCAAAGCCGGTGTACCGCGGAATTCACCCTACAAAATGGCTTCTGAAATTAGATGTGCGCCTGTAGAACTGGATGCTCAACTTCAATAATTTTATTAATATTCTTGTCCATGAATTAATTACAAAAAAAAATATTTAAGTGAAAAAAAATTGGGGATTAAATATAATCACCACCAAAAAATACTTTTCTCAAACATGCAATGAAATATTGATGTTATGTTCCTTATAATAAGCTGCGAAGTATGACGTTTCAGGTGCGGCTAGGACGCCGGCAAAGTCCTCTTTTTGTAATTTCCATTTCACATAAATTTATGGCACAGGCATCATGACATTCTGCCACTATGCATATTAAAAAGAATACTTCTTGTTTGTTGTTTATTACATTGCATTTTTGAAAAAACCACTATTTATACCTCGGCCGGAAATACGGAGTTGCCCGCCTCAGACCTATCCGTATGCCCGTCTATATGTCTTAGGCCGGCAACCCCTTTCGTCCCGGCCTCTGTAGTAATGTACTATTGATACCCTAAGCCTTACCAAAAAAAAAATACTGAACACCAAAAAAATAATTCTACTAAAAAAAGGAGGTTACATTTTGGCGCTCATTACCTATTTTTGGGTCAACAATGATATGTCTGGAGACATTCCCCCTTATTCATAAAACCTAACAAACCTCTGTTAAACTAAAAATTGTTTTGTCTCTTTCTCACAAACATAAATGTCAAAGTGACAGATAAGGACAAACCAACTTTAGCGGCTTGTTAACTAATAGAGGCTGAGGGTGCAAAACACTACGAGGCTCTTTAATAAGATAGTAATAAATATGCTATACATTTGGCTATAATTTCATATGAAAATGGTGGTTAAATTTTGGTAATCGTTTACTTTTTTTGGCAGTAAAAACCTTTTTTTTGGCGTTGCATTTTACAATATTTGGTGATCCGTTAAACATAAGCCAAAAATTTGCTTACTTTTTGATTTCCATTTTAATTAAATAACGATTACATTCAATAATGGTAAATTTTTATGACAATAACATTCCCGAGTCAGGTTTTTATTGAAACAAATTCTTGTGTAACGTTTTAAATGAAGTTTTCACAGGGTTACATTGTCATTTTATTAAGATACTGATAGTTGTAATTATTCCATTAATAGGTTTAATAGTCCTGATTCCAATTAGTGACGATCAAGACATCTTATTAATAAATATAATTTCCAAGGAAATGAATAACCAAGTTTTTCAAAAAGATATAACTGTAACGACAAAATTTGACACTTTTCGAGCATGGTAAAAGGCTTAGGAATTTAAAAGAAAAGGAGGATCACGGATCAAGCTTGTAATCAACAATGTTAACAATGAGAGCTTACTACTCATACTATTAATGAAGGATTCGTACTTACGTTGATTAAAAACGTACTCAGCTGCGTTTAACGACGGCTACAACGAACCTTCAGAGTAATGTCGCGTTCTTGACGTAAAATGTTTGGAAATGTAACTAATTTAGCTAATGGAAAGAAGCAATGACAAGCCAGAGGCAAAATTAATTAAGATGCCGCGACAGTTCCGCAATACTTCAGATCAGAATCATTTTATTTATACCAGGAGAATCCATTAGGCCGGGCATGTCATCGTGACTCGGCAACGAAGTACTACAAAGAACTGCCTAATATTTACGATCACTTATTCGTCTGTCACTTTACCATGACAGATTGCCGCTCGGCGGCCGACTTAAAGCTAATCGCACATGAGCAAACGTTCCCGCCTACGACACACATTTGAAAGTTATCACCAACTTAATCGAGAGTTCACGGCGTTGAGTAATTCTCAACATATCGTACTCCGTCAAAACTTTATAGTATAAATTGCTTCGGACTTGGGTTCAAAGTGTGAAGTTCGCTTTCTACTTGGCTAATGTTTGGGGGAATAAATCAATTAGTTATTTTGACAAGTGGCGGGGTCGCGGGGGAAGCAATCGGCGCGGGCGGGTCCCGTGGCGTTACCGGCGGACTGCGGGGCTTGTCGCGGTAGCGGCAGCGCGCATGCGCCCTTGTACCACGAACACGCTTCTCGGTACATTTTTCTCATTACCCGTACCAGCTAAATTGCGAAACCGCCGGCCGTTGAAGGTACGATAAAGCGCCCGCCGCCAGGGGATGTTCCCACGAAACGTAATCACTGGAACAACAAGCCGGAACTACCTTTTTTCTTTCCTAGTAATTCACACCCGACTTAATCTCATAATTGACCGGCAAATTAGCATAAAGTCTGTACAGCGGATTAAATTTTAGCAGAGTCGGGGATAAGTGAATAATTTAGAGTTTATTTCCTTCCAACAGGGCTTGTTATCGTCGACCAATTAGCGCAATTTGTTGTTTATAGTTCAACCACTAGCCGGGTAGGTTAATTTCTAAATTGGGCTGGTTGCGAGAATTCGGAACTGAGGTAAGTAATTTAAAAGCGGGTTCTTGTAAAAGAAATGTGAAAACGCAATAGTAATTTCTTAAATTTGTTTTGTGTGGATAAGAATCTAATGTTTTCCAGGACCTGCCGGTCAATTGCGTAACGTTATGTACGTTCTCGTAGGTATGTTGATCCATATGTCATTATAACAATATCGAATTTTGAAACTATTTATAAAAAAGTAGGTACATTAGTACATTTCATCAGAAGTTTTGATTTTTCGCTGTTAAGTGTAAATTTAATCGCAAATAATAAAGGTGTTTTTACTCGACTACGCCAGAAGGAGGGTATATGTTTTTCGAGACTATGTATGTATGTATAATTGTTTGGATTTTAGCTTAATAGGTGTCGTTAGATTCGTATTTACTTTGAGAAAGACACTGAGAGTGACATTATATATCAAAATATAAATAAATAAAAACAAAATGACGGATTTTTGGTGCCAAATTCAAATGTTTGGCTCACTCTGCAGCCTCAACGGCTCGAAGGATTTTAGTTTCACAGGTGTCGTTAGATTCGTATTAATTGTGTGTATTGTGTGGTGGTGGTGGTGTGTATGTAAATGATGGTAGTTTATTGGTATAGATCTCCAAAATATCGTTTTTTTTATATTTTAATTTCTCTAGTTTAAATTCATTTATTTTCCAGTACGAGTATGTAAACCCAAACCACGTTTTTAAATATAAACTTTAAATACTTAAGACAGTTATGACAGCATTTATAGCATTGTTTACGAAATATCATTGACCTTGAAAAAAAATGTGAGGTATGTAATACGGTCGTATAACGCGAATTTTAATACTCGTCGCGATGAATAGTAGAAATATTTTAGGAATGAAAGCTCGTCACGTAGCCGGCGGCTCCCAGGAGGTTCGGGAAATGCCAGGGCGTGCTCGACTCCGATATGAAATGGTGCCCTGAAGATACATATTTCTAGCTGGAAGGAACAAGTCGCAGAATCGATTCAATCTGATTATGCAACCTTTCAAATCGGTTTTATTTAATCCCTCGATAGTTAATACTTTTTATGAATACAAAACTAGCTAGGCCCAATGACCTCCGATCTGTAACTCACCGTTTTCCCGTTTTTTTTAAAGGCTAATCGTATTAACAACAATAATGTTTACCGAAATAGTATCCCATATTTACTTCAAAACTTATTGTGTTCGATATATAATAATACTAGCATTTGCCCGCGCCTTAGCCCGCGTACTAAGCGAAATTTTTAACCGTCTACAAAAAACAGGTTCGTATGTTTGTCCACGATTATTTCGCGTTTGGCTGAACCGATTTAGATGAGGTCTCCAGAAAAGTAGTTGTTACATTCTGGGATTAAAAAAATGCTAAGCATACGATGCTACAAAAATAAAGTGAGGGACAGTTTCTCAGTTTGATATCACAGAAACTTTGATGTGAGGTTCATTTTTTCCATTTCCTCATAAAAACTATGTAAGGGTAAATACATTGTCCCGTGAAATGGTTACCTTATTCTAATTTGTTTCGCGATGGTACTTACAGCATTTTTTGTTGGTTTAGTGCAATAATTTTCAGTTAAATAATTTCTTTGCCTCTGATTTACGAGTATAGTGCCACCCACAAAAAATTGTAGTGTAAGGGACATAGTTTTCAAGACAGAATTTTTATATACATAAACATATATACCAATCGAAGAAACGGAAAATTCAGAACAAAACTGTATTTAACTTATTTTAGCCACTTTGTCCCTTACCATAATTGAACCTACAGTCGACGACAATGTTCATTCCAGTGTCTCTATATCAGCAAGGTGTATTACTTAATTCACTATGACATGAAATATATTCAGCGTAAGATTTTAACTGAGCCCTGTCACTGTACTCTTACTTGAACTCAGTTATATTAATAATAAATAATGATTCAGATATTCACAGCCCGTAAATATATACTTCCACCCAGTGAGTTTAATACGCGTTGGTACTGGTAAATATAAGTGCCCAGTGGGTCTGTTTTTAGGGTTCCGTACCCAAAGTGTAAAACGGGACCCTATTAATAAAACTCCACTATCCGTCCGTCTGTATGTCTATCTGTCTGTCTGATCGTCTATCACCAGGCTGTACCTCATGAACCGTGATGGTTAGACAGTTGAAATTTTCACAGATGATGTATTTCTGTTGCCGCTATAACAACAAATACTATAAAACAAAAAATATATTTTACGAGGGCTCCAATAGAACAAACGTGAGTTTTTGCCGTTTTTATAATGGTACGGAAGCCTTTGTGCGCGAGTCCGACGCCTTGTTAGTTTCTTTGTAATAGTATCACATTCTCGTTTCAAATGTTTTGCGCGCCCTGATAAAGTATTGGAATGAATATGTGTATCCTACTGAAATGCAAATACCACGCGAACTATTCAATCTTTACTTGAGAAAAAGCTGCTGAAAGTCCCTACCCTATTAAAACTATGTTATTATTTATTTACGAAATACATATAACGATCTTCCTAAAAAGGCGTGACTATTATAATATTACTCCGAACAATACACGGGATTCTGTATGTTACATATGTGGACTGTGTTGACATACAAGTACTTATCTTTAGTTGTATCTGCCTTTGTAAGTGTAACAAGTCCGCGGCAGATGATTTACTAAGCTGCTTGTTCCGATGCTTACATTGGTGTGTTGATGTTCACTGCCCTATTTCCTCACCTTTGAAAACCTGGCTGTACAAAATCTAAGACTGAAGTTCATTCGCTCTACGATGCAAGCAAAAGTTTTTTTAAGCGCGCTTTACCTTAAGAGTCGCATTTAAGTATAGGTAAATCACAGATATAGTTATAGAAAAAAATATGCATGTGGGCGTAATAAAGGCTATTGTAGATGTATGTATGCAGAAGAATAGTTGAAAAATGCGCCCTCATTACTAAAAAGTTAAGTTACAAACTTTTAATACGTACTAATACTACTAACGACTATTATTCTCCAGACTAAATCATTTTAAATTTATACGTAAAACGCGTTCCAATTACGGCGTATTTTTGGAATATTCAGCAAACTTGGAAAAATGAATAAAGAAATAAGCATCATGTGAATACCGCCGGCTTTCGTGAAAGCTGGGTTAAAGATAATATCGAGGAGTCTAGGCATAAAATTAAGTTACGAGTACTTATCGAATGAAAGCATGTAATTCCATCCATCCATCCTCCTAGCGTTTTTCCCAGTACAGTTGCATCCTAAAGGATGCCTGGGGTCCGCTACCTAATCCCAAGAATTGGCGTAGGCACCAATTCTTATGGAAGCGACTGCCATCTGACCTTCCAACCCTAGGGAGAAACCAGATCTTATTGGGATTAGGCTTGTCAAGTGAGTGGGCAACTTGACTGTTAAAAGTTCTCAAGCCGTCCGGAGGCCTCGAACTTGGCTTAACGACTCCTATATAGCGTGCCTTCGGGAGCGCTCAGTTAGTAACCACTCAAAGCGGTCACCCATCCAAGGACTGACTTCGCCCGACATTGGTGAACCTCGCATACCGCACGCGGTACGCGGGCGCCGCTGGGCCACGAGCGCTCCATGAAAGCATGTAATTGTCAAGTTAATAATTAAGCATAGACTTATAGCAGACAGCGTATTAGTATAAATAATAAAATGAGATTCAATGAGTGGGCAACTATCGGAATCCGGAAAAGTACAGATAGGTAATTTTTATTTTTGTTAATATTTTTTAATGTTTTTTATACCAACTTTATTGCAAAAGATCTTATACCACTGACAAACGCTCCATTCGTATCTTAGGGATTATTCCAAATTATTTAAAAAAAGCGTACACAACAAAACAGTGCACTTGAATAATTAAATAAGGTCTTTGGATAAATAATTAGAACCGAAAAAGACATAACCGATGCAGTAAAACTAGCCATTTAATTTATTTTCCAACCTTTGAGAAGTGCAATGTTTGGCACCGTCCACCACAATAGCTAAATTTCTTCTGAAAGCGAACGCAAAATTGGATACATTAAGTTTCAAATTTCATCATATTTCTCTTCTACATATACTGCAGTCTTTTAATATATAAAAAAAGAATGACTACTACACTCTACTTTAATTTACAAAATACCAAAGGGATTGTAGGCGGTCCGCCGATGGTGAAATAACACACGTAAAGACTTTGTACAGTTTATATACTATACAACACATAAACAGGGAAAAGACACAGATTATATACAAATGACTAAGTATACGAATCGACTATTTACACGAAAACAGAACATTAAGTGCGTAAACAGTATAAATAATGCATATTGACAAGCGAAAAAATGTACAAGAAGACGCCCGAAAATCATCTTCTATACATATAATAAAGCTGAAGAGGGTCGAAAGTCTGTACATGGAAGATATTCGAAAAAAAGTTGGCTGGGGATACTTAGAATTGATAACAGAACACATTCCAACAGTTTTTAGAATTTTTGTCTGTTTGTCTGTTTATCTGTTTATCTGTTTGTCTGTTTATATGAACGCGCATCACGTGAAAACGGCTAAACGGATTTTGATCAAAACTTTACTAATCTGTCGAGTAAATACTCGGTCAGGTTTTAGGCTATAAAAATTGTGCGAATTTGGGTTTAAAGGGGGTAAAAAGAGGGGTTGAATTTTGTATGGGAACTCCTATAATCCATGAGTTACAGCAATGAAAATTGGTAAGCATATACTTGACGACAAAGGAAAAACATCCTCATTCAAAATTTGTGAAATCTTAAGATAGAAACTGAAAAAAAAGTAAACGCAAGCGCTGCGCCGCGGCGCTGCCCAGTGTGCGCGCCAGCCACCACGGTCTCTTCAAATTTTGAACACTATTATTAATTAACTGTGACTCTAAACCCCAATTTCAGTACCGTTTTCTAGATTCAAAAACTACATATATAACTTTGTAATCCCACTTATATTATAAATGCGAAAGTTTAGATGTTTGGATGTTTGTTACTCAATCACGCAAAAACGGCTGAACAGATCAAGGTGATTTTTTGTATACTAAACAGTATATAATCTGGATTCACTTATAGTATACTTTTTGTCCCGATAATCACTCTCAAAGGGATGAAATCGGGGGTGCAAATATGGTCTATGAAACTGGTGATTTAAATCCTCATACGCCATTCTAAGCTTTAAGTTTCAGCCCATTGGAAGTATAACGGCGTGTCAATAAAATTAACTTAAGCCATAGTAGAATTGACGTATTGTAAACAAGCTGACGTTTCGATATGTCTAAGCCGAAATTTCATAATTCCTTCTGATTGATGACGCTATTTTTGAGCATAACCTTTTAGCAATTAGGTCTATTATTGCGTGTAAATCAATATAAATTTGCGATACTTTGGAATTGTTTGTCTTCATATGCTTAAATACAAAAACAGCTGCTTCAATGCAGTCTTTGTATCAACGGTGTACACTTTAATTTTGTCGTGTAATTTTTTTCGTAATTGGTGACCCTTCAGACTATAATAACTGTTTGATATAAGAGATCACTTGGGCTGGGCAGCCCAATCGTCAACATTGACGGTTGAAGCACCTTAGATCTATGCACAAAGTACAATATATATACTGAGATAGAGATACCAGTAAAATACTCCACATAGATCGTAGCGCCGTTGTGTATTTAGTACGAACTAACCGCACGACCGCTGCATCCCTGTCACTTCAATATGCAAGTGCTATAAAGATAGCACCAAGTGACATCGGGTACAAACAAGTTAAAATAACATTTCCATAGAAAAATTCGTACTTCGAGCTGAAAGGCCCCTGGATCTATGCTTATCCCTATACATATAATACAGCTGTAGAGGGTCGAAAATCTGTACATTGAAGATATTGGATAAATCTATGGAGCGATTGGAGGGCCCTTGGCATCGAAACAGAACACATTTCAACAGTTTTAAGAATTCGTGTCTGTTTGTCTATCGGTTTATATGTCTAGGCAGTGTTACTCTCGGCCTTCAGCCTCGCGTGCTGCTCCCTTACATGAGGGGCCCGCTCTGTTGGCTATCTTGCCACTATGTGTGAATGATCGGCATGAAGAGCCCACTCTGTGTGAATGATCTGCCTTTAGACTCGCATGCCTTGCCCCTCTGCATCAGGCCTTCGGCCCTACATAAGGAGCCTGCTCTGTTGGAACTCTCGGCCTTCGGCCTTGCTTGCATTGCCACTCTGCTTCAGGCCTTCGGCCCTACATAAGGAGCCCGCTCTGTTGGGACGCTCGGCCTTGGGCCTCGCGTGCGTGTCACACGGCTCCGGGCCTTCAGCCTTATATAAGGATCCCGCTCTATTTGAATGCTCGGCCTTCGGCCTCGCATGCCTTGCCACTCCATTTTGGCCCGTTAGTCATCAACTTTACATGAAGAATCTACTCTGTAGCTCGGCCTTCGGCCACGCGTGTCTCGCCTCCCTGTTTCAAGTCTTCGGCCCTTAACCTTACATAAGAAGCCCGCTCTGTGTGAATTCTCGGCCTTCCGCCTTGCATGTTTTGCCACTCTGCTTCTGCCTTTCGGCCCTCATACTTACATGAAGAACCCGCTCTGTTAGGACGTTTTACGGAAGAACTGCGTAGTGAGACTTTTATCATTGTACATGTAATATTTTACGGGCTTTATTCGTCTAGAATTTCATTCAAAATCATTTGATATTCTGACATAAGCTTAATCATTCGTTTTGAAAGCACGAGCACGTAGCACCAACTCCCGTTACAATCGGACACTTTTAATTGAAGTTGTAGATGATTATATATTATACCTAGGACAGACTGTCCAGTTAGGTAGGTCCAACTTCGAGAAAGGGGTAATTGTCGAATCCAACTCGGCTGGGCAGCGTTCGGGAAGCTACGGCACATCTTTTCGTCCAATAATCCGCGGTGTCTCAAGACGAAGGTCTTTGACCAGTGTGTGTTGCCGGTGATGACATATGGCACTGAAACGTGGTCGCTTACTATGGGCCTCATAAGAAGGCTCAAAGTCACCCAAAGAGCAATGGAGATGGCTATGCTGGGAGTATCTTTGCGTGATCGTATCAGAAATGAGGCCATCCGCAGTAGATCCAAAGTATCCTACCTAGTTGATTACTAAGTTCTGTTACTCGATTTGCAAACTCTTTTCTTGCGTTAAAACAAATGCTACCGAAAAAATAAAAAATGACATATAATGGCGGGTTGTCAGTTATAATTTTATAGCACACACATCACTTATCTCGTCATATTTATAATGGATTGGGGTCTAAAAGAAAATCGTGTCGCTGTAATTGCGTTGCACAAATGCGGGCATCCGCCAAACGTGATTTTGAAGTTGCTTCAAAATCTGAACATCAACAAACAATTCGTTTATCGTACCATTAATAGGTACAATAGTACCCGGAGCTTTGATGACCGCAAGAGGTCTGGAAGACCACGCACCGTTCGGACTCCAGCTCTAATAAAGGCAGTGAAGGCGAAAATCGCAAGAAACCCCGTTCGGAAGCAAAAGTTGTTGGCAATTCAGATGTCTGTGAAGAGAAGCTCCCTTAAAAAAGTTATCAATCAAGACCTTAGACTACACGCTTATCGTAGACGGAAAGGTCATTTGCTTAATGGACGATTGAAGACTATGAGGCTGAATAGAAGTCGCGTGCTACTGAAGCGGTACGCACAAAATGGCCACCGAAATATATTATTTACAGACGAAAAAATTTTTACCATTGAAGAATGTTGTAACCGCCAGAATGACAGAGTGTATGCAAAAAAACAGTCAAGAAGCGAGTGTAGCTGTTCCGAGAGTGCAACGAGGCCATCATCCCTCTTATGTCATGATTTGGTTAGGTGTGTCATACTCAGGGTTAACACAGGTCCATTTCTGTGAAAAAGGTGTCAAAACTGGGGCTAAAGTTTACCAGGAAACCGTTCTGGAACCAATAGTGAAGCCTTTAAGCCACTCTATATTTCAAAACCAGCCCTGGGTCTTTCAACAAGACTCAGCCCCTGCACATAAGGCAAAAACAACTCAAGCCTGGTTTCGAAGCAACAAAATTGACTTCATTGCCCACGAAGACTGGCCCTCCTCCAGCCCGGACCTCAACCCCCTGGATTATGCTATATGGCAGGTTATTGAGGAAAATGCCTGTGCTAAACCCCACACAAATTTTGACTCCCTCAAGCGGGCCATAGTCAAGACAGTGACGGAATTAGATATGACAACCGTGCGTGCCGCTATTGATGACTGGCCTCGTCGTCTGAAGGCCTGTGTTCAGGCCCAAGGAGGCCATTTTGAATGAAATTGACAAATGTAAATCCTGATTGTGTGTACTTCATTTTAATATATAATTTATTTAACTTTCGTTAGTATATTTTATGTAGATAAGGATTATTACAGTAACATAACTTAGTAACCAACTAGGTACATAGCCCTCCGAACCGCAAAACTTTAGTGGCAGTGGGCGGGGCATATTGCTCGTAGAACCGTTGGCCGTTGGGGAGGAAAGGTTCTCGAGTAGGATCGGGGATGCAAGTAAGGTCTATGAAACGGGGTGGTTTAATCCTCATACGCCATTCTACGATTTAAGTTTCAGCCAATTGTGAGTATAACAGCGTGTCAAGAAATTTAACACAAAGCATAGCAGAATTGTAAACAAGTTGACGATTCATTATGTCAAAACCGAAGTATCATAATTCCTTCTGGTTGTTGACGCTATTTTTGAGCACAACCTTTTCGCAATAAGTTCTACTTTGCGTGTACGTCAAAATTCATTTGCGATACTTTGGCATTGTTTTTATTCATATGCTTAAATACAAAACAGCTGTTTCAATGCACACTTTGTATCGTCGGTGTACCATTTAGTTTTATCGTGTGTATTTTTTTACATAATTGTTGACCCTTCACACCATAAAAACTGTTTGATATAAGAGATCACTTGAGCTGGGCAGCCCAATCGTCAGCATAGACAGTTGGAGCATCTTAGATGTACACTTAGAAGAGGGTCGAAAGTCTGTAATTGGAAGATATTCGAAAAAAAGTTGGCTAGGGATACTTAGAATCGATAACAGAAATCGTTTCAACAGTTTTAAGAATTTGTATCTGTTTGTCTGTCTGTTTATATGTCTAGGCATCACGTGAAAACGAACGAATGGAGTATAATTTACCCTCATTAATATGGCAATTGGATCTTCGGCGACGACATAGGTCGGCCTTCGGCCTCGCATGCCTTGCCACTCTCCTTCGGCTTTCCAGTCATCAACCTTACATGAAGAATCTATTCTGTTGGGAGGCTCGGCTTTCAGCCTCGCGCGTCTCTTCTCTCCGCTTCATGCCTTCGGCCGTCATCCTTGAGAAGCCCGCTCTGTGTGATTATTCTCGCATGCCTTGCCGCTCTGCTTCCGGCCTTCGGTCATCATACTTACATGAAGAACTCGCTCTGTTGGAATAACGTTTTACGGCAGAACTGCGTAGCGAGACTTTTATCATTGTACAATGTACATGTAATGTTTTTGACGAGATTCATTCGTCTAGAATCGGTACATTTGATATTCCGAAATAAGCACTTAATGATTCGTCTTGACCATAGAATTTCTAGGGAATGTCATATTGACTGAAATCATTTCTTAACGGGGTGTAAAGAAGGGTGATAGATTGTATCATCATCATCATCTGAGGCGTTATAGACACGGGTGGGCCCTAGGCTAGCCTGGTCAAGCAAATATCTCCAGTCCGATCTATTCGTGACTTTCCTTCTGCAACATGTCACCCCTAAGTTCCTAGTGTCCACCTGAGCTTGAGAAAGATTGTATGGGAAAACAAGTAATTCTAAGGCGAGAACGAATTATACGCGGACGAAGTCGCGGGCAAAAGCTAGTAATATCAATAAAACACGCGCGCTGATCGCGGTGGCCGCGCCTGCCAGCCAGCCAGCGCGCGTGCACCATGGAGTTTGGTGAACGGGTCGTCTACAGGGATATAAATAGTCGCCTACAAATATGTACAAGCGTATACACATAACATAGTTGCACAATTACAATATAAAAATGCAGTCCCAAACATTGCCCTCCCTTTGACGATCGTATAGCGGGATAAAAACTAAGGCGATTAATAATAAACCTTAGTCAGCAGTCTCTGTAAATTTCAGCTTTTTTTTTTCAATTTCCTTATAAAAGCTCAATTTTTGCATGCCTTTCATTTTGTTTGGCCCACAGAGAAGAAAAGACGCGTAGTTACAGAAATTATTATTTGCAAGGTCTAATAATGATTTTTCGTAATGAAAAATCGAATTATTAGACTACTTAGGTACTAAAATTACTATAGATAAAGTTCAGCCACCTGCCCAAGTGCCCAATGCCGGCAATGCCCCATGAATGGTACGAGTATACACGGTGACTTGTTATGGTACAACTAACTACAATTGTACAACATATTAATCAAGCTAGTTTATTCAATGTTTAAGTGTTTACATTTCAATAGTCTTAGTTGTTAGTTATTAAATTATTATATTACTAGATGAAAACCCGGCTTCGCTCGGGTGAAATAAATAAGAAAGAAATAAAGTAAACATTTATTCGTGACAGTTATAAAAACTTTACAACAACGGATTATGATGAAACTTCGTATAGAAATATAGTCTGTAGTCTGGATTAACATATGGAATAGGGAGTAAAAGATTACGCTGACGATGTCACGGGCAAAGGCTAGTATCTTTGCAAGTTAATCCTAAGCATTTTTATAAGGGTAGTATTTAAAGGCACATAAAAATGTTGACACCGTAATCAGTACTGATTTGTATAGCTAAAATTATAATCGTTCATTAAAATTCAGTTCAGATGTGTAATTGTTAAATATTGATGTGCCAGTTAGTATTTTTGGTGCGAAGTCAGAGCTGCTAACGCGAACGAAAACAAATGAAGTTTGTGTATCTCCCTCTCTGTCGAACTTAAAATCGAGCGACACAGAGGGAAATACACGATGTTCGTTCGTTTTCGTTTCGCGGTAGCAGCTCTCTATTCTCCGCCAAATTCTATTAAGTGGGGCCCTTTACACTCAATTTTAAAATTGTATGGGGTCTGTTACACGCTTAATATTATCACAATACTGGTGTGTCAATATTATCGTGGTTTGCAAAATCGTATGGATTTTTCTTCAATATTCATTGCACGTGATACGGATCGTGATATGAGTATATCACGTGATAATATTAACCATGTAACAGGCCCCTATGGATGTTGCTTCAATATTCAGTATTTCGCGTGATAAAAATAACAGTTGGTAATATTTTCTCCAATTAATGGAAGCTATTTAACAACTTGTTCCGTTTTGCCAAAGGTATTTCACATTCCGATACGCGCACCATCCAGAAATAGGAGCCGTCAGACCAGAGGGCCTACCGCGATCTAAAAACGAAGTATTTCCCTCTCCGCGCTCAAATATGCAAGTGCGACAGAGAGGCATATATATTTAGTTTTTGGTTGGTAGCACCTTAGTCCTAGCGCGGCGGACGGTCGAAGAAAGTCAAAGAACATTCCGTGTGTTGTCTATCACACATATAATTTTTTAACTTCCCATCGACCTATGAGCGTCATGTAACAGGCCCCTATGGATGTTGCTTCATTATTCAGTGTTTCACGTGATAATAATAACAGTTGGTAATATTTTCTCCAATTAATGGAAGCTATTTAACAACTTGTTCCGTTTTGCCAAAGGTATTTCACATTCAGATACGCGCACCATCCAGGAATAGGAGCCGTCAGACCACGATCTGAAAACGAAGTATTTCCCTCTCCGCGCTCGAATATGCAAGTGCGACAGAGAGGCATATATATTTAGTTTTCTGTTGGTAGCACCTTAGTCCGATCGTGGCGGACGGTCGAAGAAAGTCAAAGAACATTCCGTGTGTTGTCTGTCACACATATAATTTTTTAGCTTCCCATCGACCTATGAACTTTAAATTAAGTGATAATGTTTAATATGAAGTATATTTTACCAAAAATATCAATAGGAACCCTCAGTGTGCGACTCCGACGCACTTGGCTGGTTTTTATTACATTTTGAATTTTATTTCTCTTATAGTAAAATACCCTATTCGTTTTAAAGTTGACGCCTGAGGGCTTACCGCGAACCAAAAACGAACTATCTTCCTCTCTGTCGTTCGAATATACATGTGCGAGAGAGGCAGATACTTCGTTTTCGGTTCGCAGTAGCGCCTCTAACGTCCGAGCGCGGCGAACGGCATGAGTTAAGGGTCTACTCCGAAATTCAAAATCCTAACTTCGTATGGTGCCGTCTCTTTCACTCTCCTGTCATAGACTATATGAGTGAAAGGGACGGCACCGTACGAAGTTCGGATTTCGAATTTTGGAGTAGTCCCCCAGTACCACTAAGTTATAAGATAGAGCGAGATAGGGATAGAATTTTGCTAGACGTTTAAAAGCCATAAGTCACCTAGTAGTTTGTCACAAACAAAATAGAGACGCAGCTTTAAGATGGCGGACAGACTCAGCAAACATTCAAGTGGTGTCCTTTACACGATTAATATTATCACAATACTGGGGTGTCAATATTATCGCAGTTTTCAAATTTGTATGGATTCTGCTTTAATATTCACGTGATACTTATCGTGATATGAATCCATGTAACAGGCCCCATACATTCGCTCTGAAGGCGGTTGTTGTGACAATCAGTCTAGCTAGCACGATAGATTATACCGTTACGTTTTATGTGACGTTTTAATACATTTCGCCCATATAACGTGACGGTATAAGTTATCGTGCTAGCTAGGCTGATAGGTGTATAGAACGCTTGAAAACTACAAAAACAAAACGCTGCAGACGCGGCTAGCCGAATCCACACAATGGGCGATGATGGCCCATCACCCAGAACGCAGCCCAGCAACCTGGCCAACATACCGGACGCAAAAATAGTTCACGATTTTCGAACGTAGCTATAGCAATATAGTCTGTGGGCAATATGGCCGACGTTTTGACATCAAATTAACACTTTTAAATGCAAAATACGCGACAATCCGAATTTTGCGGATACATATGTTCAACACAAAAATCGTTATTTTTATACGTTCTTCAATTTGAGACAGGTCTCGTTCGGGTCTACCGTACCCCTGCACGAAATTATTAATATAGATTACACTGATCCCGATTGGATAAAATCCTCCTCAATTCCCCTCCATATATCTCTATCTCTCGCTTTCTTCATCCAATTTTTTCCCGCTCTTTCGGCGATATCATCTGCCCACCGTTTATATGGTCTTCCCTTGGTTCTTTTTCCTTCAGGCCCGAACCACTTTGTAGTTTGTCGGTATATCTGGACACACATGGCGAGACCACTGCCATTTTAGGCATAAACTAGCTGTTGCCCGCGACTTCGTCCGCGTCTTCGCTCATATTGGTCGCAGCGTGATGTTATATAGCCTAAAGCCTTCCTCGATAAATGGACTATCCAACACAAAAAGAATTTTTCAATTCGAACTAGTAGCTCCTGAGATTAGCGCGTTCAAACAAACAAACTCTTCAGCTTTATAATATTAGTATAGATTAGTAATTAGTATAGATAAACATATCATTATTTTAATAATCTATTTTCTTTGGACCCTTGTTAGAAAGCTTAATCAAGAAAGTTTTTTGGGATTTGTACGCTGGGTGTTATTCTGTTTTTTTTATCAATTATATTTCAGTGCGTTTCTTATGCGACTTTTGCTAATAAACATGGAGATTTGCATTGCGCGTTTAGTTATTTGCCATGAAATATAATTGTTGATATTTAAGGCATCTGAAAAAAAAACCTGGAATAAATAAAAACTATTTTTACGTAACTTTTTCATCGGGATTCGGCATTAACCGAAAAATCATAAATTGACAATATTTCATAATCTAATGCTTTTCGGACATGTTATCACGTGAACTTCTTTTACTAAAAAATAATTAGACTACGTTATATCTCCCTCAAAAGGGATGAATTCAGTAATCAGTCAGTCTGAATGAAAATCATTAAAAATAGTACATTACTACAGAGGCCGGGACGAAAGGGGTTGCCGGCCGAAGACATATATACGGCCGAGCGAAGCGAGGCCGGATAGGTCTAAGGCTGGCAACCCCATATTTCCCGCCGAGGTATGTATAGTGCTTTTCTCAAACATGCAATGAAATAAACAACAAAAAAATCAATGTTTTATTTTTTAGTGGCAGAATGTCATGGTGCCTGTGCCACAATTCATGTGGAATGGAAATTAAAAAAGAGGACTTTGCCGGCCTAGGCCTGCAAGATTTGTATGAAATTCCATTAACTACCTCTTGTCCTAGCCGCACCTGAAACGTCATACTTCGCAGCCTATTATAAGGAACATAACATCAATATTTCATTGCATGTTTGAGAAAATGTTATTTTTTTACTTATGTTTTATTATTTAAATTAATTACTGATTACTGGTGATACCTGTTTGAGTAAATAAACGATTTCACCTAACCTGTATTAATATCGAAAAGACGTGTTAAAAAGACGATAAAAGTGCATCCAATACTCGTACAGGATGTGTATATAATGCAAGAAGGTTTTAACCTGAAAGTCTATCTATAAGAAATCTAAATAATAAATGCTTCAAATTTCAATGAGATTATACCAATGCAATCTCATTGAAATTTGAAGATTTCGAAATTAAAATGTTGTCATTAAGTGTCTGTGTAAAATACTACTGTGTACTATGATATTTAAACGTGGCTGATTGTTGAAGGGTCATTCATTGCCTTACACGTCTCGCATCAATGTCAACGTAATGAACGGCTGACATTTTGTAATTTTGAGTGCTGCTATATCTATTTATTTTGATTGAAATGTCGGTATTTGATACCTTACAATTTTAATGAAACATATTTGTGTGAGACACGAATGGAGATTTTTATATACTCATCATCAAAGCTAAGGTCCTTTTGATAGGCTTCTGATAGACTCTCGTTCATGAAAATCTCTTACCAACCTCATCGCATAATATATAATTTTTAATAGTGATGAAATATTATTTCATTTTGTCATGTTGGATGGGCACATTATAGGTTGCAGATGGTCGCAGCCATTACAACACCACTATTTGCTCTTTAGTTATGTGGTGTGGTTCTGGTTTTTGGTGGTGAGTAAGGTTGCCAGTAGTCCCACCCGCTTGTGATTCTTCTGGAGTCGAAAGCGTCAATAGGTGACGGCGTCTGCTTACCGTCAGGCAGGACCTAAGCTTATTTGCTACCGTCGTTGGATCAAAAAATATATAGGTATTTGAATACTTACCTACAAAAATATATCTTCTTTTAGGTGCAGTTTAATAGGTATATGTACATATCCGTTCGACCTTATGCTAGATACAATTTTAGTAATTATAAACATTTTGTAGCTTACGAGTATGTTACGAACTTTCTAAAATCTTATGGATGTTTGGAAAACTGAATATTGGAGCTTTTATTTAAGTATATTTATGTATTTACATAAGATGATTATATGATATGAGACTTAGTACATTATGCAATGTTTTGAAGTGAGTAGGTATTTGATAAATCAAGTCTCATTTCTTAAATGTAGCGTTTGCTTCTGGGCCAAAAAAAACAGGCGTTACGCGACACTCTTCTTTGCTCCATTGTTTATCTGACCTTATTCCGGGATTTTTTGCTGCCTGCTTGCAGCTGGGAAAGTATAAAAACAATGCCTTAGGCGTAAGCACTACGATTTTTCCTAGAATGCCTCAATTTACATAAAACAATAATTCGTAAAACTGCATAACCTAAAATGATTTTGCAGTGTATGTTATAAATTATACATAGGTATTATTAGGTATAGGCATATCTTAAATTAATTTAATTCGTTTGATTTTAGAAATTGGTTTTATAGACATGTTTACGCGTATTATGTTTTGATGCATTACCGGAATAAAACATTACATACACTAGAAGGATTAGTTCGCTGTACTTATCTATATCTTTTCTTTTCACTATGTACGAACAAAATACCTTTCAGTTTGAAATAATATATTGTAAGGAATTTTAATACAATAAATCTTTTTTAGACAGTTGGAATGGTTAACTATAGGTATTTTGGTAACTGAGTTCAGTCATATAAAATTAGTTCTCATTTGATATCATAGTACTTAGTAATAATGTTTTGCACATGATATGTTGCACGTTCATAAAACAATAGACGGACTTGAAACATACATAAATACTCTCTCAATAGTACCTATACCCACGTACTGTTTAGAGACTTGACAATACCTGCTTCCCGGCTCCGCCCGACACCTGACGGGTGTGGCGTGGCAACAAAGATTATTGGTACTGTAAATCAACTAGATTGGACGGTACACGCGTTCACTAACCAATATATATCACGCTGGATACAATATTTCCATGGTTAGGAGACTTTTATTACGCACGTGCAGGACTTGTGTTTATCAAACATTATCATGTGTCTGACCAAAGCGATGACGTATGCAAATTGCAAGTGCTCTGATTTGCTTCGCTGAAGTTAGCGTCTCTTGGCTTATTGAAAATGAGTATTAAAGTTTTTTTTTACCTTGTCGAAAAGTACACTGACATTAGCTCATGTAGGTACTTCTTGGGCTGCGTTCAGAAGAGATGGTTCATCTACCGGCGAGAGATTTTCACCACATATCGCAAATATCTACTAGAATTGTTAAAATCTAATTTATATTAAGTACCTATAGTTGACACTGTCCTGGCCAATTCTAATCTAAATGTGCACGAGCAGAGCGCATTCATGAATTAATATACAGAATAAATAGCATTTTTTACATTAAAGTATAGGTATAGATCGTGATATACGATATGATTTTTAGTACCAAATTATTATCCATCAAGCTAACTTTGTTATCCTAGTTCTATAACAATGTTATACTTTGTCTTATATTGTGCACGTCTAATAAATCGTACCTCAAACTAGCCAATCATCTTCGAGTTTGTTCCGACTTTGTGTCCGCGTTGGTGCTCCTGTTATTTATTAGCTTTGCCGATATCCTGGTTACTAGATGAAAACCGTCTTTGAACCGCCCTCGGTATATTATACTGCAAAGAGCGTAAAGCTAGGAGTAATTATTGGTAAATGTATTTGCTTGCTTCATTTGTGGCATGCAAGAATATAGCTTAGATATTTTGACAGCATAGATGCGTCAGTTGGACCGTGAACTAAATTAGGTTGTGAAAATATAATAGTCGCCGAACGCGAATTCATATTGCCGAACGCGTCGCCTGTAAGTTCATAAATTAATGAGCCCTACATTTGTAGGTAGGGGTGCTATTTCAGAGACAAGTCGGCTTTTCTATTTATTGACGGTATCCAATACAGGACAGATCGTATTTCAATGCGTCTGTTAGAGGTGCTGTATACAATATCCCATCAAAAACATAAATGTGAAAATGGGAGCCAAGTTCAATATTAAGAATATACGATGCTTGGTTGTCATCTTCACCGACAAAAGAATTGAGATCTAAATGGGTGCCAAGTTCCGTAGATTCTCTGAAATGGTGCCAAGTCCGGCACTACATTGTTTACAGTAAAACTAATTTACTGCGACTTAATGCATTTTAAGCTTTAACTTGGCAGTTTTCTTAAATATCCAACAGCTTTTATGGTATTTTAACATACTCAATAGAAAACTGCCAAGTTAAGGCTCAAAATGCATTAAGCCGCAGTAAATTAGTTTTACTGTAAACAATGTAGTGCCGGACTTCGCACCATTTCAGAGAATCTACGGAACTTGGCACCCATTTAGATCTCAATTATTTTGTCTGTGAAGACGACAACCAAGCATCGCATATTCTTAATATTGAACTTGGCTCCCATTTTCACATTTATGTTTTTGATAGGATATCATTACTTTTTTTCAATCTTCGCCCAATAGTGCTATTTAAGAGCAAATGCACGAGTTACTTTACAAAATACCCAAATCGCTATAGGTGCACCTCAAATATTTGAAGAGTTCCCTTGATTTCTCCAGGACCCTATGATCAGATTCTTACCCGATAACTATAGGACTACCACTGAAGTATAGTGTTACAGTCTAGTCAGCATTCCTGGGCTGAGGCGTAGCGTCACGGCGCGGGACCTGCGCGGGGTGCGGGCAGAGGTCGCGAGGACCCATCAAGCATTCGGTTTCGGTGATTAGGACGTGGTGGTAGCTAGTAGTGTAGCTCGGGATAGTTACATTGTGTTACTTTGTAATCGTACTAATTTAGTTTTCGTGTATTAAATAACTTTGTGAAAATTGGTCCTTGACTTCTGATTTTATTAGATACCGTTTCAAACAAAAAAGAATTATCTAAATCGGTTAATAAATGACGGAGCTCTGAGGTAAGTAGAATAAATAATAATAATAATAATAAGAAAAAAAATGAATAAAGAGTAATAATAATAATAACTTGGTGGCCAGGATTATTCACCAGCAGCTTGCTCTTCTATACGGTCTTGTGGGCTTCGAGGTTCCGTACTATAAGTACACACCTGCGCCAGTTCTCGAGAATGGTCGTACAACGCTCTATTGGGATCGATCTGTCATCACGGACAGGACTATTGTAGCCAACAAGCCTGATATCGTGCTGACGGATCGATTGAAGCGCCAGACAATACTCGTTGACATCACCATCCCCCATGACGAGAACCTCGTGAAGGCTGAGAAGGACAAATCCAGCAAGTACCTAGATCTGGCACACGAGGTAACCGCCATGTGGGATGTTGATTCAACTATCATTGTCCCGATAGTCGTCTCTGCGAATGGTCTAATAGCGAAGAGTCTCGACCAACATCTCAAGAGACTCTCGTTAGATGGCTGGGTCAAGGGTCAGATACAGAAGGCGGTACTCCTGGACACGGCGCGGATAGTCCGGAGGTTTCTCTCTCTGTCGCCCTAACCACCGGTAGCTTAGGCCCTGCCTCGCTCCCGGTGGCACCCTAGGTTAGGTTTTTTGTAATGCTTTTATATTTTGTATGTATGATTATATATTTTACTTTTATAAAGTTATTGTAAAAAACCTAGCTTAAGAGGAAGAAATAAATAAGGAGAATAATAATAAAACTAATAAAAAATCACTGTTTTCTGATTTTTTCTGGTGTACAAATACAATTACCGAGCTACATGCCAAATTTCAGCTTTCTAGGTCACCTGGAAGTGGGTTAGGTTTTTGATTACTAGTCAGTCAGTCAGTCAGTCAGTGGTAAAAATGCCGTTTTTGGAAATTAATATCTCAATAATTATTAAGCCTATATTTCTGAAATTTGGGGTTCTAGTTGGTCTAAAGAATCTTAATACATGTACCAAATTTAATTTTTTTATGTTTGATAGATTTGGAGTTATTGGGGGGTCAAAAGTGGCTCCAAATGGTTCGTTAATTATATATAACACACGGCTGCTGTCCGCCAGTTCCTGGGGTGAACTTGGCTGGACACGCTGCCCCATGTCTAGATATAACAAGTATAGAGTCACTAGTCTACGATACGGACTTGATATGTCGGGTATATATTCTTACGCTCTCAGAGCAGGATTCATTTGGCCAAGTGCTCAGAAGCCACTGCTGCGGCTTAGGTACTAAACATCTAGTTTCTACCTACTACAAAACACAGAATTTTCAAAAAGATTTGACTGAGGCTGTAAAAAAAGATGTAAAAAATTTGGATAGAAAACTAATAAAAGATTCCTCACAATCTGTTTTCGTGTCATAAAATTCGCTTTTGTTACCTTAAATTTACAAAATTTAATCAACAAAAATCAAAATAAAATACGAGTATTCAGTAAAATAAAGACCAGTAATTAAGTCGAAGATATTGAAGGGTCTTTACCTAGGTATTATTAAAATTATTAAAATTTGGACATTTTAATTAAACATACAGACTCTTAAATAGACAAAAAACCAGAAGGTCAACAGGTATACTAATGAGGTGATTAAGAGGGCGCAGTACGCTCGGTCTGGCTCGGTTCTCCATAGAAACGTATTTACCCTCTCATTTTAAAACGCCATGCTAGAATAACATGAAAATTTGTATAAACAATGGGATCCGGCATATCTAGGTCGGACCATAGTTTCTGTTGCTAGAAATTGTAAAAGAAAAAAAATAAGGCGGCTTTTTGAGTTTTTTACGGCTTGTATGAAAACCTTAATAATCGCAGTATTTTTTCTCCATTATAATTTCAAGCAACAGAAACTATGGTCCGACCTAGATATGCCGGATCCCATTGTGTATCATGTTATTCTAGCCTGGCGTTTTAAAATGAGAGCATAAATATGTTTGTATGGAGAACCGAACGTACTGCGCAGTCTTAAATTAAATTTTATCGGCCCGTAAAACGTGTTTCGTATATTTTCTAAAGCCATTCAAGTATTTGCGTCTTTTAGACATCATTTCGTGTTGATAAGACGGTGAGGGAAGGTACAACTACTTAATGGTCTTATTTGAATTCGATTTATTATTTGACAAAGGATGCAGACTAGAATGGTGTTTATAACGTGTAAATCCTGATGACTTTTTGTTTTTTGACGTAAACGGAAAAGTAGGTGTAGTAAGTAGTTGGGGTATAATATTATAAAATATTAATGTAAAGTTTTCTGTTTGAGTTTTTTTTTATTGCTGAATAATCTTGCCCGAAGCGTGCGTGAAGCAGAAGTTCAAAACAAGTACCGCCTAGCAAACACGTAAAGGCCTTTTCAACAATTAAATATAATGCAAGCGTTTAGACTGAATCATAGGACAAACACAAAGACCCGCCAGGATGTACAGACTCTATTGTTGGTCGATAGAATCTAAATGAAACGGGTTATTGGGTGAAGACGATTGACTAATGTCTAGGCTATTTATTAGGTGAGACAACGAACAACTGCCTAATAAAACTGTCCCACTCGCTCGCAGTGACATTAAAATTGCCTAAAGGCAATGCCGGTCAGAGAGCTGAGGAAGTTAGAGAGGTGGCACTCGAATTTCAACATATAGCCAACTCACTACTTAGGTGACTATATCCTACCCTCGAGCAAAAACAGCTCTTGCGACTCCACTCCCGATTGCTGGCTAAGGCAAGTCAACGGCGAAGGCTGAAGAGAAGTGGGAGGGTTCTGTCCAACTATCCACCCGATAAACACTACAGGCTGACTACGGAGCTCCCCCAGGAGCATTCACGTATGTACATACGTAGGATCGCCACAAGCTGATGTTCCAAGTTAACTGATTGCATTGGAGAACCTGTAGTATTTTTATTTATACTTAGTTGGTCTTTAATAAAACTTGATAATATTGTGCTCGATAACATTTACTTTTAGATTGAACATAAACTGATGTTCTTTGCAGTGTACTAACCGTTAGGTATTACCGTAATCATTCTTGTGTTAAATAAATTTGTTTAATTGAATGAAACCATCTTAATATTATACATAGTATTGATAGTATTACAGCAAATATTATTAATTGATAACATATGACCTGCGTCCGCACCAAACTGCAGGTAGTTTGTTGTTCGAAACTTAGGCTACATTGCGGACATAATGAAGTAGCTGCAAAGACGACTTAAACGTGAAGTTACGTCCAAAGGAAGCTTGGCAGTACTTAATAATGTTAAATTAGTATTGATCCTTTTGACTATTTATTCCAGGTCTTGAAATCGAAATTAAATAATTTCCATCCAAATTGACAGGTTCAATTCCAATTACCATAATGTTCAACTTTGTCGTATTGAACACGTTATCACATACGGGTATTTTAGAATGTAAAGTAAATTAAATAATCATTATTCAGCCTTAAAATGTCTTATGAACAAATAATAGTAAGCTCCATAAGGATACAATTTTACGATCAATTTTATTTAAATCAGAAGACTCGTAGTAATTATTTCATTACATTGTATTTGATTAATGAAAAAAGTTACGATATACATTTGTCGCCTTACGCGCATGCGTAATCCAAGAATATTGCGTCGGTAAATAATTACAGAACATACCATATAATTTTTGGATGTGAAAATATTCACTTATATACAGTATAGTGATCAATAGTTGTCATCTATGCGCAGGCATCACCTTTCCATGATTTCAAAATTGGGCCTAAAAATAATCTCCAACCAAACCAAAAAAACACAAATTTATGAAAGTGCAACGGTGTTCATTTCTTTGCCTACTGACGAAATGGGATAGATACGAGTAGAAACATACCTTTCAAGTTGCTACATAGATAAACAATGGCCTTATTCATGAGTACAAGAAACTAATATTATTCCTACAAACCGAATTTACCTCGCTTAGGTACTTCGTTTTAATTAAATTTTAGTTTATTTCAATTTACTTAGTTTGCTATTTCCTGGCTCACGATATCAAACTATGGGCCACTACATATGCATATGTGTAATGAAGAGACGTTCGTTCGTAGAGTGAAGAGTGACAGCCGGGTGTTTCTCATTAAAGCCCGGAAGCTCCCTACCGCGCTTTGAGTAAGAAAGATAGCTAACACACTTTACTTTGCGGAGCTTGAACCTAAACTTTCGTTAATTACAAAGTTCAATTGCACAACATTTGTTTCTTTTACAGCTCTTTAGAGACTCATTCTAAATAGATACGAGTAGTTTAAAAGATAACCATACAAAATAATATAACTGTTCTAAAAATTCTGTGTTATTTTTATTGCATGCTCAACAAATAATAGCTTAGATTACATATTTTTATAGGCACGCGAGTTTCAACGCTAATGGTTTATATTGAAGTTATTACCTAAGTATTTCAATTGGACAAGTAGCACAATTTTTAAATTAAAACAATAAACATACTACCTAGTTAAGTCCCTCAATTCATAATGACATGGTGTAATAATTATATTAAACCTACAGTTTTTACTTCAAATGTACAGGACAAGTTTCTAGTAGTTGCAACCGTGCAGAAATACTTGGAATTCGACTTGTGAGCTAAACCTTCCGGCAGTAAATGAACGACTACTCCACCGACGAGCGTATATCAACTAACGTAAACGAAACTGACTGTATAATGGCTTAAGGTATACTTTATAAAGCAATTTCGATTTAGATACGAGCTTACGAGTGACATGCGTTGACCAGGTTTATATAGTTACTAGCTTTTGCCCGCGACTTCGTCTGCGTCAAACTCATTCTCGCTTTAGAATTATTTATTTTCCCATACATCTTTCACCCTTCTTTGCACCCCCTTAAGAAATGATTACATTCAATATGAAATGCTCTTTACCGCGCACGGCAAATTTTAATAGGAATCCTTTTTGAAAACGAATCATCATCATCATCATATCAGCCGAAACACGTCCTCTGCTGGACATAAGCCTCCCCCAAAGAGTGACACAATGACCGTTCCTTTGCCATCCGCATCCAGAGGACACCTGCGACCTTTACCAGGTCATCAGTCCACCTTGTGGGGGGCCTACCCACGCTGCGCCTTTTGGTACGTAGTCGCCACTTGAAAACCTTTCCTTTCCAACGGCCAACGGATCTACGTGCAATGTGCCCCGCCCACTGCCACTTAAGTTTAGCGGTTCGGAGGGCTATGTCGGTTACTTTGGTTCTGCAGCGGATGGCCTCACTTCTGATGCGATCATGCGGAGATACTCCCAGCATAGCCCTCTCCATTGCTCTTTGGGTGACTTTGAGCCTTCTTATGAGGCTCATAGTAAGCGACCACGTTTCAGTGCCATATGTCATCACTGGCAACACACACTGGTCAAAGAACCTCGTCTTGAGACAATGAGGAATATTGGACGAAAAGATGTGCCGTAGCTTCACGAACGCTGCCCAGCCGAGTCGGATTCGACGATTAACCCCTTTCTCGAAGTTGGACCTACCTAACTGGACAGTCTGTCCTAGGTATATATAATCGTCTACAACTTCAAGTAAAAGTGTCCGATTGTAACGGGAGTTGGTGCTACGTGCTCGTACTTTCAAAACGAATGATTAAGCTTATTTCATAATATCAAATGTACCGATTCTAGACGAATGTAGCCCGTAAAATATTACATGTAAGTACAATGATAAAAGTCTCGCTGCGCAGTTCTTCCGTATAACGTCCCAAAAGAGCGGGTTCTTCATGTAAGTATGATGGCCGAAGGCCGGAAGCAGAGTGGCAAAACATGCAAGGCGGAAGGCCGACTATTCACGCAGCCGGTTTCTTATGTAAGATTGAGGGCCAAAGGCCTGAAGCAGGGAGGTGAGACACGCGAGGCCGAAGGCTGACCTTCCCAACAGAGTGGATTATTCATGTAAAGTTGATGACTAACGGGCCGAAACGGAGTGGCAAGGCATGCGAGGCCGAAGGCCGAGCATTCAAATAGAGCGGGATCCTGATATAAGGCTGAGGGCTGAAGGCCCGGAGCCGTGTGGCATGCACGCGAGGCCGAAGGCCGAGCGTCCCAACAGAGCGGGCTCCTTATGTGGGGCCGAAGGCCTCAAGCAGAGTGGTAATTCACGCGAGTTCGAAGGCCGAGAGTCCCAACAGAGCGAGCTCCTTATGTAGGGCCGAAGGCCTGATGCAGAGGGGCAAGGCATGCGAGGCCAAAGGCAGATCATTCACACAGAGCGGGCTCCTCATGCCGATCATTCACACGGAGTGAAGTGTAAGGCTGAGGGCCGAAGACCCGAAGCATAGCGGCAATGCACGTGAGGCTGAAGGCCGAGAGTCACAATGCCAGTTCTGTTTCGATGCCAAGGGCCCTCCAATCGCTCCATTGATTTATCCAATATCTTCAATGTACAGATTTTCGACCCTCTACAGCTGTATTATATGCAGGGGCCTTACAGCTCGAAGTACAATTTTTTCTATGGAAATGTTAGTTTAACTTGTTTGTACCAGATGTCACTGGGTGCTATCTCTATCACACTTGCATATTGAAGTGACAGAGATGCAGCGGTCGTGCGGTTACTTCTTACTAAATACACAACGGCGATACGATCTATGCGGAGTATTTAGTACTGCTATCTCTATCTCAGTATATATATTGTACTTTGTGATTATATGTATACGGATAAGCATAGATCCAGTGGCCTTTCAGCTCGAAGTACGATTTTTTCTATAGAAATGTTAGTTTAACTTATTTGTACCAGATGTCACTGGGTGCTATCTCTATCGCACTTGCATATTGAAGTGACAGGGATGCAGCGGTCGTGCGGTTAGTTCTTACTAAATACACAACGGCGCTACGATCTATGTGGAGTATTTCACTGGTATCTCTATCTAAGTATATTTATTGTACTTTGTGCATAGATCTAAGGTGCTTCAACCGTCAATGTTGCCGATGGGGCTGCCCAGCCCAAGTGATCTCTTATATCAAACAGTTATTATAGTTTGAAGGGTCACCAATTACGTAAACAATAATACACGACAAAATTAAATTGTACATCGACGATACAAAGACTGCATTGAAGCAGCTGTTTTTGTATTTAAGCATATGAATACAAACAATTCCAAAGTATCGCAAATTTATTTTGATTTACACGCAATAATAGACCTAATTACTAAAAGGGTATGCTCAAAAATAGCGTCATCAATCAGCAGGAATTATGATATTTCGTCTTTGACATATCAAAACGTCAGCTTGTTTACAGTACGTCAAATTCTGCTATGGCTTACGTCAAATATATTGACACGCCGTTTTACTCCCAATTGGCTGAAACTTAAAGCTTAGAATGGCGTATGAGGATTTAAATCACCCCGATTCATAGATCATATTTGCACCCCCGATTTCATCCCTTTGAGGGTGATTATCGGGACAAAAAGTATACTATAAATGAATCCAGATAACGTACTGTTAGTATACAAAAATCATCTTGATCTGTTCAGCCGTTTTTGCGTGATTGAGTAACAAACATCCAAACATCCAAACATCTAAACTTTCGCATTTATAATATTAGTGGGATATAGTTACTCGTACATCATAGTGTCCCGTAACCTATTTAATAAAATAATATGTTACAGTGTAGTGGCCTTGGTTGCAGTAGGTATATTGCTTGTTACGTAAATTATATCGTTGAATATATATTATATTGTTCAATGGATTTTTTTTAGGTTGACAATAATTAGAAATTGTATGTAAACATTAAATATTTGCTTCAATAAAGTGAGACAAACTTTTCGCTACCTACTATAGGTACTTGCTTAAGGGGAAAGTAAATAAGTCTCCTCGTTAATACAAAAAGGGCAAACTCAAGGTTCGTCACTTTGCTATTCCTTACTCGTCATTCAATCGATTTGAACCATTTTAGGAGTACATACTCACAGAGTACCGATACGTAACTTATTATTAATAATATTTACTTACGTACCGCAATTCGAACCCGAAACCTCAAGCTTCAAAGGCATTGTCAATAGGTTAAACAGGCCGACAAATTAGCCGTTAGACACTAAATAGGTAAGCAAATGAAATAATCGTTATTGGATAATTTTTTAAGATACATTGACCACGATATGAATGTACGCATACCTATACATATATCCTCTTATCCCTGGAAGTATTAATCTCAGCCTAATGAAGCGCGTCCTTTCTCGTGCAAGTGAGAAAATTATTATGATAAATAGATGCCGTCGCGGTATTAGTAGAGAAGGGTCCATATGCGACCAGTCTCCTGCAGAAGAGCGTATGGCCACCAAGATGATTGCGTTCTAATGTCTTTGTTGTTATAAATACATAACCCCTTAATCTTTCTTGAGGTCGTTATGGTAATAAATGTGCTAAGTTTAATGTTGTATTATATTATACCCGTTATATATCGTTTACCTCGTAAACTATACATTATCCTTTATTATGTAGAACGCAATTACTACGAGGGCTGCCTTTTAAGTTCTGTCGTTTGCAAACCTCCCGTGATTGCATAAAAAAACTAGTGCCAACTTAAAATACTTGATTTAGAATTCGAAAACAATAGAATGACTCGAAATCGGCCCAACCGTTTTAGTACAGCGTTCGTTCAAAGTTGACAAGTCAGTTGTGAAAATGGAAATTACGAAGGAAAATTTACGTGCGACAATTTTTTACAACTTCAAAAGGGGCTTAACGCGACTTCAGTGCTTCGAAAAATTGACTACGGGTTTCAGTGATAAAGCACCATGCCTCCGGACTGTGAAACGCTGGTATTTAGAATTTCAACTTGGTTGCTCTAGTCTTGGTGATAGACATCGTGAAGGTCGACCAAAAACAGCTGTAACCCAGGAGAACATTGATGCTGTACGGTAACTGATCGTCGAAGATCGCCATGCGACATACCGTGAGATAGAAGCTTCCTTAAGTATTTCAGGGACCAGTGTTCACAGTATTTTTCATGATCACTTAGGCGTAAAAAAGTTGATCTCACGCTGGATACCACATTTACTCAGTGAAGACCAAAAAACGGCTCACGTTCGATGGTGTCGCAAACCTCTGAGCCATTTTAACCGAGGAAACTCAAAACGTGTGTACGACATTATCAGAGGTGACGAATCTTGGAAATATGCCTACGATCCCGATTCTAAACAGCAGTCAACTGTTTGGGTGTTCCAAGATGAGCCAAAACCGACCAAAGTACGATACGATACGATACGAATACTCGTTATTGCACACCTCACACAAATGAAACGTTACAAACAGAAAAAAGAAAAAACAGTAATATGTAGGTAGAGGTAGACAACAGGCGGTCTTATCGCTAAAGAGCGATTTCTTCCAGACAACCTTTGGGTAGCGGAAAAAAGAAAATAATATATGCAGTAGGTGGTGCAGAGATAATATGAAACAGGTTAAACATGATTAAAGTATGACGCTCACGGAGCACTTCGAAAAACATGGTCGCCACGTTTGTGGCGAAAAGTGGCCACGTTGCCACCATCGTGCTCGAGGATCGTAAAACGGTTAATGCTGACTGGTATACCACTGTCTGTTTACCAGAAATCATCGGCGAGTTTCGAAAAAATAACCCAAGACGTCGTATAAGACTGCATCACATAATGCGAGCTCGCACACCGCCCGGCAAACAATTGCGTTTTTTAAAGAGCAAAACGTCGAAATTCTGGAACACCCGCCGTACAGTCCAGACTTAAGCCCTAACGATTTTTTTACTTTTCCAAAAATCAAGCAACGACTTCGTGGTCAACGGTACCAGACGCCTGAAGAAGCGGTTGAGGCATACAAAACGGCCATTTTGGAGACCCTGACTTCGGACTGGAATAAGTGTTTCGAAAATTGGTTCGATCGAATGAAAAAGTGTATTACATATCACGGTGATTACTTTGAAAAACAATAAATACCATTTAACACTTAAATTGTCTTTAGTTTTCCAAACGACACAACTTAAAAGGCAGCTCGTACCAGGGGTTCTGTGAGAGGTCGACACCTCTCGATTATTTCTCAAACATCAGAATTATCTAAAATTGACAGGGCCAAAAATTTTGTACAATTGTCAAACCTGGTTACAAAATTTAATGAAAATCAATCCAGAAATGCAACCTGTTGAGGAGGATAGCGCGAAAACCGGAAATCCGCTAGCAGCCGGGCGGACATACGAAAGCATCTTTTCCAAAGTTGAAACGGAGACCTAAGTTTCACTCTGTCAATGAAGCACAACTCGGGTTTTTTTGTTGCAGTAAAAATTATTAACTCTCGCATCATTCCAGTTGTTTCTGAGGAGCTCGGGAGCCACAAAGGAGCTCGGGATTTACTGCCTAATCCTAAGTATTGGCGTCGGCACAAGTTTTGCGGCGACTGTTAACTGGTCAGATGGAAATCCAACCCACGGGAAGAACTATAACTTGGACGTTGGGATTAAGTGGATGCAATTATAAGTAGGCATGATCAAAATAAAATGAGACACGTGAATGTTCATTGTAATACGAGTCTCAATGATTGTTTTTGTTTTATTTCATATTTAATCCGTTTTAGGGTACAACCAAAACTTAAAACAAAACTGTACTAACACAGTTAAAGTCATCATTGTCATTCAAATCAAGAATATATTTCTTAAGGTATTTATTTATATGTATTGAATTAGCAGATTATTATTTATTTGATCCATGATTTGTATTAAACGATTTATTTATGTCTACAAAAAATAACTAACATACGGTATTTTTCTCAAACATACAATGAAATATTAAAGTTATGCTCGTAATAATAGGCCGCAAAGTAACACGTTTTGGGTGCGGCAAAACGAGCGACTTATAATGAAAATGTCATGGTGGGTGTCAGCCTGTGGGTTTTTATTACTGAACCCTTATTTAATTTGGTTTTTTCTTATAATTTTAATTTATTCTATATAAGCCACGGCACTTCGGCAGGAATGGCAATTCGTGGACGCGTGTTTTTTGACGGACTCCGCTTCGCGTTAACCTGCGGTGTTATCCACAAACCAACTCGTGCTCACCTGTCACCTCACACTTCACCCGTGTCTATACGGAAACTGTCAAATATCATTTGTCAAATTTTGACAGTTCCCATATAAAAACAGGTGAGTTGTGAGGTGACAGGTGAGGACGAGTCGGTTTGTGAATAACACCTCTGTCCTTAAATTGCTTTCGGCCGCCCTCTATCGTTTTATTTCAAATCACTGATAAGGCCGTATACATACATAAATTCCTTTCTAAGAAAGTTTACTTAATCTAACTTAACCTTCCTGCTACGTGCTTGGGACAGGGAAAAAACACGTTTATGATATTAAACAATAGGGCAATAATAAAGTTTTTCATGTTTGAACTTGAAAGTAAATAAGACTTCAGATCATAATTATACCCGTAGCTACTCGTAAGATAGGACTCCGGGGATTGGGATTGGGGACAGAACTAATTTTATTATGTCAACTCGTTAACGGCAGTGGGGCAAAAATAAGTGTTACTATACGTAACATAATAGATTTGTTTAAGTATGGAAGCTATTTTTTGGGTAAAAATGAATCCTATAAAAACACCTTTTTACATAAATATATTTGTAGACTAATTATTATATGCAATACTATAAATAAACTGAATACAATAATAGTACATTACGATACAAGTGCAGAGAATAGGAAATTTCAACGAGTGGTGATAAATTAAAACACGACCGAAGGGAGTGTTTTAGATCGACACGAGTTGCGAATTACCTATTTGCACGTGTATCGTACAACGTTTTACAGTACATATGGGTCTTTAAAGTTTCGACATATGCACGTAATCTGCTGATCACCGCTCTCGTGCGGTAAAGTAGCACCATATGTACTGTAAATAATATTAAAACTAACTTCAATCTACTTGATTTCCAGTTAGATCACACTTCTTTTATTAAATTGGGCATTTATCCATATTTATGTCTTTGATGGGATGTCATTATTTTTTGTCAAATAAGGTGGTATTTGTATCTTTAAAAAAATTAACAAATGGCAAGCCCTTTCATGACACCCCTCTTAATATCTTCCTTAAATTTAGCCGACCGTTTATTGACTTGAGGATTCGGTGTGTTGACAGCTAGATACATATCCAGCAGGTCCCTCGCTTTCAGCACGGTACAGCCGCGGGATCTCTATTGATACATAAATTTTATTCATTTTCTTGAATCAATTTACTTGCACCCAACTACTAATAAAACTTGAGTAAGATTATACTACCGTTTTGTTGGGATATATCCTAGTGCTATTTGTCGAAAGTCGTTAGGAACTCGGCAATGCGAACAAAGCTAAGTTTGCTCAGCTGTTGCGGTTCTGTTGTAGATCTGCTGTTTACACAGACATTTTGGGCTTTTCGGAATGTTGCAGATGATATGATAGTAAGAAGCGTCGCTGGCAAAATATGGATTTAACTACGAAAACTTCCTGTGTATCAGAGACAATAGACAATACACATATGACACACAGATAGACTCAATGACCTGTCATTTACTGAAACTCCGTGTTATCATCTTTGTTTACCATACCAATAAAATTAATTTTATAAATGATATTGATATAAGATGGATTACAAAATAATGAGAACAAAGTATCTCGTAATTGGGATTAAAACGCGTGTATAATAAAAGTGGTTTAACCATATTTTTTCTAATATGCGTAGTTATGGAATATAATGCTATATAATTTTTAAGAAAAAAAAACCGACTTCAATGGGGGAGGCCGGTGAAAGATTATTATACTTAGATGGAGCACTCTTAGATTCCATACAATAAAATAAAAATGGCTATAAGTAGGTTTATAATGGTAGAAGACTAAGTACCCTCAATTCCTCATGGAATCATGGAAAAACCTTGCTTGCTTGACAAACAAAACGAAGAGAACAAATCGCCAAACTTGAACTACGCGTCGTTGAAGTTTTATGAATGACAATTGATTAGTTCATGAAAATACTAAAATTACTATTTGTGTGCCTTTCACGTTTGAGGAGTTCCCTCGATTCCTAATGGATCCCATCATCAGAACTCGAGCATGACAAAAATCAATCGTGAAAATAGAGCTTGCTTAACAAACACAGCTAGAAGGACAAATCGACAGATGTGAACTTTTCGTCGTTGAAGAGTTCTGTTCTGATCATCATCAGCAGTTCCACTTCATCAAATGTCACACTTTTGTTTGATAATGCTCGATTTGTTGATAAAAACACAAAAATCACTATATGTTTGCCTTTAAGATTTGAGGAGTTCCCTCAATTCCTCATGGATCCCATCATCAGAAATCGAGAATGACAAAAATTAATCGTGAAGATAGAACTTGCTTAACAAACACAACTAGGAGGACAAATCGCCCAACGTGAACTTTTCGTCGTTGAAGAGTTCTGTTCTGATCATCATCAGCAGTTCCACTTCATCAAATGTCACATTTTTGGATGAAAATGCTCGATTTGTTGATAAAAATATAAAAATCACTATATGTTTGCCTTTAAGATTTGAGCAGTTCCCTCAATTTCTCATGGATTCCATCATCAGAACTGCGTTTTGGCAAAAACGGGACCAATTTGAATATATATACTTACAATCAAAAAAAGAATTTTAAAAAATCGGTTAAGAAATGACGGAGTTATGAAGTAACAAACATTAAAAAAATAAAAATAAATATACAACCGAATTGATAACCTCCTCTTTTGAAATCTTAAAGTCGGTTAAAAATAGAAGAGGCCTATTATATAATGATTGAGGACCATAACTCATGACAACACTTGAATAAAAAACGAGGAAAAGTTCCTTATTCTTGATACTGACCCACCATCTACCTTAATTGATAACAAGCAATATTTAGAAGCGAACAACAGCGTGTCATCATTGGTTGGAACTGGGAGGTTTATCTGGAGCCATAAATTGGTTTCGGACTTGTATTGGACACCCGTATATGAGTATTTACCAATACGCGCAGTTTAGACCTCTAGTAGTAGCAAACTTTTAAAACAATACGAAGTGTGCGACATTTTTTCAGTCTTGAAAATTTACGTCCCACTTTCTGGGCACAGGATTTCTTTCATAGATGATATGAGACAGAACAAGGATTAGTCCCCACGACATTATATACACCTCTGAGTTGCTTTGCAGATATATGCAGGTTTCCTCACTATGTTGTATGTCTTTCATTCAAAAGCTAACTGTAAATCCGCAAATCCGGGACTTGGGTTCGCAAAGCAACGCATGATCCATATACTCTGTACGTAAGTTCCGAACTCATTGATGGGAGCCGGGATTCGAATCCACCACTGCTGCTTGACAGCCACATGTTTGAAACATTAGGCTACCATAACTCTTAATAAAACTAATATTTGTACATATCATTTGCCAAACGAATGAATAAAGAGCGCATAATCAGCTTTTTCCACTCCATATTTTAAGTTGGGTCTACGGTGCGAGAATTATTATGAAGTAGAAAAATAACGTAAGAAACCCCGTAAAGAACGTGACGTGGCATCATAATTTGCATATTTTGCATTGACATGCAGTAAAATACACCGAGAACATCGTAAACGGTTGCTGCTTTTAAAAAATAACTCTTTTTTTTAACGTCGTAACTTTGCTACGACGTTAGACAAAAAAGGTAGGTGGTAGTTATAGGAAATGTATCACAGTTTAGTAGACATTACTAGTTAACGACTAATAGCCGAAGTTAAGAAACGTGTTTAGCGGTGCAAAGTTTTGTAAAACTTCACCTTTTTTTGCAATCGTCCAAATATTAGTATATAAAAAACCCAAATAAATGGGTTTTTGATGGAATCATGGCAGGTCACTTAACTTTGGTAACCAAGTTTTCATCTCGTGGTGGAAAATCACGAGCTTGGTTTTAGGATAAGTATAAATATGACATTGTAGGTAGCCCAACCAGTTGGTTTCTGCACTCTGCTTCGGAACGTTGTCCAAATATCGCTCGACCGTGTGTCATTTTTAACACTCGTCGCAAAAAGAGAGGGGTGTCATAAGTTGTTAAACTTAACGTGTCTGTGTATCTGTCTGTGATGTCGTAGCTCCCAAACGGATAAACCGATTTTCGTTAAGTTTTTTGTGTAATAGATAATTTTATCCCAAGTGTTCTTAGCCATTTTTTTATCAATGATTTGTGTGTTCTAAATAAATAGTTATTAATATCGCTCCAGTGGAGTAAGAAGTACACGTTAGCTATATTTGCATGGAAAAATAATAAAAAAAACTTTTTTTTTTCAATTGAAACCAATTCTGCACCGTTTAAGCTCAATAGTGTACCGTTTATTTTTTTTGCTCCTATTATAGACCACAACCTATTTTTGGCTGGGCGCCAAATAAATTCAAAAAACTATAGTTTTTTTTTTCACTAAAAGTTTTTTCATGAAAAGGGTCATGAGCCAAATTAACTAGTAGAGTAGGTTTTTATCTGCCGAATTAACTTATTGCAGGTAATATGGTTGGTAAACAATAAATAGTCTTTATGTGTAGGATTAAAAGCTCCGTGCGTGTGTAATTTAATATACTTATTATGTTTATTTATTTCAAACACATAGGTATCTTATTATATAGCTGTATGGCATCTTATCCAATCTCGCCAATGATACTTGACTCGCAACGAGCACTCGCGTGCGAAATGATCCCGTTATTTGCGTCAACTCCATTTGATGAAGTTTACTCAAACATGGAACACCATGTAACGTCACAGAGAGCGAAACAGCGAACGTGACAGAGATTAAAATACGCCAAAACACCAGGAGAAGACAGAATTACAATCGACGCTAAAAAAGCTCTAGGTGACCCACTTTCTCCAATAATAACCCGCTTGTTTAGTCAAAGTGTATAACTTAAAATAACGTCTACTAACTAAGAAACATATGTTATCACCTAACTCTACCAGAATTGGCCAAGAGCATGTCGGGCTATGCTGAGTGTAAGGTACCGTAGTCGCCCAATGAACTTACACTAAAAAAATCAATAACAAGCAAAAGGGAATGCTTTCGCAGCGTTTCATGCGTCTTTTACTAAGAAGGGAAGACTTTTTACGATTACTCAAAAACAGCTCAACTGATCATGTCCACTATTGTTTTCGTTGAAAGTCTTTATTAAGCTTTACATTTATGATGTTTTTCATCTTTTTTGGACCCATAGTTCAAAAGTTAGAGTGGCGGGACACAATTTTTTTCTTTGGAAGTGAATATTTCCATGTAGACACTTATTATGGTTTAAAGTTTATGTTCAATGTTTATTAGTATTGTACTTGTTGGCGAACCGTAATAAACAAATAAAAAAACGTAAACGGGGATTTTTTTATGACATAGGAGGCAAACGAGCAGAAGAATTGCCTGATGGTAAGCGATTAGCGCCGCCCATGGACACTCGCACACACACCAGAGGGGTTGGATACCTAAATCATTTCTGCTTTGCGGACGACACATAAAAAAGAAATAACGAAAAAGGCCTTGAGGAGGTAACTTAAGACAGCGTGATAGACAAAAATTCGCCAAAATAATAGATCTCTTAAAAGAAGGCATAGTTGTATGAAAGCATATTTCCGCCCGCATGGACCCGGGTATGTCCTAAAACTACGTCCAAGACCACCGGGGGATGGGCAGCAGCATCCCTGAAGTGCGGTGGAGACACTGCGATCGCCAACCCGCATGCCAAGCGTGGCGATTATGGCAAGTACCCCCTTAATGATTGACACAAACAGGCCACGGCCCCGAGGTTCCGGCGACCCCCGGTATCCTGGTTCTGGTAGCGGCCAGGGTACTAGCGGGGTCAGGGCTGCGAAGAATCTCCGGTTAAGATCCGGCTACAACCACCGACGACTTACATATGGTACTGAAACGTGGTCGCTTACTATGGGCCTCATTAGAAGGCTCAAAGTCACCCAAAGAGCAATGAAGAGAGCTATGTTAGGAGTTTCTCTGCGTGATCGCATCAGGAATGGGCCATCCGCAGCAGAACCAAAGTGACCGATATAGCCTTCCGTATCGCTAAACTTAAGGGGCAGTGGGGCAGTGGCAATGGCCGTTGGGGCGGAAAGAAGAATGATGATGATATCTCCGCCAGCAAACTGTTCTACAGTTGGGCGGGTTCTAGGCTAATAACTAGACAGCAAAATAATTTGATTTAAAATTCAAAATCGAATTGGTGGGAGAAACGAACATTGTGACGAGGCAAATTTAAAATGTACGGAAATCCATTACGATTCTCCTCCTGTCATGTTATGAATTTGTCTATCGTATATATTTGCATTGGTATATGAAGTAAGTTTGTTGTTTCAATACTGCTGCCAGTCATTTAATTGACAGATTGTAGAAAAATTATTTTAGAAAACAACATTGTAGGTAAAAATTGGTTAAATTAATCGTACCTATGAATAATAAAAAGAAACCGGCCAAGTGCGAGTCGGACTCGCGCACGAAGGGTACCGTACCAGAATAGAAACGGTAAAAAAATACTTTTGTTGTATGGAAGCAGAATAAACATCTGTGAAAATTTTAACCTTCTTGCTATTACGGTTCATGAGATACAGCAAAAACCGCCAACAACTACTCTGTTGTTCGGGAGCCCACCTTAATTATTATTATTTTTAATTTTAGTATTTGTTGTTGTAGCCACAACAACGGTTCTTGAGATCTAGCTCGGCGAGTGGTAGGAATGAAAAAGGGCTAAAATATCACGTTTTTTGTATGGGAGCCCCCTTAATTATCATTATTATTTTGCTTTTAGTATTTGTTGTTATACCGGTAACAGAAATACACAATCTGTGAAAATTACGGTTCTTGAGATACAGCCTGGTGACAGACGGACGGACGGACGGACAGCGAAGTCTTATTAGTAATAGCACAGAATAAGTAATGTAATAGGGTCCCGTTTTTACCCTTTGGATACGGAACCCTAAAACGACCCCCTTTAATAAAATTGACGGTATACAACCAACCTAATCTGATAAATAAATTATTTCCGCTTTTCCAAAGTAACAGTAAATTGTGTATAAATAAGTTTTGTTCAAAATTTACTGTAGAAGTGTTTGCTTTGAAATAAACGATTTGTCTCTTGCCATTCAAATCTTAATTAATGATAGGGTTTAAATAACTAAGCGTGGTATTGTGCGTAACGAGGAGTTTATAGGAACAATTTAAATTATTCTCACCGTCTTGCACCGAGTAGTCGATGTCAAAGCTGTCTTAAAATTATGATTACGAGTATGTAGAAGCCGTCGTATACTTAAATATTTAACTTTATATACGGTGGTTAGTATAGTCGCAATAATTTAAAACTAGCTGTTGCCCGCGCCTTCTTCCGCGTCTTCGCTCCTATTGGTCGCAGCGTGATGTTATATACAGGGAGCGAAACTTTGGTGCCGGTGACATCATTATGACGCAAATTCACATATAGGGTGATTTTATATAAACAACATTGCGACACTCGAATGATTATTAATAATGCAATAATGGTAATGTAAATTTTCTTTATTATTAATAGGAAATGACTATTTATATTGAAAATAATGTAAATATTAAAATAATTACAAGGACAATAAGAAAAAAAGATTTTACTAAGTAATTGTAAAAAATATATTCGAATAAATGAAAAACAAGAAATTAAATTTCGTGGGTTGTCGAAAAATATACAGAACGCTTGGAATTCAAACACAACATCGCATCTTCTAATTTAAATACATACCTACATACATATACTGTACATAATGCCTGTAATCGCAACTAAAACAAAATTATTGTTGTAAGTTAACCTTTCATCATCAAAATCGATTCCTTAAATAATCCAGATGAAAACACTCTGTATGTAGCTTGACGTCATACGTCTGTCATCGGCATCAAAGTTTCGCTCCCTGGTTATATAGCCTAAAGCCTTCCTCGGTAAATGGACTGTCCAACACAAAAAAAAAACAATTCGAACGCGCTAGTCTTGAGATTAGCGCGTTCAAACAAACAAATAAACAAACAAACTCTTCAGCTTTATAATATTAGTATAGATATATAGTATGTATAGATGTACGAACGGTACGTGAGAGCTGTTGTTGAATAATGGTAATCTGCTCTTAACATCAACTGCTAGCTACTAGTCCAGAATAAAAGGAAACATGTAAAAATATCATCTCCACAAATCGCTGCTTTCCGTACTGCATAATAAATAATGTTCTTTGCCCCCTGGCTTGATGCTGGCCAAAAGCAACTCCATTTTTAATTAAAAAAAAGTTCTAATAACATACTAATATATCGCGGCCGGAGGTTTAGCCGACCACTGTTTAGTGCAAGTAAAGAGTACAATACCATTGTTCGAAAAATAAGCTCTTAAGTATAATTCGTACATTTAAAAAAAATGTGACTATAATTATATCATCATCCTCCTAACGTTATTCCCAGTACAGTTGCATCCTGAAGGATATCGACTATAGGTACATATCTCACTCAAATGTGTAACCTAAACATTGTTCATTTTCTCCGTTGCCTTATTAAATCTAAATAATTTTTGTGTAAAGACTGAGGGTGCGTAAGGAACTGGACAAGGGACTGTGGGGATGGATCGAACCAAACATTATTGGGCGTTAGGTTTGTGAAAAATAAAAATAAAGGCATTGCAAACCTGCGGCAGTACCTTGTACTGTAGATTTCCGGGCAGAAACCGCTTTCGTTAATTTTTAGGATACTGGCTTAGCTAAAACTTCGTAAGTACATAATTATTTAATAATCGTGTGTATTAATTGTAACTCTTGATAAATAATTTAACTGAATTAGCTAGTTGTATCTACATCTAAATAAATAAAAAGGTTGCGAAAATTGATGTACTGATTAATATATTTATACTAAGACCAAATTGTATTTATAGGATCAAGTAATTAATTTCTTCACAAAAAGGTTGTCATAAAAAAAAATGTATTTTATCATATTTCCCATATACAATTAACAGTCTCTTACCAACACAATTTATTAGCTGCGCGAGGTTATCGAACCGCTCTCATGAGATTTTGATTATTTACGTATTGTGTACTGAGCTTGTGACTAGTACCATCAGCATCATACAATATTAACCATCATTTAAATACAATGAATGTCTGATGGATTCCACGAACTATTTATTAGCTTAATTGTCGCAGTTCGGTTAATCTCTTTCAAATCCCGAGCGTATTTCATGTGATACGCGTTTCCCAGCGCCGAAGTAATGTCTCGGAACCAGTGCGCGTATAAAACAGTACATTTCGATGCTAGTGCGGAAAGTATGTCATTTCTTCACGAGTACCGAGGGATGCCACGAGCCGCAGGCGAGTGGCAACACTCGGGACGAGTGAAGAATGACATTTCCGCACGTGTATTGAACGACGTTTTTTAATACAGTTGCGAAAAAATAAGAAAAACAACAAGTAATATTTATAAAAACAATATCGAATGTTGCCTTTAGAAACTTAAAACATGCTCGCAGTAAGTAAAAACGCCTCTTCTTTGACAGGCGTTTCGGCAGCTATTCCGTTCCACTCAGACAACTTATTAAGAACGGTTTTTCAATATTCAATATTAAAAAATAAACGTGTTATAATGATGAAGAGGTAAGTAATAAAATATGAAATGTGTATATTTTTCGTATTCTGATATTAACAGTAGGTTTTTATGTTGATTACGACGTTTAAAGGAAACTAATATTTAACACCCAGCAATAAGGAGTCATGCATTGGAACAAGCATAAATTTAAAAAAAATGGAAAAGTGAAAAGCACTAGTGCGCGAAAACCAACTTTCCGCACGCTAAACAGCTACGTAAAGTAGCACTTTTTGAGCAACTGTATTAAAAAGTAGATTATTAGGTTTTTTGCTACGAAGCGATGTAATATCGGATTGTCTAAACCTGGATTAGCTAAAATTGGAAAAACCTGGTGAAAGTGCATGAGGAAACTTTCTGAGAAAACGATATAGGTATGAGCTTTTTAAAGCTATTTTTGTACAAGACTGAACTATGATGGCGCCATCTACTTCTTTATAAATAGCGAACTATTGACATCTCGAGTTATGTATAATATTTACTCGTATCTTAATCAAGTTTAAAATCAAATCGCACTTATTGATAACGGCTCACTACGCCTACGATCCTGGTAAGGATCGCGGGAGTCCGCTGGCTGCGAATGTCGCAGGACTGGTAATTGAGGCACTCTTTTGGGGTAATAATATCACAGAATAAACAATAAACAGGCTGTTAGGAATAATGACGATTTAGGAACTTTAGGAGACACTGGAATATTAGTAAGAGTTTGAACCCTATATCTAGCGCAATTAAATTGGTAACCAAATTTTAATAATAAATTAATTTGATTTATTGCATAGTAAGCTTTGGAAAAGAAAAGTGATAATAAACAAGGAGACACAGAAATCAGCATATATACAAAAGAAAGAAAAATTTGTGAGCCACGAAACGGTTATTTCTCAGCATGGTGTTGGCGTGATGGTGATGGCCAACGCTGATCTTCCGATGGTACCATCTGGCGGTTCCACGGTGTCCAACAACACTTAAAAAAAAAACATACGACGTATTTTTTAAACCCTATTAATTGTTACCTGTTTTACAACTTACTTATACCTAATAATTGTAATTTAGTAAATTTATGTTTATTGTAATTGCTGACTTGTGAAAATCATTATTTTTATCAATAAAATGAACTGAACTAAAAACAATAAAAATAAACCAATCTTAACATAAAACCAAGCAAAACAGAATTTATACATTACAGGTAAAATGGTTTATTATGGTGGATTTGTCATGTAAAATTGTGAGACAAATTAAAAACTTAGAACTAGATTAAAAAAATTTACACAGATCGGACGAAGGGTTCAAACTTTTCCTAATAGTCCAGTGTATCACCTCCTCAAGTTCCTACATCGTTATTCCGAACACTCTGTATATGTAACAAAAACTTCAGTTGTGTACTACAGCAATACTCTCCATGCTACAAACTAGCGCAGATCACGCCATTCACTGCAGCGACCCATTTATAACCGACGACATTATCATTGTCGACCACTGCCCTCATATTCGGACGTCATTTGTCACGGAGGCTATCAGCTGATACATGCGGCCTTGGTGTTCTAAATACCACAGTTACCGTACCAGTAGTACCGTCAACTTGTATTTCATCTGTGCCGCCGTTACCGGCCTTAGTATTTTTACGATAACATGCAAGTTTTCATTTGTTAACATTTGATGTGTGTATCGCCTTCCGGTACCGTACCGGAAGGCGTAGCGTGGGCCGGCCCCCCACACGGTGGACCGATGACCTGGTGAAGGTCGCGGGTGTCCGCTGAATGCGGGTGGCGCAGGACCGGTCATTGTGGAAGTCTTTGGGGGAGGCCTATGTCCAGCAGTGGACGTCTTTCGGCTGACATGATGATGATGATGATGATGTGTGTATGTAAAGTTAGGTATTCATTGTCCCTTTTTAGGGCAGGTTGCACCCACTTATGATAACAGACATATCAACGTTTAATATGGCGCCGGTATCCAATCGAAAATTCTCAACCCTATAGCACCAAACCATCTAGCCGTAACCGTAAGCGGTTTTCGTTAAAATCTGATTATATGGGAAGTTTGACAAGTTTCTATGGGATAACAGCTGCCAAAGCCATATTTAACGTTGATAACGATGAAAACTAGTACAGTCAGCATCAGAAGTATGATTAAGAGTTAAAAAGGTCTTATTACCTTCTAACAAATACTTATTTTATTTTTTATATCCGTAGCTACTTGTGATGTAGCCACCTGTATCTGATAATGTAGTATTTATTTTAATTCAACCACAAACTGGCATGTATATTATTAACATACGCAAGAAAAACGAAAAATTTTTAAAAATGAAATTTCGGCAAGTGGCGTCGCGGCGTTCCCTTCCCCAATTATTTTAGTGGATGCTGCAAAATTGTTATATTGTATTCTATACTAATATTATAAAGCTGAAGAGTTTGTTTGCTTGTTTGAACGCGCTGGTTCGAATTGAAAAAATCTTAGGAGCGAAGACGCGGACGAAGTCGCGGGCAACAGCTAGTAGTATTATAAGAACCGTTCATTGTTATTGACGAGCACAACCGATACAATTATTGGATGCGGTTATCCTAATGTCAATATGTTTACCAACCATAAATTAGCCGCTAAGTACACAAAGTGGAACGTTGGTTATACATAGTACACTCGTAGTGTGGGTTATAATAGCCGCTTAGAGTTAGTTGTATGCCGCGTATTGTAGTTAAGCTTGGCAGGTAACAGCATAATATTTATTTCAAAATAATGATACTCGAAACATAAATAGCGTAATTTTTATATATCGGTGTACCATTTAGATCGTTTTAATATCCTTTAATTTATTTTTGTAGGTCTCGGTCATTCATTTCGCACACCTACCAGAATAAATTAAGGGATATTAAAATAATACTTTTATCCGTCATTTACATAGTCGCTGACTTACATACAATGACACCAATTATGAGTCGGTGAAAACTCTATGCTCTCTGGTCTATTTACATTTTTCATAAAAGCACGGATATTTTTTTTAAGTAAGGCTTCGGTCCTAAGTATTCTTCAATACTTACAGTCAGTGGCACCAACAACAAACAAAATAATACTTATAGTTTTCAAATCAATCATTTGTATATTATATTATTTAATAATATAATAAAAATATTCATATCACTCGCGGTTAAAATTCATCTTCTTCAATATTCACGTAAAACGTGTCGTGATATGATTGTAATTTGTATTGCGTGAATATGGATGTCAGCTGCAGCAAATTAAAAACAAAACAAACCATACACAAGAAGTGTCATATTTTTGATTTCCTACCAAAATTCTAATTGAAAGCGAAATTATTCAAGCTGATAAACTGTTAGATTAGTTATATAACTAATTTTACAGTTTTTTATATATAAAAAGATTTTATTTGCGTTGGTGAAGAATAAAGTATACGTTGATTCTTTTAAAAATGCTCGAAGAAGAAGAAGAAAAACATTGCACGCCCGAAGAAATTGCGTAAGTACAATAACTAAGAAAAAAACATGCGTGAAAAGTCTAACAAACAATATTGATTTAAATTGAGTCGCGGAAAAAGTATTGTATGCAACGGTGTATAAAGACGTCTAAAAACGCTTGTGTAGCTTGTGGCGTCTTTACTTGCGATGCTCGCCGAGGCTCGCATCGCAACCCACGCCACTCGCGTTTAAATACCTTTCTTATACAACAGTTGCATAATAGTTATTTGTTATACAAGGGTGCAAAGTTGTATTTTACCAGCGAGTGTGGAATTGAAACACGAGCCAGCGAAACGATTCTATAGTTGAACCACGAGCGAAGCGAGTGGTTCTAAAATAGAACCCTGAGCGTAGCGAGTGTTTCAGCACACGAGAAGTAAAATACAACTTTGCATCAGTGTGTAACACAAAACTTTTCTCCTCACTATAGCGGGGAAAGTGCAACATGCAATAAAACCACAGTTCCACAGGCATGATTTTCATCACTGGAATCACTGATTTTTTTACGATATTATAACAGAAAACTCTGAAAGTTATGTATAATATTTACGCGAGTCGGAGTCGGTGACAAGTTATGTATATTTTAGTTGACATTGACAATGATGACATTTCTGACGATGCGTTTTGAAATTGCATCGACTCAACTTGTGCGTTTACAATTACACTCAAAGTCATTATAAAAAAAATGTTACTTATAGAATTTTAAGGTTTACGACTTAAATCATTAAATAAAGCTAAATTTGGTATTTTTTATTAAATTCTCAAACCATTTATTTAATGATAATTGATATCAAACGAACCATTAATATGAGCGTTTTACGTTTTGTTATCTGTCAAAAGCTACTCAAACACGCTCCAAGGTCAAATTACTTTCCCCACTTGTGGATAAAATGCGTTTTTACCCGCTTGTTTCAAAGAATTAAAGACGGCTTTCCGAGCTAGTGAGGGGAAAAATACTATTAAACTTCATGTTTCATCGTAACATTTACTGTTTAATATCTACACAATGGATATCTAAATAGAAATTGTGTTAGTTTTCTTACCATACTTATTTTCTCTGTGTTTTGTATTACGGTATTCTGACTTGGAATAAAGCGGCTGATATACAGGCAATCTCTGTGTTACAAATAATGGAGCCAAGTGCGTGGCGGGCTACGCGCACTGTAGGGTTCGATTCGATAGCTGTCCACCCGTAACATTATGAGGCTTTAAAGTATCACTAACTTATATTTAGGTAAATTAAAAACATTACCTATTTTGACGACCTGTTTAGCCTAGTTGGTAGTGACTGCCTCCGAAGCTAGAGGTCCCGGGTTCGAATCCCGGCCAGGGCATTTATTTGTGCATTTATCACGGATATTTGTTCTTGGGTCTTGGACGTTTTCTATGTATTTATCAATATAAGTATGTATATCGTCGTCTAGTACCCATAGTACAAGCTTTGCTTAGTTTAGGACTAGGTCGATTTGTGTAAGATTGTCCCCCAATATTTATTTATTTATTTTATATTATAAAACGTAAACAATTGGTATCATATTTTTGATTTCCCAACAAATATCTAATAAAAAAGTGGCCACGTGGGTGTCCGACATCAAATACAAATTAAATCTTAAAAATATTTTAACTAGGTAATCATCCCCTGTAAAATATAAAAGATTTTTTTTACAGTGAATTTTAATTACGATAAGTAAATAATGTTCTCTATTTCTACGAGTATATTGACAAAATTTGTATGAACCGAATTGTCATAATGTAAACCTAGATTTAAGACGTATTCTAGTGCATATATACATGTCTATGGAATAAATGATGTTGACTATGACTATGATTGTAAGAAACTCACTCCACTTACGTTCTGTAGGCAAGGCAATTTTTCTGCGATTACTTAAAAACTGTTGGACTTATCTTGTTCAAAACACGTTTGCTTAAATTATTTAATAAGCATTTTGTCCATGTTATGTTTTTATTCCACGGTTCAAAAGTTAAAGGACGACACAATTATTGTTATCTATGGACTTTCGGATACTTTCCAAATATTCAGATAATCATGTTTTTCAAAAGTCAAAAAATTCAAAAGTTTTTATTTGCGAGAATTATGGTACATTAAGATGACTAAATATGATAAGTATAGAACTGCAGAATTCACAATTAGAACGGCTTGAAAAATATACAAAATTAATTCATTATTAATCAATCAATCATTGTTATTATTATTTTTTCGTAAGATATACATACATACATACATATAATCACGCCTGTTTCCCAGAGGGGCAGGCAGAGATCACGGATTTCCACTTGCTACGATCCTGACATACAACTTTCGCTTCATGAACTTTCATAACATTCTTCATGCATGCGCGCCGATTTAGGATACTCCTAACCTGGCCTTTCTGCAGAATGTCTCCGATTTGGTCGGAGTACGTTCGCCGAGGTCATCCCCTTTCCAACTTTTCCATCCACTCTTCCTTCATACACTCGTTTGGTCAATCTTCTTTCATCAATCCTCTCTACATGTCCAAACCATCTTAGGATACCTTTCTCAATTTTCGTCACTATATCTTCATTCACTCCTAAGATATCTTTGTTTTAAAAGACCTATCGAGTATTCTACTTTTTAACCGACTTCAAGATTTCAAAAGAGGAGGTTATCAATTCGGTTGTTTTTTTTTTTTTTTAATGTTTGTTACTCCATAACTCCGTCATTTCTTAACCGATTTGGTTATTTCTTTTTTGATTGTAAGTATATATATCCAAGTTGGTCCAGTTTTTGTCGAAACGCAGTTCTGATGATGGGATCCATGAGGAATTGAGGGAACTCCTCAAATCTTTAAGGAAAACATATAGTGATTTTTGTGTTTTTAATAACAAGTCAAGCATTTTCATCTAAAATGTGACATTGGATGAACTGGAACTGCTGATGATGATCGGAACAGAACTCTTCAACGACGCGTAGATCACGTTTGGCGATTTGTTCTCTTCGTTTTGTTTGTCAAGCAAACAAGGTTTTTCCATAATTCCATGAGGAATTGAGGGTACTTAGTCTTCTACCATTATAAACATACTTATAGCCATTTTTATTTTATTGTATGGAATCTAAGAGTGCACTATCTAAGTATAATAATCTTTCACCGGCCTACCCCAATGAAGTCGGTTTTTTTTTCTTAAAAATTATATACAGTCCAGTTAGTTTTTAAAAGCTGTCTTTGCTCTTTAACTTAGTTTCTTTCCAAGTCGTTAGGTATCCGGGATTGTGGAAGATTCTAACCGGTTCTTAATTACTGGTTTTTGAAGAAAATTATCCGACTATTAAGAACAAGAATTTAAACTCAACAGTCTCAACACCTATATATTTGTTACTTCACGAATCCAAAGCTGTGACAATAAGAATCTAGGTAAGCCTGACGAATGACTCGGACCCCGATACTACGTGACTGAGACCGCAGTGACAGATTTTTAACATTACCCGACCGGAATAATAATGCCCACTAAATATTACAGATGACTACTTGTAAGGAAGAGATGACTTTGGGATTTATAAGAATTTATTTTGAGCATACTGAAATGTAATAAGGAATGTACTGCTATTTTGTACCCCTAGCAAAATAGACAAACGGCACCTTCATTTTAAGCAAGTATTTATTGTATTTCTTTTCCACGCACGGGACAATGGTGTCCCGGACCTTTGGAAGGCGTGCAGGGAGCCGAAGTACCGAACTACTAAACGAGTACCACATAGAAAACACGTAGAGGCCCCTTTGACGATTAATGAAATGCAAGGGTTACACCGAGCGGATGCTGTCCCTGCCCTACCGTCATGAGACTCATACACAGACAGCACCCGCCAGGGTGTACAGGGACTATTACACTACACACATACACAGTACAGGGGTAGGGGTAGGGGTGTGGGGGGGGGGTTGTACAGGGGGTACTATCAGAGACACTGACATATTTAATGGGTAAAGTTTTTGGACCTTTAAGTACTTATGTTAATAGTATGATGAAATGTATTATTTTGACGTGTAATGTGTAAAATCATTGCAAATAAATGAGTATGAGTATTGTTGGTTGATGGAATCGAAATGAACCGGATTATTGGGTTAATATGATAAACTAAAGACTGGGCTATTGAATGAGACCAAGGACGCCTGCCTAATAAAACTGCCTCTTATTTTTATCTCCGGCAGACGGTGACTTGCCCTCTGCTTGATGGGCCCCTACAAATAGCGACATATATAAATAAATGGCCTAAGGGCAACACCGGTGTCTAGGGCTGGGGGTGGAAAGGTGACACTGGATTTAAACATATAGCCATCTCGCCACTATGTACTTATTATTAAGTAAGTATTGACAACCTCTTTTCTGCGTATATTGAGTTAATTACTTATGCAAATGTTGATATAATAACTGAAGAATTATAATTATGATATATATTGATTACAGTATTTTTTTATGAAAATGAAATTTAAATTTGGATGTTATGAAACGGAATGCCATTAATAACAATAATTGTAATAAGTGTGCGACTTTATTGCAAAAGACTTATTATTAGAGACTTTTTTACAAAAGCGGACCAAATGTGATACTGTGTTCTTGCGCAGCGCAATGACTGAATCTTTGTTCAAAAATAGAGTAAGTAGTCAAATTAGTAATAATTTTCCAAAATAGAACTTGGTTTTGCTCGCACCCAATTAAAAGCACCGACGTACAAAAGCATCGTTATTTGCACGCCAAGCAAACATTACTAGATTAATTGCGGATTCCGTGTGAATTCTGAGCGTGTGAAATACGCAGCATAAAGTAGATTACTACAGAAAATCCGCGCAGTGCTTTATTTTTACAGCAATTTACACTGTAACAAGCACTACAAGGAGTAACAACGATTTGACCATATAAAGTAAAAAATGTACAAGTGGACTTAACAAGATTGTTAAAACAAAACCTTTCAATAAATTTGAGAAAGGGTAGCAGTTACGTACATTTTGACTTGTAAAAGTACCATTGCGGCCTACTTGTAGAATAAAGTTCATTTATTTTATTTATTTATTTATTTTATTTTAATTACTTACAGTGACAATGAATTGAAGAATTTTAAAATAGATATTGTATTCGTTAGAGATCAGTTGTGGGTGCACCCTACCTTGAAATAATATCAACATCGGATTAAGCTTTTTTTTTATGCTTAGTTTTCACAATTAGCGAGCCACAGGGCGAGGGTCAAGACACAAGACAAGCCAAAATGACACTTACGCACGTAGGTAGATCGAACGACGTTTTTTAATAAATTTGCGAAATACTGAAGTTATAAGAGACAATTTTTTTTTAATTGACTGGTAGTATTAATGCCCCTATTATCCCAGCGGCCATCACTAATAGTCCTGGTTTTCGTTCTCATGGTAATAGTGATACTAATACTCAATCAGCCAACTTTATTAAAAATAATTTAATCATTTTTCTCATATTAGAGAAGATAACTCTGTAAATTGTCAAATATTCACTTTTAATATTTTAAATATGTTAAATAAATGTATAGAGTCAATGCCAAACGACGGAATCAAAACAAGAATAACATGATTGAACTTGGTTGAATGTATTGAAACAATAATTAAGGTAAGGTAAATGTCGACCCTACCCACACTAACCGACAGGCAGCCCGTTGCCCAGTGTTCGCAAGAATACATACAATGCCCGCACTGCACGTACCCAAAACTACTGAAGGGAAGGCGTGGTCTACAGATCCATCTTGGCAAGTCACATAAATTAAATAACAGCAACAATATCCCTATCAGCCATGCGTCAACCTCTGCCAACTCTCTTAATTCCCCCCTCTCCACTACCTTAAGCAGTTATAAGAAGGCTTTTCCGGTTATTAAACGAATCCCGAGAGGCGCGAGACCAGCTGTCGCATCCAGTCTTGCGAAGTTGATTGATAATTGCTTAAGCGATAATTCAGCGTCAAGCTGGGAAAGCCTTCTTCTATTTGCGTTCAATACCCTCCATGTAGCAAAAAATAACAACCGCCAGTCTCTCACTTCCAAAATAAAATCCAACTGTTCCCGTTCTAGCACCATCGACGCTTCTTGTATCGATTTCCACCCAAAACACTACTCTCGGGATGTGTTTAAGGTAGTAGAGGGGAAAGTTAACGACGGTGACCTGAAGGGCGCTGCACAAATTCTTTTCTCCAGCGACATTTCAGCTCCCGATACACCAGACACGCTTGCCACCCTGCAGGGTAAGCATCCACCAGCACCCGCAGTGCTTAACTATCCTGACCCGCCCAGCTCAGCTCTGCCATGCCTGCAAGCCTCCGAAGATGCAGTAATGGCTTCCTTGATGTCATTCAAGAATGGTTCTGCCGGGGGCCTGGATGGCATTACACCTCAACACCTAAAGGATCTTATCGTCGGGGTACCGGGTAGCCGGAATAACGTCCTTCTGTCTAGCATCACTCGTCTCGTCAACTTTATGCTTGCAGGCAAGGTAGACACCGGGATAGCTTCCACCCTGTACGGTGCCAACCTCTGTGCACTTGGTAAAAAAGATGGCGGAATCCGCCCAATTGCAATAGGAGCTACATATAGAAGACTAACCTCCAAAGTGTGCTGTAGATACATAGTCCAAGATCTGGAACCTAAATTCAAGCCAACCCAGCTCGGCTTTGGCTCAAAAGGAGGCTGCGAAGCCGCCGTCCACGCCTGCCGTACTTTCCTCTGTAACTCCAAAGATCAGATACTGCTAAAGGTTGACGTCAAAAATGCGTTCAACTCTGTTAGCAGAGTAGCCATGCTGACAGAAATCCAAAAAGAGATTCCTAATTTATACCCGTATCTGGCAGTGCTACAGCTCGCCTTCAAATTTAATGTACAACAACCATAGCATATTTTCGGCAGTTGGTTGTCAGCAAGGCGACCCCCTGGGCCCAGCCATCTTCAGCCTTGCTATTCACCCTATCATTTCGGCCCTAAAGTCAAAATTTAACATCTGGTACCTGGACGACGGCAGCCTCGGAGGTGAAGCGAGCTGCGTATTGGACGACCTGTCTTTCCTAATAGCAAAATTTCATGAAATCGGTTTGGACCTAAATATGAGCAAATGCGAGCTGTATGTAAGCCAGGAAAACACAAACTAATGCAAAATTATCAACGACTTTCAAAACATTTGCCCAGATATCAAAATTATGACTAAAAACTCACTTCACCTCCTTGGAGCCCCAATATTTGAAGATTCAATCCCAGATTTTATTGACAGCCAAATCAACCGTTTTTCTGAATACTCCGACCGCCTACTCAAAATTAACTCACACATGGCCCTTTCTATCCTCCGTTTTTGTCTATTTGCCCCCAAATTCACCTATCTGATGCGCTGTAGTCCATTATGGAAATTTCCCGTATCTTGTCAAAAAATTGATTCCATCCTACACTCCCAAATCCAAAAAACTCTTAACATTCAGTTGAACGACAGACAATTCCTACATGCTAGTCTCCCAATTCGTTACGGCGGCCTGGGTATCCGGCAAATTTCAAGCGTCGTTCTTCCAGCCTCTCTCCTCGGTCAACAGTACGATATCCCTCATCGGAAAAATCCTCGCTCCATCACTTCGTGATATTGAGGTATCGTGCTTGACCGAGGCAGAGAATGCATGGAAAACGGCCTGTCCCGGTAAAGACCTTCCATTCAGCAAAGGTGTACAAAGAACCTGGGATGAACCACTCTGCCGCCAGGTCCACGACTGGCTACTGGACTCCGCCGCGTCAGCCTCCGAAAAAGCCCGGCTCCTGGCTTGTACAGAGAAAGAGTCTGGATTCTGGCTCCACGCCTACCCTTCGGCCCATTGCGCGACACTACTGGACAACAACTCACTGAGATTAGCTGTCGGCCTCCGCCTGGGTTCCAACATAGTGGTCCCCCATCGTTGCCCCTGCGGCGTGGAAGTGGATCGTCTGGGCCACCACGGCCTTTCCTGTCAAAAAAGCGCAGGCCGCTTCGCCCGTCACGCCTGCTTGAACGACATAATCCATCGGGCCCTTGCCAACATAAACATTCCAGCCGTCCTAGAGCCACCTGGCCTCGCCCGCGACGATGGCAAGAGGCCCGACGGTATGACGCTCATTCCGTGGCAAGTGGGACGACCCCTAGTCTGGGACGCCACCTGCGTGGACACATTGGCTCCGTCCCACCTGCCCACCACTTCGCAGAGGGCGGGCGCAGCGGCAGCTTCGGCAGAAGCTGCTAAACACCGCAAATACACGGGCCTCGCAGGCAACCATGTGTTTGCGGCTTTCGGGGTAGAGACGCTTGGGCCGTGGGGTCCAGACGCCCAGAAATTATATCGGGACCTGAAAAAACGGCTCTTCGAGCACACGGCTGACCATAGGGCTGGCTTGTTCCTCGGTCAAAGAATTGGCATCGCCATTCAGCGAGGAAACGTAGCCAGCCTTATGGGCACCCTACCGCAGAGTGCCGACCTGGGGGACTATTTTGTAGGCAATTTGTAAATATATTATTTTTTATTTATTTAGTTTTAATTAGATATAGATCTTTAGTTTCATTACCATTAAGATTTTGATTTGGTTAAATATGTGAATAAACTCATTGTTTTTGAATTGATGGAAATGTCCTATACTATAATAATATTGACTTGTAATATGTGTTACTAATAAAGTATGAGTATGAGTATTTTAACAATAATTTTATTTTATATATAAAAGTTAAAAGCACAAGTGTGAAAAATCCAACTTTCCGCACGATATATAAAATTAAAAAAATATTAGAAAAGTAAAAAACATTAATGCGAAAAATCCAACTATCCGCACAATGTGTAGCTACAAAAAGTACCACTTTTTGGGCAACTGTATTAAATAAACGATAGTGATTTATAATTGGCCTCTAACCCGTTATGATCCTTACAGGTATAGATCTATCTGTTTATATTTATTTTGTGTAAGCAACCCGCGGGCACAAGCAAATGGAAGTAAATTTGAGAGTAAGTTTAATGTTTACTTTGAGTTGTTCATATTACGTGTGATGGTACATAGTTATGTTTTACGTGTCTGTATGAGCAGCGTAGAGAGGGCGTGTTACATTAAGTAAGTAATTATACTGCATTGGATTAAGCAATATTGAAGAAAAACTACTTATTTTAAACATTATGAGGATATTACAAAAATGTCTAATCAAGTGCTTGGATTTATTAATCGGCTCACAATAGATTTTAATAGATCAAACAGTCTACTATTCTCTTCTACGTTCTTCCAAAGTTTAGTTTGTAGTGTACTCGAGTATGGTTCCACTTTTTGGTCTCCTTATAACTCTGTACATTATAACAGTATTGAACGAGTTCAGAAAAGATGCCTTGAAACAATGTCATATCGATACATTGCACTCTCATCTCTCATACATCATGACCACAGCGACCGCGTTCATTTGATATTACCTCGTAGAATCACATCCTCTACTGAATGAATTCTTATTTCTTCACAAACTAATTTGGACAGAACTGTCCTGTTAAGCCAATATCGCGTATCTTTGAAATGGCCATTTTAAGAAAAACTATATAATTTATTTTATAGTCACTCACAACTAATTTTATGGCCTGTTCTGTTAAAAAAAGGACATATTACTAACTAATCAAAATTATTGAATTATTCCAAATTAACAGTATTGACGTTCCAAATATACATACTAGGTTTTGAGTTAAGCGAAATGCGGTATCTAGAGATACGTGAATGTGGCCTTTGCTTTTACTCCGTACGTATCCCAGCGATTACGCTGATCTTCAGTATCTTGATGTTTAGAAATCTGATATATCACTCTATAAAAGTACTAGTACTCTCTAATACTCTTGTATATATTTTCTTTGCACATGAACAAAGTGTATTTTTCTTTACAAAAGCGAAGAAATGCATGCCGTGCCACGCGCAGTATTTACTACATATATATATTTGACATAACTAACAACATTTAGGCTTGCATAAGTGCCCATTGAATGAAATGAAGTACACGTAAATACCTATTTAATGACATAACTCTTAGCCCATGGTCCTTTGGTCGAGTACTATATTATATATCTCTTAGCGTATCGCATAATAGAAATTGTACGTAAAATTTTAGGAGATGTTTAAGTGGTTTTTTACTAAAACATGATTTTATCCGTAACTTACAATCTAGTTTCTATACTCAGATATACTGTAATTATATAGGTATTTAATGTAGTTTTAGGATAGTTTCACTTGTTGATATTTTCTAATCATGCTGTGCATACAAGTTTTGGATGGCATTTCTAATCAGACCCTCAAATGTATATTTTTTCTGTGTAGTAAATGTTATCTGTTTTGTGTGCCTGATAAATAGATAATTCGATTTATAAATTATATATTTAGGTAAGGTTCAGTGTTAGGTAAGACATGATGTATGATGTACATTCCGGTCTCGCCGTTACTTAATAGGGCGCAGTACGCTCGGTCTGGCTCGGTTCTCCATACAAACGTATTTACCCTCTCATTTTAAAACGCCATGCTATAATAACATGAAAATTTGTATACACAATGGGATCCGGCATATCTAGGTCGGACTATAGTTTCTGTTGCTAGAAATTGTAAAAGAAAAAAAATAAGGCGGCTTTTTGAGTTTTTTACGGCTTGTATGAGAAAACCTTAATAATCGCTGTATTTTTTCGCCATTATGTTTCACAAAGTTTCATGTTATTCTAGCCTGGCGTTTTAAAATGAGAGCATAAATACGTTTGTATGGAGAACCGAACGTACTGCGCAGTCTTAAGTTACATTTCCATAATAAATATTAGATTCTCACTTACAATGAGAACGTTTAAAATTGTGTTAGTAAAATTATTATAAGGTAACTAGTTTTACTTTATTACGTACCTAATTTTAATATTCAGAGTTTTTGAACAAAGTAAACAAAACACACATCATGGTTGGAATTTGGAATTCACACATATAATGTAAGCCTTAAATTTTACAGAATATTGCTCATAAACAAGCTCTCAGAAATTGTGCAATTAGGAATACATGCATTTGAATACGTGAAATCAAGATTCAACAGCATGTTATGAGTACGTTAGAAGATACTGCAACTTAATACTGAAGAGACTCAAAGGACTTTATTATACACATCGATTGTTCATAAGTCAATTAAGCCTTTTGAAGTATAACTATTTATTTATTTGTGCAGCCCGTCATAGGGTGTTAGTGTCCAAGCTTCTAAGTAGACGCACTAAAATCCGAATCTACAAGACCGTGATTCGCCCAATTCTAACCTACGGATGTGAAGCGTGGACACTGACGCTCAAGGAAGAAAATATGCTGCTAGTGGCCGAGAGGAAGATCCTCCGTAAGATACTGGGCCCTAAAAAAAGACCCGATGGAAGCTGGACAGTCCTTAGGAACCGTGAGATTGAAGACCTAGTGGCTGAACCTAACATCATGGGGGAGACTAAAGCTCACAGACTCCGTTGGTTGGGCCATCTTGAGATAATGGATGAAGATCGGAACGTGAAAAGAGCATACTTGGGCCGCCCAACAGGAAGACGTTCTGTCGGACGCCCCAGGTATCGCTGGTGCGACATGGTGGAGGCGGATCTGCGCGAAGTTCGAGTCACCAATTGGCGAGAGATTGCACAGGACCGTGAAAAGTGGCGCTGTCTTGTGTCGGAGGCCAAGTCTCATTTTGGGTGGCTGAGCCAACGGAGTGAGTATTATTTTCTTTGAAAATTTGTCAGAATTTAACACGACACATAAGGTTTTAAACGTATTTTATTTTTAAACGTAGCTATTTTGATTTTTAGTATCTCAGCCAAACCTGGGACTTTTATCTAACTACACTGAGACTATGGTAAACAAGCATGCAGCCTGCTTGATGGTAAACAGACACCGTAATCTATGAAAACCTGCGACTCCATAGTACTCACAAGCACATTTTAGACTCTTCATCAATCTGAGAATTCGTTGCGTTGAAAATTAAATAAATTTAAGTAGGTCTCTCATTCTCGACGAAGCGGATCCTCCAGAGCTCTGGCGATCTTACTCACCGACAGGAACACCTACAGTGCAATAATGATATGCCAGAATTGCACTGTAGGCATTCGTTTTTAGAACTTATCGGGATTAGGCTTATCAAGAGAGTGGGCGTGATGACTGTTAGTACTCTTAGAAGCCGCTCGAAAGCCGCTAATTTGGCGCCATTTATTTTATTTATTTATTAATAGTAAATTACAAACGGAAATATATTACATAGCTCCACAAAACTATTTTTTTTTAGTTTGACTGTGGAGTCTGGTTTCAGTCTCAAGATAATACAGTACTTATGGGCTAAAATAAGAGTTTAACTAATGATAAGTGGTAACTCATTAGTGGTCTACAAAGGGCAAATTAACCTTTTATAGAGCATCCATGAGGTACTTTTTTAGGCGGTATTTAAACATAGATTTTTTATGTTCATGGACAATATCCGCTGGTACAGTATTTAGTAAGTATGGTATGCGTTTTCTTAATGTTCTATCTCCATAGTAGTTCGATACTCTGGGAACATCGTATTTGCCGGCGGTTATTGTCCTTGTATTATGGTTGTGTTTAACAAATTGTAGGTATTCTTGTTTATCATAGTTATTTACAGCTAATAGGTATTTGAGTTTGGATCGTACTGGTAGGATTTTACATATTTTGAACAGTTTTTTGTAGTCCTTTTTGCAACTAGCTTTATTGACACGCCAATGTCATAGACAGCAGCAGCCAGCAGGATCAACGCCTTAATTAGCCTTCCAAAGCACTCAACCCATCCAAGAGTTGACCGTGGCCGACGTTGCTTAGCCTCGTATACCGCACGCGGTACTCCGGCACCTTTAGGTCACAAGCGTTCTCTTCGGAAATTTGATTTCAAATAATTTGATCGAATTGAAAAATTGAAAGGAGTCATATTTCACTTATCAGAGTCGTATGTTATCAGTAATGGACAAAACCGTACGGATCCCTCCAAAGTATACTCATCTGGGCTAAGTCGTAAAAATAAAAATGATTCGTCGAACTCTTCGGAAAAACATGTTTCAAGTGATTTCGTTAACACATATACGTCATCATGTTCTCGTATAAGTACGATCAGCATAAAACCATCAGATATTGGTAAAGCAAACCAACGGTGCATCAAGTTTGATTTGTTTTGACAACGCCACGCGCCAGACTAACGCCTTATTTTTTTATAATGAGTACAGGGTATAACAAAAATGCCGTGGATCCATGGTTTCGTGTTGGTAATTGGCAAATATTGACGAAGGCCCCGATACTAAACCAAAAAAAAAATATATTTTTTTACCTGCTTATTTCTAGTCAGAATGCGATTACCAATTCACGAATTAAACGAATCCACGGCATTTTTGTTACATCCCGTTACTAAGTTTAGTTACTATGAAAACATACCTATGGTTGCTGTAACGTGGATACCAGAAGTGTTTTCAAAGAGATAACGCACCCAAAACTGCTAGTATCAAAGGTTTGTATTATTAGGGTTACCATACCGAAAACAAGTGCATATAGGAAAAGCGCATTTCACACACCTATTGTTCTATACAACCATCTACCCCTTTACACCCGAACTGAAACGATTGTGAGCCCTTAATTACATTGAAATATCATTTTTTTTACAATGTCATTAAAGTTCATTTTTATTTATATCAATCGCGAGTTCTCGGGTGTAAAGGGCTACCAAACAGGTTCAAACAGTTGCCTCAAAGTGCATTCAAATCTCGAGTATTTCAAATGTTATCCGAGCAGTGTTTTTGTTCAGTGGAGGAATACTTGAATCATAAATTTGATTAATTATTTAATAGCAATGAATGATATCACATCATTCATTTATTAATTAGTAAAAGATAATTAATATTTTGCATGCCCAAATGGTAAGTTACATAACATTTTGTATACTTGTAATTGCAAATAAATTATTATGACTATGACTATAAAACCAACCACCAAACCATACAATTAACAATACAACCATAAAATTACCAATACACCTAGACCACCGCCATAAAATTGTCAATATACCTGGACTGTATTATGGATTATGTATGCTTAGGTTAGGAATTATAATTAGGCTTGATATGTATTAGGCGTCATTAGTTTTAGGGCATGGAGCTGTTTTCACATATTCGGCACTTAGTGTTTTTGAGGCATAAAGCTATTAATACACATATAGAGGTTACAGCAGTTACTGGTGCCTACGGAAACTTAGTAAAAACGAATTTCAATAGAACGAACAAGAATCTTATTTATCCTTAAGATTAAAACGAGCTTCGGACACCCGCGGGGTATTTACGCACCGTTTTCGAGCGTGCTTAAAGGTGACAAATTGTCATTTCCTTTAGTAAAAACGACAGTTAGATTTCCCTATCGTACTTTCGAAAAGTTACGTGATTGCCTTGCCGGACGACAAGTACTTAGCATTCAGAAAAAAGTTAACTTACGAGATATAGCGGGGCGTGTGGTCAGAGAGTTGAGTAATATAGCATACGCTACGCATCATTAATCATATCGTAAGGAAGGTCATGTTAAGATGTGCTGCCAATATATCTATTTGTCCATATACAGTGATTTAGTTACACAATAAATATTATTTTAGTAATAATACATGTACGCAATTTGAAATTACAATATAAGTAAAATTCATAATTTTGAAGCTAGATACACCCTTTAGCTATTGGCTAACCATAAAACAATCTCTAAATTAAATAAATTTTTACATAAACCTAAAATCTTTTAATTTCATATCCAAATTTGTCACTATATCATATCAAAAGAATTCGATTTCCTTTTCATTCCTCTCAGACGATTTTCGCAGATCATACGTAACATGGCGGGTATTTTGACGATTCGAAACCGAACCTTAGTTATTTATATCTCCTCCTCACATCAGTAGTATTCGGTATGAGTGAGTGTGATAGGACTATTAAGTATGTGATATCAATTTTAGCAGCGCATTTTAGAAGCGGCGCACGTACGTGTTTTCCATACAAGTCGACGGCTGTGATCGCTTGCTAATCTCTCGAGTCGCGTCGACAACTCCGATTTGCTTGCAGCAGCATTCAGATCAAATCCTTCAAAGACTTCTAGAAACTCCTACCTAAATCTAGACCCATCGCCTGTTTGAACGTTGCAACTAATATATTGAGAGGCAGAAGAATTTAAAGTGACATACCTAAATAATTTTTCTAAGTGCATAATTAGTAGGTTGCATGGATATTTAAATCAAATAATATTAAATAATCTATCATTGAATATTTTCGAGCACATTGGAGAAATAGTAATTTTACAGTAAAATGCCTATGCTTTCTCGGTCCATAGTTTTTATCCCTAGACTAACATTATTTTGTTAATTTCTTATCCACTCAAGTGCTCGCGTTAAAAAAAAAGGTAGTCTAAAGTGCTCAAGATTCACCGAGCATTAGCAGCGCATTGTCTTGTGTTGTTAATAAATCGGTTGCCTGGCTTCGTCTAAACTTTATGCTATGATTCTTTTTATGTTATAAAGCTAAAGGAACAGGCAATTTGTTTATATAATTAATTACATATGTCACCATAGTAAAATATTTTTTAAAAAAGTCACAAACTTTACATACCGTTTCGAATGAGATCTTTTGCAATAAATATATTTTTATTTTAAAATCTAAATCGATAACATATGTAAATGTTATGTTTATTTAAAACTGTAATAGTTTACGCTTCGATTGATACCAAATAAAGTATATGATCCCGGGGAAATATTTTGCATAAAACCTTTTTCATTTGCAATGTTTACATTGTCAGTTTTTCAATTCGCCGCAAAACAGTGTAGTTTGTTTGTGATTTTTGTATGAATAATTTAGGCAAACGAGTACAAAAATATTGTCAGACGTAAATAGAGACACTATAAATCTTTAAATAACAAGTGCCAATTTTGTCAAAATCGCAACAATTTCTGTCACAAATTATCAATAACAAAAAATAGCCTTACATACCTAACGTAATGAGTGCCGCTTTTGACGCCCGATTAAAAATAATTCCATACACTTCAAACCACATAAAACTCTTAACACATATACTACACATGTTACACTTCACAACTTAATAGATATTCGACCGATTACAACTCGATTTATATTTTTGTTCTCATTTCAAAAGTATACAAAAACCCACGCAAAGGTCCGGACTCAAACTAACGGACATACTCCGGCGGACCTGCGCTGTCAAAATTTAATCATGGCGGCGATATAGGACGGGATACACTGGTGCGCAACGAAACCACAGTTCACGCAGTGATCGTCAATATTGAAATTACGAAATTTACATTTCTTATTAAATCAATTACGAATAGTTACAGATCCTTAACTTATGACTTATACAATGCTAATACGAAATTAACAGCGGTACACTCATGGTGACTTTAATTACTTATATATTCTTGAAGTAATAATAACGTTTGGCATTTTATTTTAAATATCATTGGCTGTCGTGATATAGAATAACTGACAAAGTAGAAAAGTTGGAAAACCGCCGATATTTTCATTTCAAAGTTATATATCTCAACAAAGGCTGAACCGATTTTGATAAAACATGTTTTACTAATATTATCGTTTCCCGAGAGAAAAGTTATGTTATTAACTTATTATAAATTCGAGGAGTTAAAAATGCAGTATTTTTTATGTACACACCATAATAGTTGCAACTTTTTGGCTCGACATATCAGATCTCAATGACCTCGTGTTTACGCATTTATAGTTGCTTCAGTCATATTGATCCACGGCTATAAGATACTACTAAATTTCTCTTGGAAATCCTGCTCTGAAAAAAAGACAACCAAATAGTTCACCAGTTTAAATAAAAGCTACGATGCCATAGAGAGATATACACATTAAACTTATAACCCCCCTCTTTTGCGTTGCGTAGTATAGTAGTAGTAGGTACGGTACCAGAACTGACTATATTGTAATTTCATATGTCAGCCGAAGGACGTCCACTGCTGGACATAGGACATATATTTATTTGGCACCCCAACAAGTTTTTTTTAACTCTAACAGGTTCTCATTGCTGAGGTGATAAGTTTTATGTGATGTGGTATGTGTGTGGTACACGAGAGCAAAGTTACCTATATGCATATCGTGTATTCAAATCCCTTGATACGCTATAAAATCTATCATAGAATCACTTGCCACGCTCCCTAGTGATTCGACTAAGGCATCCTTCGCTACCTCGGGATTCGAAATTATTACATACATACATACATACATACATATAATCACGCCTGTTTCCCATAGGGGTAGGCAGAGATCACGGATTTCCACTTGCTACGATCCTGACATACAACTTTCGCTTCATGAACTTTCATAACATTCTTCATGCATGCGCGCCGATTTAGGGTACTCCTGACCTGGCCTTTCTGCAGAATGTCTCCGATTTGGTCGGAGTACGTTCGCCGAGGTCTTCCCCTTCCAACTTTTCCATCCACTCTTCCTTCATACACTCGTTTTGTCAATCTTCTTTCATCCATCCTCTCTACATGTCCAAACCATCTTAGCATACCTTTCTCAATTTTCGTCACTATATCTTCATTCACTCCACACCTCCGTCTTATAACGGTGTTTCTCACTCTATCTCTCAAAGTAACGCTACACATACTTCTCAGCGCTCTCATTTCCACTGCATTCACTCGACTCTGATGTTTCTTCTGCCACACCCAACTTTCACTACCATACATTAGTGTCGGCACCAACACTCCTCTATGCACGGCCAGCCGCGCCTTTTCTGACACTTTCTGGCTACTCATAAAGGCATGAAGTGCCCCATTCACTCGATTCCCAGCTATCACTCTCCTTTCAATATCTCCTTCATGCTTACCGTCTCTCGTGAACAAAGTCCCCAAATACACAAACCCATCCACTTGCTCCAACCTCTCTCCATCTACAGCAATTTCACAAACTGTCATACACTCATCTCTTTCAAATACCATCACTTTCGTCTTGCTTACATTCATTTTCATTCCTTTTCTCGCAAATAATCTGTGCATGCTAGTTACCATCTTCTGTAGCTTCTCAGCCGATGACGCTAATAAAACCTGGTCATCGGCGTAGAGTAGACATTTGATAAGCAACCCATTCATTTCCAACCCACATTCATCGTCTTTCAAATCTTGCAAACAACTGTCCAGAAATAGATTAAACAGCCACGGTGACGCTACACATCCCTGTCTAACACCCTTTTCGATGCTAAACCATTCAGTGTAGGACCCGTTTACTCTCACGCAAGCAGAGGAATCCTCGTAGAGAGATTTCAGAGCTTGAATGAGATGGTCGCTCACTCCATATCCGGACAGTACCGACCAAAGTTCATTCCTCACCACTCTGTCATAGGCCTTCTCCAAATCCACGAACGCGCAATAGACCTTTTGACCTTGGGCCAAATATTTTTCGGCTATGCATCGTAAAGAGAAGACCTGATCCGTACATCCCATACCTTTCCTAAATCCCGCTTGTACATCCCATATTTTCTCATCGGTTTCTTGCATTACCCTTTCAATCAACACTTTCGCATATAATTTGCCAACGATGCTGAGTAAGCTAATGCCCCTGTAGTTCTTGCAGTCAAGTTGTGAGCCCTTTCCCTTGTACAGTGGCACGATGACCGCCTTGCACCAATCTTTTGGAACTATGCCGGTATTAAAACATAAGTTGAAAAGGCGATACAACTGACTTGCTACGACGCCTTGCCCAGCCTTCAGCATCTCGACTGAAATTCTATCATACCCCGCTGCCTTTCCTGGTTTCATTCCTTTCAAAGCTTTTACAATTTCATCCATACTAATACTACACTCCTCATGTGGCAGTGCATTATCATTCACTCCTGACGTATTTTCCTCTTCTCTCTCAAACAAACCTTCAAAATATTCCTTCCATCTCCCTAATATGCATTCCTCATCATTCAATAAACTTCCATGCTGGTCTCTAATCGAGGTTAGCTCTGAGGTCTGAGTTTTACCTCTGGCTAGTCGAATGGCTTTCCAGAAAAACTTTATGTTTGCCCGGAAATCCTGAGATCCATCTCATCATTCTGTTCATCTTTCTTTCTTTTAACTACCTCCTTTACCAGAACATTCAACCTTTTATAGTTACTTTTCCTTTCACTCACGTCTTCAAGCGTGGCTTTTTGACTTCTTTGGTCAGCTCTTATCGCCAACCAATCTAGCCACGCTTTCTTCTTCTCACTTACTGCCTTTTGTACCTCTTTATCCCACCATACATTCTTCTTCTTCTTCCCTTTGCTCCTTTCTTTCACACCACATACATCCCTGGCTGTACTTACAAGCTTATCTTTAAAACCATTCCATAGTTGATCAATCTTGCATATATCATCTATCTCTCTAAGATTTTCCTTTAGTTTATGAATATACTCATCAGCCACACTTTCCTCTTGCAAATTTTCTACTTTTATTCTCTCCAGAACACTAGTGAATATACGAGGTCGATGCCGCCATCCTTGAAACAGCCCTTTCATTCGGCTCATCACCAGGAAGTGGTCTGTATTTATTCCGGCCCCGCGATACACCCTAGTGTCCAGAACATTCTTCCTCAATCTTTCGTCCACTATCACAAAATCAATCATACTCTTTCTTACGTTCTCCGCCTCACGCGTGTACAAATGAATCCATTTGTGGGCAAACATTGTATTTGTCACAAAAAGATTTCTCTCGAGGCAAATATCTAACAAACTCTCACCATTCTCATTCACTCTCTCGTCACCGTGAGTACCCAGAACCTTTTCAAATCCATCTCGCTTTACCCCTACCCATGCATTAAAATCACCTAACATAATCAACCTTTCATTATCCTTACATCTACGAAATTATTACTCGTCGTAAAAAAACGACTGCTCTCTTATTGCACAAATAATTATTGAATCCTTGTCTGACACATCCCATAACCACTAACGAGTAAAATTACAATGAAAATTTAAGAAATTAAATTAAATTAATATTTGAAAAAAATACATCACAAGTAACAACAAAATTCATACACTTATTTTGTGAGGTAAGTATTTTTTATTGGTACGTGGTTTTCACTGCAAATTTTTGGGTGTTAAGTTAAAACGACTATACAATAGTTTATATGCGAGCTACAAATAACTGAGATAACGGTAAATACGAGCTAAAATCAGAACTGGTTTTTTGAAAAAAGAAAACCATACATTCTTATTTGAACCATTACATGGAATATGTGAATTTTATAAATTTATATGATCAGTTGAACAAGTAAAAGTGAACCCTACCTCGACTTCATACATTCATAAATAAAAGGTAAGCAGTTACATTGGTAATGGGCCGCCACTTAGTATGCGTAAAAGAACCTATCAAAAATGAATAAACTAAATTAAACCATTCTGCGACAATAGCCCAGTGTGCACCACGCCTTATGACATAATACGTGGATCCGACGCGAATCGGCGGAAGTGCCTTGTGCAACCACAGTTGCGTACAATAGTATTTATAGACGTCACAAGTTCATTCACCTAATCCTGCATAGAACATACCTAATTGTTCATTAAAAGTGGATTTATGTTGATTTGAATAGACGCATTTATTGATTTTAATAGCCTAGTACAGAAATATGGCATAATCACATAATAATGTACGATTTAAAATTAACCTCTCAAAATTTTCATCACTCAACGTACTTTGTTGGAAGAATTTATTACATTCCATTTTAATTAGTATCGAAATATATGCTTCGTCTTATGAAGCAGTAAACCAGCATTAATTTGGTATACAATACCAATTAAAAAATGCACAATTGATTGCTCACAGCATTTTTTAATCGCGAGCTCTCTCGCTGACGTACCGAACTTCGATGGTCATGAAAACAACTTTTATATTTTATAAAAATTGTTCCTTAGACTGCGGTTTTAATTTTTTTTAATGTTGCCACATTCATACTCTACCTATATAACTCAATTAAAAAGCGTTCTTTACATGTTCCGCATAGCAACAATTTAAAAACCGTTGGAACTCCAACTCGCAACTAGTGTTGCGAGAGCACTGTACGTTTTCCCAAGTCGCAACCCTAGTTGCGGAGAGCACGTGAGTGGTTATTAGTGCCAACTAAAATAATGCTTTAACATTTGTTTTTACGGCTCATCATCATCAATCATCATATCAGCCGAAAGACGTCCACTGCTGGACATAGGCCTTCCGCAAAGAGTGCCACTATGACTGATCCTGCGCCACCGACATCCAGTGGACTCCTGCTACTTTCACCAGGTCATAAGTCCACCTTGTGGGGGGCCTACCCACGCTGCGCCTTCTAGTATGTGGTCGCCACTCGAGGTTTTTACAACTAGGTCTTTCTAAATAAAAAAATACTCATCACGATACAGGAGGTAAACTACCAACAAGTTTCTTATTTGTAGACCCCGAGTGTTCAAGGTGGAATTAATTACCTAATCTTCGTAGAAAAATTCTTCTTAATTTATGGGTGGAATGCAAAAAACTTGTACATAGTTAAGGCCTTAATTTAATCTACGCTTTAATGTTCTTAGTTTCGTAACGACAATTAGTCATATATTTTATATGGGTAACTTTCGTTACGAAACTGAGAATATTAAAGCGTAGATTAAATTAAGGCCTTAACTATGTACAAGTTTTTTGAATTCCACCCTTATATTACAGCAACATGCTCACTCTTTAAACTGAACTTTTAGACTTCGTCATCCGTCAACTCGTTCACCTTTCCATAGCAGCAATTCAAAGTATTTACATTTTCGTCGCTTCTTTTTTACCATTACCAACTAAGCACCATAAACAACTATAAAAAAATACCAATCCCACACTTATCTTTGTAGGAGTACATAATTATATTATATTGTAGTTAATTATTTTGTTATTCATTTGAATACATCCAAATTGTAAATAAAGCGGTAATAAGCGAGAGAAATGAGAAAAATCTATATCAAACCAATCGAATTAAAGTTTTTATTTTCATCTCGGTTCATTTTGTCACTGTGTTTTGAGTCTACAGATAAAAAGGCGCACAAATCCTACAATTAAAACTAGCTACCCGACTATCTTAAACGTGTTTTAGTCCGACTGTAAACTAAAACTGAATAAGAAACTTGCGTCCGACAAAAAATTGGCTCATACTCCCGAAAATTGGTACGGCACTTGAAACTTTTGCAGGCAGCGTTTCGTTTCTTTCCATATACAGGTCACGTACAACTCATCAGTTGGAGGTTTGCAAGTCGTTCCGCACGGCTGCGTCCAATGTTTGGGACTCCACTCGATCGAACTAATTAAAAAACGTATAGAGAAGTTAAATTTGTTAATACCAAAGAGCAAACGTGGCGAGGTAATTTGGTCGGCTTTCGGGTTTCCTAACTAAGTAAACAAACGCGCTTTTAGGTATTAATTGCGTTGTGTAAACGGAAAATTCTACTTCTGAACTAAAACATGATACGTTTTGTTTATCTGTTTTATCTATCCCAGCTTTAACTTTGTCATTGTATCGGCTTTGTTACATTTTATAAATTAAATGTAAATATTTACCTGTTCTGTAATTCTGCATGACTGCTACATGTATGTTTAAAAGCTGCGATACACAGACAACACAGACTCGATGAAAACTCTTAAAAAGAGAACAAAAAGTAACAGTTAGGTCACTGTTTGTCAAATAATCTTATAACGCTCAAGACCACCTCAGACTTGCCATTACTTATTCAGCATACACGTGTACGCATAACAGGGCAAATTTAAGGTAAACCATGCATAAATTCCTCTCTCCCCCAAAGGAATACCCCGAATTTTTTTACTCGACACGTAAGACCGCATCTTTATCTCAAAGTTAAGAGCTGCAAGAGCGTACGTGCAACACCGCCGAGCCTTTTTGTCTGAAATGTGACACCTTTTGTTAGGAACGAGTCGTGCATGCATAACAAAGTGACAATGTTTCTTGGAAGTAGGTTTTGGCTGGAGCGGAATGAGTAAAATAACTAGATGTTGTCTATCAAAGTTTTAAGAATTTGTGCGATGTACAGCACAAAACCGTTCACAACTTGATTCATACCAAAACGGAACCTAGCCTGTTTCTCTCTGTTCTACTAAGGTATAGATTTACCATTATTTGTAAAAAATCGTCGCTATAAGAAATTAACACACACTCGTCCCTCCAGAAATGTCTTCAAGCAATTGCTAAAGCCAAACATGGAGGTTGTGATTATTTATCATCTAAAAGCAGTACATTATATAATTTTACCTGCATTTTTGGAACCCGAGTTTAAATATTTTTACTTGTTATTATTAATATATTTTTGCATATTCAGTTGACTAAACAAGTAAACGAAAGACGAAAGTATTCAAATGAATTTTATTAACAAACACGGCTAACTATTCATGAACGGATCATAGCCAGCTATTTTCTTTAATGCATGTAATTCAGAACCATTAGGGTGGGAGGTAATGTTACCCGGGTAATTTAACTGTTTAGCGTGTAAAATAAGGGGCTAACAGCTTGACGGAAATAATGTTATTACATAGAAATATTAAATGTAATGTCAGTAATCATTAATTTTTGACCGAACTATATAAATAAGGTAACAGAAAAGTAGATGATATCATAGACCTCAGTGTTATTTAGTTTTTGCGATAATAATCACATTAAATTAATCAAATGTTTCTGGAATTTTCATTCTATTTTGTTCTGAATATTTCATGATGATGGTTATTTAAGCCAAGTTCGACTTAGTGAACCAAAGATACACTGGGTGGGCCCTGTAACAGGGGTAAATAAATATTTAAAAGGACGATTCCTTAGAGCATCCGCAGTATCCCTTGTCTCAATATTTTTTTTTTGACTGGGAACACTTGAAAATAATTGCTGTGTCGCTCATTTAGTGGTCCGTTTATTTTTTTGCTCCTGTTACAGGGCCCACCCTGTATAATTAAATACATAGAAAACATCCAAACCTCAGGAACAAATACCCTTAACTTATCTTGGTTAGGTGTTATGTTGGTTTTTTTACATATTAATACAACTATATTTATTTATTTATATATTTATTTATTTATATATTTATTTATATAAGGAGAACCAACAGCTATAATTACAATATTGCAGCTAGAATAGTCATACAGAGCCAATTACAGGAACTCACGTATATATATTACATAAGAAAAAAACACGCTGAGGCAATACACACAATGTACTCGTACAACAATGCAACAAAGCACACTTGCAGGAGTTAGATCAATTTTATTCATTAATTACGTAACATGTAGTGTAGTAGGTAATGTCAAGTTACCTATTATTTTTAACCCCCGACGCGAAAAGAAGGGTGTTATAAGTTTAACGTGTCTGTCTGTGTATCTGTCTGTCTGTGGTCCCAAACGGATGAACCGATTTTCGTTTTTTTTTGTGTCTAAGATAATTTTAACCCGTGTGTCCTTAGCCATGTTTCATGAAAATGTATTCAGCTGTTTTTGAGATATTGAGCTTTTAAATGAAAATATCGGGGGATTTTCAACTTTTCTAAGTTGTCGTTATTTATTCCTCATACTTTTAAAGTAGATCATATTTGACCTAGTAAGTGGGTTGAAAGTGAGACCTAATCTCCTAAAATTGTATTGCTTTTAATTAGGTATCTTCATATATAATTATGCAGTCTACATAAGCAATCTCCGTAAGCGCGTCCACATAAGCAAAATTGTTATCGATACTTTTTAATGGTTTTAATCAATTATAAGCAGTCTTTCATTTAATATAAATTATATAAACACTTCAAATCCGCATCCAGGAAATGGTCCATACACAAACACTATTAGCGTCAGTCAACAGTTCCCAAAATACACAAACGAATTTAAAATATATTTGATAGGAATTGACGGATCCAACTCAGAAAATGTTTTTGCATTTTGAGTGATTAACTCGAGTAAAACCCCACATTCAGTTCGAATTATTGGCACTCTCGTGGTAGCTCTCAACCCTTGGTTAACAATGTATTAACATTACAAAGTGATTTAAGGCGAAGGGTAGGGCAAGGTATTCTCCATACACCAGTTGTGCAAGTTTTATTCGTTAGTTTTGGCACTACAAGATTTAATTTTAATTTTTGCTTGTACATATTGGATATACGCAGAACTTGAAGTTGAACTTTTGCTTGATTATAAAAAAAATAACAAAAAATAATATAAAAACTATCAAAATAAAAATAAAATAACTACAAGAAATAGCTAACAGAAAAATAAGCATATTGGCCTAAGATAATAACTGTAGCGCAAGCACAAAAACAAGAATAAAATCGTACACAAAGGTTGTATGGAAAGAGCCCTTCGCCTTAACGAATAAGTCAGTGCTTAAAAATTATGATTGCTCTCTCTGCAGCTAACTAAACAAAATGCATGCACCAAAAATATACATACACATTCTCTGAATTTTGTAGGATTACATACCTACATTGACTAAAGTTTAGTTAAGGGTTTTTATCGGGATATATTGGTCAGGCCGCGTCACGGACAAATGGCCTCTATGAATAATGGCTCCCGGGCACGGGACACCAACAATTTTATACACGACACTTATTACTGTTTTATTAAACTTGCAATTTTCGAGAGGGTTCAGTACGTGGGTACTTATTCTGATCAATATGAATTTTTGAAGTAGGTAAGTATTACGTTTGACTTTCTAATAAGCTATTTAAAAAAAAATACATCAACACTGGAATTAATAATATTGTTTCGGTAGATTTTTGTTTAATAAAATTTGATGTTATTACCCAATCAGTTTAAATTGATACATTGCAAGATAAATTATCGTGAGCTCGGAATTGCATAGGTATGTACCTAGTAGTGATTGTGCACTGTATTGTGCTGTTCACATTAAATAGGAAAATAACTTAAAGTTGATGTAATTTTAGTGTATTACTGACATGTTAATTGTTATACACCTGTGTATGTTCTTGCAAATAAAAAACAAAATAAATGCTTTTCCTCTCCTTGACATAATATATATTTAGGTTCATCAAAGTTTTCAGGTAGTCATGCAAGTACCTACCTACCTTAACATTGTTATCAATGGAATCGTATTCTGGTTATTTATATTATGAGCATTAGTAAGAGCAGTTTTCTATTCGCGCTTTATCTCAGGGCTGAATCATCATCATCAAATGCTTCCACAATGACCGGTCCTGCGCTACCCGCATCCAGCGGACACCCGCGACCCTTGCCAGGTCATCAGTCCAAAGTGTGGGGCCTGCCCACGCTACGCCACATACTAATATACATGGTAAATACCCCGTTTTTAACAGTAATTCTAAATAGTGACTAGATTATTATAGGCTAGATGACTCATATTTTCATGAACAGCTAAATGTGATGTCACAGTTTCGTAGCATCGTAATGTCCTTTTGTATCGAAAAACTATTAATTTGCTATTCATGTCATTCTAAAATTCATTTTCGTTAAATAACACTCCTAGTATAGTATAAAAGATCCTTAACAATTACACAATGTTGACATCCGTGTCATTAGAATTTCGAACTGTCATACTTGACATTAACTTTCACTTAACTCTATGTTAACTCTTAAGGCCGGTTTTCATTCAACATTGGTGATATAATTAATTATTTTGTATGAAAATTAAATATACAATGTCGTTTCTATGGCTATACACGGCTATATGTTAGAAGGAACGGAAATTAATTAAAACACCCTATATATATATAAAATAATAATATAAAATGTGTAATACAAACAAAATGTCTATTCAAACACGTCACAGCTACATACCACAGGTCCTTTTCGTGAGTTTTTTACGTTTTAGTAGCTAAATCATCATCATCCTAGCTTTATCCCAGTACAGATGCGTCCTGAAGGATGCCCGGGGTCCGCTACCTAATCTCAACAGTTATGATACTATACGAGTATGTATGTACTCGTAAGTATGCACTAGTTTTTACAGAAGCGACTGCCATCTGACCTGCCAACCCAAGGAGAAAACAAGGCCTCCAGGCGGCTTGAGAACTTCTAACAGTCAAGTTGCCCACTCACTTGACAAAGGGGGGTCGAAGTTGCACCACGCCCGTAGGGAGTACCCACCGTTACCCTACACGTGACCCCTGAGTCATGCTAAGGGTGCAACAAAAACTGGCAACCGTACTTGTTTTCTCGAAGATCTCACGGTTCGTAAATAAATGCCGTGGAAAATGTTGTTGATTTAAATGGAAAAAATATCGAAACCTCTATGTTGTTTTTAAAAGCCAATGCATAGATACCCCACACGCCTATATAGTAACATTAAATTTTTTTTTTACAATCTCTGGCATATACGGCGTGCTAAATTTCACCTCAGATTCGTAGTATGAGACCGCTCGAACGCTCAGATATCGATTTTGAACGAAATCGGGACGAAAAAAAGAAAATCAATATAACCGCCACTTTCACAAATTTTACCTCGGATTCGTATGAGGGGACCTCTCCGACGCTCAGATATCGATTTTGAATGAAATTGGGACAAGAAAACCAATATGGCCGCCACTTTTTTCAAATTTTACCTCGGAGTCGTATTAGGGGACCTCTCGGACGCTCAGATATGGATTTTGGATGAAATCGGGACGGCAATGAAGAAAATCAATATGGCCGTTACTTTATTCAAAGTTTAGGACCTCGGATTCCTACTAAGAGTCCTCTCGGACGCTCAAATATAGATTTATGTCGAAATCGTATCGGACGGCACTGATTATTAAAACCACTTACAATACATTGAATCAAAAAAGGTCGTATCTTCATGGGAAACTCACGGCACTTCATGCACCTTTAGACCTTATAAGGAAGCTTCATGCCAAATTTGGTATCTCTCGAACCAGTAGTTTGGGCTGTGCGTTGATATGTCACTCACTCAGTCAGTCAGTTTCTCATCATTGTTGTTTTCGTAATCAGTGACCCGATAAACCATGGAAACAACACCCATATCGATTTTCATAATTTGTCACCACCTTTCCCCCTTTTAGAGGTTGATTTTTCAAAAAAACCTGAAACACATGTTTACTCATTTATCGTTAGAAATACTCCTGTGAAGTTTCAAATAAAGTAATCCAACTAATCTTGATTCCCTATATGAACGTCGGACCCCCATTTCACCCCCTTAGGGGTTAAATTTTGAAAAATCCTTTATTAATGCACCTCAAGACCTTATATGGAACCTACATACTAAATTTGGAATCTCTAGAACCAGCAGTTTCGGCTGTGCGTTGATATGTCACTAACTCAGTCATTCAGTTATTTCTTGAAATTTGGCACAAACTTTCAGAAGTTTCATGTCCACAATATTAAATTTCAAAATCGATACCATTTTCGTAATTAACGTCCCAAAAAACCATAAAAACGACAACCATATTAATATTTAGACATGTCATCCCCCTCGAACCCCCACAGGGGGGGATGGTATTTCACGTCCACCACGTGAGATTTTAAAATCATTGTTGTTTTCGTTATCAGGGACCCGGTATATCATAAAAACAATACCCATGTCGATTTTCAGAATTTGTCACCACCTTTCCCCCTTTTAGGGGTTGATTTCTCAAAAAACCTGAAACACGTATTTACTAATTTATCGTTAGAAATACTCCTGCGAAGTTTCTAATAAAATAGTCCAACTAATCTTGTTTCCCCATACAAACTTCGGACCCCCATTTCACCCCCTTAGGGGTTGAATTTTGAAAAATTCTTTCTTAGTGCACCCCTAGACCTTATAAGGAACCTACGTGCCAAATTTGAAATCTCTAGGACCAGCGGTTTGGGCTGTGCGTTTATATGTCAGTCAGTCAGTCAGTTTCTTCTTTTATATATTTAGATAGATACTCGTAAAACATCCAAGTCTCAGGAATATGCCCACCACATCACATGAACAAACTCGGGACTTTCATATTGGTAGGTGTTAAAGTATTTGATAAATAGAACCGTAGTCTATGACGCCTTGTTGTCTCTCTGTAGCACTTGTCACAACCGTCACTCCGAAATGTTCACCAACTAGGCTAAACGGGCCGACGAAATATAAACATTGTACCTTTAGGTTTTAAATTTAAGTACAAATCTAATACTAAAAAAAGCACATACTATGGTATGCTTTTTTAAAATTTGTTGCGAAGTATCTGAACAAAAAGACTTATGTGGTATGTATAATATTGACCTTATTCGAAAGTGTTATTTATTTGATGTTACTTAATTATTGGTTTTAAATTAGGCAGTTACTTTCGGATTACGCGTATCTTCTAGAATACCATCTGATTGACATCCTTATTTCGAGGGTCCTTTCGTTTCACTTGTATTCCTTCCGCCATCTATCTACCACGCATGTGCATTCGGCCTTGTTTAGATCACGAACAAAGTCTGGAAATGGCTAATTCATTTATTTTTCGCGGAACACTGAAATATAGCTTACAAATTACCTACTCTTGACGAATCACGACTTCCTAGAGGCAGTGAGGTTCATTATTTCTTGATTACTGTTAAGTTATGCCATGCACGTAGGCTACAAGTATCGGATTTTAGCTTCAGCAATAAAATTGCCCTTCTTGGGTTTCGAATAAATATGATGTACTTAGTATAAAGTAATAGAACAGTTTGGTTATGTACTTACAGTATAAAAGAACAGTAGAATCGCATCAAAATATTTAATTTACATAAGTTTATAGGAGGGCATAAAATTATATGATTAAATCAAACAATACAGAAAAAAAAAAAAGGTAAAGTGCGTATCGCGCCACGCGCAATTTAAGGTTCCGTAGTAAAGTTCATCAAGGCAATGAGACATATATTTAATACGTACATATATTTACTACGTACATATATTTACTACGTACATATATTTACTACGTACATATTGTTATAATGTCGGCCTGTTTAGCCTAGTTTGTAGTCACTGTCTCCGAAGCTAGAGGTAACGGGTTCGAATCCCAGTAAGGGCATTTGTTTTTGTGGTGATCAGAGACATTTGTTCCTACGACTGGGATGTTTTTTATGTATTTAAGTATTTATATTATCTATACTAATATTATAAAACTGAAGAGTTTGATTGTTTGTTTATTTGAACGCGCTAATCTCAGGAACTACTGGTTCGAATTGAAAAAATCTTTTTTGTTGGATAGTCCATTTTTCGAGGAAGGCTTTAGGCTATATAACATCACGCTGCGAACAATAGGAGCGCAGACGCGGGCAACAGCTAGTTAAATATATTGTCGTCTAGTACCCATAACACAAGCCTAATTGAGCTTAGACTAGTTCGATTTGTGTAAAAAAAAAATGTCCCTAATTTTTTATTTATGTATTATTTATAGAAATCAATGGAAATTGTACACGAAATTTTCCTTTTTCAGATAAGTAAATATCTTAAGATCGGCTATTACTCGTTAACGTGTCATGCCTACTTAGCTCTGTTAGACTTGCTTTTAAATTCATATTGAGCTTTGGAATCTTGTATATAGATTCATCGGATTTTATACGTTTTCAAAGACAATTTATTTTTTGTTCATTTATTACAAACAGGCTATGCATGTTGTGTTCTTAAATTTTATTGTTTTGAGTGCCTAAAATTGGTGAGTTTCAGAAAACGTTCCTACGGTATTTGTATAAGAGGACTTTAGGGTACTACCCGTTCCTATATCCTACCTATTAGGAATTTTAGGCTACAATTCGTTGGAGGTGAGGCGTAGCTACAACATGTTGGTTACTGCGTGTCGAATCGTTTTGGAGAGTCGGACTGCCCAGAGTTGGTCAGTCGCCTCGTGCGACTGTATGTTCCGGATATCCCCAGGATAACGCTCCGGCTTCGGTGACGCGATTTGTTGGCGGTGCCGGCAGCGCGCACTGTATCACGCAGGAACTCGCCACTGATTCGCGCTCTCTCACAACTCAATGAACTTTTGGCATCAGCACCGGAGTGTGACTTATTTGAATGGCAATGGATGAATGTGTACTATGAGTGTCTGAGATTCTGTGAGGGGATGGATATTCGGCAATCAACTGTACCTGTGTAATTTAAATGTGTATGTATTTAGTTAAGTTTTGTGTCATGACGCATTGGTGAAACTGTAATGTCTTGTTAGCCTGTTTAAATAAATAAGTTTAACTTCTAGTTCTAGATAAGACCTAGAAGTCTGTTATTGCTTGAGTATTAATTTGATATATTATTTATTGTTAATATTCAGTTGCTGGTGACTAACTGAGCACTCCCGTGCTTTGGAAGGCACGTTAAGCCGTTGATCCCGGCTGCTGTCTATGATAGCAATCGTTAAGCCAAGTTAGAGGCCTTTGGGCGGCTTGAGAACTTCTAACAGTCAAGTTGCCCACTCACTTGACAAAGTCTTATTAATCCCAATAAGGTCTAGTTTCCCCCTTGGGTTGGAAGGTCAGATGGCAGTCGCTTCCATAAAAACTAGTGCCTACGCCGATTCTTGGGATTAGGTAGCGGACCCCAGGCATCCTTCAGGATGCAACTGTACTGGGAATAACGCTAGGATGACAATTCAGTTGCTGATAGCTGTAAGAGGCGACCTATGTAAGTACAGTTCAATTGTTTTTATATTTACATTTGTATTAATAATATTTTATTCAGTTGAGTGAAAGCCTGTAATTAGGTTGCTTTGGTATAATTAACTGACTTCTAAATAAATATAATTTATTATTCGCACAACTCGGGTAGCTTTGTATGTCTAGGTTAAACCCTCATTAACAGAACGCCACCACACGATTGAAGATCGCTTTCAATAAAAACATAACGGGATTCAGTGTGTAAAATGAAAGATTTATCTCCTTGGCCGCAACAAGGGTCCGCACGTATATAAATTATTCATGCACTCCATTGAAAGTCGCAGTCCCCAAACCGGCTTTGAGTGTTTTTAAAGGAAAACCTCTTTGATATTCCGCTAGTGAGATACATCAAATGGCTCAAAGAATTTCGAAGTACGCTACTGAGGAAGCTTTGCAAATGCATCGATGAAGATGCATGAGAGTTCTGCTAAATATTTAACAAACGTCGAGTTCTGATAGAGATGCATTATCCCGAGAAAAGTTGGATTTTACATGCATGGGGAGACATTGAATATTAGATGGTGAAAATTGAGGCCGTAAGGGGATAATTTAAATTGTACTAGTCCAAACAGGATGGCGTTGTTGATTTTCATAACATTTTAAGTAAATAAAAGCAAATAATTAAACTATTGATAAGCTTCAACTCCCAACTAAGAGCATACTAACTTAGTAAGCTTTTTTTTTAAATAACAAATATATTTTTGAAGAAAGTTGTACAGAGCACATTACAGAACGGTTCACCCAAGTACGCGGTAGATGGCGCTGTTACGTGCGGACCGATTTCTACAACGCGCAAGCGTTTGTTTGCCGTAGTTTTCATAAGGTGTTAGGCTAGTTTTGAAATTGTTGAGATTTTGTGTGGAGATTTTGCGAGACTAAATATACGACTGTTTATTATTAAACGCGGTATTTATTTCTTGCATCCTTTTCGAGACCCTAGAGTACGTGATTGTACATTGGTCCTACGAATCGGATAGCCTTTAAGAGTGGCTTTTTTTTGGTAGTCTGTGAGGACTACACTTCGTCCCCGAGCTTAACAGTGGTTCGCTGTTTCAAAGGCCGGGAAAAGCAGCTAACTGAGGTTGCCAACGCCATCTAGCGTTGAGTAGCTGGCGGTTTCGTGTGCACATTTTATCAAGATTTGGAGCATTGAAAGGCGCAAGTGGCGCCATCTAGCGAAGGGTAGCCGGAAACATCCAGTGGAGCCGATACAGGAGGCAGTTGCAGCTGTTCCGTGGACGGGCGCGAGTGGCGCCACCTGGAGCAAGCAGACGGCAGTAGGTGCCGTAAGGAAGGTCAACGAAGTGTAACGTCACGGATCTGTGGAGAGTGAGTGAGCAAGTGCGAATCGTGAGTACTTTTAAATTCATATTGCACGCGAGTTTCAACCTTATCAACAAGGAGCAGTTTAGTGAAAATTTTACGGAATTTTGAACTTTATTTCCAAAAGCATATTCACTTTGAAGAATCTGTTTGTTTACATGAACTTAGAAAATTTCATCGACATTTTTATATGGACTATTAACTTAGAATAATTGCAATAGAAATTTGTATTGGGTATTAACATAGAATAATTTGTAGTTAGTATTAACTTAGAATTTTAAGCAAATTCCTGTTGGAACGGGGAATCCATGCCCGATTTTGTCTAAGTGTGACAAAGTTCTAAACACTTGTAAAAATTTGCGAGTTTTGATTCTAATTTATTCTAAGTGTTTTTTGTTTGGATCAAGACAGTTGGTCTTTGAAATTGATAAATTGCTAAGTAGTTGGTTACCTTTACAATATGGACGCAATACTTAACTATCAGAATGACTTATGTAGCCGTATTTTCAAAGCGAGAACTAATTTCAAAAAATCGCCTAAGGAGCGCATAACTTTACATTACTTAGAGAGTAGATTGGAAGCGTTAGAGCAACTATGGTCCGAATTTAGAAACGGGCACAAGGAGTTAATGCGAACGGCTGACCTTACAGCTTTAAAGGCAAGGTCGTATATTACAGGGGAAGTTTATGATAAAGCCGAGGAAGAGTATACTGATTATAGATGCGAGTTAAAAGATGGGTTGGCTAAGTGTAGTAGTTCTTCGGTTAGTCAGTCAAGGGGTAATGATGACAGTAACGCTTCTTTCAGACAAAATGTTGTAAAACTTCCCAAATTATGTATTCCTAGCTTCTCGGGAAAATATCATGAGTGGACGACGTTCAGAGACTTATTTGTTTCAATGATACACAACAATGACTCGTTAGACAGTGTTCAAAAACTACAATATTTAAAAAGTTACCTAACCGGGGAGGCAGAGCAGTTGTTGCGTAACATACCTGTTTCAGACATAAACTATGCTAGATGCTGGAATCAGTTAGAGCAACGATATAACAACAAAAAATATTTATCGCATTGTATACTTAAACGATTGTTAAGTCAAAAGAGTGCAACGACCGAGTCACCAGGGTTCCTTAAGGAGCTTATGGACACCTCGACCGATTGTTTGAGCGCACTGTCGAATTTAGGTATAGACGTGTCAACGTGGGACATCATTGTTATCCACCTGCTGTCGTTGAAATTGGACCCCGAATCGCGCAGGCAATGGGAACTTAATGTGTCGGCTAACTCGGCATCAGATGCGCTGCCTACGTTTAGTCAATTCAAGGAGTTTTTAACCAGTAGGTACAGAGCATTGGAATTTCTTGAGCCGAGAAGCGCCAATAAGATCCCAAGTGCTTACGGAAGGGCGTCCAGTAATAGTAACAATAAAACAAATGTACTCCATGTTGCAACCGCACCACCACTCGCGTGTGAATTTTGTACCGGCCCTCACAAACTTTGTTTCTGTAAACAGTTTTCCGGTGAGGGTTATGCCAAGAGGCATGAGTTTGTAACCAAAAATAAAATATGTTACAATTGTCTAGGAAGTAACCACAGTGTAAAATTCTGCCAAAAAGCCACTAGTTGTAAAATTTGCAAGAGGAAGCATCACTCTTTGCTTCACCCAAAGGATGTTCCAACTTCAGCTGCCAATCAAAAGAATGTAGTTCAAGCAGCTGAAACTGGGTCTGGAGGAGCCACACAAATTTCCATAGAGAACACAGAAGTTACGCCGGTAGTCAGCTGTTTTACAAAAGAGGTAGAGCGAGGTGAGGTATTATTGCCGACAGCGCTTATCAAAGCTGAGTCCAGAACGGGGGACTATCAGGTCATTAGAGCATTCATAGATCAAGGCTCACAGGCTTCATTTGTTACTGAAGCCGTGGTACAAGCGTTAGGGATAAAGAAAATTCCCATCAAAAGGTCACTTTCGGGATTAGGCGGGTATTCCTTACCGGTAGCGCCTAAGTATCAAGTACAATTCAAAATTCAATCGATAACCGATCCTACTTTCAATATCAAGATAAAGGCTTACGTTTGGAATAAGGTCACCCCGGATCTTCCGGGCGAAAGGGTAGTAGTTCCAGAGTGGTTGGAGCTACAGCAGCTCACGTTAGCTGATCCAACCTTTAGTACACCCAACAAGATTGATATATTGCTGGGTGGGGAGGTTTACTGTCAGATTATGAGGGATGGTGTGCTAACGGGTCCCAAAGGAGCGCCGCTAGCACAGTGCACCACGCTAGGGTGGATCCTATCTGGTTCAGTAGGCTCAGCGAGCGCAAACGAGAACGTAACAGTCTTACACGTACAAGTAAATGAAGATGACATGCTGAAACGTTTCTGGGAAATGGAAGCCGAGCCATCAGTTCACCCTAAGCTACTCACCGCTGAAGAACAAAGGTGCGAAGATCTTTTTGCATCCACGACTGTGAGAGACACTGAGGGCAGGTATGTGGTTAAGTTGCCGTTTCGGGACAATAATCCAACCTGCAACGGAAATTCACGTGAGATAGCAGTCAAAAGATTACACACACTAGAGAGAAAATTTGGAAAGGATCCAACGCTTAAGGCTCGGTATTCTGAAGTGATAAAGGAATATGAGCAACTTGGACATATGATGCTGGTGACAGAACCTGACCACAAAAGGAAGAAATCGATATACTTACCACATCATGCTGTCATCCGTGAGGACAAGAGCACTACAAAGGTACGGGTCGTGTTTGACGCCTCCTGTAAATATGACAACGGCGTCTCACTGAATGATCAGCTCATGATAGGACCTACTTTGCAACCAGAACTACGTCACATCATTATGCGTTGGAGAGAGTATCCCGTGTGTCTAGTAGCGGACATAGTAAAAATGTACCGAATGGTAAAGGTAGCGGAAGAAGACACAAGCTTTCAGCGTATAGTATGGCGAGAAAACGCTGAAGATGAAGTCAAGGATTATAAATTACTCACGGTAACTTTCGGAACTGCTTCAGCACCATACTTAGCAGTAAAAGCGCTCAATCAAGTAGCATGCGATCACAGAGAGCAGTACCCCATGGCTGCAACACGTGTCCATCGAGAGTTCTACATGGACGATTTGATGACAGGTTGTCAGACAGAAGAAGAAGGGCTGCAACTGTACCATGAAATGAAAGCTTTATTGAACAAGGGCGGATTTGTGCTGCAGAAATGGGCTAGCAACAAAATAGAGTTGACAAAACAGATCGATAGAAGAGAAAGAGAGAATCTGGAACATGAAGGAAAGAACAACCTAGAAATAAAGACGGACAGCATAACTAAAATTCTAGGACTTACCTGGAACAGGGACAAAGATGAATTTCAGTACTCGGTGAAACTGCCGCCGCTATCGCCACCTGCAACAAAAAGAAAAATAATTTCGGATGTCTCACGTTTATTTGACCCATTAGGATGGTTAGCACCGTGCGTCATTACAGCCAAAATGTTCATTCAGCGGTTGTGGTTAGCAGGGATCGGATGGGATGAGGAACCACCCGCCGATATATTACAGGACTGGTTAACTTACCGGGAACAGCTGACTGACCTTATAGATTTCCGGATTCCAAGATGGATTCACACCAATTCTGATGACACATTACATGAACTGCACGGCTTCTGTGATGCATCAAACGCCGCTTACGCCGCTGTTGTTTATCTCAGATCAATTGACTCATCCGGAAATGTCAGTGTGGCGTTAGTGACAGCCAAAACCAGAGTATCGCCTGTCAAGCAGGTCAGCATACCCAGATTGGAGCTGTGTGGAGCAGTGCTTGTGGCTAAGCTACTGACGGAAGTGGCAGAAGTTATGAAGATACCCAAACAAAACATAAGGGCGTGGACAGATTCCACAGTGGTGTTAGCTTGGCTCAACAAACATCCAAGCAACTGGAAAACGTTTGTAGCCAACAGGGTTTCAGAAATCTTAACCACGATGGATTCTGCGCAATGGTCTCACGTCCCGACAAAAGAGAATCCGGCAGATTGCGCTTCACGTGGGATGCAGCCCACCGAGTTAAGAGAACATGATCTGTGGAAGGTGGGGCCTAAAATTCTGCACGATAAGACCATTCATTACCCGAAGCCTAAAAACAATGCGACTAATCTTGAACAATCGGCGAGAGTTCATATTGCAGTGATAGAAGAACCGTTTTGGCATAAGTACTCATCTCTCAACAAACTTATCCGCGTTGTTGCCTACTGCCGACGTTTCTTAAGCAAGCGTGGTTCAAAGAAAAATCATGTTAACACGCAATATCTACAAAAGTGGGAATTGGAAGAAGCTGTCACAACATGCGTCAAAATGTGTCAAAACGCCGAGTTTAAAAACGAAATCGAAGAGCTCAATAAGAATGGATACATTAGTTCAAAAACCTCTAAGATTCGTTCCTTAACGCCGTTTATTGAGAATGGTGTTTTACGAGTTGGCGGCCGCTTGGAGAACGCCTCGGAGTTAGAAGTCGCAAAGCATCCCATGATCTTGCCTTACAACTCTCATCTTACCAGGTTGATTGTGGCAGATGCCCATGAGCGCACTCTTCATGGCGAGCAGCGAGCTATGTTAAATTATTTGAGATCAGCTTACTGGATAGTACGAGCAAAAGACTTAGTCAAGCATCACATCCACAAATGTGTACGCTGCGTTCGTCACAAGGCCAAGATCCAAACCCAACTGATGGGAGCCCTACCTACGGCTAGAGTTACACCAGATAGAGCCTTTATACGCAGCGGAGTCGATTATGCAGGCCCCATCAACTTGAGGACGTCAAAAGGCCGAGGACATCACTCGTATAAGGGATACGTGTGTTTGTTCATCTGTATGGTTACGAAGGCTATACACTTGGAGGTAGTAAGTGAACTAACCTCACGTGGATTTCTTGAGGCTTTCAAGCGGTTCGTATCCAGACGCGGCCGCTGTTTAGAAATTTATAGCGACAACGGCACAAACTTCGTCGGGGCTGCTAAAAAATTAAAGGATCTTTTTAACGCGGAGAAGTCAACTATGGTCCAAGAAGTAGCGGAAAGTCTGGCGTCGAATGGCACCGCATGGCACTTTATCCCTCCCAAAAGCCCAAACTTTGGTGGTTTGTGGGAAGCAGGGATTAAGTCCACCAAATACCACATTAAAAGGGTTATTGGAGACTCGACGCTTACCTACGAGGAAATGTCGACTTTGCTCAGTCAGATAGAAGGCTGTTTAAATTCACGCCCTATCTCAATTGTACCTAACGACCCTAATGAACCCAACCCGTTAACTCCAGGTCATTTTTTGATAGGAGAGCCTCTGGTTACGATTCCAGAAATCAACTATGAACGCTCTAACATTAGTACCCTAAAGCGATGGCAACTTACCCAGCGTATGTTGCAAAATTTTTGGCGTCGTTGGTCAAACGAATATCTGACCCACTATTTGCAACGGTACAAGTGGGCGCATAAAACTCCCGAACCTGAAGTTGGGGACGTCGTTTTGGTGAAGGAGGACGACCTACCTCCTTCCAAGTGGCTTTTCGGCAGAATTATGCAAAAACACCCTGGCTCCGACTTAATAACTAGAGTGGTCACCATTAAGTGTAAAAATACATTAATAAAACGGCCAACCTCGAAAGTTTGTATATTGCCAGTGGCGAATTAGTTCGATAAGAAAATGTAATATAGGTTAAGTGTACATTGTATTTTTAAAACAATTTGTCATGGTTAGCAGAAAATGAGCCCTCGTCAATATTGTCACCTTTTTGATATCCAAATAAACCGAGGGCCTCAGCCACCTCATGGTGGGCGGTCATGATGAAGGACATGTCGTCCTTGGTGGGCGGTATGTACAGAGCACATTACAGAACGGTTCACCCAAGTACGCGGTAGATGGCGCTGTTACGTGCGGACCGATTTCTACAACGCGCAAGCGTTTGTTTGCCGTAGTTTTCATAAGGTGTTAGGCTAGTTTTGAAATTGTTGAGATTTTGTGTGGAGATTTTGCGAGACTAAATATACGACTGTTTATTATTAAACGCGGTATTTATTTCTTGCATCCTTTTCGAGACCCTAGAGTACGTGATTGTACAAAAGTATTTATCTAACTGATGTTCGTAAGCCTGAACTAATGGTACCTTTTACAACGATCGCTCACTTTAACTACAATAATGTTTAACCGGCCTATCTACCTACCTATCGACGCTTTTTCATCCATAGGGTAAATATTTTTTAATCGCCACTATTAGACACTAATACATTGAACGACGTGTTTATACGATCTTATAAGTTGATATTAAAATAATTTTACAGTTGGTCTATTTTCTTTCGGAATTACAGAATCAACAAAATTTTAAATCAATATTTAATTCCTATATTCTGCTGCCCACCATAATTCCATGTATGATAGCATGCAACTCTATTTTTCACGTTTCGGCATGGCTATCTACATGCACGTCGGGACCAAATCGATTACAATCTAATCGGCACAGGGCGAAAACGTTGGAGGTCGCATATAGGTAAATATTAATTAATTTAATATCTAATTATTAACTGATATCATGTTTATAATATATATGATTCTGTATATTTCTTTATAGAATCGTATATTAAACCATTAGATCCCTTTTTTAAACTTTGACTGTTTTTTTTTAATTATACCTGTTTTATAATAATAATAATAATAAATATTAGGGGACATTTTTTACACAAATCGAACTAGTCCCACAGTAAGCTCAATAAGGCTTGTGTTATGGGTACTAGACGACGATATATTTAATAGATATATACTTAAATACATAGAAAACATCCAAGTCTCAGGAACAAATGTCTCTGCTCACCACAGAAACAAATGCCCTTACCGGGAATCGAACCCGGGACCTCTAGCTTCGGAGGCAATGACACTACCAACTAGGCTAAAGAGGCCGACAAAGGTTTTATAAAATGTGCGTGTAGTTTTTTACTTCCCTCACAGTCGAAATGAAAAGTACAGTACAACTCGAGTGAAATTACCAATTTTACCCTTAAACAAAAATATCTCGGGTGGAATGGGTCACTTTCAACCCTTGGTTAACAATCTACTGTTGTAGTAAGCAAAAACAACTGTTCACTAACGTTCAGAGTCAGTCCCGCATCATGAGAAAATGTATCTACAGTTCTTAATCACACCTTTTCCATACAAGTGATTCTACACTAACTGCATGGTCAACTTCAAATCAGCCAATCGTTCACACAAAATTAATGGATCGATGATCGGTTAATGTGGCAGCATTCTAACAAAATAATGGTATGCCAAACAATTGCATTCTGATACAATTCAATAACTTTATTTCTTCCATTTTCCTTTCGGAAATGATATAATTCTGAGAAAATTTCTACACGAGCAAGGAATAACGTCACGCGCTAAGACCCTAGAGTAACTCGTGAGTTTGAAAACGTACTGCTGGAAATTTCAGGCGTTCCTCCTTTTTCAGATAATACGAAGAATCAAGCCCTATAAATATAATTGGGACTAGATGATGTTATTATAATCATCATGACAGCCGAAGAAAGTTTACTGCTGGACATTAGCCTCCCTCAAAGAGTTCGCGCCGCTACAATGTTCGCCACAGTTAGGCCACATCTATACTGTTACAATCTGGCACCGAACTTGGGGCTGTCTTAGGCGGATTAGGTATGTTGTTAGGGAAGTTGAATGTGGTATGTATATGTTGGAAAAAGTTGACAAATATAAAACATAGTAATAGTACTAATCTATCTTTCATATTAGTACTAAACTATCTTTCATATTAGTACTAAACTATCTTTCATATTAATTAGTACAAACTATCTTTCATATTAGTACTAAACTATCTTTCATATTACTACTAAACTATCTTTTACTACGCCAACTTAAGTATGTATGTATATTATTAAAAAATATCTACGTACGTTGCTGTTTCTTCCGAACATGGGGGTCACCAAAGTGTGCTCTGCTGTACACTTTTATTAACACAATGGGCTTGCTGAACTAAAAACAAACGCATCCTCCTAAAGGAAACGTGTTTCACAGCCGTGTGCGCTCAAAATAATTTGACGCGATTATCGGCGAAGTGTATTCCGGACGCGGCCCATTCGTTCCTCGGACGTTATCGCGCGGGTCGCGCGTCACAGGTTCGTTTGTCACCCGCTGTCTCTCCCGTTACGTCTGTCTTGACATTATAAGCGATTTGAAAGAGGATTTATCTCTGACCTGGCTTCAGGTATTTTTGGACGTGTGCGTGTATGAATTCTGTATATAAAAATTAATGGTATGACTACTGTCACGTCTGTATCAATCACAGTGACATACATATATTTCAATAAAGATAATTTTGTGTTCGATTTTTTGACTGACGTTTGCAAACAAAACTTCAGTTTATTAAGTTAAGATTTACTATTTTGATTTATTTACTATTGGCTATGTGCGAAGTAGGTGGTGGGGGTAAACTAAGCGATCGCAGCGCACACCATGGCAGAAATGTGCAATTTCCGGGGACTTATATGTCAAATTTACTTCGACGTTTCCTATTGGTTTCCTACGATTCGTTTCGTTTGAATTTATTTATTTATTTTCTTATTTATTTTAGTCAAATTTCCCGTAAGGGGTCTTTCTCGCTTACTAAAATAAATAAAATATTCATGTGTCATTATTTGACATCTCTGAGTTTGAGATTGCCCCGGGACCCGTAACGTTTGACGTTTCTGACGTGCACATAGCCAATACCAAGAAATTATATACAAGAATACTTAATCAAAATAACTTAAGTAATATAAATAAATCTAAAGCAAACCTGGCATTGTACCGAGGATGCCGGCGGCATTTCTTCGCTGTGTCGCAATGCTGATACATTGTGCGAGGATGTCGCAAGCTCTTCCGTCACCAAGTTACGTAGTAGGTACTTAGTAGGTAAAAATATTAATCTGATATATCATCATCAGTGTCATCAGCGTCATCATTATAGAGTCGTAACAATGTCAACAATACAGGCCCCAAAAAACTGAGCTTTGGGGTGAGCTAAACCTGTCTAAATTGATATTACAGCAATGATAGAAAGCAGAATGATAGGAACATTCTATTTTGTCCTTACTAAACTGAGGTTCAAAACAATGCGACTAATTCTATTAAACCCCGTCGCTTATTCATATAAAATTTACTAGCATTTGCCCGCGGCTTCGCCCGCGTACTAAGCGAAATTTTTAACCGTCTACAAAAAAGAGGTTCGTATGTTTGTCAACGGTTATCTCGCGTTTGGCTGAACCGATTTAGATGCGGTCTCCAGAAAAGTAGTTGTTACATTCTGGGGGTTTCGGTATACAAAGTTTGGTGATTGTGATTCATTAACAGATGAACAGATGAAAAGTCAGTATACATTCTGAGAACCAGCAAACTGTTGAATTTCATTTGATTTTGGCAAAAATAAGGATCGAAAACTATTATCATACATTTCCGACAGGCCGAAGGGGAAAGGGCCGATGAAATAAAAGCATGTCTTAAATGGCCCTTAGTAAAAGTATCTGTGTACTACAGTAACACCAATAGGTCTGATAACGACCAAGCAGCGCGCAGCGGTCATAAACTCTGGTCCTTTGAAGTACAGAAATACGGCTAATTCAATATCACGTGTAACATTTATTTTTCCTAAAATTAAATTTATTAGGTAGGTTTTGTCAGTTCCTATTGGAGCATCCAAAAAGAAAATTTGGCCTCACTTCCATTCGCACTCCTTACTGTCAGTCCGTCTGTTACAACCGATCTATCTAAACTATTAAGAATTTAGAGCGCTCGTGGCCCAGTGGCACCCGCCTACCGCGTGCGAGGTTAAGCAATGTGGGCGCAGGTCAGTTCTTGGATGGGTGGCCGCTTTGAGTGGTTACTCAAATGTGGTGGGTGTGGTGGGTGTGGTGGGTGTGGTGGGTGTGGTGTGGTGGTTGCTCTCGTGCTTTGGAAGGCACGCTAAGCCGTTGATCCCGGCTGCTGTCTACGACAGCAATCGTTAAGCCAAGTTAGAGGCCTTCGGGTGGCTTGCGAACTTCTAACAGTCAAGTTGCCCACTCACTTGACAAAGGGGCGTCGAAGTTGCACCACGTCCGTAGGGAGTACCCACCGTTACCCTACACGTGACCCCTGGGTGGTGCTAAAAATGCAACAAAAACTGGCAACCGTACTTGTCTTCTCGAAGATCTCACGGTTCGTAAATAAATGCCATACGATAAAAAAATCTAAAGGTTGATTGGAATGGAAAAAAATATCGAAACTTTTATGTCGTTTTTAAAAAGCAAATCTACACGCCTATATAGTAACATTAAACTTTTTTGCAAGCAGGCATGTATGAAGTGCCAAATTTTACCTCAGATTCGTATTAAAAGATCTCTCGGACGCTCAGATATCGGTTTTGAACGAAATCGGGACGAAAAAAAAGAAAATGAATATGGCCGCCACTATCACAAATTTTACCTCGGATTCGTATTAAGAGACCTCTCGGACACTCAGATATCGATTTTGAACGAAATCGGGATGAAAATGATGAAAATCAATATGGCCGCCGCTTTTTCAAAATTTTACCTCAAATTCGTATTAGGGGACCACTCTGACGTTCAGATATCGATTTTGAACGAAATCGGGTTGAAAATGAAGAAAATCAATATGGCTGCCACTTTTTCCAAATTTTACCTCGGAGTCGTATTACGGACCTCTCGGACGCACCGATATCGATTTTGAACGAAATCGGGACGGAAATGAAGAAAATCAATATGCCCGCCACTTTTTTCAAAGTTTACCTCGGTGTCGTATTAGGGTGACCTCTTGAACGCTCAGATATCGATTTCGAACGAAATCGGGACGAAAATGACGAAAGCAATATGGCCGCCAGTTTTTCCAAATTTTACCTCAGATTCGTATTAGGAATTCTCTCGGACGCTCAGATATCGATTTTGAACGAAATCGAGACGGAATTGAAGAAAATCAATATGGCCGCCACTTTTTCCAAATTTTACCTCGGATTCGTATTCGGGGACCTCTGGGACGCTCAGATATCGATTTTGAACGAAATTGGGAAGAAAATGAAGAAAATCAATATGGCTGCGACTTTTTCCAAATTTTACCTCGGTTTCGTTTTAAGAGACCTCTCGGACGCTCAGATATCGATTTTTAATGAAATCGGGAAGAAAATGAAGAAAATCAATTAGGCTGCGACTTTTTCAGAATTTTACCTCGGATTCGTATTAAGAGACCTCTCGGACGCTCAGATATCGATTTTAAACGAAATCGGGAAGAAAATGAAGAAAATCAATATGGCTGCGAGTTTTTCCATATTTTACCTCAGATTCGTATTAAGAGACATCTCGGACGCTCAGATTTCTATTTCAAACGAAATCGGGACGGAAATGAAGAAAATCAATATGGCCGCCACTTTTTCAAATTTTATCTCGGTGTCGTATTAGGGGGACCTCTCGAACGCTCAGATATCGATTTTGAACGAAATCGGGACGAAAATGACGAAAAGCAATATGGCCGCCAGTTTTTCCTAATTTTTTACCTCGGATTAGATATCGATTTTGAACGAAATCGGGAAGAAAATGAAGAAAATCAATATGGCTGCGATTTTTTCCAAATTTTACCTCGGATTCGTATTAAGAGACCTCTCAGACGCACAGATATCGATTTTGAACGAAATCGGGAAGAAACTGAAGAAAATCAATATGGCTGCAAATTTTTCCATATTTTACCTCGGATTCGTATTAAGAGACATCTCGGACGCTCAAATTTCTATTTTAAACGATATCGGGACGGAAATGAAGAAAATCAATATGGCCGCCACTTTTTTCAAATTTTACCTCGGTGTTGTATTAGGGGGACCTCTCGGACGCTCAGATATCGATTTTGAATGAAATCGGGACGAAAATGACGAAAAGCAATATGGCCGCCAGTTTTTCCAAATTTTACCTCGGATTCGTATTAAGAATTCTCTCGGACGCTCAGATATCGATTTTGAACGAAATCGAGACGGAAATGAAGAAAATCAATATGGCCGCCACTTTTTCCAAATTTTACCTCGGATTCGTATTCAGGGACCTCTCGAACGCTCAGATATCGATTTTGAACGAAATTTGGAAGAAAATGAAGAAAATCAAAACGGCTGCGACTTTTTCCATATTTTGCCTCGGATTCGTATTAAGAGACATCTCGGACGCTCAGATTTCTATTTTGAACGAAATCGGGACGAAAATGAAGAAAAGCAATATGGCCGCCAGTTTTTCCAATATTTACCTAGGAGTCGTATTAAGAGTCCTCTCGGACGCCTAAATATCGATTTTTGTCGAAATCGTATCGGACGGCACTGATTAATAAAACCACTTACAATACATTGATTCAAGAAAGGTCGTATATTCATAGGGAATTCACGGCACTTCATGCGCCTTTAGACCTTATAAGGAACCTACATGCCAAATTTGCTATCTCTCGAATCAGCAGTTTGGGCTGTGCGTTGATGTCACTCACTCAGTCAGTCAGTTTCTACTTGCAATTTCGCACAAATTCTTAAATGTTTTCATGTCTGCAGTATTAACTTTCAAAATCAATGCCATTTTCGAAATTAACGACCCAAAAAACCATAAAAACGACACCCATATTAATATTTAGACATCCCAACCCCCTCGCACCCTAACAGAGGGGATGGTATTTTACGTCCTCTACGTCGGATTTTAAAATCATTTTTGTTTTCGTAATGAGCGACCCGATAAACCATAGAAACAATACCCATATCGATTTTCAGAATTGTCACCACTTTTCCCCCTGTCAGGGGTTGATTTCTCAAAAAACCTGAAACACATATTTACTCATTTATCGTTAGAAATACTCCTGTGAAGTTTCGAATAAAATAGTCCAACTAATCTTGATTCCCCATACAAACTTCGGACCCCCATTCCACCCCCGCCCCCAGGGGTTGAATTTTGAAAAATCCTTTCTTAATGCACCTCTAAACCTTATATGGAACCTACATACTCAATTCTGAATCTCTAGAACCAGCAATTTGGGCTGTGCGTTGATATGTCACTCACTCAGTCAGTCAGTTATTTCTTGCAATTTGGCACAAACTTTCAAAAGTTATCATGGCCACAATATTAAACTTCAAAATTGATGCCATTTTCTTAATTAACGTCCCAAAAAACCATAAAAACGACACCCATATTAATATTTAGACATTTCATCCCCCTCGCACCCCAACAGGGGGGATGGTATTTCACGTCCTCCACGTAGGACTTAAGGTTCATTGTTGTTTTCGTTATTAGCGACCCGATAAACCTAAAAAACAACACCCATGTCGATTTTTAGAATTTGTCACCAAATTTCCCCCCTTTAGGGGTTGATTTTTCAAAAAAACTGAAACACGTGTTTACTCATTTATCGTTAGAAATACTCCTGTGAAGTTTCGAATAAAATAGTCCAACTAATCTTGTTTCCCCATACAAACTTTGGACCCCCATTTCACCCCCTTAGGGGTTGAATTTTGACAAATCCTTTCTTAGTGCACCCCTAGACCTTATAAGGAACCTACATGCCAAATTTGGAATCTCTAGGACCAGCGGTTTGGGCTGTGCGTTGATATGTCAGTCAGTCAGTCAGTCAGTCAGTCAGTCAGTCAGTCAGTCAGTCAGTTTCTTCTTTTATATATTTAGAAGATAGAAGTGTCTATAACAATCAAAATAGGTATCATATTTGAATTTGCACGGGTGTGAAGATGAAGAACCTTCATTTGAGCGCAAACATAAAGAAACTGAACGAATGTAAGACAATTTGAGTCAATTCTGACAATATTTTTGAAGATCTGCGTACGTATACTAGTGTCTTATTTGATGCACTTTTTCACATAAAGATGTTTTAACCCAATGATTTTCCAGTCCCTAAATAAATTCAAACATATTCGTTCATACTAACTTTAAAAAGCCTTTTTAGGGTTCCGTAGTCTGAAACTCTTGTAGTTTCGCCATGTCCGTATGTCTGTCTGTCTGTCTGTCCATTTGTCTGTCCGAGGCTTTGCTCTGCGATTGTTAGTGCTAGAAAGCTGCAATTTGTCATGGATATATAAAGCAATAAAGCTGACAAAGTCGCACAATAAAATCTAAAAAATATATTTGAAGGGTAGCTCCCTTATACGTGAAGTGGGGATGTTTTTTTTTTGCTTCAACCCTGTGGTGTGGGGTGTTGTTGGATAGGTCTTTCAAAATGGATACAGGTTTTCATCAAACATTTTTGATAAAGTGAATATTTTCAAAAATAATCACTGTGCAGTCCAAAAGTTAGAACTTTTGAACTATCGGTCCAAAAATATGTTAATAAATAAACATGAACTTAAAGCATAATAAAAACTTTCAACGAAAACTGTAGCGGACATAAAAAGTCTTCTATTCTTAGTAAAAGTCGTATGAAACGCTGCGAAAGTATTTCCTTTTGATTGTTAATGTTTTTTCTCAAACATGCGCCTAAATGTATGCATTAATGTCACGAAAACGAGGACATGACGTTACCTGTTTATGGCTCCCTACATTACTTCTTGGCCGGCGGCCAAGAAGTAATGTATGGAGAATGTATGAAACTAACATTATTGTCCGCTGCTCTAACTTTTTAAATTTGCTTACTAAAATCAACTGATAAAGCAAATATTACATAGAGCCAACCGCCACGATTTTGTATATATATTTTTAATTTGTTATGTAAATTGGTATTATTTAGGTTTTTCGTTTTTTTTATCGGTCTTGTATTTTTGTATTTTGTTGTTTTTTTCGAATTTTTCGAGTATTTATGTATTTTTCTCAAACATGCAATGAAATATTGATGTTATGTTCCTTATAATAGGCTGCGAAGTATGACGTTTCAGGTGCGGCTAGGACAAGAGGTCGTTAATGCAATTTCATACAAATGTAGCAGGCCTAGGCCGGCTAGGTCCTCTTTTTTAATTTCCATTCCACATAAATTTGTGGCACAGGCATCATGACATTCTGCCACTATGCGTATTAAAAATAAAACTTTGATTTTTTTGTTGTTTATTTCATTGCATGTTTGAGAAAAGCCCTATACATACCTCGGCGGGAAATATGGGGTTGCCAGCCTGAGACCTATTCGACCTCGCTTCGCTCGGCCGTCTATATGTCTTCGGCCGGCATCCCCTTTCGTCCCGGCCTCTGTAGTAATGTACTATTATTTAGTTTTTTCGTGTTATTTTGTAGAGTTTTTTGTTTTTTGATATGTTTGGACTTGTTAAAAGTTTTTACGTTTGTACTTTTCGATTTTTTTTGGTTTTTCCATGTTTTTTGGTATTATTTTTTAAGTTTTACGTGTTTTTTGGTATTTTTTAGTTTTTTCGTGTTTTTTTAATGGTGCTTGTATTTTGTAGCATTTTTCGTGTTTTTATTTAATATCCGTTATTTGTCGTGATGCTTTGCTATTTTTGGACGTTTTGTATTTTTTAGTTTTTTTTTACATTGTAGTTTTTTTATTGCTTTTTTACTGACATGTTTGAGAAAAGTACTATACTATCCTCGGCCGGAACAGGGATTGCTGGACTTGTTTTATCCGGCCTCGTCTACGACTCGGCCGTTTATCCCAAACTCGTCCAGCAATCCCTTACTTCACGGCCTCTGCAGTAATGTACTATTTTTAAATTAAATTAATTGGAAAACTACGAAACCCTACACTGAGCATGGGCCGAAATGCTTTTCACCTATTATTTTATTTATTTTTACGCGTTTATGCATTAGTTGTCAGGTATAGTGCCATAAACAATTAGTTAAAATAACAAAACATTCACTTTATAACGATCTTTTATTTGGTTTCAAAAGTTGCATAAGAAAACCCACCTTGTGTTCACTTTTTTCTTCACTTCACTATTGCTAATCTGCGACAGTTTTACGATGAACATCTTTACGATTAGCTTTATTAGTGTAGTCCGTAGACTAGGCCCACTATTAATTACCTACTGCAATTTATTTTATTAACATCCATATCATAACTTCCCTACAATATGTTCATAAAAGGTAAGCAAATGACCTTTTAAGAAACCTACATATGTGTTTGCATCGTAATGTTTACAAGTATTGATAAGCGATACTTGATTTGTTTTTCAAATATCGAATATTTTAGTCCTAAAAAGCGTTTCGCGGTTGTATTCTAATGGAGCCTGCGGTCCACTGTGTTAATCGTTACTTTAACCCTTAATTACTCGCGTGGGGTACTTTGTGACCCCAGAGGGTATTCATACATTCATATTGTCATTAATTTTTGATTCTACAATCATATTTTTTTCTACCTAAAACGCCATGACCTTTGATAATTAGTGCCGGGCTTAGGGTTGACCTGTGTAGTTCTGCCAGGAAAGTGTGTTTGGGGTCACAACTGACCCCTCGCGTGTACTCACGAGGTGAAAATTTCTATTAAGTAATAGTTTGCGTTGTTGCGAAGAATAATGTTTAATTTGATTTACTCGTGGTTTTTATAAGTTATTTGTTTACTTTTCGATTTAGTATTATGGCATATGTAGCATATGCCATAAATAAGTATGTCATGAGCATTAAACCGTTGTATGCCAGAATTGCCGTGCTCAAAACAGTGTCTAAATTAAAAAAGTAATTTTTCAAATATAATGATTATTTTAAGAAATATATTAACTTTTGTTGAAAAACGTCTGATTTAGCGAACACTTTTCGTTGCATTGATTACTGAAAATTGGGGTCAGTTATGACTCCACGCGAGCAGTAGTGTTAGTATTTTAACGTGATTAACCTAGGGTTAATTACATTAAAATTTCAAACATCTTCTTAAACAACAGAACATAATATTTGTAACGATTCCCGGTTGTAAATCCTTATACAAACATTAAAGTACTATTAACTTGAAAATGAAAAAGTTATGTATGTGACTATAAATATAATTAGGCATTAAAACACTCGTGAGATCTCATTATAAAACTCACCTCCGGTTCGTTTTACAAATGCATTCTCGTATTTTATACCTTTCATTTTGTAACAGTCACGTAAACTACTTTTATTACAAACAATAGTTAATTGTCTTTTTGATTTATTTTACTAAAATACATTTTCTGCTTCGTCCAATCTTGTATTCACGACGAATATTATTAATATTCTTCGCCGTTGACGCTTCGCATTGTTCACTTGAAGATACTATACGTTGCTTGTCTGAAAGTTGAAATGCTGTAAATGTTCAGTATGTCTCTGACAGTGCCGGTTATGAATTTCTCATTCATTCTCTCCTACTCGTATTTAAATGAAAGTTGGAGCTCCAGTACAAAATGTATAATCCTGATATTAAGAAGACACAATATTATGCTTTAGTTTAGTCCATTTGATTTAGATGCATACAGGCACATATGTCATTATTTATAGTTATTTTTTATTAAAACTTGAAATGTAGGAAATGTAGTTGTGTATGTACCTCAGAAAACATTATCAGACTTACCTACTGTTTTAAGGGTTTTGTCTATTTATTTATTTTCTCCGAAAACACAGGGCCGATCTAGTTGAAATTTGTAAAGTAATTTTTCCCGTGACGTCACAGACTGCAATACACACTGAGTGCGCTCGTGCTATATTGGCTATTTGTATGACAGATGTGCCACCTAGCATTGATAATTTCCTAGGCAATGTAAAAAAAATACATGTACCAATATTTCAATTCATATTATTTCATTTTCAATGAAAGGAATGCGCGAAATAATATTTAAAACACCGTTCAAAATGTACCATGTATACAAATTGTCACTATAATATATGTCCACTACCGCCTTATAAAAAATAATGACCGACCATCACTTTCTAGATTTGTCAGGGTCTTCAGAAGTATGTTTATCAGACCTTACTTATTATGAATTTCGCAAGTATAACGACTCCATTTTCCGCTCAAAACCAATATGTTCTTAACAAATGATTAAGATTATCAAACATCCTAAATTTAAGGTTGAAGGCTGTGATAGTATTAGTCTAAATATGCCATTGATGATGACATTCCCTTACACCATAAATTTAAGTTAGTTTTAATTTTCTTTATATTATTTTGGTTAAGTATTCTTGTATATATTTTCGTTGTACATAAATAAAGATATTTTGTTAATTTTATAACAGATATGATTAATATCTCTGTTCTAAAATTCCCCAAAGTCTGGAAACAGGCAATTGTGCACTATCTACCTAAAATGACAAACCCATCTGAGGAAAAGGCTGCGTGTTATCAATTAACAGATTATCGTAAATCTAATAATAATATCTTGTCCGATGTACAGTCTGGATTCTGTATGGGACGAAGTACTGTGACTGCCTTACTTGGTGTCATCGATAACATCTTGTGTACCCAGAACAAAAGTATGGTCAATTTGCTGGTGCTCCTCGATTGCTCCCGGGCTTTTGTTTGCTTAAACATAATAATAATAATGTCTAGATGGCTGGGTCAAGGGTCAACTACAGCAGGCGGTACTCCTGGACACGGCGCGGATAGTCCGGAGGTTCCTCCGTTCCTCCGGGCCTATGATGGTATTTTACTTTTTATACAAATATTGTAAAACCTAAGCTAAGACGTTACGTTAGTTAATAAAAAGATAATAATAAAATGCGTTATTGTGCACTACACGGAAATATCTCAATATTATTTTATCTTAGCTGAGCTAATATGGGTTTGATTGTAGTACACTTAGAAGGTTCGATTCGATAGTTACCTTAATATCTGCTATCAGTATGTAAATTTTATTCTCAAAAATGGGTCCACTCAAACCTGGAAAGGATGAGCTCACTAGAGAGCCCCACAAGGGTCTGTGATCGGTTCTAGCCTCGTTATTACATACAGCTGACATACGGTCCCACATCACACATTGCAAGTACCATATTTTATGCAGACGATATACAGGTTTATATGTCTTATATTGCCTGCTAACCCTAACACAACAAAGTATCTCGTGTTTAACATACAAACTCAACTGTCTTGGCTCAAGCCCACTGCCAGTGTCATGAATGTCATGATGATTGATGAATGCATTGAATGCGTGTATGAGGCACGTAATTTAAGTCTTTTTTTGGACTGTAGGCTATGTTTTGACATATCTTCACTTCCTTCCTAGGCAATGGCTGACTACCAAACGTTTCCTGTTCCCGTCTTGGAGGCTAGATCCCAGGTTGCCTGAGTAGTGTGGCCAGATCAGTTAATGCTATTTTTGCTAAATTTGTCGTAATGATAAAATCGTAATGCAATAATAATAATCGTATGGCATTTATTTTCGAACCGTGAGATCTTCGAGAAGACAAGTACGCTTGCCAGTTTGTTGCACTTTTAGCACCACCCAGGGGTCACGAGTACGATAACGGTGGGTACACTCCCTACGGACGTGGTGCAACTTCGACCACCCTTGTCAAGTGAGAGGGCAACTTGACTGTTAGAATTTCTCAAGGCCTCTAACTTGGCTTAACGACTGCTGTGGGATCAACCGCTTAACATGGCTTTCAAAACACGGGAGCGCTCAGTTAGTAACCATTCAAAGCGGTCACCCATCCGAAAACTGATCTGCGCCCACGTTGCTTAACCTCGCATGCCATATCGCCGCTGGGCCACGAACGCTCCGTAATGTAATTGATCATTAGATATTAAGATTGGTAACTGTAATAAAACACAAAGAGAGCGCTGGGTCAGTACGCGAGCTTAAAGCCAGGCCACAACTATGTCGGAGGATACAACTATGTCGGAGGGGTACTGAGTTGCAGCGAATGTAACCGAACATTCGCTGCCAACATTGGCTATGTCAGTCACCTGAGAGTGCACCAGCGATGCTCTCAGCAGTAAAAAGCAGTCGCTGTGGCCGAATTCGGCTAGGACAGGATGATGGTGGATCAGTATGGTTGTATGGACGGCGAACTTTAAAATATTTAACCGACTTCAATAGAAGGATGGAGGTTCTCAGTTCGTCTGCATGTTTGGTTTTCTTTTTTTTATGTAAGTATGTTCCTTGATAACACTTGATCACGTCGGTCGATTTTGATAACAATTTTTTTGTTTCAAAGCAGATACCCACATTACCCACACACAAGTTAGTCTCATATAAATTTGGTGTTTGGTGTAGTTGGTCTGATGATGGGATCTAGGAGGAATCGAGGGAATTCCTCGAATTTGATAGGTACGCATATGCCGATTTCGGTATTTTCTGTAGGTCACATAAGCAAGCATAATAATAATAATAGATAAGCATTGGCTCACAGAAACCACAAATTGTGGCATAGCGAAGTATAAAATTGGAGTCGGTTTTTTTGGTATAAATTATAATATTAAAGTTTAAATAAGTAATAATGAAATATTTAAATTAATAGTTATCTTACGCTGTTAAAAAGTTATGTTTGTATACACTAATTAGAGAGAATGATGACTTCCAATCCTAGTTTATTGTTTTGTTTAAGTACGAGTAAATTTGAAATAAAAAAATTTAATATAAATTATTACATCGTGATTATATTTTATTGCAATTTGTTGCAGCTTCATGTGTGATTATCTGTGAAATTTATGTATTGGTATTTGGTATCTAAATCAATTATCAATGACGTCACTTGTTTTGATTAAGCAGAGTCGCGTGATCAGGTGGTACAAAGAAATTTGTAAATACTAGATGTAAGCCCGAATGCCATTGGTACGAGGACCACTACTTATTTGAATTTTGGTAGATATTGTTTACTCTGAGCAAATAAAAACTGATTATTACAATTACTTAATTGGTTTCCTTCGTTATATTATCCAAGAACATAGAATCCAGTGAGCGTGATGGTGAAACAACGCCGACATAATAACTACTGCGCAAACATAATGCTGAACGTATTTCGTCAAGTGAGTAACTCTCGTATCAGTAAGCTCACGTTAAAATACTACCACATATCGGTTCCGCCCACAGACCACTATAGGGATAAGTGGTCTGAGATTCCGCCTCACCAAGACTTGAAGTTACCTTAGTATGTATTTTTCACACTTATTTCTGTCTGTTCTCCAATAAAATCTATCTATACATATAATAAAGCTGAAGAGGGTCGAAAGTCTGTACATGGAAGATATTCGAAAAAAAGTTGGCAGGGGATACTTAGAATCGATAACAGAACACGTTCCAACAGTTTTTAGAGTTTTTGTCTGTTTATCTGTTTGTCTGTTTATATGAACGCGCATCACGTGAAAACGGCTGAACGAATTTTGATGAAAACTTTACTAATCTGTCGAGTAAAATACCCGGTCAGGTTTTAAGCTATAAAAATTGTGTAGATTTGGGTTAAAAGGGGGTAAAAAGAGGGGTTGAATTTTGTATGGGAACTCCTATAATCCATGAGTTACAGGTATGAAAATTGGTAAGCATATACTCGAGGACAAAGGAAAAACATCCTCATTCAAAATTTGTGAAATTTTAAGATAGAAACTGAAAAAAGTAAACGCAAACGCTGCGCCGCGGCGCCGCCCAGTGTGCACGCCAGCTACCACGGTCTCTTCAAATTTTGAACACTATTTAGATTTATTATGATTTAACCGTGACCCTAAATCCAAATTTCAGTCCCGTTTTGAAGACGACCTGTTTAGCCTAGTTGGTAGTGACTCTGCCTCCGAAGCTAGAGGTCCCGGGTTCGAATCCCGGCCAGGGCATTTATTTGTGCATTTTTCACGGATATTTGTTCTTGGGTCTTGGATGTTCTCTATGTATTTAAGTATGTATTTATCTATATAAGTATGTATATCGTCGTCTAGTACCCATAGTACAAGCTTTGCTTAGTTTGGGACTAGGTCGATTTGTGTAAGATTGTCCCCCAATATTATTTATTTATTATTAGATTCCAAATCTGCATATATAATTTTGTAATCTTAAATCCTCATACGCCATTCTACGATTTAAGTTTCAGCCAATTGGGAGTATAACGGCGTGTCAAGAAATTAGCAGAATTTAACGTATTGTAAACAAGTTGACATTTAAGTATGTCAAAACCGAAGTATTATAATTCCTTCTGATTGGTGACGCTATTTTTGACCATAACCTTTTAGAAATTGGTACATCTATTGCGTATACTTGCGCGATAGGCATTTGGCATTGTTTTTCTAATTTCTAATCGTATGCTTAAATACAAAAAACAGCTCTTTCAAGGCACACTTTGTATCATCGGTGTACCATTTAATTTTGTCGTGTGTTATTTTTAACATAATAGTACTACCCTCCTCATTTTTATAAACAACTAAAAATGAGTTTACATAGTTACGTGGTGGTAAAATCAACACGCGTATAATTGCATAATTATTTGTGGCGACAGCGGTATGAAACCTCTGTAGACGTTAGCCGCTGATCGCACTGGCTGAGTATGACGGGAAAAGATGACAGAGGTTGTCAATTTTATGTAATATTATTCTTGTATTTTTATTGTTGTGTGGTGAATTTTATAATATTAAATATCATCCATTTTCAAGTGAAGTATTGGTTTTCTCTAATTTATTGCCATTCAATGAAGCGTACCTTCAATTGGTGACCTACGACTTTACTTAATAGAACACAGTTTATATACTTACCACAATATATTGTAAAACCATGCCTGATACTGGGACCTACTGCGAGTCGGCAGTTTGCCGTGTCGGTGTTAAGATTCCCCCCTTTTGGCCAGAGAACCCGGAATTATGGTTTTGCCAAATAGAAGGCCAATTTGAAATCGCGGGAATTACAGAGGACACCACAAAATACTACCATGTGATTTCAGTGTTAGATCCAAAATACGCGACGGAGGTGGAAGATATTATTAAGAGCCCGCCAGCAGCTAACAAGTACGCCACCCTTAAGCGTGAACTAATTTCTCGCTCATCGAGGTCACGTAGCGACCAACTAAAACAACTTATGACTATGGAGGAAATCGGCGATAGAAAGCCTAGCCAGTTTTTACGCCATATTCGCAACCTTGCCGGCGATGGCTACCCAGATGAATTTATTCGCACTGTCTGGTCTAGCCGCCTACCAAATTTGCTTCAGAGCCTGATTGCGATGCAAGATGACGCGACTTCCCTGGATAAATTAGCCGGAATGGCTGATAAGGCGTACGATACCAGCTCATTTATATCTGCTCCTCATGTGTCTGCTGCTTCGACATCTTCTATGCCATCTTCCGCTGTCGGCGAATTAAGCCAAAAGATTGAAGCTTTGACAGCGAAGGTCGATGCAATGACCACATCGGCGCAACGTCGTGAATTTATATCCAGGACAAGGTCCCGCCCTAGTCAGCGTGGCCGGTCTAGAAGTCAGTCACGCGCAGGTGCCGGCCGGCGGTACTGCTGGTACCATTTCATGTTCGCTGACAAAGCAGCTAAGTGTATCCCACCTTGTAACTTTCCAAAAAACTAATTAAACAGTCGCATGTTGCGACTGATAGCTATAGTGATAAGTGCGACGAGTGTAATTCGGTGTCTAATCGTTTGTTTGTCACTGACACTAGATCTAAGCTCCAATTTTTAATTGACACAGGGTCAGATTTGTGTGTTTACCCTTTAAGTTTCCTGCGAGCACAAAAGCGTCGGCGTACGGACTATGAATTATTTGCCGCGAATAATACAGTTATTGGAACTTATGGCTATTTGAGCTTATCACTAGATTTTGGTTTAAGGCGTACTTTTGTCTGGCGTTTTGTGGTTGCAGACGTAAATAAGCCCATCATAGGCGTAGATTTCTTATCCTATTATAATTTATTAGTGGATATTCGAAACTCGCGTTTAATTGACAATACGACATTGCTTACGTCGGCAGCATTAGTGGCATCATTTTCAAATAGTCCGCAAATTAAAGTAATTTCCGGTACATCTAGTTATCATAAGCTATTGGCAGAGTATCCTGATATATTGCGACCTATGGGCAGCCCTCAAGAACGTATTTGTAAGCACACCACACAGCATTATATCAGGACAACTCCAGGCCCCCCGGTATTTTCACGACCTAGGCGGCTGGCTCCGGACCGTTTAAAAATCGCGCGACAGGAATTTGAGGACATGGAACGTACTGGTATCGCAAGGAGATCCGAAAGTGCCTGGTCATCTCCCCTTCACTTGGTTCCAAAAAAGGATAACGGATGGCGTCCTTGTGGCGATTACCGTGCGCTTAACGCTCGTACGATACCAGACCGATACCCAGTTCGTAACATTGCCGATTTTTCGCATAATCTATTTAACTGTAAGATTTTTAGTAAATTGGATTTAGTTAAAGCGTATAACCAAATTCCTGTCGCACCTGAAGACATTCCTAAAACGGCAATCACGACCCCTTTCGGTCTTTTTGAGTTCCCGTTCATGAGTTTTGGTTTAAGGAACGCTGCGCAAACTTTTCAGCGCTTCATGGACGAGGTTTTGAGAGGTCTTGATTGCTGTTTTCCTTATATAGATGACGTATTAGTAGCGTCTAGAAGCGAGGAGGAGCACGAGGAACATTTACGTTTGATTTTCGAACGTTTTAGCCAACACGGGATTTTACTAAACCCGAAAAAATGTTTATTTGGCGTTCCAGAAATTGAATTTCTGGGTTATCTGGTTTCCTCGAAAGGTTCAAAACCTATCGGTGATAGGGTCAAGGCAATACAAGATTTTCCTCAGCCTAAAACAATCAGAGAACTTCGGCGTTTTCTCGGCGCAATTAATTTCTACCGGCGTTTCATTATTGGCGCTGCCCACCTGCAGGCTCCGCTGCACGCATTACTCAGCGGACCTTCTGTTAAAAGTAGTACCGCTATAAATTGGACCCCGGCATTAGTGAAATCTTTCAACGATTGTAAGCAGAGCATCGTAACCGCCACTCTTTTAGCCCACCCAGACTCGCGAGCTCCGCTTGCTATTGCTACTGACGCGTCTGATTTTTCCATAGGGTCCGTATTACAACAAAAAGTTCACGGTCACTGGCAACCACTCGGTTTCTTTTCTAGGAAGTTAACTCCAGCCCAGACTAAATACAGCGCCTACGACCGGGAACTATTGGCAATTTACGAGTCAGTGAAATATTTCCGTCACATGGTGGAAATAAAGCCTTTCTTTATTATGACAGATCATAGACCTATAGTTTCAGCTTTTCAAAAATCTCATGATTCCTGCTCTCCAAGACAGTTTAGGTATTTAGACTTCATTTTTCAATTTACTACTGACATAAGGTACATCGCAGGCGAGTACAATGTCGTAGCTGATGCACTCTCAAGAGTTGACGCCATTTCTGACGGACTAGACCCCTATCTTTTAGCTACGTCCCAAGCCACGGATATAGAACTCAATAACTTAATAAAAAACGGGTCATCACTTAACCTACGCCAAGTGCCTTATGCGAATACAAAACTGTATTGTGACATATCCGGGCCTATTAAACGTCCTTATATAACTCCAGACTTCCGAAAGACAATATTCGACTCACTTCATCGGTTTAGTCATCCTAGCGCAAGAGCAACAATAAAATTGGTTACTGAACGGTACGTTTGGCCAGGAGTTAGAAAAGACTGTCGTTACTGGGCCAGAACTTGTATCCCTTGTCAAAAGTCTAAAGTTTCTCGACATGTTCACTCTCCTGTTTACGATTTTAAACCTCCTTCAGCGCGATTTTCGCACGTTCATTTGGATTTAATAGGTCCATTGCCTAGCTCAGACGGTTTTAAGTACTGTTTTACCGCCGTCGATAGATTTACTCGATGGCCCGAGGCAGTACCGATTGTAGATATAACTGCCGAAAGCGTTGCAAAGGCTTTTATAACTTCGTGGATATCTCGTTTTGGATGTCCTGATAAGGTAACTACGGACAGAGGTAGGCAGTTCGAATCCCACTTGTTTCGTCTGATTTCGTCTTTGACTGGTTTCAACCATTTAAAAACCACTGCTTACCATCCAGCTGCCAATGGTTTGGTGGAACGTTTTCATCGACAGCTGAAGGCGGCTATAATGTGCCATGCAAACGATACCTGGACAGAGTCGCTTCCACTAGTACTACCAGGCATACGCAGTGCATGGAAGAATGACCTTTCAGCTTGTTCTGCAGAACTTGTTTACGGGGAACCCCTTAAGCTCCCCGGGGATTTCTTCAATCACCCAACAAATGACGGACTAACTGACTATACTGACTTTTTAGCCAGATTGCGCTTGCATATTAGAAAGATGCAGCCTGCAACAGTGGTACGTCATGGCACCAACAAAACCTTTGTATTTAAAGATTTGGCCACATCTTCACACGTTTTTGTTAGGCAAGATCTTGTACGCAAGTCTCTCCAGCCACCTTATGTAGGTCCATACAGGGTTTTAGAAAGGAACAATAAATATTTTAAAATTGAAATGTCCGGGAATTCAGTTTCTGTTTCTATTGATAGGCTAAAGCCGGCTTATATTCTATTGGAACAACCAGATGGTGTTAGTACACCACCCGTCGCTGTTGCTAAAACAACTCCGGAAGTAGTTCCACCTGCTCCTGTCCTTGTTGAGCCTAGAACGACCCGTTCTGGTCGTCGGGTTTGGTTTCCCGAACGATACCTTCATTAAGGATCTCGGGGGAGGCTGATGTGGCGACAGCGGTATGAAACCTCTGTAGACGTTAGCCGCTGATCGCACTGGCTGAGTATGACGGGAAAAGATGACAGAGGTTGTCAATTTTATGTAATATTATTCTTGTATTTTTATTGTTGTGTGGTGAATTTTATAATATTAAATATCATCCATTTTCAAGTGAAGTATTGGTTTTCTCTAATTTATTGCCATTCAATGAAGCGTACCTTCATATTTAATAGAATAATTTAATAGATAATAGAAAATTATGAATTTACTCCGTCATGAATTATACCTAACCGTAATTATATCGCATCCATATTCATACGTATCAACTCCTTGAAGCACTTAATAATGACCACAAAGGAGGGTACTTAAAAAAAAACTCATTTTTGTCTGTCGTTTACGGAGTAAATGTCAAACGTTTTGGGAGTCGTATCAAGTCGCATTTCATACGCGTTACCATGCCTACCCGAAAAAAACGAATCTTTCGCGAAAGTCTCGCAACGCATTAAGGCTTCAAGAGGCACGTTCTCAGGAGTCTGACGAAGACCGCAGTGAGAGACTCAGTGGCTTTCTAGCCAGGCAGGCCGCTTCGCTGTCGGTTGAAACGGCCAGCCAGCGCGAGTCTCGGTTGCGATCCCAAAGATATCGTACGCAATCTTTGAGATCACTCGAAACTTCAAACGATCGTGATTCTAGAGGTAGCCGCGACCGTGATCGACATTATGTATCCCGTGCGTTGGAGACGTTGACGCAGCGCGAAGAACGGTTGACCACTCAGCGGATACGCACAACAAACGCGCGGTCGACGGTAAGTATATACTTTTGACAATTCACTACCAAATCAAAATGATCGGCTTTCTTTATGTTTATAAAAACCTTTCTATAAGTACTATTTGTGTTAACCCTAGAGTAGTCGCGCATTACCTACACTTATTCCATTTTATTTCAGGAAAACGAGGAGGAGCGTGATCTCCGACTATCCGCCGACCGGGAGCGCCACGTTTCAGCTCTAAGGTATGAGACTTTGGCGCAACGGAATGAACGCTTGACGTCACAGCGAACGCGCACATCTGCGGCGAGGTCTGGGGTAGGTATGTTATATATTTTTTTTAATACGGAATACATTATTCTTCAAAAAGGCGCTGGTACGCTTATGACTGACTGTATAAGGTTTTGTTTTCTCACTCCGTAAAGTAGCCAGATACCAAGTATATTTTTAGGGTTCGGTATATACCCAAAAGTTATCCTTTGGGTACCGAACGAAAATATTACTAAGACTCCGCTGTCCGTCCGTCTGTCTGTCACCAGGCTGTATCTCATAAACCGTTGTAGTTAAATAGTTAAAATTTTCACAGATGATGTATTTCTGTTGCCGCTATAACAAGAAATAGTAAAAAACAGAATAAAATAAATATTTAAGGGGGCTCCCATACAAGAAACGTGTTTTTTTTGTCGTTTTTATAGAGAATGGTACGAAACCCTTCGTGTGCGAGTCCGACTCGCACTTGGCAAAGTGCGGTTTTTATTTTTTATAACGACTATGATAAGGCAAAACTACTTATTTTACTTTTTAGGAAAACGAGGAGGAGCGTGATCTAAGGCTGTCCGCGGACCGGGAGCGCCACGCTCTATCTCTTAGGGCTGAGACTTTGACGCAACGGAATGAACGCTTGGCGTCACAGCGAACGCGCACATCTACGGCGCAGTTTCAGGTATGTTTTACATTATTTTTTTCAAAAATACGGAATACATTATTCTTCAAAAAGGCGCTGGTACATTTATGACTGTCTGTATAAGGTTTTGTTTTCTTACTTATATACACCAACTATATTGTTTTTATGACAACTGTGATAAGGCAAAAATAATTATTTTACTTTATTTCAGGAAAACGAGGAGGAGCGGGATCTCCGGCTGTCCGCCGACCGGGAGCGCCACGCTCTATCTCTTAGGGCTGAGACTTTGACGCAACGGAATGAACGCTTGGCATCACAGCGAACGCGCACATCGACGGCGCGGTTTCAGGTATGTTTTACATTATGTTTTACAAAAATACGGAATACATTATTCTTCAAAAAGGCGCTGGTACGTTTATGACTGACTGTATAAGATTTTGTTTTCTTACTTATATACACCAACTATATTGTTTTTATGACGACTGTGATAAGGCAAAAATAATTATTTTAATTTATTTCAGGAAAACGAGGAGGAGCGGGATCTCCGGCTGTCCGCCGACCGGGAGCGCCACGCTCTATCTCTTAGTTCTGAAACTTTCACGCAACGCAATGAACGCTTGGCGTCACAGCTAACCCGCACGTCTGCGGCGCGGTCTCAGGTATGTACTTGATACATATTACTTGATATTATTTATTAAATACGGAATACATTAGCTATTCTTCAAAAAGACGATGGCACGTTTATGACTGCTCATATACCTATAAGGTTAATTTATTTTCACATTTCGTATGAAAATGTAATATTTACAATACAATAATCATTACGAATCTAAGTTATGGCCACTCAAGATTTTATACATTATCATGTGCAATGTTTACCTGTCAGTAAATGAAAAGATACATTACGTTATTTAATTCCAGGAACTTGACGAAGAACGCGAGTGGCGGTTAGCTACAGACCGTGAACGGCACAGTCTTTCTCGCGAATCTGAAACCGACTCAGAACGGACACTGCGGGTACAGTCAGTTCTGGAAAGATACAACGAAGCACGTTTAGACGCGATGGCTCACAGTTCACAAGAGCGTGAACGCATTGGCGAATTACGGTCGTCGCAATCTGCCGAGCACCGGGACGCACAGCTCGAGGCAGACCGCGTGCGCCACACTGCTTACAGGTTATCGGCGATGTCCGACGATTCTGTAGTATACGAGCCTGAAGAAGTTCCTTGGGATCCGAAGGAGGGTTCTGGGTTGACGTACAATCCACTTATTAAATACGCCGATGACACAAACATGTGAGGAAATGTGCCGCTTTTGCAACGCTTTAAAATGGAATGGCGAGGCCAATGGAATGTGTTATTCTGCCGGAAAAGTTAGATTAGCTCCGATTCTGGAACCACCTGAGCCATTAAAATCGCTATTAACCGGGGAACACCCGTTGTCCACACATTTTTTAGATTCCATCCGAGCCTATAATAGCGCATTCCAAATGACGTCATTCGGTGCGAAACAAGTCCCAGAACCCGGGTACATGCCCACTTTTAAAGTTCAGGGACAGGTATACCACCGTTTTGGTTCAATGCTGCCCACAGATGATGTCCCAAAATTCCTGCAAATATATTTTGTGGCGGATTACTTGGAGCAGGCCAATATTCGAGGACAACATATTCCAAACTTAAATCCGGAAATAATCACTGGACTACAAAATATGTTGCACAACGTAAATTGCTAAGTAAATAGTTTCAAAGCCGCATTAGAATCGGTGCGTGACCACCGCGAGAACTACAAGTTCGTCATCAGCGCCGACCGTCGCCCCGCTGCGGACCACGCGGGCCGCTACAACGCCCCGGCCACGAACGAAGTCACCGTCGTCTTGGTGGACCAGGAGTGTGACCGCAGTGACGTCGTGCTACGCACGCATGACGACCGCCTGCAGAGAATCAGCGAGACGCATCGCGCGTATGACTCTTCAGTACCCGCTGATGTTCTGCCGAGGAGAGGACGGGTATAATTTTGCCATTCATCACGTCGATCCTCAAACTGGAGCTCCTAACTATACCAAAATAGTTACCGATTGCAGGTGCGGCAGGATGAATAGCCCTACTTGCACCGTTTCAAAGAGTTATTTAGCCAATTTATAGTCGATATCTACGCCAAGATAGAAACGAAAAAGTTGGTATACATCCGCACACATCAGAGACAACTACGAGCAGAGAATTATGTGGATTTGCGCGATGCCTTGCAGCGTGACACGGATGCAGAAAATCTAGGCCGCATGGTCATACTTCCCTCATCGTTCGTCGGCAGCGATCGATATATGGCTGAGCGCACGCAGGACGCGTTATGTTATGCGCGGAAATACGGTGGCGCCGACCTGTTTATAACTTTTACCTGCAATCCGAAGTGGCCTGAGATCATGAACGAGCTCCTCGCCGGTCAGCTACCAACCGACAGGTACGACATCGTGTCGCGAGTCTTTCACCTCAAGCAGAAGCGCCTAATTGACCTACTTACAAAAGGTAAAGTGTTTGGTAGTGTCCGCTGCTTCATGTTCTCCATCGAGTGGCAGAAACGAGGTTTACCACACTCGCACATCCTGCTGTGGCTAGAGTAAAAAATTAGGCCAAACGATATTGATTTGGCGATTAGCGGCAAGCTGCCAGATCCCGAAGTTGATCCTCGACTTTTCAACATAATCAAGACCCATATGATTCACGGACCTTGCGGCACTATAAACCCGAACTCGCCGTGCATGAAGAACGGCCGCTGCACAAAACGGTTCCCTAAGAGTTTAGTCGCGGAAACCGTTACTGGTGAAAACGGCTACATTTGATATTCCGAAATAAGCACTTAATCATTCGTTTTGACAATAGAATTTCTAGGGAATGTCATATTGACTGTAATCATTTCTTAAGGGGGTGTAAAGAAGGGTGAAAGATTGTATCATCATCATCATCATCTGAGGCGTTATAGCCGCGGGTGGGCCCTAGGCTAGCCTGGGCAAGCAAATATCTCCAGTCCGATCTATTCGTGGCTTTCTATCTCCAACATGTCACCCCTAAGTTCCTGGTGTCCACCTGAGCTTGAGAAAGATTGTATGGGAAAACAAATCATTCTAAGGCGAGAACGAATTATACGCGGACGAATTCGCGGGCAAAAGCTAGTAAATAAATAAGCATACAATTATTCCTTTATCACTCGCAAGAAACGAAAATAGGTGATAGGGTCCAGTCAACTACAAAAATGCCTACGCCCAAAAAACATCTAAAACAGACCGTTGTAAATGTAATTAAGTACTCAAGCTTTGGTAGCCATGATATTTTTACTCGGCTATATTAACCCTGTGCAGTGATATTTGTCATATAATGTTAAAAAAAAGTTTTTATTTTAACTAATATACAAATAACAATAACCCTAATTATATAACACAATTAGCAGGAAATCTTATGTAAAATAAAAAAATGCAAACTTAAAGTTTTTAATTGAATACAATTCAATTTGAAATTAGTTTTATGTACACACCACCTGATTTAATCTGACAATGTAAGGACTGGCTTTTCTCAAGTTGTTTGTCTCATGTTCTTATTTTAAAGTACTTAATTTTGTATTATGCAGTAACGCTGCTAACGAAAATTCCTAATTTATTTATTTATCATGAAATTATATACAAGAATACTTACGTGATACGTAATACGTGAAAGTATTTAAAAAAAAGTAATTAATAAGTTACAAATTAAAGGGAAAAATTGAAAAATTTTAGTGCTCCGAGCCGAGCAGCGTATGCCAGATGTCGCAGGTTCGAATCCTGCTCGGAGCAATACAATTTTACAATTTTTCCCTAGTAACCCGTGGAATGATATGTCAATGAAAACTGTATTGTAATTTCAACTATAATTATAACAAAATTAGCTTCGAAATTATAAATTCGTTACTATCACATGTGTGATACTAGCGCGCTTGACGGGTTAATTACTTTTTTAAAAACGTTCACGTAACATGTACTTACACGTATATTTTATTTATGAAATTTTGGTTAAGTATTCTTATATATATTTTCATGGTAAATGCATAAATAAATCTATTCTTACACGTTCGCATTTCAAATATTCTTTCACTCTCTTGTGGATAAAATGCTGTTTTGCTACCTGTTTTTAAAGAATAAAAAGGGCTTTCCGAGCTAGTGAGCTGAATATGTAATTGTTAAAATCTATGACAGACCGTAATAAAGAAAAAGGAATTTTTGGTGGGTTTAACATTTTTATCCTTATCGAAACTATTTCAATGTTTGCACCACAAAAACATTTTTCAAAAATGAATGAAATTATAATAATTGTTATAATTTTACATGTTGATAATTAATCTCACTTATCACAAAAAGAAATAAACTCAATACTTTATCAACGTTTTAATCCACGAAGAAATGAGGACGGTTAAATATAAGTACGTTAAGAAAATTTTCCAAATCATGCGAGAAGACGTGTTTCCCGGGTTTAAAACATTAAAGTGAAGTTAAAAAATCTCGAATCAGTATTCCTAACTGTATGTTCCAGATTATCGAAGTTCAAGCAGAACTCTTATATAACTTTGTTTGTTTCAAAGCACCCAATTAGACGAGCGCTACGTCGATCAACAGGCTATTCGCATGTCCATGGACATTGTAGACAGATTACAATTAGGTCCATGTCAGGAGACACGCTCTGTTTAGCTCCTACACAGATTAGACCACTTGTACTTCTCGGTTGCAGGGAGACTATGGGAGATTTAGGTTGATTATCATCTATGCCATGTTATTGCTAATGAATAACAAACAGGAACAAATGTTACCACATTAAGTTTCACACCTTAGCATTATTATTCGTATTAGTAACACGTTTATATTTACGTAAAATCAATGTCGTATAAAAGTACGAGTTAATCGCGCTAAGTTACACAAGCAAGTAATAACATAATGTGCTAAAATATGTATAAGTACATAAAGTGTATAAAAACCGGTCAAAAGCTGCCGGGGGCTTCGTAGCAAATACAGTTTTTTTTATACCACGTCAGTGGCAAACAAGCGTAGCGGTCACTGCAGCCTATGGCCGCCTGCAACTCCAGGAGCGTCTCATGCGTGTTGCCAGCCCATTAAAAATGTATACACTTCTTGCCTGAAGAACCCTAGCGTGTATTACAATTCCTGTAAAGAGATAAATCTTTTTTGTACATTCTTATACGCTCATTCCGTGAAAGATCGGATGTGTGCTAGTTTGGGACGCGACCTTCGTAAACACGCTGGTTGCTCCCGTCTTAGCGGCCCCACAATTAGAGCTCGTGCGGCGGCGAAAGCGGCCAAGGCAACCAAACGTCTCTAAGCCTCGTCGGGTCTCGACACCAACTACCTTATTCCTTTTGGTATCATCGAGACCCTTGGTCCATGGGGCCTAGCGGCAGGCTATTATTTATACCGCTTTCTTGTCCAACGGGGGACAGGAGAGCTGACAGGTTCCTCGCTCAAAAGCATTGCGATTCAGCAAGGAAACGCTGCCGGCATCCTTGGAGTACTATACCACAGGGGCCTTTAGATTAGATTTATAGTTTTATAGTTAATTGTTATTATATGTATATACTTAGTTACTTTTAAGTTAGTTAAATCGTTTTTTTATATTGTATAATATTGTATATAAATATTGTCTTTATTGAATAATAGATTTTATGAAAACATATTTTTTAATTTTAGTATATTTTTTCAGTAGTATTGACATAAATATAAGGTAACCATATCACATAATTAATTGAAAAAATTTGTTTGGCAAACTTCGGAGATAAATGAGAATGGTATTTTTTTGACAATTACCGCCATAAATCAATAATTAACCAAATTTGAAAAAAGCTGTTTTAGAATCTGCATGTGAAGCACTTTCACGTGATACCTCACTTGTACATGGGTAACTATGAAAACAGGAAATGAGATGACTGTCAGCAGTATCAAAACAATATACTTTTTATACAAATGCAAGTCTACACCATAGACGAGTCATTATATGACTGGTGGGAGAATCAAATTGCACGACCATTTGAGTAAACCTTACTAGCGGCAAAATTATGGACGTTGTAAATGAAACAACTTAGATTTTTGCAGAATTTCTACTGCTGTAAATACAAATAATACAATTTCTTTTTTGCATTTTTGCGGAACAAGCTTAGGACAGAACATTTTCGTTTATATTTTCCTAATTATCCATTGTATGGGCACGTAGATTAGTCCGTTCAAAGCAGAAAAAAAATCAGTTTCCTAAACTGGAAACAAAATGCGCTGGTGAAATTTACTACGTGTTTACTTTCTGGCTTCTATAAAACAACGACGGAAACAGAATCATAACCATTATTTTTAATTTTATTTATTTATCAAAACACACAATACAACGAAGTAAGACAGTAAGTACATCATAAGAACGGGAAGTCTTCAGCAGTCCCAAAATCTATATTTTGATATTATGTAGCTTTATTTCCAGGGTTATCTAAATAAGAGTAGCAAAGCTGTATTTAAATTTAAGGCATGCAGATTTCTATTATTTTAGCAAAGTTAATCTGCATATTCAAGATTCATTCTTATGTTGATTGCTATGATTATGGACTCGCATTTCATTTCTATGTGAAGGCGATTTACATTCTCTGAGCAAAATTATGGTTTTGAAATTTGCACAGGAAATGTGACTTCGCAGTTATCATGCTCTATTTTAAGTGTAAGGAAATATTTCTTTAATAGTCTTGAAAGTAGCTTATAAATACTTGAACAATATTATACATTCATTTTCATCACACTTGCTCGTAAAGAGCCTTATTGCACGCAGGCGTATAGAGCAGTTATAGCCGATTTATTTATTTATATTTTCATTATGGATTTTCATAACTCCCTAGGAAGTTATGAGTATGCGTGTGATCTGATTGGTTAAAATATTAAAACTGAATATCTAGCTGGCCACGCGCCGCAAGAATACTGCTATGTGATTGGTTGAAATATTGAAGCTGCGCACTCCTCTCGCAAGGACGCCCCAGCGATCATGAACTGATACTGGAGGTGAAGTTTTCGATTTTTTCAATTAGGATTGATACTGGAGTTATTTATTTCCTCGTAAATGTGATGAAAAACATTGTGATTAACTCGGTCGGAAGAAAATTAAAAACCTGAGTCATCAAATCTTATAGACAAAACCTTCTGATAGACTCTCGTTCGCAATTTTCCGCTTACGCCCCTCGTTAAACAATTTACTATTCTGAACAATAGTATAACGTTGCCTTAAGTAGGTATGCATACGGTACCTATTTTATATAATCGTTATTGTGGACGTGATATCATAAATGTATAAAATAATGTATATTAAATTTCAGTGTCATATTTTTAATAACATCAGATAACGTTATTCACTATAACGCCTCAAAAGCGGAAATCGATATCCCATACACCGTTAAAACCATTTGTATTTTTTTTATGATATTCATATTTTTTAGAATTTTCGAATTGATTTACCTATCTTCCTCATACCTACTAAGGGAAAACAACAATATAACTGAATATGAAGTTTGGAAAAATTATGTTTGTGTATCTCGCTTATTTAATTGTAGACAAAATACACCCAGTGTCTCTAGAAAAGCATGGTTCATCAGTTGCAACTTCATTGTCAGAATGTCTATATTAACCCTTTTTATTATATCGCTGGAAAATGCTTCATGCATACCGGCCTTCATGGGAGTACGCACGGTTTTGTAAGACTCCTGTACATCAGGTTACCCACTAAAAACCAGCGGCTTGCCGTCATTCGCTTTAGTGAGACACCGCGGGATTCACTTGCGCATGCCACCGCTGATATCTCGGCATATGCCCGCATCGACGCGTGCTCAGGCCCTAGAAGGTTTCTGCCATGGAGTGCACTAGTTTAGAGGCAACACCCTCCGACAGTTGAGCCACTTACTACTACACTAGGATAGAGGAAGAAGATGAGCGTCGCCTCCTACCTCCACCTCGTCGTCTTCGGAGCGGGATTGCGAGAGGATTATCTTCATGCGCCCGCTCCGCTGCCTCCTTCTCCATAGTAATCTCCTCGCAGAAGGTGGACATTGCCTCCCAGCACCTCTCGCTGAGGAACGTCGCGCTTACGACGCTCGACAGCGAGAGGTCTCCCCTCACTATAGCCCTTAGGGAGTGCCGCTGAGGGCCCCAAGCCGTACACTCCATCAGTGTGTGGAGCGCCGTATCCTGCGATTCGCCACACTTGTGACAGACGAGTGACTCCTCTTGACCTGCAGATGCACCGAATCGATCGCTGAAACACCCGTGTCCAGTGAGCACCTGCGTCATTCTGTAAAACAGCGTCCCGTGTCGCCGGGTAACCCAACGAACCAGATGCGGACGAACCGCCCACGCCGTCACTAGGCCAGCCACAGGGGACTCCAGGTCTTCCGCCCACCTGCGGAGCAAGGCAGCATATGCGGTTGCTCTGACCCGCTCTATATGATCGGATTCGGGTATTTGGCCCCTAACCCGCATGTCTATATGGTATTGATACACTTCAGCGAGCACCTCGACCTGAAGTTCCCAGGGAGGGTCTGCTGCTAGAAGTGTGGCCGCCGTCCATGATACCGTGCGATACCATCTGACCGCCCGCACTGCTATAACTTTCTGTGGCCTGCGCAAGAAAGGTTTGTTTTGATCAGTGAGAGCGTCCACCTAAACAGGGGCGCCGTTAAGTGTCATACTCTGAATGATCCCAGAGTGAAGGCGTCTGCAGGTAAAGTTAGGTCCACCCACATTATGCAATAGCCGACCAAGTGCCACAGCAGCTCCCACCAGCTTTGGAGCCAGTTGCGTAAGGTGTGCCTTGAAGTTCCATCCAGTACTACACCGAGGTACTTAATTTGGGTCTTGAAAAGTTACCTACCTACAATACATACTGTATGTATGTGGGCGTGGCGTACTCACGCCCATATTCCATTGGGGTAAGCAGAAACCAGACGCCAAAAAATACGGTCGTTGCATAATTCTTTCGCTTCAAACACATCCATACACATCTCATCATAAATGCTCGACGATCTTTTTGCAGTATCGTAGAAATATGATCTAGATACCTTCGCCTTGGTCGCCCCCTTCCAATCCTCCATCCATTTTCTGAGCGTCACAACGTCGTCATCTATTCCACATTTTTTTCTGGTATAATATTTATTCGATCACACAAACGTCCTCCACACTACATGCTTCTTAACGCTCTCATTTCTACCATTCTGAATTTATCAAATTCTGCTCAAAAATCGGTTACCTGCGGGGTCCCCCAAGGATCTGTCCTTGGTCCCTTGCTGTTTATTATTTTTATTAATGATTTACAGTGTAATATTACTCATGGAACAGTTTACCTCTATGCAGACGACACAAACATTATATTTGAAAATCAAAATGATGTGGAATTTAAGGCTCAAGTTAGCCAGACATGGGCGAACCTGACATACTGGTTTGAGTGTAATGGTCTAAAGGTTAACATGAAAAAAACGCTGTATCTCCCTATTATAAGACATACAAACAGCGTAACGTACGACTTGCGACCCATAGTAAAAGTCACTAATGTCAAGTTTCTAGGCATAGAATTAGATACACAGTTGCGTTGGTCAAGCCATATAAGCCTACTAAGGAAAATACTAGCCAGCGCCTGTTACGCTTTAAAAAAACTCTCAAAAATATTGAACTCTTCGGTACTTAAGAAGTCTATTCTGCATATTTTGAAAGCTTACTAAGGTATGGTCTTGAGGTTTGGGCTAATGTCATGTGAACCGTGTTCTCATACTACAAAAAAAGGCTCTTAGGTATGTCGAAAAAGCAAAGCCTCTTGTGTTGGAGATACCAACATAAGCAATGGAATAATAATTTAAGTTGGTATTGATTAATTTTATCTACGGTCTTACACCGAGATTATTGTTATCTGTGGCACAGGCACCTCTGTGCTCACTTCTTGTGCTAACATTCATACTACATGGTCGCAGTTTCACAAAATACTTCGTTTCAATTGTGCTGCCCATCCACAAGAATCAACTGCAAGTCTGCATACAGTCCACCGACGCAACATTTGGTCCTTCGAAAGGCAAGATTTAGGGGTGCAAACGCGGCGCGGCGAAGCTTGAAGAATACGACCGGCAACGTGAGTCAAAAATTGTTAACATCTCACACCTCACAAGGAGCAAAGCAACCAGCGACGCGAAATCTCCGTCGAGTACCTATCAACGCGAGTCATTAATTACATATTTGCTTCTCTTCAATCATCCTAAGAAAAGCCTCGAGAGCGGCGCGAAACCTTCGTCGCAATCGCAATACAGTTATTGCAACAATAATATCATCGTACAACAACGAAGCAAGACTTATGCAATAATTACTTCAGTGCCTACCTACAAGTTACAATATTGAGGTAATACTATCGATATTCAAGACAGCGTCGCAGCTCACCTCCGAATCGGTACTAGAAGTCAATCGATCATATTTTAGTGTAAGCTGTACGCTTAAAAAAACTGCAAAGCGATGTACAGTTTAGCCGTTTGGCACACGCATACTAGAGGTCAAAACAAAATTTTTGACCCGCAGTTCCTAAAAAAAAATCCCTTAGGGGGGGGGGGGGGGGGGTAATGAGACATTTTACTTTTTGTATGGAAAAAAAATTTTTTTTCAGAAACCTATCGTGTGTCGAAGTTTTTTTTTTTTGACACAGTTCTACTTCTATACCTATTTTACGTGACTTATGGAACGGTAGTGCAGATACGGTACATATTAATCATAAAATGATACGTAGTATCCATATATCCAACGGGAAATACCTCTTTAAACCTTTAACTGCGCCTTTTCATCAGTTGGTATAGTTTGTTTAGTTTTTGACATAAAATATCAAGGTTGGACTCCTTCTGATACGATATACCCAACTAATTAGGTTAGATATGAAGATATGACGTATCACAAATGATACGTTATATCTTAATATCCAAGTCCTACCTTATCTTACCTTAAAAGGATACAAAATGAAATAATGTAAAAGTATAGTATTTCTTGAAACATTGGCTATATAATTAACTAGACTATTGCATCCGCTCTAAAGCCACATAACTATAACAATGTCATAAAATTAAATAAAGCATGGAAAAAATACTTATAGTTATAACTTTACATAATATTTTGATAAATTGTATAAATAGATAATAGTATTATGACGTTTTAAATTAGATTTTAGATTTTGCATGCCAAATTATGGCGGAACATGCATGCTGCATGAACATGTAATTTAATTCTACTGACATGTAAATTTATAAAATCTGTGTATGTTTTTGCAAAATAAACATTTAATTTCATTTCATTTCACTGCATTCAGTCTACTCTACTACTTTTTCTGCCATACCCAAGTATCACTTCCATACATCAGTGTATGAACGAGCACTCCCCTGTGAACTGCAAGACGAGCCTTTTTTGATATTTTGGCTGCTCTTAAACGTGCGCAGGCTCTATTCACCTGATTTTCCGCTTCTACTCTTCTTTCACTATCACCATCACACTTACCATCATTTGTAAATAAAGAACCCAAGTACACACACTCATTCACTTGCTTCACTCTTTCATCACCAATCAGAATAGTGCACAAAGTCAGACATCCTTCTTTCCTAAACACCATCACCGTTGTTTTACTCACTTTCATTTTCATACCCTTCTGCTTCAATCAGTAATTCATACAAGTTATCATATCTTGTAGTTCCTTCTCTAATGATGCAATTAATACCTGATCATCAGCGTATGGGAGGCATTCGATAAGTTACTCGCCCATTCTTAATCCACATTCACTATCTTTCAATGGTTTGAAACAGCTGTCCATAATAAGTTAACAACCATGGTGAGGCAACACAACCTTGCCCTACATCTCGTTGAATGCTACACCAATCTGTCTAGCTACCATTGATCCTTACGCAAGCACTTGATTCCTCGTAAAGGGATTTTAATGCTTGAACCAATTGGTTGCTCACCCCATACATTGACAGTGTTGCCCACAAATCACTCCTCAACACTCTATCAAAGACTTTCTCTAAATCGATTAACGCACAAAACACCTTCTGTTTTTTGGCGTACATTTTTCAGTGATGCATCGCAAAGAGAAAACCTGGTCCACACTACACAGCCTCTTTCTGAAACCTGCTTGTACATCCCACATTTTACTTTCTGTTTCTTTCACTGCTCTTTCTATCAGTATTTTTACATAGAATTTGCCAACCACACTGGGGAGACCAATTCCACGATAGTTTTTGTAATCATGCCGCGAACTCTTTCCCTTGTAAATTAGAACAATGACAGCGCTAATCCAGTCATCCGGCACCTTACCATATTTCCAACACAAGTTAAAGAGTTGGTGTAGCAGGGTTGCAACAACTCCGTCACCACTCCGAATCATCTCAGTTACCCTATCGTACCCCGCAGCATTACCTAACTTCATACTTTTAAACTCATCCATCATTTCTGTCATGCTAATCTCACTTTCATCACATTAAGGGCCGGGAGTTACCTCAGAGTTTCATAACTATCGCAATTCCCTCTTCCCTGTCAAACAGACGTTCAAGATACTATTTTCATCTTCTAAATACGTCTTGCTCATCTTTCACAAGACTTCCATTCTCGTATCTAATTATTCCAAGTTCAGATGATGTTTTTGAGACTCTAGCTGCCTTAACAGCCTTCCAGAACAATTTTCAGTTTGTTTTAAAATCTTAAGAGATTTTTTTTATATAACTGCTCTTGCATATCATCTTAATCACACTCTTTACCTTTTGAAGTAATTGGTCATACACACGTTTGAGTTTTTCTTTTTTTTGGTTTCAAATCTCTCCTCGCAATACTCTGGGTGTTTCCGATCGCAATTAAGTTAAGCTAAGCTTTCTTCTTTTCGTCCACTACTTCTTTCATTTCTAAATCCTAACAAGTTTTGCTCACCTTCCTTTTCTTCCTCTTTGTTCTTCGTTATTCTCCGGTAGCTGCACTTGTCATTCTTTCTTTCATACATTTCTATATCTCTTTTATATTTTTCCACGTTTCTACGAAACTTCCTCTTTTACTTCCTCATTTCTACTAACCTTATCTTTTAAGGTACTTTTAAACATAGCCCCCAATTCTACATCTTGGTGATTTTCCACTTTTATCCGTTAAAGTTCAGTAGTAGAACCAGATCAATAGAACGCCATCGTCTGAAGAGGCCTGTCAATCGTCGTCATCTGTACAACCGTATACCATTACCGCGTACCATGCATTGATTAAATGCAACTGTGATTTTTCACAGGAGGTTGAACCGTGATTTTGTTTAAGAGAAGGAGAGAGAGAGAAATCAAGTAATTTAATATATACCTATCGCTTTACACCTATAAACAAATCGCCTACGGTTACTATAGTCTATGATTTATTCCCTTTGTGCTAGTAAGAAGTTCTATTAAAGTAATCTACAACCATTATTACACTAGGAGATGTAGTACACGTTTACACTATTTAATCTACTGCCAAAATATAATAGGTAATAATAACACGACACGAGAAGGTACGCTATACGATTAAAACTTCCACTCCAAAGAATACTTCACAACTTACGTAACTATCGATCAGCATTTGAGAGGTTTCCTTCTGTTGCTGTTGAGTGTGTATGGATACGCCCAGGCAACTATTTTTATGGTAAAAAAATTACGAACTTATTTTTATTCCATACCAATTGTTCACTATTGTTTGTGAAATATGCTTTATTTGAATTCTAGTAACAAAATTTAAACTTTGAAAACGACTACATACTAAGTAAATCAATTATTTCGCTCAGTATTAACTCGCAAACAAAATGAAGTTCCCACGAACACTAATATTATTCAACTAGCTGTCAATAAGGTGCTAAATCTTGATTTAGTAAATCAAGATGAAATAATTAAAAACATAAAAGAATAGTAGATTGTTTGACGAGGGTCTAAAATAAGCCCTATCACCACGAGACCACAATGAAAATAGTTCAAGGGGTAATAGTGGCTTTTTAAACCAGAATTATACACTTTAAAATAAATAAATAAAATGAACAAAAAATTGCCTCCCATAATAAATAATACATTCCACAGCGTATGTATACATATTTTTGGTGACAATGGTGGCACGTTTTTAGGGTTCCGTAGTCAACTAGGAACCCTTATAGTTTCGCTATGTCCATCTGTCTGTCCGAGGCTTTGCTCTGTGATTGTTAGTGCTAGAAAACTGCAATTGCAGAACCTAGCACTTAGACGCAAAATAGCATGTCTGTGCGTCATCTACAAATTATAATTCGGCGAGCGTGCTCAGGAGCTCCATGAGCTCATACCGCCTTCCCCCTTCTTCCATCGGACATCCAGACGTACGGCTGGCTACCATCCTTACCTTGTTGAAATTTCTCTAATTCGAACCAAGCGCTTTGCATCATATTTTACAATGCGCACTTCTTATGTTTGGAATTCTCTGCCGGCGTTTGTATTTCCGAGTTCATATTATAACCTAGACCATTGTAAGGCACGAGTGAAAAGGCATTTTTTTAAGGATACGTAAAGCGTGGATGATTTTTTTTATCTTCAAACGTGTGGTGTGGGTTGTTGTTGGATAGGTCTTTCAAAATGAACACAAGTCGTCATTAATAATTTTTTGAAAAAGTAAATATTTTCGGAAATATTCACTTCAAACGAAAAAAGAATGGTGTCCCCCAACCCTTTAACTTTCGAACTATGGGTCCATAAATATGAAAAAAGTCAGTAAAGCTTAATGAAGACCTTCAACGAAAACTATAGCGTATATGAGTTATCGTAAAAAGTCTTGGCTTCGTAGTAAAAAACGCTGCGAAAGTATTCCCTTTTGCTTGTTATTGATTTTTTTAGAGTAAGTTTTTTTTATAAACTGCTTTGACACATACCTCTTTTTTTTTCTTAGGGCCTACTAAACTATACTACTTTAACCTCGCTTGGCAAGCCTAATATGACACGCTTTTCAGGCATGAAAATTTAATAAATATATTTATACACTTTTCTCTGGAGTTCGTAGGTTACTAACCTAAGAACCCTACAGAAGGCGACGAAGTTTGCACGGCGATGTTGCCCTAGTACGAGTCCTGGATTTTTCCGCATGAGAGCGTAGGTACTTAATGCCCGCCACGTCGTGGATATTTACGGGATACAAATACTACATAAACATATCCCCGTCATCTCCTGATTACTGCGTACGTGGCTTGCAGATTTTCTTCACGAAAAAACTAAGGCATAGTTAAAAAAAGAAGATTCTATAGACTTTTAAGATAAACGTCACAAATAATGGATCTCAGGTATGTCCGCACTAGCCCATGTAGCAGTCTTCACACTCCCCTGAATGCGGTTCGTTAGGTGTGTTAGTCAGTGCGAACCGTGCGTGCGTCTTGTTTCCACGAGGTAATATTAGATCGGATAATATTTGATCAGACGGCAGGTGTTCGTGGTAGTTTCGTTTGTTCTAATTGGCCAGTTTTGACTAATATCCTGGCATTTATGGCAAATAAGTCGTGAAAGACTGAAAAGGGTCAGACTAAACCGAAAGGTTTCATTGTTTTCTGAAGCGATTTAATATTTGTGATGTTTTTATCTGAAAACGAATAAAATTAATATTGTTTAGAAGTTATAGTGGCCTTTAGGACTTTATCAATATTAATTGTTTTAATCCTCTAAATATATAAAAGAAGAAACTGACTGACTGACTGACATATCAACGCACAGTTCAAACCGCTAATCCTAGAGATTCCAAATTTGGCACGTAGGTTCCTTATAAGGTCTAGGGGTGCACTAAGAAAGGATTTTTCAAAATTCAACCCCTAAGGGGGTGAAATGTGGGTCCGAAGTTTGTATGGGGAAACAAGATTAGTTGGACTATTTTATTCGAAACTTCACAGGAGTATTTGTAACGATAAATGAGTAAATACGTGTACCAGGTTTTTTGAGCAATCAACCCCTAAAAGGGAGAAAGGTGGTGACAAATTCTGAAAATCGACATGGGTATTGTTTTTATGATATACCGGGTCGTAAGTAAAATCTCAAGTGGATGACGTGAAATACCATCCCCCTGTTGGGGTGCGAGGGGGATGAAATGTCTAAATATTAATATGGGTGTCGTTTTTAAGGTTTTTTGGGACGTTAATTACGAAAATGGCATCCATTTTGAAATTTAATATTGTGGACATGAAAACTTTTGAAAGTTTGTGCCAAATTTCAAGAAATAACTGACTGACTGAGTGAGTGACATATCAACGCACAGCCCAATCTGCTGGTTCTAGAGATTCCAATTTTAGTATGCAGGTTCCATATAAGGTCTTGAGGTGCATTAGGAAAGGATTTTTCAAAATTCAACCCCTAAGGGGTTGAAATTGGGGTCCGAAGTTTGTATGGGGAATCAAAATTAGTTGGAATATTTTATTCGAAACTTCACAGGAGTATTTCTAACGATAAATGAGTAAACGTGTGTTTCAGGTTTTTTGAGAAATCAACCCCTAAAAGGGGGAAATGTGGTGACAAATTATGAAAATCGATATGGGTGTTGTTTCTATGGTTTATTGGGTCGCTGTTTACGAAAACATCAATGATTTTAAAATCCCATGTGGAGGACGTAAACTACCATCCCGTCTGTTGGAGTCCGAGGGGGTTGGAATGTCTAAATATTAATATGGGTATCATTTTTATGGTTTTTAGGGTAGTTAATTTCAAAAAAGGCATTATTTTAAAATTTAATATTGCGGACATGAAAACATTTAAAAGTTGGTGCCAAATTGCAAGAAGAAACTGACTGAGTGAGTGACATATCGACCCACAGGCCAAACTGCTGGTTCGAGAGATGCCAAATTTGGCATGTAGGTTCCTTATAAGGTCTAAAGGGGCATGAAGTGCCGCGAGTTTCCTATGAAGATACGACCTTTTTGAATTCAATATATTGTTAGTGGTTTTACTAATCAGTGCCGTCCGATACGACTTCAACATAAATCGATATTTGAGTGTCCGACTGGAGGACTCTTAATAGGAATCCGAGGTACCTAAACTTTGAATAAAGTAACGGCCATATTTTCTTCATATCCGTCCCGATTTGGTTCAAAATCGATATCTGAGCGCCCGAGAGGTCCCTTAATACGACTCCGAGGTAAAATTTGGAAAAAGTGGCAGCCATATTGATTTTCTTCATTTCCTTCCCAATTTCGTTAATAATCGATATCTGAGCGTCCGAGAGAATTCTTAATACGATTCCGAGGTAAAATTTGGAAAAAGTGGCAGCTATATTGATTTCCTTTATTTGCAACCTGATTTTGTTCAAAATCGATCTGAGCGTCCGAGAGGTGTAATACGAATTTGAGGTAAAATTTGACAAAGTGGTGGCCATATTGATTTTCTTTAATTTCGTCCCGATTTCGTTCAAAATCGATATTTGAGCGTCCGAGAGGTCTCTTAATACGAATCTGAGGTAAAATTTGGCACTCCATACATGCCAGGGATTGTAAAATAAAAGTTTAATGTTACTATATAGGCGTGTGGGGTATCTATGGATTGGCTTTTAAAAACGACATAGAGGTTTCGATATTTTTTTCCATTTAAATCAACCTTTAGATTTTTTTTGCCAAGTTCCGTAGGTTCTCTGAAATGTTGCCAAGTCCGGCACTACATTGTTTAAGTAAAACTAATTTACTGCGGCTTTATGCAATTTGAGCCTTATCTTGGCAGCAGTATAAAGGCTGTTGGATATTTAAGAAAACTATCAACTTAAAGCTCAAAATGCATAAAGCCGCAGTAAATTAGTTTTACTATAAACAATGTAGTGCCGGACTTGGCACCATTTCAGAGAACCTACGGAACTATAATAATAATCGTATGGTATTTATTTTCGAACCGTGAGATCTTCGAGAAGACAAGGACGGTTGCCAGTTTTGTTGCACTTTTAGCACCACCCAAGGGTCACGTGTACCTGTAGGGTAGCGATGGGTACTCCCGATGGGGACGTGGACGTGGTACAACTTCGACCCCCCTTTGTCAAATGAGTGGGCAACTTGATTGTTAGAAGTTCACAAGCCGCCCGAAGGCCTTTAACTTGGGATCAACGGCTTAACGTGCCTTCCGAAGCATGAGAGCGCTCAGTTAGTAAGCACTCAACTCGGTCACCCATCCAAGAACTGACCTGCACCCACATCGCTTAACCTCGCATACCGCACGCGGTAGGTGGGTGCCGCTGGGCCACGAGCGCTCTAATAATCGGTCCAGTAAAAGCAACTCGGTAGTAAGTGTTGTAACAATGACAGGGAGGAGTGCGAATGGAAGTGAGGCCAAATTTTCTTTTTGGATGCTCCTGTTAATGAATCACAATCACCAAACTTCGTATACCGAAACAATGACCCACCCAGAATGTAACAACTACTTTGGAATCTGCATCTAAATCGGTTCAGCCAAACGCGAGATAATCGTAGACAAACATACATACATACATACCTTCATACGTACATACATATATACGGGTCAAACAGAGAAACTCCTTTTTGTAGACGGTTTAAAATTACGCTTAGTACGCGGGCGAAGCCGCGGGAAAATGCTAGTCTAAATATATAAAAGAAGAAACTGACTGACTGACTGACATATCAACGCACAGCCCAAACCGCTGGTCCTAGAGATTCCAAATTTGGCACGTAGGTTCCCTATAAAATCTAGTGGTGCACTAAGAAAGGAATTTTCAAAATTCAACCCCTAAGGGGGTGAAATGGGGGTCCGAAGTTTGTATGGGAAAACAAGATTAGTTGGACTATTTTATTCGAAACTTCGCAGGAGTATTTCTAACGATAAATTAGTAAATACTTGCTTCAAGTTTTTTGAGAAATCATCCCCTAAAAGGGGGAAAGGTGGTGACAAATTCTGAAAGTTGACATGGGTATTGTTTTTATGATATACCGGGTCCCTGATAACGAAAACAACAATGATTTTAAAATCTCACCTGGAGGACGTGAAATACCATCCCCCCTGTGGGGGTTCGAGGGGGATGAAATGTCTAAATATTAATATGGGTGTCGTTTTTATGATTTTTTGGGTCGTTAATTTCGAAAATGGCATTGATTTTGAAATTTCATATTGCGGGCATGAAAACTTAAAAGTATGTGCCAAATTGCAAGAGGAAACTGACTGACTGAGTAAGTGACATATCAACGCATAGCCCAAACTGCTGGTTCGAGAGATACCAAATTTGGCATGTAAGTTCCTTATAAGGTCTAAAGGTGCATGAAGTGCCGTGAGTTCCCTATGAAGATACGACCTTTTTTGATTCAATGTATTGTAAGTGGTTTTATTATTCAGTGCCGTCCGATACGATTTCGACATTAATCGATATTTAGCGTCCGAGAGGACTCTTAATAGGAATCCGAGGTACCTAAACTTTGAATAAAGTAACGGCCATATTGATTAACTTCATTTTTGTCCCGATTTCGCTCAAAATCGATATCTGAGCGTCCGAGAGCTCGCCTAATACGACTCCGAGGTAAAATTTGGAAAAAGTCGCAGTCATATTGATTTTCTTTTTTTGCGTCCCATTTTCGTTAAAAATCGATATCTGAGCGTCCCAGAGGTCTCGGTAATACGAATCCGAGGTAAAATTTAGAAAAAGTGGCGGCCATATCCATTTTGTCATTTCCGTCCCGATTTCGTTCAAAATCGAAATCTGAGCGTCCGAAAGAATTCTCAATACGAATCCGAGGTAAAATTTGGAAAAAGTGGCAGCCATATTGACTTTTTTTCATTACAACCCGATTTCGTTCAAAATCGATATCCAAGCGTCCGAGAGGTCCCCTAATACGAATCCGATGTAAAATTTGGAAAAAGTGGCAGCCATATTGATTATCTTCATTTCCAACCCGATTTCGTTCAAAATCGATATCTGAGCATCCGAGAGGCCTCTTGATACGAATCCAAGGTAAATTTTGTGAAAGTGGCGGCCATATTGATTTTAATTTTTTTTGGTCCCGATTTCGTTCAAAATCGATATCTGAGCGTCCGAAAGGTCTCTTAATATGAATCTGAGGTTAAATTTAGCTCCATACATGCCTGTATGCAAAAAAGTTTAATGTTACTATGTAGGCGTGTGGGTATCTATGTTATTTTTAAATGTACTAACTAAGAGAACACGTTGGTAACAAAATATACTTTAAAATTAAAATAAAGCTCTGCTTCCCAATGAACTAAAGTCACTGCCTGATTTAAGTACAGATTTTAAAATCTTTTTTACATAAATTGATTGTCATCAAACATTCGCATTATTAAAAATTATTCATATTAATACCCGCCGCGATTGATTGATTTGAGTTGGCAACTACGACTTTAATTTAATTCTCCACTAGTGATACACATAACACAGGAAAACCCGAATGTTAAGTTTGCTTGGTGGTACGCAGTTTATTTTTGGTCACAAATGAACGGGTGTTTTAATAGATCCATGTCGTGATCTTAATATGACACTTGTTTTTATTATCTGTTTAAAGGATTATGACGAAAAATAAACAGCTGAAAGCGCACACAAATAAGAAGTCAGTTAAAATTTTGGAAAACAAGAAGATAGAAACATCTGAAGAGCCGGTGAAGATAGATTCCTTAGATGACGAAGAGCAAGGCTTTGGAGGATGGCTTAGGTAAGTTAAAAACCCTTTATCCAAAATATGAATTTTAAGCAAATGTGACAATAAGTTATAGTAGAATGGCCTATCCTACCCTGCTACCCTATCAAACCTAACCTATACGTACCTAATGTTACGCAACTTCAATTAATTTTCTCCATATAAGAAAGAAAAACGTCGTTGTCAACTGGTTTTGTACAAAGCAGAAAAAATATTCGATCATAACTTGTTACGAACCTGCAGTTATGTACGTAGCCTAAGGCGTTGCAAGGTCCTGTGATATAAATTATAAAAAAATAGTGGTTGCAAGTTGCCAACGAGCATCGGATGTAAAAAATTAAAAGATTCGTGGATGTTTTACGCCACGACTATATATGCTTGATAAGGGTTTCATTCAACACCTGGATTAGCCAATCGCATAATAATTTGATATGTTATTTTACTGAAAATACTATATTTATATTAGGCCAATACACTAACTACACAACAAAATTTGTACACGAACACCTAAAAGAGGGTTTTGATAATTTCAAGTGTCTATTTCTCTCTAATTATTACATTCAAATAGAGGTTTTGACAATACCAGATACCTTTTCATTTATAGTGTCATTCTATATTGTTAGTAGATAGACTATACCCATGTACAGTTGTACACCCACACAAGATATTCATCAAAATAATGACAAGTAAACTGTTATTATACAGGATGATTTTGGAGTTGTGATCTGAAATGATTGTACATGATCAAGAATTCAAAGTACAGATCAAGAATTCAACAGATAGACACAGTTGAAGTTGAAGTATAAAATATTTTATAAAAGTCAATGAGAAATACTATTTTTCAAATAACTTGGTCACCGTATCCCACTGTCTACTCTCCATACTAACCATCAAAGAGAGGTAGGGTAACCATGTTTTTTGAGATTCTGTATTTTTGTCATCAAGAAAACAGACGAAACGCACTTGATTTAATATTTTTAGCTAAAATTTTACGTGGAGATATAGATTGCCCAACACTACTATCTAAATTTAAATTCAGAGTACCTTGCAGATACCCCAGAAACCCCATTAACCTTTTATCTGCTCCTCTCAGAAGAACTGTTCTGGGTTCCAACTCCCCTGTTCCAAGGCTATGCAGGCTTCACAATACTTACAGTAAGAAAATCAACATGTTTAGAACTGCCTTTTATAAACTCAAAGACCAGATCCACGAACTCACAAATTAAATTATGTAAATTAACTAAAATAGTAAAAAAATGTTTAACTAATCAATGTCAATAATAATAATGGTTGTTACTGTTAACATACTAAACTATATTCCATTCTTTTTAATTTTGTTGTACTACAACTTACTATTATGCATGCAGTGTTTGCCCACTCTATTGTACACTAAGATCTAGTTTTTAAAGTGATTTATATATTATGTATACCCTTAGTGTAAAAATTACTGGTAAACCTAATAAATAAATAAATAAGATAAATTAAAAATTAAATGCGTTTGTTTCGTGTCACTGTTTTTTTAAAATGGTTAACAGATACCTGGTTCGAAAACTGATTCTCGATCCACGACCCCGAAATCACCCTGTATATGATGGGCGAACTGCCTAATTTGTGACAAGGGAGGAGTGTGGACGACGTATAAATTAAGACATAGGTGCTCCAGTACTCTTTCCTTATCGCATACTATTAATACAATAAGATTTGCATGTTAGCAGTACTTATAGTATATGAACTTAGTGTTTGGACCGTGTCTTCTTGCCAAAACCAAAAGGCTCATTCAACGTGTCCATTTCCGTTATGTAGCGACCAAGTGCTGGAATATTATTCCTCCGCCAAATAGAGACCTGCAAAATGTTCACAGTTTTAAAATAAACCTTAATAAGTACCTGTTTGAGCATCAGCTAAACCAAGAAACTTGCAGATTGGACACAAGTTGTATTTAGGTAATAAAATTGCTCACCGCTGTGATAGGTCCCATTGGCATTGCTATACATGTGTTCTGGAATACCAATGGTTTCAGACCAAATTTAGTTATAAGTTTGCTTCCTTATCGTTTATGTTGTAAAAAATACAACCCCTATTTATATTAAAATTGACACTTAAGCTTTCAGTCGAGCACGTCACATAATTGTTTGTGTTTACTTATGGTTCACAATTAGCATATACAATTTTATGTTTCTTGTATAATGTAGACGCTTGGAATGGAAATAATGTTAAATTAAAGCATTCTGGTTTCTTTCTTTTTGACAATTGCTGTATTTGCTGTCTTTAGTTTCATTTAGTTGCCGCCTGCCACTGCCACTGTCAATGGCGCTAGTTGCGATGTAAAAGATATTGCAGCATGAATTGGCTGCGTTCAAAGATATTTTAATCGGGCCCGCCGGTAGCGAGCAGCGGCAGCGAGGCGGGGCCTAAGCTACCGGTGGTTAGGGCGACAGAGAGAGGAACCTCCTGACTATCCGCGCTGTGTCCAAGAGTACCGCCTTCTGCATCTGACCCTTGACCCAGCCATCTAGCGGTCTCTTAAGATGTTGGTCGAGACTCTTCGCAATTAGACCGTTCGCAGAAACGACTATCGGGACAATGATCGTCGAATCAACATCCCACATAGCGGTTACCTCGTGTGCCAGGTCTAGGTGTTTACTAACCTTGTCCTTCTCGGCCTTCACGAGGTTCTCATCATCGGGGATGGTGATGTCGACGAGCACTGCCTGGCGCTTCAATCGATCTGTCAGCACGATATCAGGTTTGTTGGCTATAATAGTCCTGTCCGTGATGACAGATCGATTCCAATAGAGCGTGGCACGACCATTTTCGAGAACTGGCGCAGGTGTGTACTTATAGTACGGCACTTCGAAGTCCACAAGACCGTACAGAAGAGCAAGCTGCTGGTGAATAATCTTGGCTACCAAGTTATGTGTGTGCAAGTACTCGCCGTTAGCAAGATGACCACAACCGGAAATGATATGCCTGAGCGACTCTCCGGGACGGCGGCATGCCCGACAAATGTCGACCGTACCGTCCTTCAGGATATATTTCCGGTAGTTGTTCGTCATGATAACTTCGTCCGCAATTGCACAGACAAAACCTTCGGTTTCCGCAAAGAGATCCCCGAAACGTAACTAGTTCACCGACGCGAGCAGGTCTACGTCGGGCCCCGTAAGAGCCTTGTAGACCCGCCATTATTATTATTATTATTATTATATCTTTTCCAAAAAAAACTTAATTCCACGTGCTGAAACATCCTCGTTTTGGTGTAATATATATATATCTATTGGTATAATTACGTATAAACCGTGATTGGGCTATGTTGTCACGCGTTGTCAATACGCTACGTTACGTTCGTACCAAGAGGTACGGAACTAACTAACTACGTGATAAACAAGGTTTAGCGCTAGTTTTAGTGTAAATACTCCAGTTTATGGAGTTTAAATTTCAGGACTCAACTCATAATTATTTACCGGAATCCGAGCAAAACATCCGAGTGTTATTCTCGACAACATTTTTAAGTCTTATTATTTAAAGATCTATAGTGTATGTGCTCAAGTTTTTAAAAAGGCTCCAGCCATCGTAACTTTTAAAGGTTTTTTTTAATTTAAGGCGTGCCTCGAAAATAAAGACGCATTTTTGAAGTTTCTTTTTGTGACGAGAATAATAGAAACAGTGTGATTGCTACAGTACGAGTACTTTACTGAGTAGATTTCTTAATTAGGTGATCCTTCAAGTACAGTCGAGGTCTAGTAATAACTAATTCAGTTGCTCAAAAACCTTAAGTCTAAACAAAATGCTCAAGTCTCTATAGAGGGCTCGAGTCTATGCAGGAGACTCAAGTCTATATAGAACATTCAAGTCCCCACTAAATTAAAATGAACTCTAGCTTCGATTAAATGACTAGAGTCTAAATTTACTAAGCCTAAGAAGAGTCTAAGTCGAGTCTTTACCAACTATAGTTATCACTTGTAGCAATCTTCGTGGTGAATGAGTTAATGATACTTCCCAGGAGTAGAATTTCATTTTAGCAGAAATGAGTTTTTTTATGATTCTTAATTACTTTTCTCCTTCCAGGTCCGCAGATGGCTTGGATACTATGAAGCTGTTTGTAATAGCTAACAGTATAGTGATGCTCACAACGGTAGCATATCCACATATTCAAACTATATTTTCTATAATATCAGAAATGTTATATGGGTACGACGAGTTATATTGAGTCTCTGCAGTTAGGCAAATTATTCTGAATGTACCTGTTAAATTTATTGTTAAACAAGTGTATTCCACTCTAGTTAAATTAAAAATAATTACTTGCTGAAATATTGGAATGAGTCTGTAACTATAATAATAAGGCATTGTTATTTAACTTAAGTACATTTCAATATAAATTGGTTAAGTTTCAACTACGTTTTGATGGAGAATTAAAAAAAAAATGATTTTAATGCAATTTAAGAGAAAGACGCTGATTACATTTTTATTCAAATGGAAGTTAAACAGACATAATTTCGGAGAGGATTCAATTAGTAACTTTTAATATTTAATAATGCTTGGTATAATATTTCGTGTTGTCTTTTCTCTTAGTGTAGTTGTTTGGTATTCTATAAACGTATGGAACATGATATCTGACTACTTCAACAAGGAGTTTCAAAGGGTTTTATTAAACATAACGGAGGTCGACGACGATGTTCTGTAAATGTACTTTGTGGTGTGGTGTGGTAAGTGTCTAGTAATTTTAAAAGCTCAGGTAATATAAAGAATCATATTACATTGTAGTTACGATCATTTACCTATCTACAGGATGTGGCCTGTAATAGAAGCAAAAAAAATAGGACGCTTCCTTAGAGCATCCCCAGTAACCTCTTGTTGGAGCCAAAAACATTTATCTTTTTTCAATTCAGAGAAATTTTGATCTAAAGTTAACGAATCTTGGCACCACGAGATTATAGCGCGACAGTAAATGCTGATTTTGAGGTAGCATCAAGTTATGACTCACAATAATTGTTGAATTTTTGGTTTCAAAGAATAGTATTGAATTTTTTAATTTTATTTTGAAATTTTTAGAAAATAAAAAGTTATTAATATCACTCCAGTAGATTAAAAAACTTCACTTCAGCTATATTTGCATATTTGTTTTTCTACAAAGAACCTTTTTTAGGGTTCCGTAGTCAACTAGGAACCCTTATAGTTTCGCCATGTCTGTCCGTCCGTCTGTCCGTCCGTCCGTCCGCGGATAATCTCAGTGACCGTTAGCACTAGAAAGCTGAAATTTGGTACTAATATGTATATCAATTACGCCGACAAAGTGGTAAAATAAAAAGTGGAAAAAAATATTTTATTAGGGTACCTCCCCTATACGTAAAGTGGGGAGTGATTTTTTTTTTTCATTTTAACCCTAACGTGTGATATATTGTTAGATAGGTATTTAAAAATAAATAGGGGTTTACTAAAATCATTTTTGATAATGTTAATATTTTCGGAAATAATCGCTCCAGAAGTAAAAAAAAATGTGTCCCCCCCCCCATCTAACTTTTGAACCATAAGTTTTAAAAATATGAAAAAAATCTCAAAAGTAGAACTTTATAAAAACTTTGTAGGAAAATTATTTTGAACTTGATAGGTTGAATAGTTTTTGAAAAAATTACAAAAATAATTTCTGAACTAAGTTTGTAATTTAACCGTATAAACAGGTGTTTATTGTACCTGTCATTTCTACAAAATCACAATGAAATGACGTGCTTCTTAGGGTTTTGTGTTTCTGTACTTAATATGTCAACTTAATGTGACGGACGGTAAACTACGGAACCCTACACTGAGCGTGGCCCGACACGCTCTTGGCCGGTTTTTTTCAATTCAAACCACTTGGAAGAAATTGCTAGAAAGCTCAATAGTGTACCATTTAATTTTTTGCTCCTATTACTTTTAAATAATATAGACGTTACAACTTAAATAATATATTTATAACAGTGGAGGTAACTATTTACTATCAAAAATCTATTTTTCTAGATCCTTTGAATATTATTCGTGTACCTATAAATTAAAAATTATAAATCAACTGTACAGATAAATAAAATTCAAATGTATTGATACAGTAACTGTGTTTTCTTTTATTTATTATCATTTTTACGGTTCCGTAGTAAACAAACCCCGTATAGTTTCGACATATATGTCTGTCTTAACTCAGTAACCGTTAGAAATAGCAACCTGTAATTTGGTATAGCACATTAATCACGCCGCCATCAGGGGTATAATAATTTAATAGTACATTACGATACAAGTGCAGAGAACAGGAAATTCGCAACGAGTGGTGAAAAATTAAAACAGACCGAAGGGAGTGTTTTATATCGACACGAGTTGCGAATTACCTGTTCGCACGTGTATCGTGCAACGTTTTACAGTACATATGGCTCTTTAAAGTTTCAACATATGCACGTAATCTGCTGATTACCGCACTCGTGCGCTAAAGTATCACCATATGTACTGTAAAAATATATAATATATTTTAGTGCACGTACCCCACACGCGAAGTGGGGCAGCAATTTCTTTTTCTTGCAAATCTCATCGAGTTGAGTTACGCTCATTAATAATGAATATGAGTTTACTTTAAATATTTTTACAGTACATATGGTGCTACATTACCGCACGAGTGCGGTAATCAGCAGATTATGTGCATATGTCGGAACTTTAAAGAGCCATATGTACTGTAAAACGTTGTACAATACACGTGGGAACAGGTAATTCGCAACTCGTGTCGATTTAAAACACTCCCTTCGGTCGTGTTTCAATTTATCACTACTCGTTGCGAATTTCCTGTTCTCTGCACTTGTATCGTAATGTACTATTAATTAAATTATTCTTTTGCGTGATATTAATATTTAAAGAGCTTATTTTTGTTGAAGTCGTGATAAATAAATAAATATATATTGGGGGACAATCTTACACAAATCGACCTAGTCCCAAACTAAGCAAAGCTTGTACTATGGGTACTAGACGACGATATACATATTTATACAGATAAATACATACTTTAATACATAGAAAACATCCCAGACCCAAAAACAAATATTCGTGCTTAGTGCACAAATAAAGCCCTTGCCGGGATTCGCACCCGGGATCACCAGCTTCGGAGGCAGCGTCACTACCAACTAGGCGGTTGAGACTTATGTTGGGTGGCCATTCGTCAGGACTGCCTTGGCGTAAAGCCATCAGCGACGCAACTCCAATGCCGAAAGGCTAAGGAACACAAACATAAGATATGCACGAGGGACCTCGAGTCCCCTTTCACACATTTCCTTCGGGTCGTACATTACTAGTTAAGGAGTAATAGCCGAACTTAAGAAATGTACTTGGAAAAGCAAATTTAAAATTAACGCGAAAAATCGAAAAATTTGGTGCTCCGAGCAGGATTCGAACCTGCGACATCTGGAGGTGATTATACAGGAGATCAATAAGACTATACTATTACTCTTAAAATGTTACTTCTTAGAGCTGTTCATTATATGTATACATAATGTAGACATATGGCCACAAAATAATGACTACATATGTAATTATTCCAACCATAGGTATTAAGCTTTAGAAATTTATATTAAAATAGCTCTGCGACTTGCGCTCTTTTTGTATATTTTTTTGTTAGTTAGCTCTAGCTTATGTTAATTCTACATTCCACAGTTGCTGTCTTCACTATTTTCATTTCTAAAGACATAAGAAGAGAATTCTGGAAAACGGGACCATCAGAAAGCAATATTTTTTTCATCAATTTCATAGAGAATGTTACCATAAAGTTGCATTAGCAAAATATGGAAGTTTTCTTATTTTTGTAAACATCCCTTCAATTATATGTTTAAATGCAATTAGTATTGTGACATAAAAAGTGCACCAAAACTCGGTACTTTAGCTACTACATATTTTGCTCGATTTGCAATGTATTAAATAGAAAAGTCCTACATTAAACAATGATTCAATATAGGTACATACTTTACCGAGCCCGGACCTTAACCGTGCAGAAGTCGGAACATATAATCCCATCAAAAACATTACGAGTACATATAAAAAGATTCAAGTCTCTTAACGCAGTTCTACTACAAGATAGTTTCAGTAACATTACAAACAACAGGTTCGTATGTTTGTCCACGATTATCTCGCGTTTGGCTGAACCGATTTAGATGCGGTCTCCAGAAAAGTAGTTGTTACATTCTGGGGGTTTCGGTATACGAAGTTTGGTGATTGTGATTCATTAATAGATGAACAGATGAAAAGTCAGTATACATTCTGAGAACCGGCAAACTGTTGAATTTAATTTGATTTTAGCAAAAATAAGGAAAACTATTATTATACATTTCCGACAAGCCGAAGGGGAAAGGGCCGATGAAATAAAAGCATGTCTTAAATGGCCCTTAGTAAAAGTACATGTGTACTACAGTAACACCAATAGGTCTGATAACGACCAAGCAGCGCGCAGCGGTCATAAACTCTGGTCCTTTGAAGTACAGAAATACGGCTAATTCAATATCGCGTATAACATTTATTTTACCTAAAATTAAATTTATTACGTAGGTTTTGCCAGATCCCATTGGAGCATCCAAAAAGAAAATTTGACCTCACTTCCATTCGCACTCCTTACTGTCAGTCCGTCTGTTACAACTAAGTTGCTTTTACTGGACCGATTGAATTGTAACTTGGCATAAACTATCAAGAATTTAGAGCGCTCGTGGCCCAGCGGCACCCACCTACCGCGTGCGGTGTGCGAGGCTAAGCAGCAGGCGCAGGCGCAGGTCAGTCAGGTCAGGTCAGTTCTTAGATAAGTGACCGCTTTGAGTGGTTACTAACTGACTCTCGTGCTTTGGAAGGCACGCTAAGCCGTTGATCCCGGCTGCAATTGTTAAGCCAAGTTAGAGGCCTTCGAGCGGCTTGCGAACTTCTAACAAGCAAGTTGGCCACTCCCTTGACAAAGGGGGGTCGAAGTTGCACCACATCCGTAGGGAGTACCCACTGTTACCCTACACGTGACCCCTGGGTGGTGCTAAACGTGCAACAAAAACTGGCAACCGTACTTGTCTTCCCGAAAATCTCAAGGTTCGTAAATAAATGCCATACGATAAAAAAAATCTAAAGGTTGATTTAAATGGAAAAAAATGTCTAAACCTCTATGTCGTTTTTAAAAGCAAATCCATAGATACCCCTATATAGTAACATTAAACTTTTTTGCATACAGGCATGCATGGAGTGCCAAATTTACCTCAGATTCGTATTAAGAGACCTCTCGGACGCTCAGATATCGATTTTGAACGAAATCGGGTTGGAAATGAAGAAAATCAATGTGGCTGCCACTTTTTCCAAATTTTACCTCGGATTCGTATTCAGAATTCTCTCGGACGCTTAGATATCGATTTTGAATGAAATCGGGACGGAAATGATAAAAATGAATATGGCCGCCACTTATTCTAAATTTTACCTCGGATTTGTATTACGAGACCTCTTGGACGCTCAGATATCGATTTTGAACGAAATCAGGACGAAAAAAAATAAAATCAATATGACTGCGACTTTTTCCGAATTTTACCTCCGAGTCGTATTAGGGGAGCTCTCGGACGCTCAGATATCGATTTTGAATGAAATCGGGACGGAAATAAAGAAAAGCAATATGGCCGCCACTTTTTCCAAATTTTACCTCGAAGTCGTATTAGGGGACCTCTCGGTCGCTCAGATATCGATTTTGAACGAAATCAGGACGGAAATGAAGAAAATCAATATGGCCGTTACTTTATTCAAAGTTTAGGTACCTCGGATTCCTATTAAGAGTCCTCTCGGACGCTCAAATATAGATTTATGTCGAAATCGTATCAGACGGCACTGATTAATAAAACCACTTACAATACATTTAATCAGAAAAGGTCGTATCTTCATAGGGAACTCACGGCACTTCATGCACCTTTAGACCTTATAAGGAACTTACATGCCAAATTTGGTATCTCTCGAACCAGCAGTTTGGGCTGTGCGTTGATATGTCACTCACTCAGTCAGTCAGTTTCTTCTTGCAATTTGGCACCTACTTTTAGGTTTTCATGCCCGCAATATTATATTTCAAAATCAATGCCATTTTAGAAATTAACGACCCAAAAAACCATAATAACGACACCCACATTAATATTCCAATCCCCTTGCACCCCAACAGAGGGGATGGTATTTCACGTCCTCCACGTGGGATTTTAAAATCATTGTTTTTTTCGTAATCAGCGACCCGATAAACCATAGAAACAATACCCATATCGATTTTCAGAATTTGTCACCACATTTCTCCCTTTTAGGGGTTGATTTCTCAAAAAACCTGAAACACTTGTTTACTCATTTATCGTTAGAAATACTCCTGTGAAGTTTCGAATAAAATAGTCCAACTAATCTTGATTCCCCACACACACTTCAAAACCCCATTTTACCCCCTTAGGGGTTGAATTTTGAAAAATCCTTTCTTAATGCACCTCTAGACATTATATGGAACCTTCATACTAAATTTAGAATCTCTAGAACCAGCAGTTTGCGCTGTGCGTTGATATGTCAGTCACTCAGTCAGTCAGTTATTTCTTGAATTTTGGCACAAACTTTCAAAAGTTTTCATGCCCACAACATTAAATTTCTAAATCGATGCCATTTTCGTAATTAACGTCCCAAAAAACCATAACAACGACACCCAATAATAATAACGACACACAATATTAATATTTAGACATTTCATCCCCCTCGCACCCCAAGAGGGGGGATGGTATTTCACGTCCTCCACGTGAGATTTAAAAATCATTGTTGTTTTCGTTATCAGCAACCCGGTATATCATAAAAACAATACCCATGTCGATTTTCAGAATTTGTCACCACATTTCCCCCTTTTAGGGGTTGATTTTTCAAAAAACCTCAAACACGTGTTTACTCATTTAACGTTAGAAATACTCCTGTGAAGTTTCGAATAAAATAGTCCAACTAATCTTGTTTCCCCATACAAACTTCGGACCCCCATTTCACCCTCTTAGGGGTTGAATTTTGAAAAATCCTTTCTTAGTGCACCCCTAGACCTTATAAGGAACCTACGTGCCAAATTTGGAATCTCGAGGACCAGCGGTTTGGGCTGTGCGTTGATATGTCAGTCAGTCAGTCAGTCAGTCAGTCAGTTTCTTCTTTTATATATTTAGATAGTCGTGGTTACAAATAAGTGGTTTATAACCTTAGTTTAAAATAGGTTATATCATTTGAACACGTTTTCAATCTAAAATTGTATTAGAATTGATTACGGACCAAAACCTTCAAATACCTAATCAGGAACAAATTAGTCAAACGACTAATCTGCTGCAGTGAAACACTTAAATTGGCCTTTTAGCGAAACGACTGAAGTAATTAGTTAACAGAGCTTTATATAAGCCGTGTCGAGGCACGAAGTTTGGTAAAAATGCAACTGCATTTGGCTTGTTGCCAGAGTCGGTAAGAAAACCTGTGCGTATCGATTGGAGCTAGCTGTATACAGCTTATGCTAAGCAGTTGCAGGATAAATTGTGCAATTATTTTTCACGATAATTGAAGAGAGGAATACAAGACACAACAGTTTCAATACTTCACATCATTGTTGTCATTAATCTAGACACACGCACGCAGAAGCGTGTCAAGCCAAGTCAAAAGAAGAGAACTGAGAAGATATATTTGCACAAAAATACTTTTTTTTTCAATTGAAACTATTTAGAATTTATTGCTGGAGAGCTAAATAGTCTCCCGTTTAATTATTTGCTCCTATTACAGGCCACATCCTGAACCATTTTGAGCCACTTTTGACCCCTACTTATCTAAAAATCTATTAAATAAAAATAAATAAAAATACTGAGGGACAAACTTACACAAATCGACCTAGTCCTAATTTAAGCAAAGGTACTAGACGACGATATACATACTTATATAGATGAATACATACTTAAATACATAGAGAATATCGAAGACCCAGGAACAAATATCCGTGGTAAATGCACAAATAATAAGTCAAAGGCGTTCGAACCCTCCATACATAATCGTATCCAAACGGCAGTGGCAGAGTCGGCGGCAGCCGACCGGCTGCCCGCAACCCATTCAAATATGAAATCTAATGCTAAAATCTTTTGTTAGAACATGAGAACTTGGCATCTTTGTCACATTTATGTTTTGATAAGATCTAGACACGCGGCAGCGTGTCCAGCCAAGTTCACCCCAGGAACTGGCGGACAGCAGCTGTGTGTTATATTACACGAATCGTTTGGAGCCACTTTTGACCCCCCAATAACTCCAAATCTATCTAACAAAACATGAAATTTGGTTTATATATTAAAATCTGTTAGAATAACTAGAACACCAAATTTCATAAATATAGGTTTAATAGTTATTAAGATAATAAATTCCAAAAAACAGCATTTTTACCACTGACTGATTGACTGACTGACTGACTAGTAATCAAAAACCTAACCCACTTCCACATGACCTAGAAAGCTGTAATTTGCCATGCAACTTGGTAATTATGTGTATACACCAGAAAAAATCAGAAAACAGTGATTTTAGTATTAGTTTTATTATTATTATTATTTATGCTAGTTACCTCAGAACTCCGTCATGTATTAACCGATTTGGAAAATTCTTTTTCGGTTTGAAACGGTATACTTCCAGGGTGGTCCCATTGTCATCTGGTCTGAATCCGATTATAGGGTCCTGGAGAAATCGAGAGAACTCTTTAAATATTTTAGGTACACTCGTGCATTCGCTCTGGGAAAGCACCAATGGATGAAGTTTGACAAAAAGTAATGATATCCCATCAAAAACATAAATGTGAAAATGGCATCCAAGTTCACCGACAAAAGAATTGAGATCTAAATGGGCGCCAAGTTCCGTAGATTATCTGAAAAGTTGCCAAGTTTGGCACTAGATTGTTTACAGTAAAACTAATTTACTGCGGTTTAATGCATTTTGAGCTTTAACTTGGCAGTTTTCTTAAATATCCAACAGATTTTATGGTTTTATAACATTCTGCATAGAAAACTGCCAAGTTAAGGCTCAAAATACATTAAGCCGCAGTAAATTAGTTTTATTGTAAAAATCTAGTGCCTAACTTGGCAACTTTTTAGATAATCTACGGAACTTGGCACCCATTTAGATCTCAATTCTTTTGTCGTTGAACTTGGCTGCCATTTTCACATTTATGTTTTTGATGGGATATCATTATCATCACTGTCACTAATGTTTGCTCCGCAATTGTGAATTAGGCCTAAGTCATTACGGCACGTCAAAGCCTTCATAAATTTGTATTTTTTTTCTGAATTATTTTCTAATTGATCATCTCATCTGCAACAAAAACTTTGTAATTACAGTACTACATATATTATTTTCTTCCTTTTCAGACCTATTTTAAAACTTTGCTAAGTACTTCCCTTTGTTAGGTAAGCTTATGTCTACTAGTAGGTAACTATAACACAAAAATCAAAAACCGGCCAAGAGCGTGTCGGGCCACGCTCAGTGTAGGGTTCCGTAGTTTTTGTAATTTTTTCAAAAACTATTCAACCTATCAAGTTCAAAATAATTTTCCTACAAAGTTTTTATAAAGTTCTACTTTTGAGATTTTTTTCATATTTTTAAAACTTATGGTTCAAAAGTTAGAGGGGGGGACACATTTTTTTTTACTTCTGGAGCGATTATTTCCGAAAATATTAACATTATCAAAAAATGATTTTAGTAAACCCCTATTTATTTTTAAATACCTATCTAACAATATATCACACGTTAGGGTTAAAATGAAAAAAAAAATCACTCCCCACTTTACGTATAGGGGAGGTACCCTAATAAAATATTTTTTTCCACTTTTTATTTTACCACTTTGTCGGCGTAATTGATATACATATTAGTACCAAATTTCAGCTTTCTAGTGCTAACGGTCACTGAGATTATCCGCGGACGGACGGACGGACAGACGGACGGACAGACATGGCGAAACTATAAGGGTTCCTAGTTGACTACGGAACCCTAAAAATGACGAGACGTCGTCTGAAAACTTTTCAGTATACGTAAGCAGTATCAAGGTTCGATTCTGTTCAAGTTACTAAATCTGTTTGTTTGCTTCATCATTTCATCCCTTTTTTATATCTTCATCCTTTCATTTTGACACTAATAATCCAAATATATCCCAAAGAAAACTTTAAAGCCAACGCATCGGTAAGTAATCAGCCTTCCACCATGCACTTACTAAGATTCATGACAGCAAACAGAATCAATATGCTAGGGGCCTCTGGCAAAATACTGGCAACTAGCCAGCCTAACAGTGTTTTCCATTTACAAAAAGTGCAGATGGATTCATGGAATGCGGTGCATGTTTTGCTTCGGTTTAGGACACGGAGAGGCACTGTGTTGAAATTTGTGTTTGTTCGTGGTTTCAGACACACATCAGGCAGGTTCTAGGCACGCCCAAACTGTCAGCAACCGTTGCCTTGATTGTTAGTATGCAAATCCAGCGAATGTACGACCTACATAATTGCTATTTTAACAAAACGGATACTTGATACGGGCTGACGAAACTAATTATGCTACCTTCCTCAAATCTGTATGAATGTGAGAACTTTCAACGTGGCACCTAAGGTACATGTCCCAACATATGACTCCGTAATACCCAAAAGATGACACTTATTATGACAAAAGTTTGAAAGTGGTATTCGGTCAGCATCCAGTTCTGAAATGTTTACTTTATATTGCAAACTTTTAACAAATAATATGAGGGTGGTTTGAGAAGTAACTTGGTTTGATATGAAAAAAAAAATTTTGAGCGATTGTATATATTTTATTTTTCGACATAGTCCCCTCGAAGCTCGACGCACTTGCCCCAACGTTTCTGCAACTTCTCGATGCCTTCACGAAAATGCGTTTCTTCGAGGTCCTCGAAATACGCGTTTACCTCCTGTATCACATCTTCGTTGGAGTTAAACTTTTTCCCCGATAAAAAGATTTTGAGTTTGGGGAATAGGTGATAGTCCGACGGGGCCAAATCCGGGGAATAAGCGGGGTGAGGAAGGAGTTCAAACCGTAATTCCGACAATTTTTGTGCAGCGACACGACTTGAATGCACCGGTGCGTTGTCATGGTGAAACATTACTTTCTTTCTTGCCAAACCTGGCCGTTTCTCGGCTATCGCCGCATGCAATTGGTCCAACAGTGATGCATAGTATGCCCCAGTAATGGTTTTTCCCTTCGCAAGGTAATCAATTAAGAGAATCCCCATTGCATCCCAAAAAACGGATGCCATCACTTTTCCAGCTGATGGAATGACCTTGGCTTTCTTTGGAGTTGGCTCACCACGACCAACCCATTGTCTGGACTGTTGTTTCGTCTCCGGAATATAGTGATGAATCCAGGTTTCATCCATTGTCACAAAACGGCGAATAAAGTCTGTTGGATTTCTTTCAAAGACCTGGAGATTATCCGCAGATGTTCGCATACGAACACGCATTTGTTCTGGAGTGAGCAGCCGCGGCACCCACCTTGCACACAGCTTTTTCATGTGCAGTTCGTTGTGCAAAATAAAATGCACCCGCTCAGAAGAGATGTTTGTGGCTTCAGCTAATTCGCGTACCTTCAATCTTCTGTCGGTTAAAACCAAATCATGGATTTTATCGACTATTTCGGGTACAACCGCCGTTTTTGGGGCTCCAGGACGAGGTGCATCATCAATGCTTGTCCTGCCTCGCTTGAACTCATTCACCCAAAGTCGAACTGTCTCATAGGAAGGACACGAGCTACCCAATGTAGGTAAAATCCTTTCATGGATTTCTTTTGCAGTTTTACCTTCCAAAAAAAAGAACTGAATTACACCACGAATTCCTATTTTCTCCATTTTGCCGCGCTACTCCGATCACTTTTGTTTAAACTACTGTCAAATCTAAAATTCCCGCCAAAAATGACATTTGGCCACAGATAAATTATCTTGATTAAATAATCTTTGTGATAGATTACACTAACGCCATCTATCGGTATCCGAAACAAGTTACTTATCTAACCACCCTCGTAAAAAAGAAACTAAAACCAAATGTATTTAACATGGTTTTTATTTGCATTCCCCTTTTTGTATTTTATTGTAAAAATGGAAACATCGTAGTCAATTAATTATTTGGAAAGGTCCTTCTGAAAGTGAAATAAACTTATATTTTGTGTTAAGAGCTGTACATATTTTTCGACAATACACTGGATTAAGTAATTCCTTAATAATTCATAATTAGAACAACAATGTATCTATCAATAAATTAAGCTGACACTGTGTCATCTGAATCTGAATAAATATATAATAAAAGATCTAATGTTTTACAATTAATTATTTTCAGAACATGATGAGTACCCAGCCACATTTAATGTGTTACCAACACTGTTAATACTAAGTACACTCTATACTTATAATATACCTAACTCGCAAATATTGCTTATCAAACACTCTTATTATTATAGCCTTTTTATTTTCTGAATATAATCATACAATAGAAAGTTTCAGACGATAAACATAAACAAAATACGAGAATTTGATGAGAGAATCAAACTCTTTCATTAGGTACGAAGTTTGAGGCGGTAAGTACGAATACACCCAAAACTGCCTCAAACTTCATGGGTAATAAGAGTTTGAAAGGTCATTACTTGTTTCCAATACAAAAAATGCTTTTACAGTACAAATGGTGCTAGATTACCGCACGAGTGCGGTAATCAGCAGATTACGTGCATATGTCGAAACTTTAAACAGCCAATGTACTGTAAAACGTTGTACGATACACGTGCGAATAGGTAATTCGCAACTCGTGTCGATTTAAAACACTCCCTTCGGTCGTGTTTTAATTTATCACCACTCGTTGCGAATTTCATGTTCTCTGCACTTCTATCGTAATGTACTAATACACAACACGTTAAGTGTGAAAATATGATACGTTTTATAGACAGCCTGTATAAGGTTGACAAGTAAATTGTGTTAATAATATCCTGCTAACTATCAGGTTCTGGTAATGCTATAAGTTTTATAACCCATAGGAAAGATTTACAATTTCTACACGTTTATTTTGCAATGTTGGTTATAATTTATTTCACCTTGATCGGGATATACATGCAACCCTATTACTCACGTTATCAAATAATTCCAGCTATGCATAGTCAACCGTACGTCTTCTGGCTTAATCCCAATATTAACCCGCAAGGGCGAGTATAAAATGTCGCGTGTATCTTGCCGTAATTCGGCGTACGCGTCGTCACGAAACTGCCTGCGTTCCGTGTTCCGTCTGATATGCAAATTTATTTAAACTGGAATCCGAGAATCCCTAAGACCGTATTTGAAATGTCTGGGGCCATGAGTGACAAAATATAGGGAGTCCTGCAGGGTAATTACGAGATGTGTTACAGTTACTTATCGTACGTTAGAAAAAGTACGATGATTAGGATTACACTGCTGCTAGTTGTTTACGTATCGTGTCCAACTTACGCTAGGAGGATCAAACTGTCATTTTTACTTCGAAAAATGATATTTTGCTAGGTCAATGAGGTGAAAAACTTAAAAAGATGACCTGTTGTATTTAGTTGTAGCATGTTCGAATAGACATTACATATTTAAAATGTGCAACACAAACAAAACAAACGCCTATTTGAACTCGTCACAACTACATACAACAGGTCATTTTCTTAAGTTTTTCACCTATACGAGATTATTTGTCAAAGGATTTTTCATGATTACAATAAACATTTATTTAAGGCCAGGGGCCCATGATGTCGTTAGGTACAATATTCTTAATCTATATTAGTCATTTAATTAGGTACATTGCTGTTCACACAGGTACAATTAAATTACATGAACAAATTAGCGATATCGCTGTGGTCACTTATTTCCTCGATATCAGCAGGTTGGCCCTGCTTGACATTTAATTTGTTCGTCTGCTTCCAAAAGTTTTTCTATGAATAACATAACAAACATACACGCTGACTTTTAGCCTCAAACGTAAATTACCGTTCGCACAAAAACCAGTACTATAAGAAGAAACTGTATCCGAGCACTAATTGTGTTTTATACGTTTTATGTACAGACTGTCATTTCTGCAAATTTTATTATGTTATGATTTACAAAAAATAAACAGATTGTTTTTACTTTCAGCTGAGAAAATTATACCATCAGGCACTGCCACTTTAAAAACATAATGTAGCTACTCCGTTCATTTCAAATTCCATGGTCTGGTGCGAAATCTAATTTTATTTTGCTTCGTAAAGAATTTTTTTTCGTAACGTGACATTTTGTCCGCTAAGATACCCGCGTAATATTAAAAGCTTTAAGTCACCCCTCAGTATGAATAGTATGCATACGTTACTTTGTATTCACAATGTTTTTTTTTAAACCGTGTCGCCATATGTTCATTTTAATCTCGGTATCGACAAGTTTTCAGACATATTTTAAAACTTTATTACATACATAAACTCACACCCATATTCCCAAAAGGGGTAGGCAGAGCATACGAAAATTAATTTCAGTGCCACTTTTAGCAAGTGTAGTTTTATAGACGAAGAAAATGTGATATTGCAGTGACAGGTTGCTAGTCCATCGCACTTCGCAACTCACAACACACTTCAACCTGGTTCCCATAGTCGACACTTACGACAGTCAAGGAACGAAAGGGGGTGGCGCTATTCTAACCCGTCACCACACGGGGAACTTAATTATTTTTTATTATGTATTATAAACTATTTTTATAGGGCAAATGAGGTTAGTTTTTGCAGATGTCACTGACCTGGCAGTAGCAGTTACTCCTGCGCGACTGAGCTATTTCCGGCCTCGTGAGTGAAAACCCAGAGTAAACTAATTTTCCCGGATTTAATCCCTAGCTTAGTTAATTTTTTTGCCTCCATAAAGCCATGTGTACTACAAATCCCTGTTTGAGCCATTTTCAAGAACCCTTTTACAATAAATTACAATCAAATAATTAAATATTAAAATCTTGCACAATTAATAGTGTGTATAAGGTAAATAAACTTAAGAGGGCGCAGTACGCTCGGTTCTCCATACAAACGTATTTACGCTCTCATTTTAAAACGCCATGCTAGAATGACATGAAACTTTGTATACACAATGGGATCCGGCATATCTAGGTCGAAAATTAGTTTCTGTTACTAGAAATTGTAAAAGAGAAAAAAATACAGCGGTTTTTTGAGTTTTTACGGCTTGTATGAAAACCTTAATAATCGCTGTATTTTTTCTCCATTATAATTTCAAGCAACAGAAACTAATTTTGCGGCTTAGATATGCCGAATCCCATTGTGTATACAAAATTTCACGTTATTCTAGCATGGCGTTTTAAAATGAGAGCGTAAATACGTTTGTATGGAGAACCGAACGTACTGCGCACTCTTAAGAAGATGACCTGTTGACCCTGTTTTACTATGTAGTTGAAGCGTGTTCGAATAGGCGTTTGTTTTGTTTGTGTTGCACATTTTAAATATGTAATGTCTATTCGAACACGTCACAACTACATTCAACAAGTCATCTTCTTAAGTTTTTTACCTATAGGTATGTGAAAGAAGTAATAAATTCCCTTGTACTTGCGGAATAGAATTCAAACTTATGCTTTGCCTAAGTATCTCTCACAATATTTGGTTTACGGATAGCTACTTGATAAATATCAAATGGTATTCCGTATATAAAACCAACTTGTCGACGAAGACATTATTTTCCATTCGAAGACGAATAAGTATGACAATGGCACACTTAAATGGGCACATAGGTTGATACTTAATCTTGCAAGTTATAAATAACTATAATATTGGACAAAATTTTTCCGTTAAAACAATGTATCTTTGTTTAACAGTGCTTAATAAACGTTTATTCTTGCCTTTTAAAGCCCACTTACAAAGGCAGATTGGAAAAGTTTTTTCTTGAGAGTCCAATTAAAGTTGTTAAAAGCAATTTCCGCAGTGTGTGTGCCAGAGACTGGACGCAACAGAATCGACGCTTGCTCGTTTTATTACTTGATATTTCAAGAGCAAAACTTCATTTAGTTACTTCAGTTTAGTCACGTTAAGAAAGAAAACACACACGTACTTTCGACGCATAGTACCAAATTCGCATTATGCCAACGTACGCATATGTCCAAATTCGCAAAACTCCAATTTAGCAAAGTACCAAGTTCGCAAAAAGACAAACTCGCAAAGTGCCAATTACGCTAGTTGCCAAAACTGTAAAACGCAAAGTGCCAACGACGCTAGTTGTCAAAATTGTAATACGCAAAGTACCAACCACGCTAGTTACCAAAACTATAATACGCAAAGTACCAAATAAGCTAACTGTAATTCGCAAAGTACCAACTACGCTAGTTACTAAAATTGTCCCTCCCATCAACCTTGACCAACTCCTATTCGTCCTCACGTCGGAAATCCAATTCACAAGATTTAAAGAATCACTGTACTCGTATAAAGCAAGCTAAAGATGAAGATCTTTTAAGTATTTTTTAATATATTTTTTATTATTTTCTGTGAAAAATTACCTATACCAGGAAGGGGGCTAAAGTTCGAAGTCTAGTGACTATGTCAAGAGGGGTCGTGTCATATTTGACATAATGCGAATTTGGTAATATGCGTCGAAGGGCATATTTGTTTGGTATTCTATGAAGTTAGTACTTTGCGTTTAAAAAAACATATATATCGCGAAACGACAAATGGAACTTTGCGTATTTGGCGTTAAGCGTATTGGCACTAAGCTTAACGGGTATTTTAAGAATGTGGTACATTGCGTATGAAGAAAAAACATTTCGCGAAGCGCCAAATGGCACCTTGCGTATTTGGTACTATGCGTCGAAAGGCTAATTACAAGTAATTTTAGCGCTTGGCAAGACTGTCGAAAAAGTTTTATACTTAATTGTAGGTAATAAAGAGTATACAATAGTATAAATAAGAATGGTTTTTACTTTTAGACAGTTATATATTACCACGTTTTGAATATAATACGGTGAAATGAATGCACATGTGATTACCGTGGTATTTAAGCATGTTTTTCAGAAAGAGCCTTATAATTAAGCATTTTCGTGTATCTTAAAAACAAAATGTATGTTAAAATACGTAGGTAAAATTTTTTTGGTTTACTTTTAATAGATTTTAGTCAAATCTATGATTTTTTTATTATACGCTTGTTTTCGAAAACACTACAAATTACTTGTTAGTAGCCAATTAATTGCTGGACAAAAATATCCCGTGAGAAGGACTATAATTATATCCTATTTAAAAATAAGACTGGATGCAATTATAGAGAATATAACCACTGCGTTCTAAGAGACGGGTTTTTAGACTAGGTTTTGGACGTCACCATCCGAGTGATTTGCTTTAGACATGTCAAATGTTGACGTAATGTTTGAGTCTGATAACCTGAGCTGATAACAATACCATATATTCATGAATTTTACTATCAAACGAACAACACTGTGAGAGCACGGCAGATTTTTCAACATCATTATCCCAATGTGCCAATACCAACCAGGCGTTTGATTAACGCAATGGTGCATAATCTTCGAGATCACATACAGTTCAGCGTACCAGCCCACGCTCAAGCACGAGGTGGTGATAGGCCACGAAGGCGAGATTACCCCGAAAACTTGGATCAACGCATACTGAGATATTTTTACTAAGATCCGCAACGCAGTACCCGACAAGCTGGTATAAATAATAAAGCTGGTATAAAATGTGCAAACAAGACAGCCGTTGGATACAGTTTTGACGCCCCACCTTCCTGGACACAGATTTGGTGGTGTCATTTTGCGACGTTAGTTGTGCTTCTATGTTTTTTTCATTCGCTGTATTTCAGTATCGAACAGTGTACCAAGGTCGCGAACAGTCCGAACATTTTGAAGGGACTCTCCATTTAATGTATAGGACCGATCGTTGGTCAGGGATGCCTCTGAGTAAGTTGTAACTGCACATTTCCTTGTGTTTAATCGCAAGCTATTAACTAGCCCCCAACGATAAAAACTATCTATATCGCTTTAGAGTTTAATTATTATTTTACATGAGTTTTATTCAACATTCATCATCATCATCATCATTTCAGCCGAAAGACGTCCACTGCTGGACATAGGCCTCCCCCAAAGACTTCCACAATGACCGGTCCTGCGCCACCCGCATCCAACGGACACCCGCGACCTTCACCAGGTCATCAGTCCACCGTGTGGGGGTCCAGCCCACGCTACGCCTTCCGGTACGTGGTCGCCACTCGAGAACCTTTCCGCCCCAACGGCCATCGGTTCTACGTGCTATGTGCCCCGTCCACTGCCACTTAAGTTTAGCGATTCGGAGGGCTATATCGGTCACTTTGGTTCTGCTGCGGATGGCCTCATTCCTGATGCGATCACGCAGAGAAACTCCCAACATAGCTCTCTCCATTGCCATTTGGGTGACTTTGAGCCTTCTTATGAGGCCCATAGTAAGCGACCACGTTTCAGTGCCATATGTCATCACTGGCAACACACACTGGTCAAAGAATTTCGTCTTGAGACACTGCGGAATATTGGACGAAAATATGTGCCGTAGCTTTCCGAACGCTGCTCAGCCGAGTCGGATTCGACGATTAACCTTTTCTCGAAGTTGGACCTACCTAACTTGACAGTCTGTCCTAGGTATATGTAATCGTCTACAACTTCGAGCGTAAAGTGTCCAATTGTTAAGGGAGTTGGTGCGACATGGACATTTGACATGATCTTCGTCTTGTCCATGTTCATCCTTAGACCAACTCTACGGAGGCTTTACTGAGGTTATTGAGCATTGTACTTAAATCCTCCATGGTCTCAGCCAAGACTACTATATCGTCAGGAAACCGAAGGTGAGTGAGGTAGTCGCCGTATATGTTGATGCCTAGCCTTCTCCAGTCCAGAGTCTTGAAAACATCCTCCAGTGCAGCAGAGAACAGTTTAGGAGAAATAACATCTCCTTGCCTGACTCCCCGCTGCAGCGGAATAGGCTTGGAGTTCTGGTCCTGGAGTCGGACTGACATAGTGGCGTTCTCGTACAAACACTTCAGCACTTCGATATAGCGGTAGTCCACTTGGCACCGTTGGAGAGATTGTAGTACAGCCCAGGTTTCAATCGAATCGAAGGCTTTCTCGTAGTCCACGAACGCTAAACAGAGGGGCAGGTTATACTGCTCAGTCGTAATGACTCTTGAAAACAGCTTATAGACATGGCTCAGAAGTGAGATGGGTCGATAGTTCTTCAGTAAGGCGTTGTCACCCTTTTTGAAGAACAGCACCTCCACACCTCTGTTCCATGCCTTTGGAGTTTTCCCTTCCAGTAAGACGGAGTCGAACAACTTCTGAAGGGCCCTAAGGACCGGTTTTCCACCCGCCTTCAGGAGTTCAGCTGTAATTCCGTCTTCACCGGGTGCCTTGTTGTTCCTCAGCTGCTTAAGAGCCATTCTAATGTCGTACAGGCTGATGTCCGGGATATCTTCGGTATAGCGCCGGGTTAATCTAGCTCTAGGGTATTCCGCCAGACCACCTGCGGGTCTGCTAGTTGACGTGTATAGCTGTCCATAAAAGCACTCTATCTCACTCAGAAGCTCAGGTTTGGACGAAACGATTCTACCATCTTCAGTTTTTAATCTGGCGAGCTGGCTCTGCCCAATAGACAGATCTCTTGAGAAAACTTTAGAGCCCTTATTCTGCTTGATGGCCTCTTCAATAAGATTTGTATTGAATTGGCGCAGATCGCGGGTAAGGGACTTAGAGATCCGTTTATTGAGCTGCCTGTATAATGTCGCATCGGCTGAAGACTGCAGAATCATCTCATTCCTTTCCTCGATGAGCCTCTGAGTGGAAATAGAGAGCTTTTTGGCTCTGTGAGTTCGTTGGGCCCTAAAGAACTTAGAACCAATGCTATGGACAGCTTCCACAAACCCGTCGTTGAATTCGTCCACATCGCCGCCTAGACAATCGAAACGGTTTTGGAGTTCCAGCTGAAAGCTCTCGGGGTTTTGGATTTGGACTGCTGCTGGACGGAGCGTGGACTTCATCAGTCGAGAGCGCTCTAGCTTGACGCATATATTCAATGTGCCTCTTACCAGACGATGATCACTTCCGGTTTTAACCGTATTGATCACAGAGACATCATTGAATATATGCCTCTTCGTCGACATGATGAAGTCAATCTCGTTTTTTGTTGCACCGTCGGGACTCATCCAGGTCCACTTCCTTTGCTCGCGTTTCTTGAAGAAGGAGTTCATCATGTAGAGTCCCTGCTTCTCCAAGAAACCAGCCAATAGTTGGCCCCGGTGGTTCCGACTTCCAACTCCAAATTGCCCCACTCTCAGCTCTTCGCCGTCTCGCTTGCCCAGTTTCGCGTTGAAATCCCCCATAACAACGGTGAAGTAGGTTTTGGAACTATGCATGACCTTTAATATATCCTCATACATAGCCTCCACCTCATCGTCGGAGTGTGCCGAGGTCGGCGCGTACACCTGTATGACCGTCAACGAGTACCTACTCTACTACGACGACTATTACTCTGAGTATAAGGTACGCCACCCTAGCCGACACACTCTCGATCTTCACCACGTTGTTCACGAGGGACTTGTGGACGATAAACCCGACACCTCCCTGGGACTGTTACCGTGTCCTCCCCCTCTCTTCGGACTTCAGATAACCCTACGACATGCCAACGCAACTTGCTCAATCCTTCCTCCAGTTCCGCTATCTTTTCGTCGGTCCGCAGTGTTCGCGTGTTGTATGTTGCCAGGGCCAGAAGTCGTCGGTGGTGGTAGCCGGATCTTAACCGGAGATTCTTCGCACCCCTGACCCCGCTAGTACCCTGGCCGCTACCAGAACCAGGGTACCGGGGGTCGCCGGAACCTCGGAGCCGTGGTCTGTTTGTGTACATCATTAAGTATCCCTGCCATAATCGCCACGCTTGGCATGCGGGTTGGCGATCGCTGTATCTCCACTGCACTCCAGGGATGCTGCTGCCCATCCTCCGGTGGTCTTGGTCGTAGTTTTAGGACATACCCGGGTCCAATATTATTCAACATTAATATCATTGAATGATTGATGTGATCCGGGAGGTCATTAATAGTGGTTAAAAATAAGAGTGGCCCAAGACTGCTTCCTTGATCAATTTTATTCCTGAAGTAACGGAGTAACTCTCTGATTTGGCTCCTTTGTATAAAACATACTGCTTGCGCTCAGAAAAATAATTAGCAAATAAATTAAGTAGCTCTTGTGTTCATAAGTTTTGAGACGAATATTTTTTTGAATAAATCAATTACAGAAAATATTTCTGTCAATGTTATTATTTTTATTGAATCACTGTACGTGTACTGTAGCTGATAAAAGTAAGTAGAGTTTATTTAAATTGGCTTTCCATATTTTTGATTTAGGCTTTTAAATGCGGTGGTTTCTCTTAGATGCCGGTACGAAACAAAAAACGCCCTTTTCACTGACAAACAATGATAGAAAGAAAGTTAAGACAGCGGAACGACAAATTGTACACCAAAATGTGGATAGATGTTCCATAGTTCACATCCACCCACGGGTTGATGCGAACTATCCCAGTGTTGCAAGGCAGCTCGGTAATCTAATGCGGGGGGATCGGGCCGAAATACATTACTAAAATATTTCGAAAACTCTTCCGCGATTTGCAGGGACGGTAAATCACCGAATATGGCCTGTTCGTTATTCATCCTATTGCTTTTCACGTAGGTCCAAAACGAAGAGACATCTCGTTTAATATTTAATTGTTTGTGATTACTGTATGCTTCAAAATCTTGGTCCAAACTTTTTCCAACTGTTGTCGGTAGTACGTAAAGAAATCATAATATAATTGATCGTTACTAACTATTATTATGATACCTTTTTTAGAGCCTGTTCAACATTATTGTTTCCGTCGTGAACCATGGCGGATACTGAGTTTTTGGTACTCTGCTGGTTTTAAAAGGCACCGCCAGGTCTATAATCTTATCTAGACCACCATAGAAGGCCAAAACTGCATCATTAACATCATTATGTAAGTAGGTATCATCCCAACACGTGGTTTCTAGTTCCAAATAGAGAAGAGGGAAATTTACTTTGCGGAAATTTCTCTGAAGTGTTTTTGCTAGCACTGTCTGAAGTTGCCGGCGTTCTTAAGTTGCCGTGAACGCTTACCGTCAGACAGACCGTTTGCTTGTTTGCCTCCAATGTAGTGTTAAAAACCTAACCAAAACATGTCCTTCATCATGTAAAATAATTTATAAAATAAGCTAATCGTCTAGCTACAAAGCGCATAGGTATTATAAACACGGCACTGCGTGCTGGGGTCGTTAATAGGTACCCTTACCTTAATAAGCATTTGTTAGTTTCGACAAACAACGTACAAACTTTGCGGTGTAGAATTGTAGACCATCACAACAATACACTGTGATTGGACGTCAGTGTACAAAAGGTACATGTGAAAAATGTTCAACGATATAGCGGTGCACAAAACGAGTGGAACATTTATGTCAAAGCAGAAAGTAGATGGCTATTTTTTAAATCAAACACCCTGATTTTGCTATCCGCACATTCGTATTATTGTGTGTTATGTATGACTACGTACGGTACTGAATTCTGTGGGAGTCGACCATATCGTTAGAACTTTCAAGCTATGAGTACTAATAATTTCTGAAATAACAATTCTAATAATATTATGCGGGAAAGTTTATACCGATGTTTAGATGGATGGATGTACGTTCCCTTTAATCTTGAAAACTATTTTATGGGTGAATTTTAACTGATTTTTACGGAACTTTCCTTTATTGTAGCTTACACACCAGAATAATAACTACATAACCTATAATCATCGTCATCCTAGCGTTATTCCCAGTACAGTTGCATCCTGAAGGATGCCCGGGGTCCGCTACCTAATCCCATTAAATTAGCGTAGGCACTAGTTTTTACGATAGCGACTGCCATCTGACCTTCCAACCCAAGGAACTGCATACCGCATACCGCACGAGCCACGCGGGCGTCGTCGCTGAGCCACGAGTGCTCCTACATAACCTATAATGTACTCCAAAATACATAATATTAATAAGGGGTAAAAATGAGATTGAAAGTTTGAGCAGGAAATATTTATATAAAGGAAAAACTAGCCATTTCGTTTATTGACCTAGCATTAAAATGTAAGAGATCTAATTTCTAAGTTGTAAAACATATATCTTCCGATTGGATGAAAATAAAAATGATAAATTTATTAATAACATTCGTTCCAGGTCATCATTAAAATATTTATGTGTTGATAATTTTATATTGTTACAAGTTACAATGATCTAGTTTGGGCGAATTTTATCGAAGTAACCTGTTAAATACTTTATGGTCCAGGGTAGAAGTCAATCCATCAGATATTCTAAATAATTTTAACTATACAATGAATAACTATTTTTTTTTTCACATTTATCTACGCACTGGAAAAATATACATCTAAGTCTTAAAATGATGATTGTACTAGCCATGGCTAGTTACTTTGATAAAATTCGCCCAAACTAATTCATGTTAAGAGTGATATTTCAATGAATATAATATTTTTATAAGAAGTTTCGCACAATGTACCGCTGGTCGCTGCTTAAGACCGGTATGCAGAAAAAACAAATTAAATCTTGCGGTCTGAAATGGACTGATGAATCAGATCAAATCACATATTCAAAATTTGCAGTAAAATTATTATTATTATTTATTAATATTGTTTTTATGCAAATATAATATAATATTAAAACTATTACATAAGTTATTTTAAACGTTTCTACATAACGGACGTAAAAAAGTACAGCACTGTACTTTTATTTGTCATCACATGTCAGTATGGACAAAATGGTCTTAAGATTCATTCCCGCACGCGTGCCGGAAAGTAATTTCTTGATTTTAAAAAGTTACATTCCCGCACGCATACTTATACACACCGCTTTCAGCGCACATGTTAACCTTCACAAACATATACTATAAATTATTTTATAGCTTTTAATTTGTTTCCCCTCGAATGTATTTAAATACGTTGTATGTTATTCGTCAGGCATAATCATTACGTTCTATGCTCCCTTATCGCACCCAATCCCGCCTCAAGCCTCAACGATCAACCCGCCTGACTTGTGAATGTATTATTTTAACATTTTGGTGGAAAAACTAGGATTATATTCACTGTAATTTTACGGTATTCATACAACAGTCATGTCATGTATCTGAATATACTCGGTTACTAATCTTTCTGCAGTGGAAATTGAAATTCATATAGGTACAGTACAGTCAGCATCATAAGTAGCAGCATTTGAAAAGTTCAAAAGTCTTTATCATAAGGGAATAAGAGGTTTTGACACCTTCATATGCGTAGCTACTTTTAACGCTGACTGTACTAGGATTCATTTGGGATGTGGATTTGGAATTATGGAATTCGGTTTAGTACATCTAGTTATACTACTGTTTCTGAATTGTTGTATTTCAAACACAATTGACATTGTTATTGAATAAATAAATGAAATGAAATGAAATGAAATGAAAAATAATAATAACAGGCACGAAGTAAGGCATATGTTAAGAATTGATAATAACCGTTCAAAAAGTATAAAAATAATATTTTCTCAAACATGCGCCTAAATGTATGCATTCATATCACGAAAAGAGGACTTGAAGTTACCTGTTTATGGCTCCCTACTAATGTATGGAGAATGTATGAAACTAACATTATAGTCCGCTGCTCTAACTTTTTAAATTTATTTATTTATAAAGGAAATATTACATAGAGCCAACCGCCACGATTTTGTATATATATTTTTAATTTGTTATGTAAATCGGTGTTTTTTTAGGTTTTTCCGGTATTTTTTATCGTTTTGTATTTTGTTTTTTTTTTTTAATTTTTCGAGTTTTATGTATTTTTTTAGTATTTCGTGTTATTTTGTAGCGTTTTTGTGTTTTTTGATATTTTTGGAAAAAGTTTTTTCGTTTTTTTTGTACTGTTCGTCATTTTTTCGTTTTTTCATATCTTCTGGTATTTTTTTTAGTTATTACGTGTTTTTGGTATTTATTAGTTCTTTCGTGTATTTTAAATAGAGCTTGTATTTTGTAGCATTTTTCGTGTTTTATTTAATTTCCGTTATTTGTCGGCGTTATTTGTTTGGCGTTTTGTATTTTTTAGTTTTTTTTACATTGTAGTTTTTAATATTGTTTTTTTTTTACTAACATGTTTGAGAAAAGTACTATACAATCCTCGCCAGAACAGATTCGTTTTATCCCAAACTCGTCCAGCAATCCCTGTTCTGGCCGAGGATTGTATAGTACTTTTCTCAAACATGTTAGAAAAAAAAACAATAAAAAACTACAATGTAAAAAAACTAAACTTACTTCACGGCCTCTGCAGTAATGTACTATTATTTATTCTGCTTACTTACACTGCCAAAAAATGGTTCCCAGACCGCATGGTGGCACTCCTGGCTAGCGCTGGTGTAGACCAGCTCCAAAGATAGATTTGGACCCAAGGGAAGCCACGATGGACGAAACTTAAAAACAAAAATAAAAACGGAGTATAACAATTAACAACACAGACAGAAGACAGGAATAACTAGTAGTATCAAATTCTTCAAAAATTGTGAACGAACGCGATTATAAAATAGTCACTAGCTACATTTGTGGCAACTTGGCGCCTGTGGAATATGACGGGATATATTTATGTTGTAGAGGTTTCATCGTCAGGATACCCGGGATGTCCTAAAACAACGACGAAGACCACAATGGGATGGGCAGCAGCATCCCTGAAGTGCGGTGGAGATACTGCGATCGCCAACCCGCATGCCAAGCGTGGCTATTATGGCATTTACCACCCATGAAATTGGGTTAGGCGTATGTCCAGCAGTGGATATCTTTGGGCTAAAAAACCCGACTGCTTTTTGAGGTACATACCAATAAACTACCATCACACACACAATTAATACCAATCTAACGATACCTTTGGATTCAAAATCCATTTTTTATTTTGATATACCCAATGTTACTCTCACAGTAAATACGAATCTAACGACACATCTGAAGCTAAAATCTATCGAGCCTTTCAGGCCACCGAGCGTGCCAAACAATTATCTAGACTCCAAATGTATTTAACATAAAATAATGAAATTTGGTATTTGCATTAAGGCTTAATGCATTTTGAGCTTCAAATTGGCAGTTTTCTTAAATATTCAACAGCTTTTATGGTATTACTAGCATTTTCCCGCGGCTTCGCCCGCGTACTAAGCGTAGTTTTTAACCGCCTACAAAAAAGACGTTCGTATGTTTGTCCACGATTATTTCACGTCTGGCTGAACCGATTTAGATGCAGTCTCCAGAAAAGTAGTTGTTACATTCTGGGAGTTTCGATATACGAAGTTGAATTGGTCATTGTGATTCATTAACAGATGAACAGATGAAAAGTCAGCATACATTCTGAGAACCGGCAAACTGTTGAATTTCATTTGATTTTGGCAAAAATAAGGATCGAAAACTATTATCATACATTTCCGAGAGGCCGAAGGGGAAAGGGCCGATAAAATAAAAGCATGTCTTAAATGGCCCTTAGTAAAAGTATCTGTGTACTACAGTAACATCAATAGGCCTGATAACGACCAAGCAGCGCGCAGCGGTATGACTATGGTCGTTTGAAGTACAGAAATACGGCTAATTCAATATCACGTGTAACCCTTTTTTTCCTAAAATTAAATTTATTAGGTAGGTTTTGCCAGTTCCCATTGGAGCATCCAAAAAGAAAATTGGGCCTCACTTCCATTCGCACTCCTTACTGTCAGTCCGTCTGTTAAATACAACCGAGTTGCTTTTACTGGACCGATTGAATTGCAATTTGGCACAAACTATCAAGAATTTAGAGCGCTCGTGGCCCAGCGGCACCCGCCTACCGCGTGCGGTATGCGAGGTTAAGCAATGTGGGCGCAGGTCAGTTCTTGGATGGGTGACCGCTTTGAGTGGTTACTAACTGAGCGCTCTCGTGATTTGGAAGGCACGCTAAGCCGTTGATCCCGGCTGCTGTCTACGACAGCAATCGTTAAGCCAAGTTAGAGGCCTTCGGGCGGCTTGCGAACTTCTAACAGTCAAATTGCCCACTCACTTGACAAAGGGGGGTCTAAGTTGCACCACGTCCGTAGGGAGTACCCACCGTTACCCTACACGTGACCCCTGGGTGGTGCTAAAAGTGCAACAAAAACTGGCAACCGTACTTGTCTTCTGGAAGATCTCACGGTTCGTAAATAAATACCATACGATTAACCAAAGTCTAAAGGTTGATTTAAATGAAAAAATAAATATCGAAACCTCTATGTCGTTTTTAAAAGCAAATCCATAGATACCCCACACGCCGATATAGTAACTTTAAACTTTTTTGCATGCAGGCATGTATGGAGTGCCGAATTTTACCTCAGATTCGTATTAAGAGATCAGATATCGATTTTGAACGAAATCGGGACAGAAATGAAAAAATGAATACGGCCGCCACTTTTTCTAAATTTTACCTCGGATTCGTATTACGAGACCTCTCGGACGCTCAGATATCGCTTTTGAACGAAATCGGGACAATAAAAAGGAAATCAATATGGCCGCCGCTTTTTCCAAAGGGCCGCTTTTTCGTATCTTCATAGGGAACTCACGGCACTTTTTGCACCTTTAGACCTTATAAGGAACCTACATACTAAATTTGGAATCTCTAGAAACAGCAGTTTGAGCTGTACGTTAATATGTCAGTCACTCAGTCAGTCAGTTATTTCTTGAAATTTGGCACAAACTTTCAAAAGTTTTCATGTCCACAATATTAAATTTCAATATCGATGCTATTTTCGTAATTAACGTCCCAAAAAATCATAAAAACGACACCCATATTAATATTTAGACATTTCATCCCCCTCGCACCCCTACAGGGGGATAGTATTTCACGCACTTCACGTGTGATTATAAAATCATTGTTGTTTTCGTAATTAGCGACCCGATAAACCATAGAAACGATACCCATGTCGATTTTCAGAATTTGTCAACAGATTTCCCCCTTTTAGGGGTTGATTTCTCAAAAAACCTGAAACACATGTTTACTCATTTATTGTTAGAAATACTCCTGTGAAGTATCGAATAAAATAATCCAACTAATCTTGTTTCCCCATACAAACTTCGGATCCCCAATTTACCCTCTAAGGGGTTGAATTTTGAAAAATCCTTTCTTAATGCAACTTAAGACCTTATATGGAACCTACATGCCAAATTTGGAATCCCTAGAACCAGCAGTTTGCGCTGTGCGTTGATATGACACTCACGCAGTCAGTCAGTTTCTTCTTGCAATTAGGCACAAACTTTCAAAAGTTTTCATGTCCACAATATTAAATTACAAAACCGATGCCATTTTCGTAATTAACGTCCCAAAAAACCATAAAAACGACACCCATATTAATATTTAGACATTTCACCCCCCTCGCACCCCAACAGGGGGGATGGTATATCACGTCTTCCACGTGAGATTTTAAAATCATTGTTGTTTTCGTTATCAGCGACCCGGTATATCATAAAACCAATACCCATGTCGAATTTCAGAATTTGTCACCACCTTTCCTCCTTTTAGGGTTTGATTTCTCAAAAAACCTGAAACACGTATTTACTCATTTATCGTTAGAAATACTCCTGTGAAGTTTCGAATATAATAGTCCAACTAATCTTGTTTTCCCATACAAACTTCGGACCCCCATTTCATCCCCTTAGGGATTGAATTTTGAAAAATTCTTTCTTAGTGCACCTTATAAGGAACCTACGTGCCAAATTTGGAATCTCTACGACCAGCGGTATGGGCTGTGTGCGTTGATATGTCAGTCAGTCAGTTTCTTCTTTTATATATTTAGACAACATACTGCATAGAAAACTGCCAAGTTAAGGCTCAAAATGCATTAAGCCGCAGTAAATTAGTTTTACTGTAAACAATGTAGTGCCGGACTTGGCACTATTTCAGAGAATCTACGAAACTTGGCACCCATTTAGATCTCAATTCTTTTGTCGGTGAAGACGACCACCAAGCATCGCATAATATTCTTAATATTGAACTTAGCTCCCATTTTCACATTTATGATTTGATTGGATATCATTACTTTTGGTATTGGTATCTTCGTCGTTGACATGTTGTCTAATGGTGTAAAATTTCAAATTATGAAAATGAGGGGCCGATGACATTGGATAAAAAATATGAAATCATGTTCTGTAAAAGGGCTATAAAACTGAGGGTTTTACTAATTGCCGAATATCATTTCACAGTTAGCTATGCACAATTAGTTCTATTTTACGATAAAATGGCAAGACAATATGAAAGCATATTAGGGTGGCTCTATGATTAAAAACGAGATGCAATTCATGCAATCCCATAGTTTGCCTTCTCTGTTGGTCACGCTTTTTCGTCGCAGAACTCAATCCACCTTAGGTATTACGTGGTCACGGCTCATAGTACCCCACAGAAGACTTTAAATAATTATACCACTACCGAGCGACATGGTCATATACTGCGAGTACATTGAATATTGAATAAGAGTTATATCATTTGGTGTCCTTGTCATAGTTCAACTTGTTTTTTATTTGCCTCGAACTTTCGACTACTTTCTCAATCTACTCCAATTAACTATACCTAAGCTTACATCACCAGCTCCTATTTAATCAAGTTGGTGAAATAGGAGCCGGTAAGTACTTTAATCATCATTTCAGTAATATACTCGTATATCCAATCAAGCATAACCAACGAATTATAACATGAAACTGTATAGCCTAGGTCACCAATTTACTATTTTCAGCACTAATAACGTATAAATATACACTAAGTAGTTAGTGGGTTGCTATTACGTCAAACATTGAGCACGCAAAAGCACAATTCATAATATTAAGTGACTGCTCCGTTGATTGCATGAGATACGAAGATAGATTCAATCCACTAATTGACACGTTAAGTAGAAACTACTTCGAGGAATTTCCGTTGGATGAACTGAGCTTTGATTATCAGTGTGGAATAGTTTTGAGTGAAGTAAACTGAATTTAATGAACTGAATATTTAATTTTAGTTACATTGTTCTATTGATACAACTTAACGATCAACGTTTTTAATTACTCTTTTATTTATTAACTACATGAAAGCCCGGCTTCGCTCGGGTGAAATAAAAAAGAAAGAAATAAAGAAAAGAATCGTGACAGATATGCAAACGACCAAAGAAATAGTATACAGTCAAGTGCAAAAATGTGGGTGCATTACATAGAGCCAACACACAACTGGCTCAAAAATATATCCCATAGCTCTTATGTCGGCGGATTAAGGTTGCGGGTACGTATTTATGAGACGATTAAACCGATACGTATTTTTGCACTTGAGCGTACAAAAATGTATAAAATAAAAACATTACAACAAATATAGTCTAAGTCTGGATTATCATATGGAATAGGGAGTAGAAGATTACGCTGACGAAGTCACGGGCAAAGGCTAGTATCTTTATAAGTTAATCCTAAGTATTTTTATAAGGCTAGTATTTAAAGGCACATAAAAAAACCTGATGACACCGTGATCAGTACTGATTTGTGCAGCTAAAATACTAATCGTTCATTAAAATTCGGTTAAATGTGCAATTGTTTAATATTGACGTGCCAGTTAGTATTTTTGGTGCGAAGTCAGAGCTGCTACCGCGGACGAAAACAAATGAAGTTTGTGAATCTCCCTCTCTGTCGCACTTGTAAATTCGAGCGACGCAGGGGGAGATACACGATGACGATGTTCTCTATTTCAGCTCTCTATTTTTCGCCAAATTCTATTCAGTGGGGCCCTTTACACTCAATATTATGTGTCAATATTGTATGTATGTTGCTTCAATATTCATCAGTATTCACGTGATACGGATCGTGATATGAGTGTATCGCGTGATAATAATAACAGTTGGTGTTTTTTTTCCGATTAATGGAACCTATTTAACCACTTGTTCCGTAAATTTTGCCAAAGGTATTTTGCATTCCGATGCGCGCACCATTCAAGAATAGGAGCCGTCAGACCAGAGGGCCTACCGCGATCTGAAAACGAAGTATTTCCCTCTCCGCGCTTGAATATGCAAGTGCGACAGAGAGGCATATATTTTGGTTCGCGGTAGCACTTCAGTCCAAACGCGGCGGACTGCCGAAGAAAGTCAAAGAACATTTCGTATGTCGTCTGTCACACAGAATTTTTTAACTTCCCATTTACCTATTAACTTGAAATTAGGTGATAATGTTTATTATGACGTATATTTTACCAAAAATACCAATATATTGATGAATCACATTTGCTTTTTAGTTTTACGAATCCCTCGGTGCGCGAGTCCGACTCGCACTTGGCCGGTTTTTCTTACATTTTGAATTTTATTTCTCATATAGTAAAGTACCCTGTTCGTTTTAAAGTTGACGCCTGAGGGCCTACCGCGAACCAAAACGAAGTATTTCGTTGTATCTTCCTCTCTGTTCGAATATGTAAGTGCGACAGAGAGGCAGATACTTCGTTTTCGGTTCTGACCTCCGAGCGCGGCGAACGGCATGAGCAGTACCACTAAGTTATGAGATAGAGCGAGATAGGGACAGAATTTTGCTAGACTTTTAAAGACACCTAGTAAATTGTCACAACAAAATAGAGGCGCAGCTTTAAGATGGAGGACAGACACAGCAAACATTCTTTTCATTCGCTTTGAAGGCGGTTGTTGTGACAATGTGATAGGTGTATTGAACGCTTGAAAACCACAAAAAAAACGCTGCAGAGGCGGCTTGCCGGACCACAAAATGGGCGATGATGGCCCATCACCCAGAACGCAGCCCAGCAACCTGACCATCATACAGGACGCAAAAATAGTTCACGATTTCCGAACGTACCCGACACTGTCAACCTAAGAATTTAATATGGCCGACCTTTTGTCATAAAATTAACACTTTTAAATGCAAAATACGGGACAAGCCGAATTTTGCGGATACATATGTTCAACTCGAAACAGTTATTTTTATACGTTCTTCAATTTGAGACAGGTCTCGTTCGGGTCTACCGTACCCCTGCACGGAATTAATAATATAGATAGTACGTAACTTGCGTAATTTTTTTTTTATGAAACAAGAGCCAAACGAGCGTGTATGATCTGTCCGACCGTTTTCGGCCATGGCGACCACTCTAACTCCTATCCAGAGTCCATTAACGGGAGCGGTCAGATGCGCAGGATATTTTAAGGTGCGCAAGCGTTCGCGCAAACGCAGGCGCACACATTCGTCCTTCCCCTCCCTGAATCAATGGAACGGAAAACCGCTACGACTGAAGGAGAGGTCGGATGCTGTGTCTGGCCGACGGTGACCAGACGCCCTCCACCGCCGCCCTAGGCCATCCACCTTGCCTTGCTACCTGCCGAGTCCGCCAAATCACGTTGCATATTCTGCGTTGTGTTGCCTTCTTCGCCAGGACAGAATTTGTATGATAAGCGGGAGGGAACCGCATGTAGGGGATAGGTATCATGGATGGTGAGGGAATGTTGGATAAGGAGGGACGGGATACCTATAGCCACGGGAAAGAGGATTGTGGTCTATAGTAGCTAAGGGTAGGCGGGATGACGAATCGCCAAAGGGGTTGCAAGTGCGTTGCCGGTGTTTAAGATGGGAGTACACCCGTTTCTTGAAGGTTTGAAGGTTGTATCGGTCCCGAAATACCGCAAAGGACAGTTCAGTCCATAGTTAGCTGTCCGAGACAGGAAGATTCTGGGGAAACACGCAGTTGAAGACTGCCAACCATCCAACCAACCATCTAAGTCAATAAAGGGTCGGCAACGCACTTGTGATTCCTCTGGAGTCGCAAGTGTCCATAGGCTATGGTGTCTGCTTACCATCAGGCAGGCCATAAGCTTGTTTGCCACCGTCGTAGTATAAAAACGTGGTGAGAATGGAAATAATGTCGCGTAGGGCAATGGAGGCAAGAAGCGGCGAAGATTCTCATTCCATCCTTCATCCATGGTTCCTTACACTTAAACCAGCGGGGTGATTATATAACGTTTTCGAGTGTACATAAGGTAAATCAAAATGACATTTCCATAGTAAAAATGACAGTTTTTAGGGTTCCGTACCAAAAAGGTACAGAAGTAACCCTTATGGTGCGACTCTGCCTGTCTGTCTGTCACAACGTTAAATATCTCAGGAACTACTTACGCTATCAATTTGAAATTTTGAATACTTGTAACCAAGACTGATTCACATAATTAAATGGAAAATCAACAATTTTTTTTTATCTTACCTCTCGGATTTTCTAAAAGTTACGTGATTACCCTGCCGGTTCAGTTAGTTAGGAAGTCCTCTTTATGTTTCTTTTTGTTTTTTTCTCACTTTATTGAATGTGAGGGAGGATGAACGGGTGAAGGAAATATTTTCATTTGTGTTCGTTAAAAAAGATTGTATTTAAAGTTTGACATGATTCTTTAAGATGACAGCTGCCGGCGCCATACTTAATGTTAAGGCGACGTGGGCTCAGCCAATAGAGTTTTCGAAAATTTAGAAAGCGCTTGCCGAAGATTATGGTTTCCAAAAAATTTGCACAACATACCTTTTTGTAACGTGATTTAAAACATAATTCAATAACTTTCTTTCAAAAAAATTGGGTTAAAAAAAAATCGTAACAATTTGTTTACCTCGGATATTAACATGGAAAGTGTATCTAAATATGCGTGACTGTATATTTTAAGGAATATTGCGACTACTTTTTCTTAAATAAAAGCTTCTAAAAATGATAATTCAATAATACTGATTTCTGCAACCCGTGAAAACGAGCTTATCTATCTATCTAAATATATAAAAGAAGAAACTGACTGACTGACTGACTGACATATCAACGCACAGCCCAAACCGCTGGTCCTAGAGATTCCAAATTTGGCACGTAGATTCCTTATAAGGTCTAGGGGTGCACTAAGAAATGATTTTTCAAAATTCAACCCCTAAGGGGGTGAAATGGGGGTCCGAAGTTTGTATGGGGAAACAAGATTAGCTGGACTATTTTATTCGAAACTTCACAGGAGTATTTCTAACGATAAATGAGTAAACACGTGTTTCAGGTTTTTTGAAAAATCAACCCCTAAAAGGGGGAAATGTGGTGACAAATTCTGATAATCGACATGGGTATTGTTTTTATGGTTTATTAGGTCGCTGATAACGAAAATAACAAGGATTTTAAAATCCCACGTGGAGGACGTGAAATACCATGCCCTCCTGTTGGGGTGCGAGGGGGATGAAATGTCTAAATATTAATATGGGTGTCGTTTTTATGGTTTTTTTGGACGTTAATTACGAAAATGGCATCGGATTTGAAATTAAATATTGTGAACATAAAAACTTTTGAAAGTTTGTGCCAAATTGCAAGAAATAACTGACTGACTGAGTGACCAACATATCAACGCAAAGCGCAAACTGCTGGTTCTAGAGATTCCAAATTTAGTATGTAGGTTCCATATAAGGTCTTGAGGTGCATTAAGAAAGGATTTTTCAAAATTCAACCCCTAAGGGGGTGAAATCGTGGTCCGAAGTTTGTATAGGAAATTCAGATTAGTTAGAATATTTTATTCGAAACTTCACAGGAGTATTTCTAACGATAAATCAGTACACATGTGTTTCAGGTTTTTTGAGAAATCAACCCCTTAAAGGGGGAAAGGTGGTGACAAATTCTGAAAATCGATATGGGTGTGGTTTCTATGGTTTATCGGGTCGCTGATTACGAAAACAACAATAATTTTAAAATCCCACGTGGAGGACGTGAAATACTATCCCCTTTGTTGGGGTCCGAGGGGGTCGAAATGTCTAAATATTAATATGGGTGTGATTTTTATGATTTATTGGGTCGTTAATTTCGAAAATGGCGTTGATATTGAAATTTAATATTGCGGGCATGATAACTTAAAAATAGGTGCCAAATTGCAAGAAGAAACTGACTGACTGAGTGAGTGACATATCAACGCACAGCCCAAACTGCTGGTACGAGACTCGAGAGATACCAAATTTGGCATGTAGGTTCCTTATAAGGTCTAAAGGCGCATGATGTGCCGTGAATTCCCTATGAAGATACGACCTTTCTTGAGTCCATGTATTGTAAGTGGTTTTATTAATTAGTGCCGCCCGATACGATTTCGACAAAAATCGATATTTGAGCGTCCGAGAGGACTCTTAATAGGAATCCGAGGTACCTAAACTTTCTCTTAATACGACTCCTAGGTAAAATTTGGCAAAAGTGGCGGCCATATTGCTTTTCTTCATTTTCGTCCTGATTTCGTTCAAAATCGATATCTGAGCGTCCGAGAGGTCCCCAAATACGACACCGAGGTAAAATTTGAAAAAAGTCGCGGTAATTTTGAATTATCTTCATTTCCGTCCCGATTTCATTCAAAATAGAAATCTGAGCGTCCGAGATGTCTCTTAATAAGAATCCGAGGTAATATTTGGAAAAAGTCGCAGCCATATTGATTTTTTCATCTTCTTCCTCATTTCGTTCAAAATCGATATCTGAGCGTCCGAGAGGTCCCCGAATACGAATCCGAGATAAAATTTGGAAAAAGTGGCAGCCATATTGATTTTCTTCATTTCAACCCGATTTCGTTCAAAATCGATATCTGTGTGTCCGAGAGGTCCCCTAATACGAATCCGAGGTAAAATTTGTAAAAAGTGGCGGCCATATTGATTTTCTTCAGTTTCGTCCCGATTTCGTTCAAAATCGATATATGTGTGTCCGAGAGGTCTCTTAATACGAATCAGAGGTAAAATTTCTGAAAGTGGCGGCCATATTGATTATCTTTTTTTTCGTCCCAATTTCGTTCAAAATCGATATCTGAGCGTCTGAGAGGTCTCTGAATACGAATCTGAGGTAAAATTTGGCACTCCATACATGCCTGTATGCAAAAAAGTTTAATGTTACTATATAGGCGTGTGGGGTACCTATGGACTTGCTTTTAAAAACGACATAGAGGATTCTGGGGTCTCGCTATACGAAGTTTGGTGATTGTGATTCATTAACAGATGAACAGATGAAAAGTCAGTTTACATTCTGAGAACCGGCAAACTGTTGAATTTCATTTGATTTTGGCAAAAATAAGGATCGAAAACTATTATCATACATTTCCGGGAGGCCAAAGGGGAAAGGGCCAATGAAATAAAAGCATGTCTTAAATGACCCTTAGTAAAAGTATCTGTGTACTACAGTAACACCAATAGGTCTGTAAACGACCAAGCAGCGCGCAGCGGTCATAAACTCTGGTCCTTTGAAGTACAGAAATACGGCTAATTCAATATCACGTGTAACATTTATTTTTCCTAACAATAAATTTATTAGGTAGGTTTTGCCAGTTCCCATTGAAGCATCCAAAAAGAAAATTTGGTCTCACTTCCATTCGCACTCCTTACTTCAGTCCGTCTGTTACAACCAAGTTGCTTTTACTGGACCGATTGAATTGCAATTTGGCACAAACTATCAAGAATTTAGAGCGCTCGTGGCCCAGCGGCACCCGCCTACCGCGTGCGGTGTGCGAGGTTAAGCAATATGGGGTTAGTTCTTGGATGGGTGACCGCTTTGAGTGGTTACTAACTGACTCTCGTGCTTTGGAAGGCACGCTAAGCCGTTGATCCCGGCTGCAATCGTTAAGCCCAGTTAGAGGCCTTCGAGCGGCTTGCGAACTTCTAACAGTCAAGTTGCCCACTCACTTGACAAAGGGGGAACGAAGTTGCACCACGTCCGTAGGGAGTACCCACCGTTACTCTACACGTGACCCCTGGGTCGTGATAAAAGTGCAACAAAAACTGGCAACCGTACTTCTTGATTTAAATGGAAAAAAATATCGAAACCTCTATGTCTTTGTAAAAGCAAATCCATAGATACCCCACACGCCTATATAGTAACATTTAACTTTTTTGCATACAGGCATGCATGGAGTGTCAAATTTTACCTCAGATTCGTATTAAGAGACCTCTCGGACGCTCAGATATTGATTTTGAACGAAATCGGGACGGAAAAAAAGAAAATCAATATGGCCGCCACTTTTTTCTGATTTTACCTCAAATTGGGGACCTCTCGGACGCTCAGATATCGATTTTGAACGAAATCGGATTGGAAATGAAGAAAATCAATATGGCTGCCACTTTTTCCATATTTTACCTCGGATTCGTATTAGGGGACCTCTCGGACGCTCGGATATCGATTTTGAACAAAATCGGGTTGAAATGAAGAAAATCAATATGGCTGCCACATTTCCAAATTTTACCTCGGATTTGTATTAAGAATTCTCTCGGACGCTCAGATATCGATTTTGAACGAAATAGGGACGGAAATGATAAAAATGAATATGGCTGCCACTTTTTCTAAATTTTACCTTGGATTCATATTACGAGACCTCTCGGATGCTCAGATATCGATTTTGAACGAAATCGGGACGAAAAAAAGAAATTCAATATGACTGCGACTTTTTCCAAATTTTACCTCGGAGTCGTATTAGGGGAGCTCTTGGACGCTCAGATATCGATTTTGAACGAAATCGGGACGGAAAAGGAGAAAAGCAATATGGCCGCCACTTTTTCCAAATTTTACCTCGGAGTCGTATTAGGGGACCTCTCGGACGCTCGGATATCGATTTTGAACGAAATCGGGTTGAAATGAAGAAAATCAATATGGCTGCCACTTTTTCCAAATTTTACCTCGGAGTCGTATTAGGGGACCTCTCGGACGCTCAGATATCGATTTTAAACAAAATAGGGACGGAAATGATAAAATGTATATTTATAGCCGCCACTTTTTCTAAATTTTACCTCGGATTCGTATTACGACGTATTACGAAAATGAAGAAAATCAATATGACCGTTACTTTATAATTTAAAGTTTAGGTACCTCGGATTCCTATTAAGTCTTCTTGGACGCTCAAATATCGATTTATGTCGAAATTGTATCGGACGGCACTGATTAATAAAACCACTTACAATTCATTGAATTTAAAAAAAGGTCGTATCTTCATAGGGAACTCACGGCACTTCATGCACCTTTAGACCTTATAAGGAACTTACATGCCAAATTTGGTATCTCTCGAACCAGCAGTTTAGGCTGTGCGTTGGTATGTCATTCACTTAGTCAGTCAGTTTCTTCTTGCAATTTGGCACCTACTTTTAAGTTTTCATGCCCGCAATATTAAATTTCAAAATCAATGCCATTTTCGAATTTACCGACCCAAAAAACCATAAAAATGACACCCATATTAATATTTAGACATTCCAACCCCCTCGGACCCCAACAGAGGGGATGGTATTTCACGTCCTCCACGTAGGATTTTAAAATCATTCTTGTTTTCGTAATCAGCGACCAGATAAACCTTAGTAACAACACCCATATCGATTTTCAGAATTTGTCACCAGATTTCCTCCTTTTAGGGGTTGATTTCTCAAAAAACCTGAAACACATGTTTACTCATTAATCGTTAGAAATACTCCTGTGAAGTTTCGCATAAAATAGTCCAACTAATCTTGATTCCCCATACAAACTTCGGACCCCCATTTCACCCCCTTAGGGGTTGAATTTTGAAAAATCCTTTCTTAATGCATCTCAAGACCGTATATGGAACCTACATACTAAATTTGGAATCGCTAGAACCAGCAGTTTGGGCTGTGCGTTGATATGTCACTCACTCAGTCAGTCAGTTATTTCTTGAAATTTGGCACAAACTTTCAAAAGTTTTCATGTCCACAATATTAAATTTCAAAATCGATGCCATTTTCGTAATTATCGTCCCAAAAAACTATAAAAACGACACCCATATTAATAATCAGACATTTCATCCCCCTCGCACCCAAACAGGGGGGATGGTATTTCACGTCCTCCACGTGAGATTTTAAAATCATTGTTGGTTTCGTTATGAGCGACCCGGTATATCATAAAAACAATACCCATGTCGATTTTCAGAATTTGTCACCACCTTTCCCCCTTTTAGGGGTTGATTTCTCAAAAAACCTGAAACACGTATTTACTCATTTATCGTTAGAAATACTCCTGTGAAGTTTCGAATAAAATAGTCCAACTAATCTTGTTTCCCCATACAAACTTCGGACCCCCATTTCACACCCTTAGGGATTGAATTTTGAGAAATCCTTTCTTAGTGCACCCCTAGACCTTATAAGGAACCTACGTGCCAAATTTGGAATCTCTAGGACCAGCGGTTTGGGCTGTGCGTTGATATGTCAGTCAGTCAGTCAGTCAGTCAGTTTCTTCTTTTATATATTTAGACTAAATATATAAAAGAAGAAACTGACTGACTGACTGACTGACTGACTGACTGACATATCAACGCACAGCCCAAACCGCTGTATGGGGAAACAAGATTGGCTGGACTATTTTATTCGAAACTTCACAGAAGTATTTCTTACGATAAATGAGTAAACACGTGTTTCAGGTTTTCTGAAAAATCAACCCCTAAAAGGGCGAAATGTGGTGACATATTCTGAAAATCGATATGGGTATTGTTTCTAAGGTTTATCGGGTCGCTGATTACGAAAACAACAATGATTTTAAATTCCCACGTGGAGGACGTGAAATACCATTCCCTCTGTTGGGTTCCAAGGGGGTTGGAATGTCTAAATATTAATATGGGCGTCATTTTTACGGTTTTTTTGGGTCGTTAATTTTGAAAATGGCATTGATTTCCAAATTTTATATTGCGGACATGAAAACTTTTAAAAGTTTTTGCCAAATTGCAAGAAGAAACTGACTGACTGAGTAAGTGACATATCAACGCACAGCCCACACTACTGGTTCGCGAGATACCAAATTAGGCATGTAGGTTCCATATAAGATCTTAAGGTGCATGAAATGCCGTGAATTCCCTATGAAGAGACGACCTTTTTTGATTCAATGTATTGTAAGTAAGTGATTTTATTAATCAGTGCCGTCCGATACGGTTTCGATAAAAATCGATATATGAGCGTCCGAGAGGACTCTTAATAGGAATCCGAAGCAAACTTTGAATAAAGTAACGGCCATATTAATTTTCTTTATTTCCGTTGCGATTTCGTTCAAAATTGATATCTGAGCGTCCGAGAGGTCCCCTAATACGACTCCGATGTAAAATTTGGAAAAAGTGGCGGCCATATTGCTTTTCTTCATTTCCGTCCCGATTTCGTTCAAAATCGATATCTGAGCGTCCGAGAGGTCCCCTAATATGACTCCGAGGTAAAATTTGGAAAAAGTGGCGGCCATATTGATTTTCTTCTTTTCTTTAACGATTTCGTTAAAAATCGATATCTGAGCATCCGAGAGGTTTCTTAATACGACTCCGAGGTAAAATTTTGAAAAAGTCGCAGCCATATTGATTTTTTTCATTTTCTTTCCAATTTCGTTCATAATCGATATCTGAGCGTCTGAGAGGTCTCGTAATACGAATCCGAGGTAAAATTTAGAAAAAGTGGCAGCCATATTCATTTTTAACATTTCCGTCACGATTTCGTTCAAAATCGATATCTGAGCGTCCGAGAGAATTCTTAATACGAATTTGAGGTAAAATTTGGAAAAAGTGGGAGCCATATTGATTTTCTTTATTTCCAACCCGATTTCGTTAAAAATCAATATCCAAGCGTCCGAGAGGTCCCCTAATATGAATCCGAGATAAAATTTAGAAAAAGTGGCAGGCATATTGATTTTCTTCATTTCCAGCCCGATTTCGTTCAAAATTGATATCTGGGCGTCCGACAGGTCTCGTAATACGAATTTGAGGTAAAATTTGAAAAAAGTGGCGGCCATATTGATTTTCTTCGTGTCTTGAACGATTTCGTTAAAAATTGATATCTGTGCATCCGAGAGGTTACTTATTACGAATCCGAGGTAAAATTTAGAAAAAATGGCAGCCATTTTCATTTTTATCATTTCCGTCACGATTTCGTTCAAAATCGATATCGGAGCGTCCAAGAGGTCCCCTAATACGAATCTGAGGTAAAATTTAGAAAAAGTGGCAGCTATATTCATTTTCTTAATTTCCAACCCGATTTCGTTCAAAATTGATATCTGGGCGTCCGACAGGTCTCGTAATACGAATTTGATGTAAAATTTGGAAAAAGTGGCGGCCATATTGATTTTCTTCATTTCCGTCCTGATTTCGTTCAAAATCGATATCTGATTGTCCGAGAGGTCTCTTAATACAAATCCCAGGTAAAATTTGTGTAAGTGGTGGCCATATTGATTTTTTTTCGACCCAATTTCGTTCAAAATTGAGATCTGAACGTCCGAGAGGTCTCTTAATACGAATCTGAGGTAAAATTTGGCACTCTATGCATGCCAGGGATTGTAAAAAAAAGTTTAATGTTACTATATAGGCATGTGGGGTATCTATGGATTGGCTTTTAAAAACGACATAGAGGTTTCGATATTTTTTCCATTTAAATCAACCTGTAATTTTTTTTTATCGTATGGCATTTATTTACGAACCGTGAAATCTTCGGGAAGACAAGTACGGTTTCCAGTTTTTGTTGCACTTTTAGCACCACCCAGAGGTCACGTGTAGGGTAACGGTGGGTACTCCCTACGGACGTGGTGCAACTTCGACCTCCCTTTGTCAAGTGAGTGGGCAACTTGACTGTTAGAAGTTCGCAAGCCGCTCGAAGGCCTCTAACTTGGCTTAACGATTGCAGCCGGGATCAACGGCTTAGCGTGCCTTCCAAAGCACGAAAGTCATTTAGTAACCACTCAAAGCGATCACCCATCCAAGAACTGACCTGCGCCCACATTGCTTAACCTCGCACACCGGACGCGGTAGGCGGGTGCCGCTGGGCCACGAGCGCTCTAAATTCTTGATAGTTTGTGCCAATTTGCAATTCAATCGGTCCAGTAAAAACAACTTGGTTGTAACAGACGGACTGAAGTAAGGAGTGCGAATGGAAGTGAGGCCAAATTTTCTTTTTGGATGCTCCAATGGGAACTGGCAAAACCTACGTAATAAATTTAATTTTAGGAAAAATAAATGTTACACGTGATATTGAATTAGCCGTATTTCTGTACTTCAAAGGACCAGAGTTTATGACCGCTGCGCGCTGCTTGGTCGTTTACAGACCTATCGGTCGTTATCAGGCCTATTGATGTTACTGTAGTACACAGATACTTTTACTAAGGGCCATTTAAGACATGCTTTTATTAAACCCCCAGAATGTAACAACTACTTTTCTGGAGACTGCATCTAAATCGGTTCAGCCAAACGCGAGATAATCGTGGACAAACATACGAACCTGTTTTTTGTAGACGGTCAAAAATTTCGCTTAGTACGCGGGCGAAGCCGCGGGCAAATGCTAGTAGATTATACATTATTCCGGAGATCGTTCTACGAGTATATGGCCAAAATCTAAATAAAATGGACACTTTTTATCGAATTTCCTTACATGTGGGACTTACCTACCCATTTCAATTGCTCCTTATTGTAAATATAAATTGTGTTATGTAAAAACTTGATGGAAAAATTATATTACCTAGTTTCTATTTTATTTCATTCCTTTTCAAGTACCTATACAAATTAAAGACTTACTATTAATTTCAATTGTATTTTTTCAAATATTTAAATTCTAACTACCATTTATCTCAGTAGGTATCATCATAAACCAAACCTGGTAGTGTGCGTTTGTAATATATCTGGGATTTCTAGAATACTTTAAGTTAAACATGCTTCCCATCCCATGCTACGTTTTCATTACAGTACCTAACTTTATGATTTAACTTCCAAAAACGGATTCGAGCAATTAATACATTGATACTTTAACGCGAATAAACGAAAGCAATTAACTTTAATAAAAACCACGGCGAGGAATAATTAAATTCACGCCATTGGCTATATATACCTTTAATGAAATTCGTTTCGTTCGTAACGGCCCAAAAAACTCGGAGTAATACATAAAACATATTTTTGTCGTGTAATTACGAGCGTAAATCGAAATAATTTAGGAATGCTTCATTTTTGGGTAAACGTGGAATACATACGAGTAGATTATATCTATATTCATTCCAAACATATGGCTCCCACTAGGTATGAATTTATGTTACTTCCATACGTAAGGTAGTAGAACCTCCCACTAGAGTGGGGGGATCTTTCTAAGGGGCAAATGTTCTCTATATTGGGGACGATACTCCGTCCTCTAACTAATCTAGAAGAAGGGGAGACACTCCATGCTATGACAGAGGTCATGATTAATTCTTCACCACTTACTATTACGTTATTAATAGGTATACTCCTTCTTATTGACTAGGTAAGGCTTTACGACCACACCAAAGTCAAAGTTGCAGATAGTTACTAGGTTTAGAAAGGGCTTATAGCGTGACCACAAAACTGTGTTGCGGTATCACACTGCAAAAAACACCGTAGATATCATCGTTTTTGCGGTGCGACAACGCAACGTAGTGTTGAGACCATGCTCTTAAGTTACTATGTTTTAAACTGATAAAGCGATAGTTGTAAAGGCTTTTGCTAAGTTTTGTAGAATTGAAATCTCAGGTAATTATGTCAATTTTTAGGCTGGTGTCTTTGTAAAGTTATATGGGGGCACGGTAGTGACCCCACCAAGTCGAGCAAAATAAAGACGCAAGGCCGTACCACCCTATGCTCAAAGCCGTTCAGACCCTTTTCAACATCCTGTGATTGTGTGCTGGCTAAATCTAAACCCTGAATTGTCAGTAACATATAGAGCACATTACGACTTAGATTACTCTTAATTCACCAATTGCACACCTTGCGATGCATACACACGATCGGTTGCAGTACCCGGATGGGAGTTATTTATAACTACGTAACACTACCTGCCAACGCAATTAAAATCACTCGCACTGTAACAACAATTTTATAACAGTATATTTTTTTTCCTATGTGTCATACAATTAGCTCGTAAGTAAGTTTATTAACTATATTGTCCACGATTTCAGTGTCGATACAAACCCGATAGGGTTTAATGACACTTTTCTGTCAAACCAATGTATCAATTTTCTATTGTAAATAAGACCTGTTGCCAGTCATAGTTGCTTAGTTTCACTGACTGACTTACTGATTAACATTATTCTAAGGTACTTCTTGCTGACCCAGAAGCTCCAAATTTTAAACATAATTAATTTTAGCTTATTAAATCATAAAAACCTATAAGTATTTCAATTTTAGTCGCTTTTGAGAGATAATACAAACTGCATATTGTAATCCTAAACAAATATATGCGATACAAAGTTATATTTTGTAGTTCCATTTAGTTAATGCCAATTTTGGTAGTAGTATAACATGTTGTTAATTAACTACATGCAATAATTTTGATGGAATCTCGACACGCGGCAGCATGTCCAGCCTACTTCACCCAAGAAGTGGTATTCTTGTAAAAGTATTGGCTTGTGGCGTAAAGACGTACGTCTCCACCTGTAGTTATCACCTCAACTCTCGCCCCGCCTTAAACGCTCGCTCCACCTGTCATATGTCAGCCAGTACAGTCTAACTCCTATATACGTAACATGGTTTTAATTTGATAAAATGTAGGCTTTGCACTTGATATTTCATACACAAATTTTGTAAAAATCATTTTCTCTTTCGTTCGTAGAGTTTTTTTAATCAATAAGCGGTTTATATTACTTCAATCAAGATAGTTTTAACGCATAAACCCAATCGATTAGTATAGTACGGCTCTTCTGAGGTGAATTTTTCGCTTAGAGCCTTAATCTTTCAAACAAAGGCCATTGTCTCTATTATCGCAAAGCCGCTAGCTACCTAGTTAGCACGTGCCAGTACAACATTCATATTGAAAAACAACCGGTATCGTCATAGTATTAAGGTTCAAATTTAATGTCACTGATATTCTAGATATTACGTTTTGGTAGTGTAGGACAATACACCACCCCGAAGCAATACGGCACTCCTATTATTTTGATACTTAGTGTGGTGTTAAAAATGAAACACGGTTATTTATGATAAAGCGTTGTATATTTGTTATATAACAAAATTTAAGTTAACAATGTAAATTTAAGATTAAAAAGTTTAACATAGGTATAATCAACATTTTTCCGTGTAGTTATATAAACAGTTATACGTACTACTAGCTAAAATGCCTCATTTTTTTGTTAAAGAATGCAACAATTGCGACTGTTCTTATCATCAATATTCAGGATCTTGCACACCGCTCTACTCATAAACCTATTGTATTTATGCAAAACAATAGTGGTCAGGTCGCAAATCCTTATCAGTGTTTTTATTGTCACTACGTGTCGGCGTCACATCAGAAGTGCTAAATTCACAGTATCGTTATTTTAAAGATAAGGAGAAATAACAATGCTTGCAGCTGCATCTTTGTTAATTATTACATTTACCACCACAAGCTAATAATTTAAATAAAACAATATAATAAATAACCATGTTTCATTTTTAACACCACACTAAGTATCAAAATAATATGAGTGCCGTATTGCTTCGGGGTGGTGTATTGTCCTACACTACCAAAACGTAATATCTAGAATATCAGTGACATTAAATTTGAACCTTAATACTATGATGATACCGGTTGTTTTTCAATATGAATGTTGTACTGGCACGCGCTAACTAGGTAGCTAGCGGTTTTGCGATAATAGAGACAATGGCCTTTGTTTGAAAGATTGAGGCTCGAAGTGAAAAATTCACCTGAGAAGAGCCGTACTATATTATACATCGATAACTAGAACATCACTAGAGGTGAGATGGTTTGACAGTTACACGTATTCACAAAGTATTTTTGAAAAGGTGTGGACGTACGCCACGACACGTTAATGTCATAAATGTTATCCCCACCTTACACCCCTAGCAATGTAGGTGTACATGGCCGCCACGGGTGTAGTTGCTATGGTAGTTGCTAAGGCAGTTGACATTTGGTGTCAGCAGTATATTTCATGTGCTAAGATGTTTAAAATAGAAATGTACAATGTAAGTGCAAATGTAACAAGAAATCAGTATTTCGACTGAAAAGATAATTTCCTTTTGTTGGGGATCATTATATAACCATGCCTTTGGTTGTCTACATTGATGTCTTCTATTGTAAATTTCAGTCATGTGACGGGCAGGTAACCTATTATGTTAATTTGTTTTGCCGAGTGTTTATGAAAATTAACATGTAAATTGGAAAGAAAATCTGCCTAACACTTTGATGAATCTAGTATCCACCTACCTAAATATTTATTTCATGTCAGTTGGGAGAGATTTGTCGATGATTTAAGTACCAAGTACTATGTAGTTGCCGAAAGCATGTTAAGTGTTTTTTATTGCAGGATTTGGGAGAAATTCTACTTTGTGATCATGCAATGTAAGCTGCAAAATGCAACAAATACAGCTGTAAGCAGTAGAAGGAAAAATATTTCAACCATTCATAATAATAAATATATTCCGGCTTAGTAAATTAGTAAAATGAAGAACCAGAAGTTAATGACAGTATAAGGACTCTTTCAATGCTTATTCATTATTTACTCTTTCTTCATAGCATAGCATTTGTTACAAATGAATGTTATTATTGGTATTATATTTTAGAACAAAATTAAGAATATTTTATTATATTTTTCATTCATACATTATAAAAACACCAACACAAAAAAGAGAGCCTAGTCAAACAAGCTCCCCCCCGAGTTGTACTGGGCGAAAAGGTACCCATCACAATTGTTGCCTTACCACGCTGGATCACTTGGATGGCGATGGACAACCTTTGCACCAGACAAGAATCAGAGCATCAAACCCTCTCCTAGTTTCGTCGGCCTCCATTTATGAAGGCTAAAGCCTGAAGACTCCCAGCACCCTGTCGTCTCGAACGCAAGCGGTACAAAGTAGTAATTATTCAGAAGGGCTGAATATTTGTTTCGCTTTTAGATTTTTTGAATAAAAACAGGCTTGTATGTTATTTCTTGTTCTTTTTGTTCCCATTATATAATTGTTATATAAACAATTTTAGACATACGCACTTATATACACATATATCATCCCCTGATCGTGATGGCTCCAACACTTGTGGCCCTTGTGTGGGCCCTGGGTACTAGATCTCCTTTAGCTTATAAGTAAGAGGATAAATGTAAATAAAATACAAGTAATTATACAAGAAAATTTGGCTTCACTTTCATTCGCACTCCTTGCTGTTAGTCCGTCTGTTACAACCGAGTTACTTTTACTGCACCGATTGAATTGAAATTTGGCACAAACTATCAAGAATTCAGAGCGCTCGTGGCCCAGCGGCACCCGCCTACCGCGTGCGGTATGCGAGGTTAAGCAATGTGGGTGTAAGTCAGGTCTTGGATGGGTGACCGCTTTGAGTAATTACTAACTGAGCGCTCTCGTGCTTTGAAAGGCACGTTAAGCCGTTGATCCCGGCTGCTGTTTACGACAGCAGTCGTTAAGCCAAGTTAGAGGCCTTCGGGCGGCTTGAGAACTTCTAACAGTCAAGTTGCCCACTCACTTGACAAAGGGGGGTCGAAGTTGCACTACGTCCGTAGGGAGTACCCACCGTTACTCTACACGTGACCCCTGGGTGGTGCTAAAAGTGCAACAAAAACTGGAAACCGTACTTGTCTTCCCGAAGATTTCACGGTTCGTAAATAAATGCCATACGATAAAAAAAAATTACAGGTTGATTTAAATGGAAAAAATATCGAAACCTCTATGTCGTTTTTAAAAGCCAATCCATAGATACCCCACATGCCTATATAGTAACATTAAACTTTTTTTTACAATCCCTGGCATGCATAGAGTGCCAAATTTTACCTCAGATTCGTATTAAGAGACCTCTCGGACGTTCAGATCTCAATTTTGAACGAAATTGGGTCGAAAAAAAATCAATATGGCCACCACTTACACAAATTTTACCTGGGATTTGTATTAAGAGACCTCTCGGACAATCAGATATCGATTTTGAACGAAATCAGGACGGAAATGAAGAAAATCAATATGGCCGCCACTTTTTCCAAATTTTACATCAAATTCGTATTACGAGACCTGTCGGACGCCCAGATATCAATTTTGAACGAAATCGGGTTGGAAATTAAGAAAATGAATATAGCTGCCACTTTTTCTAAATTTTACCTCAGATTCGTATTAGGGGACCTCTTGGACGCTCCGATATCGATTTTGAACGAAATCGTGACGGAAATGATAAAAATGAAAATGGCTGCCACTTTTTCTAAATTTTACCTCGGATTCGTAATAAGTAACCTCTCGGATGCACAGATATCAATTTTTAACGAAATCGTTCAAGACACGAAGAAAATCAATATGGCCGCCACTTTTTTCAAATTTTACCTCAAATTCGTATTACGAGACCTGTCGGACGCCCAGATATCAATTTTGAACGAAATCGGGCTGGAAATGAAGAAAATCAATATGCCTGCCACTTTTTCTAAATTTTATCTCGGATTCATATTAGGGGACCTCTCGGACGCTTGGATATTGATTTTTAACGAAATCGGGTTGGAAATAAAGAAAATCAATATGGCTCCCACTTTTTCCAAATTTTACCTCAAATTCGTATTAAGAATTCTCTCGGACGCTCAGATATCGATTTTGAACGAAATCGTGACGGAAATGTTAAAAATGAATATGGCTGCCACTTTTTCTAAATTTTACCTCGGATTCGTATTACGAGACCTCTCAGACGCTCAGATATCGATTATGAACGAAATTGGAAAGAAAATGAAAAAAATCAATATGGCTGCGACTTTTTCAAAATTTTACCTCGGAGTCGTATTAAGAAACCTCTCGGATGCTCAGATATCGATTTTTAACGAAATCGTTAAAGAAAAGAAGAAAATCAATATGGCCGCCACTTTTTCCAAATTTTACCTCGGAGTCATATTAGGGGACCTCTCGGACGCTCAGATATCGATTTTGAACGAAATCGGGACGGAAATGAAGAAAAGCAATATGGCCGCCACTTTTTCCAAATTTTACATCGGAGTCGTATTAGGGGACCTCTCGGACGCTCAGATATCAATTTTGAACGAAATCGCAACGGAAATAAAGAAAATTAATATGGCCGTTACTTTATTCAAAGTTTGCTTCGGATTCCTATTAAGAGTCCTCTCGGACGCTCATATATCGATTTTTATCGAAACCGTATCGGACGGCACTGATTAATAAAATCACTTACTTACAATACATTGAATCAAAAAAGGTCGTCTCTTCATAGGGAATTCACGGCATTTCATGCACCTTAAGATCTTATATGGAACCTACATGCCTAATTTGGTATCTCGCGAACCAGTAGTGTGGGCTGTGCGTTGATATGTCACTTACTCAGTCAGTCAGTTTCTTCTTGCAATTTGGCAAAAACTTTTAAAAGTTTTCATGTCCGCAATATAAAATTTGGAAAAAAATGCCATTTTCAAAATTAACGACCCAAAAAAACCGTAAAAATGACGCCCATATTAATATTTAGACATTCCAACCCCCTTGGAACCCAACAGAGGGAATGGTATTTCACGTCCTCCACGTGGGAATTTAAAATCATTGTTGTTTTCGTAATCAGCGACCCGATAAACCTTAGAAACAATACCCATATCGATTTTCAGAATATGTCACCACATTTCGCCCTTTTAGGGGTTGATTTTTCAGAAAACCTGAAACACGTGTTTACTCATTTATCGTAAGAAATACTTCTGTGAAGTTTCGAATAAAATAGTCCAGCCAATCTTGTTTCCCCATACAAACTTCGGACCCCCCTTTCACCCCCTTAGGGGTTGAATTTTGAAAAATCCTTTCTTAGTGCACCCCTAGACCTTATAACGAACCTACGTGCCAAATTTGGAATCTCTAGGACCAGCGGTTTGGGCTGTGCGTTGATATGTCAGTCAGTCAGTCAGTCAGTTTCTTCTTTTATATATTTAGACTAGCATTTGCCCGCGGCTTCGCCCGCGTACTAAGCGAAATTTTTAACCGTCTACAAAAAACAGGTTCGTATGTTTGTCCACGATTATCTCGCGCTTGGCTGAACCGATTTAGATGCGGTCTCCAGAAAAGTAGTTGTTACATTCTGGGGTCTCGCTATACGAAGTTTGGTGATTGTGATTCATTAACAGATGAACAGATGAAAAGTCAGTTTACATTCTGAGAACCGGCAAACTGTTGAATTTCATTTGATTTTGGCAAAAATAAGGATCGAAAACTATTATCATACATTTCCGGGAGGCCAAAGGGGAAAGGGCCAATGAAATAAAAGCATGTCTTAAATGACCCTTAGTAAAAGTATCTGTGTACTACAGTAACACCAATAGGTCTGTAAACGACCAAGCAGCGCGCAGCGGTCATAAACTCTGGTCCTTTGAAGTACAGAAATACGGCTAATTCAATATCACGTGTAACATTTATTTTTCCTAACAATAAATTTATTAGGTAGGTTTTGCCAGTTCCCATTGAAGCATCCAAAAAGAAAATTTGGTCTCACTTCCATTCGCACTCCTTACTTCAGTCCGTCTGTTACAACCAAGTTGCTTTTACTGGACCGATTGAATTGCAATTTGGCACAAACTATCAAGAATTTAGAGCGCTCGTGGCCCAGCGGCACCCGCCTACCGCGTGCGGTGTGCGAGGTTAAGCAATATGGGGTCAGTTCTTGGATGGGTGACCGCTTTGAGTGGTTACTAACTGACTCTCGTGCTTTGGAAGGCACGCTAAGCCGTTGATCCCGGCTGCAATCGTTAAGCCCAGTTAGAGGCCTTCGAGCGGCTTGCGAACTTCTAACAGTCAAGTTGCCCACTCACTTGACAAAGGGGGAACGAAGTTGCACCACGTCCGTAGGGAGTACCCACCGTTACTCTACACGTGACCCCTGGGTGGTGATAAAAGTGCAACAAAAACTGGCAACCGTACTTCTTGATTTAAATGGAAAAAAATATCGAAACCTCTATGTCTTTTTAAAAGCAAATCCATAGATACCCCACACGCCTATATAGTAACATTTAACTTTTTTGCATACAGGCATGCATGGAGTGTCAAATTTTACCTCAGATTCGTATTAAGAGACCTCTCGGACGCTCAGATATTGATTTTGAACGAAATCGGGACGGAAAAAAAGAAAATCAATATGGCCGCCACTTTTTTCTGATTTTACCTCAAATTGGGGACCTCTCGGACGCTCAGATATCGATTTTGAACGAAATCGGATTGGAAATGAAGAAAATCAATATGGCTGCCACTTTTTCCATATTTTACCTCGGATTCGTATTAGGGGACCTCTCGGACGCTCGGATATCGATTTTGAACAAAATCGGGTTGAAATGAAGAAAATCAATATGGCTGCCACATTTCCAAATTTTACCTCGGATTTGTATTAAGAATTCTCTCGGACGCTCAGATATCGATTTTGAACGAAATAGGGACGGAAATGATAAAAATGAATATGGCTGCCACTTTTTCTAAATTTTACCTTGGATTCATATTACGAGACCTCTCGGATGCTCAGATATCGATTTTGAACGAAATCGGGACGAAAAAAAGAAATTCAATATGACTGCGACTTTTTCCAAATTTTACCTCGGAGTCGTATTAGGGGAGCTCTTGGACGCTCAGATATCGATTTTGAACGAAATCGGGACGGAAAAGGAGAAAAGCAATATGGCCGCCACTTTTTCCAAATTTTACCTCGGAGTCGTATTAGGGGACCTCTCGGACGCTCGGATATCGATTTTGAACGAAATCGGGTTGAAATGAAGAAAATCAATATGGCTGCCACTTTTTCCAAATTTTACCTCGGAGTCGTATTAGGGACCTCTCGGACGCTCAGATATCGATTTTAAACAAAATAGGGACGGAAATGATAAAATGTATATTTATAGCCGCCACTTTTTCTAAATTTTACCTCGGATTCGTATTACGACGTATTACGAAAATGAAGAAAATCAATATGACCGTTACTTTATAATTTAAAGTTTAGGTACCTCGGATTCCTATTAAGTCTTCTTGGACGCTCAAATATCGATTTATGTCGAAATTGTATCGGACGGCACTGATTAATAAAACCACTTACAATTCATTGAATTTAAAAAAAGGTCGTATCTTCATAGGGAACTCACGGCACTTCATGCACCTTTAGACCTTATAAGGAACTTACATGCCAAATTTGGTATCTCTCGAACCAGCAGTTTAGGCTGTGCGTTGGTATGTCATTCACTTAGTCAGTCAGTTTCTTCTTGCAATTTGGCACCTACTTTTAAGTTTTCATGCCCGCAATATTAAATTTCAAAATCAATGCCATTTTCGAATTTACCGACCCAAAAAACCATAAAAATGACACCCATATTAATATTTAGACATTCCAACCCCCTCGGACCCCAACAGAGGGGATGGTATTTCACGTCCTCCACGTAGGATTTTAAAATCATTCTTGTTTTCGTAATCAGCGACCAGATAAACCTTAGTAACAACACCCATATCGATTTTCAGAATTTGTCACCAGATTTCCTCCTTTTAGGGGTTGATTTCTCAAAAAACCTGAAACACATGTTTACTCATTAATCGTTAGAAATACTCCTGTGAAGTTTCGCATAAAATAGTCCAACTAATCTTGATTCCCCATACAAACTTCGGACCCCCATTTCACCCCCTTAGGGGTTGAATTTTGAAAAATCCTTTCTTAATGCATCTCAAGACCGTATATGGAACCTACATACTAAATTTGGAATCGCTAGAACCAGCAGTTTGGGCTGTGCGTTGATATGTCACTCACTCAGTCAGTCAGTTATTTCTTGAAATTTGGCACAAACTTTCAAAAGTTTTCATGTCCACAATATTAAATTTCAAAATCGATGCCATTTTCGTAATTATCGTCCCAAAAAACTATAAAAACGACACCCATATTAATATTCAGACATTTCATCCCCCTCGCACCCAAACAGGGGGGATGGTATTTCACGTCCTCCACGTGAGATTTTAAAATCATTGTTGGTTTCGTTATGAGCGACCCGGTATATCATAAAAACAATACCCATGTCGATTTTCAGAATTTGTCACCACCTTTCCCCCTTTTAGGGGTTGATTTCTCAAAAAACCTGAAACACGTATTTACTCATTTATCGTTAGAAATACTCCTGTGAAGTTTCGAATAAAATAGTCCAACTAATCTTGTTTCCCCATACAAACTTCGGACCCCCATTTCACACCCTTAGGGATTGAATTTTGAGAAATCCTTTCTTAGTGCACCCCTAGACCTTATAAGGAACCTACATGCCAAATTTGGAATCTCTAAGACCAGCGGTTTGGGCTGTGCGTTGATATGTCAGTCAGTCAGTCAGTCAGTCAGTCAGTCAGTCAGTTTCTTCTTTTATATATTTAGATTACACAAACATAACCGGCCTTTTCATCGCTTGTGATTTCGTTATACCTATATTGTACTTTTGTGGTTGGAAGGTATTCTCATCAAAGATATTCTATAGAACTATACTAGACCGCTAGCTTTTAAAACCTTTACAGTTAAAATTAAACTTTATGTCTAAAGTCACAAGACTGTTTTTTAATTATTCACAGATGTAGTGCTAGTGGTTGAAGTTATCAATGCTGCTGCTGTCAAGGGCGGTCGTGGGTTCGAAATCTGCCTCGTATTCATTATTTTTTTGGAACTTATGTACGGAGTTTAATTTCATATTTACCATCGGGTGAAGAAAAACATCGAGAGGAAACCTGCATGGATCTTGAAAGCCATTTCTGTTTTGAGAGTTGTGTGTTTACATTTTTGTTCACTAATTTTGTCACCGAGGTCAACGGGTCATTCACATATTTAAGGTCAACTATCGCTCGACATGTTTCAGACCGGTTTGCAGTCCCTAATCATGAGTACTTATCGCGGCGGCGTTTCTTTTAGCATTAAAAGGGTAAAATAGGTGCTAAAAGAACTGCCGCTGCGATAAGTACTCATGAATTTCATGATTAAGGTCTGCGAACCGGTCTGAAACATGTCGAGCGTGGGTGACCTTAACAACGTGAATGGCCCGTTTTATCATATTTTAATATGTCTGAAACTCACAGGAGCTATCCATATAAAATTTTAATAATATTTCAAATTAGGGCGCAGTTTGACCATAGAAAATTGTGACGTCATTAGGTATATTTCCTTATAAACAATACTCCTTATAAGCGAGCATTTTAGACGCTTCGTAATAAGTTGCTGATTTGACTATCAGTAAAATACAGTATTATTTCAAAAAATCAAAATCAAAATCAAAAATTTTATTCTGCAAATAGGCCACAAGGGCACTTTTACAAGTCAACACATGAATTATACAATTAAATAAATTGACAATGATAATTATAATGTTTTCAAAACAGAATTGCAGAACTAAAAAAAAGTAGACAATAATAATAATGATTTTAAAACTATAGTGATAAACAAACTCACAATATTCAATTAAAATTAACTTATAAGACATTATATAAAAAAAAAAATTTAGTGACCTATATATACGGTCTCTGTCCGAATACACAAAAGTATATACAATAAATTTAATATCTCAGAGATGTATATGGTCTCTGAGCGTCCATTATTCCTAAGTCCTTAGAGATGTACATGGTCTCTAAATTTATTAGCGTTACTAGGGTACACTTACGTAAAACTTGTCGAGTGATATTTTACCTTAAACACGTAATCTACATTGCCCTTGGTCACTAACCCTAAAATAATATTGTGATTTAATACATAATCCAATTTTATTTGTAATATATCTGTCAAGTTATATACGTAAATTTGGATCAAAATAGAAAATAAATTTCCGTGGGCCCGCTACTACAGTAGTCTCTCCTTTTTTTTACTATTTTCTACATCTATGGTACCGGTTTAGGCATTTGCTGTCAAAGTTGACAATCGGTGAGTTGATTTTCTTGTAAAGAGGTTTAGTAAGTAGCAAGTCGAGTCAGAAAAAGCAGCAGATTGTATCGGAAATCCAACCGAGAATTATGTAAGAGTGAATATTACTCAAGTTTGGTCTTAATTTTCAATTCTAATCATTCCGTATCCATCATCCTCCTAGCGTTATTCCCAGTACAGTGTCATCCTGAAGGATGCCCGGGGTCCGCTACCTAATCCCAAGAACTTGCGTAGGCACTAATCATTCCGTATCCATTGCAGAAAATTTAATAACATATACACGTCTGATTTTTAGGGTTCCGTAGCCAAAATGGAGAAAACGGAACCCTTATAGATCCGTCATGTCTGTCCGTCCGTCTGTATGTCACAGTCGATTTACTCAGAGACTATATTATGAGCACTACAATTAAGTATGAAATTTGGTAGGAAGGTGTAGTCTATAAACCGCTATAGAAATGTGATGTGAAACTACAAAAAAAATTAAACTTGTCGGGGTGGTACACCCCATACATTTAACAGGAGGGTTACAATTTTTCTTTTCAATACACATAGGCGTGTTTGCTATGCTTTACGTATAGATAGGACTTCAAAAATTACAGAGGATTCTAAAAAAATCCATTTATGTCAACCGTTGTTTGGTGAGATATTAGCTGTCAAAGTCTTAAGAAGTGTACCCCCCCCCCCCCCCTTCTCTAATTTCCAAACTATTTTAATAGTTTAAAACGAAAAAAATCAAGATGAATAATAAATACTTTCAAACTATTTTGCGTCTGAACAAGATAGATCTAACGGTTTTTGAGTTATTGCTGAAAACCTGTCTTACCCAAGAATTTCCTATGAAAATACAACCTTTTTTGATTCAATATATTGTATTGTGCTTTTAAATGTAGATTAGGAGGTGTCGGCACGGAACCCTTCTTTGTGTATAGTCGGAATTGACTGTGATCATTTAAGTTTGGGGAATTGTTTATAAATAAATAACATGGGAAATCAAGGGCGTCATTTGAGTATACTTACTCATAGCACAATACAAACGATGCAATTTGTCATGACAGCCTGAAATGGCTGAAATGAATTGCTGTCTTATTTTAACTAAACCTGCAACTCTATCGGTTTTTGTGACAAATTGCAAGATGTGTAATATGTAATGGCCTTATAATGACGATCATAAACGACCATGAATAACTAGTCATATCTTCAGAACGATTGGAATACATAATAAACTATGAAGCCATAAAAGAACCATGAAGCGCACCTATTTTTGAACTGCTTTTTCATACATGTTTACAATCAAAGAAGTATCCAGCTGCAAAATGCGACTAATTTAAAAAATCTGAAGCTGTTAACCCCGAATTACATAGCAATATGCGCAACATTCTTCAAGTTTTAAAATAGACCGAGACAATACTTTTTTCTTTACTGCTATCTCAGTCTATTATAAGATGACTGAGAACGCTACATACGTGACGTGGCCTGTCTAGCTAGCATGATAGCACAATGGCAGATTTTATGGTCACGCTTTATCGTCAAAGTCGGGTAAAAATTGACTCCGACAAACCGTGCAGCTAATGTATGCCGCGGACCTTACGCATGTACTACCTAAAACATGATATGATATACATAGACAATATTATCGATAAAATAATACCAATTCGGATTAGTCAATCCCTACCACGCTAATGTCTCGGTCGTCCGTCTCTTCTTGCACCCGTCGCAAACTGTCAATGTCAGAAGTATGTGAATTAGGTGCAATGTCAAATAGACGGACGTCTGGTGATGACTCAAGCGGACCAATGCGTTAAACCTCTGATTACCTGTTGTTATTATGAGCCCCGGCGTCAATATATATTAGGGGTGGGCTGTGACATCATCGGTCTTGGACGTTCACCCCACCTCTGGCTGGCTTTGTGAATAACATAGCAGGAACTTGCGGACAGCAGCCGTGTGTTATTTTTTACACGAACCGTTTGGGGCAACTATTGACCCCCCGAAAACTCCAAATCTATTTAACATAAAAAAAAGAAAAATTGATACATGTATTAAGAACCTTTAGAACAACTAGAACCCCAAATTTCATAAATATATGTAGGTGAAATAGTTATTGAGATATTAAAGTAAAATAACAGCATTTTTACGACTGACTGATTGACTGACTGACTACTGGTCAAAAACCTAACCTACTTCCAGGTGACTTAGACAGGCAATTTGCCATCCAGCTTAGTAATTGTGTGTATACACCAAAAAAAGTCAAAAAACAGTGATTATTTCAGTTTTATTATTATTTATGCTTGTTACCTCAGAACTCCGTCATTTATTAACCGATTTAGAAAATTCTTTTTTTGGTTGAAACAGTATGCTTCAGGGATGGTCCCATAGTTATCAAGTAAGAATCTGATCATAGTGTCCTTGAGACATCGAGGGAACTTTTCAAATATTTTAGGTGCACTATAACGATTTGGGTATTTTGGATAGTAACTCGTGCATTCGCTCTTAAAAAGCACCAAAGTTTGACAAAAAGTAATGATATCCCATCAAAACCATGAATGTGAAAATAGCGGCTAAGTTCAATATGCGATGCGTGCTTGTCGTCTTCACCGACAAAAGGATTGAGATCTAAATAGGCGCCAAGTTCCGTAGATTACCTTAAGAGGTGCAAAGTCTGGTACTAGATTGTTTACAGTAAAACTAATTTATTGCGGCGTAATGCAATTTGAGCCTACCTGCTAATTTATTTATGTTTTTGATGGGATTAGGATAAATGTTAGATAGCATCTTTTTAACTGACGTTTACAAGATTTTCATATGCGGCAGCCGCATATTTCATCACTTCAATTCCTCTGTGTACGTAACTATAAAAAACAATACAAAAGCTTTTTCCACTACTCGGCATTCTCTAACTAAAAAAACAATCATATACTAGAACGTTACGAATAGGAGGTCTTCTCCGCTACTGTGTAAAACCAATGTTACAGAAACCACAATATTTATAAGCAAAAGATTTGCCCTTTGTATGAAAACTTTTATTGACTATACGTGAACAACGCGTCCCGCAGGATAACTACCACTCTTCACGCCATTCGCAATCTTATGTGCCATTAAGTTTCACACCAAACTTAGTCTTCTTTCCTTTTCTCTTTGACGGCATCTGTGTTTTGTTGGAGAGAAATAAACGCCTTAGGAAGTGGAAACTTGACTCGGATTAGTTTCGAGTCGTTGGAAAGGTAAGCTTGAATAAACATTGCGTTCCTTAGGGTACTCCTGGCTTGGTTTCTTTACCTTAAACCTAACGAAGCTTTATAGATCACCTTGTTATTGTCGTTTACTCGTATTGCAGGAGACTAAATGTTTGCCCCATTCGGTGTAATATACTTATAAAGTTGCAAAACTGTATCGATGCCAAAAACCATATGTAAAGCGAACAACTGATCGAAAATCAAAGAAAGTTAATTTTTGTATACATAGAAAACATGATGAGTATGATTTTGGTTTTGGATTTCATCATCATCATCATGTCAGCCGAAAGTCGTCCACTGCTGGACATAGGCCTCCCCCAAAGACTTCCAAAATGGCCGGTCCTGCGCCACCCGCATCCAGCGGACTGACGCGACCCTTACCGGGTCATCAGTCCACCGTGTGGGGGGCCTGCCCACGCTACGCCTTTGGATTTATTTCCTTGCAAATGTGATGAATAACATTTTGATTAAGTAAGCAATCAAATCAATAAAACCAATGACAAAACTTCGCAAACCTCGCGTCGATTAGGGTGTACCCGTGCGTGTACAGATAAAATGTGTTTAAAATTGTGTTTGTAAGTTGAAAAACGTACTGCAGTTATTCTTAAAAGACTATTAATACGTAACATTTATTTTTCCACAAAAAACCTCTTTGCAAATTGATATCGGTACAAACTAAAGTATAAATGACATACGTGGGGTCTTTCTACTATACAAAAGAAACTTTCAGCAATGTACCAAAGAATGCCCAACAATGACACCGATATGCCCGTCACGCCATCTATTGTTCGTAGATGGCAGGTCTCAAGGCCATTGTGAGCACATCGTGGAGTATATAACGTTAAAATTCGTCTTCTTTAGAACTTTCAGCTTAATTGATTGTGTTGATGCTATTTCTTATTTTAATTTGCCATTTGTACATTCAAGTATGTAAAACCCAAAACTATCATGAATAGCATTAGTATACTAATATGAAGTAAGCATTAAAGCAATTGGAAGAAGTAGATACATATTATTACCACAGAACCATTGAATCACTTCGAACTTTCTCAGAATACATGTATACATATGAACAAACGGCACACTGCGTGTGGTTCCGTGTTCCGACTCACTTGACCGTTATTTTTCAAGCGATGGAGTTCGAAAAGGTTATGGAAAAATATATCTTAAAGGTTATTGTCACAGTTCTGGCTAATATTTTTCGTGGTGCCGTTTTCTTTTAGTACTTATTTGTTATTATTCTCTCTATAATACTGATGTATAGAGTAGATTAAGAATATATAATAGAATTAGATGATCAAACACAATAAAAATCGGATTCGGAAAAACAAGTACATCTTCCTCCCTCTAGGTACGGGACCGGTTTTGATATATTACTCCAAATAATCAGGAACGTGGGCTACCTGGTTGTTTCCTTCTATATCCCCACCGCTCCTGTGATGTTTCGCAAACCACGTAACCACCTCGAATTTTCTGATTGACAGTACGTTATGGTTCCTATTAGATTATGTTAATTTTAGTGGTTGTTTGAATATGAACATATTTGGTGTAAATTTGGATTAATATCCCAAGATGTATAAATATAACGTGAATTTATTTCCCGTTTTAATTTAGTGTGCCATAATATTTTCTTTGACACTATTTCTTCTCTTCTTCCATCCAGTTAGGACATTTTTTTGCACAGACAAAGATTAATTAGACCAACCTGCTGTCTTTTTAATGATATCCACTGTAACGCCAGCTCTTTCAGCGGTTGAACTAGAAGGGTGTTGAGTATAATGCTATGCGCACTAAATAAAGTTAGTGTCGATACCACCAGCCAAGAAGGTTTGCTTAAATCCAGCGTGCTACAGTTTGTGATATTTATTCATAATAAAGGCCATTTGAAGTAATCAATCTATACTTCGCCGCAAAAACACTAGATCTTAAATGGAAAAAGGTAATTTTAAGATTAGGCTGTTTCCTACTAACGCTCGTCGTTATTTGAATCTTTGGAATGTATTCGATTTTTTTCATCCGTATGGTTAAAATTAGGAATTCTAATCAGTCATAATGTTTAACTTCACTGGCCTGTCACTAGGCCAGTAAAATATCTACCTTCTTACTGATAACATCAAGATTTAGAACCTCGTTTGGGAACAAATTACTTTAGTACTTGCCTATCCTAATAGAATATTAGGACCCCATGTGAAAGAGTTATTGGGGAAGGTTGGGTTTAACATAAACACGCCTTAAAAAAAAACTCATCCGTAGTGAAATGTGGTAATTTTCATTTCTATACATTTCCTCAATGTTGTATTAATTATTTCGAAGGCGATGTGTTCGTCTTTGTGCAGGTGCTAGCGAGACGCCAGCGCTTCAATTGAAGGATGAAGATGATGAATGAACTCTATCAGCATGGAGTTATTGCAAAAAGGCATGTCAACTAGTATTTCATAATATATGATAACAATGACTTTAAGTCGTGCGTTTCCTGTATTTTAGGGACACAAATTAGGTTGCCATTTCCAAAGAACTCCGAAACAAGAGCAATACAAATTCTTGGTTTTGTACACAGTAACTGACGCGGACCACTGCCATGTCCGTCCCTTGGTGGGAAAAGGTGCTTTTTGCCGTTCATCAACGATTGGTCACGGAAAAGTCAAAAAATGGTCGTTTATGTCCTTAAAGCAAAAAGTGAGTTATAGAACTCTCGCAGAAAACCAGACCAATAGGAAAATAAATGTTTTCGTAGTATCGGAGTGATGATCACGTAAATTAAAAATTTCAGAGATTCCTGAAAAAGTATGGATTACGACACCAGAACGCAGTTCCGAGATTTTCATCACAGAACGGAGTTGCAGAACGCGTGAACAGATCGATAACGGAAAAGTTCCGGTGCATGTTTCAGGACGCGGGTCTGAAAACTGAATTTCAGGCAAAAGCAGTCAACACTGACTAAGGCTGTAATGGTGTGTAGTCACGGATTCGTTCTGTCGGTGTAGTCCTGAAGAAAAATGATCTCTGTAAAAGGAGAATTATTAGTATACCTACACATTTTTTGGTAATCAAACCTATGCCCTGCAGCCTAAACGGGCCAAATTGGATTCCAAAAGTAAGAATCTGCTCTGTACAATGATGCAAGGAACCTCACACAGTCCGCAAGGCATTGAATGTCCTTGAAGCAGATAACTGGAAAGCCAAGGTGGGGGAAGAGTATGAATTCATCTTTGACAACAGGTGTTGGACTCTATTTTTATGGACCTCCCTGCCTCTCCTTTATGGGGTTGGGAGGGTAAAAGTTACAAATTTCTTAATTTTCTGCTCTTTGTTTGTATATAAATTCTAAACTCCATACCGAATTTCAGCTTTATGGGGTTGGGAGGTTACAAGTTTAATGTTTCTCATTTTTTTGTTCTTTGTATGTAAATCCTAGGCTGCATGCCAAATTTCAGCTTTCAAAGATATCGGGAAATACCTAACTAGAAGTTTTGAGAATTGCGTGAGTTAGTTTAGTATTATTTATATGTTTTCTAACTACATCTTGTCCTGTGAATTCAGGTTCTTTGGTGTTATCTGGAACAAAGATCTTCTTCTTCGTCGATTCCTCAAGGCTGAGGGTCGTGACCACCAGAGGAGCAGTTCTTCACCACCTTTCTCCAGACTCCTCTATTTTAGGCTAGTTGTATTGCCCCCTGGACGTTGACGCCCATGGCATCGCGGATTGCATCTGACCATCGTGTGGGTGCTCTACCTCTGCTCCTCTTTCCTTCAACGCAGCCAACCATTATCAGCTTTTCAAAGCTGGACAGATCCTGGCTGACTATGTGACCAAAGAATGTCATCACTCTCTTGAAGCATGTAGTCGAAAGCCGGGTGGTAATATGAAGCTCCTTTATTATTGATGCATTAGTGCGGCGTTCCGTCCATGAGATGGCTGACATTCGTCGCCAGCATCACATCTCGAATGCATCAATTTTTGCTTTCACGCGCGGCTTCCATGTCCATGTGTCAGAAGCATAGAGAAAAATGGAAAAGATAAGGGTGCGCATAAGTTCGTCTTGGCTGAGGCACTACCATGCACCCTGACTTTTGATACGACATAGAGATGACATAAAATATTTTATCAAAATCTCATAAGACAAACTCTTTCGGGCTACCCACAATAAAGACAATTCAGAAATAAATACAGTTCATTTTAAGAGAATATCACCTAGAAATATCTTCCCTTACCAGCCCATGTCTCACTGAACTACGGTAAAGATGAGCCTTCTTTATAGACCGACCTAACGAGAACCGGCCAAACGGACCGTGAATACCGTTCCGCACAAATTCATATACTTAAAATAAGGTACCTATCTATTTCATGAATCGCGCCCGTCTTTCGTAGTCGTTTTCTGATTACCGAATAGACATTTTATCTCCTTAATATTAAAGTGTAATCAATAACAGTTAAGTGTGCTTAGTTGTGGGGAAATAGGTGTGGCTGTGTTTAAATTTCAATAGTTAGCAACATATTATTTTAGTTAAGATTAATTAATTAAAATAATATGTTGCTAACTAATTGCACTACTTTTAATGTAGGAATCCTATTGTCGTAGCTACAATTTCTTTTGGATATACCATAAAATCAAATTTCGAAAATATTGGTTTAGAGCTAAATTTTAGCAAAATGTGAACTCTTTATTCAAAAGACTTCTTGTAGTTGGATGATTTAAAACCCAAATTTGTTCATCTGGCTCCTGGTATCAAAATAGTCGACAATTTTCTTTTTTCCTCCTGGGTTCTTATATTTTTGAAGAATCCCGGTTATATTTCTAAATTCTACCACTATTTCTAAATTCCTGAGCCAAGCGAATCGTTTACTCGAAATTACATCACATTATGCACTAATGATTCTTAAGTTTGGTGGTGGCCCTTTATGGAAATATCTTATGTCACAAATAGAGTTAGATCATTTTATCTTTTCCAAGTAAATAGGTAACTCAGTGAATAACGCGTTTTTGATCGAGATGTTACTACTATTTTGTCTAGTCTAGACGTAACTATTGACAAATGTCAAAGTGGCATATTTATGTCGTTGCAAAACTTATTATTGTTATAAAAAAATATACATTTTTGTTGGTTTAAAGTGGCTATTTTGCTAAAGAAAGAATTTCTTTTTTTCATTTCGAGTTTCACCAAACGTCATATTGTCACGTGACGCAGGTACCTGTCTGCCACGTTCAATACTAAAGTAATTTCGATTAAAGTTTCGACTAAGCTTATCACTGAAGCTTAAAGTAAAGTTGGTATTACGTGTAAGTTAGGTTGGAAAACACTAATGAAAATATACCTAGCTGTAACTCTAACCGTTAAAAGCTTAATTCTCGACCTTATTACTATGAGACAGGGACGGGTATGAAGATAATGTGTCGGCCACGCTTGGGGAGATATTGTAAAATCTTAAAGACTATCTGGGTTTTATGCTTGCCTAGTAGCTAGACGGCTAAAACAGCGAGTAAATCCTCAGAGCTGACGTAGGTATTGTAGCGAACAAACTTCAACCTTATTATCAATGGAGATCGTCATCGTTAGGTGGTGCGAGTGAGAGGAACAGAAGACACGCATCCCTTTCTCTTAATCCTAATGGCGTCGGTACGCGGACTAATGCAAGCGCACAACTACATACAAGAAAATATTATTCACTATTGAAAGACAAAGACAACGTGCGAGGGCAATACACCAAATGACTATCGACCTTATGAGTAGCGACGAAGGGTAGGAAGCCGCAGATTATACGTCGCTCGACACTAAAATATTAATTGTCAAAGGCTTCTCACGGTTATGCGTCCCTGGTACGTTGATGTCCCAAACCACGATATAATGGCAGGCGGGTCAAGAACGCTGGTTTATACAAGGATTTATACTGCAAGGGATAGGGATAATGTATGCATAGTTCAAAATATGTTGGGCGTTTGAGTACATACGGTCTCTCTGAACGAGCGAAGTGGCCGAAAACTCCGGAAATCCCGACTATCTCAAGTATCGGGTATTGTCGACTTAGTGCCTATGGGGCTAAAGTCGTCATTCTCCTAACAATACACGTTCAACTGGTTTCACCCACACAATGAAAAACGCCGGGTTAACCAGGAGTCTCACAACACGCGAGTTTCGCAAGTGACGCGGAAATAGGCTTTATCGTCAAAGAGAACCATAGGCATAGTATCGAAAGTTGTGCGAGTGTCTCACGTCTCGCGTATTACGCACATTTAGGGTATATAAACAAGTAACAAGGCGGGGAGCGGACTCATTCTATTCTCATCGTTGGCTGTTGACGGTCGCTGGTTTTTGGGCATACACCTTTCCGGTGAGGTTTAATTTTTGTTGGGCCGGGATCTTGACGCCACGCCGTAGTGCGCGGTTGGGCAGATAGATTCTGGCCATGGGAATATTTTAGTTTGTTTTATTTCGTGGGGAAATTGACGCGTTTGTGTGGCCGAGGTTTCGTCGCTAAGCTAATGCATAGCCGGGAAACCTACGCTACTACTGTTAATGTGTTACGTTTTCTTTGGTTTAATATCAAGTTGTTCTATTATAATTTAAGCCAGCTAGTCAACTGGGCGACAGTTGCCCAACAAGTTGGACAGTAGCCTAGCGGTGGTAAACGCTGTGCAGCTTGGAGCTATGTTAGTTCCGGGTCTGTGGGTGGCTCGGCGTTACTTCTTTAACAACATAAGTAACGAACTATCCCACACGTCTTCTCGGTGTCCAGCTGACGATCTGAAGCATGGCTGGCACGATTGAAGGCTCAGCACAGGAGGTTACTCCGCTTGCGGAAGTCGTCAGTATCCGGGGAGACGGTCTTGTTAAATATATTTATATATCCAATTTATATACACAATAGGGAGTTCTACTAACACCGCCAAGCTCTCGAGCGTGTTGGGGGGAACGCACAACACACAGGTGTGTCAGGTTTCTAAATCCTAGCTTCGCCGGCTAGACTTTACAGCTTAAAGTAGGGATTTCACGGCCTTATTCGGAACTAAAACCAGACTCCTGGAATTAGTTGCGAATAATGCAGAGTAGGGATGGGAAGGGGTAGTGTTAGGTTAAATTCATACACAGGGATAATATTAGGCATTTAGGATGGGTAATATTTCTGTAAGTGAAGTGTTTTATTTCCAGGATCACAGTAGGGATTCTTTTAGTGTTTGAAGTGTTTCAGTCGCGGAATAGTTATAGCTCCGATGGCAGAGAAAGAAGTGTCTTCAGTATACGTGTGTAAAAGTGTTAAGTGAATAGTGAGATAAGTGGATTCTTAAGCAGCTAGCCTTTAGGGATTTAGCATAGGCCTGGTAGGGACCTAGTTACGGTGAGGCTGAGAATGCCGATCCTAGTGTGGTATATTTAAAATGATCAGTGTACGTTGTGAATAGGAGGTGGGCATATACCCAGAGTATTGGGACATGTCTACTAGGGACTGATGTCTAGCAGAGCCGTACATCAGACGTTTTCCACAATGGGTAGCTGAACGCTCATGACGTGGTTAACTCGTTTTCTAATAAGGGGAATTCGGTGGGCTACGTGTTACGGTTCGGCATTTTTGGCTTCAACGGGAGCTAGGCATGCTAGTGATAGGGCTTAGAGCCGCTAGGAGTGATAGGGTTAATAAGGCATCAGCGCCTTCAGTGGTAGTGTAGACTAGAGATGCCCGCGAGTATCTGAGTGGCCGAGCAAAACAGCTTACCCTGTTTTGCGAAGCTAGATTATTTAGTTCGTTGTAGAATATGACCTTACCCCACCCTCTTGGGCTTGCTGACAGTGACAGTAGCTAAAATGGCACGTCACAACATACATATATGACCAAGGATAACTTTAGCTAGAATAGGGTAGTCAGAGTGTAGTGCTTAGACTAGCAGGTATCCTTGGCTTAGGAATTTCAAAGTGCTGTGGTGGGAGATTTGCCCTCCTTCGACAACACGCCCCGTCAGCAGGTGCCAAAAAGCGGTCTTATCAGGAATGGTCGGGGATAAATTATCTATACAAATATAAAACCTTATTTCCAAGCGCTAGGGCCGATAGGAACAGCTAAGAGAGAAGTCGGTTAGTTGAGCTACGTAACGCTCTAAGTTTCATAATAATAGGACCATTACAACGACTAGTACAGGCAGAGTAATCTTTAGGCTCCTCTCAAATAGGCTAGTCCTAAGTAAAACCCTATTAGAATTAGTTTCAAGCATGTATTTTAATGATACAAGCTGCTAGCGCAGCCCAATCTTAGTTAGGTAGCGTTTAGGTCAACTGAGTAGCGATGTGTGTAAGGATAGAGTAGATCGCGAATATTAGAAGAGATGAAGAGTCCAACGATCCTACCAGCTTCACATTAAAGTTCAGGGGTTGCTTACGGTTCACAACACTAATAGGGTTCTACCATAGACGATCACAAGGCCAAATCACTTTCATAAAGCTCGTTTTTCTCAAAGCGACTTCCGTAAAGTTTAGTAAGTTTTCACGGGGTGCGGTAGCTTAGTGGGGTTGCAGGGGCATTTAGCAGAGGGGGTTAATGTTGAGAGGGGCGTACGTTACAGTTTGGTAAGCCGTGATCAGGATCGGTGTCACCTTATGGTGACAAATTAGAGCAGTGACCAATGGATCAAATGTCATCTTTGGTGACATGTTATAGGGCTTAATTATTAGTTTAATAGCAGCTAACGCTGTAGTGGGTCATTCGGCCCACAGTTTGGCGTCGTATACGATGGAGTGTGAGCTGGTGGGGTTTTTCGACTCTTCATTTCGATTTTGAGAATTTTATTAGCTATTATTTGTTTATGTGTAACCTAGAATCATCAGTTTAAAACTCGGGGGGTAGGAAACGAAAAAGCGTACGATATTAGGACGGTTACCTTAAATAAGTTCATAGATAGATTTAGTAGCGGCGGTCGCGAACTTTGAAAATTAAGCTGCATCAGTTGAAAACCTGGACTATAGTTTAAAACGCTGGGGGTAGTGAACGAACGCGTGCTATCGGGGTTTAGTCTAAGACGCGGGGGGTAGTTGATCATAATTATTGAATGCTGCACGCAAATTGCTGCGGTTTTTCATCATCATAATAATAGGCCAAGTGCTTATTTACCACCTCCACAGATCATGAAAATTTATCATAATTATATTCATAAGTATAGATCGTTCATAGACTAAGACGTCTGTCTACTCATCATCATCATATCATGACTAGTTAATTCAAATAGGCCATATGCTTATTTATCACCTCCATAGTTCATATGATTTATCATAAGTACCTACAGGCTAAAGACGTCTTCACATCACTATCATCGTAAGGCGTCTGTTTAATTTTAATAGGCCATATGCTTATTTACCACCTCCGTAGTTCATATGAATTATCATAATTACATTCATAAGCATAGGTCATTCATAGGCTAAACCGTCTAATAATCATCATCATCGTATCACGACTAGTTAATGTTAATAGGCCGTTCGCTTATTTACCACCTCCGTGGATCATGCAAAACAATTGTAATTATATTCATAAGCATAGGTCGGTCATAGGCTAAGACGACTACTCATCATCATCATCGTAAGACGTCTGTTTAATTTTAATAGGCCATTTGCTTATTTACCACCTCCGTAGTTCATACGATTTTATCATAATAACACCCACAGTCGTGTGTCGCTCATAGGCTACAATGACCATCTACCATCATCATCATAATCTATTTAGTAATCATGATAGGTTGTATACCTAACCAAATTGCTGTAGCTCACCCGAACCAATTATGGTTACGTCATAAACATAAGGCGTTCATAGGCTGCTGCAACAGATCATCATCAATTAGACTGTGTCATCAACTGTGTGATGAATAAGCATTTCTATTTTTAGACAAAAAAAAAGCCTTCCATTCGAAGAGCTTTGTCGGGCGTTCGAGTCAGAAGCAGGGGTTCGAAACCTTTTTCAATTCAGACCCAATATTATCGTGCACAGATGTTACAAATAGTGGACGATTCAAAATTTTAAATAAATTAATGTGGTATCACATTAAATTTACCATTCATTAAATTTTACAATTACTAGACTTACGAAATAGTAAGAGAGTGTACGATTCGGTTTAGAAAATTTAACAAGTACCTATAGTCTTGTATAGTGAGTAAGGTTATGCGCATACATTACAATAATAAACGAGTAGTACCTAGGCTAATATTGATTGGTTCGGATTTAATTCCGATTTCGGCTATGGAGATTTTGATGGAATTCAGGAGATGAGATATATCCACACAATGAAAAGGATAATAGTTTGAGTGAATCTTGTCGGTAGTTTAACAAATATATGTTCTCAGTGTTTTTCACTCGTGATGCCGAGCTAGCACGGTCTCCACATTTACTTTTAAGATTTAAAATCAGGCAATGATCGCCCATATAAATAAGTAACTTTATGATAGAATACCGACAATCTTAAAATATTGTGAACCGAGGATTGCGAATTAATGATTTGGATAACAGTCTGGTTCTAATATATACTCATATTTCAACTTCCCATTCAATTTACCTGTTAGTGATATAAAAATAATTAATATCATGTTAGGATACTGACAGTGATATAGCATTGTGAACCAAAGGTTGTCGATTTCCGCTTCAAAGAAACATTGTGTTTCATTACATTCAAATTTGAATTTCTCATGCAATTTAGGGTCTGATGATTGGGTTTTCAGAATAAATTGGTTCACAATATTGATATATTTTCTGTTAAATAACGTTAGGATAAAGTAGTGAGTGAAGTATTACAGCGAAGGTGCGAGCGCCAATAGATAGAACTACCCGAAATTGTCGGATTTATACCGTTCGAGCGTGCCGGTTGCTAGTAGAAATACCCGCTTCGTTTTAGTTTTATATGAATGAAATTTATCTCGAGATCTTTCTATGCGCAATAAGTATGCAATAATTATTGATATTGATCAATGTCAGACGAGGTGAGAAATGTTCTTATAATAGTACGCTGAAGTGCGAGAAAATTCTCGTGCATTCATAGCCAAATTAGATGTTTTGCCTGTAGAAATATTCTGAAGTTAAGGTAACATTCCATAAAGTTCAATGTTTAAGACTTAAGAATTCATTTATTGTTTAAAAGGTTAGATTTGTCATGATCTGGGTAGGCTGTGTAGCAGATTGTTCTATTTGTTCAACGTAATTCAAACACTAATAATGGATATTAACCTTTTGAACGCCAGCGGCGTGTGGTGCGATGTCACCTACATGCGTTTCTGTACGGTTCAACTTCGCGGTTGACATTTCGATGCCATGGCGTGCGAGTGCCAGATTTTATATTTGACAGAGCATTGAAAAGGTTAAAGATGGGAACATAAAATTTCACGTATAGTGTAATCATAAGAGCCAGTTAACTGTTAGTTACTACTCAATGAGCGAATTGTTAGCGAGTTGGGATTATTTTATTTATACATTCTTATAACAAATTCGACAATCAGCGGCCTTATGTAAGCCGCGACTTCACTCGGGAAAGCTATTTATTTGCTTTTATTAGGGGTGAAGTTTCGTGAATAATTCTATGATATCATCATCATCATTATCATCATTCAAGTGTTCAATACTTGCTTATAATAGGAATAATTTAGGTAAATTAGTTACTGCGTCTGCCCTTCGACGTCCACAAATCAATACGAATATTTATTCATTGCTGACTTAATCAAATAGGAGCATTGTATAATTTGACACAGGCATTGTTTGGCTTATCCAAGGGGGCGTGAAGAGGGTTTAGATGAACTTCAGGATTATAACTTTGATAGAAATAATTAGGAAATATTCATTTTATTGTAGCAAGTCGTGTAATCTTGAATATCAGAATGATTGCAGCACCTGGGATTTATGTTTAAAGATGCTGAGCCACAGCAAAGCGGTAATTCTAGCTGTAAGCATATATAGCAACGGGTTTTGGTTCAAGATCATTTAAAGGATGATACTTTATAAGAAATATCTGGAATTAGGATAAATCAGACTTTGTTCTAAATAGTTCATGGTTGGGAAATAAGATGGCCAAATGAACATTAATTTAATACAAACAACATAATATTAGGAATGGATTATACACCTTTCAACAGTCAATAAATTCATTAGACAAGAAACAAAAGTAAGGTAAAGACATCATTCTTAAAACTTTTATATCGTTCAATAGTTCTCTTATGCTAGTTGCTCGTATAGACGGTAGGTAGTTTGACACATGTTCAGCCTTGTAGTCCGGTCGTTAGGAACAAGCAGGCGGTTTTATTGGTGTCCAACAGCCGAATTTCCATAAGCAAGCTCACTGTAACACAAAATAATATAGGATTATTTTCTTAGATTAGCTCATATGGCAGGTACACAGGTAATTGAAAGTAATCAAAATTATAAGTTTTTCTCGGAGTCAGAATGATTGAAATGACTTTGGTCCTAAATTTCATTTATGGTACAAACTTTTGTTGCCGACTGTACCTTTTCTCACAATCATAAATTACTGGTTGAGTTGGTTCAAATGAGCCCAAACACGATGGGTTTATTTTGTGTGGTTTGAGAGTTGCTGTGACCACCTCCTGTCTCCATCATCGGATCAGTTTTTCTCATAGTAATATTGCATTGTCATTCGATTTATACATGCATGCAAAATTTCAACTCAATCGGCAACCAGGAAGTGGATAAAATTTATCTTGCAATATTTGATTACAGACGGACAATGGGATGGGTGAAACTAAATAAAAACTTGTGAAATTCACATCATCATGACGGTTCATGAGAATGGGCAAGTCTAGCTTCAATATCATTCTAGAATAAAATAAACATACTGATTACTTACTTGGAGACTAGTAAGAAGAGAGGCATCTTGATACAAGTATGAGGAATAAACTGTCAAATTTGGAAATGGCTGATGCACTTTTCTTCTGTTTAGATTAAAATATGTATACCAATTGCATAGAATGTCCTAGTAGTTGTCATTTCTTCTCATTATTCAAGTAGACCTGAAAAATAGAACAAAGGAATACTTCATTATAGTAGGAATGGTTAATTATTGAAAATAGAGAATATTTTATGTGGTCGGATGGAGTGATAACAAGAATTGAACAATTTTAACAAAGGGAAAATTCGCATAATAGTCGCGTTTTATGTTGAACTTACATACATACATGTTATAATTTACTGAGAATGTTTCATTAGTTTGGCGGGATCTTTGAGAGAATTCTTTATAACATATGATTACATAAAGATGCGTTGTAGGCAAACGATATTGTTTTATGAGGATAATTATTATAGAATTGACCAATATCGCATTATGTAGCTCTATAATAAACATACGTATATGAATTTCAATTGGAACTCACCAACTTTTGAGGATGACGTATTTGAGTCTGTGATTCATCGAAGGTGGAAAACGGGCCCCTAGGACGTCTAGAGTATCTTAAATTATCCTATGCAACCGCAGGATTTGACATAATGCACGCTTGAGATTCTTAGGGAGTGCAGTTAGGACTTTGGCGAATACCAAAATGTATGTTACGACAGAGTCACTTCATTTCGACTGTTTGCTATCGAGCAGTTTCATCACAAATGTTGTCACAATTTACAATAAAAGCTAATGTTAGAAACAATATTCATATAACGTGGGGCTGAATTAAAAGAAATTGTGTTCTTTAGTCTGTAAACAAACTTTGAAATAACCCAAATTAAGGTTAGATGTTAACATTGACAGCCAGCCAGAACATAGAGTAGCGCGAGAAAAAAAAAAAAAAAGTAGTGTTGATAAAAGGGCTCTCTACACAGTTAATGTCGTGATGAGTAGTGGTGTCAATATTATCGCGCTTTGTATTTTGCTTCAGTTTCGATTGTAATCATGATTCGAGTGTATCACAAGATGGTAGTGACAGTGTAAAAGGTCTCATTAATATTATGACTATCCTGGGTTGTCCACATTTATAGACGGCGTTCAGATTTGGTTGAGTTTCGCTTCAATATTCATCACTATTGATGCGTAACGCGATCATGTAAAGGGCCCTATTGGAAGAAAAAAACCAATTTACACCTAATAATGAATGATTTGAGTCACGTTATTAATTGTACACATAAAGGTATTATTTGATTTAAAAGAAATTATTTAATAATTTGCGGAAAAAAAATGAACGTTTTGAGTGACTGCGATAGTAGTGACCTCTCGTAGCTATTGGGACGATTTGGGTTAATGATTGAATATTGAAGTTGAGTAAGCTTATGGGGTGAGAAGTTCGGTTATACATCAGTAGATGTCACTGGTAATTATTTGAACAATAATTTCCTCTATGGTTTGAATAATTTGGGAGAATATGGAACAAAATTCTATTTATAAAAGGTTTAATAGGACAAGAGTGCTTAGGGATTTAACTTGATATGGATTATCCAATACTCAGATAAAATTGAGATCTTGCATACTAGAAATGACATCAAAGATATTGAGGTTTTACTACTTTTCAAGCCACTAGTGGTACTTACTCATTTTTGCAACTGGATGAGTTGGCTTAACTTCATACAAACTATGGGTGGAAAAGGAATTTTAGCATTAGATAGCTAGAATGAGTGAATGAAGAAAGATGGTCTAGTAAAAGCTTTAGGTTAATCATTTAAGGGTCATAAATATTTTATAACAAAACTTTGGTAATTGATCTAGCTATAGATATATGCAACATCAAACATAATTTTAAGATAGACCAGAAGGAAGTAAGAATAATAGATATTTCCATCATAACAAAGGAAGATTCATAAGCCAGGATCAATTTCCACTATTTATTAGTGCTTGTTCAGTTCAGGCCATACAAGGTGCAATGCAGAAGGGTTGGGTTTATTGGGTACTATTTCAAACACCGTGAACAATAAAAGTTTAATGAAAATACAGCATAAGCAGTCCAGTTCATAAAGCTCAAAACAAAAAAAAAAAAAAAAACAGAAAAAAAAACACAACACACATTTTTGGTTACTAATTATAGTGGTTTGGGTGCTACATATAGTTTTATAGTGGATAGTGATAGGTTGATATTTATTATGAGAATATGGGCTTTGCCGGAAAGCAGGAGTACACATAGGAGTAAGCGGGCTTATTTGGTGTGATGTTGTTCGGGCTTCCGGGATCTTGTTATTTTTGCCTTTTCATTCATTCTGTAACATGAAATAGATATGATAAGTTAGCTGAATAAGTGTATATGATGTAAGGACAAAGCTAGTCATATTATATTTTTTATGATTAATGTGCTGTAACGTTTTGTTTTATCCCTGAGGGCTACACTATAAGTAAATTAAATAAATTCGGGCGCCAGGCATTCAGCCAAAAAAAGAACCAGATAGACAGCCAACTAGAGCGCTGGAGCTTCTAATCTCAAGCCCAGGCCTGCAGCTAAGAAAAAATTATTCTAGACTGGGTTCACAAATCAAACAAGGAATATCGTTAACCTGTTTATTTCTTTCTTGGTTAATCGTTCCAAGGCTAAATTGGGTTAGGAAACAATTTGTTAAAGTTCTAGATAGACTTACAAGTTTAAGTTACACTTAAGTTCTAAACAAGATTTATCTAGGTTTTAAGATCTAAGATGATGGTCTAAGTTTTAAGGCACCTATTAAATGAAGGAAGATGTCACCGACCTTTTTTAAACGGAGTTACCGCTTAAAGAGCTAGCATTATGAGATCCCGGTCGCTCCTGGCTTGTCCATCGGTTTCCACAGTCCTCAATGGTAGGCTTCGGGCTGGTTGGGCCGTAGCGGAGTTCACGCGCAGCACAGGTAGAATACTCGGTGAGATCCCTCAGTAATAGGGTCTTCAAAAATAAGTTCAAAGAGAAGCCATAAGGGGCTCAGTAATAGAACTCCAAAAGAAGTTCAATAAGTTCAAAAAGAGTGTTCAATACATTCTCAGCACGAGCCAAAAAGACTCTTCAAAGAAGCTCAAAAGAGATCATTAAAAAAGGATATTAAAGAGCATCCAAGAAGCTCAAAAAGGGATTATCAAAAAAGAAAGAGTGTAAGAGTGAAAGAGTATCAAAGAGTGTCAAAGAGTATCAAAGAGTGAAAGAGTGTCAAAGAGTGAAAGAGTGTCAAAGAGGCACCCAGACGGATCTGTAATAATAGAAAATAATACATGTCAAAACGTGATTGGTTTTTCTTACAAGATTTGTCCTACTTGTTCCTTAAGAAAACAAAGTAATACTCACGCCTCAAACAGAAGAAGGCAACGCATGTTTTATCCCTAGGATATCACCAACTGTAAAGGTGAGAAACAATGTGTTAGAAACGACACCATTTTGGAATCACGCCAAATTTTATCAGACGCATGAAATGCAAAAATACTTACTCAGGAGGATTCTCCATCATAAAAAGGGCAACGCGCCACTCGAGGACGACGCGAGGGGTCGGCATTTCGCCGATCCAAACGGATACTACATCCAGCAAATTCTAATTCGGCAGACAGCAGAGAGAAGTGTCTGTCAGTCGTCGCAGGAAATACAAAGAATGACACCTCAAGGACAACCAACCTAACTTTTTAAATATCTCCCTAGAGATGGGAAAAATGACGTTTAAGCCACCAAAAACGCTCCCAAAACGGTTTAAAATTGAGCAGAAATAAACTTGTCTCGAACGGTCTGTCACTGACAGGTGACAGCTAACGTCAAATTTAACATTGAAGGTTAAGAATTGGTGTTTTTCAAGGAGAAATAAAACAATTAGGGATCTAATTATATTAAACCGGAAGGCATGTAACAGGTGATGAAAGAAACATGTTACATTACCCCCTTCCCCGAAAAAATAAAAAATAGGAACTATTTTTTATGACCTGGAACAACAAGACCAAGCAAGAAGTAAAACTAGAGGTTCATGAAACGAAATTCATGCAAAAACAATGAAATAATATCAACTAAGCAAAAGTAGAGTGGGCTCTACCACGACTCTAGGAAAATCTAACAATGTAGAGTATCTATTAGTAACAGTTAGGCATCATAGCCACCAACTAATGATGTTACAACGAAAGAAAAAACATACTATCAACAGCTTTGATAGTAAAAAATAAAAATAATACTAAGTTTAACCTAACAAAAAGCAGGAAACGAAGGTATCGGTAACAATAGATTCGGTTCAGCACAATGGCCACCGGCTATGTCACGAACCTACGCAAAAATGCGCTTGACAAAGTTAATAAGAAAACTAAATCTCAGAACGAGGTTCAAAGTAAAACATCGTAAGGTATGAAAGTACGGTTAGGCACAGAAGCCTCCGACTATAACTTCACGAGTTAAATAAACTAATAAGTTAGATAAACAACGCCGAATAGTCTAAATAATTTTAGCTAAACGCATAAGAAATATTAAAGAAAACTTCGTAATTAACTTAACAAAACTTCAGTAGTACGGTTAAGCTCTTACGCTACCGACTATAGCATTACACGAAGAATATAAATTCTAAGTGTGAAATATACTCTTGAACAACAGAGGTTCACAAAAAATCTTCCAGTGGAAAAAATCGACATGTGACTGGCGCAACACCACCAACTTACCATTCACAAGCGACAGTAAGGTGTGAAAGTACCACTAATTTCACCAATGTGACTGGCGCAACACCACCAACTTACCATGCACAAGGGAAAGGAAAAAAAAGTGTGTGAAAACACAAAAAACAAATTTCACCTTGTGACTGGCTCAACTCCACCAATCTACCATGCACAAGGGAAAGGAAAAAAAAGTGTGTGAAAACACAAAAAACAAATTTCACCTTGTGACTGGCTCAACTCCACCAATCTACCATGCACAAGGGAAAGGAAAAAAAGTGTGTGCATAAGCACAACAACCAAAGCTCAACTTGTGACTGGCTCAACTCCACCAACTTACCATGCACAAGAGAGGGAAAAAATATGTCGAACCGTGAACCCTAATTGGTACGGACAACAAAACAAAACCAACACTATCAAGAGTGTGGCGGAAAAAATGGAAATACCAATACCATACTCTAGTAAGAGTAGGTAAAAATTCGAACCGATGCCGGATTTGGCATGGACGAGGAAGTCCAACTCCAGATGGAGTGAAAATAGTTCCACTTGTTCCGCGACTAGGCTGCAAACAAGGGAAAAATTGAAAATCAGGAAATCTTGCGGAAGCTTCGCGCGGTCACAATCGAGAAAAGTCAAGTCCAGGAAATACTTAATTTATCCTAAACTAACAAAAAATAATCTAACTAGTAGACTAACAAAGTACAAGACTAAATGTACAATAATACAGGACAATACTGCAGTACACAAACTAACTAAAGGAAAACTTAAAGACTACAGCTGTTCCTTACAAAATCTTAGGGAACGAACTGCTCAGTTAGACGACTCTTACGTCACGCTGTCTGGAGGCGTTAGGGACACTTGTATTCTACTACCCATCCCTACATGGGGAGAAAGACTACAGCTGTTCCTTACAAAATCTTAGGGAACGAACTGCTCAGTTAGACGACTCTTACGTCACGCTGTCTGGAGGCGTTAGGGACACTTGTATTCTACTACCCATCCCTACATGGGGAGAAATTAGTTTCCTCATGCTAGGAAGCAAAGGACAAAAAATTGACAAAGGGAAATGTTGCTGGAAAAAATATTGAAATACCTGAACGTCCAAGATTGACCTTCAGAATAACAACAAATGAATGAACTAATGAATAAGTCTAACCTTTCATACATCTCTTACAAAGTCCGAATATCACCTATCATACATCACAAACAACGGACATGACCTACCCAAATAGTCCAACCAACGAAGTTAAAACTCTAATAGAAATTAAATTTTAATTATGTCTTTAACATGGTAGCGACCAGAAGTGCCTTTAGAAAGGTCTTTCAAAACATAAACATTATCAGAAACTTTATCAACGACTTCACATTTTACAAATCTTGGAGCAAGTTTCGCTGAAAAATAATGAGCTGCGCTCGACTGAACAAAATTTCTTCTCCATACAACATTACCCACAACATAAGAAACAGACTTACGGCCTTTATTATAATAAGCCGCATTCCGCTTATAAGCTTTCAAAAGATACTTAGAAACCTGTTCAAAAATAGGCTTAAGATTTTCAAAAGTACCAGCAAACTCATGGCGATTGCCTAAAGATAAATCATCCAAATTATCTAAAGAGTCACTAAAACGATGCAAAGAAGCGTCAAAAATTAATTCCCTGCCAAACATCAAGAAATTAGGAGTATATTCCGTCACAAAGCTAACAGAACTATTCAAAGCTAGTTGAACATGAGGTAAGAGCTTCGACCACGTGCGTTGGTCGTCTCTAACAAAGCAAGAAATACATGTCTCTACCACTTTATTATACCTCTCTATCGGGTTATTCTGGGGGGTATAGAGCGTGTTGTAGAATATTTTATTTATATTAAAACTCTTCAGGAAATCAACAAAATGTTTAGATGTGAACTGAGTACCATTGTCACAAACTATTACCTTAGGGGAACCAAATTTCAGAAATATATCTCTTTCAAGGAATTTACAAACACTATTTGTAGTAGCATTAGCTAGAGGAGATAGCCATACATATTTTGTAAAAACGTCAACTACAGTCAAAATGTATCTATGACCTGAATAGGTACAAGGAAGAATTCCTATTATATCCATGGACAACATGCGCATGGGCGCGTCTACTATTTTAGGATTTACCATAATACCTAATGGTGGTGCATTAGAAGATTTATAAGCCTTACAAGTGTCACAGCGACCAACATAATCCCGAACATCCTTAAACATCCCATTCCAGAAATAATGGATTTTCAATTTATGCAAAGTTTTATGAATACCTAAATGACCAGAATTTATGTCATCATGATTATTTTGTATTGTGTTGATGACGTCATCCCGCGGGACTACTATTTTCCAATCTAAGCGAGAATTTAAATTATATTTGGGTTTACAATATCTAAACAACGTATTGTTCTCTACTTTATAATTTCTGTATTTAGTGGGGAACTTCTGACACTTAAGGAATACATTTTTATACCATATATCATCAATTTCATCGTCAGGCAAAACCAAATCAGAGGGAATGAATAGAGCTGCAATTTCAATTCTGGACAAACAATCAGGGACCACATTAAGGGAACCTTTTTTATGAACAATATCGAAAGTAAATTGAGAGATCCTTGCGGCCCATCTTGCTAGACGTCCACTAGGGTTGGTTAAGCCTAATAACCATTTCAAACTGGCGTGATCAGTGATCACGGTAAATTTCATACCTTCTATATATGGTCTAAAATGTTCAATGGAGTTCAAAATAGCAAGAAGCTCGCGTTCTGTGGTACTATAATTTCTTTCACATTTAGTTAACGTTCTAGAATAAAATGCGAGAGGGTGCTGTTCTCCAGACTCGTCCTCTTGACATAGAACGCTGCCAATACCTACAGAACTGGCATCGCAATGAAGGAAAAACGGTTTAGTGAAATCTGTGCACTGTAAGACTGGTGCGGAAATTAAAGCCATTTTCAAATTAACAAAAGCTTCTTCAGCACAGGGGTTCCACTCTACTGCCCTTTTAGAATTTTTACTACCACCTGTCAAACAAGATAAAGGCGCAGCTATATCAGCAAAATTGGAAATAAACCTACGATAATAGGAACACAGTCCGAGGAAACCTCGAAGCTGTTTAACAACCTGGGGTTTTGGGTAATCTCTAATAGCTTCTAATTTTGAAGGATCAGTATGAAGTCCTTGACTGTCAATTACATAGCCTAAATAACGAAGTCTTTCTTTACAGAATTCGCACTTTTTAAGATTTACCGTGAGACCAGCAGATTTTAACGTATCACGGACTTTACGCAAAAGCGTCATATGTTCTGAAAAGGTTTTAGAGATCAAAATGAGGTCATCCAAGTACTTGAACACGACATCGTCGAACTCGGGGCCAAAAAGCTTGTCCACCAGCCGCTGAAGCTCTGCTGGCGCATTGGTTAAGCCATAGGGCATACGAACAAATTCGAAAAATCCCTTAGAGGGAATAACAAAGGCGGTCTTCTGGCGTGACGATTCCTCCAAAGGTATTTGCAAAAATGCCTTAGATAAATCGAGAGCTGTAATAAATTTTGCATCTTTCAAATTGTCCAGGATCCTAGAAGTATAAGGTAGAGGGTAAGCATCCTTAACAGTAACAGAGTTCAAACGTCGCGAATCCAAGCACAATCTAGCACTACCATCCTTTTTCTCAACAGCTAAAACAGGAGAACACCAAGGAGACTTAGATGGTTGTATGATACCGTCTTTCAAAAGGTCTTCCACTTCAGCATACAACTCTTGCTGTTTAGCAGGACTCAATGGCCAATAACGCTGTTTTATAGGTTCACCAGTAGTGACTATTTTATGTTCAGCTAGGTGAGTTAAACCTAAACCCTTTTTCTCATAAGAGATTTCCTCAAACTCGCCGATAACTGAATCCAGCTGTTCTTTCTCAGAAGGAGACAAATGAGCAGCGGAAGTAATAGAAGCAATTGAAGCTACAGTTGCTGGATTATAAGAAATGTTGCTAAACAATTCCTTAGCAAGTCCAAATTTCAACCAAAAATCAAATCCGAGTATAATGGGAGGTTCGAATGAAGGAACAACCATGAATCTAATAGTATGGGTGGCGTTATCCACTGTAACAGGAATATCGATGAAACCAAGAATACTTCTTGAAGTACCGTCAGCGGTATTAGCCACAATCCTATCATCTCGTCTAAGAGAGAAGCCCAAGTCCAAAAACTTTTTATATGTATCGGAACCAAGTACGCAATTATTTGCACCACTGTCCAATAATCCTGAAAATTCGTGATCATTTACACGAAAAGTCAAATAAGGTCTAGCATCACGATTGTCCATGAACAAAACCGGAGCAACTTTATGGACACCAAAGAAAACCTTTAGGTATCCCAACCAGTCATTGAAATCTTTTTCGATTTCTTTATCGGAAGGTTTAAAACTAGTATTTGAATCATCAACAAGGTCAGCCGAAACACTGCACACTTCCGAACGAAACGGTGTTCGACCAACGCCTACTCGTTTTTTTGAATGGGTAGCCATCGGAGTGTTGGAAAATGTAGAATTGCATTTAGCACAAGTTAAAGTAGTGACATCCTTCTTATTACATTTAAAACAAATTGTGCCTTTTATCGTTTTACAATCCTTATAATGGTGACCAGTACGCTTACATTTCAAACAAATGAGGTCAGTCTTAACATCTACCGGATTAAACTTCCTCAAAGGTTTCTCAAAATTCGAGTGAGACGCAGTTTGTTGATGTGGAATAACAGTATTATATGCATCTATCTCTTTGCTAAGCCGTACCACAGTATCCATATTATTCAATGATCTGCCTATAAAGTGTACCATCAAAGAAGGTAACATGTTGTGTCTAAATATATCAATCAAAGTGTTTTCAGAAAGAGGATAGACTAACTGACTGGACATATCCATCAAATCTATGATAAACTCAGACAGAGTCTCTCTAGGCTTTTGTTTGCGTGTGCGAAGTTGAAATTCAAGCTGGTAATCAAAGTCGTTTTTATCGAATCGCCTAAGCAAAGCTAATTTCAAATCAAACCAAGAGGTGATTTGTGATCGCACCGAACGAAACCATTTCAACGCATGGTCCGAAAGCAGACACGAGAATGCGCGCACTAAATGCACGTCGTCAATGTTACGAGCATATTGAAGTTCCTCCACCTGAACTAAAAATTCGCGAACGCAAGTCTTGCCGTTGAAGTTTATTTTACATTTTGTTAAATCAGGTTGCTTTGTAAATGATGGATTCACACGGTTGTCCAAATTCATGGTCTGGTTCATAACGCTTGGTAAGTTCATAACGTTAGGCAGTGGTTGTGAAAAGCTACGATCAGTACTATTATGATTAGCCATGGGATATCCCGAAAGCGTGATTAAATCTCCGGTAAGTAAATCTCGATTAATTGGAGTATCAGATCCACAACAGGCCTCAAGGTAAGTACGCCGCAAATCAGAACCAGTATCCCCGTGATCCGACATGACTATATGTCTAAGTGAACACTAATGTAAAGCAAGTACCGATAAAAAGTTACTATAGGTCCAGGAAGACACTATGTGAAACCACAAAAATCAAAGTTGAAAGTTAAAGTTCAAAAAATAATCAACCTGTATGTTGGTAATCCAAAACAAGTCGGTATATGGAATCAGTAACCACTAAATAAAGCAAAAGTTCAAGTTAATTAATAACCGTTATAAAAGTGAACCATGAAAATTTACACCCCGTATACTAGCAGTCAATTAAGAATACTCAAGTAGTTATAGCAATATAAAACAACTTGAATTTAAATTTTAAGTTAATATTTAACAATATAAAGTTTAGGTCAAAATTATTTTACACCCTGTATACTTTCCAAAAACAACGTTCAGTACACTCCGTATACTAATGAGACTATTCAGTTTAAGTTTCTAAACAAATAATAAAAGGTTAAAAATTTGTGATCAAATATTTTTCACACCCTGTATATAAAGTGTCAACAAAATGAAGTTTAGAACAGTAAGCAAAAATGTAGATCAGAACATCAAGAACATTAACACTACAGGAAAATATCCTGGCAAAACAATTTCAATACTTTAAAAACAATTCAACCTAGTTGGAATGTGAAGATAAGAAACACATTGAAAATTATTTCTAAGTCCGTTAAAAGGTAAGGTACAAAGATTACTTGTAAGTTATTTTTAATATAAATATGAAGTTAAACTGCAATAAATTGTCTGTATACTAATATGTCACAAGAATGTAAACAAGTGTTATCACTGTTTGGTATCAAATTAGAAGTATAAAGCTATTTTTAACACACAGAACTTCCCTTTAGAAAGAATACACTCTGTTGGTAGAAACACACAAAAATAAACATGTGTACATACACATAAGGTATGACACTAAAGAAAAAGTAAAAGTAAATAGTGCCTTAAAACAAGAAATACAATATACCAGTCTCAAAGAAAAACATCCCAGTCTAGATAACAAAATAATTCTAAAAGAATTACAAATATCAAAAAGAAAATATCATGTCCCTGTTCGGTTAGCGACAAATGTAACATTTTGTTTTATCCCTGAGGGCTACACTATAAGTAAATTAAATAAATTCGGGCGCCAGGCATTCAGCCAAAAAAAGAACCAGATAGACAGCCAACTAGAGCGCTGGAGCTTCTAATCTCAAGCCCAGGCCTGCAGCTAAGAAAAAATTATTCTAGACTGGGTTCACAAATCAAACAAGGAATATCGTTAACCTGTTTATTTCTTTCTTGGTTAATCGTTCCAAGGCTAAATTGGGTTAGGAAACAATTTGTTAAAGTTCTAGATAGACTTACAAGTTTAAGTTACACTTAAGTTCTAAACAAGATTTATCTAGGTTTTAAGATCTAAGATGATGGTCTAAGTTTTAAGGCACCTATTAAATGAAGGAAGATGTCACCGACCTTTTTTAAACGGAGTTACCGCTTAAAGAGCTAGCATTATGAGATCCCGGTCGCTCCTGGCTTGTCCATCGGTTTCCACAGTCCTCAATGGTAGGCTTCGGGCTGGTTGGGCCGTAGCGGAGTTCACGCGCAGCACAGGTAGAATACTCGGTGAGATCCCTCAGTAATAGGGTCTTCAAAAATAAGTTCAAAGAGAAGCCATAAGGGGCTCAGTAATAGAACTCCAAAAGAAGTTCAATAAGTTCAAAAAGAGTGTTCAATACATTCTCAGCACGAGCCAAAAAGACTCTTCAAAGAAGCTCAAAAGAGATCATTAAAAAAGGATATTAAAGAGCATCCAAGAAGCTCAAAAAGGGATTATCAAAAAAGAAAGAGTGTAAGAGTGAAAGAGTATCAAAGAGTGTCAAAGAGTATCAAAGAGTGAAAGAGTGTCAAAGAGTGAAAGAGTGTCAAAGAGGCACCCAGACGGATCTGTAATAATAGAAAATAATACATGTCAAAACGTGATTGGTTTTTCTTACAAGATTTGTCCTACTTGTTCCTTAAGAAAACAAAGTAATACTCACGCCTCAAACAGAAGAAGGCAACGCATGTTTTATCCCTAGGATATCACCAACTGTAAAGGTGAGAAACAATGTGTTAGAAACGACACCATTTTGGAATCACGCCAAATTTTATCAGACGCATGAAATGCAAAAATACTTACTCAGGAGGATTCTCCATCATAAAAAGGGCAACGCGCCACTCGAGGACGACGCGAGGGGTCGGCATTTCGCCGATCCAAACGGATACTACATCCAGCAAATTCTAATTCGGCAGACAGCAGAGAGAAGTGTCTGTCAGTCGTCGCAGGAAATACAAAGAATGACACCTCAAGGACAACCAACCTAACTTTTTAAATATCTCCCTAGAGATGGGAAAAATGACGTTTAAGCCACCAAAAACGCTCCCAAAACGGTTTAAAATTGAGCAGAAATAAACTTGTCTCGAACGGTCTGTCACTGACAGGTGACAGCTAACGTCAAATTTAACATTGAAGGTTAAGAATTGGTGTTTTTCAAGGAGAAATAAAACAATTAGGGATCTAATTATATTAAACCGGAAGGCATGTAACAGGTGATGAAAGAAACATGTTACAGTGCCTAGGGAAGGAACAAAATTTATTTTTGTGTGATAGTTTTGAGAAACTGTATGATGATCTAACAATTATATTAAATAGTGCAGTGAATTGAGGTTTATATTAGACTATATAGAATTTAACTTGACATTTTTCATAGTAAGATGGGGACTCAAGTATCTATGTACAGATAATAAGTGATATTGGGGTAAATTGGCCCGGAGACACTTTTCATTGTTCAAGAAATGCATAAAATATGACCATTTGCTGGGTGTTGATAATAATAATTATGCTAAATGGGGAATGAAAGGGAAAAGATTCAATATCTGGGACTTCATTAGATATTTAGAACCAAAATAGGCAATACTCACTGTTTAGTGGATAATACTCGCTAAGTGTTGTAGTTTTCTCTTCAAATATTGTTTTCTTTGGAACAAATCCAATTCCCAATTAGTTTCACTGTAATGAAGGTTATGATTATTAGTTTAGGCCAGTGTGTACAATGGATTTTTATGTATCGAGTTCATTAATTAGCATGATTTTGTAGTGGAGACTACACAGCTTCTATTTTCATTTGAATAGAATAAGAAGTGATCCAGAGTCATTTATGGGGTCGACATAGACCTAGGAGATGTGTTCATGAGTAAAATCATTGGAAACTTACACAGATTATTTCAGTATGGAGATATTCGAGGGTGGGTCGTTGGAAGTTGTAGCATCACTTTCATAGATCAACAAAAGACTTCATTTAGTGCCATAATTGCTTGAGCTTTCGCAGAAGTGTAGATGGATTTCGTCATATTTAGGAAATGTTACTCTGAAAAGGCAAAATATAAAAGGGAATTAGATTATTATGGCATGTTAGTCTTGTAGGCAGCTCTGATCACAGCTCCACTCGGGCAGTACTTGCATTTACAGCAAAGTACAGATTAGCGCGACTTGACTATTATAATTATTAAAGCTTTATCTTGGGGCACGCCCATGTTACGTAAACAAAAGTCTTTAAAGTATTTGCGAACAAATAATTCATATGGATTAATGACATATAGGAGCGAGGAGAATCATTACTCACCTGCAGTATTTCCGTTTGTTTTTCACTTATTCGATCACAGATTGTTTGCATTTCCATTACATGACAAGAAAGTAGGTATTACGAAGGTTTTGATAAATGTTTATTAACAATTTCGAGTTGAATTTTCTAATTGCGTCGTTCGTTTCGACGGCATTCATTGACGTTGACAGTGACACTGACGTGACAGTAAGATGTATGGTTGACAGTTGGCAGTAACACCACATTTACACATTCGTGTTTGTCATTCACCTCGCGATTCACAATTACATATTCGCGATATAATAAAAATAAGAAACAACTTTATAATAGTTTTTCGAACGAATGGGAGAAGTATAAATATTTACTAGTTGCGACTTGTGATATTAAGGTATCATGGAAAAACAGTGCGTCATGTTTTGTACTAAAAGGGTAAATAAAATTTGTAAGTTCAAATTGGATCCTAAAATGCTATAATATGGGGAAACGTTTACAGAAATGTGTCCGGATTGCACATAGGAAGGCGTTGACGATAAGTTCATTATGAACGGAACGTTAGTGGAGTAAAATATAGGAGGGCCGATAGAAGGAGAGAGGTATAGTTGGTGACCTTTTCTGGGATTAAACGTTGTGTAAAATAGTTTGATTTCATAGGTAACTATTTTATTTACGTATAAATTCAAGAGATAGACATAAATTATCAAGGGGTGAAGACCTATTTTTCGGTTCCAGTCCGCAGATATTTGAGCGCGCAATGTAAAAGAGGTTTAAGATATAGACAATGGAATGACAAGCGACAATCATTTAGTTTTTAGTTGGGTTTTCGCTCGCGAATCAAAGTAAACAAACATATCTAGTTTGGCAAATAATTAGCGGGAATAGTGAAATTAAGGGCGGTGGGGTTGTTTAAAGTGCATTTAAAAATCAAGTGAAGTGTGTCAGTGAGGTGATTTAATGTGCAACGCAGGAAGTAACGGAGTAGATTAGTTGGAGTCTGAAGTGTGAATTGGAGGTTATAAGGTATTATTAATATTATTTCATTTTAATAAGAACAGTGATCTAGACTTGCGGGTAAATAATTTAGCTTAATTGGATGGATGCATTATAAGTGTCGAGGTTAGTTTTCATAGCGGTAAACGACGGGGTTAGGTATGAATAGATTAGATTTATTTCATGATATAAATTGCTATACAAATGTTCCTATGTCAAGATCGTAAGGATTTGCGTCACAATTGTCGAACACATATACAAGTAATAATTCAAATTTTCAAATACAAACAAACAAATTATCCTTTCGTATCTCCCAGTGACTACTGTGATAGTCAAAATTTTAATTAAAATCGAAAATAAACAATATTGATATATTCAAACGTCAAACAATTCTTATTAGCCTACGATAAAAGGAACAAAGATAGTGTCAAAAAAAATAATATCGAAAAAAAAAAAAGTGACGATTAATTAATTAAGTTCAAGTAAATGTCAATTCCATAAATTCCTTTGTCGAAAATAGTGGTGTGTCCAATAAAAGGTTTAAGCGCAGTGAAGTGTCAGGTGAATTTTATAAAATTGCGAGTTTAAAGAACTAAGGATTTTTATTAGTTTAATTTCAAGTTTCGGGGGAATTAACGTTACATGCGGATAGGGTCGTGGGGAAATAATTAAAATTCGAGAGGGAAATATTATATGCGAACGGGGTTGTATTCCACTTGTTTTTACTTACAAAATACATATATATAAATTTGTATAGATTTCCTTCGGTATATCCGCGTTGTAAAGGTTGGAGTTATAGCTAGGAATAGTATGCAGAGAAACAAGGGGAGACCGGGGGTGTTTTGGTGGGAAATTTTTAAATTTTGTTTTACAAAGGTATAGGAGGGATTGTATACTTATGATATTATTTTCTCAGTGAGGTATATTATTAATGGTTCAAGTAACTTGTGGCAGGGAATAAAGAGATATGACTTGGGAAGAGCAACTTTTATGTTGTGGTTTGTATCTACGGGATTCCATTTGTCTGGTAGCGGCTGGGCGTTAAGGATTAGGGTCAAAGAATGATTGGAATGTATTGGCATGGGATGAAGTATGAGTCGACATAAGAGGGATGAGTGTTAGATAGTCAATGAATGTGTTGTGAGTGATATGAATGAGTCGCTTCCAGTCGGATGGGATTTACGGTACGACCTAGATCTATTGCTAATTGGTTCCTTCAACCAAACACAATATTATGAAGTCACAGTTATAGGTGGTAGGTTAAAGCCAAGGTTTGGCGAGGTCCTTAAGAGACTGACTGTGACAGGCATCAGACTGTACATGGTGTGTTAGGATTTACACAACTCAATTTGTGCGGGATGATCGATGATGTTGAACATATATTGTCAACAGCTATGATTGCTATTATACATATAACACAATTCTAATAGCACTTCATAAATTTATGATTGGTGGTTTTAACAGGTGGAAATAACGTATATTGTTAACAGCTATGATGGCTATTATACATATAACACAATACTAATAGCATTTCATAAATTTATGGTTCATGTTTTAATAGGAGGAAAGGGGCACAGAATAATGGTTGAGTGGGAGAATTATAAGTACTATTATACATATAACACAACTCTAATATTACTTCATACAAAATGAGGGAGTTGGGGAGATTTCAAGTGGGATTTTAAGTTATGTTCTTTTCATTAAAGCAAATTTCAACAAATGGCCATGTAAATTGCCTCTGTTGGGGTTTCCGATTTCTAGTCTATCATTCCGTTCAAAGTGAGACACACTCCGAAGGGTTGGTCTGCAGTGTCTGGGCGGCGGGATTGGATCTGGCTTCAATTCTGGTTTATGAACGCTTCGGTACTTCTACCAAACACTTTTCTGGATTGTCTGAGTAGACTATGTGGGGTTCAGTTATGGGGAGGACAATGTTTCCCAGAAAACGCCTGTCGAACAATGTGACTCTAGTTTTCGGGCTGAAGACCCCTAGTCTGGACGGTAGGTCCTATCGGAGTCACGCCCGGTATCTCTAACGAAACAGAAAACCTGAGGAAAAAGTTGTCATGGATTATTGTTGAGGTATAATGATTCAATCTCTGTTGCCTGGGTGCCAAAGTCTATCGCCTTTGGTTTAAATATTCACCACACTAAAACCACTCTCCTGGAGGAATTGACATATCAATGGGTCGAAACTTTTCAAGTCTTTAGTTAATGGTATAATGTTTGTTAAAATTTTTTTTTGGTAACTCCGTTAGATGAAGGGTTGGGAGATGACTTCTACAGACGATATCTGAGAGATCTCATCTTTCAAATTCATCTGGGGGTAGACTGTCACGTGACGCAGGTACCTGTCTGCCACGTTCAATACTAAAGTAATTTCGATTAAAGTTTCGACTAAGCTTATCACTGAAGCTTAAAGTAAAGTTGGTATTACGTGTAAGTTAGGTTGGAAAACACTAATGAAAATATACCTAGCTGTAACTCTAACCGTTAAAAGCTTAATTCTCGACCTTATTACTATGAGACAGGGACGGGTATGAAGATAATGTGTCGGCCACGCTTGGGGAGATATTGTAAAATCTTAAAGACTATCTGGGTTTTATGCTTGCCTAGTAGCTAGACGGCTAAAACAGCGAGTAAATCCTCAGAGCTGACGTAGGTATTGTAGCGAACAAACTTCAACCTTATTATCAATGGAGATCGTCATCGTTAGGTGGTGCGAGTGAGAGGAACAGAAGACACGCATCCCTTTCTCTTAATCCTAATGGCGTCGGTACGCGGACTAATGCAAGCGCACAACTACATACAAGAAAATATTATTCACTATTGAAAGACAAAGACAACGTGCGAGGGCAATACACCAAATGACTATCGACCTTATGAGTAGCGACGAAGGGTAGGAAGCCGCAGATTATACGTCGCTCGACACTAAAATATTAATTGTCAAAGGCTTCTCACGGTTATGCGTCCCTGGTACGTAGATGTCCCAAACCACGATATAATGGCAGGCGGGTCAAGAACGCTGGTTTATACAAGGATTTATACTGCAAGGGATAGGGATAATGTATGCATAGTTCAAAATATGTTGGGCGTTTGAGTACATACGGTCTCTCTGAACGAGCGAAGTGGCCGAAAACTCCGGAAATCCCGACTATCTCAAGTATCGGGTATTGTCGACTTAGTGCCTATGGGGCTAAAGTCGTCATTCTCCTAACAATACACGTTCAACTGGTTTCACCCACACAATGAAAAACGCCGGGTTAACCAGGAGTCTCACAACACGCGAGTTTCGCAAGTGACGCGGAAATAGGCTTTATCGTCAAAGAGAACCATAGGCATAGTATCGAAAGTTGTGCGAGTGTCTCACGTCTCGCGTATTACGCACATTTAGGGTATATAAACAAGTAACAAGGCGGGGAGCGGACTCATTCTATTCTCATCGTTGGCTGTTGACGGTCGCTGGTTTTTGGGCATACACCTTTCCGGTGAGGTTTAATTTTTGTTGGGCCGGGATCTTGACGCCACGCCGTAGTGCGCGGTTGGGCAGATAGATTCTGGCCATGGGAATATTTTAGTTTGTTTTATTTCGTGGGGAAATTGACGCGTTTGTGTGGCCGAGGTTTCGTCGCTAAGCTAATGCATAGCCGGGAAACCTACGCTACTACTGTTAATGTGTTACGTTTTCTTTGGTTTAATATCAAGTTGTTCTATTATAATTTAAGCCAGCTAGTCAACTGGGCGACAGTTGCCCAACAAGTTGGACAGTAGCCTAGCGGTGGTAAACGCTGTGCAGCTTGGAGCTATGTTAGTTCCGGGTCTGTGGGTGGCTCGGCGTTACTTCTTTAACAACATAAGTAACGAACTATCCCACACGTCTTCTCGGTGTCCAGCTGACGATCTGAAGCATGGCTGGCACGATTGAAGGCTCAGCACAGGAGGTTACTCCGCTTGCGGAAGTCGTCAGTATCCGGGGAGACGGTCTTGTTAAATATATTTATATATCCAATTTATATACACAATAGGGAGTTCTACTAACACCGCCAAGCTCTCGAGCGTGTTGGGGGGAACGCACAACACACAGGTGTGTCAGGTTTCTAAATCCTAGCTTCGCCGGCTAGACTTTACAGCTTAAAGTAGGGATTTCACGGCCTTATTCGGAACTAAAACCAGACTCCTGGAATTAGTTGCGAATAATGCAGAGTAGGGATGGGAAGGGGTAGTGTTAGGTTAAATTCATACACAGGGATAATATTAGGCATTTAGGATGGGTAATATTTCTGTAAGTGAAGTGTTTTATTTCCAGGATCACAGTAGGGATTCTTTTAGTGTTTGAAGTGTTTCAGTCGCGGAATAGTTATAGCTCCGATGGCAGAGAAAGAAGTGTCTTCAGTATACGTGTGTAAAAGTGTTAAGTGAATAGTGAGATAAGTGGATTCTTAAGCAGCTAGCCTTTAGGGATTTAGCATAGGCCTGGTAGGGACCTAGTTACGGTGAGGCTGAGAATGCCGATCCTAGTGTGGTATATTTAAAATGATCAGTGTACGTTGTGAATAGGAGGTGGGCATATACCCAGAGTATTGGGACATGTCTACTAGGGACTGATGTCTAGCAGAGCCGTACATCAGACGTTTTCCACAATGGGTAGCTGAACGCTCATGACGTGGTTAACTCGTTTTCTAATAAGGGGAATTCGGTGGGCTACGTGTTACGGTTCGGCATTTTTGGCTTCAACGGGAGCTAGGCATGCTAGTGATAGGGCTTAGAGCCGCTAGGAGTGATAGGGTTAATAAGGCATCAGCGCCTTCAGTGGTAGTGTAGACTAGAGATGCCCGCGAGTATCTGAGTGGCCGAGCAAAACAGCTTACCCTGTTTTGCGAAGCTAGATTATTTAGTTCGTTGTAGAATATGACCTTACCCCACCCTCTTGGGCTTGCTGACAGTGACAGTAGCTAAAATGGCACGTCACAACATACATATATGACCAAGGATAACTTTAGCTAGAATAGGGTAGTCAGAGTGTAGTGCTTAGACTAGCAGGTATCCTTGGCTTAGGAATTTCAAAGTGCTGTGGTGGGAGATTTGCCCTCCTTCGACAACACGCCCCGTCAGCAGGTGCCAAAAAGCGGTCTTATCAGGAATGGTCGGGGATAAATTATCTATACAAATATAAAACCTTATTTCCAAGCGCTAGGGCCGATAGGAACAGCTAAGAGAGAAGTCGGTTAGTTGAGCTACGTAACGCTCTAAGTTTCATAATAATAGGACCATTACAACGACTAGTACAGGCAGAGTAATCTTTAGGCTCCTCTCAAATAGGCTAGTCCTAAGTAAAACCCTATTAGAATTAGTTTCAAGCATGTATTTTAATGATACAAGCTGCTAGCGCAGCCCAATCTTAGTTAGGTAGCGTTTAGGTCAACTGAGTAGCGATGTGTGTAAGGATAGAGTAGATCGCGAATATTAGAAGAGATGAAGAGTCCAACGATCCTACCAGCTTCACATTAAAGTTCAGGGGTTGCTTACGGTTCACAACACTAATAGGGTTCTACCATAGACGATCACAAGGCCAAATCACTTTCATAAAGCTCGTTTTTCTCAAAGCGACTTCCGTAAAGTTTAGTAAGTTTTCACGGGGTGCGGTAGCTTAGTGGGGTTGCAGGGGCATTTAGCAGAGGGGGTTAATGTTGAGAGGGGCGTACGTTACAATATACCTAACTTTTTTGCTTCTTTTGGCCTCAGAACTACGGTGTTAAAAGAATTTGGTATACTTAAGTTACACCGTGTATACAATAAAACACACTATTTTATCTTTCGGGAAAATTCGCCGAGTTTTTTTTTTCAATATTGGGTGTGCGGTATATGTACTTTAAGTATATGTTGAACTAACTTACTCAAAGTAAATACTAAGTATTATTTTTATTACACACTAATACTCACTACTACTACTATTATTTTCACTTGTTTAAATATTACACAAGTATCAAGACTAATTAGTGCCCTATCTTCAGTGTTATCATATACCGATTTACAGACAAAAAATTAAAATTGCTGGTGCAGACTTATGCTAGTCAGACTCTAGATGTCTTAATCAAAATTAGTTTCAAAATTATTCTAAACATTCAGCTAACTGAGCCTTCCGGGTCTCAAGTGTCCCTCGCTATTCAATACGATGGAATCCGCAAAATTTCCAGTGTGGCATCCCCAGTCTTTATGACATCCACCCATAGAACGTCTGGCCTCATAGGAAATATCCTAAGGGCTTTGCCCACATACTGTGAGATTGCGGGTTTGGAGGATGCCAAAAATGCTTTTAAAATTGCTTGGCTAAGCTGTGATAATGTTAACTGTAATTTAAATTATAATTCTGTACTGAATAGCAGTGTATCCCTCGCCAAATACGGGTACTTTCCTGGATCCGACCTGCCGTTGACTGGACTTCGACTCGGAATCACGGTATGTACCCCACATATGTATATGCTCTTGTGGCACAGACGTGGACCGACTGGAACATGTGTTGTTAATAAAGTGCAGGCGGTTTTTAAGACAAGTCACCGTCAATGCGCCTGCTCTTCTGGAGCCGACTGGCATAGTCAGATGGTAATAGACCTGACGTCCTTAGTTCCTTGGAGCTTGGGACGGTGTGGGATGCTATCTGTGTAGACACACTGGTACCGTCTCACCTCCAACTGACTACAGTATTTAAAAACAATTGCAGCGGCGGCAAACGCCGGAATTCCAAAGTGTAATAAATACAAAGGCCTCGGCAGAGAGTACAATTTTGTACCTTTTGCGTCTAAACTCTAAGTCCATGGGGTCTCAGCGGCGGCGGCATTCATTTAGTGAAATTGCGAAGCGTCTGGTTGACGTAACCTGTGGCCGGGGAGCTGCTGACTTCCTCGCTCAACGTATTAGCGGGTGTATGACGGTTGCCATTTTCTCATTATCGTCGTGGATACGCCCGTTACTCTCGCACTTGCATACTTGTCAGAACGTGATGAATATCTTATCCATGGCGATAAGTGATAAAACAGCAACCATCATAGGCCCGCAGCATTGCGATACAGCGAGGAAATACCAACAGCATCCTCGGTACAATGCCTCAAAGCAAGGCTTGTTTTAGTTTTTTTATATTATTTCTGTTAAGTTTAGTGTTCTTGTTTTAGAACATAAATAAATGAAAAAAGCAAAATTTCAAAAATGGCACTTGTTTTAAATTTTAAATCCAATGCCTGCAAGGGAAAGATTTAATCGCATATAATACATGCGATTAAATCGTTCTCAAAGATAATTTAATATACTATTTGTTCAGTCTCACAAATAAATAACTATGTTTCATAGAAAATATACTTTTCCGTAAACTAAATCAAAGATTACGAAATACTACGTTATGATACTTTATTGTAACCTATTTAAAAGACAAATCCTTTGCAAACAAAAGTAAAGTAGCAGAAAAATATGTTACAATTGGTTATACATACTACAGATGTGCTTTGCACGGCAAAACAAAGGTCATATTTTTGGTTCGATAGCAGCAAAACCGTCATGTTCGTGCCACTGAGGTGAAAGAAGTATTATCTAGCCCGTTTAGAGGGAGCAAATCTCGATGGGTATTGTTTCTATGGTTTATCGGGTCGCTGATTACAAAAACAACTATGATTTTAAAATCCAACGTGGAAAACGTGAAATACCATCTCCCCTGTTGGGGTGCGATGGGGTTGAAATGTCTATATATCAATATGGGTGTCGTTATCGTCGTAATAGCATCGATTTTGAAATTTAATATTGTGAACATGAAAATTCTAGAATTTTTGTGCCAAATGGCAATTCAATCGGTCCAGTAGTTTCTAAGCAAATCAGTTGTTAAAAACTGCCCCCCCCCCCTCTCTTATGTAATCTCCCCCTGCAAACCCCACTAAACTACCGCACCCCGTGAAAACTATGACTAAACTTACTAGAGTCGCTTTGAGAAAAACGAGCTTTATGAAAATGATTTGGCCTTGTGATCGTCTATGGTAGAACCCTATTAGTGTTGTGAACCGTAAGCAACCCCTGAACTTTAATGTGAAGCTGGTAGGATCTTTGGACTCTTCATCTCTACTAATATTCGCGATCTAATCTATCCTTACACACATCACTACTCAGTTGACCTAAACGCTACCTTACTAAGATTTGGCTGCGCTGGCAGCTTGTATCATAAAAGTACGCGCCTGAAACTAAATCTATTAGGGTTTTACTTAGGACTAGCCTATCTGGGAGGAGTCTAGAGATTACTCTGCCTGTACTAGTCGTTGTAATGGTCATAATAGTGTAAAACTTAGAGCGTCACGTAGCTCAACTAACCGACTTCTCTCTTAGCTGTTCCTATAGGCCCTAGCGCTTGGAAATAAGGTTTTATATTTGTATTGATAAATTAACCCCGACAATACCTAATAAGACCGCTTTTTGGCACTTGCTGACGGGGGCGTGTTGTCGAAGGAGGGCAAATCTCCCACCACAGCACTTTGAAATCCCTAAGCCAAGGATACCTGCTAGTCTAAGCACTACACTCTGACTACCCTATTCTAGCTAAAGTTATCCTTGGTCATATATATATATGTTGTGACGTGTGGCGTGCCATTTTAGCTACTGTCACTGTCAGCAAGCCCAAGAGGGTGGGGAATGGTCATAGTCTACAACTAACTAACTAATCTAGCTTCGCAAAATAGGGTAAGCTGTTTTGCTTGGCCACTCAGATGCTCGCGGGCATCTCTAGTCTACACTACCACTGAAGGCGCTGATGCCTTATTAACCCTATCGCTCCTAGCGGCTCAAAGCCCTATCACTAGCATTCCTAGCTCCCGTTAAAGCCAAAAATGCCGAACCGTAACACGTAGCCCACCGAATTTCCCTTATTTGAAAACGAGTTAACCACGTCATGAGCGTTCAGCTACCCATTGTGGAAAACGTCTGATGTACGGCTCTGCTAGACATCAGTCCCTAGTAGACATGGCCCAAAACTCTGGGTATATGCCCACCTCCTATTCACAACGTACACTGAACACTTTAAATAACCACACTAGGATCGGCATTCTCAGCCGCACCGTAACTAGGTCCCTATCAGGCCTATGCTAAATCCCTAAAGACTAGCGGCTTAAGAATCCACTTATCTCACTATTCACTTAACACTTTTACACACGTATACTGAAGACACTTCGTTCTCTGCCATCGGTGCTCTAACTATTCCGCGACGGGAACACTACAAACACTAAAAGAATCCCTACTGTGATCCTGGAAATAAAACACTTCACTTACGGAAATATTACCCATCCTAAATGCCTAATATTATCCCTGTGTATGAATTTAACCTAACACTACCCCTTCCCAGCCCCACTCTGCATTATTCGCAACTAATCCCAAGAATCTGGTTTTAGTTCCGAATAAGGCCGTGAAGTCCCTACTTTAAGCTGTAAAGTCTAGCCGACGAAGCTAGTATTTAGAAACCTAACACGTCTGTGTGTTGTGCGTGCCCCCTGATACGCCCGAGGGCTCGGCGGTATCAGTAGAACCCCCTATCTATCTAAATATATAAAAGAAGAAACTGACTGACTGACTGACTGACATATCAACGCACAGCCCAAACCGCTGGTCCTAGAGATTCCAAATTTGGCAAGTAGGTTCCTTATTAGGTCTAGGGGTGCACTAAGAAAGGATTTTTCAAAATTCAACCCCTAAGGGGGTGAAATGGGGGTGCGAAGTTTGTATGGGGAAACAAGATTAGTTGGACTATTTTATTTGAAACTTCACAGGAGTATTTCTAACGATAAATGAGTAAATACGTGTTTCAGGTTTTTTGAGAAATCAACCCCTAAAAGGGGGAAAGGTAATGACAAATTCTGAAAATCGACATGGGTATTGTTTTTATGATTTACCGGGTCGCTGATAATGAAAACAACAATGATTTTAAAATCTCACGTGGAGGACGTGAAATACCATCCCTCTGTTGGGGTGCGAGGGGGATGAAATGTCTAAATATTAATATGGGTGTCGGTTTTATGGTTTTTTGGGACGTTAATTACGAAAATGGCATCGGTTTTGAAATTTAATACTGTGGACATGAAAACTTTTACAAGTTTGTGCCAAATTTCAAGAAATAACTGACTGACTGAGTGACCAACATATCAACGCACAGCGCAAACTGCTGGTTCTAGAGATTCCAAATTTAGTATGTAGGTTCCATATAAGGTCTTGAGGTGCATTAAGAAAGGAATTTTGAAAATTCAATCCCTAAGGGGGTGAAATGGGGGTCCGAAGTTTGTATGGGGAATCAAGATTAGTTGAATTATTTTATTCGAAAGTTCACAGGAGTATTTCTACCGATAAATGAGTAAACATGTGTTTCAGGTTTTTTGAGCAATCAACCCTTAAAAGGGGGAAAGGTGGTGACAAATTCCGAACATCGATATGGGTATTGTTTTTATGGTTTATCGGGTAGCTAATTACGAAAACAACAATGATTTTAAAATCCCACCTAGGTAAAATTTGTGAAAGTGGCGGCCATATTGATTTTCTTTTTTTCGTCCCGATTTCGTTCATAATCGATATCTGAGCGTCCGAGAGGTCTCTTAATACGAATCTGAGGTAAAATTTGGCACTCCATACTTGCCTGTATGCAAAAAAGTTTAATGTGGCTGTGGTGTATCTATGGATTTGCTTTTAAAAACGACATAGAGGTTTCGATATTTTTTTTCAATGTAATCAACCTTTAGATTTTTTTTAATCGTGTGGCATTTATTTACGAACCTTGAGATTGCCAGTTTCTGTTGCACTTTTAGCACCAACTAAAGGTCACGTGTAGGGTAACGGTGGGTAATCCCTACGGACGTGGTGCAACTTCGACCCCCCTTTGTCAAGTGAGTGGGCAACTTGACTGTTAGAAGTTCGCAAGCCGCTCGAAGGCCTCTAACTTGGCTAAACGATTGCAGCCAAGATCAACGGCTTAGCGTGCCTTCCAAAGCACGAGAGTCAGTTAGTAACCACTCAAAGCGGTCTTCCATCCAAGAACTTACCTGCGCCCGCATTGCTTAACCTCGCACACCGCACGCGGTAGGCGGGTGCCGCTGGGCCACGATCGCTCTAGATTCTTGATAGTTTGTGCCAAATTGCAATTCAATCGGTCCAGTAAAAGCAACTTGGTTGTAACAGACGGACTGACAGTAAGGAGTGCGAATGGAAGTGAGGCCAAATTTTTTTTTTGGATGATCCAACAGGAACTGGCTAAACCTACCTAATAAATTAAATTTTAGGAAAAATAAATGTTACACGTGATATTGAATTAACCGTATTTCTGTTATTCAAAGGACCAGAGTTTTTGACCGCTGCGCGCGTCTTGGTCGTTTACAGACCTATTGGTGTAACTGTAGTACACAAATACTTTTACTAAGGGCCATTTAAGACATGCTTTTATTTCATCGGCCCTTTCCCCTTCGACCTCTCGGAAATGTATGATACTAGGTTTCGATCCTTATTTTTGCCAAAATCAAATGAAATTCGACAGTTTGCCAGTTCTCAGAATGTATACTGACTTTTCATCTGTTCATCTGTTAATGAATCACAAACACCAAACTTCGTATACCGAAACCCCCAGAATGTAACAACTACTTTTCTGGAGACCGCATCTAAATCGGTTCAGCCAAACGCGAGATAATCGTGGATAAACATACAAATCTGTTTTTTGTAGACGGTTAAAAATTTCGCTTAGTACGCGGGCGAAGCCGCGGGCAAATGCTAGTTTAAATATATAAAAGAAGAAACTGACTGACTGACTGACTGACTGACTGACATATCAACGCACAGCCCAAACCGCTGGTCCTAGAGATTTCATATTTGGCACGTAGGTTCCTTATAAGGTCTAGGGGTGCACTAAGAAAGGATTTTTCAAAATTCAACCCCTAAGGGAGTGAAATGGGGGTATAAAGTTTGTACGGGGAAACAAGATTAGTTGGACTATTTTATTCGAAACTTCACAGGAGTATTTCTAACGATAAATGAGTAACCACATGTTTCAGTTTTTTTGAGAAATCAACCCCTAAAAGGGGGAAATGTGGTGACAAATTCTGAAAATCGACATGGGTGTTGTTTTTAAGGTTTATTGGGTCGCTAATAACGAAAACAACAATTAATCTTAAATCCTACGTGGAGGACGTTAAATACCATCCCCCCTGTTGGGGTGCGAGGGGGATGAAATGTCTAAATATTAATATGGGTGTCGTTTTTATGGTTTTTTAGGACGTTAATTACGAAAATGGCATCAATTTTGAAGTTTAATATTGTGGTAATGATAACTTTTGAAAGTTTGTGCCAAATTGCAAGAAATAACTGACTGACTGAGTGAGTGACATATCAACGCACAGCCCAAACTGCTGGGTCTAGAGATTCAGAATTGAGTATGTAGGTTCCATATAAGAGGTGCATTAAGAAAGGATTTTTCAAAATTCAACCCCGGGGGGCGGGGGTGAAATGGGGGTCCGAAGTTTGTATGGGGAATCAAGATTAGTTGGACTATTTTATTCGAAATTTCACAGGAGTATTTCTAATGAAAAATGAGTAAATATGTGTTTCAGGTTTTTTGAGAAATCAACCCCTAACAGGGGGAAAAGTGGTGACAAATCTGAAAATCGATATGGGTATTGTCTCTATGGTTTATCGGGTCGCTGATTACGAAAACAAAAATGATTTTAAAATCCCACGTAGAGGACGTAAAATACCATCCCCTCTGTTGGGGTGCGAGAGGTTGAAATGTCTAAATATTAATATGGGTGTCGTTTTTATGGTTTTTTGGGCCGTTAATTTCGAAAATGGCATTGATTTTGAAAGTTAATACTGCAGGCATGAAAATTTTTAAGAGTTTGTGCGAAATTGCAAGAAGAAGCTGACATCAACGCACAGCCCAAACTGCTGATTTGAGAGATATCAAATTTGGCATGTAGGTTCCTTATAAGGTCTAAAGGCGCATGAAGTGCCGTGAATTCCCTATGAATATACGACCTTTCTTGAATCAATGTTGTCACGTGACGCAGGTACCTGTCTGCCACGTTCAATACTAAAGTAATTTCGATTAAAGTTTCGACTAAGCTTTTCACTGAAGCTTAAAGTAAAGTTGGTATTACATGTAAGTTGGGTTGGAAAACACTAATGAAAATATACCTAGCTGTAACTCTAACCATTAAAAGCTTAATTATCGACCTTATTACTATGAGACAGGGACGGGTATGAAAATAATGTTCCGGCTGCGCTTGGGGAGATATTGTAAAATCTTAAAGACTATCTGGGTTTTATGCGTGCCTAGTAACTAGACGGCTAAAACAGCGAGTAAATCCTCAGAGCTGACGTAGGTAATGTAGCAAACAAACTTAAACCTTATTATCAATGGAGATCGTCATCGTCAGGTGGTGCGAGTGATCTTAATCACAATGACGTCGGTACGCGGACTAATGCAAGCGCACAACTACATGCAAGTAAATATTATTCACTGTTGAAAGACAAAGACAACGTGCGAGGACAATACATCAAATGACTATCGACCTTATGAGTAACGACGAAGGGTAGAAAGCCGTAGATTTTAGGTCGCTCGACGCTAAAATATTAATTGTCAAAGCCTTCTCACGGTTATGCGACCCAGGTACGTTGATGTCCCTAACCACGATATAATGGCAGGCGGGTCAAGAACGCTGGTTTATACAAGGATTTATACTGCAAGGGATAGTGATAATGTATGCATAGTTCAAAATATGTTGGACGTTTGAGTACATCCGGTCTCTCTGAACGAGCGAAATGGCCGAAAACTCCGGAAATCCCGACTATCTCAAGTATCGAGTATTGTCAACTTAGTGCCTATAGGGCTAAAGTCGTCATTCTCCTAACAATACACATTCAACTGGTTTCACCCACACAATGAAAAACGCCGGATTAACCAGGAGTCTCACAACACGCGAGTTTCGCAAGTGACGCGGAAATAGGCTTTATGTAAACGGGCTAATCGAGGCACTCAGCAGGACACATGTCGGCTGCCATATAGATGGAGTGTGTGTTAATAACATAAGTTATGCAGACGATATGGTACTGCTGAGTGCGTCGGTGTGTGGATTGCGAAGGTTGCTCGTAATGTGTGAAGCCTATGCAGCAAGGCATGGACTCAAATATAATGTTACTAAAAGCCAGTACATGGTATTTGAGAGCGGTCGCAAAAGTACAAGTGCGATTCCTCCCATTCGTATAGAGGGCATCCCTGTAAATAGAGTGAATCAATTTAAATATCTAGGTCATGTGGTTGCGACTGATCTCAAAGACGACCTGGATATCGAAAGGGAGCGAAGGGCCCTATCCGTCCGGGCGAATATGATCGCACGCAGGTTTGCGGGGTGTTCAAGGGAGGCGAAGGTTACGTTGTTTCGGGCCTTTTGCACTTCCCTTTACACCTGCAGCCTGTGGGCGCGGTATACGCAACGGGCCTATGGGGCCCTTCGGGTCCAATATAATAATGCGTTCCGGGCGCTGATGGGGCTGCCTCGCTACTGTAGCGCATCAGGGATGTTTGCGGAGGAGCGTGTCGACTGTTTCTATACGACCATGCGCGGGCGCGCTGCATCCCTGCTGCGCCGGGTGCGAGGCAGTCCCAACACCGTCCTGCGCATGTTAGCGGACAGGCTAGACTGCGACTACATGTCGCACTGTGAGGGTCTGCATTCCCCTACTAGTGTGATACTGTGGTGAATTAATAATAATAATAATGAATGAAAATTGTCTATTCCTAGTACTAACAATAATTTTAATTTTATTTTTTCTCTTCAAGTCGTACTAACATAATATGTGTCCATAGTTACACGAAATAAATGCTTTTTATTTTTATTTATTTATTTTATCGTCAAAGAGAACCATAGGCATAATATCGAAAGTTGTGCGAGTGTCTCACGTCTCGCGTATTACGTACATTTAGGGTATATAAACGAGTAACGGGGCGGGGAGCGGGCTCATTCTATTCTCATCGTTGGCTGTTGACGCACGCTGGTTTTTGGCATACACCTTTCCGGTGAGGTTTAATTTTTGTTGGGCCGGGATCTTACGCCACGCCGTAGTGCGCGGTTGGGCAGATAGATTCAGGCCTATAGGAATATTTTAGTTTGTTTTATTCCGTGGGGAAATTGACGCGCCGAGGTTTCGTCGCTAAGCTAATGCATAGCCGGGAAACCTACGCTACTACTGTTAATGTGTTACGTTTTCTTTGGTTTAATATCAAGTTGTTCTATTATAATTTAAGCCAGCTAGTCAACTGGGCGACAGTTGCTTAACAAGTTGGACAGTAGCCTAGCGGTGGTAAACGCTGTGCAGCTTGGAGCTATGTTAGTTCCGGGTCTGTGGGTGGCTCGGCGTTACTTCTTTAACAACATAAGTAACGAATTATCCCACACGTCTTCTCGGTGACCAGCTGACGATCTGAAGCATGGCTGGCACGATTGAAGGCTCAGCACAGGAGGTTACTCCGCTTGCGGAAATCGTCAGTATCCGGGGAGACGGTCTTGTTAAATATATTTATGTCATATTTATATACACAATAGGGCGACCTATTTACCGCTTCCTAGCCTGCGGGTGCGGTGGAGGGGGTCAATTACACGGCCATAGCGTTTTATTATCAGGTCTGCCGCCTGAACTCAGCAGTGTAGAGTAGGGACTTCACATCCTTATTCGGAACTAAAACCAGATTCTGGGATTAGTTGCGAATAATGCAGAGTAGGGCTGGGAAGGGGTAGTGCTAGGTTAAATTCATACACTGGGATAAGGTTAATAGGCATTTAGGATGGGTAATATTTCTCTAAGTGAAGTGTTTTATTTCCAGGATCACAGTAGGGATTCTTTTAGTGTTTGCAGTGTTCCAGTCGCGGAATAGTTAGAACACCGATGGCAGAGAACGAAGTGTCTTCAGTATACGTGTGTAAAAGTGTTAAGTGAATAGTGTCATAAGTGGATTCTTAAGCTGCTAGTCTTCAGGTATTTAGCAGCCTGATAGGGACCTAGTTACGGTGAGGCTGAGAATGCCGATCCTAGTGTTGTATATTTAAAGTGATCAGTGTACGTTGTGAATAGGAGGTGGGCATATACCCAGAGTATTGGGCCATGTCTACTAGGGACTGATGTCTAGCAGAGCCGTACATCAGACGTTTTCCACAATGGGTAGCTGAACGCTCATGACGTGGTTAACTCGTTTTCAAATAAGGGAAATTCGGTGGGCTACGTGTTACGGTTCGGCATTTTTGGCTTCAACGGGAGCTAGGCATGCTAGAGATATGGCTTAGAGCCGCTAGGAGTGATAGGGTTAATAAGGCATCAGCGCCTTCAGTGGTAGTGTAGACTAGAGATGCCCGCGAGCATCTGAGTGGCCTAGCAAAACAGCTTACCCTGTTTTACGAAGCTAGAATAGTCGTAAAGCTGTAAGGATAGCGCGTCTTGCCCCATCCTACTACTCTTGCTGGCAGCGTCAATAGCTAAAAATAGCACGTCGCAACATATACAACCAAGGATAACTTTCGCAAGATTAGGGTAGTCAAAGTGTAGCGCTTAGACTAGCAGTTATCCTTGGTTTAGGAATTTCAAAGTGCTGTGGTGGGAGACTTGCCCTCCTTCGACGACACCCCCCCGTCAGCAAGAGGCAGAGAGAGACGCTTACAGGTGTGGTCAGGGATAAATTACCAATTCAAATATAAAACCTTATTTCCAAGCGCTAGGGATTATAGGAGCAGCTAGGTGAGAAGTCGGTTAGTTGAGCTACGTAACACTCTAAGTTTTACATTAATAGGACCATTACAACGACTAGTTCAGGCAGAGTAATCTCTAGGCTCCTCTCAAATAGGCTAGTCCTAAGTAAAACCCTATTAGAATTAGTTTCAAGCGTGTACTTTAATAATACAAGCTGTCAGCGCAGCCCAATCTTAGTTAGGTGGCGTTTAGGTCAACTGAGTAGCGATGTGTGTAAGGATAGATTAGGTCGCGAATATAAGTAGAGATGAAGAGTCCAACGATCCTACCAGCTTCACATTAAAGTTCAGGGGTTGCTTACGGTTCACAACACTAATAGGGTTCTACCATAGACGATCACAAGGCCAAATCATTTTCATAAAGCTCGTTTTTCTCAAAGCGACTCTAGTAAGTTTAGTCATAGTTTTCGCGGGGTGCGGTAGCTTAGTGGGGCTTTTAGCAAGGGAGTTAATATTGAGAGGGGGGCGTACGTTACAATGTATTGTAAGTGGTTTTATTATTCAGTGCCGTCCGATACGATTTCGACAAAAATCGATATTTAGGCGTCCGAGAGGACTCTTAATACGAATCCTAGGTAAATATTGGAAAAACTGGCGGCCATATTGCTTTTCTTCATTTTCGTCCCGATTTCGTTCAAACTAGTAATCTGAGCGTCCGAGATGTCTCTTAATACGAATCCGAGGCAAAATATGGAAAAAGTCGCAGCCATATTGATTTTCTTCATTTTCTTCCCAATTTCGTTCAAAATCGATATCTGAGCGTCCGAGAGATCCCCGAATACGAATCCGAGGTAAAATTTGGAAAAAGTGGCAGCCACATTGTTTTTCGTCATTTTCGTCTCGATTTCATTCAAAATCGATATCTGAACGTCCGAGAGGTCCCCCTTATACAACACCGAGGTAAAATTTGAAAAAAGTGGCGGCCATATTGATTTTCTTCATTTCCGTCCCGATTTCGTTTAAAATAGAAATCTGAGCGTCCGAGATGTCTCTTAATACGAATCCGAGGTAAAATATGGAAAAATTCGCAGCCATATTGATTTTCTTCGTTTTCTTCCCGATTTCGTTCAAAATCGATATCTGTGCGTCCGAGAGGTCTCTAATACGAATCCGAGGTAAAATTTGGAAAAAATCGCAGCCATATTGATTTTCTTCATTTTCTTCCCGATTTCGTTCAAAATTGATATCTGAGCGTCCGAGACGTCTCTTAATAAGAATCCGAGGTAAAATTTGGAAAAAGTCGCAGCCATATTGATTTTCTTTATTTTCTTCCCGATTTCATTCAAAATCGATATCTGAGCGTCCGAGAGGTCTCTTAAAACGAAACCGAGGTAAAATTTGGAAAAAGTCGTAGCCATATTGATTTTCTTCATTTTCTTCCCAGTTTCGTTCAAAATCGATATCTGAGCGTCCGAGAGGTCCCCGAATACGAATCCGAGGTTAAATTTGGAAAAAGTGGCGGCCATATTGATTTTCTTCAATTCCGTCTCGATTTCGTTCAAAATCGATATCTGAGCGTCCGAGAGAATTCTTAATACGAATCCGAGGTAAAATTTGGTAAAACTGGCGACCATATTGCTTTTCGTCATTTTTGTCCCGATTTCGTTCAAAATCGATATCTGAGCGGCCAAGAGGTCCCCCTAATACGACACCGAGGTAAAATTTGAAAAAGTGGCGGCCATGTTGATTTTTTTCATTTCCGTCCCGATTTCGTTTAAAATAGAAATCTGAGCATCCGAGATGTCTCTTAATACGAATCCGAGGTAAAATTTTGAAAAAATCGCAGCCATATTGATTTTCTTCATCTTCTTCCCAATTTCGTTCAAAATCGATATCTGAGTGTCCGAGAGGTCCCCAAATACGAATCCGAGGTAAAATTTGGAAAAAGTGGCGGCCATATTGATTTTCTTCAAAGCCGTCTCGATTTCGTTCAAAATCGATATCTGAGCATCCGAGAGAATTCTTAATACGAATCCGAGGTAAAATTTGGATAAACTGGCGGCCCTATTGCTTTTCTTAATTTCCGTCCCTATTGCGTTCAAAATCGATATCTGAGTATCCGAGAGGTCTCTTAATACTAATCCGATGTAAAATTTGTGAAAGTGGCGGCCACATAGATTTTCTTTTTTCCGCCCCGATTTCGTTCAAAATCGATATCTAAGCTTCCGAGAGGTCTCTTAATACGAATCCGAGGTAAAAGTAGTCACTCCATACATGCCAGGGATTGTAAAAAAAGGATTGACTTTTAAAAACGACATAGAGGGTTCTTTATTTTTTTCCATTTAAATCAACTTTTAGATTAGTATTACATACTTGCAGCCCGACGCATACAAATAATTAACAAATATTTATTCTAAAATTAGGCACTCCATACATGCCAGGGATTGTAAAAAAAGGATTGGCTTTTAAAAACGACATAGAGGTTTCTATATTTTTTTCCATTTAAATAAACCTTTATATTAGTTATACATACTAGCACCCCGGCCCATACAAATAATTAACAAATATTTATTCTATCATCAATAGTTTTCTTAGCGCACGCGATGTAAAGAATATTTTAGTTACTTTTTTTTACAACATTACATTATTGGAGTTTTAGTAAGAATCCTTATTTTTTGAAAATATAATATAGCCCATGTCAATGTCACCCAAGAATAGTGTAGCTATTCAATGCAAACTTACAATCAAATCTTTCCTTTTTATAATATTTGTATAGATTAGCTGTCTAAGTCGTAAAAATTGGGTCCCCTCACTGTATATAATTTCCAAACTTTGAAGTTTAAGATTCTGAAAAAGATTGAGATGGTGCATATTAAGTAAATACTTTCAGCGACTTTTGGTTTCAACAAGAGATGTTTACAATTTTTTGAGATATCGTTGAAAAACAGTTTTGCCCAAACAAAAGGACTCACGTGCCGTGAGTTTCCTAGAGTTGTTTAAATGTTCTTCTTTGTGCGTAATCCGACACTTGGCCGGTTTTAATTTAATATTATGGACATGAAATTTTTTGATAGTTTGTGCCAAATTGCAATTCTATCGGTCCAGTAGTTTTAAAGCAAATCGGCTGTAACAGACGGACTGACGGACAGCCACACGTGAATAAGGAATAAGGGTATTTTTTTGCTTTTGAGGTACGGAACGAGCCCCGCATATCCTAACAGAGTTTTGGGTATGATTTAATAGCTTTAGAGGGGTTAGTCAGGACTAACTATGATTCATTAACAGATGAACAAAAGTCAGTATAAGTACGACCAAATAGTAAGGAGTGCGAAAGGAAGTGAGGCCAAATTTTACAGGGGGGCCTAGACACATCACCTATGTTGGTAAAGAGGTGATGCCAGACGGACTCCCCAATCTGATAATTTACGGAACTTCAGGGTAAACACGCTTGGCAGCCGTTAGGTTGTATGTACCCTGTCAGATTAACTGTAATCTGGTTAACGTTCTGGCTTTTACAACGAAATAAACAATGTACTATTATTAACACAAAGAAACTTAAGTAAAAATAACAAACACATCCTTTCGTCACTCCAAAGTCCTTGGTATAACGATAGGATTTCAACTAAAAATACTACAACACTAAACCCCACAAAATTAAACAAACTATAATATTAAGATAAAAAATCCCCTTATCATGCAGAGCGCTGCAGCATAACAGAGGATTTCCTACCCTAATCACTAGAAACCCACCGATAGATTTGTGCTACAAGCCAGAGGTATGTTGACAGCCCACCGCCGTATCGCAAAAAGACCCAACTGCAGTCCGCCGCTTGCTTTTATAGCCATTGACAAGTCGTTCGCGTCAAAATGCATATTCCCACCTAAGCACTTAATACGAACATCCGATACAACCTACTCTTACTCTACCAGTGTCCCCATTCCTACCAATCGACCGTAAACAACCACGCTATACCTTCCGCCGTTTTGCCCGACAGGACGTCACCGCGAATCCACAACTTTTACCCATTCCGACCGTTTTGCCGTCCAGAATAAAGAGAGCCCTCAACCTTAGCGATATCGATGCGTGCCAGGGTTCAAGTAACAGTGGCGCTGCCTGAACTAAAATTTCATGTTCTCGTGTTGTGAGAAAGGAAGTACCCTACGTATTTGCTAATGAAGTTGAAATTCGTCAACCGCCCGACAGATTGTTATGATTTTAGACTCATTATATAGGTCTGCTTATTTCTATGCATGGTTTGTATCTTATGTTCTTAGTTTGTATGACTAAGTGCCAAGTTGAGAATTCTTACTATTAAATATTTGCTTTTCGACCGAGCAAGCGAAGCGGGCGAAGCGTCTCCGTTTCAGCTTTCGACAAAACCCCCCCATATGTCTGTTTTAAATATTTTCTTTTGTTTTATAGTGCTTGTTCAATGGCAATGCTCAAGCTTATTTTGGAAACTTATTAAAGCATACGAAACTACTTAGCATTTACATATATGACATGGTTGTGCTTTCGCCAAGACTCCTATTTCCGACTATTTTCTTAATAATGCTTTCAACGGGGATACCGTGAATTTATCTGACTGTCCCTTGGAAAATATTTAAATATGGAAGTGACGGAGCGCAGTGGCGTTCTGTTACAAGACGGACTAACAGGCAGCCATACGTGATCCTATAAGGGTTCTATTTTTGCTTTTGAGGTATGAAACAAGCCCCGCGTATCCTAAAATGTATATTTTAAGTATGATGTGATAGCATTGAGGGGTTAGTCAGGAATAACTATAATTCATTAGCAGATGAACAAAAATCTGTACCTATATATGAGCAAATAGTAAGAAGTGCGAATGAAAGTGACGCCAAATTTTCTTTTTGGGTTCTCCAATGGGAACTGGCAAAACCTATTAAATTTGATTTTGGGAATAATAAGGGTTACACGTGATATTGCATTAGCTGTGGCTTCTTCGGCCGCAACACTTTAGCATGGCGGTCGGACCACCCACTCTGCCCAAGTTGCCACTTAACGTAACAAACGTAGAAACTCCGTTATGTAATACGATTTCGACTCGTATTTCAAAACTCAGGAAATTTGCAGAAGTACTGAGAAAAGCTAAAATTATTGTCTGAGATGAAAGAACTATGGCCCATCAAAAAGCTTTAGAAGCTTTAAATATAACTTTGCTAGACATACGCAGCAACAAAAGATTGATGGGTAGCTTGACTATATTGCTGGCAGAAAAAAATCATCAAACTCTACCAGTAGTTAAAACTGGTTAACGGTGATTAACCCGAAAAAGACGACATCTATCCCTACCGATCTGTGCACTACAGTAATAACAGTTGAAGATCTTATTTCCAAAAATTATCTAGACTTTGCGCTCATCCACCACCACCATGTGTACATATTACTGGACTCCTTTGAAGGAATCTGTTTTCCTTCAAAGGACTGCTTTGAAGGAAAACAGATTGTTTATAACTCAATAGATACCACTACGGTATGACGTATGACTGACGATGCAGTTAATTAACCAGGAGAGTTCTTGAACACTTTGAACCCACCGGGTCTGCCCTAACACAGGTTTTTAATACATGTGTCACATGTGTATGCACCTGTTATGTTACTAAGAAATTTAAAGGCACCCAAACTTTGTAACGGCACTAGGTTGCAAGTCAAGGCTTTGCACCGGAATGCAATTGAGGCCACTATTTTGACCGGACCTACTTAGGGAGAATCAGTGTTTGTACCGCTTATTCCGTTAATACCAAATGATCTTCCCCTTGATTTCAAAAGGCTCCAGTTTACCCTGGGCTCTGGCCACCAAAAATTGCACATTTGTAAAAAAGTCCATGTTCCCCTCACTAAATAAATTATAGCTATAAGTATGCACGCATGGAAAAGTACCGCGGGCTGCGCCCGGCGGCGTTGCAATCAGTTGATTACAGGACTTGACTAAGCGAGCACGTTGGTTTTCTTTCCGCCTCCTAACCTCAAAAATAACACTGGCTACGAAGGGTCGAACATCGCGCGTGTATAATTAGTTAATCATGGCAAAAGTATCCATCGGGTCCATCACGTCGTTCAACCATGAAGTGCAAGATTGGTCGATATACAGGGAAAGACTGGAGCAGTGGTTTTTAGCAAATAACTTGGAAGAAGCGGAAGATAAATCTAAAGTAAAGCGTCGCGCGGTTTTGTTAAGTAGTTTGTGCGAGAACACATACAAATTGGTGCGTGACTTGGCATTACCGGCTGATGTCACATCTCTGAACTACGATGCCGTTATTAAACTCCTGGATGATCATCTCAAAACGGTCAAGTGTGGATTCGCCGAGAGGTTTAAATTTCATTCGGCGTCACAACATGTGAACGAAGGTTTATCAGAGTGGGCGGCTCGAGTACGTGGACTCGCCGCTAACTGTGGATTCTCTGCAGCAGTATTAAATGAGACTCTTCGTGACCGATTTATCCTCGGTATGCAACCGGGTCCCGAACGAGACAAACTTTTTACCCAGTCGTTAGAGGAACTAACGTTAAGCAAAGCGTTAGAACTAGCAGAAGCAATAAGGTGCGCCAGGCAGGGTGCGTCTCAAGCTACTATTGGGGTGAATCCTAATTCGCAGGAACAGGTTACTTTACCCGTGCTCAAAATGGCAGCGTCATCGTCAGCGCGAGCGTCCGAGCCAGCACGGCGTGATAACATGTGTCCAGCGTGCGGGTACAAAGGTCACGAAGCGAGTACTTGCAAATTCATAAAATACAGGTGCAAAACTTGCGGTCAACGAGGACACTTACGCAGGATGTGCCAAAAAAATAGTGCGAAACACAATTTCATCGAGTTTTCAAGGGGATGAAGACATAAGTGATGATGGTAAGCGAGCCTTATTTCATATTAAATCTCTAAACGGTGAGCCCATGCAGGAGACCGTACTTGTGAATGGAATCAGTATACCGTTTGAGATAGACACGGGAGCTTCCGTAACGGTTTTGTCACATCATACCTACTCTACGTACTTCAGTGATATACCGTTACAATCATGCGACACAATTCTAAAAACCTATAATGGTAGCACCATTAAGACTTTAGGTATGGTATCTTTGCCTTTTACTTATAGGGGTAGCACTGCTAATATAACGGTTCATGTAGTTAAAGATCAGGGCCCTTCTCTCTTAGGGCGCGATTTTATTGCGTGTTTCAAACTCCAAATATCGGCCATAAACTCGTATAGCTCCTCAAGTACGCATCCACTCAGCGACTTAGCTACAAAATATCCGTACCTATTTTCTGGGGCTTTGGGCTGTTGCAAAGATGTCACTGTCAATTTAAAATTGAAACCTGATTCTAAACCAATATTTTATAAAGCCCGACCAATACCGTTTGCCCTTCGGGAGTTGGTAGAAAGCGAAATAGACCGATTAATAGGCCTTGGCATATTAGTACCAGTAACCTACTCCGAGTACGCCAGCCCCATTGTTCCCGTGCTCAAGCGGGATGGCAACATTAGAATTTGTGCTGACTACTCAGTCTCTCTTAATAAGCAGTTGGAGATTGAGAAATATCCTCTCCCTAGGATAGAAGAGCTATTCGCGAAGCTCCACGGCGGTCAACAGTTCTCCAAATTGGACTTATCTCGCGCTTATAATCAGCTGGTACTAAGCGATGAGTCACAGATGCTAACATGCATAAACACCCATAAGGGATTGTATAAATATACAAGGCTAGTATTTGGCTTGTCCAGTTCAGCTGCCATATTTCAGCGAACCATTGAGAGTCTACTAGCCGGAATTCCGGGGGTGCTTTTATTCCAGGATGACATATTGGTCACAGGAGAAAATCGTGAACAACATTTTCGCAGGCTGCAGGAAGTGTGTAAACGATTGCAGGACGCAGGCCTAGTGCTTCAGAGAAGTAAATGCTCTCTTTTCCAGGATTCCGTTACGTATTTAGGATTCACAATCGATCGCAACGGACTCCATAAATCACCAGACAAAGTAAAATCAATTTTAGAAGCCAAGACCCCATCAAACGTAACAGAATTGAAGTCTTTTCTAGGACTTGTAAATTATTACAGATCTTTTGTCAAGAATGCGTCGTCCATTTTAGCACCCTTGCATTCATTATTGCAAAAAAAGCCGTTTGGTCCTGGAACGCCACACACGAGGCCGCTGTGGCCAAGGTTAAACAAGTTTTAGCATCTGATGAAGTATTAGCTCACTTCAATCCCGACGCAAACTTGATCCTCACTGTGGACGCGTCGCCAACTGGCTTAGCAGCCATATTGTCTCAAGTTGAAAATGGTTCGTCGGAAAGACCAATATCATATGCGTCTAGGTCACTCACATCGGCTGAGAAATCGTACAGTCAGATACAAAAGGAGGCTACGGCAATAATCTTCGGTGTTCGTAAGTACCACCAATACCTATACGGCCGGTCCACTCCTTTTGTGTTGAGGACTGACCACAAGCCACTTCCTTCAATTTTCAACCCAAACAAGGGTATCCCAGAAGTTACCGCTAATAGGTTGCAACGCTATGCAATATTCCTGGCTTCGTATAACTTTAAAATAGAATATGTAAGTAGTGCCCATAATACTGCTGATTTTTTAAGTCGTTCCACGACGTGTCTTAACGACACTAACACTAATCCCGAACTAGATTTGCTAGACAAAGCAACTTATATACATTTTGTTTACGACGGTGCGCGTTTTCTTAACATAAACGACATAAAAAATTATACTAAGTCCGATCCATTGTTATCATCGGTAGTAAACAACGTGTTAAATGGATGGCCGAAGAAAAACGTTGATAAGAGTTTAAGTCCCTATTTTGACTGTAGACATGAACTCTCCTTAGAAAACGCGTGCTTAGTACGCGGTCATAAGGTAGTTATTCCAACGTGTTGTCGCAAACAAATAATAACAGAACTGCATAAGGGTCATTTAGGCAGCACGAAAATGAAGTCCGAAGCACGAAACCGGTTTTGGTGGCCGGGCATGTCAGCTGATATCGAATGTTTTGTTGCGTCTTGTGACGTGTGCGTAGGGTTGAGGCCGTCCCCTCCCCGCGCGCCTCTCGCCTGCTGGGAGTACCCTCCTGAGCCCTGGTTCCGTGTACATATCGACATGCTCGGTCCAATAAATAGCCGGTTATACTTAGTTATCGTTGATGCCTACTCGAAATGGGTAGAATGTTATGATATTTCTTCGGGGTCAAGCACACAGGTCGTTATTGAAAAGTTGTGCGATGTTATGGCCAGGTTTGGACTTATTCACACAATCTGTTCAGATAATGGTACTTCCTTTGTTTCCATGCAATTTAGGGAGTTCTGTAGACTGAACGGAATAGTGCATTTAACATCACCTACGTACAGCCCTATAAGCAATGGCCAGGCTGAGTCATATGTGAAGATAATTAAAAATGCCATTAAACGTATACTTATGTCAGGATACGGTAAAAAAGATTTAACTTGTAAGCTAAGTGAATTTTTATTTCACTATCGGAATTCCATTCACACCACAACGGGAAAATCTCCTGCAGAAATTTTATTTGGCTCAAAGTTACGTAGTAGATTAGATTTGTTAAAATCAAAACAACCATCTCCACTAAATGCAACACTCGATGAAATTGTAAAACAAAAACAGTGCTCGCAGGTTATTAATTACCGTGGAAACCGTGCAGTGAATTTTTTAGATAACGAATTGGTGTTGGTAAAGACTATTAAGGCTCAGAAAATGAGCTGGTTAAAAGGTGTTATAGTTAAAAGACTCGCTGCCACCGTGTATTTGGTACGCTTACTTAATTGTAACACTACGTTAAAAAAACATACGAATCAACTTTTAAAATACAAAGGGGAGAACGTTGCAAAAGGGCCCGAGAAAGAGAAAGGAAGTGTTGGACATTATTTGTGGGAGGAAATGGTGATGCCAGCCATTGTATTGTCACCGGTTTCGTCAACCTCTAGTCAGCCACCACCTATAGAGTCTTCTTCGACATCGGAAACCCCTGAAGTTCCTGGCCTAGTGGTCCCCGACTGCTGGGCCGACTGCGAGGACTCCACTCCGACGGACGCAAGCCAGGCCGCTGAGCCGCTGGCACCGCCGCCGCTGGAAGGCGCGTCGATCTTGACCGCGCCTACAGAGACGCCAGAAGCGCCGCCACAGAATTCCGCGCAGCAAACTTCTGGATCGTCGGACCAACCTTCTGAAGCGCCACTTAAACGACCCCGTAACATTGTCAATTACAAACAATTTTTTTAGAATAAGGGTGGAGGGGTGTTATAGCTATAAGTATGCACGCATGGAAAAGTACCGCGGGCTGCGCCCGGCGGCGTTGCAATCAGTTGATTACAGGACTTGACTAAGCGAGCACGTTGGTTTTCTTTCCGCCTCCTAACCTCAAAAATAACAAACTTTTATGTATTTCTGTTTTAAAATAACTTGTCGTGATTCATACAAATGCGTCCAAACAGACGCCAAGGCGCTGCCAAGCAACGACGCTGCTGCATATGCCTGTCCCTGTCTCGGGAGCGCACTGTGCGCAGACTCCGGCCGTCACTGCAAGCTGACTGACTCTGTCAACGTCACTTTTCCCAATGTTTATTTATATTCGTGACGTGATATTCCAGTTGGACTAATTTATGTTTTTATGCTTATTTTGTGCCTTTATAATATTAATTTCCTTGTTAAGCGTATATTTAAGCTTGTATATAAAAAGTATGTCACAACCAGGCGGTTCTGTCCCATCGTCCAGTGAAAGAGATGAAATTGTTGATTCATCTCAAAATTTAGTACAATGTTCTCTATGCTCCCAACCCAAGTATTTTAAAAATCAGCGTGGGCTGAGAGTATACCTGGGAAGAAAGCATAAAACTCCAGAAGACTCCACGATAACCACCCATGCTGACCTTCTAGTTGCCAGACCAAACGGTTGATATTTCAGTAATCTTAGGCTATTTGAAAAATAGCACTCGTGTAATCAAACGTGTTCCTCGAGGTGCTAGGTTATCGGTATCACAAAAACTTAACACAGATATACAAACCGTTATATCTGAAAATACATACCAGGCTAGGAAGCAACTTCTCACCTTCCCCTATCGAATCCTACACATATCTGACCCAAGTAAAGCTACATCTCTTACATCCAAAATAAAACATAACTGTCAACACCCCCATTCTCTCGAAGAGCTTCATGGAATAGCTCTTAAACATAACGCATCACTGTATAGAAACATTGAAAACAAAGTAGGGAAAGGTGATAACAGGGGAGCTGTCCGGCTCCTTTTTTCTACCGACTGCTTAGCCCCCAATAACCATGATACCCTCCTAGCTTTACAGAATAAACACCCACTGCCATCCATAAACCAAAACCTTCCAGGCCCACCTGATTCATCAACAATTCCTCTCACTACATCTACGGACGGAGTTCTCAGAGCTGTCATGACCTTCCAGAGTGGCTCAGCTGGTGGTCTAGATGGGTTAACCCCCCAACACCCCAAAGATTTACTTGGCCATAGCTCAGGTGATGCTGGCGAGTCCCTCCTCAAGGCACTGGCGGATCTGAGTAACCTCATGCTTGCAGGTAAAGTACGAGTACATCCCGGAATCACCAGCACACTATACGGTGCTAACTTATGCGCTTTAGTAAAAAAAACGGTAGTATTAGGCCATCGCCGTCGGTACAACGTATCGCCGTCTTGTGGCAAAAATGGCTGCGCTGCTGTATCTGACCCCCTAAGTCAGTGCTTCCAGCCGACACAATTGGGTTTTGGGTGTAAAGGGGGCTGTGAGGCAGCAGTCCACGCACTAAGAACCTACATTTCTCGAACCTCCGGGAAAGTAATTTTAAAGGTAGACGTCCAAAATGCATTCAACAGTGTTAACAGATCTTCTATCTTGGCACAAACCCGTGAAAAACTACCTCAAATTTACAACTTTATCTGGCAATGTTAAAGCGAACCTTCTAAATTACTTTTCAGGGAAAACCATTTATTTATTTATTTATTTATTTATGTACAAAACAGATTACACAGTATTACAGTGAGATACCAAGGCACTGTGAAATGCATCCAACATTTTTAAAGTTCTAGTGTTATACACGACTGAACGATTAAAAGTAATTACAATAATCTTAATAACTAACTGAGGACGGACGGTCATCCATCTCCTCACATAACCTCTTACATTCATCAGATATGATCTTCCAACTACTTGCAAAAACATCGCAGTCGGGTGCTGACTTGAGAAGCGCGTTTAGCATTTGCAAAGCGCGAACCAGTGGTGATTTCGTATACGCCACAGTGCGCGCCTTAGGAACTGCCAGTAAGTCGCGTTGACGTGGTCTAAAATTAAACTTTGACTGAGTTAGAGACGGCACGAAAAGGCGAACCAGTTGCGAGACCAGCTGAGGACAGTTCGAGTCCCCACGCAATATTCGGCACGCTCCAGTCACGAGCGCATAATTACGCCTCACTTCCAGAGAGTTAAAACCCAGTGTGCCGAGCAAAAACTTCGTCGGGTAAAGGAAGGGATAGTACCCATAGGTTTTTTTATATAAAAATCGCAGAAACGCCTTTTGGATTTTCTCCAGAAGCAAGGCGTAAGTGAGCTCGTGGGGGTTCCACACTACAGATGCTGCCTCCATTTTGCTCCTAACTAGAGCGGTGTAAACAACCTTAATGACAAAGGGGTTGTCAAATTCGCGAGCATTGCGGATAACAAATCCCAATCTCCGAAAGCAGTCGGTAGCTAAGGTTCTCATATGGCCATGAAAATTAAGGTGCGAGTCAAATATGACGCCCAGATCTTTGACAGTGTCAACGCGTTTTATTGATTCCGCTCCTAGCAGGTAATTGATATATAAGGGAGTACGAGCGCGGCCGAAAGACACTATGGAACACTTCTCAGGATGGAAAAGCAGTTTATTTGCAATACTCCATTGATAGATCCGGTTAATATCTTCTTGGAGCGATTCACAGTCAGATAGTTGCTGCACGCCGTAAACGAGCTTTAGGTCATCAGCATAAAGAAGACATCTGGCATATCTAGGGAGTGAAGCCAAGTCATTAATCATGACGCCGAATAAAAAAGGGCCTAAAATTGAACCCTGGCTTACTCCGGAGCGAGTGTGGTATCGATTGGAAACAAAGCATCCGTGCTGCACGTACTGCTGCCTGTCGCGAAGATAGCTAGCAAAAAATCGAAGCAGTATTGGCGAGAAGCCGATGTTACATAACTTCCTTAATAGTATGTCGTTATCCACGCGATCAAAGGCTTTTATAAAGTCAAAGTACAACACATCCACCTGTATTCCTTTATCCAAATGCTCAGAAATAGAGTCTACCAGGGTTAAGAGGTTCGTTTCGACTGATCGCCCTGGCCTAAAACCATGTTGTGAGTCACAGAGATATGGTTGTATTTGAGAGGCTACATGCTTGTATATGATCGATTCAAATAACTTTGCAATCGAGGAGAGAATCGCAATGGGTCGATAATTTTCAACATTGGTTGCATCACCCGACTTAGGAATCGGCCGCACCCGTGATACCTTCCACTGATTCGGGTACTCCCCAGTGCGTAGAGCTAGGTTGAAGATGTGAGATAAAGGCAGCACTAGCCAGTCTCTGCAGCCCTTTAGTATATACGCCGGAAAGGCATCGGGGCCCAAAGAGCTTTGGGGCTTTAGACGAGCTATGCCGGATTCCACGTCCTGAGGAGATATTGTGCCAATATGAATTAAATTAGCAGTATGTGTCGCATCCTGCTCAATAGTCTTGGTGTGGTCAAGTAAAGGTGCACAAGGAAGGAAAACACTTGAGAAAAAGTTCGCGAAAGCCTGAGCAGCCTCTGCACCCTCATGAGGCTTTCCATCGTGTAACACCCGATTTTCAAACCCCCCCTTGCATTTTAGGTTGTTTATATGTTGCCAAAAAGCACGAGGATTACCTGTTATGTTAGTCTGAACTCGGCTAACATAATCATCGTAAGTTCTTGACGTTCTCGATTTTATATCGGCCCTGAGTTTAGAAAAGTTGGCATATACTTCTCCGTCTCCAGTCAGTTTCCACTTACGGTGAAGAGAAGCTTTCCGTTTAATGTCTGAAATAATATCCGCTGTAAACCAAATCGGATACAGTCTGCTGGGCTTGCTAGACCTATTTTTCCTGGGTATGCACATATCGAAAATGCCGTACATCAATTTATAAAAGTGATCTACGGCGACATTGACATTTCGGGCTTCAAAGACGCCCGTCCAAGACACGTCGGCGATCAGTTGGCAAAGAAGCTCGTAGTTGCCCCTCGGAAAATTCCAATCACGACTCGCATCAAGATTACTAGGGTTAATCTTCGCAGGGCTACTTACGGTTTTCTTAAGCGGGATAGAAATTTCAAGAGGAGGATGATAAGAGTCGGCATATGGAACCAGGCTACCTTCCGGGACCTCACCAACCAAGACACCATGAGCGCGCTCTCGCACCAGCACCACATCTAGCACTCCTCCATGCGAATTCAACACTTCATTCATCTCAATAAAATCACAGAATGTCGTAAAATAACAATAGTAACTCAAGACACTAGTGGAAGCATACTTAGGGTTAAGGTTTAAGTCACCAAAAATTATGACCACACCGATAGAGTCAATAAATGATTCTATTTTTTGGAAAAACTGCATATATACATTTTCGGAAGAGTTAGGTGGAATGTATACTGCACACAAATGAAAAAGTGTTTCACCCACAACGAAAGAAGTCCACAGATCCTCCCCGTCGGCGGTTTCGAACTCTCGTCGCCGTCGCAGACTAATGCCTGGTCTCGCGGCAATCAGTACTCCTCCTCCCTGTCGACCGGTGACGCGATCCCGGCGTATGATACTCCAGGCTTCTCCCACCAGTTCAGCGTCCTCTACAGATGCCGACAACCACGATTCCGTGGCGACGACAATATCACTTTCGTGAGCAAGAACACTTTGTCTAAAAAACTTCAACTTGGTGTTGAGACCTCTTACATTTTGATAAGTAATGGTGATTGTGGGGCCGTTAGTAGGAGCTTGAGGTTCTTTTAGTTTGCTTGGTTTGCCCTCGAAAAAACCACGTCTTCACTCTTGCATTGTCAGGCCATATGTCCGCCGACAAACATTTATCATAATAAGCAACAGGAACACCCAGTTTGTACGACTTGTATTCCCCTTTCGACTGCAACTCCTCCACGGTACACGTGCCCTGCTCACAAAGCTGCTGCAGATATTCCCGGACTTCGTCCGCACCGGACAGCATATTCCACAGATGTATGTGTTTTCGGACCTCGACCGCTCTGAGAGTAGTAACATTTGGGCCTCCGGTGCAGCGTATGGATGTTGGTCGTCTCTGCTTCTTTTTTGCTGGGACCTCTCTTCGTGCCATAGATATAGTAGCGTCATTATCGTCCGTAGACGAATTGGCTGCTATGGGATCACTCTGCTGGGAGCCTGCAGGGCTGTTAAGGTTGACAGGTGGATCTGCTGGTGGAATTTCAGTCGGTGTCGTCACTGTCGACTTGCTGGGCAATGTAACTGAGTCCTTATCCTTTCGGCTCTTTTTTGCACGTTTACGTTTTGATTCATGCGTTTTCTCTAACTTACTATTTATATCAATCTCGTCACAACTCACAATAGGGTTTGGTAATACCGTTGAAGAGGTCGCAACATAGCGAGACTCAAGGGCACGTTCCAATGCCTCGAGTCTGCCGCTCATAGTCTCAACCTTATTCGTATATGTAGTAAGAGCGGATTGCAGCCTCCCGATGACAGAGACTGCATCCGTCAGCTGTTCGGTTAAATAAGTTATTTGCTCCCGAAGTAACATGATTTCCAAGGTCGTTGGCATAGACGTGGGCCCAACAGGTTCTGGCGACACCTGGAGGGATCGTCCAGGGGCAGGGTGTGGTGAGATGGAAGGCCCACCAGAGGACGGCTTCCTGAACGCTACATTTTTTATATTCACGGGAGTACCAACCGGCGTATCACAATTCCGGCCCCCTTTTCTGGCTGCACAGGCACATTCGGGACAAACCCATATTGATTTTTCGGCCTCTGAGAGGGATTTGTTGTTGCATGCGTAATGATATAATTTTCCGCATGTCTTCACCCTGCATTGCAAATACTCTGCACCAACAGATAAGTCTAACTGGCATGCATTGCATATCATACTGTCGTCCAGTGCCGATGCCATCCTAGTCGCTCGTTCGAATGCGATCGCAGTCAAAAGTACCAGGGCTCTAGAAAATGAACGGAGCCCTCACCGCTGTGCCGCGTAGCAGATGGCGCGTAGATGATGACGTCTCACAATCGCCAGCGCAGTACCAGGAACGCATAAGCGCACAACAGGCGGGAGCGTTAGGCGCAGCGTAGCAGATGTGACGTCGTAGCGGCGTAGCACTCACCCGGTCCGTAGCGCAGGCGTGACGTACCACAGCGGTATGGTAACTGTTGCACCTTCGAACTTATGCGCTCCTAATTTCTCACGTGAATTAAATGATGTATAATTTTCATTTATTCAATTAGTAACAATTTGCGCGGGGACTTAGACACGTCTACCTTGCGGGGGTCCGGGGGAAGAGGATCTAGGGAGGACCATCTCTCTTCGGCTGTAGGCTGCCAACAGGGCGACCCGCTTCGGCCAGCGCTCTTCAGCCTAGCGATCCACCCAATTATCACAAAGTTAAATTGTAAAGTAAAGGAGAGCGAAGTTCTGGAAGACCTTCGCGTTCTAATTGAAGATTTCCGCGGTATCGGTTAAGAATTGAATTTCTCTAAATGTGAACTTTTCTTTTCTGATGCATATAAAGACAAATAACTCGCTCTATCTAAATTCCGTCTCCTTGCTCCGAATATTAAAACTACAGAGAAAAGCTCACTTCACCTCCTTGGAGCGGGTGTTTTAGACGAATCATTTTCTGATTTTGTAGACAGTAAAATCCAAAATTTAAACGAAACTTCGGACCGCTTGTCCAAAATAAATACTCATGTAGCGTACACAATAATTCGATATTGTCTTTTCGTTCCCAAATTCACATTCATACTAAGATGCAGCCATTTTTGGAGATTTCACACTCTTTTAGACAAAATTATCCAAAACCTGTTAGTAACAGTAATAAATATCAATTTGGACGACCGGTCATGGACCCAGGCTTCCCTTCCGATAAGGCATTGTGGCCTGGGTATCCGAAAAATCTCTAGTGTATCACTCCCCGCATATCTGTCCTCGGTACACAGCTCACTAGAACTCTCTTCCAAAATTTTAACAACACCGCTCACCATCCCTTTTATGTCTGAGGCCATAAATGCCTGGACCACCGCTTGTCCGAGCACTGACCTGCCCAGAAACTTAATTTCTCAGCGACAGTGGGACGAGCCGCTCTGTAGGCTGGTACGGGATAATTTGCATCAAACGGCAACCAGTCTCCCAGAGCGCGCTCGGCTCCTTGCCGTCGCTGAGTGGGAATCCGGACAGTGGCTCCAAGCTCTGCCTTCCCCGTCCATCGGTACACTCTTGGACAACTCCACATTTCGCCTCTCCATCGCTCTTTGCCTGGGAGTGACCTGCGTTGCCCCACATCGCTGTCGCTGTGGCGATCAAGTCGACCAACTCGGCCACCATGCTCTATCTTGCTGCAGAAGCGCGGGACGTGCACTTCGACATGCCAGCCTCAACGATGTCATCCGTCGGGCCCTAGCCAGCGCTGGAGCACCTGCTATCCTAAAACCATTTGGCCTTGCTCGTGAAGAAGGCAAGAGGCCCGACGGCATGACCCTCGTGCCTTAGAAGATGGGGCGGCCATTGGTATGGGACGCAACATGTGCCGACACCCTAGCGCTTTCTCATCTCCGTGGCACTTCTGTGAAGGCTGGCTCTGCAGCTAATTCGGCCGAGCATCTCAAGCGGCGCAAATATGCAAACATAAGTAGCTGCATATTTGAGCCGTTTGGGGTCGAGACAATGGGACCCTGGGGGGAAATTGCCCACAGGGTCTTCAAAGAGTGCTCAAAGCGTCTCACCGACGCTACGCGTGACCAGAGGGCTGGTTCGTACCTTGCACAGAGGATAAGCAATGCCATCCAACGTGGCAATGCTGCGTGCGTTGCCCAGCGACGGCCGACTGGGGCAAATATTCTATTTGTAGTTTATTTTATTTTAGTATAGGTTGTTTAGTGTATTATTTCCTCCATTGTTGTTAAATAAATATAAACTTGTAAAAACATATCTGATCCGCAGAATGTTTTATGCATGTATAAATCAAATTTTAGTTAATTAACGTTTCTTGTGATTAATTATTAATTTTTTTGAAAGGCTTAATTTTTGCGTTCATTTAAAAATTCTGTGTCCCACAGCGACATCTCGCAGATCGAAGTCAGAAAAAATATAAAATGTGTATCTAACCCTCTATAGGATCTGAATGGCTAACGTTGTTCACTAAATTTGCTACATTTCTATAGATTTATTTTAATAAAATAACACATTAAAGTGTACCAAAAGTAATTTCAAACATGTGTCTCACTTTTCATTCTTGAATGTTACTTCACGTAACTTAGTTCATGTTACTACTAAACCCATCCAGGGCTGCAAAAACCTTAATTGAGTCATGGGAACTTCACACTACAGGTTGTCCAACCTACGGGATCACATCCGCCATTTTGTTCACGACAGAATGTCAACAACAAGTGGCCGATGTGTTTATCTCGTTAGTATTTTACCTTTTGTAAGTTTAGCAAGGCAAGAACACAGGTTTATGCGTAATTAAAAATTATAGGTATAGGTAGACTATTCGTTTAACGAATAAATGTATCCACAGCTTTCAAACTTTAAAACTCTCCGAATTTGTAATTGTTAAGGAAATGTCCACAGCATTTTCAATTCACGAATGATACTATATGTGTTACGTAACATTCGTGATCTGATGTTGAGTGTGCACAATAAAAACGTAGGGATTCGCTTCTAATTGGTATTGACAAGAACTATTTTGATGTTTTTGTAACAAATATATAAGTTTTATTAAGCCAAGCCTGACAATGAATACTTATAATTATGACACTTAAGGGACGCCACTTTTGTAAGTAACTGAAGAATGTTAAACTTCTAAACCTAAATACTGTGTTCAAATGCACAAAAAAGTTTAATATTCTTCTAGGTTTTAGCACCCACTTATACAGTTTTGTAGTACAGTCAGCATCAAAAGTAGCTACTGACTAAGAGGAACCTAATGACACCACAAGTGTTAAAATTCATTATGCATATACACTAGAAAATATAACCCTCCTTTCTGCGCTAGTCGGGTAAAATTATATCCTATATCAATTTTACAACTAATATGTTAAAATCCATCTCGCCATTTAGGCTGCAGAGCGTGACAAAGAAATAGACATACTCGTACATACACTCAAAAAACATAATCCTCCTTTCTTCGGCCGACGGTTAAAAATAGAAAAATCCCTCTCATGTAGTCTAGGCTTTACAAATTTCACGTGGGTTACTTTAATTCTCGTATGTTACCGTGCTTTACCAGTTCACGAGCGTTATTGTACAATTTTTGGTGGCCATAGCCCTGACTTCCTGTTTCGCCATGACCACAAATATAGTCGCGGGGGCAAACTTTCAAATTCGCCGGAGTAGACCTACGTTAGGACTGTTTCTCCAACGGTCTGTTCTATGGGGCGTGCTCTCGTGTAAGTTCACCTCAAAGTGTGGTTCTGTTGCTGCCATCTTCAACCATGGCAAAAAATGTTGTGTTTAAGGAACTACTTTAACAATTATAAAGTTGTTGAACACCGTTCATCCGTTTAATTATTCTACCTGCATTTTTTAGAACAAAATTCTAAATAATTGCTATTTGTATGGGGCATGTTCTTCTATAACATTTTTCCTCTTTGATATAAACTCTACGTGGAATTGAAGTGTACATACACTTACTTATACAAGAGCATAATGAACAAATAAATAAAAGAAATTTAATTAAAATTACAAATAAAAAATTTGGCCCAGATCGCTGTCAATGGGAAGGGTGCCCAGAAGGCTGGCTGTATTACCTCGCTGCACGGCTGTGTGTGTGTGTGTGTGTGTGTGTGTGTGTGTTTGTGTGTGTGAGTGAGTGTGTGTGTGTGTGTGTGGGTGTGTGTGGGTGGGTGTGTGTGTGTGTGTGTGTAACAAAATTTGATTTTAGGTAAATACCAACATGACGAGCGTATCCAAACGATACAAGACCAGGTGCGTTATGTTCAAAGTGTTTAAGAACTCTACTGCATGGTTTGGCTACTCGTACTGCATCGTTAGTACTTACCACCCTATTTCTGTACTTCAAAGGTCCAGAGTTTATGAAAGCTGCTTGGTCGTTATCAGACCTTTAATTGGTGTCACTGTAGTGCACAGATACTTTTACTAAGGAGCATTTGAGTCATGCTTTTATTTCATCGGCCCTTTCACCTTGGGCCTATCGAAAAAGTATGATTATCGTTTTCGATCCTTATTTTTGCCAAAATCAAATTAAATTCTACGGTTTGGCGGTTCTCAGAATGTATACTGACTATTGGACCCGGGTATGTCCTAAAACTACGACCAAGGCCACCGGGGGTTGGGCAGCAGCATCCCTGGAATGCGGTGGAGATACTGCGATCGCCAACCCGCATGCCAAGCGTGGCGATTATGGCATTTACCCCCCATGAAAGTGGGGGAGGCCTATGTCCTGCAGTGGACGTCTATGGGCTGATATGGTGGATGGTGGTGGTGCAGACTATTCATCTGTTCATCTGTTAATGAATCACAATCACCAAACGTCGTATACCACAACCTCCAGACTGTAACAATAGCTATTTAAGATACATGGGTTGTGAAACAAAGAAAGGCCGATATCGCAGATGTTTGAGGCCCGAGCCGCAGGCGAGGGTCATAAATATGCGAGAGAGGGCTTTCTGTTTTACGACCCGTGTTTTCTACACAATTTTACGTCACCACTTGGCCAAAACGCGCTTTTAGGCAAGGTGTGGTGTAAATACTTTTCCGAAAAACCGCATCTAAATCGGATCAGCCAAACGCGAGAAAATCGTGGACAAACATACATACCTACACTACCGTCAAAAAGTTTACAACCAAACACAATTTTTAGTTTAATTTTCATAAATTATTACGCAAACCAAAAAAGACAAAAAGATTGCAATGGGCTATTTCTCACAAGGATTGGACTTTTGCAAACTAGTTGAGAGTACTACGGACAGATGAATCAAAATTGAGTGGATAATAAACGAATGTTTATTATTTGCATATTTTGTGTTCGGTCTTAAACTTTCTGATGGTAGTGTAGGTATGTATGTTTGTACGAACATACGGGTTAAACAGAGACCCTCCTATTTTGTAGAAGGTTAAAAATTAATCTTAGTACGCGGGCGAAACCGCGGGAAAAAGCTAGTAACCTTCATAAAGGACAATGGCGGGCTATAATAAAGGAATGAAATTAGATTTTAATAATAATAATAATAAATATTTATATTTTAATTAGTTTCAGATTCTCTCACTATTTTAATAATATACTATCTATGTTTCTGCAGACATTAAATGTGTTTATTTAGTTGAGTTTGAAAAATCCTACCGGAGGTCGTATTTCAGAGAGGCCGAAGGGGAAAGGGCCGATGAAATAAAAGCATGTCTTAAATGGCCCTTAGTAAAAGTATCTGTGTACTACAGTAACACCAATAGGTCTGTAAACGACCAAGCAGCGCGCAGCGGATATAAACTCTGGTACTTTGAAGTACGGAAATACGGCTAATTCAATATCACGTGTAACATTTATTTTCCTAAAATTAAATTTATTAGGTAGGTTTTGCCAGTTCCCATTGGAGCATCCAAAAAGAAAATTTGGCCTCACTTCCATTCGCACTCCTTACTGTCAGTCCGTTTGTTACAACCAAGTTACTTTTACTGGACCGATTGAATTGCAATTTGGCACAAACTATCAAGAATTTAGAGCGCTCGTGGCCCAGCGGCACTCGCCTACCGCGTGCGGTGTGCGAGGTTAAGCAATGTGGGCGCATGTCAGTTCTTCGATTGGTGACCGCTTTGAGTGGTTACTAACTGACTCTCGTGCTTTGGAAGGCACGCTAAGCCGTTGATCCCGGCTGCTATCGTTAAGCCAAGTTAAAGGCCTTCGAGCGGCTTGCGAACTTCTAACAGTCAAGTTGCCCAATCACTTGACAAAGGGGGGTCCAAGTTGCACCACGTCCGTAGGGAGTACCCACCGTTACCTACACGTGACCCCTGGGTGGTGCTAAAAGTGTAACAAAAACTGGCAACCGTACTTGTCTTCTCGAAAATCTCACGGTTCGTAAATATATGCCATACGATAAAAAAAATCTAAAGGTTGATTTAAATGGAAAAAAATATCGAAACCTCTATGTCGTTTTTAAAAGCAAATCCATTGATACCCCACACGCCTATATAGTAATATGAAACTTTTTTTGCATACAGGCATGTATGGAGTGCCAAATTTTACCTCAGATTCGTATTAAGAGACCTCTCGGACGCCCAGATATCAATTTTGAACGAAATCGGGACAAAAAAAGAAAATCAATATGGCCGCCACTTTCACAAATTTTACCTCGGATTCGTATTAAGAGACCTCTCGGACATTCAGATATCGATTTTGAACGAAATCGGGACGAAACTGAAAAAAATCAATATGGCCGTTACTTTATTCAAAGTTTAGTTAGGTACCTCGGATTCCTATTAAGAGTCCTCTCGGACGCTAAATATCGATTAATGTCGAAATCGTATCGTATAATAAAACCACTTACAATACATTGAATCAAAAAAGGTCGTATCTTCATAGGGAACTCACGGCACTTCATGCACCTTTAGACCTTATAAGGAACTTACATGCCAAATTTGGTATCTCTCGAACCAGCAGTTTGGGCTGTGCGTTGATATGTCACTCACTCAGTCAGTCAGTTTCTTCTTGCAATTTGGCACCTACTTTTAAGTTTTCATGCCCGCAATATTAAATTACAAAATCAATGCCATTTTTGAAATTAAAGACCCAAAAAATCATGAAATCGCATTCATATTAATATTTAGACATTCCAACCCCCTCGGACCCCAACAGAGGGGATGGTATTTCACGTCCTCCACGTGGGATTTTAAAATCATTGTTGTTTTCGTAATCACCGACCCGATAAACTATTGAAACAACACCCATATCCATTTACAGAATTTGTCACCACATTTACCCCTTTTAGCGGTTGATTACTCAAAAACCTGAAACACATGATTACTCATTTATCGTTAGAAATACTCCTGTGAAGTTTCGAATAAAATAATCCAACTAATCTTGATTCGTCATTCAAAATTCGGACCCCCATTTCACCCCCTTAGGGGTTGAATTTTGAAAAATCCTTTCTTAATGCACCTCAAGACCTTATATGGAACCTACATACTAAATTTGGAATCTCTAGAATCAGCAGTTTGCGCTGTGTTGATATGTCAGTCACTCAGTCATTCAGTTATTTCTTGAAATTTGGCACAAACTTTCAAAAGTTTTCATGTCCACAATATTAAGTTTCAAAACCGATGCCATTTTCGTAATTAACGTCCTAAGAAACCATAAAAACGACACCCATATTAATATTTAGACATTTCATCCCCTTCGCACCCCAACAGGGGGGATGGTATTTCACGTCCTCCACGTGAGATTTTAAAATCATTGTGGTTTTCGTTAACAGCGACCCGGTATATCATAAAAACAATACCCATGTTGATTTTCAGAATTTGTCACCACCTTTCCCCCTTTTAGGGGTTGATTTCTCAAAAAACCTGAAACACGTATTTACTCATTTATCGTTAGAAATACTCCTGTGAAGTTTCGAATAAAATAGTCCAACTAATCTTGTTTCTCCATACAAACTTCGGACCCCCATTTCACCCCTTTAGGGGTAGAATTTTGAAAAATTATTTCTTAGTGCACCCCTAGACCTTATAAGGAACCTACGTGCCAAATTTGGAATCTCTAGGACCAGCGGTTTGGGCTGTGCGTTGATATGTCAGTCAGTCAATCAGTCAGTCAGTTTCTTCTTTTATATATTTAGATAACAGGTTATAGGAATGTTGAATCTAAATATGAACGTAAACTCTCTATGACGACGAGGTTTGTTTAATTGTTGGTAATAATTGGTATTAGATATGAACCAGTCACAAAGACTTGCAGTAATACCTAATGTTGTACTATATGTTGTGATGTGACAGGCAAACTGCGGTTGTAACAGGGGCATAATTGTAAAAAGTGTATGTACACATTATTATTGATTACTGATTGATGATTAATTGATTACAATAACATTAATTAAAAGCATCCTATATGGAGCGTGACGTCACCCGTCACGAAAAGTACGAGCCCTGGTACCTACATTGAAAAGGCCACCAATTTAGGTACATTAAAGTGAAAACTCTTAATAAATAATGTTAAGCCCTATGTAACATAATCTGGAAGTTTCCATAAAATCGTAGCTCTGGTACGCAGGAGCCTATTGTACTTCTGAACGATAAACAAGAGATTACGAGCTTCAAAAACGAAGTCCCATTATCATTAATTACTTCGTCAAGTTTTAATAAAAGTTTTTAATTGATTTAATTAGCTCAAATTATCAAGGAGTTAGTTTCGTGCTAATAAGTTAAAATTTATATTAAACTTGATTTAAAACTATATAAAATAATGAAAAAAAATTTTAAGCGTTCTTATAATCAGAATGAAGTCAATTACAGTAAATTGATTGTGTACAATACCATTCTCCGAGAATTTTCTGTAGATACAATATGTATGTTACAATATTAAGGTACCTAAATTAAGGTTTTGTGGTATCACGCCCTTGAAAGACAACACATTTACATACATATCAAGCTGTATCAAGTACGGTCCTAGCCAAAAGTATTAAGCGCCCCTTATTTTCCTTTATAAATCATAAATAAACTATCATTTGTTAAACTATCATATTTTGCACTAGCAGTTCGGCTTCACGAAGGGTAGGTCAACTACTGATGCAGGTGCAAGTTTATTAAAATTTATTTTGCAGTCTTGGGAAGAGTCGCACGACGCCATCGGAGTGTTCTGTGACCTTTCCAAGGCTTTTGATTATGTAGATCATGGTACTTTAATTTGTAAACTTAAGTTTTATGGCATCAGAGGGCATGCATTAGATCTCATGAAGTCATATTTAACACAGAGAAATCAAAAGGTAGCGATAAATAAAGCCATTTCGTCAGAGACAGTGGTAGAGATGGGAGTACCTCAGGGGTCTATTCTAGGTCCGTTCCTGTTCCTTGTTTATGTAAATGATCTGCCATATATGGTAAGCCGAAGATCAGGCATTGTAATGTTCGCAGACGACACCTCATTACTGTTCAAGGTAAATAGGAGAGATACTGTACTCATTGAACCAAATAATACCCTCTCCATGATATCTGACTGGTTTGCTGCCAATAACTTAGTATTGAACCCGAAAAAAACGAAATGTATGAAATTCTCTCTAGCGAACTCATCAAACAGAAACTTAGATACAAATATTAAACTTAATGGTCAAACTTTAGAATTTGTTATTTCTACTGTATTCTTAGGTATTACATTGGACTCAAAATTGCAGTGGGGTTCCCATATAACAGCGATAGGAAGTAGGTTAAGATCTGCTGCATTTGCAGTCAGGAGAATAAGGCAGCTTACCAATGTGGCAACGGCACGGTTAGTTTACTTTAGGTCTTATCTTATGGGGACCAGCTGCAGATATTGAAACTGTTTTCATTTTGCAAAAAAGGGCTATCCGAGCAATTTATAACTTGGGGTCGCGTGATTCATTAAGAGAAGTTTTCAAAGAAATAGATATTCTAACCCTGCCGTCCTTATACATATTTGAAATAATAATGTATGTTAGGAAGAATTTGGGCAATTTTCCAACGAACGCTGATAAACCAATAGCCACGAGAAATACTGGGAAACTCAAAATAACCTTCTATAGACAAGATAGATATAAAGGCGAAAAAGTCGTTCTTGGGAAATTGTATTAAATTCTACAATAAAATTCCTAAACACATTACTGAACTTAGCAATTCTAAATTCAAATCTGTAGTAAAACAAACACTTATTTCAAGAGCATATTATAAGATAAACGATTACATCATGGATAGGGATGTTTGGCAGTGATGGCGTCCTGCACGGGTAATCTATCGCGAAGATGTATTTTGTACTGTAGCATTGTTATTTAAGTTATTTTGTAGTTATGTAATTTTATGTTTAACTATATAGTGTATATTGTTTTGAAAAAATGACTCCTCGCCGAGTTTCTTACGCCGGTTCTTCTCGTGGCAGAGGTATATTTTTCCGAACCGGTGGTAGTTTATTGACGTTAGGTGCATGTAATATGCCTAATTTGAAGAATAAACTACTTTTACTTTTAAACACAAAAATACCACCACCATATCAGCCCTAGGACGTCCACTGCTGGACATAGGCCTCCCCCAATTTCACCCGGGACCCGGGTATGTCCTAAAACTACGACCAAGACCACCGGGGGATGGGCAGCAGCATTCCTAGAGTGCGGTGGAGATACTGCGATCGCCAACCCGCATGCCAAGCGTGGCAATTATGGCATTTACCCCCCATGTCAAAAATACACATTAACGTAAAATATAAAAAAAGTTTATAAATATCTAGAAAACTTAAGAAGATATAATTTCGAAGTCGCTATTTAATCCTAGAAAATGAAGGCACGCACGATATTTTTTTCCAAGAAACTATATTAGGCAACAACAAAAAAATAAAAAATATTAGATATTTCTATGTCTAAAGATAAAAAATGCATGATTAAAAAAATAACTTTTATATAAATAACGCAGAAGTGCTCAAAATTTTTTGATAAGGGCATTCCAATGCTCTTTAATAATAATGTAACTTTTACTTATTTCTTTATTGAATATAATGTAATTTACAGCATAAACCAAACCTGACATAGAAATATAATTGAAATTTATTAGAGGTAGAGGTAGAATAACAGTAACAATCTCAGGACTTAAGTTTAGGTGCTAACATACTTATTTAAGTTTATTTGTAATACTAACACTTTATGGATTACTTTGTCCAAAATAAATTGTTTTTATTTTATTTTTATTAATTTATTAATAAAAGTGAAATCAAAAGTAAAAAAAACAGTATTATTATAGGCAATACTGATTAAAGCCACAAATAGCCACCCGGTAGCGCGCGGCTGTGGCTTATCTATGAATCTCGGCTGGAGTCGAAAAAAGGTCTAGGATACTCGTATTGGTCTTGATCCAGAATATTATTGAGTAACCGGAAAGCGCGGTGGAGGGGAGACTTACACAGAAATCTAGTACTCGCGCTCGGGAGGTTGAGCAGGGACAATTTACATTTACCAAGATTATCCCTTAAAACTGTATTAAAATTTAATGATACCTGTAATAGTGCATATGTCAAAATTTCTCTCATTAAGCGCAGAAAGCAGCGTGCCAGTGTGAGACTCCGTCAAAGTTCTAGCGTCTACCATTCCCAATACATACGGTGTCGAATCTCTCTCTTCTTCCTCGTTTCCTCATGACTGAGGGCCGCGACAGCACTCGCCGGTAGCTTTTTTCACAACAACTTGCCATGTACGGTGTCGAATAGAAATGGGGATAATAAAACTAAATTTACCTAAACAAGAACCGTGCGGAGGATTAGTGTATTCTCCCCAAACTCTCTAATAATATAATGGCATTGCTGTCAAGTTTGCTTCGCACATATGTAGAGTATATCTAATGTTTGTCTGTTTGAAATTTGCTTTTACGAGCTTCTTTACAAGTTTCGAGAACGTGGTTTGACGTTGGACCACTTGCCTATAAACTTCGAAACTGGCTTCTAGTAAACAAATCTCTCACACAAGGTACACTTGCTATCAATATCTGACTTAAGGCTTGGACTCGTAGGTGTAATTGGGAGAGCTAGATTAATTGAAGCAGAAACATATTAGGAGTGCAGGACGGTGGCGCAAACTTACGCAGGCGCGCTAGCCGTGACACATCGCAGTGGTGCCCCTACGGACGCGAAGGCAACTCGCCGACGACGCCGGCGTTCGCACGACTTTGCGAAAAACCCATTTACGAAAAAACTCACATTCTCGTTTCGTATTTATTTTTTCGTGGCAGTGTCTCGAGTTTCAAACTTGAAGGCGAAACAAAAGAACTTTTCGGCGTTCTTTTGTTTTTGTTATCTTTTGTCGTGAAGTGTTCCGTTTTGCCGCTCAAGTGTTGATAAGAAATTAAAATCTTTGGAGTGTGAGACTGAAGATTGACGCTATGGTAATTACTGACCTCAATCTTGTTGTTTTTTTGTTTTCGATTCCAAGTTTTAGTCAACATTTTTACAAGCTGTATTTCTTAATGCCCGAGTTTAGGCATAACTGCTGATAATATTATGTTTGAACAATGATTAAGTTATAATTATTGTTTATATGAAGTTTATATGACGCCAAGAATCTAATTTACATCGGGGGCTGACTAACCTGATATATTTAAATATGCATTTCTAAGGTAAAAATATAACCATATATATCAACCATGGTCTAATTAACCAAAAAAAACTCTAGAAATACGTAAAATACAAGAGAGCCGATAAGCTAGCCCAGTATTTTTGGTTTTCTGAATAACATTTGGAACTAATATGAGCGTCAAAAAAGTTGTGTTACTGCGTGTTCAAAAAAATTTCCATAGTATGATTTTGAGTAAAGTCATATAACAGCAACGAGGCAAAAAAAAACTGTTTCCGTACAAATGTATTTTATAAAGTTTTATTGACAATTCAAAACATCGAAATAGAGATATGGCTTTTTTGCTAAAATATTTACATAATCGTAATAAAATTAAATAATTTCATAATTTTCGCTTCAAAGATAAAACTTACTAAGCAAACTACATTTTTCTTTATATTATCCTCCATAAATTGAAAATGAACCACTGCATATAAAACGGTTCTTGAATTTATAGTTTAAGCCCTTTCATATCATACCACATTTCACCTAGTATCGAGAATTTGTATTTTACCACCCTTCCGCCCATGTTTTCATAAAAACAAAATCAAATAAAATAAATTAAATGAACATTTATTCCAAGCTCGTGGCTCATAAAGTGTTAGCTAGTTACAATAAAGCTTAAAAAACTATAGTAGTACTAATTTTAGAACGGTTATGGTTCACTACTTCTGGGCCTGTAAAGTCCAATGCATGTTTGGAGTTACGGACAGGTAATCCTGTCCGCGGTTATAAGACGGTGGTGATGGGGTACTAATTAAGTAGGTACCTTCATGTTTTTATTTTGTTTTTCAATAAAATTAAGTTAGCCTTGCTAACAACTATTCTTAATTTCAAATCGATAGCATAAGTAGTTATTAAGATACATAGTTGTGACAGTCGGAGTTAATGATGGATGGATATACGGAGTTGCATCATATGGGTTCCTTTGTTACCTTTTTGGTACGGAACCTGCATTATGATCGGAGGCTCTTTGTAGTTTCTTTGAAAACGAGTTTGTATGCTTTTTTAGCCTGTTTAGCCTATTTGGTAGTGACACTGCCTCCGAAGCTAGAGGTCCCCGGTTCGACTCGCGGTAAGAGCATTTGTTTCTGTGGTGAGCAACATTTCTTCCTGAAACTTGGATGTTTTACGTTTTTTAGATACCAATTGTATTATTATTTTTAGTTTTTTTTTACATCTCTAAGGCGACTTTCTGACTTGGTGGAGAGGGAGCGATATGTGAAAGACCTTTTGTTCTGAGTTTACTGATGTGAGGTTTCCTCACTTGAGGAAATACTGTCAGTAATACACTGCGCAGAAGCAGGGCAGTACTGCATTCGTTTTCAGTTGACACTTACAACTGACAGTTTTCTCATATCGTGCCTCCTCCGCATCTTAAATTAAAATAATACCGACAAATCAGGAAGGCGCCTTAGATATTGACTGTGTACACGAATCACATTGAAATAAAATTAAAATGCGGACATAAGTCGGTGATATGATAGTGATAAGCTAAGGTAATACATATTTGCTTTTATTATTGCAGTAATAGAATCCGTAATTAATTATTTTTTCGTATTGTTAGTTTTTGCTCTAGCCCAAGCGAGTTAAAGTTGTAATTTCAAAAGGTTTGGCTCATATTTTCTGCATAGGAAAATTGCGTCAGTGAGTAATCAAACCGAATTCTATGAGTATAAAACTTATTATAGGCTTTATCGCACTGCATTTTTTTCGATACAAGGAATATCATATTTCGTATGAAAGCAGCATTTTACCTATTTGTTAGCTAAAATTAGAAAAAAAATGATTAGTATCGGACTTACTTGAAGTTACCTAACTATTAATAAAACGGATTTTTTTTAAATACATTTTTTATGATTATATCTGTTTAAGAAAAATAACCAAGCCCACGATACCTATTTATGTCAAATTAAGCGTGTTAAATAAATTGACATATTTGTTTAGTATGCATTCATTCAAACAAAATACAATGTATTTATATACATACATATGTATAGGAATACTAAACAATCAGGAAAATCGAGAACATATTCAAATCGGATGAAATAACAGACGGTCAATTTGACACTTGGTACGGTGTCAGCTTACCATCAGGCAGGCCGTAAGCTTGTTTGCCACCGTCGTAGTATAAAAAAAATTGCATTCTTTAATATGGTAAAAAAAACGAGAATACTAAATGTGACAAAAAAAAACTGACTAACATTCAACTCTTAAAACTCATAGTAAATCACATTATTTTTTTAGGGTACGCTTCTAAGGAATATATGCAAATAAAAAAATTAATCTCTGTAGGTATCTAGCAGAGCACGTTTTACAAGAACAAAGAAAGATGTTAATATAAATAAAGTACGGGAAAATATAATATTCAGCTAGGAGAAGTTCTGCACGAAGCACTAGAAGCCGTCTGTGACTGTGAAATTAAACATAATTAAAATTGTACTCAACTGCTGTATTGTATATTCAGTTAATAGAAAAAGATTAATTTTAACTATACATGCCTAGTCTTCATATTTTTTTAGAATTTTGTACGCACTGAAATCATGATTAAGGCATATTTTTCCTTGGACTGGAGGCTTTTGATAAGTTTCTTTAAAGCATTATCGTCGAGAACGATTAAAATAAGAGGATGATTAGTATTCAAAATTGGCCAAGAGCATGATGGGCCATGCTCAGTGTAGGGTTCCGTAGTTTCCCAATGAACTTAATTTAAAAAAAAAAAACGGTAACAAGCGTAAGCGAATACTTTCGCAGCGTTTTATACGACTTTTACGATAACTCAAAAACAGTTTAACTGATGATGTCCACTATAGTTTTCATTGAAAATCTTTATTAAGCTTTAACAGTAAAGCTCAGTATGACAGCATCATATTTTCATATTTTTTATCGAGAAATATCAAACACATAATATCTCAGATGCAGTACAGATACGCGCAAGGTACAAAACGCGCAGCCAAGAGACGACAAAAGCTCACGTCTGCATTGTTCAAGTTTTGGCACCGCACTAGAGCACTATACGGGAATCGTTCCAAAACTCTTAAATAAGCATAAACCCAAGTCCAGATAGTATCAAGAGTGCATTACACGGAAAACATATTGTAATGTATATGGCATGAGAGATAAAAGTGCAGTTTAGTGCAAGAACATAAAAGCATAGTTCGTAAACAAAGTTGAAATTTTCCAAACGACTGGTTTTTAGTTTAAACTTTTAAAGCAGGATAAGGTTTAAAGCGCTCATTGAAAGATATATGAAGATCCTTTGCATTGCCGCTGAAACAATATGATATTCTTTCATATAACATTCGGTTAAAGAGATCTTGTTGCAGGTTAATGGATAATTTATATCATCTAAAATAATTTTGAATATAGGGTACGATGAGCACAGCTTTGCCAGAATTATTTAAATACCTAGCCTATTTATTTCAATGGGATAATTTATAGAGCTTTCATTTGAATATTTGTTCTATAGTGGTTCTATATATTGGTGATTTTTAGTAATTGGGTACACGTCATTATATTAGCAAAGAAAACACGTATGGCCTTTGTCGTTTGAATTTGAAAAATGAATTAATTAGTTTTCCGGGTTGTGTACACAATTATTCAAAACCTCGATTTTTTTTCAAACGTTTGCACTATAATCAGTAAATGCAGTACCAGCTTCAGTTCCAATCAGAGATTCTACGGTCGAAGTTGTCGGCGAATGTGTGTAACTGGGAAAAACGGTCGTGTTGGACAGTTCTGACTTCGAGAAGGAGATCAATCGTTGAATCCGTCTTGGCTGGGCGGCGTTTGGAAGATTACGCAACATCCTTTCGTCCAATATCCCGCAGTTGTCTCAAGATGAAAATTTTAGACCAATGTGTGTTTCCTGTGATGATCTGCGGCATTTAAACGTGGCCTCATAAGTCATAAGGAGGCTCAAAGTCTCTCACAAGAATGACATTATCAGCAAAAGGGCCAAAGTAGTCGATATAGCCCGAAGAATCGGCAAATTAAAGTAGCAGTCGGCAGGATAAATTCCCCGGAGAACCTATTGTGAGTGGTCACCACGTTCCGGATGACGAAGAGCTGGGAGGTCCCGAGCCCCGGCACGAGGTGGGCTGACGACCTGGTTAAGTTCGTTAAATACGAAGCCGGCAATTACCATTCTATCTGAGGCTATTACAGTGTTTTTCTCAAAAACGGGGGATTAATGTAACATGCCAGTAGTTAAAGTTCCGTCATGTCCGTCTGTCTGCCCGTTTCTTTGTCTGTCGATATGTCACAGGCATATTATAATATGTATTTAAGTAAAATCGTCCTATACTGCAAATATTTAATTATTAAGTTACATTTTACATTTAATATTTAGCACCTACTTTCGGAGTTGTGAAATCTGGTAAGGCCCATTTGTCAATACAAAGTGCGGTTGCATAGCGAAGAAAGGTCATCGATTAAGGTCCCTTATAATGCACATGTCATTACACAGTATACGAGAAGAGTCTGTACAATAGTAGTATGTACAAAACCTTTCACTGAGCGTGTTATGATTCGTGCTTGACCGCTTTTTATTTTAGTTTATGTCTGATCATGGACACTTCTCCTTTCAATGATAAGAACCTCGTCCACTCCACCAACGTCCACTTTTGCGGGAATTTATAAGAAAACGTTTAGTTTTATGGTTTTGTCATCTACGAATAAAACAGCCGTTCAGTTACTTACCTAATAAGTTTTACTCTAATAGGAGATCCATCGGCTGCGGCGCCGCAATAAGAAAATTGTTGCCAGGACTATATGGCGTTAATTTACGCTTTGTATCTTGTTCTAATTAGTAAGTACCCGGCAGACTGGCTTGTCTACAGGAACTAAGTGAAAGACAAAATGGTCTACGTATATCTAATTACAGCTTAAACATATATTTAGGTATAGTTTCACAAAAAGGAGGCTGATTCAAAGCAAATTATTCTACAGAACGAATTATAACATTTTGTTTGCTCAAATGCATTAAAAGCAAAGATAGCAATGCCATTTGAACATTAATTCCTAACCTATACGTCTGCAGAAATCTCGCGTGGGCTTGGCTGTGCGTTCGTCTGTATACCTTTAAGTTTTAGTCGGTTGTGTTACCCAAGGGGGGATTAAAATAATATATACCCAAAAAACCGACTCCAACTAACTACAGAAAAATACCGAAATCGGCATAATTATGCACACCTATCAAATTCGAGGAGTTCCCGTGATTCCTCCTGGATCCCATCATCAGACCTTCAACAAATTTATATGAGACCAATTTAAGGATACCTGCATTAAAAAAATACTAGTTTAAGTTATTGTGGAACATACATTAATTAAAAAAAAATAAAAAATATAAAAGCTAACATGTAGACGAACTGAGCACCTAGAAGTCTGTTAAAAAATTGTGGCTTTTTGACTCCAGGTAATACTTTGTTATTATTTTCGTTCTTTCCCTGTAATTACAATTTCTCTTCAAGTGTAAAAGCTATGATTTCCTTTAATGTATAAAACTATGTATGTTTATTATTTTTCTTGTACTTTTTAGGGTTCCATAATAAACTAGAAACCCTTATCGTCGCGCCATCTCCCTCTATCTGTCCATCTGTCTGTCCGAGGCTTTGCTCTGTGATTGTTAGTGCTATACAGCTGCAATTTGGCATGTATAGCACTAACTATATATATATATATATATATATATATAAGGTGTTTATTTATTAGTTGCAGATATTTTAACAGATAATACTTTACTTTAAAACAATTCACTTTAAATAGAAATTAAGAAACCTTTTCATATTTTTTTTTTGTTGTCATTTACCGAACAAAAAATTAATTTGTAATTTCGTCTAAAAATAATCTCCATGTGCCTGATAAGACGTTTAACACTATCTGTCATGTCACTTATGTCAACAATTGTTTGTCTTAAACGTCATTATGGTTCGGCGGAAAAACTACAAATGTAGGATGGAAATCGGGCTGTCGTGTTAAAACTAGTCAAGAAAATCCACCCATTAGTTTAGTATTAGTTAACTAATACTAACCTTTGATAAGTGAGTTAAAGTAATTTTAAAAGCAAGCATGAAGAAAAAAAGGCATTTCAAAATAAGTAAAATTGATTTACAAACGACACAATCAGACAGAAAATAACATGACATTAACAATCAAGTATTTGATTTATCGACGTGAAGTGGCCAGTTACAGTTAAGTGGTACGTAAAAGAGGTACTAGAATCTGTTCAATGAGTTGTCATTTAATAATCACATTAACAGGGTGTTTTTACTTAACAAATGTGTTTTTCAAAATTCTCCAAAAAACATTGTAAAAGCTATAATGTTTCATACTTAAATATACTCCAGGGACCGAGTACTATCAGCTGTAAAAATATCTGCAACTAATAAATTAACACCTTATATAAATTGATAAATCTGACAAAGTGATCAAATAAAATCTAAAAAAAATTAAGGGTTCCTTCCCTTCACGTAAAGTGGGGATGAATTTTGTTTTTGCTTCAACCCTATGGCGTGGGGTGTTGTTGGATAGGTGAAATGATGAGGTGACAGGTCGATATCGAACATTATTTGATAAATTCAATATTTTCGGAAATAATCACTCCAAAGAAAAAAAAATGTGTCCGGGGGGGACTAACTACCTCTAACGTTTGAACCATGGGTTCAGAAATATGAAAAAATGATGGCAGTAACCTTTATAAAGACTTTCAGCGAAAACTATAGCGGACATGATCAGCTAAGCTTTCGAGGTATGATGCCTAATACATTTATTTAGCCCTAAATGGTATGGATACAACCGCCGTCTATTAACCATTCTAGTCAGCTACATAATTAAGTTGCTGTTAATATATGTATATTTTATCGATTTGTCAGATAAAGCAATATGAGAGGTGGCTTCTACCATGATTCATCACACTATAGGTAAGCGAAAGCAGGGTATAGGTAAATTAGGTAAGAAGGTACGAGTATTTTTAAACCTTACCGACAAACTGCAAGAACACTCTCTAACCTGATTATTATGATTATGTTTCTCTACCACGTATGTGGCAAACAAGCGTACAGCACGCCTGATGGTAAGCAGTCACCGCAGCCTATGGACACTTTAAAATGTATAAAACCCTTACTTGAATAGTTTGGTCACAGAGATAAAACTCTCTGCGATATTGTATAGAACAAGTTGTATTAAAGTTCCTTGTTTGTTTAACTAATTGCCCGCTCCGACTTTGAACTTACAGAAAATGAAACAAAATCAATTCACAATCATTATTTTGTTATTTTTAACCCGTACCTACTATTTAGCATGTCAATCATAAAAAAATTAACGTTTGACTCGTTCCATGCCACTGCTGGGTAATAAAACCTTCCGTATTTATTCACCTTGGGGTCTATCTATAACCAAACTGTACACATATATCCAAATCTATCTCTGTATTCATTTAATTATATTTTCAATCAACTGTGTCAGTATTTGCCATTTATTATTAATAATAAAAAATAATTAAGCATAGTACCGAACTGGTTGAATTTCACAGCAAGACCAAGTTACTTTTGCATAAGTATTTGTGTGAAAGCAACCCGCGAGCCAGTAGGGCAAACAAAAACGACTTCAAACTCTGTAAACATGTTTACCGAGAACTAACGTGAAGCATATTTGTGTTGAAATGTAAAGGTACATTTTGTAAAATAAGTACTTACCTACATCATTAAATAATGCTGTAATTGTAACCATTCCGCGTATACATTAAATGCAACAAATTCATCAGTAACCAGACCTATTTAATCAACATTTGGTCCTCAACTAAAACAAGAATTAGTTGGAATTGCAGGTAAAAGAACCAAAAAACGAATAGGCCTATTTCAAATTAAACACAAGCTTATTGACAATTTTAACATAAATTATGTCAAGGTTGAAATTTAAAAATATATATACGTCATGCAATAAAGGGCTCAATGGGTAATTTAAAAAAATGTTTTGTTCCGAGAAGGAATTGAAGCTGCCATCTTGAGATTAAGAACAAGTAGAGACAATATAATATAACAGCATTTATTCTACACATTCGTTCTGACAGAATACCGGAGTTTAGCTCGGTTGCGAACAAAGCTTCACACTGAGTTCGAACCTTATTGTTCAGCTGCAATGCACACAACCATTGATACCTACGGACATTTTAAAGATTTACAGTGTAATAATTATGTGTATTTTTAATTTGTGAGTTACATATTTTACTTGACTTAAAGAATAGAATAGAAAGATATTAATTCGGATAAAACATTTCAAGTGATACAATTCAAATTGAGAACTAAACAAGAGAAATGTGCTATCGAAAAGGCCTCCAGTCAGCAATGCAGTTGATACAGGTACCTACTGCCAACGGTGTTTGGTGTTTGGTTTTCTGTGGATCCAGTAAGGTGTGCGGGATAGCTTACCGCAAACTGCGCAACTCGTATTAGGATATATAAATACATAAATGTACAAATAAAATTAGGATATATTTATATGATATTATGTTTTGATTTTGTTATATTTTTTTCCTTTTATTTATTTTAAATTGTATTTTGTGTGTATGTGGCGAAAAAATAAATAAATCTTTCTAAATCTTTTATAAATCTTTATTTATTTAAAGTAAACATGTTTAACGATGATGTGGAGGCCTCCTAGTAGGTGTTTATTCACCTGTGTCAGGAGGTCTCGCTCTTCCCGATTTGTACATATCTTGTTTACCCTATATACATATTTCTCATGATAAGTTATTACATTTATTTCTTATATACTAACATACGTTTGTGTGGTTTTGTGGTGTGTGTGTGTGTGTGTTGTGTGTGTGTGTGTGTGTGTGTGTGTTTGTGTGTGTGTGAGTGTGTGTGTGTGTGTGTTATGTGTGTGTGTGTGTGTGTGTGTGTGTTTGTGTGTATGTATTTCTGAGTGTTTTACAAACCATTTATATACATGATTTTATAGTTCTCATTTCAGTTAAATACTATGTTTACATGTTAGTAGTTAGTTAGCACCCTAGAACAGTAGCTCTTCAGTTTCATTGTAATCTAAACCAGTTAACCATTCTATCACACTTTTTTACAGTCATACAGATTTAAGGAGTAGATCTGTATGTGTTTATTTATTTTATTATAGATATGTGCAGATTGTACAACAAATTGTCTTCTCGCATAGATCGATTTGCTCGAGGGCACCGATGTGACCGCAGTTGCTCTTCTTCTGCTATGGGCTACAGGTTTGTAGGCTAAACTTTTGTGAAGCCTTAGCACTACTGAGGCGATGTACAGTTTTCTTATGCTAAGTTGCTTACAATCCTTATAAAGTTCAGTGGTAGGGTAGCGATATGATTTAAAGAGTAGGGTAGCTATATGATTTATTTATCTATCTAAATAAATAAATATGAGGGGACATTGCTATTTACAAGACTTCGATATATTTTATCCCATCAAAACATAAATATGTGAAAATGGGAGCCAAGTTCAATATTAAGAATATGCGATGCGTGATTGTCATCTTAACCGACAAAAGAATTGAGATCTAAATGGGTGAAAAGTTCCGTACATTATCTAAAAAGATACCAAGTCTGGCACTAGATTGTTAGGAGTAATACGAATTTATTGCGGCTGAATGCATTTTGAGCTTTAATTCGGCAGTTTTCTTAAATATCCAACAGCTTTCAAGGTATTGTTACGGAACACAATTAGGCTACAAAAACACGTGTTATTAAAATACCTATATGAAGGAAAAGTAGTTTTAATAAGCTGGAAGAGCATAGTAACGTTTACCTTAGTAGCTTCGGCCTCATATGTCGTGGATTTGTCGTGTATTTGTCCGACATATGTCGTGGATTTGTCGTGCATTTGTAGGGGATTTGTCCGACATATGTCGTGGATTTGTCGTAGATGTGTCGGGGATTTGTCCGATATTTGTCGGACATGTGTCGTGCATTTGTCTGAGATATTAGAGTATATAAAGTCAAAAAAATCAAAATCAAAATCAAAAATTTTATTCTGTAAATAGGCCACAAGGGCACTTTTACAAGTCAACACATGAATTATACAATTAAATAAATTGACAATGATAATTATAATGTTTTCAAAACAGAATTGCAGAACTAAAAAAAAGTAGACAATAATAATAATGATTTTAAAACTATAGTGATAAACAAACTCACAATATTCAATTAAAATTAACTTATAAGACATTATATAAAAAAAAAAAATTTTTTAGTGACCTATATATACGGTCTCTGTCCGAATACACAAAAGTATATACAATAAATTTAATATCTCAGAGATGTATATGGTCTCTGAGCGTCCATTATTCCTAAGTCCTTAGAGATGTACATGGTCTCTAAGCGTCTAAATTAAAATAAGTAGTAAATGAAAATAGCACTTAAGTAATTTAATATTCTCAGAGATGTATAAGGTCTCTAAGCGTCAATAACAATAAAATTAATCCAAAACAGGATGATGTCTCTCGTCAATCTCCAATAAAATAACACTAGTATTAAGGTATTAATCATGCCCTTGCAAGCATGAACAGACCGGACTCCACAAACAGCACCCGATCACGAGTATGACGCGTATCTCAGCCATCGCCTCCCTCGACCATTTGTTAGGGAAGGTGGCGACCCGATCAACGACGCCACCGTAAGCAAAGCCTTTTAAGCGAGCATGACATATTCAGGCTGCCGGACATTAATAAATAATATAAAAGATTAAAACAACTGTTCGGCAAGAAACAGCATCATGTTTCATAAAACGCAACGAAAGAGCTGTACAAGGAAATAGGCTAAGTGAAGCATAGGCATATATATTTTAACTAACAAGATTATACTATCACTGGCTTAAAAGCATTTTTATCATTTAAGAAATCGTTGACAGCATAATAGGCCTGGCTTAGCAAATAACGTTTAATATGAGACCTAAATTTACTCAGTGGCAGATTAACTATTTCGGTGGGTATTTTATTATAAAATCGTATACAGTTCCCCACGAACGACGTGCTAACCTTCCGGAGACGACTGGCTTTCACTGCAATCTTGTGTTTACTTCTAGTGTTGTAGTCGTGGATATCACTGTTAAGTTTGAACTCATGAAGATTTTTCCGAACATACATAATATTTTCAAGAATATATTGAGATGCTACAGTAAGAATATTTGCCTCCTTAAATTTTTCTCTGAGGGATTCCCTGGCCTTTAGTTCGTAAATGGAGCGTACAGCTCGTTTCTGTAGCACGAAGATGGTCTGGATGTCTGCCGCTTTTCCCCACAAAAGGATTCCATAGGACATAACACTATGAAAGTAACTATAATACACCAGCCTGGCCGTCTCAACGTTAGTCAACTGTCTAATACGTCTTACTGCATAGGCCGCAGAACTAAGTTTGCCAGCCAGAGTGGCAATATGCGCGTGCCATTGCAGTTTTGAATCTAAGGTGACTCCTAAAAACACTGTTCTCTCTTCAAATTCCAGTTCATCAGACTTCAATTTGATCTTGGAATTGTTTGCCTCCTTGACATTAGGCAGAGTGAATTTGATGCACTTTGTTTTCTTGGAATTTAAGAGTAGATTATTTGCTGTAAACCAGTTCACAACAGTACTTAGTGTCTCATTAATACCGTCAAAGTTTTTCTCTTTGCGGCCTACTTTGAAGATAAGCGACGTATCATCTGCGAATAGCACTATATCATGTTTATCTTTCACAAGGTTTGGTAAATCATTGATATAAACAAGAAACAGAAATGGTCCTAGAATAGATCCTTGAGGAACTCCAAGAGCAACCGTTGTCCCTGCTGATTGAGTCCCGTTGATCACTACCCGTTGTGTTCTCTCCGACATATACGATGTAACAAGGTCAAGAGCACCGTTTTTGATCCCATAGTGACTTAACTTTCTAATTAAATTCTCGTGATTAACGCAATCAAATGCCTTTGACAGATCACAAAACACCCCAATAGCATCTTGAGCCTCTTCCCAGGCATCAAAAATATGTTTGATTAGTACCACACCGGCATCAGTGGTAGAACGACCTCTAGTGAATCCGAACTGATTGCTATTGAGCAGGTTATTGCGATTAAAGTGGGACACAAGCTGATTAAGAATAAGTTTCTCAAAAACTTTGCTTAATGCCGGTAGTATTGAGATTGGTCTGAAAGTCTGAAAGGGGCGCAAAGTTCTATTCAGGGCACTTAGAATTCGTCACTCAGACTGTCAAGATCTCTGGTCTACGTAATAGTAAATATTTGGTGGATGAAATTGCTGTCCTAGGGGTGGTGATGAGGAGTTACTCTTCATGATGAGGAATCATTCTTAGACAAATTTATTTAATATTTTATGGGGATTTGTGCTATTTCAAGTATTTTAAATGACCAGAATCTTGTCCAGGTTCCAGTTTGCCTGAGGGGTCTTGCTCGCCTAACGGTGCCAATTTAGTTACCAGATCTAAGGGTGGTCTGGCGTCTACCTTTTACCTACATGGAGACGAATCAAATCCCTTACGTTCCTTCAATGCCCAGCTGACAACGTAGACATGGCTGCCAATATGGGGTCTCAGCATAGAGGTGTATACCTCGCTTGTCGAAATTGTTCAGTATTTGAGGAACGGTCTTGTTAAATATATTTATACATAAAACTTATATACACAATAGGGCGTCTTACTCACTGTATCCTAGCCTGCGGGCGCAGTGGGGGGAGACAACCAACACAGGCCATAGAATTGCAATTCTCAGTTTAGCCGACTGAACTTTCGCTGCATAGGTTAGGGAGTCGCAGTCAAAAGAGCTGGTTCTGGTAAGGGATTTATGCTCTTTCAGTTTAGCAAGTTTTCTGGGGAACAGTAGGGTAGCTTCACACACATTTATTAGGGAAGTAGGGTTTAATAATTTATTTTAGGTTTGTCGTTAATTTGGAGTATTGGGAATAGTTGTGATAAAATTAGTCATGTTTGGTATAAAAAGGACAGTATCTTTAAAGTTGCGATTTCTAGTTAAATGATTAAAATTTACTCAGAATAAGCTAATTTAATTACTAGCTGAGCCATTCGTTGAATTAAGCTCTCCAAGTGAAGAGCAGAGCAGTTCACATGATAGACTATTCGATGACAAGCTGAGCAGTTCATTGAATCTGGCATCTTAAGTGACGAGCCGAGCTGTTCACTTCTTTTAGTTTATTTAAAGGTCTGGCAGAGTAGTTCATAGGTATTAGGGAACGAGGAGTAGGGAGTAGGTTATTCAGGGTCAGGGCTAGATTCTGGCGAGGAATCACCAGGATTTCGCCCGCTTCCGATGATGAGGCCTTGCGGCGATTCTCCTCATCATACGGCGCGTCTTCCGAAGCGCTAGTAGATGCATTTGCTAGGTAGAACCATATTCTTATGGTTTAGTCTCTTTTACAAACTGATTTTATCCCGAGCGCTCCTAAAGGCCATCCGAACGAATTGATCGGATAAGCCTAGCAGAGTACTCCTGTTAAAGTAACTTAGGTCATTTGGACGACATTGTCTTACACTCAGCATAGTGAAATAAAAGATTGGCGGGGGCTTGTCCATGTCTAAGGTCGAGAGCCACGGGTCTCTGGTTAGTACCGGAGGGGGATAGCAATCCCTAGGGCGGCTGGAGGAGCCCTACCTTACACCAATCAATAAAATTGATTATATTTATACGAACCTGTAAATAAGCAATACATAACAGGATATGAGCTATTCGGAAGCTAGGTACATAGAGCTTGTAGGGATGGCAAATCTCTTAAGGATCTTATATAATTGGTTACTATTTTATCATTAATAAATCCTATAAATGTATATATCTCTTAACTTCAGTATTAACGTAATTTCATTGAGGTATAGGCTGAGTAAGGTACTAGGAAACGATAGTGGTTTCAGAAAAGGGAAGAGGAGTTAAATACCTGACAAATATTCGCATTAAAGATTCAGGGTTTCTTACGGTTCACAACTCTTCGGGGTCCTACCTAGACGATTCACTTTGGCCAATACGTAATTTTATCCTGGGTTTTAACAGTCATTAGTTTTAATATATTATTTATTAATTAATTCATATTAAGGAGGTATTGGGGATTTATTTATATTAAGAGAGGGGGGGGGGGTCGTTACAGTATTAACATACTGTATAGAAAACTGCCAAGTTAAGGCTCGAAATCAATAATATTTATTGACTGAGCGAGCGACTAATTTCAATAACTATTTCACTTATAGACTGAGCAAGCGAAGCGTCTCCGTTTCAGCTTTCGACAAAAAATCTTTCGTATGTCTGTCCGGATGTTCTCCTCTACAGTTCTCATTTGTCATCAGAAATATTATATAGTATTTTTTGCCAATCAGTTTTTGTAAATATTGAAATTTGAAAAAAATTACAAAATTTTATCTTATGTATGTTCGGATGTTCTCCTCTACAGGTCGCATTTCTCAAACCATTCTGAGCATGAACGACGTGAAATTTTGTGAGCAGGTTCGATAATTATATAGAATTTTTTTGTCGAGTCTGTTTTTGGAAATTTTGGTAGGTATTTGAAAAAAAAAAGTTTTTCTTTTGTATATCTGTCCCGATGTTCTACAGGTCGCATTCTCATCAGAAATGTTATATAGATTTTTTTTTGTCAAGAATCAAGTTTGGAAATTTTGAAATCTGAAAATATATACAAAATTTAATCGTATGTATGTCCGGATGTTCTCCTCTACAGGTCGCATTTCTCAACCGATTCTCGTGAAATTTTGTGAGCAGGTTCGATAATTATATAGATTATTTTTGTCAAATCAGTTTTGGTATATTAAAAAAAAGTTTTTTTTTCGTATGTCTGTCCGGATGTTTTCCTCTACAGGTCGCATTTCTCATCAGAAATGTTATTGTCAGAGCGTATGTCTGTCTGTCCGGATGTTCTCCTCTACAGGTCGCATTTGTCAACCGATTCTCGTGAAATTTTGTGAACAGGTTCGATAATTATATAAAAAAAGTGGAGTCAGTTTTTGGAAATTTCGAAAAAATAAAAAATAAATTGTGAGGTCTACAGCTCACAGAGCCACTAGTGAAATTTGGGGTTCTAGTTGGTCTAAAGGATCTTAATACATGTACGAAATTTCTTTTTTTTTTCTGTTAAATAGATTTTGAGTTATTGGGGGGTCAAAAGTGGCTCCAAACAATTCATGTAAAATAAGACACGGCTGCTGCTCGCCAGTTCCTGGGGTGAACTTGGCTAGACACGCTGTCGCGTGTCTAGATACATTCTTGAATACATAGAAGCCATCTAAGTCTCAAGAAAACTGCTTTTGCCTATAATATAAACAAACGCCCTTACCGGGATTCGAGCCCTGGATCTCCAGCTTCGTAGACATGATCATTACTACGCTAAAAGGCCGACAATAAATGTATCTTGAATTAAGTACCCAAAAAAATTAAAAATGTTGCCAAGACGAGACCTCATGGCCCACACTGTCAAAAAGTTATTAGATCTCATGTAGAGCCCAGCTTCTTACTCTACACGCCCTAACTCTACGAGCCCTAATTTCAAAAAACTACACCTTAGTCTAAATACGTGGCTTGGCCATTTTGCTACCGTCAAATGGGCATAAAATAATTCTTGTATTGACGAATAAGAAATCTAGGTGCTAAAATAAAATATTCTAATAGTTTTTACGTATACAAAATATTCCAACCGTATGCGGAACCTCCCACTATAACTAATTATTAAATATTAACTATGCAATAAACTTTCCTGAAAGTATGACACCGCTGTAGCCAGCTTAAATGCAGGATAAACTGCTGCACGCTATTGCATGCATAGCATGAAAGTACATTTTTATGCAAAATATCCAAGAGAAATCCACAACATCGTCGCAAAAGTTTTTCGAATAAATTATCAAATTATGGTTTTTACTAATCTATACTAATATTATAAAGCGGAAAGATAAGTTTGTTTGTTTGCATTGAAAAGGTTAGGCTACTGGACCAATTTGAGGAATTCTTTCACTGATGTTGGGAAGCTACACTATCCCCGGGTGACATAAGCTATATAAACTTTAAAAAAAATAGGGTTCCTTACTAAAACTCCAATAATGTAATCCAAGGAGTAAAAAAATTGTTTGCATTGAATAGGCTCCGACACTACTGAACCGATTTAAAAAAATCTTTCACTGATGTTGGGAAGCTACACTATCCCCGGGTGACATAGGCATGTATTATATTTTCTAAAAAATTATAGGTAGGGATCCTTACTAAAAACACTACTGAAACCATTTTATACGGAACGGGTCGGGGCGGCGTGAAGGGGAGAGCTATTTATAATATTAATCAATTGTGGTGTACCATTGTAAAAAAAACGTTATGACATTACTTGACAGAAGGCAAAAGTCTTACTTCTACCGAAATTGCTTTACCTTTTGACGTACCTATTAGGTTTCTTATTTAAACATTTCAAGTGTTTAAATACCCGGGCGAAGCCGGAGCGGGTCGCTAGTTTAAAATAAAACTATTGAGGATATATCACTTATAATAGGTACCTAGTTGTCTTAAATTTTATAATTAAAGACAATTACAGTATTTAATGTTTTACAAGAAATATTAACATTCAGATTATTATGAAGACATTCAAGTAAAATCAGCCAAGTTCATAGAAAAAGGAATTGCCGACGCAGTAGCCGTGTGTAATACACGACCCACTTCGAGCTACTTTCGAACCCTTCACAACTCTAAACCTATCAATCAATCAATCAATTAATCCATTTATTGATAAAATACAATTATTTTACATGTCAGTTTTGAACTAAATACGCTATGCAAGCTATGTACATAAATAAATAATAATAAATAATAAATATTGGCGGACAATTTATACAAATCGACCTAGTCGACAAACTAAATAACCAATTTCTTCCTTGGTATAATATGATACTGAATAGAAAACTGCCTAGTAAGGCTCAAAAATCGTTAAACTGCAATAAATTGGTTTTGCTGGAAACAATCGTGTGCCAGACATAGGCACCTTTTCAGATACCACTCCTTTTGGTGGAACACGAGAACTTGGTTTTATTCACATTTATGTTTTGGTGGGTAGGACCCCACAAAGCAAGGATGCTATTACTCCTTTTCTCCTTTTGATTTCGGTAGGTAACCAAGCATTGGCTAACGGAAACCACAAATTGTGGCATAGCGAAGTACAAAACTGGAGTCGGTTTTATTTTTGGTAGAAATTATTAGAAGTATTAAATATATATGTCGGAGTGACGCTGTCACAATGACATTTGGGCTGCGTTTACAAAGTGCGCCAACAACAGATCGTTCATTCAATCATTCGTTATTTTAGTCTGTCAATTGATTTGTAAAGGAACGTTACACTTGCGGAATATTGTTACGAGTATGCTGCATTGACACGCTTTCCGTACCGCCGAAGGCGTGTAAATGCAACTTAAGGCGGTACGGCCAGACAGTTGGGCGAACGGACAGGTCTGGAGGTGGGGGAGAAGAGCCGTCAGACTTGACAAGTGAACACTTTCTGTTTCGACGGTCATTGAGTGCACACCTTATGCGAGTTGTAACGTTCCATCCGTGAATATTAAATCAATCACTGTATATTTTTGTAATCTCATGAGTGGATCGAATTAAAGGACAATTGAAGTATTCGAGTGCGTTCTTATTTGTATCGTATTACGAAAAACATGGACAGTGATGAAGATCATCCCAATCTCTATTCACCGCCTTGCAATGCCCATTCTCCGACATATATTATAAAGAAAACATTTTAGATTTAGCTATTTAAAACCTCCTTAGTGTGGAATGTATTACCTTTGAGTGAACGCTTTTTATACTAATTTTTTTACTTGGGAATACTACAAAGCCATTAGTTACTCCCCCAGGATTAATTTAGGCTATGTCCTTCAGTATAACTGCGTACAACTTATTGTACAAGGGTCTTAACCCTCTACGAGCGAGCGTGATGAAAAAGGAATTATCAATTAAACTTGAAAATTAAGTTACACTTATTGTCATGGACAAAAAATCAGGTCTACTAAATCCTAATAATTGCCATTACTCTGAATCAATTTATTAGCATCAAAGATTTATTAAAAATAACCCACTACACATTTATAAGTACACTTTATCAAAATAACCGTAATATAAATAAACTATTTATAAAAAAAACCTACATTCATCTTAAAATAATAAGCTCCATTCCTATTCAACCCACAAGGAGAAGTTCCTATCAAATCAATAGGTATTCTCTAATGTTTTGGAAGTAATTTCGATACTCGATAATTGAACAGCAAACATATGAGCTTGCCAAACCGGTCGTGTTTTCTGAACGGTACTGAATGAGAAAGTTCTGATCCAATCTTCAAAAAGCTTTTTCCTTTACAAATTTTACTTACATTGAGACCCATACAAGGATAAACGGATGGGTTTCGACTAGAAATGTATAAAAATTACCCAAGATCAAGTAAAACGTACTGATCGAGTTAAAGATTGACCTCTAATTTTAAACGTAGTGAATTTAACTATCGCAATTTAGTTGCGATGGGTTCATAAAACAGACGACTCGAGCCAAGGCGGGTTGTGAAACTTGTGAATTAGTGTATAATACTCGTATGTTGGTCGTTATGCTGTGACGGTGTTAGTACGCACACTACGTAGTTTTTGTTAATTTGTTTGTAAAATTACATTTTTTTATAGAAAGATGTAGGTGTAGTTTGAAACGTAATATTAGAGAGCGCATTAAAAAAAAGTAAAGTAAAAGTAGTTTATTTTTCAAATTAGGCATATTACATGCACCTATGAACGTCAATAAACTACCACCGGTTCGGAAAAATATACCTCTGCCACGAGAAGAACCGGAGTAAGAAACTCGGCGAGGTGTCATTTTTTCAATACAAGATACATTATATAGTTAAATATAAAATTACAGTGTCAGCTACTACAAAATAACTTAAATAACAATGCTACAGTAGAAAATATTTTTTCGCGATAGATTACCCGTGCAGGACGCTATCACTGCCAAACATCCCTATGCATGATGTAATCGTTTATCTTATAATATGCTCTTGAAATAAGTGTTTGTTTTACTACGGATTTGAATTTAGAATTGCTAAGTTCAGTAATGTGTTTAGGAATTTTATTGTAGAATTTGATACAATTTCCCAAGAACGACTTTTACGCCTTTACTAGTCTATAGAAGGTTATTTTGAGTTTCCCAGTATTTCTCGTGGCTATTGGTTTATCAGCGTTCGTTGGAAAATTGCCCAAATTCTTCCTTATTTTTCTCCATCAACTCTTTATCTCCTACCTATATGGTTTGGTGAAATAAATGTACTGTACTTATAATTAGAATTAAATAAATAAAAAAACTAGGTACCTATCTAATGGTTATCACTGGATCACTGCACCAGTAATTAGGCGATTGGTGCAATTTTCGTGATGTGTGAAATTAAATTGTACTATCTATCACATCACTACGACTGAACGAATTATGTTGAACACAACATGAATTGCGAGAAGTGTATTACTCAAATTGTTCCTAAAATCAAAAACTTTAATTGATATAATTAATATGGTACTCATAGAGATACTAATAGATATTTCGTAAATTTTTTTTTCTTCACTCGACTTTACCCACTGTTTGATACGAACACTGTTGAGAAAATCTTTTGTGCAAAGTTGAGAACTTTCTATGGACTCAATTCTTTTTTACACATGAAAATTTTCAATCTTTTTTCTAACAAAGGAACCCAAAAATCTGCCTCAAACACATGCACAAGTTTCACCAGAAAAGAAAACTCGGCAGTCCAAGCGGTGAAGCGAAACAAGTGAAGTTTAAAACTTCAAGGTTTGCTAGGAGTCTTAAAAGTTTAACAGGAATGCGAGGCTGTGGTGAAAGAAATAACGTTGCTGATAATAGATCGGAACCCATTGTTTTACAAGTTAGTCGGTAAAAGTTTTACTGACTATATAAATAAGTATCTTATTGGTTTACCTGAAAAAATCTCAATTACGTTCCTCATTCGGTTTATTTGTTTCAAACTAGAATTCGTTTCTATACTAAAGTGCATTCATTTGAAAAATATTTTTACTCTAGAAATGTATGTGTGTATGTATGTGTGTTTGAGTTAACTAGGGTGGCCTAGTGGTTCAAGCAGGCGGCTGTCAAGCGGCTGTCGTGGGTTCGAAAGCCTCGAACCAATGATCTTTTCGGAACTTATGTACAGAATATATTTATTTTATTTTAATTTTCTGAGAACCAACAGCTATAAGTTAGTACAATAGTTTTGAATATAGGTAACAGAGATCCAATTATTATATATCATATCATTTGATATTCACCGATAGCTATTCGATGAAGGAGAACAGCGTCAGGAAACCTGCATACTTCTGCAAAATAATTTAAATGTGTAGGTACATATTTAAGTGTAGGCCCGATACTCATTGGGCCAGCGTGGGGAATAATACCCGTTCCCTCTCATCTGTGAGAGGACCTCTGTGCCCAGCAGTGGTCCCTGTTACGTCAGATGTGAGTGGAAATACACTGAATGGGCGTTTAAATATGGTTTTACTTTAACACTACGGTATTTCACTGATATTAAAATTGGCAACTATTTATGAAACGTCAAACGCGCTCGGTTACTATGAAGTTTGTGGAGAAATTAACCTAATGACGTCACAATTTGTGAATGTATTTAAAAATCTTTAAAATTGCATAAATAATTTATACCCAAAAAACCGACTCCAATTTTCTACTTCGCTATGCCACACACATGATATTTTTACATATCCTTCCCACTTCACCACCTGTACTGCTTTCCGATAGCAAATGAGGTGGTTAGTACAGATCCCAATCAAGTCATTTTATATGGACCGATGATATTTGAGGATTTCCGTCGATTCCTCAGGGAACCCATACTGACCCTCAGCTCCTCATTATAAGTTTCACTTCAAATGTGATTTTTTACGAGCATTCGTTGCTACGTCAACAAATCTGTCAAGTGCCTACATCATTGAGGAGTTCCATACGACAACTGTGGCCATCATCACCAATTCTGCTTCACCAAATGTATGGCTTCCGAGAGCCAATGCTTGGTTACCTACAGAAAATACCGAAATCGGCATATACGTGCCTATCAAATTCGAGGAGTTCCCTCGATTCCTCCTAGATCCCATCATCAAACCTTCACCTAATTTATATGGGACCAATTTGAAGGTACCTGCTTTGAAATAAAAAAGAATTATCAAAATGGGCACACGTGGTCAAGCATTATCGGGGAACATACATACATAAATGTTAAATAATACGAGTATCAAGTAGAATTTTGGTCAAGTGCGAGTCGGATTTTAGTTATTCCATTCGGTGGATTTTGAGACCCAGCGCCTGATGAACAGAACGAGCAACTTTTTAAAAGTTTTTTGTATGGGAACTCCCTTAAATAATTATTTTATTTTGTTTTTGGTATTTGTTGTTATAGCGGCAATAGAAATACATCATCAGTGAAAATTTCAACTGTCTAACTATCACGGTTCATGAGATACAGCCTGGTCGCAGACGGACAGACAGACGGATGGACAGCGGAGTCTTAGTAATAGGGTTCCGTTTTTACCCTTTGGGTATGGAAACCTAAAAAAGCAAACATGCAGACGAACTGAGAACATCTTTCATTCTATTGAAGTCGGTTAAAAAGCTGATGTTGGATTTTTTCCTAGTAAGTATTTTCGTTTGATTTGCTTTGTATCAAGTATGGTTTGTATCCATTATTTGTGTGAACTTTATTTTTAAAGTGATGTCTTAGCATGAATTCAAATATGTTGCCAATACTTAAGAAACTGACATTTCATTATTGACCTTCCATGATGAATGCAAATTCTATTATGGCACCCAGGTATGTCCTAAAACTACGACCAAGGCCACCGGGGGATGGGCAGCAGCATCCCTGGAGTGCGGTGGAGATACTGTGATCGCCAACCCGCATGCCAAGCATGGCCCATATGGCATTTACCCCAATTAAATTGGGGGAGGCCTACGTCCATGCAGCAGTGGAAGTCCTTTGGCTGTTATGGTGGTGGTGGTGGCTATTATAGCATTACAATTTATGCACTTAATTATTTTGATTTGAAATTGAAATTGAAATTATTTATTTTGGACCGTGATCCAATAATAATAATATTTAATTCCTATTTTTTTTTTTCATTACAACACAAAAATACATACAAAGGCCTTTTTACAAATCACCAGTTTTACCAGCACTTGGAAATTTGTCAATACAAAGACTACGAAGGGTTAACTTCAAATAATCTGGTATTATAAGATATATAATTTTTATTCCTACAAATCAGAATTGCAACATCAAGTGAGGTATGTTATTAATACCCACACACCCCCACACGATTATATAAATAAATAATAACACAATACGCGTAATTGTTTTTTACCGTAGAAAATTTTACCCTGCCTCTTTAAAATCGATCCGATGGGTCGAAGTAAGGACACCTTATTACAGCATCTGAAAGCAACAGCGACAGCTAGATGTACCTAACCTTCTTTTAACACCCATCAATTAAGTTAAGGGAGGCTTAATTCTCTGCGAAATTGAAAATCATTTTCTAGTCTCTTGATTTAATACCTAATCTTTAACTTCCTCAACTATTCTGATTATACCCGTGGTGAAATCTTGACTTTAACTACAATATCATAACTAATACGATTTTAGGTTGATTTGACTTTTGAAGTACCTATATTCTAAAATATATATAAAAAAACAATCTAACATAATACCGGCCGTTCCGTACCAACACCTACTAATCTACATTTAAATACAATACATTGAATCAAAAAAGAATGTATCTTCATAGGGAACTCACGGCTCATAAGTCTTTTTGTTTGAGCAAGACCGTTTTTCAGCGATAACACAAAGACGGTCAGACTTATCTCATTCAAACCAAAAATTGTTAAAAGTATTTAGTATGGTCCAACCAACTCAATTTTTTCAGAATTTTATTTGAATTTGCACTTAAATACCTAATTAAATATTTTTGCGTAATTATTATTTTATAATTAATATTTTTTTTATAATGGTAATGCTTATAAATAGTCCCCGAGTAAAGTGTGAGTACTATTAAATTGTCGCCTTTTCAATTCAAGTTTACTAAAAGAAATAACATACAAGTTAGTCAAAGTTCTTTATTATAATAAAGTTTAAGATAAAATAGATCCGTTAGCACAATTTTATTCTTTGATCAGAGCACGACGAGAGAATTTTCGAACTTTACTCTTGACGCGTTTCATAGAATTTTGCACAGAATCATTTGTGATCAGTTTAGTACATTTCATCCACTTTTTTTTTAAATCAGGTAATGATGTGGCCGGCTGGCACGTTTTACGCAACTTTGTTTTAATATTTGCCCAGTATTTCTCTATCGGCCGTAGTTCTGGGCAATTTGGCGGATTAGTATTCTTCGGTACTACATCGACAGAATTCAGGTTATACCACTCTAAAGCTCGGGATGAATAGTGACAGCTCGCTAAATCGGGCCAGAATAATGTCGAAGAAATGTGCTTTTTTATGAGCGGTAATAATCTTTTTTTTAAGCATTCGGATATATAAATATCCGTGTTGACTGTGCCAATGGTTACAAAGGGCGAACTCCGCATGCCGCACTGGCATATCGCTTGCCACACGAGGAATTTTTTTGCGAATTTTTCCACTGGAATTACTTTTTCTCATTCATGCAGACCCGGGACGTTGCAAGAAGAATAGTATTGATTTCCTTGTATCGATTTGAAATCAGCCTTTACATAAGTTTCGTCATCAATAATTAAGCAACCTGTATTTTGAACTAACAGGGCGTACAGTAATCTAGAGCGTCTAACTGCTCTGTTATATTGTTCTACCGTTCTTTTCGGGGCTTTTTGTAAGAAGAAATAACGCACTTCTTTTTTATTTTCTGTACATTTGTTTTACTAGTACCAACTTTTTTGGCCACATCTCGAGAAGAGATTGCTGGATTTTGATCAAATAACCTACACACCCTTGACTCTAACTTTTTGTTCCGTTTTCTTGTCGGATTACCCTCTCGCAACTTTCTTTCAGTAGTTAAACCTTGTTTTAACCTTTTTAGGGTCCTTTGCACTGTTCTCTGACTTGTACGGCACGATTTCGCAAGCTCCGAAGTAGATACATTGGGATTTACTAAAAATTTTTGCAGAATTAATTCGCGAACGCTTTTTTCTTTTGATGACATCTTGACGGATACAAACAAATGAATGTTTTTTAAACCTATGATGTAAAAAAGGTTTAAGTTTCATATCTGAAAAGTTTTATCAAAACAGGTTGCAAGGTCAGAAAAATAGAACGGAAAATGTTAGCGACAATTTAATAGTACTCACCCTTTAAATGGACGGTGGCATACGGACGGACTAATGAAATAATAATACTTAATTCTTAATACTTAAGTCGGCGATATACACGATGCTAAAGAAACAGGTAAGTACGCAACTAAAGTATAGTTGTATTTTTCCGTGGTAACTTAATACTTTGTTGCCAACAAACAAACCATTATCAGGTATTATCCTGTTGATCTTTCGTTGTTTTTTTTTGTGTGGTGCTTATACTTACGTAATTTTTTTCTGATAAGAGAGGAACCAGAACATAATCGGCTTATACTTAGCCAAACACCCAGTTAGGCATGCAGGGACTGTGTCGGTTAGCGAATATCAATCAGCCTTTTTATTGCCGCTGAGACCTGAATGATTTTTGATCCAAGAAAATTTGATTTTCAAGTCTCTAGTTTCCTTACTATCTAAGTAGTCACATGTAGCCTAGCTTATACCTTCTATGCTTAATTGGCAGATGCAAACAGAAGGTTCAACATCTCTAGTCTGTTCACACTTAATACCCTGATGAGGGTGATGGTATGGCTTGTCCTGAGACCGACATCCAATATCGTTTTGGAGCATCATGAAATCGTAATCTTTACTGTAGTTAGGTAATTTCCAACAATCACCGTGTTTTTTGTTGCTCGTTTAGTGCTACTTAGGGGAAACGTGCAGAGTGGCTAAAGCATTTCTCCTGCAGACGTCTACAACTCCATCCCCAAATGTTGCTGATGAAAGTGGCCTTGATGGAATAAACGACTTTATAAAGAACATGGGTCTCCTCGCTATAAGCTGGCTTTGTGCTTTATGTTCCAACTTCATGTTGTTAAACCAACTGCCAGCCAAATTCAAAATATCTAAAGTCATAACATGGTTAAAGCCTGGCAAAAGCGAACAGCTTCCGGAAAATTATCACCCAATCGCTCTTCTCAGTTGCGTCTACGAGCTGCTGGAACGTCTACTGCTTACACTGATTACTCCTTTTATCGATGCTGCTAACCATACCGAACAGGCAGGTTTTGAAACCGGACGTGATTGCGCCGATCAGACGCTAGCCCTTACCACACACATTGAAGATGGGTTCTAGAAATAGGTAAAATCCACAGCGGTTTTTATCGACCTCATAGCCGCCTACAACACTGTGTGGAGACATGGACTCATCTTCAAATTCCTATGAATGGTACCGAACAAGGAAATGGCAGCTCTCGTAGCCAATATGTTGAGCGAGAGACAAGTTAAGGTATACCTGGGTGATCTTAAAAACAACCGCAGGAAACTAAACAACGGTTTGCCTGAGGGCTCAGTACTCACACCCGTGTTTTTCAACTAGTATAGTTGTATATCCACGACTTACCTAAGCAGGTATATAAACTTTCTAGCTGAGGTCACAGAATATAGTAAAGCTGTGAGAAAGGCTAAGAGGAAAGCATGGATAAACCACTGCGATCAAATTGAGTCCATACCAGAAGGAATGAGACTGACAAAGGCACTAGCTACTACGAAGTCGGCCCCGCTAACAACCATTAGAGGTTGTGACGGAAACATGACAAAAACGGGGTTAGAAACCCTTAAGGTGATGTGTAACACACACTTTCCGGGCTCGGAAATACACCAGAGCATAACGGACGGGGAGACAATTAGTGCGTTGGAACAAACCACAAAAACAACAAGGCACAAAGTGGGCACTCTCCACATTCCAACCGTATAAAGCCCCGGGACCGGATGGAGTCTACCCCATTCTACTACAAGAAGGCGCTAATGTACTAATCCCGCATCTAAGTAGATTGTACAGGGCGTGTTTAGCCTTCGCACATGTACCGCGTGTGTGGAGGATGGTACAAGTAACCTACCTACCCAAACCAGGCAAGGCGGATTACAGCGAAGCCAAATCATATAGGCCAATTAGTCTATCATCATTCTTCCTAAAAACTTTAGAGAAACTGGTAGATAGACACATAAGGGATGGCCCTTTAAAAAGGCATCCACTGCACGAATTGCAATGTGCATATCAGCCAGGGAAGTCAACAGAAACGGCACTGCACCTGGTAACAACCAGAGCTGAACAGGCTATAGAGAATAAAGAACTATGCCTGGCGGCTTTCCTAGACGTGGACGGAGCGTTCGATCGCACCACGTATAAAGCTATTAGCGAAGCGGCTGCTGGACACGGCATAGAGCCAACCATATGTAAATGGATAGGGAATATGCTAAACGGCAGACTAATAAAGTCATATCTTCTAGGAGATGAGATAATAGCCACGGCCACAAAGGGGTGCCCCCAGGGTGGGGTACTGTCGCCGACTCTATGGAGTCTGGTGGTGAACTCACTCCTGGAAGAACTCAATAGTGGTCCTATTCGCACGGTAGGATATGCGGATGATTTAGTGATACTAGTTAATGGAAAATTTCCAAGTACAGTATCAGGAATCATGAATGAAGCACTGAAGAAGGTGGAGAAATGGTGCAACTGTCACCAATTGTCCATCAATCCAGGCAAAACTGTAGTAATACCATTTACTAGGAAAAGGACCCTTCGAGGCATACAGTCGTTAAAACTGTACGGGAGGGTGCTAGAACTGTCCAATGACGTGAAATATCTAGGCATCACACTGGATAAAGAACTGAATTGGAAAAAGCATACTGATCTCACCATAATGAAGGCACTGAGAGTGTTTGGGATGTGTAGATCGGCGTATGGCAAAACATGGGGTTTGAACCCAAAGGTACTGAAATGGATTTACACCATCATGGTGAGGCCCATTCTACTGTACGGAAGCCTGGTATGGTGGCCAAGGATTTTAAAGAGCACATGCAGAAATGACCTAATAAAGGTGCAACGAACAGTATGCATGGCTATAACAGGGGCGTTTCGAACCACGCCAACGGCGGCGCTAGAAGTACTACTGGACCTACCGCCGCTTCATATAGTGATTAAGTCGGAAGCGCGCAAATCCCTCTACAGACTGAGGCTTCTTGGGCTGTGGAGCGATAGCAAGCCGAAGACGAAACACACAAACATGGAAACGGACAGTTTCTTAGACAGAATAACAAACATGGGGTGCGACAAAATGCAACCCAAGTTTGTGTTCCACAGGAACTTCAATATAAAGGTTCCCTCGAGGGCAGAGTGGGCTGAAGGTCTGGAATCACTAGATACTGGTGGTGAAGACAATATCTGGTACACGGATGGATCAAAAATGGGATCCGGTACGGGAGCAGGCATCTATGCAAAAGACTATAAAAGTAGTGTAAGCATGGGGCAATTCGCGACTGTCTTCCAGGCGGAGACATATGCCATAGTTGCCTGTGCACAGGAGAATATAGACAGACGAACCAAAGGAGAGACTATCTATATACTCAGTGACAGTCAAGCAGCCCTCAAGGCGCTTACAGCGCCGAGAGTGGACTCTAGACTAGTTTACAATGGCGTTCAAGCTTTGAACAAGCTCGGAAGGCATAATAAAGTGCATCTAGTATGGATACCAGGGCACGAGGGGTTCATCGGCAACGAAAAAGCAGATGAACTGGCAAGAATGGGATCTACAGGCCATTTTGTAGGTCCAGAACCGTTTGTGGGACTCTCGCAGAGAACCATAACATCGGCCTTAAAGGATTACGCCAAAGCCAAACACCAACAGGAGTGGAGGATTGAGGCGGGTTTAGGGCACTCAAAGCTCTTCATCGAAGGAGTGGGCCCAAGCTGGACCAAGAAGCTTTGGAAATTCAGCAGAAAGCAACTTAGAATTATAACTGGGGTGTTTACAGGTCACTTCGGGGTCAAGGATCTCTTGACCAAGATGGGACTATCAGACAACATAGACTGTAGAATGTGTGGCGAGGATGACGAGACAATGGAACACTTATTGTGTGAATGTCACGCCCTTGCCAGACAAAGAATGAATGACTTTGGTAATGGCTATCCAGAACCAAAGGAATTCAGAGTACTCCCGCTGAGCTCCATCATCCGGTTTGTGGAAATGTTGGAGAGCAGCTTGGAGTAACTATAAAGGAGGGGGCAATTGCACAAAAGATCCCATTGGGTCGAAGTGCATCCGCAAGGGCCCTCATATAATTAAGATAAGATAAGATTATATACTCTGATGAATTAGCGCTAGTAACTCAGAGCCGAGAGTTCAGGGTTCAAAGAAGCAGTGGAAATCCTAACTAACGTCAGGAAACGCAAAAGAAACATCTTACAAAAACTTCCTTGTCACACGCAACACATTTTGCATAAGCTTAGCGGTATAGCGGTATGTACCTCATGGGGCGCGTCGGCCGACGTCCTCCGAACTATTGCACTCAGCCTCGTGTACTCTGCAGTAGAATACTGCGCGCGTTCCCGGCACGATTGAATCCACACAATATATATAAATGTGACACCAACCGCTGTTAACTGGCTATGCAACCATCCAGGTCGCACAGCCAGTTAACATTTAATAGCTTAAACTCAAACTATTAGGTGCTCGTAAGCCAAATCTCTAGAACTAATATTTCGAAACTTTGATTGAAAGCCGTAAATTGACTCTTAAGTACTAAGTAAAGCAGTAGTAAGTATTTCAGTAAAGCCCTAAAATAAAAAAGCGAAACTACATGTTCATATCAAATGTACTTAAAATGAAAAATTAAAATGAAAATTAAAATTAATATATTTCCTTCTTCATGGAGCATATACAAGGTCGGTTGAGACTTCCTATTAAGTAATAAAATATTCTTGTATCAGGAAATCCCGCTTTTCCACTTCAATTTTGCGAACAGTATACGTTTAGAAATAAATGTATTTTACAGTACATATGGTGCTACTTTACCGCACAAGTGCGGTAATCAGCAGATAACGTGCATATGTAAAAACTTTAAAGAGCCATATGTACTGTAAAACGTTGTACGATACACGTGCGAACAGGTAATTCGCAACTCGTGTCGATTTAAAACACTACCTTCGGTCTTGTTCAATTTATCACCACTCGTTGCGAATTTCCTGTTCTCTGCACTTGTATCGTAATGTTATATTAGGTTACAATATCCGATTAAATAATGAAAACCGTATATTAACAACAAGAATGGTATTCAAGTAAATATTATTTTAACTTACACTAATAGTTCTATTTATACCATTTTTGTGTAATGCTATGAATACAATTAAATAAATAAAATTTTGTTACATCATGCTAAACCATGTGTATGTGCGCGCGCGCGCGTGTGTGTGTGTGTGTGTGTGTGTGTGTGTTTTTGTGATGTATCTCTCTCTCTCTCTCTCTCTCTGTGTGTGTGTGTGTGTGATATTCCATTCAACTTACAAAAAAAAATTCACGTCACAATGACAGCAAAAAAGCCCGTTAGCGTTGTTGACTTATGGAAATCACCTCCATTCATTTTTGCGCTGCTATTAAAAAGTGTTATTAAAAGAACCTTTGTTTCAGGATCAATGACCTTGCTCCGAGGCACTGACGATGGCACGCACCACGGCTGTCTACCTCTTTACAGTCCATTTTCTCTCGTACATTATAGGTGAGTGTCTTGACAAGTTGTTAAGTGTTTTGCAAGCGCGTCAAGCGATTGTGAGCTTTATGGTGCTTGATTGCACGCACTTGACCTGAATTGTTGTCGGAGGAAGTGTGAAAGGGTGACGGAATGGAATAAATGGAATGCGATAGATGGAATTGGAATGGAATTTTACATCTTTCTCATTTATGCGAATCGAAGTAGAATTCTAATAACGCTGTATATTGAAAAGTAATTTCTAAGACTTCTTATTACTTTTATTATCGGATTTGTTATGTTAAACTCAATTCTTGGCAAACGCCTCAATATAAAAATAGCGGGTTTTTTATAATCTTATTAAATATAATATCTGAGATATTAAGCGCTACTTGGCGCGTTAGTAAAGTAACGATTAAAGTCAAAAATAATCCATGATAAAGAGATTAAGATCAGTCAGACATAAACAGAATTATGGGTCTATAGAGCACAAGGTTTATTACGTTGAGCATAAAATTTCGCAAAACGCGTGGGTTGACATAAAATGGTGCTGTAAAGCCGACCGTCCACAGGACAAAGCGAGGATCATAATTTAAATTTTAACACTTAATCAAGCTTTGGCTGACAATCAAGATTTACGTCTCCACTGGGAGCGTTTCATTTTCCGCACCATTTCTTCGAGCTGCTCTTTAGGCAGATAACGCGATTAATTTTTAATCTGATCGCTCTCGACCATTAATTTCTCACTCGGTGCTGACGCGTAGGACGATTGTAGACAAAATTTAATTGATGGAAATTTCGACAGATCCATTGGTCCATCACGGAACGTCGATTAAAAAAGGCCTATGCTTCAAAAATATCTTAAAATATTTGATACTAATAGCTACGTCATAAGTACCATTATATTATTATAAATAAGCGAAATTAATCGCGTAAAATTTATATTCTTCTTTAATAATAATATGTGAAAATCGTGTAAGTTTAAACCGAGTAAATACATGGGGTTTGTAGTTTTTTTTTTACTGTAATAGGTTACGTTAAACAAAGACGCTATCGACGGTAAGAAAATACGGACCCTCCATGTCGTGTTCATGGTAATGGGCCTTATTATGTTACCTTATGTTGCAATGTAAGTTATTTTTTAATAAGATACACATAAGTATACATATAAGTATACAATACTATTACTAATGCAATACGTTTTTCTGTGTATGAGATGTGCAGTGGTCATCATATTAGTCAACTCGAAAACAAGCGAAAAATAATTTATTTTCGGTGTTTATTCCTTCGTGGTCAGTCCAATTTTTAAGGTTTCTGAGTTATGCACTCAAGGCATATACGTACTTTGTCATTTTGCCAAATTTGAAGCAAATTGGTTAAGCCGTTTCGGAGGGGTAGACCCACAAGCGATTTACATTTGTCGCCTTAGATTGAGCTCCGCTCAAATACGAAAGGAACTCTGTATGTTACCTTTAAAAGTAAACAGATTGCGAATTGCGATAAAGTTTGGTTTGTAGATAGTTTAAAGTTTGGGAAAGGACATAAAATAATTTATGCCCCAATTGACTGACAAAAAAAAAACAGCCAGCTAGCCCAAGAGCTCCCGTCAAGTTTTAAAAGTACAGTACATGTGGTGTAGTTGGTTATGCCTCAGAAACACCTGTCCTGCTTGATAAGTTTCATACAAACTTACTTATTTCTGAAAGTTGCCAACAAATACTAACGACAATTCAATCATAAAATAGTTAAAAGACGAAGACAATAAAAACAGGAAGATGATGAACATCAAAATTACTTCTGAAGATAGCGAGCGCCCTGACAACGTTGTCCTTCCCCTTTTCTCAGAATAATGAAGTTATTGTCCTGTATAAAGTACGCGCTGAATATTTACAATTACTCGTGATTCACGATTACGTTTACTTAAAGAACAAAGCGAGTTTAACTCGAGTTAATTTAGTTATCAAGTTTCGTACAAATTTAAGGTTCACCCAGCGTTTCTAATGAAACCATGTGATTTAAAATGATAATTTAGTAATTCAAAGTTTTTGACGATATTTTCTTCTTAATATCAAATCATATAAACAGCAGTTTTATCATAAAACAATACATTACAATCTGGAGGAGACTAAGTGTAACTTTCCTTAAAATCTATTATAATAAAAATAATACTTTACTTAAAGTAATTCGCCAAGTTGCTGTTATTTTTCGACTTTTAGCCATCTTTCTGTACTTTTTAATTTTCACCGAAAAAGTTGAAATTATGTTATGTTTATTGCAAATTAATATACTACTTTTGATTTTTTATTGTTTTGAAAGAATTATCCATTTTACAATTGCCATAATGCTTTCAAGTGTTTAAATATTAATTGAATTGAAACTTGCAAGTTGATTAGGTACGAAACGTTTCAAACGTATTGTATGGGAAATCTTGTATGCAAAATGACATTTATTTATTTTGTGTAGAAAACTCCCGTGAGTTTGAGACATATTAAAATATATAGAAACGGCACTGAGCACTAAAAGCTAAAAGAACCGCAAACCGCTCTGAAACATGTCGAGCGATATTCGGCCTTGAAGACGTGACACGTTTCATTATGTTTTAACTAGCGTTTGCCCGCGGCTTCGCCCGCGTACTCTAAGCATAATTTTTAACCGTCTTCAAAAAAGAGGTTCTCTGTTTGACCCGTATGTATGTATGTACGTATGTAGGTATGTATGTTTGTCCACGATTATCTCGCGTTTGGCTGAACCGATTTAGATGCAGTTTCCAGAAAAGTAGTTGTTACATTTTGGGGGTTTCGGTATACGAAGTTTGGTGATTGTGATTCATAAACAGATGAACAGATGAAAAGTCAGTATACATTCTGAGAACCGGCAAACTGTAGAATTTTATTTGATTTTGGCAATAATAAGGATCGAAAACTATTATCATACATTTTCGAGAGGCCGAGGGGGAAAGGGTCGGGCTGTCTTAAAGGGCCCTTAGTAAAAGTATCTGTGTACTACAGTAACACCAATAGAAGGTCTGGTAACGACCAAGCAGCAGTCATAAACTCTGGTCCTCTGAAGTACAGAAATACGGCTAATTCAATATCTAGTGTAACCCTTATTTTTCCTAAATTTAAATTAAATTGATAGATTATGCCAGTTTCCGTTTGAGCATCCAAAAAGAAAATTTGGCCTCACTTCCTTTCGCACTCCTTACTATTTGCTCGTATTTATACTGACTTTTGTTCATCTGTTAATGAATCATAGTTAGTCCTGACTAACCCCTCTAAAGCTATTAAATCATACCCAAAACTCTGTTAGGATACGCGGGGCTCGTTCCGTACCTCAAAAGCAAAAAGAGACCCTTATTCACGTGTGGCTGTCCGTCAGTCCGTCTGTTACAACCGATTTGCTTTAAAACTACTGGAACGATAGAATTGCAATTTGGCACAAACTATCAAAAATTGTCATGTCCATAATATTAAATTAAAACCGGCCAAGTGTCGGATTACGCACAAAGAAGGGTTCCGTGCCAACACCTGCTAGTCCACATTTAAACCACTCTAGGAAACTCACGGCACTTGAGTCCTTTTGTTAGGGCAAGACTGTTTTTCAACAATATCTCAAAAAATGGTAAACATCTCTTGTTGAAACCAAAAGTCACTGAAAGTATTTACTTAATATGCACCATCTCAATGTTTTTCAGAATCTTAAACTTCAAAGTTTGGAAATTATATACAGTGAGGGGACACAATTTTTACGACTTAGACAGCTAATCTATACTAATATTATAAAAAAGAAAGATTTGATTGTAAGTTTGCATTGAATAGCTACACTATTCTTGGGTGACATTCACATGGGCTAAATTATATTTTCAAAAAATAAGGGTTCTTACTAAAACTCCAATAATGTACTCGTAGTGTTGTAAAAAAAAAGTAACTAAAATATTCTTTACATCGCGTGCGCTAACAAAACTATTGATGATAGAATAAATATTTGTTAATTATTTGTATGGGCCGGGGTGCTAGTATGTATAACTAATCTAAAGGTTTATTTAAATGGAAAAAATATAGAAACCTCTATGTCGTTTTTAAAAGCCAATCCTTTTTTTACAATTCCTGGCATGTATGGAGTGCCTAATTTTAGAATAAATATTTGTTATTTATTTGTATGGGCCGGGCTGCAAGTATGTAATACTAATCTAAAGGTTGATTTAAATGGAAAAAAAAATAGAAACCTCTATGTCGTTTTTAATAGTCAATCCTTTTTTTACAATCCCTGGCATGTATGGAGTGCCTAATTTTACCTCGGATTCGTATTAAGAGACCTCTCGGAAGCTCAGATATCGATTTTGAACGAAATCGGGGCGGAAGAAAGAAAATCTATGTGGCCGCCACTTTCACAAATTTTACATCGGATTCGTATTAAGAGACCTCTCGGATAGTCAGATATCGATTTTGAACGCAATAGGGACGGAAATTAAGAAAAGCAATGGGGCCGCCAGTTTATCCAAATTTTACCTCGGATTCGTATTAAGAATTCTCTCGGATGCTCAGATATCGATTTTGAACGAAATCGAGACGGCATTGAAGAAAATAATATGGCCGCCACTTTTTCCAAATTTTACCTCGGATTCGTATTTGGGGACCTCTCGGACGCTCAGATATCGATTTTGAACGAAATCGGGAAGAAAATGAAGAAAATCAATATGGCTGCGACTTTTTCCAAATTTTACCTCGGATTCGAATTAAGAGACATATCGGACGCTCAGATTTCTATTTTAAACGAAATCGGGACGGAAATGAAGAAAATCAATATGGCCGCCACTTTTTCAAATTTTACCTCGGTGTCGTATTAGGGGGACCTCTTGAACGCTCAGATATAGATTTTGAACGAAATCGGGACGAAAATGACGAAAAGCAATATGGCCGCCAGTTTTTCCAAATTTTACCTCGGATTCGTATTAAGAATTCTCTCGGACGCTCAGATATCGATTTTGAACGAAATCGAGACGGAATTGAAGAAAATCAATATGGCCGCCACTTTTTCCAAATTTTACCTCGGATTCGTATTCGGGGACCTCTCGGACGCTCAGATATCGATTTTGAACGAAATTGGGAAGAAAATGAAGAAAATCAATATGGCTGCGACTTTTTCCAAATTTTACCTCGGATGCGTTTTAAGAGACCTCTCGGACGCTCAGATATCGATTTTGAATGAAATCGGGAAGAAAATGAAGAAAATCAATATGGCTGCGACTTTTTCCAAATTTTACCTCGGATTCGTATTAAGAGACCTCTCGGACGCTCAGATATCGATTTTGAACGAAATCGGGAAGAAAATGAAGAAAATCAATATGGCTGCGACTTTTTCCAAATTTTACCTCGGATTCGTATTAAGAGACCTCTCGGACGCTCAGATATCGATTTTGAACGAAATCGGGAAGAAACTGAAGAAAATCAATATGGCTGCGAATTTATTGACCAAATCAGCCAGAGTGGATAAGTTTGTGTCTTTCTTAAAAAGCTTTAGTCTGACTCAGTTAGTTTCAGTGCCCACACATTTTACAGAGAGCAGCCAGACGCTGCTTGATGTAGTGTGCTCTGACTTGCGTGCTGAAAGGGTTCAGGTGGAGCATTTATCGCTGACTGGACATTGCCTGGTAATCAGCGAATTCATAGTTAAGCGGGCTAAACCGAAGCCTTACTCAGTGTCCATTAGAGCCATAAAAAACATATGCTTAGATCGCTTCGATGCAGACCTTCAGAGTATAGGATGGGACTGGATATCTGGCCTAGGTGATGTCAATGCTATGGTCCAGGCCTTGAGCCAGAGCATACTCACTTTGTTTGACTTGCATGCACCCATAAAGACCGTTGTAATTAGAGTTCGTTCCTATTCGTGGATCACCGACACAGTGAAAACTATGATGCAGTTACGTGACAAAGCCGCCGCAGACTATCACAAGTTCAAAACCGATTCCAAGAAAGAGTACTATAAGAGTTTCAAATCATTGGTCAATAAAGCAATTTATTCAGAAAAAGTAGCTTATTTTAAACTTTATATTAATAATAAAATAAATAACCCTAAAGAACTATGGACAAATATTAAATCTACTTTGCTACCCAAGAATGACATTGACATACCTTCTCACTTAAATGACCCTAATGCTATTAATAATCATTTCCTGAATTTTCCCCCTATTCATAAATCAATTTTATCTACATTGACATATTTTGAATTCCATAGGTATAGTGACGCAGTCTTCCATATACTACCAGTTACCACAGAACATATTATTAAGATTATGCAAAGCTTGAAGTCAAATGCAGAAGGCTGTGACGGTATTAATGCAACCATGCTCGGAATGACTATGCCACAAACAACTAACGTGATAAAAGAATTGGTAAATACGTCAATAGCTACTTCTATCTTTCCTGACACCTGGAACACAGCAATTGTGCGGCCATTGCCAAAAATTTCCAACCCTGCTGTAATGAAAGACCTGAGACCTATTAGTATACTGCCCTGTATGTCCAAAATATTGGAAAAAGCATTGTGCATGCAGTTAACAGACTTTATAGAAACCAACAATATTCTTCCAGATGTTCAATCAGGTTTCAGAAAGGGCCGGAGTACTGTAACTGCGCTACTTGATGTCACAGACAATATACTGGATGCTCAAGACAAAGGAATGTGCACACTCTTAGTACTGCTAGATTTTTCTAGGGCTTTCGACTTAATCAATATAAATATCTTACTGTGTAAGCTTTCATTCTATGGATTTGACATTGAAGCTGTAAGATGGTTCAATAGTTACCTTAGTGGACGTTCGCAATGTGTGAAGGTAGATAATGGGGATGGGTCCTCACAGACGTCAGATAGGCTGGAGGTCACGAGAGGGGTCCCACAGGGGTCCATTTTGGGTCCAATTCTGTTCATCTTGTACACCGCAGACATAAGGTCCTATATAAAAAATTGCAAATATCATATTTATGCAGATGATATACAAGTTTATATATCCTGTAAGCCAACGGAGATTGACAATGCCATACAGTTGCTTAATGATGACCTGAACAGAATAGCCATTTGGGCGCAGGAGAATAGCTTGTTGCTTAATCCAACCAAGACTAAATATCTTGTCTTTGGTAGTAGGCAGCAGCGGTCCTCCTGTAAGCCATCTTTAATTGTAACACTACTAGGGGAGCCTATAGAATGTGTCAGTGAAGCACGTAATTTGGGTCTGTTGATGGACACTGACTTAAGGTTTGAAAAACATGTTATTAATTCTGTAAGTAATTGCTTCTACAAGCTGAAAGTGCTATATAGAATGAGACCTTTCATAGATGAACCTTTACGCATCCAGCTGGTGGAGTCACTAGTGCTATCCAAATTGAACTACATGGACACAGTGTATGGCCCACGACTTTTATCAAAAACTAAAAAATACATCCAGCGTGTACAAAATGCCTGTGCACGTTATTGTTTTAATGTTCCGCTGAGGGCTCATGTCACTCCCTTTTTAAATAAGAATAACATTTTAAAGATGCAACATCGACGTAAACTTCACTTAGCTTGTCTTCTTTTCAATGTGTTGAAATACAAAGCACCTAAGTATCTATCGGATAAGCTAACCTGGTGTCATAGTCAGTCGGAACGTGGGGTGCGCCAGTGTGGTTTGCGGCTCTTGATCCCTCGGTACACATCAGCCGCCTTCCGAGGTAGCTTCCGGTATGCAGCTACTAAGTGCTACAACAATATACCACCGCCCGTGAGAAACTCGAATAATATCCACACATTTAAAATTAAGCTCAAACAATTCCTATTCAGCCATCAAAAAGGGCAGGAAATGTTAAGGTTGGACACAAGCTGCATCTAATGTTCATAATAATAATTTAATAATACATATACTTACCAGCATAAACATGCTTCATTGGCTTGGCAGTGTATGATGTCTTTCTTTCTTTCATTTATCTATTTTTATTATCCTCATCTCTTCTTATTGTTGTGTATGTAATTTGTAACTCATTTAAACTCACTGTCCCATGGAAAATTGTATAGTTTATAGGAAGGCACGCGTTCAGCATGTTTAGGAATTGCGCAATAAGCTGTTAATGTACGGCAACAGAATAAAATCACTAATGTACGGCTGCGGTAATGCCCGAATCGTTACTCCGCGCGCGCGCAGCGGTTGAACGCGTTGCTGGATTGCTGGGTCGGGCGATGTCGAGCTGTACATTACCCCGCTTGATTTTTGTTGTTGTATTATACATATGTCTTGTTCTTTTTTTTTATGTCTGTATTGTATGTACATACTTTTTTCTTACGCTATATGCTCATTTAAAGCCTGTCACAGACTGGCGCGGCCTATGGTAGGCTTGTCATTTAGCTGTCAAATTTACTATTGGCCGCGGCCGCGGGCCGCTCCGGTGTGTGACACGCTTTACTAATAAATATTTCTTTTAATGGGGCCCTTTGCACGATTAATGTTATTACAATATGGGGGTGTCAATATTATCGCAGTTTTCAGAATTGTATGCATTTTTCTTCAATATTCACGTGATACGGATCGTGATATGAGTGATCCGCGTGATAGTGATGACCGAGTAAAGGACCCCATTGGTTTTATGTGTTACCTGCTGGGAAATCACTTGATGGTTCCATCGGAAGATCACCGCTGGTAATCGCGCCAGCAACACGCTGAGATGGAACCATTTCGTGCAATACCCGTTGTGACTTGTTTTTGTATTCTATTTCTTTTTTGTTGTATTGTATTGTCACGAATAAATGTTTTCTATTCTATTCTATTCTAATTTTTCCATATTGTACCTCGGATTCGTATTAAGAGACATCTCGGACGCTCAGATTTCAATTTTAAACGAAATCGGGACGGAAATTAAGAAAATCAATATGGCCGCCACTTTTTCCAAATTTTACCTCGGATTTGTATTCGGGGACCTCTCGGACGCTCAGATATCGATTTTGAACGAAATTGGGAAGAAAATGAAGAAAATCAATATGGCTGCGACTTTTTCCAAATTTTACCTCGGATGCGTTTTAAGAGACCTCTCGGACGCTCAGATATCGATTTTGAACGAAATCGGGAAGAAATTGAAGAAAATCAATATGGCTGCGACTTTTTCCAAATTTTACCTCGGATTCGTATTAAGAGACATATCGGATGCTCAGATTTCTATTTTAAACAAAATCGGGACGGAAATGAAAAAAATCAATATGGCCGCCACTTTTTTCAAATTTTACCTCGTTGTCGTATTAGGGGGACCTCTTGAACGCTCAGATATCGATTTTGAACGAAATCGGGACGAAAATGACGAAAAGTAATATGGCCGCCAGTTTTTCCAAATTTTACCTCGGATTCGTATTAAGAATTCTCTCAGACGCTCAGATATCGATTTTGAACGAAATCGAGACGGAATTGAAGAAAATCAATATGGCCGCCACATTATCCAAATTTTACCATGGATTCGTATTCGGGGACGTCTCTGACGCTCAGATATCGATTTTGAACGAAATTGGGAAGAAAATGAAGAAAATCAATATGGCTGCGACTTTTTCCAAATTTTACCTCGGATGCGTTTTAAGAGACCTCTCGGACACTCAGATATCGATTTTGAATGAAATCGGGAAGAAAATGAAGAAAATCAATATGGCTGCGACTTTTTCCAAATTTTACCTCGGATTCGTATTAAGAGACCTCTCGGACGCTCAGATATCGATTTTGAACGAAATCGGGAAGAAACTGAAGAAAATCAATATGGCTGCGAATTTTTCCATATTGTACCTCGGATTCGTATTAAGAGACATCTCGGACGCTCAGATTTCTATTTTAAACGAAATCGGGACGGAAATGAAGAAAATCAATATGGCCGCCACTTTTTTCAAATTTTACCTCGGTGTTGTATTAGGGGGACCTCCCGGACGCTCAGATATCGATTTTGAACGAAATCGGGACGAAAATGAAGAAAAGCAATATGGCCGCCAGTTTTTCCAAATTTTACCTCGGATTCGTATTCGGGGACCTCTCGGACGCTCAGATATCGATTTTGAACGAAATTGGGAAGAAAATGAAGAAAATCAATATGGCTGCGACTTTTTCCATATTTTGCCTCGGATTCGTATTAAGAGACATCTCGGACGCTCAGATTTCTATTTTGAACGAAATCGGGACGAAAATGAAGAAAAGCAATTTGGCCGCCAGTTTCTCCAATATTTACCTAGGAGTCGTATTAAGAGTCCTCTCGGACGCCTAAATATCGATTTTTGTCGAAATCGTATCGGACGGCACTGATTAATAAAACCACGTAAAATACATTGATTCAAGAAATGTCGTATATTCATAGGGAATTCACGGCACTTCATGCGCCTTTAGACCTTATAAGGAACCTACATGCCAAATTTGATATCTCTCGAATCTCCTTCTCCAACTGCGGATTTGTCTTTAAACTGACTGTTAGGACAACAGAGAAGCACAATAGTGTAACTTTATTACACCAAAATATTAATCGCTTCACTGGCAAAATACTAGATTTAGAATTATTTACGGAAGAGTTTAATGTAGATGTAGTCTGCTTAACAGAAACTTGGTTAATGAATCACATGATGAAATTCAATGTAAATAATTACGTATTGGCCAGCGCGTTCAACAGAACTACAGCAGAGGGTGGTGGATCTATTAGTTTAGTGAAAACTGGTTTGACTTTTAAGGAACGTAGAGACGTCTCAGGCTGTTCTGTTGATCGTGTTTGCGAGATTGCTTGTGCAGAGATGGATCAGTATCTGATAATTTGCATTTATAAACCACCATCAGGTGATTTAACATCTTTTATAGAAATTATGGAGGATGTACTCAGTATTTAATATCGATATTTTATCACAATCAATTGAAAAAGATAAGTACATCACTCTTTTGAAATCTTTCAATTTTGACTACTTGTTTGAAGTACCTTTTTTTTTCCGTTTTTTTTAACGGTGTGAAAATGCGTTTTAAGCATACCCCTGGGGCTAGGGACGCCCATGATGGGGGATTATGTGGGACTCTCCCCTCAGAAGGAGGGGCATACCCACTAAAAACACACCGGTGATTCTCCGCTTTGCCGTTCCTGGGGGCGCCATGGGGTGGCGAACATTCTACCACGACGCCCCCCGGCTGCCCTGGTTCCGTCCAGGGCTACCTCGCCAACGGTGGGAGGGATCGGAATACGCAACGATCCCTCCCCCAACTGTGTGGAGTCTTCACTGTTGTCGTGGGCCCCTCCCCCACGAACTCCACTAGGGGTTTTGGCGGGCAGCATACTGCGCCCGCCTCCTCCCCCTCCGTCTGCGCCGGATCGGGAGCGCATCTGCCCTATCTTCGCGCTCCCGTTCCGAGGCCTCCTTCTGCGCGATGACTGTTTCGCAGAAGGAGGCCACTGCCTCCCACGATCTCTCGCTTCTCAGCATGGCTGCCACGACGCTGGGATGTGAGAGGTCTCCCCCTCCGAGTGCGTCGACCAGGGTGCGGCGTTCCCCAACCCACCGATTGCACGCCTCTAGGGTGTGCTGGGCGGTGTCGTCTGGGTCACCGCACTCATGGCAAGCCGGGCTGGCCTCTCTCCCGATTTGGTGCAAGTAATGACCGAAGCATCCGTGTCCGGTCATTACTTGCGCCAGCCTAAACCCAACTGCGCCGTGCGCCCTCTCCAGCCAGTGGTCGAACGACGGGAGGAGTGCCCCTATGGTGCGGACTCCATAGGGAGAGTCCCCCAGGTCGTTCTTCCACCGGTCCCTCATTCTGCGCTCCGCCTGGCGGCGCTCCTCCCTCAGCTCTTCGGGTGCGGGGAACTCGTTTAGGGCCCTGCGCCTGACCCGCTCCCTGTGTGCCTCTGCAAGCACCTGGGCGTCCAGTTCCCAGGGCAGGGTGCCCACTAAGGCACACGCCGCCGCCCACGCTACCGTGCAATAGGCCCTCACTATGCGGCTGGCCACTATTCTTTGCGGCCTTCGGAGATGGCCCCTGTTGGTTGCATTTAACCGATCGGCCCAAATCGGCGCACCATATAGGGCCATGCTTCGGGCCACCCCAGCGTATAGGCGGCGACACGCCACGCTGGGTCCCCCTATGTTGGGCAGTAACCTGCCGAGCGCAGACGCCGCCGCCACAATTCGAGGAGCATGTTGGCGGAAATGTTCCTCGAAGTTCCACCTGCGGTCCAGGTGGATGCCCAGATATTTGATGTGGGCCTTCACCTGGACCGCTTCTCCGTCCACGGGGATGATGGTCGCAGCGGGCGGCCGCCAACCTCTGCCTCCGAGTATGATGGCGTCCGTTTTGGTCAGGGCCACCTTCAGCCCCAGTAGCTGAATCCGCCTGACCGTCAGGTCTGCCGCGACTGCCGCTCTCCGGAGGGCTCCTTCCAGCTCTGCTCCCCGGACGGCCACCAGTGTATCGTCTGCATAGCAAATGACCGTCGATCGGGGGAGCAGGGTCCCTCTTATGGCCCAGTCGAACCCGATGTTCCATAAGAGGGGTCCGAGCACGGATCCTTGGGGGACTCCGCACGCCATCGCCCGCTCTCGCCGCTGCCCACCCTGTTCTTCATAGAGCACTACCCTATCCGTGAGGTAGTGCTCCATGATCCCGCGCAGGTATGCTGGCACCTTGTGGTAGCGCAGGGCCTCCAGTATTACTGAGTATGGGAGGGAGCCGAACGCGTTTGCGATGTCAAGAGACACCGCCACCACTCCCTCCTTTCGTCCCACGGCGTACTCGTGGAAGGCCCGCAGCGCGCCCAGCGCGTCCATCGTCGATCGGCCAGCGCGGAAGCCAAATTGGCAGTCGGACACATTTGGGCCCGTCCCTTCCAAGTGCTGGATGATCCGGGAAGCTATGATGCGCTCGAACATCTTCCCGGACTCATCCAGCAGCACAATTGGCCTCCAACCCGAGGGCGAGTCTGCCGGGCGACTCTCCTTCCTGATGAGGCACAACCTTCCTTCCTTCCAACACCTCGGGAACCGCCCTTGTTTGAAGTACCTACCAGAGTTACTCCGACCTCGGCCACTTGTATAGATAATATTTGGTTAAACAGTTCTCATATAGACAGTAGCATAGTGAATGGAGTTCGTTCGGATCATAAAGATCAGATGGTCAGGCTACCTTGCGAAGTAAAACATACAGATCGCGTTATAGAAATAAGACCGCTGAGTCGAAGTAGACTAGAATTACTAAAGTCTAATCTACTAGTCGCCATGACGAACACCCAGGTACAATCAAATGATCCGAATGATCAATTCAAAATGCTTCTGAATACAGTGTGTAACAAATTTAATAAGACTTGTAGTAAAAAGCGTATTAAGATAAACAATAAAATGAGATTTAATGAGTGGGCAACTACCGGAATTCGGAAAAGTAGAGATAACTTATATCAGCTTTATGAAAGGAGATCTTGCACCACTGACGAATGTTTCCATCAGTATGTTAGGGATTATTCCAAATTGTTTAAAACAGTGTGCACGAAAGCAAAAGCAATGCACTTGAATAATAAAATTAAGTCCTCAGATAATAAAGCCAAGACAGTCTGGAAAATAATAACTAATAATAATAAAATAATAACACAGAGACTGGGAAGAGAAATAATAAAGAGTCCACAATTTCTTTGAAAGTAAAGGATAATTTAATAACTGATGCAGTAAAAGTAGCTGATGAATTTAATAATTTCTTTTCTAAAATTCCTATAGTCACTACTCAAAGTTTAGCATCCACCACCACCACCATATCAGCCCTAGGACGTCCACTGCTGGACATAGGCCTCGCCCAATTTCATGGGGGGGTAAATGCCATAATCGCCACGCTTGGCATGCGGGTTGGCGATCGCAGTATCTCCACCGCACTCAAGGAATGCTGCTGCCCATTCCCCGGTGGTCTTGGTCGTAGTTTTAGGACATACCCGGGTCCAAGTTTAGCATCGTCTACCATAAAAGCTGAATCCCTTCTGAATGACAACGTAAAATTAGAATCACTAACTAATTTCAAATTTCATCATGTTTCTCCTCTAGATGTACTGAAGTCTTTTGAAATATTAAAAATAAAGAGCACTGAGGACTTATGGGGCGTGTCAGTCAAGGTACTGGAATCTATTCTGGAGGTCGTTGCACCAACTCTAGCTCTCATTTTTAATAACTGTATAGACTATGGCATTTTTCCAGACTTAATGAAATGTAGTAAAGTAGTTCCAATTTTCAAATCAGGTCATAGAGATAATCCTTCTGATTATCGTCCAGTTTCTATCCTACCTGCGTTTAGCAAAATATTCGAAAAAATAATGCTTACGCAATTGGTTTCTCACTTTAATTCTCACAATATTTTGCACGCACAGCAGTTCGGCTTCACGAAGGGTAGGTCAACTACTGATGCAGGCGCAAGTTTATTAAAATTTATTTTGCAGTCTTGGGAAGAGTCGCACGACGCCATCGGAGTGTTCTGTGACCTTTCCAAGGCTTTTGATTGTGTAGATCATGGTACTTTAATTTGTAAACTTAAGTTTTATGGCATCAGAGGGCATGCATTAGATCTCATGAAGTCATATTTAACACAGAGAAATCAAAAGGTAGCGATAAATAAAGCCATTTCTTCAGAGACAGTGGTAGAGATGGGAGTACCTCAGGGGTCTATTCTAGGTCCGTTCCTGTTCCTTGTTTATGTAAATGATCTGCCATATATGGTAAGCCGACGATGAGGCATTGTAATGTTCGCAGACGACACCTCATTACTGTTCAAGGTAAATAGGAGAGATACTGAACTCATTGAACCAAATAATACCCTCTCCATGATATCTGACTGGTTTGCTGCCAATAACTTAGTATTGAACCCGAAAAAAACGAAATGTATGAAATTCTCTCTAGCGAACTCATCAAACAGAAACTTAGATACAAATATTAAACTTAATGGTCAAACATTAGAATTTGTTACTTCTACTGTATTCTTAGGTATTACATTGGACTCAAAATTGCAGTGTGGTTCCCATATAACAGCGATAGGAAGTAGGTTGAGCTCTGCTGCATTTGCAGTCAGGAGAATAAGGCAGCTTACCAATGTGGCAACGGCACGGTTAGTTTACTTTGCTTATTTTAATAGTATAATTACTTATGGTCTTATCTTATGGGGATCAGCTGCAGATATTGAAACTGTTTTTATTTTGCAAAAAAGGGCTATCCGAGCAATTTATAACTTGGGGTCGCGTGATTCATTAAGAGAATTTTTCAAAGAAATAGATATTCTAACCCTGCCGTCCCTATACATATTTGAAATAATAATGTATGTTAGGAAGAATTTGGGCAATTTTCCAACGAACGCTGATAAACCAATAGCCACGAGAAATACTGGGAAACTCAAAATAACCTTCTATCGGTTAATAATAATACACCTTTATTATAACCATGACACTCGAATAATGTGTGGAAGCTACTCCAAATAGTCAAGCCCCTACTAATTTTCTAAGACAAAAATATAGTCGTTTGGCAACAGCAACAACATTGTTGTAGCATGTGGACTTGATTTGAAAAAAAAGACAATCACATAATGGAGACTCATAGGGTGGGTTGTATAAAACCGTGTGCAATCCTAAGCATTTCCTATTAAAATATCCACCATATCAGCCCTACGACGTCCACTGCTGGACATAGGCCTCCCCCAATTTCATGGGGGGTAAATGCCATAATCGCCACGCTTGGCATGCGGGTTGTCGATCGCAGTATCTCCACCGCACTCTAGGAATGCTGCTGCCCATTCCCGGTGGTCTTGGTCGTAGTTTAAGGACATACCCGGGTCCCATTAAAATATAATCGTATGGAAATTTGACAAGCTTCTATGGGATGACAGCTGCCGGCGCCATATTTAACGTTGATCGGTCTATAATCGAATAATGATGCAACCCACCCTTAGTTGTTAAATATTTAGGTACTTTTAAAAAGACGTTAGTCTTTTTCTACTCTCCTAGTGGAGAAGTCAAGACCAATTTATTTTATATTTTTGAAATTAAAAAGTTCAATTATTTCAGTCTGCCGTCAAGATAGCGGCAACAACAAACCTCGAGACCAGAGCACAGTTTCGGAATCTTCCCGAAGATTCCGCACAGAGTTCTTAGAGGACTGGCCACAGGCGCCCGGATCTCCTTACTTTGATCCCAGCACACCCGACAATGTGACCGGCTTGGTGGGACACCCTGTAACGCTTCTTTGCAAAGTGAAGAATTTGCAAAACAGAACGGTTCGTATTCTTTTCTGATATATACTTGCAGTAATATAATATCTCGCCTGCGTTCAAGAGGAGGAAATAAAATATATTATGAGACAATTTGACACAAATTGAACTACAGTCCCAGTCTGAGTAAGTTCAATACGGCTTGTATTTTTAGTTCTAGACTTAGGTTACTTAAAAGATATAAAAAGTGCAGTAAATGCCGACAGAAGCCGACAAAAGATCTCAATTCTTTTGTCGGTGAAGACGACAACCATGCATCGCATATTCTTAATATTGAACTTGGCTCCCATTTTCACATTTATGTTTTTGATGGGATATTTATTACTAAAACATTGAAAAAAAGAATAAGAGCAACAATGAGTAATTTAATCCGCAACGTAGGCTTCGCCAGCTTACAACTATGAATCAGCAACAGGCGTCGTCACACACATAACAATAAAGCAATCAGCAACAGGCTTTGTCACTTAACCTCAATTCATCAACTAAACAGGACCTCCCCGAACCGCAGCTGGCTCAAAAGTACCCATTATACTAGCAGCATTACCGAGCTGTATAGCTAACGAAATCTGAAGAGAGATATACATAACTATACTGTAGATTAGATCAAAGAAAATGCTGGTAATTCAATTATTTACCTTCATAGGCAGGATCACTAACCACTAGGCTAAATCGCTATTCAAAATATTAGTCTCAATCTTTGAGTGCTTGTCTATTTTTGTATCAGGCTTGTATATTCGTAGTTTGCAAATTGCAATGAACACTGTAAAGAAAAATGAAAGTTCTTAAGTAAAATGCATTACAGAAGATTGTAACTACACATCTAAAATAGATTGCAGTCCTGCCATTGTTATACAATAACTTGAAAAAGAGTAAAACGACATTTGAAATATGGCCTAAGCCGTCAAATATCTCATAACCGCCATTTTTCTGTGACAAAAACGCTCGGCACTCGGAAGTTTTAATTGCTCAAACTTTTTGCTTCAATTCCGAGTGTGAAAACGTTTGAAGCGAAACAGTTCAATCTCCGGTTCCTAAGCTCTAAAAGTTAAGCCGGAACATTCTCAAATCGTGTAGAATATGCTCAAAGTTTCAATTTTATCAACTCTAAGATTACGTTATGTTTACGAACGCTCACTCGTATATATGTTCATGGTTCAGTAGATCGCTGATTTTAAGTTTAATTTAAGAAAAAAATGAACCATTAAGTATTTTAGTCTTATTTGCGGTATTTTATTAATTTAAACTGGTACTAGACCATTAGTCGTAACTTTCAGATATTATAGAAATACTGCAAATAGATAACCAGACACGCCGGATATAAGGATAATAATTATAATTGAATGAAATTGCGCGTGCCATTAAATTTAATAATAATGATCCATGTGTACGTGTAGGTATCATGGGTGCGTCACCGCGACATTCACCTGCTGACGGTGGGCCGCTACACGTACACGTCGGACCAGCGGTTTGAGGCGCAGCACAAGCCCCGCTCCGAGGAGTGGGCGCTTCGCATCCGCTCCCCGCAGCGGCGTGACTCCGGCCAGTACGAGTGCCAGATCTCCACCACGCCGCCCATCGGCCACGCCGTCTTCCTGAACATCGTGGGTAAGAATATACTACAAGCCGCGCTCCGAGGAGTAGGCGCTTTGCATCCGCTCCCCGCAGTGGCGTGACTCCGGCCAGTACGGGTGCGAGATCTCCACCACGCTGGCCATCGGCCACGCCGTCTTCCTCAACATCGTCGGTAAGATATACTACAAGTCGCGCTCCGAGGAGTGGGCGCTGCGCATCCGCTCTCCACAGCGGTGTGACTTCGGCCAGTACGAGTGCCAGATCTACACCACGCCGCCCATCGGCCACGCCATCTTCCTCGGCATCGTGGATAAGATATACTACGATACTGACTACAAGCCACACTTCGAGGAGTGGATTTTCCAAGCTTGTCACAAAATTTTGTAAGAAATTCATCCATCATAAATAATCTTTCTTCCCGGTACCAAAAAGTCTTGTAAAAGTTTTATTGAACATGGAATTATTACTTCAGATTCGTACTTCTTGCATATATGTAAACTGTTAACTTTACATATTTCTCATCTTTATGTAGCTTATCAACGAATTACTCTACTACACAGTCATGTGAGGGCAACCAAATCATCCTGCATTGTGCCAACCCATTGATTAAAACGACACTGTTCAGACTTGTGGCACTGGGTCCAGCAGGCTTGCCAACCTTCTAATTGGAATCGTATCCGGCTTGAACCGGCTTGTTCTAGTTAAGCCACCACTGCAGGAAGCTCGCCACTTGTTTATCTGTTTGTCTTGAATAGGATTAAATTTCCGAGAGAGTTATTGGAGCGGGCGCAGCTATATATAATTTACGCATTGTTATACATAAAGTATAGTTAATAAAGCCTGTAATACTATTAATAGAGAACTTCAATGATTTTATATCACAATCCAAAAGGATATTACGTGAAATACGTATGCGAATGGGTGAAATATACCATTATTAGCTTCATGCCATGTTTGCCGCATTTATTAGTCTCAGGAAATAAAATAAAATAGTTATATAGATATTATAGGTAGGTACGAGGGTTTTCCAATAAAGACGGGTCGATGTTGACAGGTTGTGGCTTCATGTTGTTTTGGCTGAAACTGTTGAAACTGTTAAGTTAGTAAGATAAGATAAGATAAAATAAGATAAGATAAGATAAGATATGTTTATTGTTTAAACTGTGTACATTGTGGTAGTAGACGTAACATTATGGATTCAACAGTTTGCCCATTTCGGACGTACAATATTATAGGATAAAATTAGTAAAAATAAAACAATAGATAAAATAAGTTACAGACAAGGGAGACAAATCAATTTCACATGAAGATGTCATCATAAAATTTGTAAATAATTACGGTCGTCATATTATGGCAATAGAATTCTTGAAATTGTAAAAATGTAAAAAAATTGTATAGAATTAATAATTTACAATACATTATTCACTTAAATTATTCAAAAACATTTCAGGTCTACAATATTATGGCATTTAAATTCATAAAATTATAAACAGTGAAGATTGTAAATAGAATTCATTATAGGTTGTATTTTGGAGAGTGTGCTGCTGAGCTCTATGACCTTATCTCCCCTTCGACTTTTCTTTATCGGAGTACTAGGCGCCGTATGGGATTTCACCCACATGTAGTCGAATTCCCTCCATGCCGCACCTCGCGGTTTAACAAATCATTTCTGATTCGCACTGCTTCAGTCTGGAATTCTCTTCCGGCGTCTGTATTTCCAGAAGCATATGACCTCGATGTCTTCATGGTAAGAGTGAATAGGCATCTTCTGGGTGAGCGTGTTCCATCTTAGACTTTGTCTTAACTTTCCATCAGGTTAGAATAAGGTCAAGCGTAATCCCATTAACAATAATAAAAAAAAGAAAAGAAAGTAATAAAATTAATAATTTACAAAAAATCATTTAAATTATAAAAGCATTTGCCTAAGAGCCACTCTTTCAATTTTGTTTTAAAATGTTTGCCCTCTAATGGTTTGATACTTTCCGGTAAGTTTTAAATACATTTATTCCAGTGACGTATGTGCTCTTTTTTAATACATGACTAGATGGCCGGACAGTACATAAATCATATTTATACTGATGCCGTATGTTTCCCTTAGACTCGCTCTTTTTTATAAAAACATCTTTTCTGGACTTAACAAATAAACAAATTTCTAATATAAATATACACGTTAAGGTTAATATTTTATATTTTTGAAAGATTGGTCTAAGGGATTGCATATTATCGACCTTAAACATTAACCTCAAACATTTTTTTTGCAGTATGAAAGTGGATTGGACATTTACTGAGTTGCCCAAAAATATGACACCATAAGTAAGAATACGATACACACTACCATAATATGCCTGTTTTATAGCTTCTTTTGAAGTGATATTGGATAGTATGGATATCGCATAGCAACACTTGGCAATTCTTTTATTAATATTCTGGACATGTAACTTCCAGTTTAAGTTCTCGTCTAGAGTAACTCCTAAAAATTTGGTACTACTAACTTGTTCTATCGTTGTACTATCTATATTTATATTTAAACATTGTGGCACTTGTTTATAGTTAGTAAATTGTAATATTTTGGTTTTATCCAAGTAAACCCTTTAATTTATTGATGATAACCAAGTTATTACTTTTTTAGCATCATATATACTTCGTTACTACTATTAGAATTGCTCAGATTATTGTCCGATATAAATATGGTAGCATCATCGGCAAACATAACGCATAAATGATCGATTATTAGGGGAAGCTCGTTGACATACACCAGAAATAATAATGGTCCCAGAACGCTGCCTTGTGGCACTACTTGGTAAATGTTTTCGTAATAAGATTGTATTCTTGTCGTAGTTTTTGTTGCTTCATCAAATGTGTCTAATACAATGGCTTGACTTCTGTTTGAAAGATAACTTTGAAATAGTTTTAGTGCAGGGCCCCGGATCCCAATGTGCTCAAGCTGATCTAATAGTATTTCGTGCGACACGCAATCAAATGCTTTAGATAGATCTATAAATAACCCAATTGATGCTGTATTCTTATGTATATCTGTCCACAGTCGATGTAAAAAATTGAATATGGCCACCGTTGTGCTTTTCCCTTTTTGAAATCCAAGCTGATTCTTATTAAGTATATCATATTTATTAAAGAAAGAAAGTACACGATTAAAGATAGCTTTTTCAAATATTTTTGAAAAATTTGGCAACAATGCAATGGGTCTGTAGTTGTTTAAATCTTGTTTGGAGCCTTTTTTATGAAGGGATTTTATTAATGCCTTTTTAAATCATCAGGGAAAACTCCACTTTCCAATGCCAAGTTTACAATATGCGCTAACGGTCCCGCAATGGTATCAACACTTGATTTTATAAGCTTCATGGGTATACGATCATAACCAGTGCTTTTTTTATTTTGGATTTTTTTATGATACTCGTACTAGCTATTTCATAGATGGTCACTGGACTCATAAAAATGCTACTGAAATTGGGTCGAGTCATCGGTTTATTAGTACCTATATTTATAACGGTATTTGTACTAGAATCATTCATTAGTGACGTTTATAATGTAGTATTTATTGAATATATTTGCAATGTCAACCGGCAATTTTTACCCACGACGGAACGGAGAAGGTATATGCGTTTAGGGTGAGAGGTTGTTTGTTTGTTTGTTTGTGTGTGCATCTCAATATCTCCAAAACGGCTTGACCGATTTGAATACGGTTTTCTGCAATGGGTTCGTGGTTTATTCGGAACGAACCCCCAAAATATTTTACGACCATAACTCGCCAGAGGGCGCTGCATTTAACATTTTTCTCTTGAAAGTGCGTTTGAACGAATTTTCTCCGAAACTCTGCTTGACCAGTATAGAGATTTCGATAGCGCTTGGTGAGGGGTACATGTAATCGAACTCTGAGGATCATGATGGAGCAGAAAAACATGATAGGGAACTGTTAAGGGGTTAGATATCTTTATGTCTGTTTTTGGGCGCTTTTGTTTATGTTTGCTCAGCAGCCGTTGTAAACGAACTTCTGAGGGTCTGATGATGGAGTAGAACAACATCACACAGAACCGTTTGAAGGCATATAGCTACTTGACCGTGTTTGGGGATCTGCTGAGCGTCTGATGATGGATCAGAACAATATTGCAGGGAATCTTGTTCAGGTAATTATTTAGTAAACCGTGTTTTGACTCTTTTGATAGAATTTATTGAGAAGCCTCTTCTTCTGAAATGCTGAAGGCCTGATGATGGAGCAGAACAGCACCCTAGGGAACTTTGAGAATACACATATGTGTATTACCGTGTTGTGATTATTTTGATAGTGTTTTCTCGGTAGCTTCTGTGGTCGAACTGCTGAGGGCTTCAGGTATGACGAAACAGAATAATGTAGTAAGGAACTTTGTGAAGGCTCATAGATAGTATACCGTAATACGGCTCTTTTAAAGGTGTTTAGTGAGTAGCTTCTCTACAAGGACTGCTAAAAGTAGAATTTTTTGTCTTTATACCCGCAACGGAAGGTTACGTGTAAGCTATATGTCCCCCAAACACATCATCCGATTTAAATATATAATCATATTATGGTTTTGGTTTCAGTATTATTATGGGTTTTGTGATTTATCGGCGATACATGACGTAAATATGCCACGGGGCACTAGTAACCATCGTGTTATGCTGTATAAAATAATTTCAGGATCAAAACGGCTTCACTAATTTAGATGTACGGCATACTTAATAATTTCCACTTTGCCACTAGTTGAAGTTTAAAATGAATGGTCCAATTAACTAATATACCTAAAATTTCTTGTTGTTGTGAAAGAGGCATATAAGTACGAGCATCTAGTGGGTTCGCATTTACTCGTAGTTCGCTTTCTGAAGGGAAAAGCTTGGAACCTTCGGCCCTACGCAGAACTCGGCCTCCGCCTTCGTGTGCCTCCTCACACAACTTTGGGCCTGCGGTCCTCAGGTTCTCTTTTAAGACATTTTGGGATAGAAAGTATCCATGTGGGCACGCCCTTCAGACTTTCGGTCTTATAGCTATGGCTCTCATAGTAAGCGCGTACTGAAGGGATACTGGGACACTTTAGGCCTCGCGGTAGTCGCAGTACTTTTGACTTTCGGCCCTCGGGCTCGCGTAGTGAACTCTCTCAAAGGAAGCCTCGGACCTTCGGCCCCAGGTTCTCTTTGTAAGTCACTCGGGGGTAGGAAGATTAAGGATGATTCACAGTAGGCCGCTCCGTGTCCGGGCCGGCCCGTTTTCTATGACAACAAAACGACGGCCGTTGCGCGGCCGGGCCCGGTGATGCTCGGAAGCGGTCCGACCCGGCTGCCTTTGTTCAACCCAAGCATTTGACGGCCGACCCAGCTACGGCCGAGGCTCAGAGGGTCTACTCCGAACTTCTAAAATCGAACTTCGTGTCGTGCCGTCCCTTTCACTCTCGTTTTATACAGTATATGACGGAAAGGGACAGTACGGTACGAAGTTCGATTTTCGAAGTTCGGAGTAGGCCCTCAGAAGCAGCTCGGTCTGGGCCTAGCCCGGAAACGGAACGGTCTAATTCGAATCATCCTTTACACGTGGGCTGGCCGTAAGGCCCTGGTCTCCTATTTTATGCTATACGCGACGTCTGACTTCAGCGTCAACATTTATATGGACGCAAGACGCTGACGTCAACGTTTGAAAGAGACCACTTCAGTACATTTCTATAGTAAGCATTGTGACGCTGAAGTCAGACGTCGCGTATAGCATAAAATAGGAGACCAGGGCCTTAGGACCTCCGGCCCTCGGGCTCACGTAGAGAGTGCTCTGCGATGGAACATTTCGGAACTGAGCTCGACTTTCGGTCTACTATGCCCCTTTCGCCGGAATATATAGCGTTAGGTTTTTTTATTTTTTTTAATTAAAGTTCCAAATACTTAAACGCAGAGTTTGCAATATAACTTAACTGATGAAGCCATGAAATGGCTTATTTACAGCTAGAGTTCGGACTAAGGATTACATTATATTCTATTCAGTAATAAACAACAATAAGGTGCCTGCTTATCACAAGGCGTAATCATAATTGTTACATGACATAAAATATTTGTTAACCTCTTTAATTGATCTAGGGTTGGAGAGGTATACATCTTGTATGTGTTTTGGGAGGCTATTTATTATTTTTGGTAGCAAGTAAAGATTGGTCCTCATGCCATAAACATTTTTAACCTGTGGTAGTAAAAATCTGTGTGTATTGGATAAACCCCTTAACCTACTATTGCGGTGATATTCATTCAATTGATTTATTTTATTATATTCTTCTTTGAGTGAGAAACAAATATAGCTTTTTATACCACATCGGTGATATACAAGTGTACCTACGGTCCGCTTGGTGGTAAACGGTTACCGCAACCTCCAGTTGTGGAATGAATTCCCTGCCGAGGTTTTCCCAAGGGACTACAGTAAGCGTCCATCTTGTAATTCCAGGGATGTTAATGCGCGTTGCCGACTCTTTAAAAATGTATATACACTCATTCCACAACTGAAGCGTGTTAGGGAGGAATGTATACATATTTAAATTATTCTATAAAAATAATAAAATAAAATTAAATTAAAAAATTTGAAAAACCCACGACGGTTTTACTTAATTGCAAAATAATAAAATAAAATAATTAAAAGCCCCCGACCATATACGAAGTAAGTACATAAAGATAAAAGTAGATTTAAAAAACGGTTGTATGATTGCGAGGTATAGTTACAAACCCAGAAAAATCCGTCGGGGGCTGCCATTGCCATGTCTGTTCTTAATTTCATAAAACTCAAGATACATTACATAATACAGCAACTTAAATCGAGGTGCCTATTACACAGACCACATAATCTTACTTCATTTCAGGGCAGGCAATGGCAGCCCTGGCAGCAGGTTTTTTTTGGGTTTGTAACTATACCTCGCAATCATACAACCTTTTTTGAAATCTACTTTTATCTTTATGTACTTACTTCGTAAATGGTCGGGGGCTTTTAATTGTTTTATTTTATTATTTTGCAATTAGGTAAAACCGTCGTAGGTTTTTCAAAATTTTTAATTTTATTTTATTGCAATGTTAATTCATTTCCGATTTTTATTGATTCTACTGTTTCTTTTATTGAGCTTGTTTTTGTCGTATTTTGTTTAATAACTTGCCATGTAGCTTTTCTTTTATTAGTACTCTGCTGAATAAATGCTACATTGGCATTACGTTTTGATAACGTTGTGACCCTTTTTATAACCTGGCAATATTTTTTATACTGGTTTCGTACCATTGCATTGTTAGATTTTAAAGTCTCGAAATATAACTGTCTTTTATGCTTGCTAGCTATTTTTATCCCTTTTGTTTTCCAATTTGACTTTCTCTTATGGGTCATTTTTATTTTCTTATCTGGTACGCATAAGTTAAAAAATAAGGCTAAATATATCCAAAAAGCTCTATACGCAACATTGACATTATTTAACAAATAAATATCCGAGAAGGTGACTTGCGAAATATACTTAATAAAAATTTCGTTATAACCGTCAGGATTTCTACTGTGTATAAACCAGTATTGTTCTTTAAAGCTCCGGTCGGTTTGAGCTGAAATAATTTGACAAGTATGGTCAGATATACCAAGATCCAGTACTTCTATCTTAAAGTGTTTTACGTTTGTAAATATGTTGTCTATGCATGTTTGTGAGTGATTTGTTATTCTGGTAGGTTCTGTTACTGTGTGGTGTAATTTATATAGGTGAAAAGTGTTCAAAAGCAGCTCACTGTCATTTGTTTTTTTCGAGAATATTGACATTAAAATCTCCCAATATGAAAATTTGCTTATATTTCTTTCTCGTCCTTGTTACTAATTTTCTTAAAAGATATTCTATATTTACAAGAAATATATCTAGCTTGCTATTCGGCGTTCTATAGACGCATATGATAAAACAACTCAAACTACATAATTCTACACCACAACATTCAAAATGATTTTCTACTTATATAGACATTTTAGCAATCCATCCCAGTTCTTGACAATTTTCAATGTTTTGCTTCACATATATGGCAAATCCTCCTCGCGCTTTTCTTTTACGACAAAAATGAGCTACATTTATATAGCCTTCCACTTGCAACACTTCTACTTCGCTATTCTTTAAAAATGTCTCACTAAGGCAACAGATATCTATGTTCCTTTCGCGTAGAAATAATTATAGCTGATCCAATTTTGATTTTATACTTTGTGTGTTGAGATGCATTATAATAAGATTTTGTTCTGTATTGCGACCTATGTTTCTATTATTACTCACGAAAAAAATCTGTTTTACTAATTTCTTTGTCTGCTAGTATATTTGAAGTTTTGATTTCACTTTTTGCTTTTGCCTGATTTAACTTTATCTTTTGAAACATTGATGGAATGGTATTTTGTTGTTTAGATTTTAGAAAAAAAATGTGTAATTAGTTTCTGTTTGGGTTTTTTCTACTCCGTCATTGTAATCTGTCAATTAAATAACTGACAGCAGTATTAATACTTTCAGTGCCAGGAACCCGCTAGGAGGGCGCTTGTCTCGTAGGCTCTTTCCACTACATAGAGTCTTTCGCATGTTATCGGCTACGAGCGTAGCGCTACGAAATCGTGGGCAGACTTTTTATACTAATGTACGTCCACCAACGACCACCACTATCACCACCACACCACCACCAGGTGGTTTGTGTATACCATAGACAATTTATTATATTACTGATCGAGGAATTATGATGGATTACCATACATTATTAAGCAACTATTTCTTTTTTAGTATTTAAAGAGGTACGAGTACGCGCGTATTTTGCCACCATTTCTATTCCGATTTAAACCTAAATTATTTTTTTGTAGTACAAAAAAATTGTATGCAGCAATGTTACATAATTAAGTCTTAAAACTCTGGACTCTTTAAATACAGCAATTTTAGAATTTTAAGAATCCTTGTAATGTAACTGTGGCATAAAATACTATTATTTCTAATTGTATTACTAATGCAAAATACCATCGTAAGTTACAAGATTGAACAGCACGCCAAAATTATAAAACTTTTTAATTAAAGTCAAGTGTTCGTTGGCGCAAATGCTGCGCGCCTTGCGTTCATTCATTCGTAGAACAACATAATAAAAAATCAAAACAAGCAAAATTACCGAATATGGGATGACGACAACTCACATGAAAAACACTTCGCAACTTGCGTCCATTATATAACAAATTCAAATATTTTTTGCGCCAATTTAACAAGAAAAATAACCAAATATGGGACGACGAATATCCACACGAAATTCATAAGGTGTGAAATGCATCCGAAAAAGGTTACTGTTTAGTGCGGATTTAAGTCCGGCTACGTCAAGTACTATTTCGAGTACAAAATTAAATAGGCCGTTATAGTCGACGGCGAGCGCTACATATCGATGATAACCAATTTCCTTTGGCCCAAATCCACCAATATAGACGTGGACGCCATGTGGTTCTAGCAGCCCTCTTATTCACAAACCGACTGGTCATCCCTTGTTACCTCAGACCTCACCCCTTTTTTTTAGAAACTGTTCAATGTCATCACGTGTGACCCGGTCATTGGACCCGGGTATGTCCTAAAACTACGACCAAGACCACCGGGGAATGGGCAGCAGCATTCCTTGAGTGCAGTGGAGATACTGCGATCGCCAACCCGCATGCCAAGCGTGGCGATTATGGCATTTACCCCCCATGAAATTGGGGGAGGCCTATGTCCAGCAGTGGACGTCCTAGGGCTGATATGGTGGTGGTTCAATGTCATTTGTAAAATTTTGACAGTTTCTATATTAAAACGGGTGAGGTGTGAGGTAAGAAGTGAGGACGAGGTTGGGACGAGGCGGTTTGGGAATAACACTCAAGGATGGCGCTACGTGTCACGGAGCTAATGCCACGATGTAACATTTCGGGGTAGTCATCTGTGACATCAGAAGTGACGTGAATTGGCCACCAAGACCGTGCGATTTGACTCCACTTGACTTATTTGTTGGGGTTTTGGAAGTCAGAGGTCCATCCATTGCTCAGGTTTAGCGGCAACTTTGCAGCAAGAGTCAATGAAAATTGGACTGGGATTCGTGTACTGAGAAGCCGCAGCGAACATTTGGATAAAATACTTCACCCACTGCCTGTTTTATTCCATTTCAACTTCGATCCTTCTAAATTGGAAAACCTTTTATAAGCCCCATAGTGGTACTTGTCTATTTTTTCTGTAACTAGTGAGAATTTAAGAATACTTATCATCATCATCCTCATGTCAGCCGAAAGACGTCCACTGCTGGACGTAGGCTTCCCCCAAACATTTCCACAATGACCACCCACATCCAGCGGACACCCGCGCCCTTCACCAGGTAATCGGTCCACCGTGTGGGGGGCCTGCCCACGCTACGCCTTCCGGTACATGGTCGCCACTCGAGAACCTTTCCGCCCCAACGGCCATCGGTTCTACGTGCTATGCAGAATACTTATGTATACTATTAATAAAGACAAAAACACATTAAAATATTTATTGGACAATAGTAAATACTTATAATTGTTACAAGTTTTTACCATGGTGTTGGTGATTTCAGAACTTATTTACCACCTTTAACCACCAAACAACGAAAAGGTAGTTTGCAATTTTAAACTCTTATCATCATAGAAGACACTGTGTGAAAAAAGCGAACCAAGAAGAGGGTACATTGCCATGGAGTGTGGGTAGACCACAAATAAAACTCGCAGCACGTCAGTCAATCCTTGAAAATGGTGCTTGCAACAACGCCGAAATATAGGGAAGTCAAAAATCATAATATTCGTGGTAAATATCCCGTTCCTAACAGTAATTCTAATGTTAATGACTATGCAAATTAACTTGTAATCTTATATTCTATCATCATAGAACGAGCTGTTTAGCTTAGTTGGTAGTGACTCTGCCACCGAAGCTAGAGGTCCCGGGTTCGAATCCTGGCCAGGGCATTTATGTGTGCATTTATCACGGATATTTGTTCTTAGGGCTTGGATGTTTTCTATGTATTTAAGTATGTATTTATCTATGTAACAATTGTATATCGTCGTCTAGTATCCATAGTACAAGCTTTGCGTAGTTTGGGACTAGGTCGATTTGTGTAAGATTGTCCCCCATTATTTATTTATCATTTTATTTATACTGTCTTATTCTTCTAATATATTATATTGTGATGGTTAAAGGTTTAAAAATTGCGATTTCGGAATCCCTAAGCAAAATAAAGTGTATACCGAAAATTACAGTTCATCTTCTACCGCGTTAAACGCTAACGAAGCATGTTTACTTATATGGCTTACCTACTTACATGTACTTGAAGATTCGAAATGCAGAGCAGATTACGGATCGCAGTCGCTCATACATCAAAAGGGAAAGTGGGGCGAAAAATTGAAGGGAAAGTAATTCCCTAATGCCTTCGTAATGTACTAGAGGCGAAGTTAAATGGGACGCTGCGCCCAGAGCCATATTGTTTGCTTCTACTCTGTCACCAACAACCGTACCTTGTTTGCCTACATACGCATGTCAAAGAGCTAATCTTGCTGTGAATATTTACTTCCACAGATTGAAGATTTGTTGTCTATTTCTAGGTTTTATGGTTTGGTACTTAAACGTTTAGTGATTTTTCTTTTCATGTATTACGAGTTTGTATTTAGAGATGCTGTAGGTTTCCTTGAAAAATCTAAATTTTTACGTAATCGTAATTCTCCTTTGACGGCGAGATGGTCACTTAAATTAGTAGTTACTGGAATCGTCGTGATTGCACCTGTCGGTAGATTTGAGTACAATTTGGTATGGGATATCATCTAACAATCATAATCTTGTTTCTTTCTCTTTTAGAGCCTGAGACGGAGATACTGGGCGGGCCGGATCTATTTATTTACGCTGGCTCCACTATAAATCTAACGTGTATAGTCAAACACACACCTGAGCCTCCAAACACAATTAATTGGACTCATAGAGGCAAGGTAAGGCCGGTTAAGTACCGCACGTTCTTCATCTTGGTTGCCTGTCGCTTTCAGTAGTTAGTTGATTTCGTTTCATTCATGCTAGTGATCTACTGATTCTATACGTCGCCAATCAGGTATGACGGGCTTCAAAATTAGAATATGACTAATTAAGTAGTTGTTTCTTTTCTCTTGTATATATCTTATGTGGTTTTTCGGTTGATTAAAATAGAATAATAATTTAATTATTCATTTAAACTATTTCAACTGAAAAAAAAACAAGATGTGAACTATTTGAGTTTGTGCGAGGAATGACTTGCACAACTGAACCAGAAACATTTTTTTCGTTCAAAATGGGTGTGTGATTTATACAAAGGTCATTTATGTGAAGAATCACAGCCCTTGTTAGTTGATGCATTAATGAATTTTAAAAGTAAAATTTTGCAACGATCATTGTAGATGACTTGGCCAGCTTGTGCAATACAAAAGTAATAATGATTATATATTTTCCCCATAATCACTGCACTAGAAAGCGCCAAACAGGCTCTTGACACTCCTCTCGATCGGTTCAACAATCCTGAGTGATGTTAGGTACTAAGGCGACTTCCTAGGTTGACGGGCCGGGATCGGTATTAAGATTTTTTTCGTTGACATGTAGTGAGTTTATTAATGTATTTCCTTACTTGGCGGAATACTGTCAGTATTATATTTGCGCAGTAGTAATAGTATCGCTCGGCTTCCCGCACAAGTCAGGAAGCAGTCATTTAAATATAGGCGCACTGTAAAATATACCATTCAAGCCACCACGGGGGCCGTACGCTAGTTTGCCACTGACAAACAGGCCGGTCCGGACACGGAACAGCCTACTGTGAATTATCCTTAAAGAAGCGGTACTGACTGTACTGGCAGTTGAAATTGATAACTGAAGCTTTCTGATATCGTACCACCTCCGCACTTTAGATCTGCGCTCCGCACTAACGAGTGAAATCGTGCTTACTTGAGCAAATTTTATGAGTTCCACGTGTAATTTTTGAGCTCGTACATAATTTTGAAATATTGCGAAAAAAGCAGGTCAAGTGTCAAACATATGATCAGGCACAGAGTGCTTATTTACTGTTGTGACTAAATATCCTTATTATATAGTACATGCCGTAATTTCTACTAGGGATGTGTCACATTTTGAATTTCGAATTGGGTCCCTGAAACTGAAAAAACGGAAATACTACGTCTAGTTATAACCAGCCCTCTTATCCACAATCCGACTAGTCCTTACCTGTCATCTCACACCTCACCCGTTTTAATGGAAACTGTCAAATGTAAATTGTAAAATTTTGACAGTTGGAGGACAGTGACAGTGAGAGGCGAGGACGTGTCGGTTTGTGAATAACACCCCTGTTCCGTCTATTCATAACGAACTGCTTAGCCCTTATTATCAAATTCACAGACATAGACAAAATGAATTTATTCCTTTAGTATATGTGTCTATGAACAAGCAATTGATTGTCGATCATCAAGCTGGAACCAGAAAACAACGAGCGAGCATTGCTATCCCGGCGGCTTAATTTAGCAAGTCGTGTTCAGACGCGTTCGACCGTCATCACGCACGGCGAAAACGTCATTATATATTCCACGCCAGCCGAAGCCAATGCTATCCACAATCCGCATCTACCGATATTCCGCAACTCAATGACAACCTGAAATGTGGTGGAATAGCGTTAAACCTTTGTCGGCTCGTCGTTACCTTTTACAGTGTGCGTTATGATTGATTACCTACCTTGTTTTTCATTATATGCAACTTGTAAGTTTAGTCTAGGTCTTAGGTTTCCTTGTGCATAATGATCGAGGTTTATTTGAAAAATATGACAAACGGAAACCTGCCGACGTATCAAGATTAAACTACAATAGTATCTTTTGTGACAGACGATAAACTTCGACTCGACACGCGGAGGCATATCGCTGGTGACTGAAAAAGGGACTCACAGCAGCAGTAGGCTGCTAGTGCAGTCAGCGAGGACGTCAGATGCAGGCGCTTATCAATGCGCGCCGGATAACGCGCTATCTGCTTCGGCGAGGGTACATGTACTTACTGGTGAGTATAGAAAATTCAGATAGTTAATGTGATACAGTGTAGCGAGTTCCCCGTTCAAAATCACCACGTTGACCGACCGACATACGCGTGACTATTAAAACACAGCATCTTCTTTGAGTGCTAACGGTCGTTCCTTTAATAACGGCTCCCATATTATATAATATTTATGACCTTTATTCATTTTAGAGTCAAAGATAAGAATTATTATTCCGTATCCACCATCACCACCATATCAGCCGAAGGACGTCCACTGCTGGACATAGGCCTCCCCCAATTTCACGGGGGGTAAATGCCATAATCGCCACGCTTGGCATGCGGGTTGGCGATCGCAGTATCTCCACCGCACTCCAGGGATGCTGCTGCCCACGGTGGTCTTGGTCGTAGTTTCAGGACATACCCCCGGGTATGTCCTGAAACTACGACCAATTCCGTATACTCAGTAGTAATTGATTTTCTGTTGGTATAGACAATATGTTTTTGGGACGCCATATCTATCTAATCTATACTTAGCAATTTTTTATTAGTAGATTAGTAAAACTACCTACTTAAATGCCCACTATTAATTACAAGTTACTGTTCTGAGGCTCACGTTCACTATGCCACGTTCCTGGCCTGCGTTCACTGCGCCACGCCCCTGAGTCCTGACTACAGACTCACTATATAGATTATTATTATAAGGAGCGGCTTGTACAAACTAAGTATATAGTGGTCAGGGCAACAACGCATCCTTTATGGCCATCCAAACCAATGCAGGAGGTAATTTGCCTGAATCGAAAAGATGCCATAAGTATACCATTTACCATATAGCATACCTAATAATGTTATGTACAGATGCGACACGTTAGGCGTTGGATTAATGTAAAAAGTTCATTTACAGTTGTTAAAAACTTGACGAATATCCACATTCATAAACGTTAACGTTATGAAATTACCCGTTTTTTTTATTGCAGTAATTTCCATGCCAACACACACATACCAGTAACATCATGCCAGTACAAATATCCAAAAATGTTTAGTTCCCCGAACAATTCGAAAATGTCAAGAAATGGGGAAGAATTAAAATTGCCACAAAAATAACTTATGGTATCACCAAATTCTGGAGTCCAAAAATAAGCTTAATTATGTTACGATACTAGAGTGGGTATTTTTTTCATATTCAAGTGGGTACAGTTACAAATGGGTGCCATTTGGTTTGGTTGTCAATTAAAGGAAATACTTTTATCTAGTTTTATTTGCATCTGGATTTTGATAAAATTTTCCGCAATATATGGAACATGGAAGATAAAAGGTCACTTTTTGGAGTTAGTGCACTACTCGTCATTTTCCCTGATTCGCCATTTTCGTTAATTCGTCAGTTTCCCTAATTCGTCAATGCCATCAAAATCTTTAATTCGTCAATTTCTAATTCGCCATTTTATTCATTAAGTCACTTTCACTAGCTGGCCAAGTACAGTCGCAGTAGATATTTAGATATTTTTTAACCTGATATTTTTAAGCGAATGATATTATGATATTATCGAGTCTTTGGGGCCAATATCAATGAATGAAATATTTTTAACATTAGTGTTAGAACATAATAGTCTGAATAATGTACTAAAAAAAACAGGAGGAAAACGTTACTCTTTTATCTGAAAAATGTTGATTCTTCTCCATTCTTTTCAATATCTTGATACAACTTATATTAATTATCATATTTCAGGCATTAAATTAACGGTAAGTCTACAAAAAACTTACTGAGTACTTAGTGAGTTTTGGTTGTCATCTGACGATATGTCACTCGTAGATTGATAGATTACGGTGAATCCTACACGAAGCGAAGAAGTCTACAATTAAATCCCGAGCGTAACGAGGGATTCTAAAATAGACTCCTGAGCGTAGTGAGGAATTCAATTGTTAACGCCCTTGGTGAAAATAATTTTGCTTCTTCGTGACACTTGTTTTCACATCACTTATATGAGGAAAATAAAAGTACACACTAAAAGTGCTCTAAATTATTAATTTGAATAAGAATAATATTAAGATCACAGCTGTCATAGCATCCATATAAAATAGGACGCATGTAATCATTGTAAAAAAAATTGAGTCGATTATGTGCATTATGTGTATGCAGTTAATCCACTAAAATGGTTTTGGAATTGGTTTGGCAATTATACCCATGTCTTAATTCCAAAGAAAAAACAATCCTAATTATTAAAAATATATTCATGACTATACCGACAATGACACAAGACGAGTCGAAGAAAATGACCAATTAGGGAAATTGACGAATTAAAGATTTTGATGGCATTGACGAATTAGGGAAACTGACGAATTAACGAAAATGGCGAATCAGGGAAAATGACGAGTAGTGCACTAACTCCTTTTTTGGTTGCTTTTTACTAGCCTCCTTTTTTGTTAGCTTTGTCAGGCCTAATCCATTACTCTCAGTCCACAACACATATTTTAGCCCTAATTGGAAAAAAATGAAATTTTCGAAATAATACGAATTGGACCATTAGTACTAGCATATTAACTTAGAATTGAATCCGAAAGTAGAAGATGATCTTCAAACGCAAAATAATTTAGAACGCTTTTAAATATTATAATTACGTATCTTTTAATAAGTGAGCCCAATTTTTTTTTTTTATTTACTCCATATAGATAGATACATAGAGTGACCCAGTCTATTGATTAACCAAAAATACTAATCGTTCACCAGTTTCCGATATCCGATAACTCAAAAAACTAAGCAAATTAATCTTCATGCACCTTCTTGCATTAGAATTTCATGCTAATATTTATTATAAATTTTTTGAGCTATTTTTAACGGACTTCACAAAAAAGGAGGAGGTCCGTAGTCAACTAGGAACTCTTATAGTTTCGCCATATCCGTCTGTCTGTCTGTACGAGGCTTTGCTCTGTGATTGCTAGTGCTAGAAAGCTGCAATTTGGCATGGATATATAACCTCGTCCTCCCCAAGCAATTTTAAAGAATTTTGTTCTTTTTTGAGCACATTGGGCAGAATTACCAAAGTTGCCTAAATTTTTGGCATTTATTAAGAACATTGGGCACAATCTTCACAATTATAATTTATTAATAATTGGTCAGCTGCGGGAAAATAAAATAAACAAATATATTTGCTATCGTTTTTTTATATCAAACAATTTGAGATTAAAGACAACATTAACTAAAAAACTTATTTCTTCTCGCAGAAGACCTCAATTTAATGTATAACATAATCATAGGAGTATATACTCTTTCTTCATAAAATAACTTAAAATTATGCATCGTGGTACTACAGAACTATCACTGTTACATTTTAAATTCAAAATAATGAGATTAACGAAAACAGCATCTTATTATTTATTGCAGGTGGCAAATATAATTTTGTATTTCCTTAACTAACACGTCACTGTCACATCAAAAAAAAAATACGACACCTCATATATTATTATAATTATTCTCATCTTACAACTTAAGTTACATTTATAAAAGTAAAATATAAAAATATACGTACAAAATATAAAAACATTATAAAAAACCTAACCTAGAGTGCCGCCGGCAGCGAGGCGGGGCCTAAGCTACCGCGGTGGGTAGGGCGACAGAGAGAGGAACCTCCTGAGTATCCGCGCCGTGTCCAGGAGTGCCGCCTTCTGTATTTGACCCTTGACCCAACCATCTAGCGAGAGTCTTTTAAGATGTTGGTCGAGGCTCTTCGCAATTAGACTGTTCGCAGAGACGACTGTCGGTCTAGGTACTTGCTAGCCTTGTCCTTCTCGTCCTTCACGAGGTTTTCGTCATGGGGGATGGTGATGTCGACGAGCACTGCCTGGCGCTTCAATTGGTCTGTCAGCACGATATCAGGTTTGTTGGCTATAATAGTCCTATCCGTGATGACAGATCTATCCCAATAGAGCATGGCACGACCATTTTCGAGAACTGGCGCAGGTGTCGGTCAAGCCATTTGGGCTGTAGGGCATACCAAAAAAAATTTACCATTGCTTCAAAAACAAATAATTTATTACAAATTAGAACTATTTAACATTACCTTACAATAATATTCATATAAAAACATGTATGCTTGTATGCATGCATGCATCTCCCGCTAAGTTTCGCCATTGTCGACACTTGGCGTGACGCTGATCGGCCAGCCCGAGCAAGTTCAATACGAAGCCTTATTTACCTATTGGCTAATACTCCAAGTACTCCAACCAACCACAAACGAGTAGTACCAATCGCAAAGTGCGAAACGATCTAGCACTAGGCGGCAAATTTGAATATGTGATTAATTGAGCATATTAAGCAGAATCTGAGAGAATCAGAAATTGAGAACATTGGGCAGGACGAGGATAAATCAATAAATCTAACAAAGTGGTAAAATAAACTCTAATTTTAAGGGTACCTCCCCTAAATATTCGATTTAAAATCTATCTGTCTGTGGAAGCTCTTGTATAAATAAAACAGGAGGTTCGCTTACGTATTAGAGCGTAAAAACTCTTTTTTCAATTTGAACTTTAAATAACGTCTCGCTCAATGTAGCATAGAAATGAAATCTTAAATTACTTCTCAGACGTTTTCATTAATATTACTTTTTATGAAAACGCTTTGATAGACATCTGTTGGGCTTAGGTGGATTTGAAAAAGCGAGTTTTTTACTGTAATCGAAGTTATTAACAGTTATATTTGTATACAGCCTAAGAGGTTTACCATTGAACACCCTCTTTCAAAACAGTAAGTAAATAAACGCTAAGATTTAAATATGAGTTAGAAATCGTTGGTGTAGATATATAAAAGGACACAAGTCACGTATGCCAGCCAATCAACGTCTTATTTCACTGTATTTTTATGCTGACACAGAGTAAATAAGATTCATCGTTTGTGTGTGTAGCTAATAGAATAACAATTGTTAGGTATTCCATTTTTAGGAACTTTTTTAAAAAACAATTACTTGTAATGGTGTGTGCTATCAGCGTTGTGTCTAAAAACAAAGTAACGAGAGAGACCCTATTGAAATTGAATAATTTGAATACACACATATGAAGTACGTTAAAGTACAAAACTAAAAAGACAAATCTTACCGAGAAAAAAAAAACTAGCTTACATTTTATCCAAGAAAAGCAGCGTGTTGTATCAGTTATACAACCGCCAATTGACAATATTTCAAAGTTCCAAGTAGTATGAAATCTTAACTCATTTCGTAAATTTGTTAACAAGTAACCCATTTTTTTAAATATTTTTATAGCTATTAGTTTTCAAGATATTCACGAAAATATGAAGATAGCCTTATCGTATATAGGACGTCACAAGGCTGAAATGTGATAGTCACAACCTCAGATCATAGAAAGAAAGAGATATGCCCTAACCGCGAAATTAGTCCGGTACTGCTGTCGCCACTTTTAAAGATGTGTGCGTTTCCACTACTTGCACAATATTGTAAATATTGGGTTGCCGCACACATCCGTCCCGTTGTCTACTAGCATTCTAATCCTGTAATTGGTACTCTCACTACGAAAAGCAACAGGAATACACTCGTACACGTAAACAATAGCGTTGGTGAACTCGTTAGGGATGGGCACATGCATCCATTTTTGCATTTATCGATAAAATCATGAGATGAGAATTTTACCTTTAAAACGATAAACTTCGTTTAAGGGTGAATCTGTGAAATACTGTTTATTACAGAAATACAAATTGTTATTTTTTTGTAAAAATTACGAGTCCAACGAACCTATGGTTCGTATTTATTGTATTGGGGGTTCATCTATATTGATATTATACAAAGCTATGATGTGTAATGTACCTATGTGTAACAAAGAAACATCCTTAGTAATAGTTCAGTGACCGTTAATCAATTTATTTTAAATATTTCATGGCAACATCATTCATAGTCGATCTGTAGACTTTTATATATTTTAATGTGATATTCAGTCATGCAAATAATTATATTTAAAAAGAAAATGTAATGAAAACCATTCTTAATAACGTCGATCAATTATCGATAATATTGCATGCATACAGATACTGCCACTGCCTTATCCCGCGCACTCGAAGCTGCGTAAGGTGTTTGCGCTGGCAGGAATTTTACAAAGTGAATTAAGGAACTTTAAAAATACATTAATAATAGAAATACTAATCTAAAATAGCACTTAGCAGTGGTATGTTATTCCACGTATTTCGTGTTTATGTTTAGTTTACCGATTTTTACAAATAAACAAGCTACAGACCGTTATTTCGAAAAAAATCTGGAGCCATAGCCTGAACAACGACCGCCGCTCAAATGAGTCAGCGCTAAGAGCGGTGCGCGCCGATATGGTTTACTGACCTTATCGAGGCGACACGCGCCACGTGCCATATCTCCTTCTTTCTATGATCTGAGGTCACAACGTACAAAAAGAACAGCAGTACATTTTCTTTTGTAAATCCGCCTTCGTTATAGTGCTTCTGTATTATTTTGTACGCTGTGACGCATTACTTATCACTTTCTCTTTTAGAATGAGGAACTTTTGAAATTGATTTTTGTATATGAAAATGAGATATTTTTGAGAATTAAAAAATGTGGTTATATTTAATTCTTCATCCTCTATTGGATTTCATCGGAAAAAGAGCCCGCATAAAAAATGAAATGTTGTCAATGATATTACGTTGATACTTCTTACGTTGCCTATACCTATTTACTTCGTCACGAAATTGAATATCCATGAAATGTTGTCAATGATATTACGTTGATACTTCTTACGTTGCCTACCTATTTACTTCGTCACGAAATTGAATATCCATCGATATGAAATAAATCCAAATATAATGTATTTGGTTAACGGCTTTATTGAAACTTATTATTATATTTAATAACTTTATATGACATCTATTTCTGCGAATAATTTAATCACCAATACGACGCAAGACAAATATATTAGTAACAGAACTGAAAATATGAACGCTGAGTGTAAGGCAGCCAACTCATACAAGCTGCCAAAGAAGAATCCTCTCCAAAACAGAAGCAATGGCTGAATTTAACACACACAGTTATAAATATTTTCCTTTTTGCAGGAGAAACACCAGCGGCGATGCAAGGCAGTGCTCAATGGCCCAGCAGATTACGGTTACCGATAATTGTCATTATAAGTGTATCATTATTCAAAGTGACTCTGTAGGCTAATTTATGTGTGGTGAAAAAGTGTTGACCGCCAAATTTTATATGACGTAAGTACTTAATAAATGTAAATATTTTTTGTAAAGAGTAAGATAGATAGTAGAGATGTGTGGGGTGGGTGGATGTGAAACATCGAATTATAGAACGGAAGGCAAGTGTCAATGTTACAAGAACAAATTGTCAGGGTATTCTGTATAAATTAAAAACGTAACTATTCTTTTTATTTAGTCGTATATACAATATGTATATGTCACCGTAAAATTGCTAATACCATTAGATTATAATATATCTAGACAGAGTATTAACCTTTAAATGATTGTAATCTACCGAAAAATAATACGTTGATTTGTATTTTTTTATAGTTTTCAATCTTTCGACGTGAAATTTGCAACTTAGGTAGTTTTTTTCGTTACCTTGTGACCCTAAGCCAGAGCGGAATTAGAAGCCCCGCGCGGGGCTTCGTCGCCTCGCTGCAGGAAAGCATTACCTAATTTTCTGTTCACAATCTTTGGACAATTTAATGTGTCGATTATGTCACGATTATTATCTATCTGTATAGATAATAATCTTACGGTATTTGTACTTTAAATTTTTGGTAGATAACAATCCTTCGACAGTTTACAGTCTCGCTAGATAGAATATAAACTAACGGCCTATTTGCAATTTTACGGTGGCGTATATGTATTGTTTATACTGAATGCACTATATAAAGTACCTCATAAATGAATTTTATTTATATTGATTGAATTGAATTACTTATTATGCGACCTAGTGAAATTATTTCATTTTAATCTGAACCTTACATTTGAGGACTTTATTAAAATTTCACTCGCAATGGTTATACTTATTATTGAAGACTTAAATATATAATGCAATATTATTATTGTTTTCAAATTTACACAATCAATTGGAAATTGTATGTGTAACGTAGAAGACACAATCACTGCCCATATAATAACAGTTACCTTCATTTTATTATATTTTTTTAATAGACTACTGCTGTAAAATAGATTTCATATTTATAAATAATACTTATAAATAAGAATTTATGTCAAATTGCTCTAATAAATTCAAAATATGAGAAGAAAACAATAAATCAAATCGTAGTTAGTAAATAAGACTAGTCCTAATTACATGTTCTCAAATCGAAGTTGATTCGAAATAAATCAGTATAATAAAACAATGTCGTGCATTATTCAAACCTACATAGATGTCAAATGTCCCCAATATAAGCCAAAATATTTGGCCATTTTGCTATCGTCACATGAGCGTAAGGTGAATAATTTATTCACTGTTCATAACTTTTCTATTATACAACAGTTCTTGTAGTAGCGAAACGGCTATGTAAGCCACATATTTTATACACGACGGCCTGTTTAGCCTAGTTGGTAGTGACTCTGCGTCCGAAGCTAGAGGGGTTCGAATCCCGGCCAGGGCATTATTTGTGCATTTAGCACGGATATTTGTTCCTGGATCTTGGATGTTTCCTATATATTTAAGTATGTATTTATCTATTTAAGTATGTATGTAGTCGTGTAGTACCTAGTCTAAGCTTTGCTTAGTTTGGGATTACGAGTTGGTCGATTTGTGTAAGATTGTCCCCCCAATATTTATTTATTATTTATTAAACTAATAACGCTTCTAGAACGTTGAATGGACCGCCGTATAGGATAGGTTCCCTCTCTACGTCGGTCCAGTCAGCACTCTTGCCAGTTAGCAGGTTTCCAGCTAATTGTCAAGGAAAACAGCGTGTAAGCGAGGATAAATGCGAAGTAGTTTACAGAGGATTCTCATATTAAAGAAACCCTACTGTCAAAGTACTACCATCTCACACAAGACTCTCGCAGTAGGTAGGTATGTGATGTTGAATTTCGGCAGTGGTAAGTAATGCCGCATCAAATTCCGAGGACACGCTTTGTTGATCGAGAGGGATATTTATTTGTTTTTTTTTATGGCAACACAGAGTAGATCCTCAAACCGGTAAGTGATAGGCAAAATATTTGCTACCGTCGCGGCATTTGCTGGAAGGATATGAGTAAGATTTATCTGTTCTCGGAAATAATAAATAATAATCGTATGGCATTTATTTTTCGAACCGTGAGATCCAGTTTTTGTTGCACTTTTAGCACCACCCAGGCGTCACGTGTACATTAACGGTGGGTACTCCCTACGTCGTGCAACTTCGACCCCCCTTTGTCAAGTGAGTGGGCAACTTGACTGTTAGAAGTTCTCAAGCCACCCAAAGGCCTCTAACTTGGCTTAATGACTGCTGTCATAGACAACAGCCGGGTTCAGCGGCTTATCGTGCCTTCCAAAGCACTGGACCGCTCAGTTAGTAACCATTCAAAGCGGTCACCCATCCAAGAACTGACCCGGGCCCACTTCGCATACCGCACGCGGCACGCAGGTGCCACTGGGCCACGCGCTCCTGGTACCGAAGAAAACATAGTAACACATTATTTAAAATTTTCCAAAAAAACAGAACAAGAAATATTTCACCCTTTACGTACCTATAGATAGAATATTAGGATTAGGATTTGGTGGCACAGTCGCCATCGTGTACTGTCAAGGACTTTAATTTGTGACCTCCTTAAAGTTGGACAGTCCTGTGTAGAAATTCAAACAAACATTTGGTGAAATTGGTATCAAATTCAAAATCACAGCCGTACTACTGTCGGCATCACAATTAAATAAAATCGACCAATGCTCAGTTACTGCTAAGTTGAATGAGAAAAATATTTATTCAATTTTAAGTAATAATAACAAATAACTAATAAAATTAAATAAAAATTAAACATACCTACGAGTACCTACCTATAACTATAATCTAAAATCTAAGTTAGGTCCCCCAAGTCTGTTCCCTGCGGAAGGGTGCCCATAAGGCTGGCTGCATTCCCCCGTTAAATGGCGATGCCTATTCTTTGTCCGAGGAATGAGCCGGCCCTAGGGTCATGTGTTGTTTCCAAAAGTCGTTTTTGTAAATTCTGAAAAAGTGTATGGGCACCCTGACTCCACGGTCCTAAAGTCTCGACTGCGAAAGCCGCAAATATGTAATTATGCGTTAGATTGGCATATTTGCGGCGCTTAAGGGCCTCAGCCGCCGCCGCCGCTCCGCCAGCCCTCATCGATGTGGAGGCTAAATGAGACGGCGCTAGGGTGTCCACACAAGTGGCATCCCAAATGAGCGGCCGTCCCATTTGCCAGGGAATGAGCGTCATTCCATCGGGCCTCTTGCCGTCGTCGCGTCCCAGACCGGGTGGTTCCAACGCGGCGGGCACGCCCGCGCTGACAAAGGCCCGACGGATGACGTCGTTCAGACTGGCGTGGCGGGACAGGCGACCGGCGCTCCTTTGGCAGGAGAGACCGTGGCAGCCCAGGCTGTCTACTTCAGATCCGCAGGGACAGCGGTGGGGGACAACTAAATTAGCTCCTAAAGGAAGGCCGACAGCCAGCCTTAGGGAATTATTATCTAGGAGGGTTGCGCAAGTTCTAGAAGGGAATGCGTGGAGCCAGAAACCGGATTCATGTTGAGACGAGGCTAGAAGTCGGGCTTTTTCGGAGTTGGAGGAAGCTGAATCTAGGAGCCAATTTTGTACCTGGTGGCAGAGCGGTTCGTCCCACAAACGCTGAATGTGTTTTTTCGAGGGGATTTCTTTACCAGGACATGCCGATCGCCATGCATTTTCTGTTTCCGACAGGTATGCTACTTCGAAGTCACGTAGTGACGGGTCAAGTATTTTTCCTACGAGGGATAGCGTACTGTGTACGGATGACAGAAATGCCGGTAAGGCGACACTAGATATTTGCCTTATGCCTAGGCCACCAAACCGGATAGGCAGTGAGGCATGAATAAATTGCCTCTCGTTGATATTAATGTTGATTATTTTTTGAATTTTGAGGTAGATAATACTATCTACCTTTTGACATAAATCAGGAAACCTAAAGAAGGGACTGCATCGCATAGCGAATGTGAATTTGGGGACGAAGAGACAAAACCGAATGATAAAGAGAGCCATATGCGAGTTAATTTGGAGAAGCCGGTCAGAAAGTTCAGAAAAACGTTGAATTTGGTTGTCAATGTAATCAGGGATGGAATCTTCAAAGATTGGGGCTCCGAGGAGGTGAAGCGAGCTCTTGGTCATTAATTTTATTCCAGGGCAGTTATTTTGAAAATCTTGTAAAATTTGGGATCTGTTTGGAGTATCAGGGCTTATGAAAAGTTCGCATTTACTCATATTGAGTTCTAGGCCGATTTCGCTGAATTTAGTAAATAAAAAGTGAAGGTCATCGAGGACAGAGTTCGCTTCACCGCCTATGGTGCCGTCGTCGAGATACCAGGTATTGAATTTAGAATTTAGAGCCGAAATAATTGGGTGGATGGCTAGACTAAAGATGGCCGGACCAAGCGGATCACCTTGTTGACAGCCGACTGCGGAGGAAATTTGGTGGTGTCTGTACATTAGGTTGGACGGGTGTCTGTAACACTGCCAGAGGTAGGGATATAGACCGGGGATATTCTTTTGTATTTCTGTCAACAAGGCGCTGCGGTTTACGGAATTGAACGCGTTTTTTATATCCACCTTGAGAAGTACTTGCTCCTTGCAATTGTATAAGAAAGTTCGGCAAGCATGGACAGCGGCTTCACAACCGCCCTTCGAGCCAAATCCAAGCTGGGTTGGCTGGAAAGTTGGCTCCAAATCTTGGGCGATGTATTTGCAGCCGACTTTTGATGTTAGCCTTCTGAGGGTTGAACCTATGGCGATTGGGCGAATACCGCCATCTTTTTTTCGTAATGCGCACAAATTGGCTCCATAAAGCGTAGGAACAACTTCTGCATTAACTTTGCCTGAAAGCATAAGATTTACGAGACGAGTAATACTCGAAAGTAAGTCGTCGTTCCTGCCACCGGGACTACCGAATATCAAATCTTTCAAGTGCTGGGGTGTTAGTCCATCCAGTCCGCCAGCTGAGCCGTTCTTGAAAGACATGATGGCAGTCATGACTGCATCTTCGGTGGCTTGTAGACATGGGAGGGCTGGGTCGGGCGGGTCAGGAAAGTTAGGTGTTGAGGGTGCCGCCGGGTGCTTATTTTGTAGCGTTGAGAGGGTTTCGGGCGTGTCTGGCGCGGAAGTGTCAGTAGAAAAAAGGATTTGCGCTGCACCTTTAAGATCTCCATCATTCACTTTAGCCTCGACAACCTCGGTTAAGTCACGATCACGTGTTCTGGACGAGTGGACAAATGTGCCTTGTGTAGCATCCAAAACATTTGGGTGGGAGCAGTTAAACTTTATTTTGGAGGTCAGTGAACGACGGGGGTCTTTTTTAGGTACGTACAGGGTTTTAAATGCGAATAGATGAAGGGTTTCCCAGCTAGAGGGTGAATTCTTACTAACACATTCATTAATAGCTTTCGAGAGGCTGGTAGCGACGGTAAACCTGGCACCTCTGGGAATTCGTTTGATTACGGGAAAAGACCTCTTGTGGTCGCTTAGGTTGGAGGAAAGCGGAGCTGGAACGTGACGGGGAGTAGAAGAGGATGGTGACTGATGTATAGCGGAGGTAGATGTTTGGCTGTTTACGGGTTTGTGGCACTTACCTATGTGTATTTGTAGACCTCGATTCCCTTTTAAGAATTTTGGATGTATACAGTGGGGGCATTTTACGAATTCATCCTGAGATTGACTATTTCGCTGGCTGTCGATCTGCGAGCATGGTACTGACATTTGAAACGTAAATAATATAGAAAACACTTAAACTTTCTACACAACACAGGAATTAAATAAAGTTTATATAATCATGACAGCGCTGTCACTGTTGATTGATAGAGGATGGTTGCCGGGGCGGCGCGTCGGCGCGGCAGCAGCGGCGTCCTAGGGGTCCTTGGTTATATAGAAAAACCGATTTCGGGAATCCGGAGTTGTAAGCCTTTTTGTTCATTTTTTATCATCGTAATAGTAGCAGGTACTTTACTAAATATTGAGATTGTGACGGACGTCGTTAAGACCGTACCAATAGTATAGACTCGTTGAAAACGTAAAACACAGATAACGGATTACGGCAGACTCAATTTTATTATTTGTAGTCGTTTGTGTTCATAGGTTATAAATATCAGTTTCGGTTTTAGACCAAATAAATAAATTAAAATTATTTTTTAGTCATGAGACAGAAATTTTAAATAATAATTATAAATAATTTTTAATTTTTTTTAATTTTAAATTTTAAATTTCCAGTTACTTAACTGTCATACTGATAGTAGTTTATAGAGTGCTCTAAGATATCAGAACTTTCATTCTAACGTCTAAATAGAGTCGTGGTGAAATATATTGAGCATCTTGCTTGCTCCAATATATTTTATACCAACTACATTAGTGAGTAAAAATACCCACGTTCAGGCTTCTAAGCTCGCCATGCCAAATAATTTGAAATTAAATTGTAATAAGAATGGTGCGCCGCTGATTGACTCTCAGGTCAAGTCAGCGTCTTGCCGGCGGCACTCACGCTCAATAGCAACCAATCGAAACCTAGTCCGATAGAAAAGCGCTCTCAATAGGGTGTCCATTTACCAGGTTTTAGAAAGGACTGCTGTGTAACGAACGGGAAATGGTGTTCATGGAACGTGGAAACGAAATGTTGTCTTACAGTTCTTGTTGCGACAGGATGAGAAATAAATAAAAATCTATTTTCTAGAAAAAGAAAATTACTATATTATCTGTGTTGAAATAAATCCAGTCCCCGCGAAGGGTACGGGCGGCTGAATTCTCAAATATCCTTGTTGCATCATATCATATTACCAAATTAAATGATTCGGAGCGTCAATTAATGATATGATAAGTGAAATGACTGAAAGATGAAAAATAAATGATATGTGAAAAGTACCGTTGAACTATTTTAGGCTATTTACTATGATACATTGCAATAAAACGAAAAAAAAATGATTGCATTTGTATAGGTACATATGCAATCATTTTTTTCGTTTGATTACAATGTTTCATCAAAATAGACCAAGTTTATTTTATGTGATTGAATCCTATTCAAGAGATTTTAAGAAGTTAGCTTGTGACGGCATTATAATTTAAAATGTTTTCAAATCGCTATGCTTGTACGATAAAAAATATGTTACCAACCTGACTGTGATTAAAAAAAACCCTTTACAGTACCTCCTTTACTACTCTCTTCCTTCGAGATTGTTGTTCAGTCTTATATACCTTATGAAACCAATAAATATTAAAAAGAAAGTGACGACCTGTTTAGCCTATTTTTAGTGATCCTGCCTCCGAAGCTAGAGGTCCGGGGTTCGAATCCCGGCCAGGGCATTTATTTGTGCATTTTTCACGGATATTTGTTCTTGGGTCTTGGATGTTTACTATGTATTTATTTAAGTATGTATTTATCTATATAAGTATGTATATTGTCGTCTAGTACCCATAGTACAAGCTTTGCTTAGTTTGGGACAAGGTCGATTTGTGTAAGATAGTCCTCCAATGTTTATTTATTTATTTTTATTTAAAGTGTATAATGTTCTTGCCGCTAAAACTCAGAAATGAGTTCCGGTACGATCATAGGAGTTACATGGTGTGGTAACCCCTTTATCTCTCCCGTCCATGAAGAAGGTTTCCATTTTATCTAAAGGATGTGCTTTCGAAAATACAAGGGCCGGAAGTTTCACCCTCTATATATTTCTAGAACAGTCCAGAACATTCGAGAGTTCGGAAACATTTCACATCATCGTGAAACATTCCGGAGCACTCCCGAATGTCGTGGAATATTCTGCTTGGTCCCATCCGAAGCCTTTTTTGTATGAGTGAAGCTACCTTTTGGTAGAGGCACGAAGAAGTAGTATATAAAGCAAGATCCGTCGTGGGTTTGAACGTTCGGGAACATCCCCGAAAATTCCAGATCATTGTGGAACATTCAAAGTCTTTTGTACGGATTTAAAAGCCCCATTAGTATGGTTATGTAAAGCATGATCTGTGGTGGGTTAGCACGTCAGTTTCTTACTAGTGAAGTGCAGCAAATGATTAAAAAAAACAGTGAAGTATTAGTAATCAAAGTGAGTGAATATAAATCAAAAATAAATTGTGAACTGTCTGAAAGATATTACAGTAGACCAAGTAGATTATGCAGCGACAATTTTGACACTCTGTTACCTAAGGGCCAATTGTTCAATCTTCAGATAAACAGATAGATAGCTTTTATTCGATAGATAGCAAGATTTTGGGTTTTTCAACAGTTAGATAAGACTTAACTGTCAATTAACTCCGCTAACTAAGGGATAAATCTATCTGCCGCTTCAACCACCAAATAACCGCGTTATTCGATAGATAATTTAGACATTGACATTGACAGTGATTTGGTTTGAGGTTATTTTAGCATATCACAACGAACGAAAAACTAATCATGGATATTTTCGATCCTATTGACGACTTGACAATCGAAGAAGAGGACATAATGAATGAATATATAAATCCACAAAGAAAAGTAAGAATCGTCAGACCGAGACCCGATCACTATACTCAGTGGGATTCAGAAGAATTTCATCGCCGATTCAGACTTTTAAAGGAGTCTGTACAATTTTTACTAACCCTTATTGAAGACAAAATCAAGCACGAAACACAAAGGTAAGTTTCAATCGCTTACAGAATCGATGATCTATCTGGTGGCTTACTTACCTACCTACTTACCCATCTTCAGGTACACGTAGCTAGGTTCAATAGTTGTTCTTATTTGTTTCAGAAACCAGTGCATCTCACCCATGCTACAGTTAATTACGCTTCGGTTTTATGCCACTGGGAGCTTCTACATCACTGTTGGTGATTTTGGTGGCATTCATAACTCCACTATATGCCGTATCATCAAAAAAGTCACAGCTGCTATAGCATCTCTAAGGCAAAGCTTTATACAGCTACCAAGAAGCGATGAAGATATTAGAAGGACTCAGGATTTTTTTAATGAAATAGCCAGATTTCCTAGAGTTATATCAGCTATAGATTGCACCCACATTAGGATTCCATCACCTGGTAGCAACACAGCAGAGGAATTTAGGAACAGAAAAGGCTTTTTCTCGTTTAATGTGCAAGCAATGTCTTCAGCAGACTTGATGTTCCAAGATACTGTTGCACGTTGGCCTGGTTCCACCCATGATAGCATGATATTTGCTAATTCGTGTGCGAAATTCCACTGTGAGAATCATGCATTTGGTAATGGAATAATACTTGGAGACAGCGGTTATGAACAAACCAATTACCTACTGATTCCCATTCAAAACCCAGTCACACCAGCTCAGAGTTTATATAATGAGTCACAAATACGAACACGGAACGTCATTGAGAGATGTTTTGGAGTGTGGAAAAGACGCTTTCCAGTTCTCAGTATTGGATTAAGGTGTAAGCTACCGCTTGCACAAGATGTAATAGTAGCTTGTGCTGTATTGCACAACTTGGCAAGGACAAAAAACGAAGAGGAACCACCATTGGACCCAGAAGTTCCTGTTCCATCACAACCAATATTTCCACCCTCCGTAGCCAATCCTACTAATGTAGACAGACTGCATACTAGAAATTTAATGTTGAATTATTTCAATTCTTTAATTTTATAATAATAGCTATTTTTGAGTTGGGTTGTTTAATTTAACTTTTAATAAAAACTTTATTACATTTTACTTTTATTTATTATCAATACAAACGTAATACCTATGGTTAAAAAGTAACTTATGCTTGGCATAAATCACAAATTAAAACACAAAATTATTTATTAAGCACAGTCACAGATCAAAGAATACTAGTAGCACAGTGACGGAGATGTATAGGTAAAAAAAACTTAAGAAGATGACCTGTTGTATGTAGTTTTAGCGTGTTCGAATAGACATTACATATTTAAAATGTGCAACACAAACAAAACAAATGCCTATTCAAACATGTCACAACTACAAAAAACAGGTCATTTTCTTAAGTTTTTCACCTATCACCTAGGTATTACAAACTTAATACATATGGTTAAATAGTAACTTATGCTTGCCATGAATCACAAATATATATATTTTTAAGGACAGTGACCAACATGGTCATGGACACCTATAGGTATTACGCTTAGGTCCCTCAAGCCTTTGGTACTTTAATTGATTTTATATTTGAATAACATTTGGCAGAAGAACTCTTTAAATCATGCCACTTGGTAGTGGACCGCAACTAATTTTTTCAATAAGTAGGGCATGGAGTTCTTCTTTTCTTCTCTCATCATTTACCAAATGTGTCATTTTCAGTTTATGTTCTTCTTCCATAAACATATGTTGCTTTCTGGCGGTGTCCATTTGTAATTGCACCAACTCCAAACGAGCAGAACTTAGTTTGTCTAGTTTGGAGGTTACGCTGGATTTGGTCGCAATGTCCGGTCTCAACACATTTGAGACTCTCGTTTTGAGGGCTTTAGGATGCCATCTATCCCATTTATTTTCTTTTTGACAGTCCTTGTCCTCTACTTCTACTGATTTCATTATAATCAATTCATCCATATCTGGTATTGGCACATTTGCAGCTTCGGCAGTATTCTGTGATTCTTGTTGTTCCTGATCGGCAGAAAAAACTTCAGTTGGCTCCGAAATAACTTCCCCAACAGGATTCAGTGCTGGAAAATATTATAATAAGTTTGGGATTGGTAACTAACACAAGCACATTAATCTATGTTAAAAAACAATTATCAAAAAAGTATCAAAAGACTTTATTTATGTATAGTTTACTCTATAATTATAGCCTTTTACAATATAATTTATGGCTATTGATAGCACATCAGTCAGGGCCTAAACTAAGTGTGATCTCAGTAATAAAGGGGATTAGGCTAAAATCTCACTAATATTATAAATGTGAAAGTTTGAGAGGATGGATCAAATCAAATATTTATTCTGCAAATAAGCCATGGATTTTTGTTACTCCTTCCAATAACTACTGTATGGACTTTGATGAGTGAGTTTAGTTACTTATATATTAATTTTATTTAATAATAATTGGACTTATACTCACTACATATAGTAATAGTATCACTGTCGTTACGTGCTTCGAGTCCTTTTATATTAGAGCAAATACTCAGCACCTTTTCTTCCACGTCGTTAAATTCAGGAGCATCTGAAGGCCCTCCACCAGTTCTGTACATCTCTTGCCTCTGTAGAGACGATTTCTTTTTTGTATTTTTTTTCAATCCCTCATATTTTAGTTTTAGTGTTTTCCATGAGCGGACACTTGTTGATATACCACACGAGTTAAACGAATTTTCAATTTTCTTCCATGCTGCCTCCTTGTCCTTGTTCGTCACCGCGTCTGTCTTTTTATTTTCAATTATTTGTTTATATTTACCGACTAAACTTACGATAAGCTGGACCTCTGCAGTATTAAAATTTGCTGAACGCTCTCTTTTTTTAGGTTCCATGGCCGTACGCTTTCTCACAAATACTTTGAAATGAAATTAACCGATCGATCTAGACGCCTCGCATCAAAAATCAAACAAACATGACATGACATAACCTCAAAGGTAAAGTGACATTCGTTTGACAGACATGGGTACAAAACTCTGTCCTTTTCTAACCCATAAGTTTGCAATATATTTGTTTCACCAGTTTGAAGTTCGTGTTGCCAGAGTTGAAATATTCGGTCAGATAACTATTCAAGGAATAAAAGACATTGAAAAATAGGAGACGAATTATACGTCGAATAAACAGATAGATATCTTTATTCGCTAGATAGTTATTAGACTTTTTATCTTATGATTGAACAATCGGCCCTTAATCTAATAATTATGTGCATTTCAAAAGAAGTATTCAATATAATGGTATAAAAATTTATAATAATTTAAACGACGACCTAAAGCAATGCGATAATATAAGTGAATTTTCTAGAAAATTAAAATCGTACTTGATTACTCGACCATTTTATAACTTAAATGAATATTTTGATAAATTGTATAAATAGATAATAGTATTATGAAGTTTTAAATTACACTTTAGATTTTGCATGCCAAATTATGGCGGAACATGCATGAACATGTAATTTAATTCTACTGACATGTAAATTTCTTAGAAATGTTTATTTTGCAATAACATCTGTGTATGTTTTTGCAAAATAAACATTTATATTTCTTCGAACAATAAAATAGCTTTGAAGATAGTTATTTTATTTAACAGCACATATGGTGCTACGTTACCGCACGAGTGCGGTAATCAACAAATTACGTGCATATATCGAAACTTTAAAGAGCCATATGTAAAACGTTGTACTCGTACGATACACGTGCGAATAGGTAATTCGCAACTCGTGTCGATTTGAAACACTCCCTTCGGTCGTGATTTAATTTATCACCACTCGTTGCGATTTTCTGTTCTCTGCATTTGTATCGTAATAAACGATTATTTTTTATCTGACATCGCAATTCGTAATCGTGATTCCTGAAATAACGGCCATGTGAATAAATAATACAAATTAAACTTGTACGTATACAGAGTAATGTATAACTCGACTAATTAAGGTGAAAGGTTGTAGAAAGAAACAATTAGGCACATATTGCACGTAGAACCGATTTCTGTTGGGGCCGAAAGATTCTCGAGTGTGGCGATCACGTACCGGAAGGAGCAGCGTGGGCGTCGGTTCCACAAGGTGGAGTGATGACCTGGTACATACGAGTACATATTACCCTGGTATAATATAAACATAGGTATATAAAATTTTGGGACAAGTATCAGTTTCAGTATAATTATCAATTAAAAATATATGATAGCGAAATACTTTCTGATTTGTTAAATATTCCACACTTACAATATATATGTTGGATGACATTTCTTATCCGGGTTAGTTATTAGATACCTATTTAGTTGTCACTTGGCCAAAAGAGTTTCTTCCAAGACAAGTTCATACAAGGTTGATATTTTATCAGATTAAGTCCTCATGCACTTGACTTGTGATAAAGAGTTCACATAGGTACCTAAGTCCTCATGCCGGGTCGGTAAAAACTATTAGGTTTTCCGAAACCAAAAAATTTTTGAATTGTATTGACTTGTGATAAAGAGTTCACATAGGTACCTACAATACCTTAAACTTGTTTAACTGAAAATGAAATATTTTATTTAAAGCAAATATTCCGTATGTGTTACCAATAAAACCTTTTGTACTTGTACTTCTAGGATATAAATATTTGCGCTTAAGCGCGTGAATCAATGTCATAAATTACATTACAAAGCCACTAACCACGTGCTCTGTGTAAATGTTAAATGTTGCCTAAGTACCATTGAATCCAATGAACAACATTAATTTACATTCCAAATATTGACTAAAATTTCAGTGCATTTTACCTCTCACTTCATCTACCTATAACAACAACGAAACAAAGAAGATGGAAATTTGACGGCCTGTTTAAACCTAGCCTAACACTGACACTGCCTCCGAAGCTGCAGGTCCCGGGTTCGAATCCCAGCCAGGGCATTATTTGTGCATTTAGCACGGATATTCGTTCTTGGGTCTTGGATTTTTTATGTATTTATCTATATAAGTATGTATATCCATCGTCGTCTACTACCCATTAGTACAAGCTTTGCTTAGTTTGGGACTAGTTCGGTTTGTATAAGATTGTCCCCAATATTTATAAAAAAATAAGATTCATGAAATAAACTGTCGTAAATAAATAAAGAGTTAATAGAGATAATCGATTTAAACAAGTGACAACCCCAACATGTCCGTGATATTCCCACTAAATCTAACAGTCTTGAAAAAAGCGACATCCACTTTGGCAGTTTGGCAGGTACGAGTAACATATGTACAGTCGAGGAATTTGAATATTTCTCACTTTTGGACTCTATTCCAATGGAATAGAGTACATAACTAGTTGTAATATCGTAATTGTTTTCAATGATAGTTATTTAGAACTACTCGTAGAGTGGCTAAATGTCAAATAATACTGAGTCCTTGAAATACTATTAAGCAACGTTTGTAAATCTGTACTTTCCCCTTTCCTTATTCACCGTAAATTAATTTTAATTAATAACAACGTTGACCTGAATAGCCTTTATTCGCAAATTGTAATTATTCAAAAGTTTCAGAACCATTGAGATTATTATTTTTATCATGTTGTAACTGAATGGTTTTGTTTAGATAGCTTCGACAAATTCGGCGTTTAATTAGCATTATTCGACGATTTATGAGACAATGAAGATTATTCCCACCTCATTTTCACTTCCATTGCGGTACCTTTTGTCTCGATTATTTAATCAGTACCTGTCTATAATTTTTTTGAAGGGTAGTTACTTGTACTGGTTAATGTGAGCTACAATAAATGGAGTAATCGGTAAGGCAATTAGGCTAATACTTATTTAAAGATTGATATTTGTAGGTAATACTTATTTTAGAAAAACTTAGCATATCCAACCAATAACCAATATGCAAAACAATCCGTCTTCCGTTTTTGTGTATCCGAATTGAGTGTCCTGTCCTATCAATGAAACATAATATTTCACACTTGTCTGATCTCACTGTGTATTCGGAAATTTGAATAAACCCACGTAGGTGATAGAATCTTATGTTTCGGAGGTGTTCCAAAGTCAATACGTCTGACTCGGCGATTCGTATAAAATATCACGTTGTTTTCGTAATATTGGCTTGTTTTTTCAGAGATGTAGAAACATTTATTGATTCTCAATGACACTCATGAATTTTATAGAATATTTGTGAAATATGTAGTACATTCCGTGTAAAACGTGTAGGTAATAACAAGAAACACGCTTTTTTCTCCAGATTTTTTGTTTCGTTGGCCCATTTCTTTATATTAGGCTGAATTCAAGGTTTAACATGCCCGCTTAAATACACTAAATGTAAAAAAAAAACTACTCTGCGATGCACTACTAAACATGCCATACGAAGATACAGAGGAGTTATTGACTATTATGAAATTAAATAATCATATTTGTCGTCTTTAATTTATTAGTAAACATTAGCTACGCAGACGACATGGTGCTGCTGGGGCCATCTGTTAACTCGATAAGGCAGCTGTTGTTGTATGTGAGGGGTATGTAACAACGTGGTCTGAGATATAACGCGACTAAAAGTGAGCTGGTCGTTTTCAAGGCACGTAAATACAACAAATACAAATAGTTTATTCCCATAAAATTACAAAAACAGTTACATTTTATGCTGACCACTAGGCATGGCCTGACCCGTGGGGGAGACAAATATTACATTAGCGGCTAGTGGCAACCATGTTAGAGACGACAGAAAGAATAAAATACTGACTCGCATGTAGGCTAGAGATGATTTCCAGCACCTTCTTTGCACTCTAAACCACATCCATACGCTTCGTCAGGTTATACAGAAGACTTTGTTTAGCGTTCGTTTACTACGAGAAAGCCTTCGATTCTATTGAAATCTGGGCTGTACTACAATCTCTCCAGCGGTGCCAAGTGGACTACCGCTATATCGCAGTATGTACGACAACGCCACTATGTGAGTCCGACTCCAGGACTAGAACAGTTGCAGCGAGAAGTCAGGCAAAGGCAGGGCAAAGGAGATTTTATTTCACCTAAACTGTTCTCAGCAATACTGGAGGATGTTTTCACGACCATGGACTAGAGAAGTCTAGGCAGCAACATCCACCATATCAGCCCTAGGACGTCCACTGCTGGACATAGGCCTCCCCCAATTTCATGGGGGGTAAATGCCATAATCGCCACGCTTGGCATGCGGGTTGGCGATCGCAGTATCTCCACCGCATTTAAGGAATGCTGCTGCCCATTCCCCGGTGGTCTTGGTCGTAGTTTTAGGACATACCCGGGTCCTCAACATAGGTGCATATAAATATAATATACCTAATTTGAAGAATTAACTATTATTTTACGTTTATTTTAAAATAAACGGTGAGTATAATACTCACGTTTGGTTTGCTGACAATACAGTAGTTTTGACTGAGACCATTGAGGATTTAAGCACCATGCTCGATGACCTCAGTAAAGCCTCCGAGCAAGTTGGTCTAAGGATTAGCATTGATAAAACGAAGATCATGTCAAATGCCCGTGTACCACCAACTCCCGTAACAATCGGAACGTTTATGCTCGAAGTTGAAGATGATATCATGATAATATATACAGATTAGTTGTAGATGATATCATGATAATATATACAGACTGACCTGTTAGGTATGTCCTACTTGGAGAAAGAGGTCAATCGTCCAATCTGACTCGGTTGAGCAGCGTTCGGGAAGCTACGTCACTTTGACCACCCAGACCACCCAGGCACATTACGAGACCAGAGTGTGTTGCCTGTGATGACATATGGCACTGAATTACGTTGTCGCTTACTATGACCCTCATAAGAAGGCTCAGAGTCACCCAAAGAGCATCCTTTCCGAGTCGCTAAACTTAAGTGGCAATGGGCGGGGCACATAACACGTAAAACCGATGGCCGTTGGGGCGGAAAGGTTCTCGAGTGGCGGGCACGTACCGGTAGACGTAGCGTAGGCAGGCCCTCCACACGGTGGGCTGAAGACCTGGTAACGGTCGCAGGTGCCCACTGGATACGGGTGGTGCTGGACCGCCTATTGCGAAAGTCTTCAGGGGAGGCCTATGTGCAGCAGTGGACGTCCTTCAGCTGATATAATGATGATGAAATTGTCAACGATTTAGCTAATTATAATTTGAGGAAGAGATAAATCATTACCAATATTATAAATAACTATAAGAATTACCGGTAAAGGTAGGTAATGCATTAATTCGTGGGTATTCTTGTCGTTGCGTATTGTTTCACGTTTCTACTTCTGCATCTTTTATTTAGGAAATATGCTGCGTAAATTTCGCAAATCATATTATGTTGCATGTTCCGCCATTTAATGATGCAGCGATATTGGTGTTAGGAGTGTTAGGACCATGTCGGTTAGGTACTTAATTGCGTACGACGGATAATCCGTGATATCCGTGTATTATTAGACCTTCCCGATCGAACAGGCTTAATGGCATCAAATATCTAATCTGTTACTTAAATTGGTGCTCAAGTACAAACGAAGTGTGAAAAGCGCACAGCTAGTTTTTTTTTAATTAAAAATGGGATTGCTCTTGGCCAACATCTAGCAAGGGGGCAAGAATCAGAGGCCGACGATAAAGCGAGCTCACCCAGAAGATGCCTAAACTCGTGCCTTAAAAAGGTCTAGGTTATTTCATATTGTCAATAAGATTTTCAATCAATTTGCTTTAGTTAACACCCGATGCAATCGAAGGAGTTAAAGTTTAACGTACGTATTATCTCTGTGTGCTTACATAATTTTGTAGCGAAAGGAACAACAGTACCATAACATTATATATGTATATGGACCTTAAATGGCACAGGACTGGTCATTGTGGAAGTCTTTAGGGAGGCCTATTTCCAGCAGTGGACGTCATTCGGCTGACATGATGATGATGATGGACCTTAAATATACTACTTGAGTAAAAAAAGCAGCTAAGATTAATTGGAAGCAATTATTAAAAAATAAACAACTGTCTGTTTTTTTTCATAGTTATTGTTAAATATTTATATGCTTGTTAATAAATTATAGAAAGGTATAGGTAAAAAGCAAAAAAAAAATGAATATATTGCTTTTTGACTTCGATTGTAAATCAACCTCGACCAGGTTTTTTTGCGATTGTTATTCCAAAACTTCCGTACAACGCAAAATTCTTTAAAAAAATATATAGATGTATTTGCTACTTTCCTACGGCGGACTAAGCCAAACTTATAGACTATAAAGCCCAATTTTCTTTGGGATATTCATTAGTAAAAACTTTGAATCCTCTTACATAAATCAGTGTGATTAAATCATAACATGTGAAAAAAAGCCGTTAACTATTTAAAACAGGAAAGTTGTCATTGTCAGACTACACTTGCCTATATACAATTTTCCTTTTGGGTTTCCTGCCGTAAAAAACTTCGACCCGAAAAAAGTTAAATCGTAATAAAAAAAAAAGCAGCAATGTTTCGGCCACACTCAAAGCCCTCAAAGGGCGAGCGTGTGAAATGAAGTGTATTACATTGACAACGCCATCTGTTGACAGTTTCACAACTTGACTCTTTCAAAGCTGCAGTTTAATCCCACTTACTATTTCCGCTTAGTTCCAGTCCCAGTGTAGCTTACCGCTTATCTCAAAAGGACGAAACGGTATCGTTCAAGCGAAATTAGAATTTGTTTTGTTTGACTGAGGGTTAGTAACTGACTGACAGAAGTGATGCTTTAGTATTAAATTATTAGCCACCAGAGCCTAAATAGGGATCACATCGTTAAGTTTAATCTATATTCTAAACTGTTTAGCCGGAGATGGTGCGTTTGTTCGCGGATTATATCGGATTAAGTGTAAATGGAGGTAATTTTGCAGATATTGTTTCTCAAGTCGCAATTGGAAAACTGGAGTAAATTCAAGGCCTTCGAAAATTCCATGACAAATCTTTATTAAAATTGTAGATTGTAGGGAAGGGTCTAAAATGCGGCACATTACCAGGAGATAGATATTTATTTAGTACGAGGGATAATATGGCTTTTAAACCAGCGTCATACACTCTTCTTTTGACTACAATTACGAGAAAATCAATAAACAAAGATTATGGTCCCAAAAAGAACAATAAATTGCACAGCGACGATTGCTCTTAGTTTCCTAAATTACGGTGCCACAGTAATGGTTATACAGAATATGATATATATATAGTTTTTGGGTCGTGATCATGAATCAGTTACCGACTTGGTATCTGTTAGCCATTTAAAAAAAAAGTAGTGACACGAAACAAACGCATTTCATTTTTAATTTAATTTGTGAGCCCAGGTAAAAATTTTCCACACAACCCAAAATCACAAAGGAGCTGGGATAATATTTACCGTGATTTAAATTATAAATTTCTTCTGAACAGCAGTGCAGGTCCAGATCGTGCGAGACTTTTGGCGGTCGGAACCCGGGAGGCTGGTTACTGGCTACATGCCCATCCCTCACCAAATACCGGTACCTTCCTGAATCCGACCTCCCTTAGATTGGCGACTGGACTGCGACTCGGGGTCGCGGTATGTACCCCACATATACATATGCTCTTGTGGCATGGACGTGCACCGACTGGGACACCATGGATTGTGTTGTCAAAAAAGTGCAGGCCGTTTTTCGAAATATGCGACGCTTAATGATGTAATCCGCCGGTCTCTTGCCACTGTCAATGTGCCTGCTCTTCTTAAACCGACCGACTGGCATGGTCAGGGACGATGACAAGAGACCTGATGGGTTGTCTTTAGTTCCTTGGAGCGTGGGACGGATGTTGGTGTGGGATGCTACCTGTGTAGACACACTGGCACCGTCTCACCTCCAACGGACTACAGTAAAAGCCGGTGTAGCGGCGGAAAACGCCGAAATTCTAAAGCGTAATAAATACAAGGGCCTAGGCAGAGAGTACATGTTTGTACCTTTTGGCGTCGAAACTCTAGGTCCATGGGGTAACTGGTGACTGAAGAGCTGGCGGTTTCCTCGCTCAACGCTGCATTGCGACACAGCGAGGAAATACCGCCAGAATCCTCGGTACAATGACTCAGGGGGCCGTTTTAGATTAAGTTAGTTTTAATTATTTTCTTTGTATTATTATGGTTAAGTATTCTTGTATATATTTTCGTTGTACATAAATAAATGAAAAAAAAATTATTTGATGACATAAATACATAATCTCTAAAAAATATGGTTACCGTAATCGCTTTAAAGAATAGTAATAGTATGGAGAGTTGACAGTGAAGTAGGGTGACCAAGTTGTATGTTTTTTTTTTATTTCCCATTACAATTAAAAAAAAAGTATTATACCTTCATACCAACCCTAAAAATAAGCCGGCAGGACACATTTTTCTGGAGATGCAAGCGTCCATATGCGACGAGTGCGAGAGAGACATAGAGAGACGAAAATGGGGCACAACACAAAATACAAACAACAACAATTTGTCAGTGTAAGATACGAGTATGTGCGGCTAAAACTGGTAGGTACTAAAATATGTCACTGAAATTTTGTTGCAATGGACCGTAATGCTTTACTATTTCCGAAAAGAGTTATCCAAGAAATGAGTTAATATGCCCGCTTGAATGGGATTGGAGAACATTTTACTCGCGTAATAAAATGTGATCATAAATTGGTTTTCGCTATAAATAAGGTCAATAACCACTCAAGTGCTCGCGTTAAAAAAAAAGGTGGTCTAAAGTGCTCAAGATTCACCGAGCATTAGCAGCGCATTGTCTTGTGTTGTTAATAAATCGGTTGCCTGGCTTCGTCTTAACTTTATGCTATGATTCTTTTTATGTTATAAAGCTAAAGGAACAGGCAATTTGTTTATATAATTAATTACATAGGTCACCATAGTAAAATATTTTTTTAAAAAGTCACAAACTTTACATACCGTTTCGAATGAGATCTTTTGCAATAAATATATTTTTATTTTATAATCTATATCGATAACATATGTAAATCTTATGTTTATTTAAAACTGTAATAGTTTACGCTTCGATTGATACCAAATAAAGTATATGATCCCGGGGAAATATTTTGCATAAAACCTTTTTCATTTGCAATGTTTACATTGTCAGTTTTTCAATTCGCCGCAAAACAGTGTAGTTTGTTTATGATTTTTGTATGAATAATTTAGGCAAACGAGTACAAAAATATTGTCAGACGTAGATAGAGACACTATTAATCTTCAAATAACAAGTGCCAATTTTGGTAAAATCGCAACAATTTCTGTCACAAATTATCAATAACAAAAAATAGCCTTACATACCTAACGTAATGAGTGCCGCTTTTGACGCCCGATTAAAAATAATTCCATACACTTCAAACCACATAAAACTCTTAACACATATACTACACATGTTACACTTCACAACTTGATAGATATTCGACCGATTACAACTCGATTTATATTTTTGTTCTCATTTCAAAAGTATACAAAAACCCACGCAAAGGTCCCGACTCAAACTAACGGACATACTCCGGCGGACCTGCGCTGTCAAAATTTAATCATGGCGGCGATATAGGACGGGATACACTGGTGCGCAACGAAACCACAGTTCACGCAGTGATCGTCAATATTGAAATTACGAAATTTACATTTCTTATTAAATCAATTACGAATAGTTACAGATCCTTAACTTATGACTTATACAATGCTAATACGAAATTAACAGCGGTACACTCATGGTGACTTTAATTATATATTCTTGAAGTAATAATAACGTTTGGCATTTTATTTTAAATATCATTGGCTGTCGTGACATAGAATAACTGACAAAGTAGAAAAGTTGGAAAACCGCCGATATTTTCATTTCAAAGTTATATATCTCAACAATGGCTGAACCGATTTTGATAAAACATGTTTTTACTAATATTATCGTTTCCCGAGAGAAAAGTTATGTTATCAACTGATTATAAATTCGAGGAGTAAAAAATGCAGTATTTTTTACATACACACCATAATAGTTGCAACTTTTTGGCTCGACATATCAGATCTCAATGACCTCGTGTTTACGTGTCTAGGCATTTATAGTTGCTTCAGTCATATTGATCCACGGCTATAAGATACTACTAAATTTCTCTTGGAAATCCTGCTCTGAAAAAAAGACAACCAAATAGGTTCACCAGTTTAAATAAAAGCTACGATGCCACAGACAGATATACACATTAAACTTATAACCCCCCTCTTTTGCGTTGCGTAGTATAGTAGTAGTAGGTACGGTACCAGAACTGACTATATTGTAATTTCATCATGTCAGCCGAAGGACGTCCACTGCTGGACATAGGACATATATTTATTTGGCACCCCAACAAGTTTTTTTTAACTGTAACCGGTTCTCATTGCTGAGGTGGTAAGTTTTATGTGATGTGGTATGTGTGTAGTACACGAGAGCAAAGTTACCTATATGCATATCGTGTATTCGAATCCCTTGATACGCTATAAAATCTATCATAGAATCACTTGCCCCGCTCCCTAATAGTGATTCGACTAAGGCATACTTCGCTACCTCGGGATTCGAAATTATTACTCGTCGTAAAAAAACGACTGCTCTCTTATTGCACAAATAATTATTGAATCCTTGCCTGACACATCCCATAACCACTAACGAGTAAAATTACAATGAAAATTTAAGAAATTAAATTAAATTAATATTTGAAAAAATACATCACAAGTAACAACAAAATTCATACACTTATCTTGTGAGGTAAGTATTTTTTATTGGTACGTGGTTTTCACTGCAAATTTTTGGGTGTTAAGTTAAAACGACTATACAATAGTTTATATGCGAGCTACAAATAACTGAGATAACGGTCAATACGAGTCAAAATCAGATGGCCTACTCCGAACTTCGAAAATCGAACTTCGTGTCGTGCCGTCCCTTTCACTCTTGTGTTATACACTATATGACGGAAGGGACGGCACGATACGAAGTTCGATTTTCGAAGTTCGGAGTAGGCCCTCAGAACTGGTTTTTTGAAAAAAGAAAACCATACATTCTTATTTGAACCATTACATGGAATACTTATGTGAATTTTATAAATTTATATGATCAGTTGAACAAGTAAAAGTGAACCCTACCTCTACTTCATACATTCATAAATAAAAGGTAAGCAGTTACATTGGTAATGGGCCGCCACTTAGTATGCGTAAAAGAACCTATCAAAAATGAATAAACTAAATTAAACCATTCTGCGACAATAGCCCAGTGTGCACCACGCCTTATGACATAATACGTGGATCCGACGCGAATCGGCGGAAGTGCCTTGTGCAACCACAGTTGCGTACAATAGTATTTATAGACGTCACAAGTTCATTCACCTAATCCTGCATAGAACATACCTAATTGTTCATTAAAAGTGGATTTATGTTGATTTTAATAGACGCATTTATTGATTTTAATAGCCTAGTACAGAAATATGGCATAATCACATAATTATGTACGATTTAAAATTAACCTCGCAAAATTTTCATCACTCAACGTACTTTGTTGGAGGAATTTATTACATTCCATTTTAATTAGTATCGAAATATATGCTTCGTCTTATGAAGCAGTAAACCAGGATTAATTTGGTATATAATACCAATTAAAAAATGCACAATTTATTGCTCACAGCATTTTTTAATCGCGAGCTCTCTCGCTGACGTACCGAACTTCGATGGTCATGAAAACAACTTTTATATTTTATAAAAATTGTTTCGTAGACTGCGGTTTTAATTTTTTTTAATGTTGCCACATTCATTCTCTACCTATATAACTCAATTAAAAAGCGTTCTTTGCATGTTCCGCATAGCAACAATTTAAAAACCGTTGGAACTCCAACTCGCAACTAGTGTTGCGAGAGCACTGTACGTTTTCCCAAGTCGCAACCCTAGTTGCGGAGAGCACGTGAGTGGATAAAGCTGTAAGAATCAATATAAAGCAAAACAAACACAGTGAAAGGTACTCGTGAGGTTGAAGAAATTCAGCAATCATTTTTGCCAAGTCCTAGATTCTATTATTCTTCTCTGTATACAATAACAATATGTTTTCACCTCACTAGCTCGGAAAGCCCTATTTTAATCTATAAAAATTGATAACAAAACCGCATTTTATCCACAACAGAGCAAAAAACATTTGAAATGCATACGTGTTATTAGTATCTAATCAAAATTGTAAAATAGAATTTAGTTTTTAAGTTCTAACAAATTATATTATTAATTATTAGAAAAATACTACATGTCCAATATAATTAGTCAAATAAGAGGGCTTCAGAGGGCCCAATTAAAACAGGTTTATCTTGTGTAGTTGAGAAGTTGATATGGCAACCGTTTGTCTCCATCATTAGAACAGTTCAGTAAATAATACCATAACATTGCATTGTCACCAAACATACATAAGTATGCCAAATTTCAGCTCAAGGGATACCGGCAACTGGCTGGACAATTAAATTAATTAAATGATGAGGCACATACGGACAACAAGTTAAATAAAATCTTGTAGAATTGTCAAATAAACAAACTTAATTCGTATTCCAAATTGATATTTTATTGTTAGTATCTTAGTATTTTTACTGCGCCGCGCAGCAGCTAACGTAAAATAAATTTCAAAACGTAATTCGTAACTCTGATAACAAACCTCCGTTTACCTATTTAAATATAGCCTGATTACAATATCCACGCAGTAACAGAATAACCAGATACATCTCAAAAGCGATCAACCTAAAGATAAAGCTGAATACGACAAGCCAACTTAAATTCCCCTAGGGCAAGGAATTGCGTTGCGCCCGATTTGATTGGATTCAAAACAAGCCACGATTGTCAAGGCAGGATGCCAACCCTCGAGATATCCGGAATGGTAGGAATACATACGTTAGTTTATATTTGGAATTTGGATACATAACTATCAAATATACGAGGTGGGCCCTGTAACTGGAGCAAATATTTAAAAGTACGCTTCCGTAGAGTATCTGCAGTTAACTCCTTGTGTCCAAAAAAATTTCAAAATGTTTCAATTCGGTGAGATTCTGATCTAAAGTTATGACCTCCAAATAATAGATCTGGATACCACGAGATTATAGCGCATCAGTCAATGTAATGTTTGAGGTAGTATCATTTTATTATGGGTCATATTTTTTTTGCATATTTTATTTTCGTGGATATTTATGGCAGTTTTTTTTTTTGATTTTTTAAAATAAATTGACTTTAATAACACTTCAAAAGAGTATTGAAAACACACGTAAACTATCCTTGAAGAAAAATTTTGTTAGTTCTCATCGACTTCTCGAACGCATTTAACGTTTTTGATCATGACCTACTCCTTGCCACCCTTTCTCATCTTAAAATTTCCTCAGCAGCAACTACTTGGTTTGCCTCCTACCTTTCGAGCCGTGCCCAAGCTGTCCGTGTTGGCCAGAGCGTGTCTGAATGGTGCAATTTAAATACCGGAGTACCACAAGGAGGTATCCTTTCTCCACTTTTATTCTCCGTATTTATCAATCTCATCACTTTGGGAATCAAAAGCTCTTACCATCTGTATGCAGACGATTTACAATAGTACTCTCAGAGTGATGTAATGGACATAAATTCGGCCATCTCTGCCATCAATGATGATCTGATTCATATAAGCAAGTGGTCAAGTAGTTTCAGCATTTCTGTCAACCCTTCCAAGTGCCAGGCCATCGTTGTGGGGAGTACGCGTCAACTATTGAAGCTGGATACGGTTTCTGTCGCACCAATTATGTTCGTAGGTTCAGTTATTCCGGTCTCGAGCCAAGTTAAAGATCTCGGCGTTGTTTTGGATAGGCATTTATCCTGGGATGGACAGTTTTCCGAGGTGAGTCGAAAGGTCACTGGTACTTTACGTGCACTTTATCGCTATAAAAACTTCCTACCGGTTAGCACCAAAACTTTACTTGTGCAGGGGTTAGTTCTACCCCTCATCGACTATGCTGATGTGTGCTCTACGAATATTTCCCAGGACTTTCTTACCAGACTCGATCGTTTGCTTAATAATACCATTCGGTTTATCTTCGGCCTACGCAAGTTTGACCATATCTCTCATTTTCGCCGCAAGCTAAACTGGCTCCCGATACGTCAACGCAGGTCTCTCTGGATCCTTTACACGCTTTTCTCTATCCTGTTTGAGCCCTCCGCTCCTGGATATCTCAAACGTAAATTTAACTTTGTCACCCCTCGTCCAGGCTGTGAACTGCGTTCCTCCCGATCCCTCAAACTATCTGTACTTCCTCACCATAGTGGTTTCCTTACATCTTCCTTCGCTGTTCAAGCAATTCGTCTCTGGAATGCACTCCCTCTGACGATAAGACAGGCCCCAAGCAAATTTGTTTTCAAACGTATGCTCTTCAAGCACTTGCTAGAAAGAGATTTGTAGTCGTAAGCGTGTGTGCAATAGTATATAATTATGTATGTATATTTAATGTATATATATATCTATGTATGTATTCAGGTTTATATTTGGTTAAGTAGTTTAAACACCTTTTTTGTAATTAGCTCTACCTTAGGATTTTTTTTTGTTATCTCACCTAGTTAGTCTCTTGTACCTACCTTCGCTATTTTCTGTTTGGCCCCATGGTTGACTGGTAGAGAATGCCTTGAGGCATGAAGTCCGCCATTTGTACCGATTTATTAGTGCAATAAAGTTTAAATAAATAAATAAATAGTCCACCGTCTAATTTTTTGCACCTGTTACACGGCCCGACCTGTAAATCTATCTAAAGATATAACTACATATATAATTATTCTGTACGTGTGTTTGTCACCTAACTCCTTCTAAACGGCTAGACCGATTTGGATGAAATTTTGTCCCTGGATGGTTTGAAAATACAAGTAGACCCAGTAAATGTCGTATTTATCGCGTTATCATGAAAAAATAGATCTGTTGAACAATTCTGCACGATAGATGGCATTGATATAAATTCTTTGACATTTAACATATCCGACGGTAGCCAAAAATATGTACATGCGCAAGTCACTTGCCTCATTAGCTCATTACCCTTCTTGTTATTGGGATTAGATTGAGGCGCAAGGTCGATTTCTGTACATTTCATCAGATCTAGAGTTTTGGTCGGATTTTCATAAATGGGCATTAGATTCGTCTCATGCTGGAGATTTGCATAAAATTCATATTTGTCTCTATATGTTTAAGATATCGGAGGTTTGACTTAATTGAACAGAAGTTTTCATCTTTAGAAAAATATACGTTTTGAGTCGGCTATACAGGTTGTTCGCTACATGGACCGTCATAATTTTTCTTGGTGTTGGTAGGGTACCTTTCTACCCTTAGATCCTTGAGTCGGGATCATGGAGGTACGATTTTTTATTCGTTTCACTTATAAGTACCCAAAATCTGTCATGCGAAGCCCCATAACTATAGTTGTATGCTTTTGAATGCATAATTTATTTTATCGTCTTACGTGTAGGTAAGTAGGTATGTAAATACCTTTTCTTTGTTACAAATACTACCAAAATGGGCCTTTTTTATAAACAAACAAAATAAATGTACAAAATTATTTCTAATAATAAATTTAATATATTAAAAAATAACAGCTATTAAGAGTTTGACTATTTCAGAAAGTTGTTTAATTTATGACATTTCTAACGGTATGCTACACATGAATACATTAAAAAATACATCAACCATATCAAAGGAAGTCCACTGCTGGATATAGGCCTCCCCAAAATTCACGGGGGTTATATGCCATAATCGCTACGCTTGGCATGCGGTTTCGCGATCGCAGTATCTCCATCTGCTGCCCATCCCCCGGTGGTTTTGGTCGTAAAAAGACATCAATACACTCCAAATAAGGTATTCGTCAGAAGCGTAAAGAAAGTCGTACTTATCGTTGCTCACGTGTCATCGCTCGAGCCATTTCAAGTAAAAAAGGCAAAATAATCCATGACCGTGACTCTTAGGACCCTGGGTCCAAGCGTGCCAAGGTACCCTATCAGCACCCCGAAAAAACTTGATGGTTCATTGTGGCAAACACCCAGTATATCCGCAATACCAATGAAATAAAATTTACGTACTGTGTATTTAATTTATGTGTGTGCTTTAATTGAGGTGTGGTATTATATAAAGTACCAAAAAACTTGAATACCAAATAAACGGTCTACTTAATTTTTTTTATGTATTTTATTACCTGTGAAAATTTACCAATACCAGGAGGAGGGCAAACATTCTCTAGTGAAGTCAAGTTTAGCCGGGTCGGGTTTATTTTTTACAGTGAATGAAATTCGATTTATAAAGGAAAAAGTAAACAAAAACACCCCACCACATCAGCCCCAGGACGTCCACTGCTGGACATAGGCCTCCCCCAATTTCATGGGGGGTAAATGCCATAATCGCCACGCTTGGCATGCGGGTTGGCGATCGCAGTATCTCCACCGCACTCTAGGAATGCTGCTGCCCATACCCCGGTGGTCTTGGTCGTAGTTTAAGGACATACCCGGGTCCACAAAAAACAAAAACACCGTCTACCAATAAACAGAATGTTTAAGTGATTTTTTGACAAAATGTTAATATCAAGATGAATTTGTTACAGGAAAAATATAATTATATATCCGCCCGCGCGGGTTCGTACCTGGTGCAAAGGTTATCCATTGAGATTTAGCGTAGTAACGCGTTCAGTGTGATGGGTACCTTTGCGCCAGGGATAACCCCAGGGGGCCTTTTTGACTAGGCTTAAGCTAATCTTAAGTATTGTTTTTTTTATTGCTAATTTTTTTTACCTAGTATGTAACTATTTATTTATTAACTAGCGGCCCGCCCCGGCTTCGCACGGGTATTTAATTAAAATTTCACAATTTAAAATTGTAATACACACATATTTTAGTAAGCATCCCTAATTTTTTCGGAAATGTAATATAGCCGATGTCACCCGGGGCTAGTGATGCTTTAAGAACCCCCCCCCCGACCCCTCCCCAAAGTTAGGAAATCAATAGTTACCATGAAAAATTTATTTTTATTTTGATGTTATGTTCAATAATAATCATTGGGGGACAATCTTACACTAATCAACCTAGTCCCAAACTAAGCAAAGCTTGTACTATGGGTACTAGACGACGATATACATACTTATATAGATAAATACATACTTAAATACATAGAAAACATCCAAGACCCAAGAACAAATATCCGTGAAAAATGCACAAATAAATGCCCTGGCCGGAATTCGAACCCGGGACCTCTAGCTTCGGAGGCAGAGTTACTACCAACTAGGCTAAGCAGGCCGTCAATGAAACAAACCTTCCGCCCTTGCGTGTCTGTCAAAACACGGTCACCTGGGCTCCGTTTCCAAAAAAAGAGCGTAACCGTTAAAAAAGTTGGGTTACATTATTGGAATCTTAGTAAGGATCCCTAATTTTTTAGAAATATAATACAATCTATGTCACCCGGGGATAGTGCTAGCTTTCCAACACTGAAAGAATTTTTCAAATCGGTTCTGTAGTTTCGGAGCCTATTTAATGCAAACCATTTTTCTTACACCTTAGGTTACATTATTGGAATTTTATTAAGGATCCCTAATTTTTTTGGAAATATATTTTAGCCTATGTCACTCGGGGATAGTGTAGCTTTCCAACAGTGAAATAATTTTTCAAATCGGTTTAGTAGTTTCGGAGCCTATTCAATGCAAACAAACAAACAAACAAACAAACAATCAAATCTTTCCTCTGTATAATATTAGTATAGGAGGAAGAGCTCGCGCGCTCGGTATCGATAACACCTCTTTGTCGGTGCTTACGGAAAGATAAATCACTAACTGTAGTAAAAAATGTAAATTCTACTATGTTACTTATATCAAAATAAGCGGAACGACACGGTCTATCTTATTATAAATTGGGCATAATCTTTGTGCTAAGTTTAAAAAATATCAGTTATCGAAGCAAAATATCGCGCGGTCAAGCGCAGTGGCGGCCAGACTTCGTCGTCCCCAGCGCTTCGTGCATCTTCGGGCGACCTCGGGCGCGCCGAGACTGTTTGACGACTTGCGAGCAACGGCAGCTGTCCCGTGAGTGAATCACGCATACCTCGCGCCGCTGTGCGAGTGCACTAACGAGTGAGTCATACGCCCCGCTACTGTTAAAATGAATTGTTTGGCATGCAACGGAGTAATTTTGTCAGAACTAGAACTATTATGTTGCAACTCATGTAAGAGCCCTTACCATTATAAATGCCTCAATTTAACCTCAGCCCAGTATAGAGAAAAAAAAGAAGAATTAAAACGCACAATTCAATGTCCAAACTGCGCCAATGTGACGCGGCGCCAACGGAACGACAACACGCCGGTCAGGGCACAACATGATTTCTCGAACCTAAATTCGACTAATATGTCGGTAGACGACTCTCACGTCGATCAAAGTGTACTAGGCGATGTCATGCATTCGCCCGTCAGCGCCCAAATGAGCTCCCAATTTACCTTGGAACAACTTGGGAACCTCATAGACTCTCGGCTCAAACAAAATAATGACACCATAATCGGCCGACTGAAAAACATGATACACGCCGAAATTAAGACAGCCGTCGACCAACTTAAGCACGAAACTTTCCAACAAAATAAAACTATATTAACTCAGCAAAATATAATAAAAAATGATCTACAAGAAACTAAACAAAAAATTGAAAACTTAGAAATAGAGAATAATAAACTAAAAACTGAAATACAATCGCTGCGAACACACGTACAAAATATTCATTTAGAAGACACCAGTCAAAAAAAGATTGTACTCTATGGATTAGACGAGTTCCAATATGAAACTGAAGCAGATCTATATCCGCGTATTAACGACATGTTTTACGACTTCCTAAATATTAATATCAACACCTATATTGAATCGGTCACACGAATAGGAAAAAAAGGACGGCGCCGCCCGATTATAATAGAATTAATCAGCAAACGGCTACGAAATAATATTCTCCAAAACTGTCACGTGTTCAATAACTCCGGTTATGCAATTTCCGTCCTCCTAGACGGAGAAGCATTACAGAAGAGAAGTAGGCTGCGGGAAAGTCTATTCAAAGCAAGACGGGAAGGCAAACATGCGGTAATTAGAAATGGAATCCTTCTAATAAATGGAAGGGAACACTCGGAAGAAACTAAAACGATCCCGCAAACAGAACCCTCACAAGACGCAAGGGGAAAAAAATACACAACTCTGGATACAATGGCAAATACCAGTTCTAATGAAACAAACGCCCAAACTATCAACACTTTGAGTACATTCCCCCTGAGTCAAAAACCAGAGCCTGAACGCAGCAAAGTCACCCATGCAAACGATATTTCAAGAAATCATACCTTTCGTCCCTAATATAGGCATCCTTTTTCAAAATATGCAAAGTGTTTGGAACAAGATCCACCTTCTACAAGCATTTACTGATGAGAAAGAACACATTAACATAATATGCATAACGGAGTCCTGGCTAAACGAAGACAAGAAAGAATTATTTAATATAACGAACTTTAATATATGTTCGGCCTTCTGCCGGACCCAACATGAAGGAGGGGGAGTTCTTATACTCATAAAAAAGGGACTAGAATACCGCGATCGACTAGATATAACATCGATTTCCTTAGAGACTATCCTTGAAGTATGTGCAATTGAGTTACCAAAAATGAATTTATTAGTCATAAATATGTATTGGCCTAACAGCCAAAGAGAAATCGAAGTGTTCTATTCACGATTAACTAATCTTTTAAATTTAATTACACTAAAATATAAAAATAAAAATATAATAATAGGAGGGGACTTTAACGTCGATTTCCTCACGGAAAATAACGCAAGAAACAGGCTAATGAACTTAATGTTGTGCTATAACTTTCATCAAAGAGTCAAAGAACCCACTCGGATTTCACCAACTTCCTCAAAATGCATAGACTTAATATTTACCAATTTTAATACCAACCAAACAAAATTAAAAGTTCACGACTTCGGGTTTTCCGACCATAAAGCCATCATACTCTCTCTACCTATACCTACACCACAGTTACAGAACTTTAAGGTTAACAAAAGAATATACAATAAAGATAATATTACTAAGTTTGCAAACGAACTCGAGAATATTAATTGGGATGACATAATTATAGCAAATAAAAATATAAACGAAAATTACAACGCATTCGAAAAAACATTAATCACAGTCTTAAATAAATTCATTCCTAAAAAAGAAATTAAAATCAAATTAAAATCTAAAGTACCTTACCTAACATTGGGGTTAAGAACATCATGCCGAAACAAGAGATGCCTAAAAAGTATAGTATCACAGTCAAAAAATGAAACTTTGCGAAATTACTATAAACAATACAGTAAAATACTTAAAAAAGCTATTAATAAGTCAAAGAAACTCAGTAATAGACAAAAGTACATTAAATCACAAAACAAAGTCAAGTCTATGTGGCAAATACTAAAACAAGAAACAAATAAGAACCCACCTCAACCTAGGACAAACATTCAAATTAAAATATTAGGAAACAAATTATTACAAGACCCTAAAGAAATAGCTAATCACTTCAACGATTTTTTCTCTTCCATAGGAAACTCAGACTCTACAACTAACATCAAAACGCCCCTGCCTAATCCAATAATTAACTCATTTTTTCTATACCCTGCTGAACCAACAGAAATCCATTCAATTTTAAAAAACCTTAAAAATAAAACTTCCTTCGGAATAGATGAAATCCCACCCGTTTTAATTAAAAGTTGTTTAAACATTTTAACCATTCCATACACAAGGTTAATTAATCAATCCTTCTCGGAGGGTTCATTTCCAGATGCTTTAAAAATCTCCCTAATAAAACCTATTTATAAAAAAGGGGATAAGTTAGACGTAAATAACTACCGGCCAATAGCACTGCTCCCTACTTCCTCAAAAATTTTCGAAACCGCTATGATAAATCGCCTCTACACCTTTTACGAAAAACAGAAAATTCTACACGACAATCAAAATGGCTTCAGAAAGAATCGCTCTACAACAATGGCTGTATACAGTTTCGTGCAAGGCATAATAAACGAAATAAATAACAAAAGATACGCTCTAGGCCTGTTGCTTGATATGAGCAAAGCGTACGATAGAGTCCGCCACGTAACTATATTAGATAAATTGTATAACACCGGAATCCGAGGTATAGCCCATCAATGGTTTAAGTCATACTTTTGCAATCGTACTCAATACGTACAAATAGAAACAACAAACTTTGAGACAGGCAAGATCCAACACATTAGATCTAATAAAGTTCATCAAACCGGCTCTATCCCACAGGGAAGCGTTTTAGGATGTATTTTATTTCTTATATACATAAACGACTTGCCAAGCGTATTAGAAGAACACAACGTACTCTTTGCGGATGACGTTTCCGTACTGTTTTCCTGTTCTAACGCTGACGAAGCACAAATTAAATTAAATTCAGCAATGGATAACATCTTAAATTGGCTCGATACTCATAACCTTAAGCTTAACCTGAATAAAACTAAACTAATTCAGTTTAAACCCTACCAAAAACCCCCATTACCGACCACCTACATCTATAAAAACAGCACTGTCGAAACCGTGAAGACAGCTACCTTACTAGGAATAGAACTCGACACCAATATGAGCTGGAAACCGCACATAGAAAAATTATCAAAAAAATTGTCCTCCTTCATTTACGCACTTCACCACCTTAAACGAGTAACTGACCTCCAAACTGCGACAGCGGCGTACTACGCATACGCTCACTCAAGAATAACGTACGGCCTCTTATTGTGGGGAAATAGTAGCGACGTAGACAAAATTTTCATCCTCCAGAAGAAATGTATTCGCATCCTAGCAAACATCGATCAAATGGATTCCTGCAAACCCCATTTCATCAAACTCCAGATACTCACCCTTACCTCCTTATACATCCTGGAATCATGTAAATTTGTCAAGAAACATAAACAACTATTTACGCCTATGACCGGATATAAAAGAAACGATCGGTACTTAAATAAACTCAAATTACCATTCTCCAAACTGAAAATAGTTACATCAAGCCCGCATTTCATGTTAATCAAAATTTATAATCACATACCGAACACTATTAAAAACATTGAAAAAAATACACAATTCATTAAAGAATTAAAAAAATACCTCATTGACAGATGTTTCTATAGTCTTGCCGAATTCTTTAATGATAATTAACAACACTTCGATAGCTCTTCATTACTAATTATAAAGGTGTAGGGTATTATTGATTATTGTTAGTAGTTAAAGTAAAATTATGTAATAAATTAGTATATGATTAATATGTTGCTGTGCCCTTGCAGGGCGTCACATGTAGACCTATGTATTCTTAATTCCATCTTTTTCAACTGTAATGTGACTTGCAATAAATGATTTTGACTTTGACTTTGATATGTGAATAAATATTTTATGGTTATTAAGCGAATTATTATGAACTGTTTTTAATATATTTTTTGGGATTATATTTTTTACTAGATTATATATTTGTTTAGCATCAAAAACATTTCTCAACAAAGTTCGTATAATGTGCCAATAGAGGGCACTGTACCACGTTCAATTTCTCCTGAATGAATGGGGTCGGGACGGTTACACGGCCGCTGTACGGAACCCTCAGTGCGTGACTCGTACTCTCACTTGACCGGTTTGTTTTTACTCAAATTACTCAATGTAATTTTTCCCAAACTGAATCTCTTTCCTAAATCAGCATAAACGTATTCGTCGTAAGGCATTTATCGATATTTTGTTAGGTCTAATAACATGACGTTCTTGCCAGAACATTGTTAAGTTATAAAAGACTAGCAACCAGCCCCGGCTTCGCCCGGGTACACTGCTGATGCTAAATATACTACAGAATGTCTTTATATACAACCCAGCCGGTGCCGCCGCAACCGCTATGTCCCTGCTTTTTAAATATGTAATACCTTCGAAAATATTAATTTTAATTACATTTTGTAAAGGGCCATTTTGGTCTAAATTAAATTCATACTCTATTTAAAATAGCTTCGTAAATAAGCCATTATTTCTAGTAAAAGTAAAGGATAAAAAATGGCTATTGTCGGTTATACCTAAGAGATAAACATATACCATCGCGGACTTTTTTGTAGACCTTTTCAAGGTGTAAAATACTGTAGTACATTATTTTAATCTATCTCGTAGGGTTAAGCCACCGTTTGCAATGTAAGCGCAAAATAATCTGTTTATTTACGACATCACGTTTGGAACGTCTAAAATTATCGGTGATTCTCTACTAATTATGCATGTATTATACATATAAACAGCAAGTTTGCTTTCAAGCGAATGCTGCTTAAGCATATGCTTAAACAAGAATTCGACTAGAATCCATCCCTATAATTATAGTATGTATTTAATATGAAGTAGTATATTTATTCTTGTATGTATGTAACTTACATAAATATCTTGTATTTATGTATGTTTATTTACAGTGTTTATATTGATTTTGTCTTCGCATTTTCTTAGTAGATATTATCAAACGTTTTTCTTTGCACCTTTCATAAATCTCTGTTTAGCCCAATGGTTGGCTGGTAGAGAATGCCATGTGGCATTAAGCCCGCCATTTTTACAATTACATTTTGTGCAATAAAGTTTAAATAAATAAAATAAATAAACCTTCTTCTTGGATTACTCTATTTATAAAAAAAATTGCATCAAAATCCGTTGCGTAGTTTTAAGGATTTAAGCATACATAGGAACAGAAAGCGGGAAGCGACTTTGTTTTATACTATGTAGTGATATAGTGATAATGATGATACATATAACTCTTCCTATTAAATCACTCTATCTATTAAAAAACTGCATAAAAATCCGTTGCGTAGTTTTAAAGATTTAAGCTATGTATAGGGACAGACAGCTGGAAGCGACTTTGTTTTATATGTACTATCTAGTGATATAGTGATAGTGATGGATGATGTATTATACATATAAACCTTCCTCTTGAACCACTCTATCTGCGTGTTTTTTTTAATATTACCTCAAACCGTAACCAAACGTAGGTTTAAGTGCTATTAACAGATATTGCAAGGTAATTTTAAGTTAGTCTTAACCACTAAAGCGTAATTTTTTTTTTTCGAGCAGCAATGTATTGCGTGCACTTATTAGACACATGGAAGAGAAGGGTCTAGTATTGCTTAGTTTTATTTAATACCCAAACATTAAAAGCGAAGAATTCTTATCAGACAAAAATACCCACTTACCATTTTATTACAAAACAAATGTCTTGCTCCAAAAAATCACATACAGTATATTCATTTCAAACTACCACATTTTTTTAATTCTTCTGAAATTGTTATGAAACTCTGATTGTACTATTAATTTAGTATTATTTTAATGTAGTACACTTACAGGAACTAATCAACAATCAATTGACAATATAACGCCAATGACACACTTCAACCCGATAGTCGATACCTACCACAGAAATAGCTACGTACTTGAATAAAAAGTTTCTTCAAGGAGTATTAATTTCATTCAAAATAGATTTTAAGGTATAATACAAACTACCAACCTAATGATAACTAACTTCAGCAAACTCAGGCATACTAAGGGCAGACTACGCATCACTGTTCACTAACTGGTAAGAATTATGCTATGGTAAATTTAACAATTTGAAAGAAACTAATTTCTTTTGTCGTAGATTGCCTTGTAAATCGGTGTCATCAACTTCTGCACAATGCCAAGACCATCAATTTTAGTTCTCGGGAACTAGCCGATATGATTTTAATTGAAGGTGAAACTGGAAAAGTGGACGGCGAGCCATAGCTTTATACGGGGAGCGATTTCCAGATCGTAGGGCACCTCAGGACCCTCGCCTTATTATTCGTGCATTACAGCGAGTTCGTGATAATGTGACAGTTGTGACGTCACGCCATCGCCAGTAAGACAAAGTAGCGATACATTGCGTGCTGAATTATTTTATAGGGAAAAAAAAAGAAATTAGTTAAGAGTTTTTTTATACAACATCGGTTCATAGCACTAATGCCTACGTCTGGTTAAAATTTGAGGTAATATTAAAAATACACGCTGCATTTAAAAAACTGCATCAAAATCCGTTGCGTAGTTTTATAGATTTAAGCACACATAGCGACAGACAGCGGGAAGCGACTTTGTTTTATACTATGTAGCGATGTATTGATAGTGATGATGTATAATACATATAAACCTTCCTATTGAATCACTCTATCTATTCAAAAAAACCGTATCAAAATCCGTTGCGTAGATTTAAGCATACATAGGAACAGACAGCTGGAAGCGACTTTGTTTTATACTATGTAGTGATGATATGGTAGTAGATAGTAGTATACGGACCATTGCGCTTCACATCATAAGACATAATACATCAGCTGACTAATCTGTCTATGTATAAACCATTCTAGTCCCTCACTTTTTATACGTTCGTAACAATTTACTGATCTCAACACAAATCGGAAAAGTTTTAATTTGATTTACGTCCCTCAAGTTGCGTGCAAATTATACCTTATCTACGGCCGAACACGATTCCAACTTGATTCCAACTAAGAATTGTAATGGTTAACAAATAGATGAAAGATATGCAGAACTTGAATGAATTTTGAAACTAATTTGAAATCGTGTGCGTGTAAATAAAATAGCGAACCACTTATAATATGGGATCCACGCGCTAATCATCGATTTTTCACGAGTTTCGAATTGAAATTTCTTTGTCAAAGCTATAGATATATTTGCGGTACAAACGGTTATCGGTTTTTCAATCCTTTATCTACATTTGCAAGAGAATTGAAAAAAAAAAAGATTATTTCTTCATTTATGATTTTTTGAAACATAGTCAAACAAAGTTATATTTTCACACACAACATAAATTTAAGTGCATATATGTTGTTTATGTATGCACTTATACATATATATCAAATCTACATAATACTGTACCGTATTGTCGTATCTAATAACATAGCAGAGCTTTTTACTTTTCACTCATTTTCACAAAAGTTACGTCGAAATTAACTGTTTTTGGTACTAAAATTGCTAAAGTTTGATGCCGTATTAGATAAGATATCGAATTTAAAAGTAAATATGGGATATTATTTCGATGAACCTAATTGTTTATGTTAATACGATAAGCCATAAAATACACAAGAAAACAGAGAATTACAGATTGAAACTCATTGGAAGCTTGGAAACCCTTTATTAAGTAAATATAATTGGAACAAGGAGAAGGTATTGAGTTCGAATGTAATGTCCTTGTAATAGATTCATATTTTCATAATGTCTATAGATGTATATTGTAAATATATGTCTCTTCATATTATATAGGGGTTTGAACAAAGACTGGCATGTTAACTCGGCGCGCGTGGAAGCAAGTACGCTCACTCGTGCGTAAACACATGTCTAGTTATATCAATCAGAATGTGCCACGTTAATCTTTGATCGAGCCCAGTTAGCTGCTTACGTAACGCGTAAAACGTACGTATACAGTCGCCATCAGATACATCGGATCCACAGAACAAATAAATACTATAGAAATGGTAATGGGCGGGGCACGCGTAGCCGCGTATATGACCGGATTTACAAGCACCTGTCAAACGCAGTAAAAAGGCTGTTCAGTTGTCAATGGACCGCGAATGAGGAATTATAACCTTTTAAAAATATAAAAATGCTTTGTTGTGCAATTTTATCGTACCTACAACGAAGCTAAAGGATCAGCCGGGAGTGATTTATTTTCACTGATAAACACTAAAATAATTGTTTTTTGGAAAACATTGCGATGGATTATGACATTTGCCATTACTCCGTTAGTATGAGAGAATCGGTATGGATGCTTGACTTTGCTTGCTTGCGAATGGCAACGATTAAGGAACTACCGTAATATCACCGCAATGTATCGCACTATTCGTGCTCTTTCCGTTTGTCATTTTATCGGAGCAATTGGTAGGAGGGCTAGAGTGGTACCCACACCTAATGTACGAATTTATCGATTATGTTAAAATAAATTTAATTATGTTTTAACTTGGGCACGACAATAAATAAAAATATCTAATAATTTCTACATGTCATTATATAACATAACTGATGGTATATTCCGATAGTAGCTAATTTAAAATAACATATTAAGCATAGTTTGCTTATAGAATAGAATAAGTTTTTTTTTTTTAAGTACTATCCATTTAATTTATTTTACGCGCAAGACCTATTGCCCACATTATATAAATACCTACATATTGTACTGTAATAGAAAAAGAAACGTATTTATTTCAAATCAAAATTACACTACATTACCATACACTCATTCTGCTTTATTATTGGTACGTTCAAATTCAGTACATTTTAACTAATCACATTAAGCTTTGTAGACTCAACTTAAAACCAAGTTTTAAATGAACGTGCCTCTATTTAATAAATGCGAAACAGGCAAGTTCGTAAATGGTTATTAGCGATAATAAAATCCCATCAAAAACATAAATGTGAAAATGGCAGCCAAGTTCAATATGCGATGCTTGGTTGTCGTCTTCACCGACAAAATTATTGAGAGCTCAAAATGCATTAAGCCGCAATAATTTGATTTTACTGTAAACAATCTAGTGCCAGACTTGGCAAATTTTCAGATAATCTGCGGAACTAGGCTCCCATTTAGATTTCAATTCTTTTGTCGGTGAAGACGACAACCACGCATCGCATATTGAACTTGGCTGCCATTTTACATTTATGTTTTTGATGGGATATCATTGACTTTTTTCAAACTTCCCCAAATGGTGCTTTTCAAGAGCGAATGCACGAGTTACTATACAAAATACCCAAATCGCTATAAAATATTTGAAGGTGCACCTAAAATATTTGAAGAGTTCCCTCGATTTCTCCAGGACCCTAAAGTATACCGATTCAAACATAAAAAGAATTTTCTAAATCGGTTTATAAATGAAGGAGTTCTGAGGTAACAAACATAAATAATAATAAAACATATAAAAAAAACACTATTTATCTGTTTTTTTTTTGTACACATATAATTACCAAGCGGTATGGCAAATTTCACCTTTCCAGGTCACCTGGAAATGGGTTAGGTTTTTGATTACTAGTCAGTTAGTCAGTAAGTGGTAAAAATGCCGGTTTTTGGACTTTAATTTTATATCTTAATAACTATTTCACCTATATTAATGAAATTTGGGGTTCTAGTTGTTCTAAAGGATCTTAATACATGTACCAAATTTAATTTTTTATGTTAAGTAGATCTGGAGGTATTGGGAGGTCAAAAGTGGCTCCAAACGGTTCGTGTAAAATAACACACGGCTGCTGTCCGCCAGTTCCTGGGGTGAACTTGGCTGGACACGCTGCCGCGTGTCTAGATAAGCTTGAACTAACTGGAAATCACGGTCTTTCAAAGTTCCTTAGATGTTGACATTGTGCTATTATTATCATTATTTTCCTTGTTATGACGATCATGATAGCAATTCGTATAATTTTGACATGTATGCAAATTTATATTGTAATTCCTTATCATGAAATAAAATAATCTAATCTAATCTAATCTAATCTACAGCACCTGACATGCATAACTTTTTTTTTGCTTAAATTGCTTAAAATGATTTGTCATGTTATTTGTTACTCAATAGTGCTAATTGTAAAGTTTCCACTTTTTCATTTTCTGCTTCTCGATTGATCTTAACCTAAAGTGAATAGGTTCCTTAAATTATCATACCTTAATATAAATAACTAGATGAAAATATTTAACTAGATGTTTGCCAACGACATACCTACTCTGCATTGTACTCAAACTCAAAGATAGATGAATAAAAACATGCAGTTAAATTTTAAAATAGGTAACCAACAACATTAATTCATTAAAAGCACTGGAAAACGTTATCCATGACAGAAACTGTGATCTTACAACGTCAAAATTACGAAAACCTATTGGACGCGCATTCCGTTTTAGACAGGTTCTACTCAACGTATTTATATCGATAATTAACGATTATACCCTCACCCCTATTTCTTTCCAAATTCTAACTCTCACTTCCAAATAGGTGGGCCACCACAGACTTTTATCCACTCAAGTGCTCGCGTTAAAAAAAAAGGTGGTCTAAAGTGCTCAAGATTCACCGAGCATTAGCAGCGCATTGTCTTGTGTTGTTAATAAATCGGTTGCCTGGCTTCGTCTAAACTTTATGCTATGATTCTTTTTATGTTATAAAGCTAAAGGAACAGGCAATTTGTTTATATAATTAATTACATAGGTCACCATAGTAAAATATTTTTAAAAAAAGTCACAAACTTTACATACCGTTTCGAATGAGATCTTTTGCAATAAATATATTTTTATTTTATAATCTAAATCGATAACATATGTAAATGTTATGTTTATTTAAAACTGTAATAGTTTACGCTTCGATTGATACCAAATAAAGTATATGATCCCGGGGAAATATTTTGCATAAAACCTTTTTCATTTGCAATGTTTACATTGTCAGTATTTCAATTCGCCGCAAAACAGTGTAGTTTGTTTATGATTTTTGTATGAATAATTTAGGCAAACGAGTACAAAAATATTGTCAGACGTAGATAGAGACACTATTAAACTTTAAATAACAAGTGCCAATTTTGTCAAAATCGCAACAATTTCTGTCACAAATTATCAATAACAAAAAATAGCCTTACATACCTAACGTAATGAGTGCCGCTTTTGACGCCCGATTAAAAATAATTCCATACACTTCAAACCACATAAAACTCTTAACACATACACTACACATGTTACACTTCACAACTTAATAGATATTCGACCGATTACAACTCGATTTATATTTTTGTTCTCATTTCAAAAGTATACAAAAACCCACGCAAAGGTCCCGACTCAAACTAACGGACATACTCCGGCGGACCTGCGCTGTCAAAATTTAATCATGGCGGCGATATAGGACGGGATACACTGGTGCGCAACGAAACCACAGTTCACGCAGTGATCGTCAATATTGAAATTACGAAATTTACATTTCTTATTAAATCAATTACGAATAGTTACAGATCCTTAACTTATGACTTATACAATGCTAATACGAAATTAACAGCCGTACACTCATGGTGACTTTAATTATATATTCTTGAAGTAATAATAACGTTTGGCATTTTATTTTAAATATCATTGGCTGTCGTGATATAGAATAACTGACAAAGTAGAAAAGTTGGAAAACCGCCGATATTTTCATTTCAAAGTTATATATCTCAACAATGGCTGAACCGATTTTGATAAAACATGTTTTACTGATATTATCGTTTCCCGAGAGAAAAGTTATGTTATTAACTTATTATAAATTCGAGGAGTTAAAAATGCAGTATTTTTTACAAACACACCATAATAGTTGCAACTTTTTGGCTCGACATATCAGATCTCAATGACCTCGTGTTTACGTGTCTAGGCATTTATAGTTGCTTCAGTCATATTGATCCACGGCTATAAGATACTACTAAATTTCTCTTGGAAATCCTGCTCTGAAAAAAAGACAACCAAATAGTTCACCAGTTTAAATAAAAGCTACGATGCCACAGACAGATATACACATTAAACTTATAACCCCCCTCTTTTGCGTTGCGTAGTATAGTAGTAGTAGGTACGGTACCAGAACTGACTATATTGTAATTTCATCATGTCAGACGAAGGACGTCCACTGCTGGACATAGGACATATATTTATTTGGCACCCCAACAAGTTTTTTTTAACTCCAACAGGTTCTCATTGCTGAGGTGATAAGTTTTATGTGATGTGGTATGTGTGTGGTACACGAGAGCAAAGTTACCTATATGCATATCGTGTATTCGAATCTCTTGATACGCTATAAAATCTATCATAGAATCACTTGCCACGCTCCCTAGTGATTCGATTAAGGCATCCTTCGCTACCTCGGGATTAGAAATTATTACTCGTCGTAAAAAAACGACTGCTCTCTTATTGCACAAATAATTATTGAATCCTTGCCTGACACATCCCATAACCACTAACGAGTAAAATTACAATGAAAATTTAAGAAATTAAATTAAATTAATATTTGAAAAAAATACATCACAAGTAACAACAAAATTCATACACTTATTTTGTGAGGTAAGTATTTTTTATTGGTACGTGGTTTTCACTGCAAATTTTTGGGTGTTAAGTTAAAACGACTATACAATAGTTTATATGCGAGCTACAAATAACTGAGATAACGGTCAATACGAGTCAAAATCAGAACTGGTTTTTTGAAAAAAGAAAACCATACATTCTTATTTGAACCATTACATGGAATATGTGAATTTTATAAATTTATATGATCAGTTGAACAAGTAAAAGTGAACCCTACCTCTACTTCATACATTCATAAATAAAAGGTAAGCAGTTACATTGGTAATGGGCCGCCACTTAGTAAGCGTAAAAGAACCTATCAAAAATGAATAAACTAAATTAAACCATTCTGCGACAATAGCCCAGTGTGCACCACGCCTTATGATATAATACGTGGATCCCACGCGAATCGGCGGAAGTGCCTTGTGCAACCACAGTTGCGTACAATAGTATTTATAGACGTCACAAGTTCATTCACCTAATCCTGCATAGAACATACCTAATTGTTCATTAAAAGTGGATTTATGTTGATTTTAATAGACGCATTTATTGATTTTAATAGCCTAGTACAGAAATATGGCATAATCACATAATAATGTACGATTTAAAATTAACCTCGCAAAATTTTCATCACTCAACGTACTTTGTTGGAAGAATTTATTACATTCCATTTTAATTAGTATCGAAATATATGCTTCGTCTTATGAAGCAGTAAACCAGGATTAATTTGGTATATAATACCAATTAAAAAATGCACAATTGATTGCTCACAGCATTTTTTAATCGCGAGCTCTCTCGCTGACGTACCGAACTTCGATGGTCATGAAAACAACTTTTATATTTTATAAAAATTGTTCCGTAGACTGCGGTTTTAATTTTTTTTAATGTTGCCACATTCATACTCTACCTATATAACTCAAATAAAAAGCGTTCTTTGCATGTTCCGCATAGCAACAATTTAAAAACCGTTGGAACTCCAACTCGCAACTAGTGTTGCGAGAGCACTGTACGTTTTCCCAAGTCGCAACCCTAGTTGCGGAGAGCACGTGAGTGGTTATAGTAACATAAGACCTTTGGCTTTGAACGCAATCAAATGTTAAGAGTATATTTGACCGCGGTCTCCATTTTGCAAACAAGGATTCCATAACAATTTCTGTCCAAAGCATATATCTATACTAATAGAATATAATTTTTATGCCATAAATGCCTTCCGATTTTTAGCCCCTATATTAACAAAGCAAAGACTTACCTGTCATTTTTTAGGCATTGGAATTTAGGCCGTAAATTGATCTAGTTTGAGGTCATTTTCTTTCTAAAAATGACAACCGTTAAAATCGTAATAGAATTATAAGCGTTATCCATTCAAAACCGTTTTGCGTTAGTGTTGGCGTGTATGTATTTAGTTATGATTGTGTTAGAACGGCTACGGTGGTTCTCTAAGTAGATAGCTGTCACGCCGCTTCCATCTTTTTATATATTCCGTGATCGGATCCAACAAGGTGCTTACAATATCTGAACACGGAGTACATTTTCAGATATTCTTTGGTACCTACCCAAGAGTCTAGATAACTATATTTTATGGCGACTGCGTGTAAGGTTAATCTCAATGTCATTTTTAGTATGGAAAATTACATTTAGATCAACTTACATGTACATTTGTTACATAATCACCTCGCTGATGATCGATTTAATTAGTCAACATCAGTTATTATTAACGCAGCTTTCATCGTCAACAAACCATTATAATAATAGAATGCATTGTTCGATAATACAATGGCGGATTAGCTTAATTATTTACAGTCACTTAATATGCAAATCATTTGTCTATTGAATACTAATTGTGATTGCCAATTTGATTTGTTTTTAGTAAGGAAAAAACTTAAATAACGTTTTGTCCTTACAAACTTTCAATGTAACATTCGTAGCCAAAATGGCGAAAACGGAACCCTTATAGATTCGTCATGTCTGTCCGTCCGTACGTCCGTCCGTCTGTATGTCACAGCCGATTTACTCAGAGACTATAAACACTTCAATTGTGAAATTTAGTAGGAAGATGTATGCTATGAACCGCTATAGAAATATGATGTGAAATTATGAAAACAATATTAAACTGGGGGGCACCCCATACATGTCACAGGGAGGTCAAAAATTATTTTTCAATTCAGATAGGCGTGTGGTGTATCTATGGATAGGCCTTCAAAAATGACATTTTTAAAAAACTTTTCCATTTAAGTCAACCATTAGTGACATATTAGCTGTCAAAGTGGTAAAAAGTGTCCCCCCCCCCCCTTCTAATTTCAGAAGCAGAAAATCAGAGATATCTTAGAAGGCAAAACTATCACAAAAAGAATCAAAGTCCGCCGACTGTCGTACTACGGACACGTACTTAGACGCGAAAGACCACATCTATTACACGCAGCCCTAAAGTATGAAGAACGTAAACGAAAGATTGGGCGGCCCATGGGAAGACTCGCTGAACCACGACATACGATATTATACGAATAAGTCGCGCACTTACTGGAAACATATAGCCTGTGACAGAAGTCGGCTGAAAAAAACAGCGGAAAAAATATACAAACAGCCGGAAACGGACACGGAATCAGAACCAGATGAGAACTAAGAGGCAGTGGACTTGATCTTAATCAACAACTGCGATAAGTGTGAAGAGGTTCATCGGCAGAACCCAAGGGTCAATATTAGAAAATGGGAGGGTCAAAGCAGTCACAAATTAATAATATATATTACACACCAAGTATAGAATCTATCTACCTTACGCTGGCTTCACGATGCTAGTATTCGGGTCGGCTCCACCTCCCTTCTCTCCTAATATCCCGACTGCGAACCCCCATCTCCTTCCGTATGTACATGATGCTCTGGTTTCTCGGCCAAGAAGTTGCTGCCTGCGGCAGGGCGGCGGAAGTTGGTGCAAAAAGGGTCAAGTGAACTCGCTTACTCCGATTATTTTAGTGTTTGCGGTTAAGTTAGCGCGCAGTTAAGGTTCACATACTCCGCTAACTTCCTGCCTCATATGCTACACTAGGAGGGGCAAACGAGCCGCCTCCGTTATTTTGCTCTTAACACCTCCTCCTCTTCGTAGTCAGTTCTTCCGAATCCTTGCAGCAGAACTGCTGGCTGGATGCATCACCTGAACTGAACTGAACTGAACTGAACAAGATAGGTCTAACGGTATTACGTAACGGTTGTATTATTTACTAGTTTACTTTAACAAGGTTTGTTTTAAACAAAAGTAACTTAATACCTACGTACAAATTACACATACCATTATATTTAGACTTCAACTGAAAATCAAGTGCATCACAACGCATCAATAAGAAAAAAGTTAGTAATGTCTTAAGAAGTAAAATAATAAATGCAATACAATAATTATAATGCATTTTTAAATAAAATTTAGTATTTTAAGTTTTACTGCATTAGTTCTGGTGTATAATTGTGCCTACCCAACTTAGAAGAAACTTAGTCTATATTATTTTTATGTGTAGAATACCAGAGTTATTGTGATTCGTATTTTATTAATTAGAGCCTCGACTGCTAACAAACGGCGCTGTTGTTCGGCAGAAGTGTGTAATTACTATTTATATTTTTTTGGCGTGAATAAAAAGCTTTATTTATTTGCACCTCACTTTGTAACAATGCCAATTTATGAACATAATAATAAAATTATCAACACTGTATTAACATGACATTTCACAGTCATACCTTTTAACGTTAAAATTTAAATATTTGCACCTCTCGTTTTACAAAAATGCCAATATTCGAGCTGTACATATAAATGTGATACTTAACACTAATTTGAATCTCCATCGACTTACTAAAGAAGGCACTTTTAATATTTTAAAATTTTATACAGAAGCTGGCTGCATAGTAATGAATAAAGGAAGCTATATTTTGACATATAGCTATTGTTATAACTTATAACAATAATAGGCACATCTGACACAGATTCCTGCGCCATTGGTATAAATCAATACGACTGGTAAATAATCTTTACACCATTTGTTATGCGCAAAATGATAAATACCGTGTTGATCATTCTTTAAAGTAGCGGTGTTATGTTTCATACTCCAGTGTGACTATAAGATGATAATGGCTTTATTATTATTATCGTTATTCATTTGAATTCTCAGGTTTGTATACAGAGTAAAATATAAAACTATAAATAGAAAACGTAGAACGTTATGGAAACCTAACCAAGGGTACCGCTGGCAGTGAGGCGCGGCCTAAGCTATCGGTGGTCATTACTCTTATTCATATCATTTTTGTTTATTTTTAGTATTTTATTATTTCTGTTTAACTTACATTTAATTCTATATTTGTTACCTATGTATATTTGGTGCCTTTTATTGTTGAATTAGGCAATAGTTTTAAAATCAAATGCACTACACAAATTCAATTTATATATATAATGATGGCTGCTGAATTATTGAAAACATTCCCTTTGCATACTGCATTATTTAGATGGATAATGCCAGTAAATTAGCATATTCACTGGTAGAGGAATTTATCAGTAGGTACTTACTGGTGCGATTGTTGTATTCATTGTGGTCTAAACGAAAATGTGCCCGGATTATATCTGTTGAAAGTCGTGTAAATTTAAATAGTGATACGAGTAACTCTTGCTAAATATTAGAACTACATGAAAATTTCGTTAAGTTTGAGGTCCTCTGGCAGCTTGAGAACTTCTGACAAGACAAGTTTCCCACTCTAAAACAACTTATCGCAATAAGGCCTAGTTTCCCCCTTGAGTTGAAAAATCAGGACGGCAGATGCTTCCGTAAAAAGTGTTGGAGATCCGAGATCTTGATACAAACCACCTTATCAGTTCGAGTAATTTATTGTGAATAAATATTCAGGCCGCACAAACAACAAACGTAAATAAAACATTGACATCCGTCATAGAAGAAGACTATTCTAAAACGGTTTGAGTTTGCATTGGTACATATAGGAACTCTATGTTCCCACACTGGCCCTTGAACCAATATAAACTCAACGTCAACAGGTTAAGTTAACACACAACACAATAAATGAATAAAAAACAAGTAGTGACACATCTGCTAATAAAAACAACAAAGTATCAAATATGTAGAAACTGTTAAAATTAATAAATATATCCGTTACATATAAAATAGTAAATACTACACACGATATATGAAACGGATCTAAAATAATTTATACTAGTTCCATACCAATACACTACTTTAGAAACATACACATCTCACTTATTTGACATAATAAATAAATGAGATAAAAACTTATCGTGTTTTTCTTTTGCTAACGGTTTCGTTAACAAGTCGGCCACCATTTGATCTGTAGAATGATATTTGAGGGTAACTGTACCTTCATCAACGATTTCCCTGATGAAATGATGTCTGACGTCGATGTGTTTCGTTCTGGCGTGATAAATAGAATTAGTGCCTAACTTCAAAGCTGACTGATTGTCATTATATAGAGTTATGCTGTAATGTACCTGTTGTAGGTAGTTCTGCATATGTATGTCTACCCGTTACTATTTTAATAAATCAGTTGTCATCTGAGCTCGGTGGTTTTACTTACTACATGGTGGCAGCGGTGCTATATTATATCATAGTTAGCAATTTGTTGCGGATAATTGTGGTGAAATTGTGTAGGCAGTGTTTTATAAACGAGTTGCAATTAAAATGGAACATGCGAGACCGCCTCCCGAGCTCAACACCGACGGTAGCCCGGTCAGCCGGGCTGACGCGTGGCAGTGTTGGAAGATGCAATTCAATTTATTTCTTAAGGCATCCGGGGTGTCTAAGGAAGATTCCGCGACTCAAGCAAGTTTGCTTATCAATTTAATAGGACCCGAGGGGTTCAATGCATATCAGACGTTCGTGTTCGATAAGGAAAGTGATCGTGATAATATTACGATTATTCAAGAAAAGTTTGATGGTTATTTTGGTCTGAAACCAAATATAACGTTAGCCAGATACAAGTTTTTCACTCGCAGCCAAGAGGAAGGGGAAACTATATGCCAATATGTGACGGCCCTACGATTGTTGGCAAAAAATTGTGCATTTGCATCATTGGAACAGGATTTAATTCGGGATCGTATCGTTTGTGGCGTCACTCACTCTGTCGTGAGAGATCGACTACTTCGCACGGATGATTTAACTTTAGATAAGGCGATCAAGATCTGCCAGGCGGATGAAATATCGAGTGAAGGTTCCCGAAGCTTAGAAACGCTGAGGATAAGAGCGGGTCCTTCTCAGGTGGACGCTTTACAGTTCCGTGGCGGTGGAGCAGGCCGCGGGGCCCGAGGCGGCAGGCGCTGGAGGCCGAGTCGCGGCGCCTGGGGCGTCCGGCCCGGGACCGGCGCCGGCGCCGGCGGCGCGCGCGCGGCGTCACCGGCTCGACAGCGCGGCGTCAGCGCGCCGCGTCCTCCGTGCCCGGGGTGCGGGCAGACCTGTGACCCTGGCATGTGTCCCGGCAAACGGAGTGCAGTGTTTTGTGTGTCAGGATATGGGCATTTTGCTCGAGTGTGTGCTAAAAATGCGGTGAATAAAAAAATGTACGAAATTGCCGTTTGTGACGATGAAGAAACCCGATAATGAATGTGAGTCGTTCTATATACCGGTGATTGCTGACGTGTCTACGGTGAATGTGTCATCGGACGACTGGTATGAGACATTAAGAGGTGAGTGGTGGAGATGAGAAGTTCAAACTTGATTCCGGAGCGGATATAAATGTATTGTCATACCACAGATACTTGTATTTAGGTTATGACCCGAAAAATATTAAAGTTAAGCCGAATATGAAATTGCAGTCGTATAGTGGTAATATTATCCCTATAAAAGGTATATCTTTCATGAATTGGCGTTACAAAAATAAAGTTTATCAATTGAAATTTGCTATTGCTGACATAACTTGTGAAAGTGTACTGGGCCGTGATAGCTGTAGTGAGATAGGACTAATTAAGCGCATTCATACCGTTAACATATCAGAATACAGTGATTTGTTCGAGGGGCTGGGGTGTCTTCCAGGCCGCTACCATATAGTGGTTGATGAGTCAGTTCCGCCGGTTGTTAGTGCTACGAGGAAAGTACCGTTAGGTTTGCATGACAAATTACGACAAGAACTAAATAGGATGGTTCAGTTGGGGGTTATACGTAAAGTAAATCATCCTACGCGGTGGGTAAGTGCCTTGGTCATAGCGGCCAAAAAGAATGGCTCGCTCCGTATCTGCCTAGACCCCCGCCCGCTTAACTGTGCCGTGCAGCGCGCGCATTTCCAGCTGCCGACTATTAATGAGATTGCTGCTAAACTTCATGGAGCTCAATATTTCTCGGTATTAGACGCTAACTCGGGGTTTTGGACTACACAGTTGGACGATGAAAGTGCAGATTTGTGCACATTCGGAACTCCTTTCGGTAGGTATCAGTACCTTAGATTACCATATGGGTTAAATTGTGCTTCCGAAGTCTATCATGCTATGATTAAACAATTATTAGAAAATTTAGATGGGGTCGATTCGTTTATTGATGACATTATTTGTTGGGGTCGGACCAAGAAGGAACATGACGAAAGATTGAATAATTTGCTAAAAAGAGCTAGAGAAATCAATTTAAAATTTAATAAAGAAAAATGTAAGCTGTGTGTAGAAGAGGTAACATATTTGGGCCATGTATTCAACAAAAACGGCATGAAACCGGACCCGGAGAAAATCAGGGCCATTATAGATATGCCATCACCTAACGATAAGAAATCGCTAGAACGATTTCTTGGAGTTATTAATTACTTGTCAAAGTTTATCCCAAATTACTCTGAACATATTTTTCCTCTAACTAGACTCCTTAAAAAAGAGTCAGCTTGGTACTGGGACACCGTCCATGAGTGTGCGTTTGTAAAGTTGAAAGAGATGGTTTGTAATGCGCCGGTGTTGGCCTTGTTTGACACGTCGCAGCCCGTAGTGGTGTCGGTGGACGCCAGCGCGGTCGCGATGGGCGCCGTGCTGCTGCAGGGCGGGCGCCCCGTCGAGTACGCGTCGCGCACGCTCACCGACACTCAAACGAGGTACGCACAAATAGAAAAGGAGATGCTGGCCATCCTATTTGCGTGTGAGAAATATCATCAATACATTTATGGTCAAAAAAATGTTCTAATTGAAACTGACCATAAACCATTAGAGAGTATATTTAAAAAAGCTTTAAACACGATCCCAGTACGCTTACAGAGAATGATGTTGCGCTTGCAAGGGTATGACTTGCGGGTAAGCTATAAACCTGGTAAATATATGTATATACCCGACACCTTGTCGCGCGCGCCTCTTCCCGATCTATACGATGACTCTATAAGTAAGTGTGTGGTGTACCAAGTCAATCAGTTATTAAACAATTTGCAGATGTCAGAATTAAAATTAAAACATGTAAGTGATGAAACTGCAAAAGATGAGGCTATGTGTCAGTTAAAAGATTATATAAATAACGGCTGGCCACAGCATAAGCGGGATGTTGTGGAAATATTAAGACCTTATTGGTCATTTAAAGATGAGTTACATATAATTAGAGGTATAATTTTTAAAAATGAACTCATTATTATACCGAGAATTTTACGTGACCAAATGTTAACAATAATTCATGATGGTCACCAGGGCATTGACCGTTGCAAGACTCGCGCGAGAAGTGTTGTTTTGGCCAGGCATATCGCGAGATATTGAGATGTACGTCAGGCGCTGTGAAGCCTGTCAGGAATGCCAGAACGCTCCTGCTAGGGAGCCGATGTTGCCTGTACCAATCCCAGAAACACCGTGGTCAAAATTGGGAACTGACATATTTGAATATAGAAAACAATATTTCTTAATATTGGTCGATTACTATTCCGGGTACATTGAAGTGGCACAGTTGAAAAATATAACATCGACGGCAGTTATTAGTGTAATGAAAGAAAATTTTGCTAGGTACGGAATACCGCAAATAGTAATTAGTGATAACGGTACTCAATATACGAGTAGGGAATTTAATCGATTTAAAACTGAATGGGGATTCAACCACGTAACATCGTCTCCCCACTATCATCAATCTAACGGAAAAAGTGAAAGAGCTGTGCAGACCATAAAAAAGATCTTGATAAAATCAATCAATAGTGGTACTGATTTTTACCTAGACTTACTTAGTTACAGAAATACACCACGAGGAAAAATAAGCTCACCCGCACAATTGTTAATGGGCTGTAGACTTAATTGTAGGCTGCCCGTTCATCATAGTTTGTTAAAACCGGTTAGTCACAACATGGATTATAAGGAGCTCATTAAGCAACAAAATAAGACCAAAACAAACTACGATAAACATTGCAGAAACCTTTCTCAATTGGATGTTGGCGATGACGTAATCGTAATGGATCACACTAGTACAACAAATAAAATGAGAGGAAAAGTTGTTCACAAATGTAGTACTCCGCGTTCATACATAATAAAAAATCGAAAAGGAATGGAGTATCGTCGTAATCGCCGACATCTAATTAAGTGCGAGCCGGCAGTGCCGAGCGACAAGGGCGTGCTTCCGCCGCGGCCATCGCCACTGCCGTTAAAGTTGCTTGCACAAGGGTCAATCCCGCCCGATGTAAAATGTGCGCCCATAGCACCTGTTTCACAGGCGCAATGTTTGAACCCGACTACGAGCGCCAGTGTTCCTTACCAGCTAAATCAACCTGTTCTTACTCGTAACAAAGCTCGTAAAATGGGTATAGATATAAATAGTTTGTTTTAAAAAATATATTTTTAAAGGGGGTTGAACGTAAGTATGGTCTTTGAAGTTTAATTATGTAGTCTAGTTTTAGTTTATTCATATTCCTTTCATACCTGCTAAATAATATGTTATGTATACATGCTTATTGTTTTAAGGGAAAGATGTTGTAGGTAGTTCTGCATATGTATGTCTACCCGTTACTAAATCTAAATCTAAATCTAAATCTAAATCAGTTGTCATCTGAGCTCGGTGGTTTTACTTACTACAGTACCCCGTAAATTTCGAACAGAAACTTGCGCAGAAATAGAGCCTCTTTACAAGCATCCGACAGATACATATATTCCGCCTCCTACTCTCCCAAGAGATGGTAGAATTCCCAAGTTTGAAAACGAAACCAGTATAAGATCGACGATCGATCTCGTTCGCAGCATAATCAGCGTCAGCATATGCCACAATGTCCAACCCTGACTTCTGAAAAGTTAAACAATAATTAATCGTACCTTGTAAGTATCGAAGAACTCGTTTTGCCGCCTTCCAGTGCGTCTCGTCATATGCTTCGTTGAACTGGCTCAGCGAACTGACAGCATGTGCGATGTCGGGGCGAGAACAAATCGCGATGTACATGAGACAGCCTATCAGGCTCGTGTCGTGAGTACAATCTTTCGTAGTAGCTTTCACGAGCTTTAGTCCCGTTTCCATAGGTGTACGTGCAGGCTTGCAATCTGACATTTTATAACGTTCTAGTACCTTCTTAATGTAACTTGACTGGTCTAAAGTTATCTCATCATTTTGTCTGCACAGCCTCATGCCCAGAATATGATGTGCTGGCCCTAAGTCCTTTATTTCGAAGGCCTTTCTCAACTATTCCTTGATTTCTGCCGTTCCTTGGCAATCTGGTGAAGAAAACAGCATTATGTCATCAACATAGAGCGCAATAATCATCATTGATTTTCCGCTCGACTTGACATAAACACAGGGTTCCGAAGATAAACGTTTAAATTTCATTTTATTCGTCAAAACACTATTCATCTTTTCATACCAAGACTTCGAAGCTTGCTTCAGTCCATATATGGCTTTATTTAACTTATAAACTTTATCCTCTTGTCCTTTTACTTTGTAACCCTCTGGCTGCTCCATATAAACAGTTTCCTTGAGAACTCCATTCAAAAACGCCGTTTTGACATCTAGATGTTCAATATTCATATTATGTTCTGCAGCTAAAGCCAATAGCGTGCGTATAGTAGAATATCTCACTACAGGACCATACTTCTGTGTATAACCCTTTGCGACAAGGCGCGCTTTGTACCTTAATATTTCCCCGTCGAGGCCAAGTTTCCTTTTAAAAATCCACTTGCATATGACAGGCCGTTGCTTCGGATTGCGGTCAGTTAGAATCCAACACTTGTTGTCAATGAAGGATTTATACTCCTCCGCCATCACGGCTTTCCATTTATCCGATTCCGGGCCATTCAGTGCTTCGCGAACTGTCTGAGGTTCCCCCGCGTCACTGCACAGAGCGCGCGCTACACTCGCAGACTCAAACGAATTCTCACAGTCTTCCAGTGTTGAATCTCCTGGGACGTACGTCTCATCCGCAGGGTCATCTGGGGTCTCACTACTGCTCTCAGAATCATCTACCGTGATAACACTATGATCCTGACAGCTTTCACTAGATGTTTCTGCAGGTTCTGGGGATAAATCTGGTTGCACTTGAAATCGTTCGTGGCAGTTACATTGTTAGTTCCAAAAATCGGTCACGTGAACTGAACGTGAAAAAAATCTGTCATCCTTATCTGATGACATGTCATTCCAAAAAGCATGTTCCACAAAGGTTACATTTCTAGCTTTTATGACATTCTTTGGACATGTCGGGTCTATTAATCGATAACCCTTCGTATCGTCACAATATCCAACAAAGATATATTTCTTACTCTTGGGATCCAATTTGTCCCGTTTATGCTGAAGGGCGTAGGCTTGACAACCAAAAATGCGTAGGTAACTAATATTCTCCTTTTTACCTGACCATTTTTCTTCTGGAGTATACCCCATCACAGCCTTAGTCGGTGAGCGATTCTTTAGGTAAACAGCAGTCAAAATCAAAATCAAAATCAATCAAAATCAAATATTTATTCTGCAAATAGGCCACAAGGGCACTTTTACAAGTCAAAGCGTGAATTTATACAATTTAAAAAAAACTGACAATCTTACTTAATAATAATGATTAAAAAAATATACTGATTAACAATTATATAAAAATAAATTTACAAATATTAAGGACGTATTGAATACGATCTGTCCGAATAAACAAAAAGTACATAAAATTAATTTAATATCTCAGAGATGTATATGGTCTCTAAGCGTCCAAATACGATTAATAACAATTATTTAAAAGTCCTTAGAGATGTAAATGATCTCTAAGCGCTAAAATTAAAATAAGTAAACTTAATATTGTTAGAGATGTATAAGGTCTCTAAGCGTCAATAACAATAAAACTAATCCAGAACAGGATTATGTCTCTCGTCAATCTACATACAATAAAATAACACTAGTATTAAGGTATTTACTTTGCCCTTGCAAGCAAGAACAGACCGGACTCCACAAACAGCACCCGATCACGAGTATGACGCGTATCTCAGCCATCGCCTCCCTCGACCATCTGTTAGGGAAGGTGGCGACCCGATCAACGACGCCGCCGTAAGCAAAGCCCTTTAAGCGAGCATGACATATTCAGGCTGCCGGACATTAATAATATCAAAGATTAAAATTGCAGTGTTGACTGCTTCTGCCCAAAATTCCTTTTTCAGACCCGCGTCCTGAAGCATGCACCTGGCCTTTTCCATGATGCATCTGTTCGCTCGTTCCGCTACCCCGTTCTGAGGTGAAGATCTCGGAACTGTTGTCTGATGCCGTATCCCATGCTTCTTCAGGAATCTCTGAAAATTTGAATTTATATATTCACCACCTCCGTCACTACGAAAAACCTTAATTTTTTTATTGGTTTGGTTTTCCACGAGAGCTTTAAATTCTTTAAAAATCTCGAAAACCTCACTCTGCGCTTTAAGGAAATAAACGTAAGTTTTCCGTGACCAATCGTTGATGAATGTCAAAAAATACCTCTTCCCACCGAGGGACAGACATGGCAGTGGTCCACACACGTCACTGTGCACTAACCCAAGTATTTCTTTTGCTCTGGTCTCAGATTTCTTTGGAAATGGCAACCTACTTTGTTTTCCTACAATACAGGAAACACATGACCTAAAGTCATTGTTATCATATGAAATACCAGTTGACATACCTTTTCGCAATAACTCCATGCTTCCAGAGTTCAGATGTGCTAGACGGCGGTGCCAAACATGTTGCGTAGACTGGCTTAGTGGTGCTGTAGGAGACTGCGCTTGCATGACGTGCTCAACAGGACGACCTTCATCCTTCAGTTAAGGTGCTGACGTCTCGCTGTCACCTGTGCCTACGCCAAATTCTTAGAATTACAACTGCACTTGTTGTAACGCTAGGATAATGATGACAAGAATAAGGTTCGGAAAGGTCAGTGTAAAGCAGTCCGTTTCTTAGGTAAGTCTGTAGGCGAACGGTCTCCCTCGGCAAAGGTTTGCACTGTCCAGCTGAAGGCCTGATCGTATTAAAGTATTTGGTCTGCTTCCAAAATTACCGTCTTTAATACTGTGGGTAGTAAAAATACTGAATTAATAGTCAAAAGTCTCATAACTAATTTATAAATATTTAATCCAAACGCTCTCAGCTTTACCATTGTATACACAGACATTATAGAGTGATCATGCAACGTAGAACTATGGCAAGCCGTGTTGAACACGAGAGCGGAGAGGCTGACTGCTGGTAATGCCGCGCTATTATATACGCCCATGAGAGTTACGCGCAGCTTTATATTTTCATCAGCGAAATATACTCGTAGGATACAGAGGAAATACAAATATCGCTAATTTTTTATGGTATCGAATAAATTAAGAGCTATCAAAATATGGTTATTTCTGAAAAAAAGTTTATTAAGTAGACAATTTGATTATACCGCATCATTGCCCGCTATAACTTATGCTGTGAAAAGTGACTTTTAATTAATGTTCATAGGACTCTTTACCATCCTACAAATACATATTGTACGCCTATGTAAGTGAAAATTATTCTACCCTTTCTTGCACTGTAACCACATAAGCTAATATTAATAATTGTTCTTTTTCGTTTTCTTCTTTGTAATTTTATCTTGTTTTCTTATGTAATTCTGGATATGTGGCAATAAACAATTCTTATTCTTATTCTTATTCTAAAGAGAGTTAAGTATGAGACCTAGTGAATATCCATAATCTCTTATTTGATAATAATAATAATAATCGGTAGCTTAGGCCCGCCTCGCTGCCGGCGGCACTCTAGGTTAGGTTTTTTATAATGCTTTTATATTTTGTACGTGTATTATTATATTTTACATTTGATAAATTTATTGTAAAAAATCTAACCTAAGAAAAAGAAATAAATAAGGTGAATAATAATCGTATGGCATTCATTTTAGAACCGTGAGATCTTCGAGAAGACAGTACGGTTGCCAGTTTTGTTGCACTTATTTGATTTATACAAATAATACGATCCATATTTGTTAATGAAATTTGTAACAATAGTTTTTTTATAGATTTAATATAGGGATGCATAATGCGTACCGTATACAGCCTGTTGGAGTTGACAAACACCTTCAAAGCAATGCGGTTCCTGTTAGGACCGTTATGGAACGAGAGTCATATGATATACAGCGGAATATAGGTCATTTTTTACTGGGCGCTGAACAGAAATTGCTCAGATATTGGACGTCGAGTTGTTCTGCTAGAAATGAAAATCATATCCAGTGTCATATTCATAGTAAGTCATACCGCAGTTATTAAAAATGGTGACCCTAAAGGCCAAAGCTGAACGATAATACTGTGATAATAATAGGGTATTTTAAATTTATTTTGCGATTACACATTTGTGCCAGATTTACGAAGACAACGAAATGGACTAGGTACATGAGTAAATTTAGTCAGTGCTAAAACTAGGATGTAATGTTTCTTTGTTAATTGTTTATGCTTAGTACATGTGTATCTGTGTATACACATACATAAACTCACGCCCATATTCCCAAATAGGTTAGGCAGAGCACACGATAATTAATTTCAGTGCCAATTTTAGCAATTGTAGGTTTATAGATGGAGGAAATGTGATCTTGCAGTCACAAGACACATACCTACTTTAACCTGGATACCATAGTCGATACTTAGTTTTGCCTAATTCTATTACTGTAGTAGTTCATGTAGTTACCTACTCCAAATACTGTTGGTTGAAAAGACACCAATTATGATAAAATAGCAATAATTTAACTACAGATTTAGTGAATATTTGGATAATGCTTCCCATCGGCTAAACTCGGAAAAGGACTAGAGACCCAAGGGTCGGCAGCGCACCTGTGATTCCTCTGGAGTCGCAAGTGTCCATAGGCTACAGTGTCTGCTTACCATCAGGCAGGCCGTAAGCTTGTTTGCCACCGTCGTAGTATAAAAAAAACCCTAGGAAGTATCAATCAATAACCGTATTATTTATTTAACTACCCGTTTTTCATTCTGACATTTGACATTGAATAATAAAGCTTTATTCACTACATCTGTACATAAGTATTTTATGTCATCATGATAGATTGGAAAAATCGACATATTCATAAATGGAGACATGCTACATAAATAAGTTAATTTTCTGCAAAGACTTCCAGAATGTGCCGATGAAATGAAAGAAACCCTCAACATTCACGTTGTAATCTGCAAATGTGCAGGTGCGCTTCCCATCGAGAACACACGTGAATCCCATTTAAATTCATTTCATTAACATCCCCATATATTTTCGCCGCTAACCGAAGTGCGAACAGTGGGCAGTGCTTTTAATTAAAATGTCTATAGTTTAATGGAATTGAGACTTAATTGAAAAATAAGAGTTTTAATTTGATTTTAAATGCCTTTCGAGTCAATGTCCAAACGACTGTCGATGAGATAATGATCACACGTCATGTAAAATGTACGGACCCATTTTGACGTGAGTGTGATCAACTAACTAATTTCCGTGAGACAAAACAACTAGGCCCAAGCCCAGTAACTAATCGTCTGCAGCCGCAGTGCTCGCGTGATCATGGTCAGTTTGGTCATGATTACGCCCATTTATTGTTTGCAGCCTATTGTAGTATATTTAAGCGTTTACGTAAGCGTCAGTAATACAGTCAGCATCAAAAGTAGCTACGCATATGAACGGCTCAAAAGTTCTTATTCCCCTATAATAAAGACTTTTGATTATTTTAAATGCATATTGCGTACCTACTTTTAATGCTGACTTCACAACAAATAAAATGTTTCGATAGTATAATAAAATACCTACCTCAATTGTTTGCTAATTAATATTTAACATGTTCATAGTAAATCAAAATTTAACTTAAGTAGTTTTAGTATCTCTTCCGTCATTGTAAGTACCTACTTACAATTATAAGTATTGAACCAATTTATCTCTTTATGTATATAAATACTTTATTGTACACAAAACACAGGTAAAAAAAAAAGAAAAAATACAAAGGTGAACTTATCCCTGTAAGCGAGCTCTTCCATTTAACATATGAGCAATTGAGTGGCGCACAGAAACCAAATGATAGAAAACCTGACACATGTACAATATACAGGGTGGGCCCTGTACCAGGAGCAAAAAATTAAACGGTGGACTATTTAGCGAGCCAGCAATTATATCCAAGTGGTCACAGTTGATAAAATTTATCCATGTGATTTTTTTTTCTCAAAGCTGGCTTACGTGTATTTTAATTACTTTTCTGAAGGGACATTAATGTCAAATTATTTTAAAAACTAAATATAATTGAAAAAAAATACCATAAATATCCTTGAAAACCAATAATACAAAAATAATGATGGCTCATAACTTGATACTACCTCAAACACTGCATTGACTGATGTAATATAATAAATCGTGTTGTCAAGATTCATTACTCGGAGGTTATACATAACTTTAGATAAAACTTCTCCAAAACGAAAATTTTTGAAAATTAATTGTGCCCTAGATGTTACCTAAGGAAGCGCCCTTTTAAATATTTGCTCCAGTTACAGGGCCCACCTCGTATATATAAAAAAAATACCTAATGTCTGAGCTGGCTGAGCGTACTTAGTTTCATTCATTCAAATAAAAGACGCAAGGTTTTATACTTGAAGCAAAATCTTGAACTATATATCTTACCAAACCAGCGTCTTTAACCAATTTCCACGTCTCCATGAAAGAAGTTTTATATGTGTGAACAGGGCGTAGATGAAGAACCTCACAGGACGCACCAACACGAAATTTTAAGACGAGGCTTTTGTTATTAGACAATAAAAAACATTACTTCCACACAAGCTAACTCTATTAAAGAACAACAAACCAACAATAAATTTGAGTCATTCAGATAGCATTATCATGAATATAGAATAGACCCACACACCATACGAACCTGGTTACAAAGTTTGAAGCGTCTATCTTCAAATAGGTGACATCGCTTCGAACAATGCGATTCGAGGGTGTTCTCTAGTTGACGAAATAAAACAAAACAGTTCACGTAAGCGAGTCATCAATGCCGCTATTCAGAAAGGACGTGAATTTCTGTGTAACGATGTGATCATATAAGTATTTCTATCGCAGGTATATAAATATCTAGTGGAATTTTAGAAACTATGTAAACCATATTTTGTAAGATTGTGTTTTAGGTAGGATTGTGTTTTTATTGCATGATTATTAAATGCCATATGGCATTTGAATTAAAATAATCCTTGCTTTGCAATACACATTACTATAGCTATAAATCTATAGAATAAAGATTTTTCGGTCAAATATGATTAAAAGAGGTAAAATAAAACAACCATCTAGTGATGAAGTAGAAATAATCCTTGAGCATGTGCCAAGAATGTGATTAGCTTTTGCAACATGAAAATTAAACACGCACTACATTTCACGGCAGGTTCAGCTAAACTGGAATTTTGGCATGGAATGCTTTAAAACACCAAGGTTTGATATCAAGATAGCAAAGATACACAATCAATGAAAAAAATTGTTTGATTTAAAACTATCAGCCATAATCATAATAATCGTATGGCATTTATTAACGTACTGTTAGCCATTGTTAGGGTATGTATTTAGTATTTTTAGGACATATTTCAAGAGTAGACCTAAGATTTTTCTCTCGTCTAAATAAGCAGGTAGGTATCGTAAAAAGAAACCTAAACATGGTTTTAAATAGAAAAACACCATCTATTTCACTGTAAAAAAGTTATGTATTCTGTGTATGAGTACGACAATAAATTGCCGCTCTGTAGTTGTATTATAATGTAACTCATATACACACAGATGCAGACCGATGGTTTTGACGCCGTCTGGCGCAAGAAAACTGCCTAGCTATTAGTCAAGGTGCGCGGCAGTAACAACAGCATTCTAAATATGATAGCAAAATTAGCAAATACTCGTAAGTTAGATTGTCTTTTGATGTGGAATCTCAGTCAGAGGACCAAATCTCTTTTTTCAATTGTATACTAACATAGGCTAAGCAATAACTAACACCGATTGGATCTAATTTGTTCTTGTTAAATAAATAATATATTCTGCTGCCAAGACGATAGCAAAGTCAAGCAAAGACTCTCGGCAATCGTTTAATTTCGAATTCTGAGCTACTGTGGCCACGTTAAACGTGGAAGGCGACGCTATGGAGAGACTTGTTGTTCAGGGTCAAGAGAATAGCTCAAGGTTTAGAAGACGCCCCTCTTTGCAATGGACAGATCAAATAAGAGCCCTCACAGAATCACCCCTAAAACTGGTGTGCGAAATGTCACGATGAAAGAGAGGTGGCGGTAGCCCACGACTACTCCGTCAAAAGTACGATTAAGAGGAAAAAAAAGCACGACAGGTCGATTTCAGTTCCTTGAACTTATTGGAAAAATATAAGAATCAACTCGGTACGATGTCTCAAGGGCCGCTTTTAGTTTTTATTTTATTATGGTTAAGTATTCTTGTATATATTATTTTATATACGTAAATAAACGTAAAATAAAAATCACCTTTATTTTTAATAATACAATTATTTAGCAGCCACTAGCTGAAGGGGTTATTTCTCACTATACAGTAACCTCTAACTACACTGATGGCTTCATATGTTTACTTCAAATACTGAAAGCGTTTATAAACTTCAAACAGAAAGGACAACATATAAGTAATTATACTCAAAACATTGCGGGACTCAAGCGAACAGGCCACAGGTAGACACAGATTGCTTCAAAAAAGGTCAGCAGCCCTTATCAATTATTATGTCTTACGTTCTGTACGAAACATTTTTTTTATTATTTCACAGAATCCTAGACGAATTAATCTCTTATTTGTCTACTTTTTATCGTAATTCATTTAAAGATAATATCGTAATTGATTTACAATTTAAACTTAGGTAGTAGGTATTTTTTGGATTATAATGCTGGCTCTAATCTGTACGATGAATAATTCAATACTATAGACCAGGTATTTGTGCTAATTTCATACACTTTTAATACTATTTAATCTTGAAAGCCCTATAAATTAGGTATATCTGAGTAGGGATCGTACACGGAAACAACTTTTAACGGATGGATTAACATTAAAATATTTTAACTGTGACTATTCCGTAATGTAGTAAGTAGACTCATATTCAGGGCTCTAACATTTCATGCCGATGACGTACAATTGACGTCACACAGCATATAGGATAATTCCAATTTGTATTATAGTAATTATCATCAATCTTTAATCATCAATCATTTAATCATGCATTTATTAAGGGTTTTTTAGGCCGTATTTGAAAAATACCATCATAAATGTAGAGAGTTTACGTACATATTTAGATTCAACATTCCTATAACCTGCTATAAAACTTGAAAGAATATGAGTTCCTCACTAGCTTATAAATTAACATTCTAAATAGAAAGACAAAACCTTTATAATCTTCGGATACAATAGGCCGTATTTGAATAAAGTCCATTATTAATGCATGATTAAATGATTGATGATTAAAGATTGATAATTACTGTATACTAAATTGGAATCATCCTAATACTTTCATCATTCTTGGTGTCGACGTTTTCAACGTCATTCTGTACTGAAGTTACTTGGAAGGTAAAGAGTAAAGTTAAGCTGGCGATTGCGTCTACAATACTCAATGTGATTATTTTGAAAGCGGTACTTCACCTTGCGTAAAATATTAAGGTCTTCTAGAAAATTGGGTATAGACTTTCAAAAGTCGTTGTTGGGTTATTAAAAAAATGTACAAATGGGTATAAGGCAACAGCAACGACTTTTAGTCATAGTTTCCGTGGAAACTAAAAATGGGGGGAGGGCATTAGAAAATGTTGAAAGGGACATAAAGATGTCTAGATAAATTTTAAGAAACACATCTTCTTATGTATATTCAGTAGGTACTGTTTAGTGCATATATAGTGAATCGCTGTATAATGTACACACAAATAGGCAATAAGCATCCTTTCATAGCGTAGTAATAATACTAATTAATTAAGATTATTATTATTTTTTATAACGAGGTGCGGGTGCCACCGTCGATACGGTCAACTGGCCGCTCGCGAACCTTATCGCAACAAGATAACGGTTGTTACTTATTGCGCTTACTCGTATGCTATCTCGCATCAGGAGAGCCAGTGTAAACACAATATTTTAATATAATAGTTCTTCGAAGTATAAGTCTGGCCTCTGAATGGTATGGCGTAACGTCGTTGGCACACGCACTACTGTAGCTTTTGTTTATAGTAGTGCATGAGTTAGTCTAAATTTAGGAAATAAGTAGGTATACCTGAGTTTCGAATGTGTGAGAGAGCGCAATACTCGCCAACAAACTGTATATACAGTTTGGCGAAAAAAAGGTGTATGCTTACTGTAATTTTAGATTTTGGGTTTAATAAATAAATAAATAAAAATGTATACATGTGTAACGTAACTTTCACTGCACTCAGTACTGTTTCCTTCCACTAAACCCAACACATAGCTGCCTGAAAGGTTTATTTATGTACTTAAACTCCTTAGATATTAATATAAATGCATGATGTGTCGACCGCGGCGTCCAAGGCTCAAGAAAACACAATTAAAATCTTCTCAACGTGTTAAGAGTGCCAAGTTTAATGAACGTGAACTTTTTGTTTTTCTTTTTTGCGACGATCTTTCACCTTGGGGCTGCTTATGAGCCGCAAGAAATTCAATAAAACAAGGCTCGAGTTTAAACAAGATCTAAGTAAGGTGCTGAAATACATTATATTAAGAAGATTTAATGCGGGTATACTTTCAGGGAAAGTTTTCGTTACAGACACTTTTAATTATTTTCACAACTTCCTAGGAAACCAAATTGAATTAGGTGTTGAAACATAAATTTTACATTATTTTAACAAATGCTTTAAATTGCTCTACAATCAAACATTATTATTAGTTACTGTGTTATTTCAGAAAACGCGTATCTTTTACGAGCGCCTTTCGTACCTATGCCTTCGCCTTTATGGAGATAAGTTTTAGAGAAAAAACTCTGAAGTCTCATTAAATATGATGGAACAAGAGCAAAATATATAAATAAAATAATAACATCAGATTATTTTAAAGCCTAAACCGAAATTGAATCTTTATATTATCGTAAAGACGGATGGAATATTAATGCATTTGCACGCGAGGAAAAAAATCCTCTGAAAATACATTCCTCCGCGATAATATACGTAAAGTCGGTTGCAAGACTAGAAACGCTTGTGCTAACACGATCAAATCCCAAATGTCATGCGATTCGATCGCCCCGAGAACGAGTAAATACATCGTATTTACCCGCCCTTGCGAAATAGGATTATTCTTGAAGCTTTTGATAAAGGTGTTCAGACTCGGGACTCGGGATACTCAATGGAAAAGGAATTTCTCTTATTGGAAAAGTATTATGTGTAAATTAGCGAAAGGATATTGTTGAAGAGCCTCTTGCGACATAGTGCTACGGTTTTATTTGAGTGAGGTTTTATTTAATAGGACTTTGTTCCTTTATCATTTGTTCTTCCATTATATTGAGATAAATCAGCAAAGGCATCAACCTTTTTTACCGACAGTGGACTGGTTTTTATTTGGATTCTTTTAACTCTCGATATTCATGATATCCGCAATTCAGCATAGAGCAGTAAAATAAAAGACTTTCATGTTGATGGATTAATCTTCTTACCTGCAAATAATATTTTTTCTTCTTTGTCTAATCTAGAAATTCACATCATACTAAAAATACAGGTTCAGTAAGTATGTAAGATATAAGCCGTACATGAGCCAGTAAAACCTCTACAATATACACTAATGATTCAAAGAATTTTATTTGCTCAGAATGCGTGATAATAAGATTTTGAAAAGGAAACATATCCAGTGCAGCATTCAGCTTGCATGCAGGCGTAAAAACATTATTAAGGAAGGACAGAATGAATTAAGTCAATATTAACAATACAATTGACTACAATGTCACGATACGATACAATGTCACAGTAGTCAAAGAATAAATAAAAAAATCAAAATCATAACTGTTATGCTTATGTTTTAAATAATAAATGAACCTTCCCAACCCATACAAATTGTAACAACTGAGGGTAGATTCAATTTGTCATTATTATACTAATTTTATAGTCTACCTAAATGATACCTTTACCTTAACTTTTGAGATATCGTCATAAGAATTAACAATTAATCACCATATAAATCACTACGATGGGCTTATTTATCGTTAGCAATTATAACATGTATCTTTGATAATTATGATTTACACATACAGGAAATGAACGGTGTGTCTAACACCGTACATTTCCTTTCCATTCAGTTCCCAAAAATTCGTAACGATTGTTTAAGTTCCGGAGGAGTAAACGGTTGAGAACGAAACCTAAATTTTTTAGTAGTTTAATAAAGATTTTTTGTCGAAGCTATAGTTGTCCTTATCGCACTCATTTCAAAGGTCATTCTCCATACAAAAGATTGTGCAAGTTTTATTCGTTAGTTTTGGCACTACAGCATTTAATTTAAATTTTTGCATGTACATATTGGATATACGAGTACGCGGAACTTGAAAATTAAATTATACATTATTTAAAAAAAAAAAATAAGAAAAAAATACATAAAAAATTCAAAATTAAAAAAAAAACAAGTAATAGAAATAGCTAACAGAAAAATAACCATACTGTCAAAAAATAATAACTGTAGCGAAAACACAAACGAAGAAAAACGTACACAAAGTTTGTATGGGATAATGTTACTCGCGTCCGTAGGATTTACCACCTTTTCCTAGACCCACCCTACACGTGTCCCCTGGGTGGTGCAAAACGAGTAACAACGCCGAGTCTCAGGCGGCAGTTATCTAACCTGACAGAGGCCTAACTAGCCACTACAGTTGAAGGTAGGAAATGACTTTCACAACCCGTAACCTGCATAGGCCGGGGATCTTGGCTTTATTGCCTGGATCGCGAGGAAGAAAACCTCTCTAACAAATAACCCCAATCCTAAGGTGTGGACCGTGCCGACAGGATGAATGACTGAAGGGAGTTCAGTCGCAAGCGCCAACCTCGACGGACCCGGCAAACGTCGCTGTATTACGCCTTCTTACAGGAATGGGCGTTACCCTGTAAGTGACCACTTAGATCGACCCTTCTCGTGGGAACAAAAATGAATTCACAACTTAACGAAACAAACACCCAATCACCACAACACTAAGCAAGATTGTCGCAAAATTTATACACAGCAAGTCTTCCATAAAAGCTTATTTGAAAATAGACCCAGATCGGTCTCGCCATCTGAAATCACAGGAACCTCACTATTGACAAGTGGACAGCTAGAAACTGTAAACACGGCTCCCCTAACAGAAGAAAATAAAAGAGAGCCTAGTGGCTCGTTAGCTAGTGCTAATAGTAATAACACCCCTGAGCCTCCCGTTTGGCAAAGGGTTCCCGAAACTAGAAGCAGTAAGCGAAATAAGTTATCACAGTCACCATCCCCCGAAGGAATTAAAATCACCAATAGGTTTGATGGCCTGCAGATTGACCAAAAGTAAAAAAGTAAAAGTAAAAGTAGTTTATTCTTCAAATTAGGCATATTACATGCACCTATGAACGTCAATAAACTACCACCGGTTCGGAAAAATAAACCTCTGCCACGAGAAGAACCGGCGTAAGAAACTCGGCGAGGTGTCATTTTTTCAAAACAATATACATTGTATAGTTAAATATAAATTACAGTGTCAGCTACTACAAAATAACTGAAATAACAATGCTACAGTAGAAAACATATTTTCGCGATAGATTACCCGTGCAGGACGCTATCACTGCCAAACATCCCTATCCATGATGTAATCGTTTATCTTATAATATGCTTTTGAAATAAGTGTTTGTTTTACTACAGATTTGAATTTAGAATTGCTAAGTTCAGTAATGTGTTTAGGAATTTTATTGTAGAATTTGATACAATTTCCCAAGAACGACTTTTTCGCCTTTACTAGTCTATAGAAGGTTACTTTCAGTTTCCCAGTATTTCTCGTGGCTATTGGTTTATCAGCGTTCGTTGGAAAATTGCCCAAATTCTTCCTAACATACATTATTATTTCAAATATATATAGGGACGGCAGGGTTAGAATATCTATTTCTTTGAAAAATTCTCTTAATGAGTCACGTGATCCCAAGTTATAAATTGCTCGGATAGCCCTTTTTTGCAAAATAAAAACAGTTTCAATATCTGCAGCTGATCCCCATAAGATAAGACCATAAGTAATTATACTATTAAAATAAGCAAAGTAAACTAACCGTGCCGTTGCCACATTGGTAAGCTGCCTTATTCTCCTGACTGCAAATGCAGCAGAGCTCAACCTACTTCCTATCGCTGTTATATGGGAACCCCACTGCAATTTTGAGTCCAATGTAATACCTAAGAATACAGTAGAAGAAACAAATTCTAATGTTTGACCATTAAGTCTAATATTTGTATATAAGTTTTATGTAATATATTTTATGTAATTCTGTTTGATGAGTTCGCAAGAGAGAATTTAATACATTTCGTTTTTTTCGGGTTCAATACTAAGTTATTGGCAGCAAACCAGTCAGATATCATGGAGAGGGTATTATTTGGTTCAATGAGTTCAGTATCTCTCCTATTTACCTTGAACAGTAATGAGGTGTCGTCTGCGAACATTACAATGCCTGATCTTCGGCTTACCATATATGGCAGATCATTTACATAAACAAGGAACAGGAACGGACCTAGAATAGACCCCTGAGGTACTCCCATCTCTACCACTGTCTCTGACGAAATGGCTTTATTTATCGCTACCTTTTGATTTCTCTGTGTTAAGTATGACTTCATGAGATCTAATGCGTGCCCTCTGATGCCATAAAACTTAAGTTTACAAATTAAAGTACCATGATCTACACAATCAAAAGCCTTGGAAAGGTCACAGAACACTCCGATGGCGTCGTGCGACTCTTCCCAAGACTGCAAAATAAATTTTAATAAACTTGCACCTGCATCAGTAGTTGACCTACCCTTCGTGAAGCCGAACTGCTGTGCGTGCAAAATATTGTGAGAATTAAAGTGAGAAACCAATTGCGTAAGCATTATTTTTTCGAATATTTTGCTAAACGCAGGTAGGATAGAAACTGGACGATAATCAGAAGGATTATCTCTATGACCTGATTTGAAAATTGGAACTACTTTACTACATTTCATTAAGTCTGGAAAAATGCCATAGTCTATACAGTTATTAAAAATGAGAGCTAGAGTTGGTGCAACGACCTCCAGAATAGATTCCAGTACCTTGACTGACACGCCCCATAAGTCCTCAGTGCTCTTTATTTTTAACATTTCAAAGGACTTCAGTACATCTAGAGGAGAAACATGATGAAATTTGAAATTAGTTAGTGATTCTAATTTTACGTTGTCATTCAGTAGGGATTCAGCTTTTGTGGTAGATGATGCTAAACTCTGAGTAGTGACTATAGGAATTTTAGAAAAGAAATTATTAAATTCATCAGCTACTTTTACTGCATCAGTTATTAAATTATCCTTTACTTTCAAAGAAATTGTGAACTCTCTATTATTTCTCTTCCCAGTCTCTGTGTTTATTATTTTCCAGACTGTCTTGGCTTTATTATCTGAGGACTTAATTTTATTATTCAAGTGCATTGCTTTTGCTTTTGTGCACACTGTTTTAAACAATTTGGAATAATCCCTAACATACTGATGGAAACATTCGTCAGTGGTGCAAGATCTCCTTTCATAAAGTTGGTATAAGTTATCTCTACTTTTCCGAATTCCGGTAGTTGCCCACTCATTAAATCTCATTTTATTATTTATCTTAATACGCTTTTTACTACAAGTCTTATTAAATTCGTTGCACACTGTATTCAGAAGCATTTTGAATTGATCATTCGGATCATTTGATTCTACCTGGGTGTTCGGCATGGCGACTAGTAGATTAGACTTTAGTAATTCTAGTCTACTTCTACTCAGCGGTCTTATTTCTATAACGCGATCTGGATGTTTTACTTCGCAAGGTAGCCTGACCATCTGAGCTTTATGATCCGAACGAACTCCATTCACTATGCTACTGTCTATATGAGAACTGTTTAACCAAATATTATCTATACAAGTGGCCGAGGTCGGAGTAACTCTGGTAGGTACTTCAAACAAGTAGTCAAAATTGAAAGATTTCAAAAGAGTAATGTACTTATCTTTTTCAGCTGATTGTGATAAAATATCGATATTAAAGTCGCCGCAGACCACTACTGACTTTTTACCACTTGTTGCTTTCCTGAGTACATCCTCCATAATTTCCATAAAAGATGTTAAATCACCTGATGTTGGTTTATAAATGCAAATTATCAGATACTGATCCATCTCTGCACAAGCAATCTCGCAAACACGATCAACAGAACAGCCTGAGACGTCTCTACGTTCCTTAAAAGTCAAACCATTTTTCACTAAAATAATAGATCCACCACCCTCTGCTGTAGTTCTGTTGAACGCGCTGGCCAATACGTAATTATTTACATTGAATTTCATCATGTGATTCTTTAACCAAGTTTCTGTTAAGCAGACTACATCTACATTAAACTCTTCCGTAAATAATTCTAAATCTAGTATTTTGCCAGTGAAGCGATTAATATTTTGGTGTAATAAAGTTACACTATTGTGCTTCTCTGTTGTCCTAACAGTCAGTTTAAAGACAAATCCGCAGTTGGAGAAACTGAAGACACGGCTACCAAGCCTAAAGAAAAACGCCCAAATAAACCTCCACCGATTATCTTATATGGCATAGAAGACATAAATAAGTTAACAGAACTATTTAGCACTGCTGTCATCAAAGAAGATTTTCCCCTAAAAAACGTAAGCAAAACTCCACTAAGAATTAACTCCAAGGACTTAGAAGTATACAAGAAAATCATTACTCTAGTCCGGGAAAATGGCCTCATAGGCCACACTTTCAACAGAAAAGACCAACGTTGCTATCGCCTTGTTATAAAAAAGCTCCATCATACAACTCCGCAGTGCAATCATTGAAGAATTCGAAAAAACCGGTAATAAAGTCCACGGAGAAATAATTAATGTGAGATATGGCCCCGAAAAAAAACCAACATCTACGTTCTTTGTTAACCTTGTAGCAGGACAAAACAACAGTGCTGCTAAATCAATAAAAGCCATTGACAATCAAATTGTTATAATTGAAGAACCCAAGAAAAGAAACCATGGTGCCATACTTTATCGAATGCTTGTTGTACATCGAGAAAGACTGCAGAGCAATACTGCTTTTTTTCGAGAGCTTCTCTTATTTTGTCGACTACTCGATGAACTTGTTCTATCGTGGAATGGCCAGTTCTAAAGCCAAACTGATGTTGAGGGATGACAGCGTTATCGTTGAGTGCTTGTGTTAGTCTTCGCAGTATTATCCTCTCGAACAATCTCAAGAACAATTTCCATAGGTGGTACGATTTTTCTTTGGAACATGTAGCTTTAATTTTGCTCTTACTAATCTGTGGTCGCTAGGATACTTTACATTAATAACTTGCATATCGTGGACGTTTTTATGGAGATTACTTAAAATGTAGTCTAGTTCGTTTTTAACCATACCATTTGGGGATCTCCAGGTCCATCTTTGCCTATCTTTCTTTTTAAAAAAGGTGTTTAAAATCGCCAAGTTATTTTCATACGCAAACTCTATAAGTCTGTCGCTTCTACTATTCCTGTTACCGTAGCCGAAATTTTTCATTATTAGTCTTTCTTCTCGTTTTGGTTGACCAATTTTGGCGTTAAAATCTCCCATTACAATTAATTGCTTGCTGGATAATTTTAATGCTTTGTTTACGGTGTTGTAAAATAGTTCGATTTCAGAGTCGCTGGCGGATTCGGTCGGAGCGTAGCATTGTATGATACTTAGTTCATGGCCCTTGATACTCAGCTGAAGAATGGCCACACGTTCTGATAGACCTTTAAAACATTTGATATTATTCTTTATTCGTTTGTTGTCACTTATTTAAATGTAAATGCTTGATTTTTTTATGAAAATACTAAAAACACTATATGTATGCCTTTTACATTTGAAGAGTTCCCTCGATTCCTCATGGATCTCATCATCAGAACTCGAGCTTGACAAATGACTGTCTTGAAAATTTAACTTGCTTAACAAACACAACAAAGAGGACTATTCGCCAAACGTGAACTATGCGTCGTTAAAGAGTTCCGTTCTGATCATCATCAGCAGTTCCACTTCATCAAATATCACTTTTTTTGACTTTTGACTTGAAAATACTAAAATCACTATATGTGTGCCTTTCACATTTGAGGAGTTCCCTCGATTCCTCATGGATCCCATCATGAGAACTCGAGCATGACAAAAAATAATCGTGAAAATAGAACTTGCTTAACAAACACAGCTAGGAGGACAAATCGCCAAACGTTAACTTTTAGTCGTTAAAGAGTTCTGTTCTGATCATCATCAGCAGTTCTACTTCATTAAATGTCACATTTTTGTAAGGAAATGCTCGATTTGTTAATAAAAACACAAAAATCACTATATATTTGCCTTTAAGATTTGAGGAGTTCCCTCGATTCCTCATGGATCCCATCATCAGAACTGCGTTTTGAGAAAAACGGGACCAACCCCGATATATATACTTACAACAAAAAAATTTTTTTAAATCGGGTCAGAAATGACGGAGTTCTGGAGTAACAAATATAAAAAAAAAAACACAACCGAATTGATAACCTCCTCTTTTGAAATCTTAAAGTCGGTTAACAAAGTCAAAATGTCGGCATAATTTCTCTCTTCAATTTTTGTATTTGTTCATCGCAACACTATCATGTTTCTATTCTCAATTGGAATAATCCGTATTATTTTTTCCTTAACACAAAAGACGGTGATGCAATAGTGTCGTCGTATTTAACTCGAAACAATGTTCATTCCGAAAGCAATCGAGATAGCAGTTAAATGGGCAAATAAACAGCGATCATGAGGCTTTCATCGCTATACATTACTGTGATTGCGATTGCAGTCGTATTTATGTCCCACTGTACTCGTACAATATAGATGGTGTGAAATGTGAATTCACCAAGCGTGCTCTTTCAGTGGGAACGACAATCTTTCCTTAAGGCGCCTTCCTGACTTGTCGATGCGGGGGCGGTACGATATGAGAAAACTGTCAGCTGTCAGTGTCAACCATACTGATGCAGTACTGCCCCATTTCTGCGCATGGTATTACTACTGCGCAAACGTATTACTGACAGTATTTCGTCAAGTGAGGAAATCTGACATCGGTATATTCACGTCAAAGAGCAAAATATCTATGACATATCACTCCCGCCCAGCCAAATTAGGAAGTCGCCTAAGGTTGTCGTTTGTATATAATGATTTTACCAACCATCTTAAAAACGGATGCCTCGGTCCATGCAAACCACGACCCCGTGTAAAAGACACGTACGAGTATATGTCTTCCGCGCATAACTAATTGCAACAGTCTTCGGGAATGACAAATTTTGATATATTTTGATATAACTTATAGAATGTAATTTTTTTATCCGCCCAAATTGCCGAAATTGCCACATCGTGCACACCCGGTGAACAACTTCTCATTGACCCCGTCTTCCTTTTCTCGGATGAAGTTACTCCACGAGAACTCATTTGCATCTTCAGCTTCTCTTGTGCACGCTTGTCGCATAAAATCCGTTGATTGCATTACTCTTTGTGCTCATATTAACTACTTATGCTACCGTTATGTATCTTCTCTTACTTTACGGTTTCGAGCTTCTCCGTTAGCTCGTCGAAACTTGCCAATTGCGCGATCGTTTTCATAGTTGTTGCAGTTGTCGCAAATATAAAAAAGAGTTATTTTGAGATCCGTCCAGTGGGTCGTCATTTTCATGTTTTTCTGGCAAATGAAAGTATTAACCATCAAAAACTCAGCGAGTAGTGCTCGAATAAAGTCTCGATATTTGTTGAACGGTTCCTCCCCGCGAGCTCCGACCGCAGTCACAAAGCCACTTTTTTTGGCTATAAGAATTCTTGCCTCGAAGTCCAGTCATACATTTTAACTTTTTGCTACACTTCATTGATAAATAATTGTATGTATACATCGTCCTCCACTGTAAAAACGAGTAGCGTCTGTTATTTCTTGCAGTATTTTCATCATATTGACGTCACCCATCCAAAGTCTTCGTCTTTCATTATTAAGTCTTTTTCGTCGTCGTTCTCCGCCTTTATTTGCGTCTTTCGTCTTATAAAAAAAAAACTGTAAACTGTAAACTAGGCCTACACCAATTCTTTTGATTAGGTATTGGACCCTGGGATAGCACGAACTGGGATTACGCTACAAGGATGATGATGATGTAATTTTTGAACTTTTATTCATATTTTCAAAAAAAATTGGAGAAGGAGGAAGATTGATTGTGCCCTGTCATAATGATCTGTTAGAATTGGCTGGGGTAAATAAAGAACCAACTTACATTTATTTTTTCTATAGAGAAAATGTTAAATGATTATGCTTCGGCTATAATCAGTAAGACAAAATCATATATCTGAAGAACAGTCCTAATTGATTCCTAACACGGTCAGTGCAATTATCCAAAGAACGCGTAGTTTTCCAAGACACCTCTTAATAAGCGCGCTCTAAATATATTTAAGTACAGATGTAGTAAATAATTCTTTCCCACCGGCTAGACTCGGTATACGTCTAGACCCAAAGAAGAGTCAATCAATTACCATATCATTTGACATCTGTTTTTTAGATTTTTTAGAGTTTCACTTTTATAGATAGACATAGACATAGACATAGACATTATTTATTGGTAATAACACATTACAGGTCAAAAGTTATGATATATCAAATATTAACACAATATAAATAATATTACATTTGCATTAGGTATATAATTATAACATTATTTATTCTTTATATTCTATAAATTCTTTAAATGTATAAAAACATTGACCAATAAGCCACCTTTTTAATTTAATTTTAAATGCTGGAAGGCTCACAGCTGTAGTTATAAATAGTGGTAGCTTATTGTAGACTACTGGACCCGCAACATGGACTGACTTAGCAGTTTTACTTAGTTTGTGGGGTATCGTACTAAACTTATTCGCGTTTCGAGTGACCCAGGCACAACCATCACCTCGTCTTGCATAAACCGGCAGGTTCCCCCTGGCGTAGACAGCTATCTGATATATTAGTATTGACGGGAGTGTGAGTATACCGAGCGCTCTCATCGTGTTTAGCGCGGGCTAGTGTGCGCACGGCACGCTTTTGCAGTCTGAACGCGCGCTGCCATTCAGCTGCTCGGCCCCAGAACTCCAGCCCGTATTATAATACGGCTTGTATGCTAGCGAAATAGCACGACCGAACGGTTTGACACTGCAGGGTGTGGCTTAGTCTTGACAGAGCATAGCAGGCCTTACTCAGTTTACCACACACTGCACTGATCTGTGCCTCCCACGTAAGTCCCTGATCCAGCCTGAAACCCAGAAACGTCGTTACATTCACTTGCTCTATTGTGGTGCCATGATGATGGATGAACAGTGACCGACGTCGTGTTCCTGACAGATCGAACTGAATGAACTGCGTTTTGGTCAGGTTTAATAACAGTCCATTCACTCTGCACCAATCTAGTATCTGCTGCGCTGCGCCATTTAGCTGGGACTCCAGTTCTTCTAGGTTCTCGGCGGTAACAATGGCTGCTACATCGTCAGCATACACAAATATGTCGCCAGCATTCACTACGTCTGGTAGGTCATTGAGGAGGAGGGAGAAGGCCAAATTGGACAGAGATGAGCCTTGCGGTACACCTATTTCTGGCGACAGGCCATCTGGTTTTAAGTTTCCTCCCTGACCCACAACAAACTGCAGCCTGTCACTCAGAAAATCCGCCATTAATTCGAGTGCAGAACCTCGAATGCCGTAGTGATGCAGTTTCCTGGTTAGCACCGCATGATCCACGACATAGAAAGCTTTAGAGAGGTCGCAGAATAATACCGCCACCTCTCTTTTAGCCTCGCGTGCCAAGAAAATGCGGCGTATCACCTCGCGGGCCAGCATTGTGGTGGATCGCCCTGCTCGATACGCATACTGCCGGTCCGACAGCTCGTCGGAAGAATTTATGAATGAGGTCAAGCGTGATGTTATACCATTTTCGAACACCTTAGCTATTGCCGGTATTATGCAAATAGGTCTGTAAAAGTTCGAGTCACAGGGTTTACCTTTACCTTTGTATATTGGACAGACTTTGTTTTTTTTAAAGGTTTGTGGATATATGCCTTTGCGTAGTAATTCGTTAAAGACTTTCGCTATTGGGTGTGCTAGGCTTTCTGCAACTAGTTTCAACATTTCTGTTGAGATGCCGTACATATCCTTGGTACTTTTTATAGCGACTTTCTGGTCTATAATTTTTTTTATTTCGTCGGGAGTGAATTGGCAAAGCAGGAGTGAGCGGTCGTTAGGTGCTCGCGCGCGGGCTAATATTGTGAGCGCACTTGGCAAGTCGGGTCTCGGCGCCCCACAATGCGCAGCCGCTGTGATGAACTGCTTATTCAAGGTGTCAACTAACTGTTTTTTACAAGTAAAACTGGACCCATCCGCTTTCTTAATTAGGTCAGTAAACTCCATGGATGTTTTAGATTTTTTACAAGACTCTGTGTTTATTATTTGCCACATGGTTTTTGTCGTGTTGGTACTGCAGTTAATTAAGCTGGTGTAGTAGTTAGTCCTTGTACTTTTCGCTACTTCATTATATTTAATCCTCAGTTCATTTACGCGTCTGTCGATCTGTGTGTCTGTCGGAAATTTATTCTGGAGTTCTATCAAGTCAAACAATATGTATTTCATATTGATTACGTCGTTGTTTATCCACAAATTCAGTCGAGGCGATATGTTTTTGTTTTTAAAGGGAAAACAAGTTTCAATATTGTTACGAATTATATTTATTACTGCTTCAACTCGACTGTCAGACGTTAAGTTTCTTCTGAAGACTTCTGCCCAGTCCACACTATCTATGGCATTCACGAAAGCGCTTCGCGAAGCTCGCGTATTGTCCCGTACGCGCCGATACAGAGGCGCGGGAGCCGCGCGGGATTCGCACGCAACGCTGGCGCGGACGGCGTAGTGGTCGCTAATGTTCGTCGATACGGCCGATGTTGTTATGGAGCTACCGGGCACGTTGGTATATAGGTGATCTAGACAGGTGGAGGTTGAATGGGTCACTCTAGTAGGGAATTCGATTTCATTTGTAAAATTGTAACACGACAAGACATCTTGCAATGTTTTTCTTTCCAAACTACTGGTCAGGCAGTCGATGTTGGTGTCCCCGACAATAATACAATTTAAACTTGTTAATCATTTAATACGATAACTTGTAGCCACTTCAAACACTTCTTCTTTGGACCCGGGTGTGTCCTAAAACTACGACCAAGACCACCGGGGAATGGGCAGCAGCATTCCTTGAGTGCGGTGGAGATACTGCGATCGCCAACCCGCATGCCAAGCGTGGCGATTATGGCATTTACCCCCCATGAAATTGGGGGAGGTCTATGTCCAGCAGTGGACGTCCTAGGGCTGATATGGTGGTAGCCACTTCGGTTTTAGTCGTATTCCGAGTTTAGCTGATGGAAAAGCATTATAAACTTTTGTTTAATAACGCTGTACAATAATGCTTCGGTTTGCCGAGTTATGTTGATGTTGTGATTTGTTGAATACCTAGTAGTTAATTTAGAACATTGCTAACTTTCTAACATGTGCATCAACTAGGTTCATTAGTACAATCATGAGCATTGGAAGTTAATCAAATTGTACAATTAAGCCGCTCGGTCGCTCGCACCTGGCCTGCCCGCAGACAAATTGGCCTGACAGACCACATTACCAGGCCACCGCACGTGAACGTACTGAAAAGAGTTATTCTAACTTACCTACCGTTAGGAGCAACCAATTTTCATTATGACGAGATCTAGGGCTTTTTTAGGGTTGAGAAAATTGACGACAATCGACCAATCAGAGAGGGGGATTGGTCAATCTTCCCCACTCCGAAAGAACTTAGCCTAATAAGAGGAAAAGGTAAATTTTCTTAAATTACTTTGAATCTACGTACTATGTGCCCCGCCCACTGCCACTTAAGTTTAGCGATTCGCGATTCGTTTTTTTTTGTCATAGCACGTAGAACCGATGGCCGTTGGGGCGGAAAGGTTCTCGAGTGGCGGCCACGTACCGGAAGGCGTAGCGTGGGCAGGCCCCCCACACGGTGGACTGATGACCTGGTGAAGGTCGCGGGTGTCCGCTGGATGCGGGTGGCACAGGACCGGTCATTGTGGAAGTCTTTGGGGGAGGCCTATGTCCAGCAGTGGACGTCTTTCGGCTGACATGATGATGATAATGATGACTTTGAATCTATGAGTCTCGTAATTTAATTAAATTATATTTGGGATGTTCATAACAAGATCCTTAATTTAAAAATCACACGTTATTCCTATTTTCTCATTGTTTTTATTCTTTTCTAATAAAAAGGCCCTTCTGTATGAAATTCATTTATATACGTTACAAGTCCGTTTTTGGTCACCGACCGACCGAGAAATTGTCGGCTCATGTTGGATTAAAATTCTCTTCGTTTGGTGTTGGGTGGAGCGCTAACGACGCGGATGCCTTGCCTCATTTGAGGGCGTAGTATGTGGACGTGAAGGCTCTGCTGGTGGCCATTGGACGCCTCTTCGAGGATTGATAGCTCGGCAGCGTAGCGGTCATCTTGTGCACCCTGCATTCTTCTCGGGTATGCTAACTTAGTCATCGAGTAGATCCCATTATAGCAATCCCATTTATAATAAAAAAAAAAACTTACGATCACAGACCGTTCAACGTTTAATATGACGGCGGCAGCTGTCATCCTATAGAAACTTGACAAACTTTCCACACATTCAGATTTTAACGAACACTGCTTACGATTACAGGCGGTTTAAATGCAAACCACCCTAACTGTAGCATCCCAATACATTACACACACAGGAGGATGGGCAGCAGCATCGCTGATGGAAAGGGGTGAAGATACTGCGATCGCCAACCTGCATGCCAGGCGTGGCGATTATGGCATATCATATCATCATGTCAGCCGAAAGACGTCCACTGCTAGACATAGGCCTCCCCCAAATGGCGATCGCAGTATCTCCACCGCACTCCAGGGATGCTGCTGCCCATCCCCCGGCGGTCTTGGTCGTAGTTTTAGGACATACCCGGGTCAGTATTATCACGTCTAGAAAACTTGTTAAAACATTTCTTGCAAGAAAGCATATCAAACGATTACGTTTTTTGTCTACGTAATCTATTTTTATTGACCGAGAGAGCGCTTTACCTTCGACACAAATGCTTTCATTTATCTGGATGTCCAGATTTCCGGTTTTTTCCTCAACAGGTTGCATTTCTCAATCGATTCTTGTGAAAATTTTATGAGCAGGTTCATAAACATATTTTTTTAATTTCATTCGCATGTTACTACGCGCGGATTTCGGTTTGTTCTACTCTACAGGTCGCATTTTTCAACTGATTCTCTCGAAATATTCTGAGCATGGTTCGATAATTATATGGAATTTTTGTGACGTGTTTTTTTAATTATTTTTTTTCAATGGATTGAGTGTTCTACTCTACAGATTCATTTCTCAACCAATTCTCGTGAAATTTTTTGAGCAGGTTCGAGAATTATACTAATTGTTTCGTAAGGTCAATTCTTTAAATTTTGATATTATAAAAAAAAGAAACCGAAGTGTAGACTTACTGTAGCTCACAGAACTACTAGTTTGTTTTTGATTTATAGAACACACCTTCCTACCATATAATTGTAGTGCTTATAGTCTCCGAGTAAATCGGCTGTGACATACGGACGGATAGACATGACGAACCTATCAACGTTATAAGGTTAATACAGACAATAAAAAAAAAGACATTAGACAGTGTTATGAAACTACATGAGTAACGGAAGGCGTAGCATGGACAGGCCCCCTACACGGTGGACTGATGACATGATGAGGGGCGCAGGTGTCCGCTGGATGCGGGTGGCGCAGGAACGGAGGAACGGTCATTGTGGAAGTCTTTGGGGAAGGCCTATGTCCAGCAGTGGACCTTCGGCTGATATGATGTTATGAAACTATAGTAATTATATATATATTAGCATTTTCGCACGGCTTCGCCCGCGTACTAAGCGTAATTTTTAAACGTCTACAAAAAAGAGGTTCACTGTTTGACCCGTATATATGTATGTAGGTTTGTATGTATGTTTGTCGACGATTATCTCACATTTGGCTGAACCGATTGAGATGCGGTTTCCAGAAAAGTAGTTGTTACATTCTGGGAGTTTCGGTATACGAAGTTTGGTGATTGTGATTCATTAAAAGGAGCATCCAAAAAGAAAATTTGGCCTCACTTCCATTCGCACTCCTTACTGTCAGTCCGTCTGTTACAACCGAGTTGCTTTTACTGGACCGATTGAATTGCAATTTGGCACAAACTATCAAGAATTCAGAGCGCTCGTGGCCCAGCGGCACCCGCCTACCGCGTGCGGTATGCGAGGTTAAGCAATGTGGGTGCAGGTCAGGTCTTGGATGGGTGACCGCTTTGAGTGGTTACTAACTGAGCGCTCTCGTGCTTTGAAAGGCACGTTAAGCCGTTGATCCCGGCTGCTGTCTACGACAGCAGTCGTTAAGACAAGTTAGAGGCCTTCGGGCGGCTTGAGAACTTCTAACAGTCAAGTTGCCCACTCACTTGATAAAGGGGGGTCGAAGTTGCACTACGTCCGTAGGGAGTACCCACCGTTACCCTACACGTAACCCCTGGGTGGTGCTAAAAGTGCAACAAAAACTGGCAACCGTACTTGTCTTCCCGAAGATCTCACGGTTCGTAAATAAATGCCATACGATTAAAAAAAATCTAAAGGTTGATTTAAATGGAAAAAATATCGAAACCTCTATGTCGTTTTTAAAAGCCAATCTATCCCACACGCCTAAATAATAACATTAAACTTTTTTTTACAATCCCTGGCATGCATGGAGTGCCAAATTTTACCTCAGATTCGTATTAAGAGACCTTTCGGACGCTCATATCTCGATTTTGAACGAAATCGGGACGAAAAAAAAAACAATATGGCCGCCACTTTCACAAAGTTTACCTCGGATTCATATTCAGAGACCTCTCGGACACTCAGATATCGATTTTACACGAAATCGGGACGGAAATGAAGAAAATCAATACGGCCGCCACTTTTTCCAAATTTTACCTCAAATTCGTATTACGAGACCTGTCGGACGCTCAGAAATCGATTTTGAACGAAATCGGGTTGGAAATGAAGAAAATCAATATGGCTGCCACTTTTTCCAAATTTTACCTCGGATTCGTATTAGGGGACCTCTCGGACGCTCAGATATTGATTTTGAACGAAATCGGGACGGAAATTAATAAAACCAATATGGCCGGTACTTTATTTAAAGTTTAGGTAGCTCGGATTCCTATTAAGAGTCCTCTCGGACGCTCAAATATCGATTTATGTCGAAATCGTATCGGACGGCACTGATTAATTCATTTACAATACATTGAATCAAAAAAGGTCGTATCTTCATAGGGAACTCACGGCACTTTATGCACCTTTAGACCTTATAAGGAACCTTATAAGGAACCTACATGACAAATTTGGTATCTCTTGAACCAGCAGTTTGGGCTGTGCGTTGATATGTCACTCGCTTACTCAGTCAGTTTCTTCGTGCAATTTGGCACCAACTTTTAAAACTTTTCATATCCGCAATATTAAATTTCAAAATTAATGCCATTTTTTAAATTACTGACCCAAACAACCATAAAAATGACACCCATATTAATATTTAGACATTCCAACCCCCTCGGACCCCAACAGATGGGATGGTATTTTTACGTCCTCCACGTGGGATTTTAAAATCATTGTTGTTTTCGTAATCAGCTACCCGATAAACCGTAGAAACAGCAGCCATATCGATTTTCATAATTTTTCACCACATTTCCCCCTTTTAGGGGTTGATTTCTCAAAAAACCTGAAACACATGTTTACTATTTATCGATAGAAATACTCCTGTGAAGTTTCGAATAAAATAATCCAACTAATCTTGATTCCCCGTACAAACTTCGGACCCCCATTTCACCCCCTTAGGGGTAGAATTAAAAAAAAATCCTTTCTTAATGCACCTCAAGACCTTATATGGAACCTGCATACTAAATTTGGAATCTCTAGAACCCGCAGTTTGGGCTGTGCGTTGATATGTCACTCACACAGTCAGTCAGTTATTTCTTAAAATTTGGCACAAACTTTCAAAAGTTTTCATGTCCACAATATTTAATTTCAAAATTGATGCCATTTTCGTAATTTACGTCCCAAAAAAATTATAAACTTTATTAGATTCGAGTTTCGAGTAAATTCATTTTTATTAAATAAATGATTTGTTTGTTTATTTTCTCTCTCTCAACTTTTTGATTTATTTTCTTTCCCTATAAAAGGAACCCTATCATTTAGATCTGAGAAACTTTAATAAAAGCTTTAGAACTTCAGTAGGTATTAGCAACTTGTGGAAAATCCTGGTTCTCAGATTTTCTGGTAAAGTAAGTATAAAGCTTTAGGTATACTTTAGGAACTTTAGGGAAATTTTAGTTGGGCTTTCTTTGGATAGACTTTCCTTGATTTTCCATAAGTTTTCTTTAATTTACTCCCCTTAGGGGTTGTTACACATGGACTTACTGTTTTGAAATAACTTAACTCAATCCGCCTTCTCTAATTATCTATACTCTGGAAACGTTTGTACTAGGTATATTACAATATTCATTGAATTAAATAAAGGTAGATATATATTTTTTTTTCATTTTACAAATGCATACCTACGAATTAAATCACTCCGAAGCGACAACTTTTTGATATTAAGAGCACCTATGATAACAATTCAGTATTATTTTGTTATGTTTGTCGCACCATAAAAACAAGAAGAACAGTACAAACAACGATAGGTACTTTTTCCCGTGTCTCGTTTACAACCATCTTTATCAAACGGATCTTCACCTACCTACCGGGTAATTTTGTATCTTTGAAAACGACTATGGTTGTCTTTGGATGACATTTTGTGAAAAAATGTGACTCATCGTGGCGATAGGAATTTAGCTGCCATTGATCTATATCTGACATGCATATACTGACTACCCTGCTCCTGATGAAAGCAAACCATAATTATCAATTAGCGCAATACTCATCCAAAAATGGTAAAAAATTAATTTCTTAATTCTCTTAGGCATGCTTCACTTTAACTGTTTTCTTGATATGCAAGGTAACAACGCAACGTTCGAGCGTACGTAACAAGGTAGATCTAAATGTAAATTTAACTATCGTACGTTCGATAAGTTACTTAATTACAATTACCGTACAAATCGAGCTTTCTTGGAACACCTAGCTACCTGCGGTCGGTGAAGACCCGACTTATTAATAATTCGTCACGTAGTGATGGGGAAGAAATTTTCTTTCCCGTTCCAGACTTTATTATTTCCGATATAATTATGTTGATTTACATTGTTTTCTTGGGTTTCGAGATTGTATGTCCTGTTTTTCTCTTTAACTTTCTTAATTAAAATATACCATGAACTTTTATACTTACTTCCTATTATTTTTTACATTACATAACTTTAAAGTGCGAATCATCATTTTTTCAATTTAATAGTAAAACTCTTGGCGGTGTAGCCGATAAAGTATGCAGTTCAGGAAAGTGGAGATGGACTCAAATCTAAAGAAGAAGAATCAAAAATAAAGGTGGCAAGAAACAACTTATTTAGAAAGGTTGGTCCAATGTGGCCAATATTTTTGTGACGTGCTCCGCCGTTCACCCGTATTCTTTTATGGTCGAGCAGTTACGAAAAACTTTCTTCTTATGAACGCTGACTCGCTATTGGCTGCGAAATCACTTCACTGCTCGTAAAGTCATCCATGATGTATGAAGTTTGGTACTAGCGTTCACGTGCGCTGATGATTTGTTTTACATGAGTTAACAGTTTGAGGAGATCGGAGAAACACGTCGTTTAGCTATCGCGTATCGTCAAAAGTGTCTTTTGTAATATTAAATCCCTATAAGATAGTATTAAACCCGACACGCGACATGCGCCTAAATGTATGCATTAATGTCACGAAAAGAGGACTTGAAGTTACCTGTTTATGGCTCCCTAGAAGTAATGTATGGAGAATGTATGAAACTAACATTATTGTACGCTGCTCTAACTTTTTAAATTTGCTTACTTAAATCAATTGATAAATATTACATATAGGTATAATAAAGGAAATATTACATAGAGCCAACCGCCACGATTTTGTATAGTTATTTTTAATTTGGTATGTAAATTGGTATTTTTTTAGTTTTTTCCGGTTTTTATTATCGTTCTTGTATTTTTGTATTTTGTTGTTTTTTTTCGAATTTTTCGACTATTTATGTATTTTTTTAGTTTTTTTGTGTTATTTTGTAGCGTTTTCTGTGATTTTTTTTATATTTTTGGACTTTTTAAAAGTTTATTCGTATTTTTTTGTACTTTTCGACATTTTTTTTGTTTTTCCATGTTGTTTGGTATTTTTTTTAGCATTTGTTTTTGGTATTTTTTAGTTCTTTCGTGTTGTTTTTAATGGTGCTTGTATTTTGTAGCATTATTCGTGTTTTTATTTAAGTTCCGTTATTTGTCGTGATGCTTTGCTATTTTTGGACGTTTTGTATTTTTTAGTTTTTTTTACATTGTAGTTTTTTTATTGTTTTGTTTTTTCTAACATGTTTGAGAAAAGTACTATACAATCCTGGGCCGGAAGAGGGATTGCAGGACTCGTTTATCCCAAACTCGTCGGGCAATCCCTTACTTCACGGCCTCTTCAGTAATGTACTATTTGTTGTACAACGATCCTTTAAGCTCGCTAAGATTGTTAAGTTTGTCATCCACGTCGTACAAATTATGAATTATGATGAACTGACTCTAAAAAGGCTGAAACAGTACGCGTGTGGCCGGGAGCTGTTTCAGAAATCAGGGTGCCGATGTTGTTATTACACCTAAATGTGGTATCGGTACTACACCAATAACATCACAAATTTGCTACAGCAATTTTCATGGCAACGAAAATAATACGGTGAAATGGTCACTTTTTACATGTGCAGATAGCAAGTCGAAGTGTTTGGGTTATTGAACATTATCGAGTATTAAATTAATGTCAATCAAGACTCTATTATTTTCAATTGCAATGAAATAGGTATATAAATATAGAAATTTTGTAAGGATGAAAGAATTGTACATATAAAGGAGGGTGGGCTAATTGGCCTATTGACCAATAAGGACAAGCGATATGTCACTGGATAGCTTATTCTAACTTCTGAAACTTTTACTATGGCAGGTAATCCCAAATCTTTGTGTGAAAAAAGTTATCGCTACATAAAAATAGTTTAATGAGTTGAAACGTTACTATGTAACTTTTTTGATACTTAGTTCCTATATCGCTTTAGACTATGAAGGTTTTCTTATTGTCGATGATTTTGTGTCATGTTTTTGTTTTTTATGCCTTTTCATTTCATTTCATTTCATTTATTGCACAGTATTGAACATAATAATTACATAGTAAGATGTTACAGTAGGGTTAGTCGATTCATGACACCCTGTTAGGGCACACAATAATTGTTACATCTAACTTAACATCTAATATTTATTAAAACATTTGTCGTCATTAATTATTGTGTAGGATAAAAAATAAAAACCGAACAGTAATAATAACATTGTAGAATAAATAAGATAAACAATAAAAGAATATAACGTTCCATTATTACATTAAAATTTATCATTTATGAATAGAAGATTTTACATGAAATAATTTAAAATTAAATTTAAATGTCACAGCCAATTAAGAGTATTGAAAATTTTTACTTTTTATTATTTGTGTTACTGTACTCCGCCAGCCTTTCATCATTTAAAAACTCCTCAATTGAGTAATAGCATTTATTAATTAATATGTTTTTAAGTCTATTTTTAAATAATTTGTCACTTGGTTCTAGTTTGATACTGTCCGGAATTTGATTGTAAATTGAAATATATTGTGGCCCATTTTTTAAGATTGCTAATTTGGATTTTGGTAGAAGTAATTTGTTTTTATATTGGGCTCTAGTTTTGTATGTTTCCGGTTTTATCGGGAATAAGTCTGGGTGTTTTCGAACAAACAGGGCTGCTTCCATTATAAATATTGAGGGTAGTGTTAACAGCTTAAGTTTAGTAAAATGTGGGCGGCAGCTATTAGGAATGCGGATGTTAGCTAATATGCGGATACATTTCTTTTGCATGATGAAAAGCTGGTAGGCGTCCACATCATATGTTTTTGATGTGTCATTCTGGTTCTGCTATTCAAATGGATTTTGTAGTTTTCCGTCTTTGCAAATATTCTGGTTTTCTTATCGGTTTCTGCAAACGGTCGCGGGGTACTTTCTTGCGACTTCTTGACCTTTGGCTTTGTTATCGGACTCCGTGATCTAATGCAAAATCGACTTCATATTAATTGATCATGGATGAACGACATAATAACTGCGTCATGCGCCGGCGTGGTATGCACAACAGAAGATATCAGCGACACATTTTGACTGCGAATATTGTGCAAGATCAACCCAAAGTTGCAGAGTATATACGAGAAAATGCACAGTTAGAGGTTTGAGTTGTTTTCCTATTCAGGGTCGCTCGACTAAAGAGAGCGACTTTACAATTAACTGAATGTATTTTTTCAGATCGTTTTTAACCGTACGCGTATGGTATGTCACCGATGTTGGCAAAGAACTCAAAATGCGGTTAGAATACCTGTACAAAACGCAGCTGCGTTCCTTGAAGTCCCCGATTATAAGAGAACACCGCAGCAAGATGTATTTATAATTATTGCCCCAATCGGGCCAATTCACGTATACCGGAAACAATAAAGGTTTATTTGCTAAGTGAACATAAACTATATGTTCCGAATAATGCTCGTGCATGTGAAGAGCATCTCTTAGCTAATGCGTGGAATGAAAGAATATTACACACAATTCTCCCTTTTTTGCTTGAAAGTCATAGACAACCGCGGTTGGCATTAGGCATTTACCTCACAAAACTACGAACGGGAGAGTCGAATGTGCGATTAGCTAGTCAATTTAACACGTCTCGCAGAACAATCCAACCTATGATAAAGATAGTGAGAGACTGTTAAACAAGAGAATTCGTTCCTCGGCACTTAGGCTTTGACCACATTCAGTGAAATGATGTTTTACATAGAAACCTATCGATACCAAACGGTATTTTTTTTTATTAAAAATGGGATTGCTCTTGGCCAGCATCTAGCCAGGGGGCAAAGATGAGGCCGACGATGAAGCGAGCTCACCCAGAAGATGCCTAGTCACTCGTGCCTTAAAAAGGTCCAGGTATTGTAATATATGTAGAAATGTAGGTAGGCCTAAAAATAGGACTTTTATCATCCACCGTCACTCTTACAATAAACAGTCTTGCATTGAACGCCATTGTGTTTTATTAAATACATTCCAACTGGCGACGAAACGGTGAATTATTGTCGATATCAGCCAATATGCCTTACGGGAAGTTACACGAATTCGACCTACACGGTCGAGGGAATTGGGAGGCATACGTTCGGCTCGTCGAACAGTTCATTTTGCTCAACGAGATTAAAGACGAGCTGCGCCTTGCCACGTTAGTGACTCATGTCGGCGCGGCTACCTACGAGTTAATGTGCGATTTGTGTGCACCTGACCATCCAGAAAAGAAGGAGTTTAATGTGTTAGTCGACCTAGTCAAAACTCACCTCAATCCGAAAAGGTCAGAAATAGCCGAGGGACATATTTTTCGACAGCGGCGACAAGCAGCAGGCGAAACAATTGGAATTTTCCTTCAAAATTTAAAGCATCTCGCAACGTACTGTAATTTCGGTTCACATCTGGAGGAAAACCTCCGTGACCAATTTGTTTCGGGCCTTAGAAGTGAGGAAATGAGGTCGTGCTTGTTCGCGGAACCCACGTTGGACTACAAAAAGGCGGTGGAGCTGGCGCTAGCTTTGGAAGCCGCTGAGCGGCACGCGGAGACGGCGGGAGTCGGCAGCGTTAGCGGGGCGCCAGCGGCAGGACTCGGGCAGGGCGCGGCCGGCCGGCTTGCTGGCGCTGTGGCCGGGAAGGCCACGGGCCTAACAAGTCGTACACTTGCAACCAGTGCAACGACAAGGGACACTTGTCTACGGTGTGTAAGAAAAGTGGTAAAAGTGGTAGTGCCGGCAGGTCCAAGTATCAGAATTACATGGAAGCCGATAATTCTGATAGCGACGCGAGTGATGGTATGTACAATTTTCTATCGGGGAAAAGCAAATTTATAGATGGACCTTACTATTGCGAGCTTAAGGTTGAAAATTGTAATGTTTTATTTGAAATTGATACGGGCAGCAGAATATCGGCGGTGTCGAAGCAATTTTATAATACACATTTATCTCATTTGAGTTTACAGAAAGATGACATTAAATTACAGTCATACACGGGGGAAGCTATAATTCCATTGGGGGCATCAACGTGCGAGTAACCAGCGGGTGCGAGTCAGCTGACTTACCGCTATTCGTTATCAAGAACGGTGGGCCGCCTCTGTTAGGGCGACTGTGGTTGCGCAAATTAAATCTTAGTTCAATCAAACTAAACAAAATTACGGATAGTGTTAATCCGACAGTGCTCCAATTGAAAAATGAATTCCCGGAAGTCTTTGATGACTCATTAGGTACTTTTAAAACAAAAATTAAATTAAATTTGAAAGACAATTCTCCGATCTTTTGCAAAGCCCGACCTTTACCTTTGGCGCTGCGGATGCCAGTCGAACGCGAGCTTGAAAAGTTGCAATCAGAACAGGTCATCTACAAAGTTGAGACCTCAGAGTACGGGACACCCATAGTACCCGTTATCAAGCGCGATGGCTCGATACGCATTTGCGGCGACTACAAGGTCACGGTAAATAAGTGTTTAAAAGAATTTCATTACCCGTTACCTCGCATTGAACAGCTGTTCGCTGCTTTAAGTGGCGGTGAACAATTCACTAAATTGGATCTAAAAAATGCGTATTTACAACTCGTTCTCGATGACGCCTCACAACCTCCAACTGCGATAACTACCCATGTGGGTACTTTTGTATACCGTCGTGCCCCGTTTGGAATAAAATGTTTGGCTGAAATCTTTCAAAAACTTATTGGGGAGACACTGAGCGGCTTAGAGGGGGTCGTGGCTTTCATCGATGACATTTGTGTCACTGGTAGAAATAAAGACCATCACATGAAAAATTTGAAAGCTGTTTTGACTCGATTAAGGCAGGCAGGTTTACGCATAAAATTTGAAAAATGTGAGTTCTTCAAAGATGAGGTGTGTTATCTAGGTTATAGGATAAATAAAAATGGTTTGCATACGGACAGAGATAAAATTGCTGCGATTGAAAATTTGCCCGTGCCACAAAATGTGTCACAGCTCAGAGCCGCTTTGGGTCTTGTTAATTATTATTCACGCTTTATACCCAATATTAGTACCATTTTACAACCACTATATGCACTCCTAGCAAAGGGTACCCGCTGGCAGTGGACACATTTATGTGATCAATCTTTTAAACAGGTTAAAGATGAGTTGCTGAATAGCCCAGCGCTGGCACATTATGAGCCCTTATTGCCGCTGGGCTTATGCGTGGACAGCAGCGCATACGGCCTGGGAGCGGTGCTGGCTCAGCGCTATCCGGACGGGACCGAGCGCCTCGTGTGCTGCGCTTCGCGCATGCTCAGCGAGACAGAGTGCCGCTACAGCCAGATCGACAAGGAGGCACTGGCCATCGTCTACGGGGTCAACAAGCACCATCAATACCTATTCGGTCGTAAGTTTACTCTTCGTAGCGATCACAAAGCGCTCACTTATATTTTTAGTCCAAAACACGGCATACCTCAAACAGCCGCAAGCCGTTTACAAAGGTGCGCAGTGCGACTGGCAGCGTACGACTTCGAAATAGAATTCGTATCGACGGCTAAAAACGGCAATGCGGACTGTCTCTCCCGCTTGCCGCTCCCAGTAGAGTCGAGGAAAAATGACGTGGACGACGCGGCATATCTACGTTTTGTAGAAGAAACCTTCCCCCTAAGCCACAGAAACGTGGCGAGGGAAAAAAAAAAGATGTAACGCTATGCAAGATATAAGATAAGGGTACATCATGAGCGGGTGGCCTTTGGAAACGGAAATTGAAAATGAAAAACCGTATTTCCATCGCAAGGACACGCTGCACATTGATCATGAGTGCATAGTGTGGGGTATCGAGTAGTGGTTCCTAGCAGCCCGCGGACACAGGTAGTCGAGGAGGTACATGCGGGGCACGTGGGCATGGTGCGCATGAAACAGATTGCGCGCTGCTACGTGTGGTGGCCCGGGCTAGATGCTGACCTGGAACAGCGCGCGCGTTCTTGCGACGCCTGCCGCGCCCAGCTGGACGCACCGCCGCGGGCCGTCCCGGCCCCTTACGCCTGGCCTGCAGAGCCCTGGCTGAGGCTTCATGCCGACTTTTTACATCATAATGGTCGGACATATATTTATTCGTTATTGATGCACACTCGAAGTGGATCGAGGTGTTTCCAATGACGAGTGGAACGTCAGCCGTAGCAGTGACGAATAAACTACGACAGTGTTTCGCGAGGTTTGGACTACCCATACAATTGGTAACAGACGGCGGTCCCCCCTTTACCTCTCACGAATTTGAGACGTTCTTGCAAAAAAATGGCGTATTTCACAGGGTCACGGCTCCATATCATCCATCGAGCAATGGAGCCGCAGAAAACGCAGTTAAGACTGTGAAAAAGGTACCTAAAATGGCCTCATCCGAAGGTGAGGACACGGAGACCGCTCTTTTTAAGTTTTTACTGCAGCATCGCAACAGTCCTCATAGCAGCACGGGCCGCGAGCCGGCCGTGGCGATGCTGGGGCGGCGGCTGCGCACGCGCCTTGACCTGCTGCGCGGCGGCAGTGCCGCGCCCGCCAACCGCATGCAAGCGGCGCAGAGCGCGCAGCTGCGGAACGCGGGTGGCGCTACGCGCGAGCTACACCAAGGGGACCAGGTGCTCGTAATAAACTACTCTAAATATGGTCCCAAATGGACGGAGGGCTCAGTTATACAACGCACTGGTGCCGTCACGTATAATGTAAAGGTTGGGGAACAGGGCGCGAACAGACACATTGACCAACTTTTAAAGAAAAAACTGGTACGCTATTCCCTACCCAGTAACAACTCAACGTCAGAACCCGACAATCCGGTACCTTCGGCGCCGGAATATAATTCAAACGTTCCCAGACCCAAATCCCCAGAATTCTGTGATACAGAGACATCATTTGAAGATAATGGGGCTGGCAGTGATGACTCACCGCCCGCGCTGAGCCCGCCGGGCTGCGAGCCGGCAGCGGCACCCGCGAGCCCGTTCCAGGCGAGGGCACAGAGTCTGCGTCCGCGCATTAAACTTTGATGTTTATATACTATCTCTGTCCGTAGGTTTACCTCCGAATATTCCATACATTGCGCTATGTAATTTACAATCACTCTAGAACAAGAGTTATAACTATAATAAGTATTCTTAGTAGTAAGTAATAGTTGTATTTTGTAAAGCATACTTATAACGCAGATGCCTGTTTTTTTTTGTTATCAAATAAATAAGGATAAGTCATTTTTTTTTCTATGTAACAAATATAAAAATGCATTGTTATAATAGGCAAACAGCTTAGTCGGTTTGTGAACATTATATACATTCTGTTTGATATGTTTTTATTAAATTGTTAATAGCAACACAAAGCAAACAAATTAGCCTAAATGTAAAACAGTAGCTAACGTATGTAACGTAGTGTTCTTGTTACAAACTTGTATTTGGACTTATTAGTATAAATACATATCGATCACTGGAATTTGCACTTTATGACCATTGCTAAAGATCTTCTTTCGCATGAAAATATCTTTTATTTACATACTGTTTCTTTTTTTTTAATTTTCTTTTTGCTAGGTAACGTTGTTTTTCCCGAGGGGAGAAATGTAATATATGTAGAAATGTAGGTAGGCCTAAAAATAGGACTTTTATCATCCACCGTCACTCTTACAATAAACAGTCTTGCATTGAACGCCATTGTGTTTTATTAAATACATTCCAGGTATTTTTCGCATTCAAGAGAATACTAAGACTATTATTATTTGCGATGGAACATATGCATACATATATTCAGAAAAGCTTCAATATTACTGCACTATTCGCACTATTGGAAGTTGTGCACATGTAGTATCTATAGTTTGGTACCTTGGTGCAGGAAGACACGAAGTATTTATTCCTCCAGCTGAGCACTTAAAACAGCTAATAATTGATGAACCTTTTGCTTGAAAAATAGTAGTTTTTGTTTGATGGTATATCGATATTTAGTGGTTTTCTCATGTGTATTTATATGATAACACGTTTAAAAACTAAAACCCTATAACAGTAAAAAAAAAAAATTAATGGTTTTTTTTTTTGCCATATCTTGTTTCACACAGGGATTTAATATTTTCCGCCGTACAAAAAGTTGTAGAATGTGAAAAAAACCTTTCAAATGATGTATCGCTTGTCACTATTGGTTTTTAGGCCAGTGTCCATACAAAACTTACTTAGGTCTCACCGGAAGATCAGCGCCGGCTCCCTGAGTCGGCAGTTATGCTGAGGCGAGACCCTTTCGTGACGAATTACGTTTTTATTTTATTTTTTGTATACTAATTATTTTTGGTCACGAATAAATATTTTTCTTCTTCTTCTTCTTAAAACTGCCCATCCTTCTTTATACACAAATCATATTAATTCCCGCAGCCAGATAAAGCTCCGTCCGATGGCTGTTGTCCATACAACTAACTACTCATATATTTTTATATACTAAGTTAGTCGTTGTTCTCATCTTGAGAATAATATTTACAGTAAAATTAAAACAGTAAGCTAACTTTGTACATATGGTCTTTTCCATGTATATTTTCATATCATCATCATCATCATATATTTAAGAGTGTAGCTCTTGTAGGTGGAGTAATCGCCATTCTGTTCGTTTCTCAGCCAATGCTTTGAGCTTCTAACACGACATTACATTGACTTTATCTTTGGCTTGATCCATAAACGCACCTTTCGGTCTTCCCCTGCCTCTGCTCCCCTCTATCTTTCCTTCGATTATGGTTTTTATGTATTTATCATGTCGTATCAGTTGCCCCAACATATTTCCTCTTCTGTCCTCAATCGTCTTCAAAAGCAGTCTCTTCTCTCCTACCAAATCCAAAACCTCTTCATTTGTTTTCCTTTCTGTCCAGCTTATGGCTTCCATTCGCCACCAGCACCACATTTCGACGGCACTTAATCTCTCTCTATCTCCACAAGTCATAAAATGTTATATTCAAAAGTTTGATGTCCATATGTTCAAGTACTCTACCACAGAATAAGTAATAGTACAAGTACAGAAGTTTCTCTGTTAACAAATCCCCCGTTTAGGTATGCCAAACGTGCCAGAACGTGGCCATCTCTTTCTATCGCACGCAACGCGCTCTTTCGAGGCCCCGTCCTCAGCGCTAGGGTTACCACTAGCGAGAACCTATTTTAATATATGTTCTTTATTATTATTAGTGTTGTTTACAATACTCGTACAATTACGAATAGTACTTTTAATGTTCCGTAGCCAAAATGGTGAAAACGGAACCAGTCCGTCCGTCTTTTCGTCTGTTTGTGATAGCCGATGTACTTACTCGGAGACTACAAGCACTACAAAAACAATTAAAACATTGACGACCTGTTTAGCCTAGTTGGTAGTGACTCTGCCTCCGAAGCTAGAGTTCCCGGGTTCGAATCCCGGCCAGGGCATTTATTTGTGCATTTTTCACGGATATTTGTTTTTGGGTCTTGGATGTTTTCTATGTATATAAGTATGTATTTATCTATATAAGTATGTATATCGTCGTCTAGTACCCATAGTACAAGCTTTGCTTAGTTTGGGACTAGGTCGATTTGTGTAAGATTGTCCCCCAATATTATTATTATTATTATTTAGCAGGAAGGTGTGTTCTACTCGTATGAACAGCTACGTAAAAGTGATGTTAAATGACGCAAAAATATTAAAGTAGGGGGAGGGGGCACTCCATACATGTAACCAGGGGATACAAAAATTTATATAATTTTTAAAGGCTTTAAAAAATAAGTTTTTTAGAACTAATGTTTTCATTTTAGTTTTCTTTTATGTCAACCGTTGGTGAATACCAAACTCAATTTAAGATAAATACTGACAGTTTTGAATTTCCCTAGATGCGGGTGTGTTTTTTTATTATTAATAATTTTTAAGAAAAAAAAACCGACTTCAATGGGGGAGGCCGGTAAAAGATTATTATACTTAGATGGAGCACTCTTAGATTCCATACAATAAAATAAAAATGGCTATTAATATGTTTATAATGGTAGACGACTAAGTACCCTCAATTCCTCATTGAATCATGGAAAAACCTTGCTTGCTTGACAAACAAAACCAAGAGAACAAATCGCCAAACATGAACTACGCGTCGTTGAAGAGTTCCGTTCTGATCATCATCAGCAGTTCCACTTCATCAAATGTCATTTTTATGAATGAAAATGCTTGATTAGTTCATGAAAATACTAAAATCACTATTTGTGTGCCTTTCACACTTGAGGAGTTCCCTCGATTCCTAATGGATCCCATCATCAGAACTCGAGCATGACAAAAATCAATTGTGAAAATAGAACTTGCTTAACAAACACAGCTAGAAGGACAAATCGCCAAACGTGAACTTTTCATCGTTGAAGAGTTTCTGTTCTGATCATCATCAGCAGTTCCACTTCATCAAATGTCACATTTTTGTATGATAATGCTCGATTTGTTGATAAAAACACAAAAATCACTATATGTTTGCCTTTAAGATTTGAGGAGTTCCCTCAATTCCTCATGGATCCCATCATCAGAAATCGAGCATGACAAAAATTAATCGTGAAGATAGAACTTGCTTAACAAACACAGCTAGGAGGACAAATAGCCAAACGTGAACTTTTCGTAGTTGAAGAGTTCTGTTCTCATCATCATCAGCAGTTCCACTTCATCAAATGTCACATTTTTGGACGAAAATGCTCGATTTGTTGATAAAAACACAAAAATCACTATATGTTTGCCTTTAAGATTTGAGGAGTTCCCTCAATTTCTCATGGATTCCATCATCAAAACTGCGTTTTGACAAAAACGGGACCAACTTGGATATATATACTTACAATCAAAAAAAGAATTTTTCAAATCGGTTAAGAAATGACGGAGTTATGGAGTAACAAATATATATAAAAAAAAAAAACACAACCGAATTGATAACCTCCTCTTTTGAAATCTTGAAGTCGGTTAAAAATGTGATTGCTCTTGGCTAGCATCTAGCCAGGGGGCAAAGATGACGCCGACGATGAAGCGAGCTCACCCAGAAGATGCCTATTCACTCGTGCCTTAAAAAGGTCCAAGTTATATGAACTCGGAAATACTTAACAGACGCCGGCAGAGAATTCCAAACCTTAGAAGTGCGCATTATTAAGGATGATGTATAGCCCTTGGTTCGAATTAGAGGAATTTCGACCAGGTAAGCATGGTAGCCAGCCGTACGTCTGGATGTCCGATGGAAGAAGGGGGAAGGCGGTATCAGCTCATGGAGCTCCTGAGCACACTCACCGAACACTCAGATTGTACAATCTGTAGAAGACGCACAGACATGCTACTTTGCGTCTATGTGCTAGGCTCTGCAGCTTATTTCCCACTACCGTACTGCCATCAATGAGCCTCCTGGCTCTGCGGTCCACCGAGTCGAGTGCGGCAAGTTGATACTTAGCCGAGCCATCCCAAAGGTGACTACTACAGTACTCCATGCAAGATCGGACTTGGGTTTTGTATAAAGAGAGAAGCTGCCCAGGATATTAACAACAGACAGCATTATGAACGGCCCGTGTTCCTATTGCTTTTACTCATGATTTTTTACTAGCACAATAAACTTGTTGTAATCCCCTACAAGACGAGACAAAGCCTTGTTGAACAGCACGCTACAGGAAAAATGATTTTGTAGCTGAAAGAAAATAAATATATTTATGTGTCACATAATTCTAACTATTCCACACGTAAATTAATATGACACATAAATTAAATTCAAAGGGAAGATCATGGATCAGATTTAATTGAACGTCAAACTGAGAATCTTTGTTTTCGCTCATGCATTTAATGGGTTCGAATTGACTGTGAGCTATCGATACAATTAATATCTATTCAACTCACTGCAAATGATACGTATCGATAGTCGCTCGGTTCCGCCATTAACATTCTCATCAAGGTTTTTCAGGTTCTAATTTATTTGTGAAAAAAGTGACTGACGTACAATTAAGGTTATTTTGTTTTGATATAAATACTTACTATATGCCAAACAGGCTAGGCTGCTAAGTGTAAAGTTTATGTGAATGAATTGTTTCAGAGGCGAGCGCTCTCCACGTTCACTCTCCCCGCCCACTCATTGAATGAATAAATTTATATCTCTTGGACTCGGTTTCTTGCTCGCATAAAGTTCTTACAATATTGTTACCTACGCAAGTTAAGGAGGAAAAAGAAACTGTGAAGGCTTAAACTAGTAACTGACTTCTTTCCATTTTTCAATTTAACAACAGTAAGCTAAACGAGGTAGGTCCAACTTCGAGTAAGAGGTTAATTGTCGAATCTGACTCGACTGGGCAGCGTTTGGGAAACTACGCCACATCTTTTCGTCCAATAATCCAAGGCGAAAATCTTTTATCAGTGTGTGTTGCCAGTGATGACATATGGCACTGGAACCATCACTCACTTACTATGGGCCCCATAAGAAGGCTCAATCTCACCCAAAGAGCCACGGAGAGGGCAATGCTGGAAATATCTCTGCGTGGTCGTATCAGAATTGAGGCCATCCATAGTAGAACTAAAGTAAATGATATAATGTATAGCCCTGCGAATCGGTAAACTTAAGAGTAGTCTCTTCTTCGGTGGCAGTGGGCGGAGCACATTGCACGTAGAATCGATGGCCGTTGGGGCGGAAAGGTTTTCGCGTGGCGACCACGTAGTGGTAGGCGCCAGCATGGGTAGGCCCCAAGGTAGACCTGATGACCTGGTAAAGGCTGCAGGAATGAACAGGATCGTGACACAGGCCTCTCGCCTATGCCCAGCAGTGGACGTCCTTCGGCGGATATGATGATGATGAAGCTAAATCTAGAAGGAATTGAGAGAGAATGAGCATAATGCTTATTTTTTCAGTTTGTCTATTTATTCATAACTAAAGATGGTCATTTTGATGAAAATGTTAATAACATAAGCACCTATATGTTAAAAAGGCAACGTATTTTTTTTTTTTATATATTTAGGCTTGCACAAAATAGTAGTAAAAAGTGCTTCATAGTTGAATTATTTTACAAATTACTTAATCTTAAATTGTCTTTACGACTATGTACTAAAGTTTAGTATTGAGGTTGTATCTGCTTTTCCAAAGGAAAGGTATTCATTACTAAACTACAAGCATGGACTGACTAAGCGCCTATTTCACTTGATATTTTGATTAGTTCTGTTTTACATATATTAACTTCAGAATGGAAATTCTTGAGGGTTAACGTAACGTTTTTGAGCGTGTGTCCCATAAAAATGATAGATCTTCCGAATGTAAGTTGTATGCCACGTTATATAGCGGAAAACATTATTATCTAAGAAGCAGCATATTTTTTTTATTCTATGCTAGATGTTAACATAACATAGTATGAGAAAGTTGATTTGAGAATCTGAAACAATAACAAAATCAATTAGATTAATGCAACAAGATATGAATACTGACATTAGTGTCTATGTATATTTTAGAAATATGTTTATTGGTTAAAAATAACTACAGTGTCTTTCCGCATTATTCCCGCTCTCAAAACTTACGACCCAGAAACAAACTGGCTAGACCTAAATCAGTGTTAAAAATGATCCATACAAGCCCTTATGGCATGCAAATAAAAATTTATAATAAAATCCCCAATAATGTTAAAGACATTGACAATTATAAAATACTAGCTTTTGCCCGCGACTTCGTCCGCGTATAATTCTTTCTCGCCTTAGAATGATTTGTTTTCCCATACAGTCTTTCTCAAGCTCAGGTGGACACCAGGAACTTAGGGGTGACATGTTGGAGAAGGAAAGCCACGAATAGATCGGACTGGAGATATGTGCTTGACCAGGCTAGCCTAGGGCCCACTCGCGGCTATAACGCCTCAGATGATGATGATGATGATGATACAATCTTTCACCCTTCTTTACACCCCCTTAAGAAATGACTACAGTCAATATGACATTCCCTAGAAATCCTATTGTCAAAACGAATGATTAAGTGCTTATTTCAGAATATCAAATGTAGGGGAGATAGGGAAGTCGGGAGCATTGGGCAGTCGGGAGGTTTGGACACCACCTTTTAAGTCGGGTCGTATGGAAGCTATTTAATTTTGTATACTGTGGTAGTTTAGCTTACTAACTGGCAACATCACTCAGGCTAATGTCATCTGCCATTTTGATTAGTTGTCAGTGTCACATGCCGTCGACCGTTTCGTGCGTGCAAACGTAAATATTTTGATGTGATTTCGAAGGAAATAACAACGTGATCTGCGAAAAGCCGTAAGTTTTTGTATTGTCTTCTAGTTATGTGTTTACGAAAGCTAACATTAACGTATAAATTAAGGTAAAACATTAGTCTACAAAAAACATATTTGAATTTATATGTGAAATGAGGGGGTGGGGAGCATTGAGCACTACTAATTTTAAAGGGAGGTTTGGGCATGCCCAATGCAAGGCAATCGCTGTCAAAATTAGGTAAGTAAAAATTATTTCGACGCGTTTAAATTGCGTGTAAATATTGAATTTGAATACTAAATATTTTTGATGGGTTATTATTATTTGTGTTACTAATTACTTATATTATATTACTTTTTCCAGAAAAATTCCGTTTGAATTTGAAAAGAAAAATAATCGACGCGATTTTTTTTTAGTACTCATGGTTTGAAACAGTTGATCGTTTGTTGATTTTATTGCAAGTTTTTATGATTATCATCATCATCCTCCTAGCGTTATTCCCAGTACAGTTGCATCCTGAAGGATGCCTGGGGTCCGCTACCTATTATATTATTATACTAGCTTTTGCCCGCGACTTCGTCCGCGTATAAATCGTTCTCGCCTTAGAATGACTTGTTTTCCCATACAATCTTTCTCAAGCTCAGGTGGACACCAGGAACTTAGGGGTGACATGTTGGAGAAGGAAAGTCACGAATAGATCGGACTAGAGATATTTGCTTGACCAGGCTAGCCTAGGGCCCACCCGTGGCTATAACGCCTCAGATGATGATGATGATACAATCTATCACCCTTCTTTACACCCCGTTAAGAAATGATTTCAGTCAATATGACATTCCCTAGAAATTCTATGGTCAAAACGAATCATTAAGTGCTTATTTCGGAATATCAAATGTACCGATTCTAGACGAATGAATCTCGTCAAAAACATTACATGTACATTGTACAATGATAAAAGTCTCGCTACGCAGTTCTGCCGTAAAACGTTATTCCAAAAGAGCGAGTTCTTCATGTAAGTATGATGACCGAAGGCCGGAAGCAGAGCGGCAAGGCATGCGAGAATAATCACACAGAGCGGGCTTCTTGACCTGGAGGCCAAAAGAAATGAGCTATGTTCGGAAATCCAATTGACTAAACAAAAAATTAAAAAGACCGAATATGTACTCCACAATACTCAACTAACTTCTAATGTTTCACTGTTGCCGTGTGAATCCGGACATCTTCAACCTGGGCCACCTCAAGTTCTGGACACTACTTTGGTTCCGCAAGTTACTAATAAGGCTGCACCACCTGCAGCGCCCCGCAAACAGAAATCCAACAAACGCAACATTGCTACAACTACAAATCCCAAGACCGTAAATAATTCAACACCTGTAAATCCCGCCTTACTCTCTTCTACCATCCACTCAAGTATTGAAGCTCCGTCATCACCATCCGCAACGGATCTGAGCGGTATGGTTTTAAACAGGTCGGAACGTGATTTGAAACCAGTTGAAAATAAGCGAAAAAATAGGAAAAATAGGAAAGTAGTTCATGGCAACGGTGAACCCAGCGATATCCTGGAAGCTGCCAACAGATTTTCATATTTGCATGTCTGGGGCGCGCGACCCACAACAACCGAACAAAATGTTATAGACTACATGATGCAAAAAAAGTCTAACGACCTGTATGAAGTCACTAAAATTATACCGAAGTGGCCACAAGAATACGCTTCTTTTAAAGTGGGCGTGCCTATGGAAATGTCGGCTGAATGTATAAATCCAGAATTCTGGCCCAAAGGCTTCTCTGTCGATAAGTGGTTATTTCGATTGGAACGAGCCAGCCGTCAATCCACGCACGACGTCCCAAAAGAAAACTAAAACCTTTGAACTTGACATCTACTACCAAAATGTAAGATGGCTTAAATCAAAATTACTTGACTGGAGAACGAACTTACTGCTTACTGAGAATATATCTCTAGTAGCTGTGACTGAAACGAACCTGGATGATTCTGTAAATGATGCAGAATTATGCTGTGGAAATTGGAATGTACTACGACGCGATCGCGGTGGAGGCCGCGCGGGCGGCGGCGTTCTGCTGGCGACCAAACCGCCCGTCTGCCCCGAGCGCTTGCCGCAGTACGAAACACCGCACGGTGAAGATCTTTGGGCGAAGTTTAAAGTCAATGGTTACTGTTTCTATGTTTGTATTGTATATATCCCACCTAGAGTACCCGATGAAACGTATACGGAATGGTTCAATAGTGTAGAATATTTTTGTGAAAGAAATCCTAATTCTAAACTTCAAGTTTTAGGTGACTTAAATTTATATAGTGCTAGCGTTGATGTTTGTAACCTGTACAGTTGTTTTTTACCATTGTGTAATTTGTTAGATTATAACTGCGTGAACAACATGAATGATAGAATGCTCGATGTGGTGCTGACGAGTCCGGAGTTGGGTAGCGCGCTGCGCGTGCGCGGTGCGGCGCCGGGAGAGGAGCTCGTAAACATAGACCCCCACCACCCGCCGCTTCTTGTCCATGCCCAGTTTGATTTTTCTACCAAGGTGACCTTAGCACATCCATCTAACATCAACAACATAAGAGACTGGAATTTCCCGAAAGCTGACTTTTACAAATTATACTGTCTTATTAGTGACTACGATTGGAATAGTATATATAAACTTAAAAATGTAGACGAGGCCGTTTCTAAATTTAATGACGCAATATACAACTTTTTTGACGACTGCATTCCCAAAAAAATACGTAAACCGAAGTGTAGTCGGACATATCCTGTGCACTACACGAAAGCAATTATCCGTGACATAACAATTAAAGCTCGTTTACATAGGATTTGGAAACAGACTAAAAATGAAGACATCTATAATCAATTTAAAATTATGCGCACTAAAATCAAAGAAAATATCAAAAACGCCCATGACAACTATGTCAATAACGTCTCTCGCAACCTTACCACTGATCCTTCTCTATTCTGGCAATTCGTCAATAGCTTACGATGTCGAGGCGGAATCGAACCCGTTTTTGCCCTCGGGGAGACTGAATACCGTGGAGCGGAAGCGGCCTCTGCGTTTGCTACTCATTTTGAGTCCGTCTTCTTGCCAGAGTTGCCGAGTCTCGATCCCGAAAAAGCTAGCTCAGAAGATTCCGCTGGTGACAGACTTGTCGACATCCGGACAATCAGTCGTGACGCGGTGCGCCGCGCGGTTAAACGGCTCAAAGCAGGTACATCGGCAGGCCCCGACGACATTCCAGCCTTCGTTATTAAAGGGTGCATTGATAACCTGATTGTCCCGATCACCTTTATTTTCAATTTGGTACTAACTACTGGTGAATATCCTCACATATGGAAAATATCTCGCGTAACACCGATTCCTAAAAAAGGTTCCAAATTGAAAATAGAGAATTATCGACCGATTGCGATATTGTCTGCATTAGCTAAGGTTTTTGAGATGGTACTACATGAGTATCTGCTGCCACAATGCTTACCTCACCTTACCAGCTCCCAACATGCTTTCCTGCCCAAGAGATCGGTAGCTACTAATCTGGTTGAGTTGGTTGATGTAATCTCGAGGGAAATGGATGCTCGTAATCAGGTGGACATCGTGTATCTCGATTTTCAGAAGGCATTTGACCGAGTGGATAACGACATCTTACTAAAAAAACTTGCTAAAATGGGATTCGTTCCTCGCCTTTTAAAATTGTTTGCCAACTACCTCAGGGACAGAAAACAGTTTGTGAAGTATGGACCATACATATCTAAACCATACCATACACGTTCCGGCATAAGTCAGGGATCTAATTTAGGTCCATTTCTTTTTCTAGCCCTTATCAACGATCTCCCTGAGGTAGCCAACCACGCCACCCCTTTTCTTTTCGCAGACGACGTAAAACTTGTTATGCCCATCAGGTCCATTATGGACCACCAACTCTTACAAACGGACATTGACGCGGTGAATAGGTGGAGTGAGGAAAACAAGCTACTCTTTAATAAATGCAAATGCGATGTCATGACTTTTTCACGCTCTCCGTCGCCCCGTCACTTTGACTACCTTATAGCCGGGGAGCCATTGATCCGTGTAGATGAAGTTCGTGACCTGGGAGTCACTTTCGACGCTCGTCTTACATTTCGGACTCATGTTCGGAATGTCACAAAATGTGCCTATCAAAGGCTAGGTTTTGTGCTGCGTAACGCTGCCCCACTTTCCTCTACAGCAACGCGAGCATTTTACACCGCTCTAGTGAGAAGCATCGTCGAAACGAATGCAGTAGTGTGGAATCCACACGAGAGCAAATATACGCTTATGTTTGAACAAGTCCAAAAAAGGTTCTTGAGGCATCTTTATAAGAAGAACCACTTGTACTATCCGTTTTTGTACCCCACTCGCTTTCTGCAGGGTCACTTGGGGTTCGATTCTCTAGAAATGCGACGAAAACTAAGCCTACTCAGTTTCATCTTGAATGTCCTGAGAAATAAAATTGACAGTGTGAATTTGGTGGAAAAAATGCTTAATTTCAATGTGCCGAACGATTATCGCAACAAGCGCCTGAGAGTGCCTCTCTTAGCAACCGTGGCCTCACGCACGAACCTGTACCGACACTCGCCCATTCCTCGCGCTACTGCTCTTCTCAACGCTGTGCTCGCAGCATCACCGCAGTGTGATGTGTTTGTGACAGGGATAGCGCGACTGATGACTGAATGGAAAAGAGTGTTAGAGAGACGTATGGATGTTAATTAGTATACCTTAGTTTAGTACCAATTTAGCATAATATGAATCGCTGTAACGTATTGGTTGAAACTGTCATGTTACACAACTTTATGGTTCAATAAATTATTATTATTATTATTATTCTCAAGGATAATGGCCGAAGGCATGAAGCGGAGAGAAGAGACGCGCGAGGCTGAAAGCCGAGCCTCCCAACAGAATAGATTCTTCATGTAAGGTTGATGACTGGAAAGCCGAAGGAGAGTGGCAAAGCATGCGAGGCCGAAGGCCGAGCTATGTCGTCGCCGAAGATCCAGTTGCCATATTAATGAGGGTAAATTATACTCCATTCGTTCGTTTTCACGTGATGCCTAGACATATAAACAGACAGACAAACAGACACAAATTCTTAAAACTGTTGAAACGATTTCTGTTATCGATTCTAAGTATCCCTAGCCAACTTTTTATCGAATATCTTCCAATTACAGACTTTCGACCCTCTTCTAAGTGTACATCTAAGATGCTCCAACTGTCTATGCTGACGATTGGGCTGCCCAGCTCAAGTGATCTCTTATATCAAACAGTTTTTATGGTGTGAAGGGTCAACAATTACGTAAAAAAATACACATGATAAAACTAAATGGTACACCGACGATACAAAGTGTGCATTGAAACAGCTGTTTTGTATTTAAGCATATGAATAAAAACAATGCCAAAGTATCGCAAATGAATTTTGACGTACACGCAAAGTAGAACTTATTGCGAAAAGGTTGTGCTCAAAAATAGCGTCAACAATCAGAAGGAATTATGATACTTCGGTTTTGACATAATGAATCGTCAACTTGTTTACAATTCTGCTATGCTTTATGTTAAATTTCTTGACACGCTATTATACTCACAATTGGCTGAAACTTAAATCGTAGAATGGCGTATGAGGATTAAACCACCCCGTTTCATAGACCTTACTTGCATCCCCGATCCTACTCGAGAACCTTTCCTCCCCAACGGCCAACGGTTCTACGTGCAATATGCCCCGCCCACTGCCACTTAAGTTTAGCGTTTCGGAGGGCTATGTAGGTTACTTTGGATCTACTGCGGATGGCCTCATTTCTGATACGATCACGCAAAGATACTCCCAGCATAGCCATCTCCATTGCTCTTTGGGTGACTTTGAGCCTTCTTATGAGGCCCATAGTAAGCGACCACGTTTCAGTGCCATATGTCATCACTGGCAACACACACTGGTCAAAGACCCTCGTCTTGAGACACCGCGGATTATTGGACGAAAAGATGTGCCGTAGCTTCCCGAACGCTGCCCAGCCGAGTTGGATTCGACAATTACCCCTTTCTCGAAGTTGGACCTACCTAACTGAACGGTCTGTCCTAGGTATAATATATAATCATCTACAACTTCAATTAAAAGTGTCCGATTGTAACGGGAGTTGGTGCTACGTGCTCGTGCTTTCAAAACGAATGATTAAGCTTATGTCAGAATATCAAATGATTTTGAAAGAAATTATAAACGAATAAAGCCCGTAAAATATTACATGTACAATGATAAAAGTCTCGCTACGCAGTTCTTCCGTAAAACGTCCTAACAGAGCGGGTTCTTCATGTAATGTTCTCATGGCCGAAAGGCAGAAGCAGAGTGGGAAAACATGCAATTGATGACTAACGGGCCGAAATGGAGTGGCAAGGCATGCGAGGCCGAAGGCCGAGCATTCAAACAGAGCGGGATCCTTATATAAGGCTGAAGGCCCGGAGCCGTGTGACACGCACGCGAGGCCCAAGGCCGAGCGTCCCAACAGAGCGGGCTCCTTATGTAGGGCCGAAGGCCTGAAGCAGAGTGGCAATGCAAGCGAGGCCGAAGGCCGAGAGTTCCAACAGAGCGGGCTCCTTATGTAGGGCCGAAGGCCTGATGCAGAGGGGCAAGGCATGCGAGTCTAAAGGCAGATCATTCACACAGAGTGGGCTCTTCATGCCGATCATTCACACATAGTGGCAAGATAGCCAACAGAGCGGGCCCCTCATGTAAGGCTGAGGGCCGAAGGCCCGAAGCGGCAATGCACGTGAGGCTGAAGGCCGAGAGTAACACTGCCTAGACATATAAACCGATAGACAAACAGACACGAATTCTTAAAACTGTTGAAATGTGTTCTGTTTCGATGCCAAGGGCCCTCCAATCGCTCCATAGATTTATCCAATATCTTTAATGTACAGATTTTCGACCCTCTACAGCTGTATTATTTGTATACGGATAAGCATAGATCCAGGGGCCTTTCAGCTCGAAGTACGAATTTTTCTATGGAAATGTTATTTTAACTTGTTTGTACCAGATGTCACTTGGTGCTATCTTTATAGCACTTGCATATTGAAGTGACAGGGATGCAGCGGTCGTGCGGTTAGTTCTTACTAAATACACAACGGCGCTACGATCTATGTGGAGTATTTCACTGGTATCTCTATCTCAGTATATATATTGTACTTTGTGCATAGATCTAAGGTGCTTCAACCGTCAATGTTGACGATTGGGCTGCCCAGCCCAAGTGATCTCTTATATCAAACAGTTATTATAGTCTGAAGGGTCACCAATTACGAAAAAAATAATATACGACAAAATTAAATTGTACACCGACGATACAAAGACTGCATTGAAGCAGCTGTTTTTGTATTTAAGCATATGAAGACAAACAATTCCAAAGTATCGCAAATTTATATTGAATTACACGCAATAATAGACCTAATTGCTAAAAGGTTATGCTCAAAAATAGCGTCATCAATCAGAAGGAATTATGAAATTTCGGCTTTGACATATCGAAACGTCAGCTTGTTTACAATACGTCAAATTCTACTATGGCTTAAGTTAAATTTATTGACATGCCGTTATACTTCCAATGGGCTGAAACTTAAAGCTTAGAATGGCGTATGAGGATTTAAATCACCAGTTTCATAGACCATATTTGCACCCCCGATTTCATCCCTTTGAGGGTGAATATCGGGACAAAAAGTATACTATAAGTGAATCCAGATTATATACTGTTTAGTATACAAAAAATCACCTTGATCTGTTCAGCCGTTTTTGCGTGATTCAGTAACAAACATCCAAACATCTAAACTTTCGCATTTATAATATTAGTGGGATTACAAAGTTATATATGTAGTTTTTGAATCTAGAAAACGGTACTGAAATTGGGGTTTAGAGTCACAGTTAATTAATGATAAATAATAATAGTGTTCAAAATTTGAAGAGACCGTGGTGGTTGGCGCGCACACTAGGCAGCGCCGCGGCGCAGCGCTTGCGTTTACTTTTTTTTTCAGTTTCTATCTTAAGATTTCACAAATTTTGAATGAGGATGTTTTTCCTTTGTCGTCAAGTATATGCTTACCAATTTTCATTGCTGTAACTCATACAAAATTCAAATTTATATATAATTATAGGAGTTCCCATACAAAATTCAACCCCTCTTTTTACCCCCTTTAAACCCAAATTCGCACAATTTTTATAGCCTAAAACCTGACCGAGTATTTACTCGACAGATTAGTAAAGTTTTCATCAAAATCCGTTTAGCCGTTTTCACGTGATGCGCGTTCATATAAACAGACAAACAGATAAACAGATAAACAGACAAACAGACAAACAGACAAAAATTCTAAAAACTGTTGGAACGTGTTCTGTTATCAATTCTAAGTATCCCCAGCCAACTTTTTTTCGAATATCTTCCATGTACAGACTTTCGACCCCCTTCAGCTTTATTATATGTATAGAATAGATAGATAAAGAAAGTTTATTAAACATTAAATTATTTTTTTAATGATGATAATGAAGAGTGGACGTAATAGTAACAAATGAATATTATGAATTATTTTTAATTAATTATTGTGACATTTTTTTTTTTATTTAATTACATTTATAAATCATGAAATGATTTTTATCATCAAGAGATTTTTTATCTTTTAATATTTTTTTGTCAGTTATATTTTAAACATTACTCAAATTTGCGTAAGAAATATAAAACTAGAATATAACAACGATTGTAGCTTATAATTTACATTATTATGTAAATTATAAGCTATATTGCCGTGCCCTTATACATTTCGTTTTTTGATTTTGAATAATAAGTAGACATATTTTAATACAGACAGATGTCCCATTCTGACGATTTTTGTAATTAATATTTTTTTTACATAATATATTACATATTTTTATATAAGACAATCACACAAAAACTGGACGACATTTTTGTCTTTTTCATACAACGATTGTGTCAATCAAGCTTACGGCCTGCCTAGTGGTAAGCAGACACCGCCGGCTATGAACGCTTGTGACTCCAGAAGAATCACAAGAGCGATGCCGACTCTTTATTAACTTGAGGACTCGGTGTCTGTCTCGGTCAGATGCTAGTTTGCCTGCAAACTGACACGGAGAAGTGTCACGAAGACTAAATACTTACGGACGCCAGCGGTCGTACTCCAGCTCTCAAGCCACCAAAGGCCTTGAATACCAAAGGGGTTTGCAATCGGCACAGGATTGGTAGTAGTAGCTTCTGGTTACGTGTTGATATCTTCTCCCAAGGTATATTGTATAGCACTAAAGGCAGATCATCCGTCTACGAAATAAGTATAGTGTTTAACCTCGCAACTTGGACACATTATAGTCCCCGTTACAAACAGTCACAGAACAACCAATGTTCTTGTAATTAAAATAAAAGCAAAATTTCTTAGCTACAGTTGACTTAGAATTCTGATTGCACTACACAAGCCACACTGTAAATTGACTTAATTTTAGGGTTCCGTACCTCAAGAGGGAAAAAATGAACCCCCTTAGGATCACCGGTGCGTTTGTCTGTCCCTTATTTATGATTTTGTAAACATATGTACGAATCAGTAAAAATAATTTTATATACTGTTATTTATTTTTAGGCAGACAAAGCCTCAGGCACAAGCTATCCATAAATACTTCCTATGAAGAATATCTTTAAAAGCTCAATACACTCGTATTTATTCGTATACCACATAGTTACGTCAAAATGGAATTATGTGTGCATGATTGAATGGTAGCGATGTATGGTATACATATTTTTCTTTATTGCTTAAATGTTTTATGCGTTAAAAATATATTGCAAAACAGCATTGATGTACTATTATAACTAGATTCACAATCAGCCCACAAAAATGGCCCCCGTGAAAGTACCGACTCGGGCGGTACATTCCTGTTTAGTCGTGTTTGGACCGCAGACAGTGACAGTTGTCCAACAATGACGGAATGTGTTGTCAAAAACTGCTCTAATAGCTACAAAAAAACAAGGAACAGGATGAAATATATTTCTTTAGGTTAGTTATTTTGATAACGTTACAAAATTTATGTAAAGTTCTGGTAATTTCATGGTTTTTAATAAATAATTTTGTATTGTAAGGTAAATTTGTAATGTAAGGAGTCGCTATTAGGTCAATATTTTTTTACATTAAATTGGTAAGGGATAAATTTATGTTTTTTATGTTTTAATTCAAGATTTCCACAACATCCTCAGCGACATTCAGAATGGACAGCCATTATAGCGCAAAATTGACTTGACGCTCTCTATAAACTAAGCCACACGAGTTTTGTGTGTTTGGCCCATTTCCCTATTACTGCTAAACCTGTCTTGGACGTAAGTCCGTTCGTTCCCGATTCAAACTACATTATTCAAATTCTGTTTTAACACATAATATTAGCGTGAAAAATCATGCATAGGAAAACGTATTCATAAACTTATATGAATTGCTGTAAAAAAATCAATTTAACGTTAATATATTTTACACCACACTTTGCCAAAAAGCGCGTTTTTCCGTACGCTGCGCGTCCGGAAAAAACCCACTTTATGGCCGAGTGGTGACGTAAAATTGTGTACAAAACACGGATCGTAAAACAGAACGCCCTCTCTCGCATATTTATGACCCTCGCCTGCGGCTCCGGCCTCAAACATCTGCGATATCGGCGTTTCTTTGTTTTACAGCCCTTGTATCGTAAATAGCTATAATTAAATTACCTTTCAAGTTCATAGTCGGTATCTTTGTTTTATAGCTGACGATGACTTACAAAGCAAAAGTTGTAAATCAGCAAATGCTGCTCCAATGGCAGAAGTCAGTACTTTTGAAATGACTAGCTATTCTCTAACTCTTGCTCAAGAGTTTCATGTAAGTAAACCTTAATCTCTAACACAGAAAGGAACAGTAATGATCACAGGATTGTGCGTGAATGTGTGTGAATGTTGAAATGGAATGTTTTAATCATATTTTTATTTGTTTAAAAATATTAATATAAAAATAGTTTAAATAACCAAAGCGACTCCATTACTTTCACTGTTCACTTTTGACATTTATAAAGTAAACATTGGTAGCCAGTATATAATACGATAGTGCAATTTTACTAAAAAGTTTTTACCATGTTGGTTCTTATGTTAGCAAATTTGACACTTGGCGCTAATGTCTGTAAGTTCTTTTTTAACCGACTTCAAAATTTCAAAAGAGGAGGTTATCAATTCGGTTGTATGTTTTTTTTTTGTTTTTTTTTTTTTTTTTTTAATGTTTGTTACTCTATAACTCCGTCATTTCTTAACCGATTTGGAAAATTCTTTTTTTGATTGTAAGTATATATATCCAAGTTGGTCCCGTTTTTGTTAAAACGCAGTTCTGATGATGGGATCCATGAGGAATTGAGGGAACTCCTCAAATCTTTAAGGCAAACATATAGTGATTTTTGTGTTTTTATCAACAAGTCAAGCATTTTCATCCAAAAATGTGACATTGGATGAAGTGGAACTGCTCATGATGATCAGAACAGAACTCTTCAACGACGAAAAGTTCACGTTTGGCGATTTGTCCTCCTAGCTGTGTTTGTTAAGCAATTTCTATTTTCACGATTAATTTTTGTCATGCTTGATTTCTGATGATGGGATCCATGAGGAATTGAGGGAACTCCTCAAATCTTAAAGGCAAACATATAGTGATTTTTGTGTTTTTATCAACAAATCGAGCATTATCATACAAAAATGTGACATTTGATGAAGTGGAACTGCTGATGATGATCAGAACAGAACTCTTCATCGACGAAAAGTTCACGTTTGGCGATTTGTCCTTCTAGCTGTGTTTGTTAAGCAAGTTCTATTTTCACAATTGATTTTTGTCATGCTCGAGTTCTGATGATGGGATCCATTAGGAATCGAGGGAACTCCTCAAGTGTGAAAGGCACACAAATAGTGATTTTAGTGTTTTCATGAACTAATCAAGCATTTTCATTCATAAAAGTGACATCTGATGAAGTGGAACTGCTGATGATGATCAGAACGGAACTCTTCAACGACGCGTAGTTCACGTTTGGCGATTTGTTCTCTTCGTTTTGTTCGTCAAGCAAGCAAGGTTTTTCCATGATTCAATGAGGAATTGAGGGTACTTAGTCTTCTACCACTATAAACATACATTATAGCCATTTTTATTTTATTGTATATCTATCTAAGAGTGCACCATCTAAGTATAATAATCTTTTACCGACCTCCTTCATTGAAGTCGGTTTTTTTTTCTTAAAAATTATTGTACGTAGTTTTTATCTTGACTCGGACTATAAAGAAGCGTTATTGTCAGCTATTGGAATGTAACTGTCAGTGTCATCTTGCGCCACATTTTTAGTTATTTATGTTCGGCATTTTGTGTCTATATATATTTGTGATAAAATAATGTAGTGTAGGGAATTTATTGAAATTGAGTAGCGCCCGCTACGATATAATTATCTAATGGTGAGGCCACGGAACCCTCTCCACGCGAGTTAAACTAGCAGTTGTCCTTTTTGTCGGTTTCTTAGTTTTTTAGACTTTTACAGGAGACTAAATAATTTATATAAGAAAAAAACACGAGATTTTTATATTTTCTTCCCACTTCACCACATTTTCTGCTTTCTGGTAGCAAATGAGGTGGTTACTATTCAAAATGTTAACGAGCATTAGTTGCTACGTCAACCAAATTTAATCGAAATCTGTGAAGTACCCTTAGTATCTTTGAGGAGTTCCATATGTCATCTGTGTCATCATCACGAGTTCCGCTTTACCTAATTTGTGGTTTCCGAGAGCCAAATTTTTTATTTATTTATTCAGAAACAAACTGTCATACATAGTATTAGGATCAAAATTTAAAGAAAATAAAAATATACTTAAGGTTTCATACAAATAGTCATAAAAAAGGTTCGTGGCTATTACATAATAAGAACAGACTTAAGTTTTTTTATAAATAATAACAAATTATGAGTGAATTGACTCTGTTAACATCGTAAGTAAGTATTAAGCTTGTTATAAATTCCAGTAGTATATTTAAATGCATTCTTAACTTGTGCTAAAGTACAATTAACAATGTCTATATCTTTAAGTTTCTGGTTCTCATTAAATAGTTTACATGCGCGTTTGATAAATGCATTGCCACCATAACCGGTCCTGCTGAAAGGTATAGAAAATAAGTTTCTTCTACGACAACGGCGCTCACGTCTTCGCGGAACTCTGAAAGAGATTTTATGTAAAAGGGTAAAGGGGCTTCTAATTTTGAATAGAAAATTTTAAAGAGCAATACGGAATCAGATGAATCACGACGGTCACTAAGAGTTTGAATATTTAGTCGTTTACAAATATCAGTATAGTCTGCAGTATAGGCTAGTCCAGTCCTAAAGGCCCGTGATTTAACAAATCTTTTTTGAAGTCGCTCAATTCTGTCAATGTGTACTTTGTAAAAAGGTTTCCAAGTTGAGCAAGAAAATACAAGGTGACTTCGAACAAAACTATTGAAAAGAATTTTATATGTTAAGCGGCTTTTAAATGGTTTGCCAACACGCATAATAAAACCCTACTGTTTATACGATTTCGCCAACATTTTATCAATGTGTGGGATAAAAGTGAGTTTGCTATCCATAATCACACCAAGATCTCTATTTAAATTTTTACCTGATAAATTGTAGGCGTAATTAATTACATTTTTTTTGAGAAAGTGATGACTTTGCATTTGTCTAAGTTCAGAAACAAATTATTTCTTTCACAGTAGCTAACTAAGTTGTTCAAATCATCTTGCAATTTTTCACAAACGCTAATATTTTCAACTATCCTATAAATCTTTGTGTCATCGTAGAGTAATACTTAAGAGATCTGAATGTGATTAGTCATGTCATTCACATAAAGATTAAAGAGCAAAGGACCCAAGTGAGAGCCCTGAGGGACTCCAGAACTAACAGACATCCATTGACATTGAGAGCCCAACAATACAATGGCCTCAATCCTGTTTTCAACGTAGGATTTAATCCAGCGAAAGAGGTCGCCATGTTTACCAAGTTTCCAAAGCTTGGACAATAGCGTATATAGTGACAAATTTTGTCACAGGCTTTGGAAAAGTCAGTATAAATAGCATCTACACTATGACCATCATCCATTGCACTATAAATTTCATCATTAAAAGTTAGTAAGTTACTGTCAACAGACCGACCCTTATAAACACCATGTTGATTTGGAATGACATGGCAACGTACAACATTAAATAATTGATCAGTAACAATTTTTAAGGTTTGTGGAAGCTGTCCATAGCGTTGGGTCTAAGTTCTTTAAGGCCCAACGTACTCACACAGCCAAAAGGCTCTCTATCTCCACTCAGAGGCTCATTGAGGAAAGGAATGAGATGATTCTTCAGTCTTCAGCCGATGCGACATTATACAGGCAGCTCAATAAACAGATCTCTAAGTCCCTTACCCGTGATCTGCGCTAATTCAATACAAATCGTATTGAAGAGGCCATCGAGCAGAATAAGGGCTCTAAAGTTTTCTCAAGAGATCTGTCTATTGGGCAGAGCCAGCTCGCCAGATTAAAAACTGAAGATGGTAGAATCGTTTCGTCCAAACCTGAGCTTCTGAATGAGATAGAGTGCTTTTATGGACTGGCGGAAGACCGAAGAGCTAGATTAACCCGGCACTATACCGAAGATATCCCGGACATCAGCCTGTACGAGATTAGAAATTCAAATTCAAATTAATTTATTGCCAAAAAATAATACAAAATCTCTTATACTAAACATAAAAACTTATACCTAAAACATTCAAATTTGTGTTGGGTTGGGCAACAAACTTCGAGAAAGAGGTTAATCGTCGAATCCGACTCGGCTGGGCAGCGTTCGGGAAGCTACGGCACATCTTTTCGTCCAATATTCTGCAGTGTCTCAAGACGAAAGTCTTTGACCAGTGTGTGTTGCCAGTGATGACATATGGTACTGAAACGTGGTCGCTTACTATGGGCCTCATAAGAAGGCTCAAAGTCACCCAAAGAGCAATGGAGAGAGCTATGTTAGGAGTTTCTCTGCATGATCGCATCAGGAATGAGGCCATCCGCAGCAGAACCAAAGTGACCGATATAGCCCTCCGAATCGCTAAACTTAAGTGGCAGTGGGCAGGGCACATAGCACGTAGAACTGATGGCCGTTGGGGCGGAAAGGTTCTCGAGTGGCGACCACGTACCGGAAGGCGTAGCGTGGGTAGGCCCCCCACACGGTGGACCGATGACCTAGTGAAGGTCGCGGGTGTCCGCTGGATGCAGGTGGCGCAGGACTGGTCATTGTGGAAGTCTTTGGGGGAGGCCTATGTCCAGCAGTGGACGTCTTTCGGCTGACATGATGAACAATTTTTTCAAGCAACTTACCAAGAATACATAATTTGGAAATGGGACGGTAATTTATAACATTATTACTAACTACACCCTTGGAAATAGGGGTAACCAGTGCTTGTTTCCAAGTTTTGGGCACGATGCCGTCTTCAAGTGACTTAGTATATAGCAAGGTGACAGGAGTTGCAAGGGTTGAACTGCAAGATTTAATTAGAAGCGGATGGATGTCATCGGGCCCAGCACCTTTATAGACATTAACTGATTTTAACCCTTTACACCCGGACTGAAACGATTGTGAGCCCTTACTTACATTGAATTATCATTTTTTAACAGTGTCATTAAAGTTCATTTTAATTTATTCAAGCAACTTACCAAGAATACATAATTTGGAAATGGGACGGTAATTTATAACATTATTACTAACTACACCCTTGGAAATAGGGGTAACCAGTGCTTGTTTCCAAGTTTTGGGCACGATGCCGTCTTCAAGTGACTTAGTATATAGCAAGGTGACAGGAGTTACAAGGGTTGAACTGCAAGATTTAATTAGAAGCGGATGGATGCCATCGGGCCCAGCACCTTTATAGACATTAACTGATTTTAAATATTGGAAGACTGTGGTAAGAAATCCCTATTTTACTAAGATCAATATTAGAATCAGGCGCCGGACCATTCGATATATCACCCAGGTCTAGATTACTAGGTTTTTCAAATACTGATTGAAAATGACAATTGAATAAATTACATATCTGTTCGCCATCAGAACTAGTTATATCTTTATAGAACATTGATTGAGGTGGTTTATTTTTTGGAAAAAATATAGTCTTAACGTAAGACCAGAAAAATTTAGGATGACTTTTAATTTTACTTTCGGAATAAGATATATAATTATTATAGCATTCCAGCTCTAATTTATTTGCTCCCTTGCGCAGAGTACTACAAGTCTGATAGTCTAAGGGGTTGCCATATAATTTCCAACGGTTATGATAATTTCGTTTTTCTCTTAATGTCTTACGTAAGGGTAAGCTATGCCAAACAGGGGCGGAACAAGTAGGCTGACGAACAGTCCGTTGTGGAATATACTTGGAAATTAAAGTTTTGATCAAGTCATTAAATTTAGATAGAGAATCATCAATATTCAATTTTTCAAAGAAATTAATTCAATTAATAACCGAAAACTCAGCATTAATTTTTTTCATAAATACCAGCATGAAAATTATAAACGCAGTGCGGCGCCGGCTTTAAGAGAGATAAAGTATTCAATTTTAAGTCTAAACAAACAGCTCTCTGGTGTGCATCTTCCGGCGTGAGTGGTGAATCGCAAACTGATAAGCGGCAGTCATTGTTAGAAAAAAATAAATCTATAATTCTGCCATTGACATTCATTACAGAGTTGTACTGTTTAGTTCCCGTATATGATAAGAATTCGAATATCAATTGAGTACCAAAGCTACCACACGCCGTCAAATCCATCCCAGCTGCTGACTTCATAACCCAGTTCGCTTCAGCTTGAGTAACTACAGAAAATACCAAAATCGGCATATGCGTGCCTATCAAATTCGAGGAGTTCCCTCGACTGACATATCAATGCACAGCCCAAACCGCTGGTCCTAGAGATTCCAAATTTGGCACGTAGGTTCCTTATAAGAACTTGAGGTGCATTAAGAAAGGATTTTTCAAAATTCAACCACTAAGGGGGTTAAATGGGGGTCCGAAGTTTGTATGGGGAATCAAGATTAGTTGGACTATTTTATTCTATACTTTACAGGAGTTTTTCTAACGATAAATAAGTAAACATGAATTCAAGTTTTTGAGAAATCAACCCCTAAAAGGGGGAAATCTGGTGACAAATTCTGAAAATCGATAAGGGTATTGTTTCTATAGTTTATCGGGTCGCTGATTACGAAAAACAACAATGATTTTAAAATTCCACGTGGAGAACGTGAAACACCATCCCCTCTGTTGGGGTGCGAGGGGGTTGGAATGTCTAAATATTAAAATCGGTGTCGGCTTCATGGTTTTTTGGGGCGTTAAATTCGAAATTAGCATTAATTTTAAAATTTAATATTGCGGACATGAAAACTTAAAAGTTTGTGCCAAATTGCAAGAAGATACTGACTGCCTGAGTGAGTGACATATCAACGCACAGCCCAAACTGCTGGTTCGAGAGATACCAAATTTGGCTTGTAGGTTCCTTATAAGGTCTAAAGGTGCATGAAGTGCCGTGAGTTCCCTATGAAGATACGACCTTTTTTGATTCAATGAATTATTAATCAGTATGTCATAGGTGGTTTTATTATTCAGTGCCGTCCGATACGATTTCGACAAAAATCTCTTAATAGGAATCCGAGGTAAACATTGAATTGAGTAACGGCCATATTGATTTTCTTCATATCCGTCCCGATTTTGTTCAAACTCTATATTTGAGTGTCCGACAGGTCTCTTAATACTAATCCGAGGTAAAATTTGGCATTCCATACATCCCAGGGATTGTAAGCATCCTTAATATCTGAGCGTCCGAGAGGTCTCTTAATACGACTCCGAGGTAAAATTTAGAAGAAGTGGCGGCCATATTGATTTCCTTCATTTCCGTCCCGATTTCGTTCAAAATCGATATCTGAGCGTCCGAGAGGTCTCTTGATACGAATCCGAGGTAAAATTTGGAAAAAGTCGCAGTCATATTAATTTTCTTCATTTCCTTATCGATTTCGTTCAAAATCGATATCTGAGCGTCCGAGAGGTCTCGTAATACGAATCTGAGGTAAAATTGGGAAAATGTGGCGGCCATATTGATTTTCTTCATTTTCGTCCCGATTTCGTTCAAAATCGATACCTGAGCATCCGAGAGGTCTCTTAATACGAATCCGAGGTAAAGTTTGGAAAAATTGGCAGCCATATTGATTTTATTTATTTCCAACCCGATTTCGTTCAAAATCGATATCTGAGCGTCCAAGAGGTCCCCTAATACGAATCCGAGGTAAAATTTGGAAAAAGTGGCGGCCATATTGATTTTCTTTATGTCCGTATTTCGTTCAAAATCGATATCTGAGAGTCTGATAGGGCTCCTTATACGAATCCGCTGTAAAATTTAGAAAAAGTGGCGGCCATATTGATTTTCTTCATTTCCGTCCCGATTTTGTTCAAACTCGATATTTGAGTATCCGAGAGGTCTCTTGATACTAATCCTAGGTAAAATTTGGCATTCCATACATGCCAGGGATTGTAAAAAAAAGTTTAATGTTACTATATAGGCGTGTGGGATATCTAAGGATTGGCTTTTAAAAACGACATAGAGGTTTCTATATTTTTTTCCATTGAAATCAACCTTTAGATTAGTATTACATACTAGCAGCCCGGCCCATACAAATAATTAACAAATAGTTATTTAATCATCAATAGTTTTCGAAGCGCACGCGATGTAAAAAAATATATTCGGTTACATTATTGGAATTTTAGGAAGAAACCTTATTTTTTTGAAAATATAATATAGCCCATGTCAATGTTACCCGAGAATAATGTAGCTTCCCAACGGTGAAAGAATTTTTTAAATCGGTTCTGTAGTTTCGGAGCCTATTTAATGCAAACAAACAATCAAATCTTTCTTCTTTATGATATTAGTATAAGATTAGCTGTCTAAGTCGTAAAAATTGAGTCCCCTCACAGTAATTTCCAAACTATGAAGTTTAAGATTCGAAAATTTTGATGGTTCATATTAGTAAATACTTTCATCGACTTTTGGTTTCAACAAGATAGGTTTACCATTTTTTGAGATATCGTTGAAAAACAGTCTTGCCCAAACAAAAGGACTTAAGTGCCGTGAGTTTCCTATAGTGGTTTTAAATATGGACTAGTAAGTGTCGGTACGGTACGACATGAAAATTCTTGATAGTTTGTGCCAAATTGCAATTCAATCGGTCCAGTAGTTATAAAGCAAATCGGTTGTAACAGACGGACTGACAGACAGCCTCACGTGAATTAGGAATAAGGGTCTCTTTTGCTTTTGAGGTACGGAACGAGCCCCGCGTATCCTAAAATTTTTTTGTGTATGATGCGATAGCTTTAGAGGGGTTAGTCAGGAATAACTATGATTCATTAACAGATGAACAAAAGTCAGTATACGAGCAAATAGTAAGGAGTGCGAATGGAAGTCATACCAAATTTTCTTTTTGGATGCTCCAATGGGAACTGGCAAAACCTACCTATTCAATTTAATTTTAGGAAAAATAAGGAAAACACGTGATATTGAATTAGCCGTATTTCTGTACTTCAAAGGACCAGAGTTTATGGCCGCTGCTTGGTCGTTACTTCTATTGGTGTTACTGTGTACTAACACAGATACATTTATTAAGGGCGATTTAAGACATGCTTTTATTTCATCGGCTCTTCACCCTCCGGCCTCTCGGAAATGTATGACAATAGTTTTCGATCCTTGAAAATGAATTTCTACAGTTTTCCGGTTCTCAGAATGTATACTGACTTTTCATCTGTTCATCTTTTAATGAATTACAACCACCAACTTCATAAAAAGAAACCCCCAGAATGTAACAACTACTTTTCTGGAAATCGCATCTAAATCGGTTCAGCCAAACTCGAGATAATCGTGGACAAACATACATACATACCTACATACATATACACATACGGGTCAAACAGAGAACCTCTTTTTTGTAGTCGGTTAAAGATTATGCTTAGAGTACGCGGGCGAAGCCGCGGGCAAACGCTAGTATAATACAGAGGTAGTTGATTCTTAAAAAAAAATACAAACTTGCAGAAGAACTGAGAACCTCCTTCCTTCCGGCTAAAAATATGCATAATATTAAATACAAGTTGTACCTTAATGCGTATTTTTTCTAATGCTAGCGACAGTAAAATCAGGCCCCCCATGTGAAATTGCATCATAATGACATACGACAGTCTGTTTGCCTTATCCTGAAATAAAGAAAAGCATTATTCATACATAAAAATACACACATAATCATTAAAAGCTCTTTGGTGCTCTCAACGAAAATAAATGTACGAACTACATAGATAATTGGACAAGTAAATAAGTATGATGAACGAAAACCACAACTGCTTATACGTAAATAACGAATGCAAATCCTCAAAATAATTGCTCATCAACGTGTGCAAACTGAGTTATTTTTTTATTTTTATTTTAGGGACGACAAACAACCATACAATATATATTACAGTAAGAGTTACAGATGTGTGTTACATAAGTACAGTCAACAGCATTATCCACGGATTACTGTAAACAATTTGTGGTTGCCTAAAGTGGAACTGTCTTACAAGAACAATACTAGTACCTATTACTATCCAGATATATTAATTTCTTTAGAAACAGAGAGAAAATAAACAATTGTAACAAAGAGAAAAAAAAAGTATGAGTGGTCGAAATATAAGTGGCGACCACTTCGCTTCCTTGTATGTTTTATTTTATGTAGGTAAATAAGTTTTAAATGTAATATAAAATGTATAGTAAGTACCAAATTTATACTAATTTAAATCTTCTAAAATGGCATGTCTATAGTTGGGAGTAGACAGATAAAATATGTCGATATGGGTAAAGTGTTCGTTATATGTAGCCAGAAGCCGGCGCAGAGGCGCGCGCGCGCCAGCATTCGTGCGACACGGGGACGTCGCGAACTGCCGGTAAGCGCGTGTCCCTCGCCGGTTGACGTTTCTAGGCACCACGTAAGCACGTAACATATTATATTGACAAGTTGGGCACAATCGATTTTGTTGTGACAAAGTCCATGGACGAAAATAGCTTGTAATAAAATACGCCTATTACTAAGACAAGGCCGCTTATACGAGGGTAAAACTGAAAGTTTCGGGAATAGAAGAAAATATGCAGTATAAGTGAGTTTATTTATTTTTATTGTTTTTCAAAATATTCTCCTTTGTATTTCATGCACTTATGCATGCGTTCAAACCAGTCCATAAAGCACTTTTTGAACTCTGAAGTAGGGGTCGACAAAATGGCTATTTTATAGGCTTCCACTGCTTCTTCTGGCGTCTGAAACCGCTGACCACGCAGTTTGTCCTTGATTCTGGGGAATGTAAAAAAGTCGTTGGGACTTAAGTCAGGGCTATATGGAGGGTGGTCCAATATTTCGACTTTTTCACCGTCCAGGTACTCAGTTGTTGTCCGAGCGGTGTGTGGGCTGGCGTTGTCGTGGTGAAGGATGATGCGACGACTAGGGTTTGTTTTTCGGAGTTCAGCAAAGACGTTCGGCAAACAAATAGTGGTGTACCAATCAGCATTGACTGTTACGTACGTGACCAGATTTAGAGATAAACGTAGCCACCATCTTCTTGGCCGTACTGCGAGAAAGAACAACTTTTGTGGGTTTGAGCTCGTCTTCGAAGACCCATACTCGGGATTGGTTTTTAGTTTCAGGCTCATAAGCGTATATCCACGACTCGTCACCTGATACTATGCTAAAAACAGCATTTGAGCGTCCCTTGTTAAATCTTTTCAAAGTTTTGCGGCACCAATTGACACGGACTATTTTCTGCTCGTCAGACAATAGGTGAGGTATCCAACGGGAAAATAACTTTTTCACGCCTAATTCTTCTTTTAAAATAATTTGTATTTGACTCATTCCAATACCCAGGTGCTCTTGAATTTCCCGATATGTCACATGTCGGTCTTCATTTATCAGACAACGCACAACATCGACGTTTTCTTGCGTGACTGCCGATTTTGGTCGACCTTCACGCACTTCGTCGGTGAGGGATACACGGCCACGTTGAAATTCTGAATACCACCTGTATATTGTAGTCTTTGAAGGAGCTTCAATATTAAAAGCAGCAACCATCCGCTCTTCACATTGTTTTTGTGTTAGTCCACTTTTAAAGTCATAATAAATCATAGCTCTGAAATTTTCACGGCACAATTCCATTTTAAGCAGTGACTCGACGACTTCAATAAACAATTGAAACCGAACCATACTTTTTTTTTTCTAAGTGGCCAGTGTGTTGAGATATGGAAACTTCAGAGATTATAAAAAGGTATAATACATGTTAAAAATAAATTAATAAATATTCGATTCCCGCCACTTTCAGTGCAAGCCTCGTATCTAGTTAATAAAATACTCATATGGTAGAAGACCATTTCGAAATAGCTTGAAGTTTACAGACTTTAGATATTTATATTGTATTTTCTCAATGGCATCTATATACTTATTATAGTAGGGATCCCAAATTATACTTGCGTATTCAACCTGTGGGCGGACCAAACTATTATACAGATAAATGTAAGTATCAGCTCTTTTGAAATCTGTTGCAGCCCTAATAACGAAGTTGTACATTTGATAGCCCTTTGACACAATCATGTTAACGTGTTGGTCTAGGTGTAGCTTGCTATCAAGAAGTATTCCGAGGTCCCGCACATGATCTACTCGTTGTAATTGTTTGTTACATACTGCGTAATTATATTCAAATTTGTTCCTCTTTTTAGTAAAGGAAATAACGTTACACTTTGTGATACTTAATTCTAGTTTATTTGTGGTACAATAAATACTGAATCGGTCAAGATCGTCTTGGAGATGGCTGCAATCACGTGAACTTGTAATTTTTTTAATGATTTTTAAGTCATCTGCGTACAATAAAATATTAGAATTTTGAAAACAAGATTTAATATCATTGATGAAGATATTAAAGAGCATAGGACCTAAAATTGAGCCTTGCGGAACCCCGGAAGTGACTTCTACAATATCTGACTGGAACCCGTTAATAACAACTCTTTGAGTTCTTCTAGTTACATAAGAGATAAACCATCGAAGCAAGTTACCATGGATGCCATTAAATTATCCATCTGACTTTGAAGGTGCACATCGCAATTAAAACGTGGGCCCCAAACGACTTCCGCTTTCATTCAACAAAAGAAGTCAATTAATATTTCTAATTAAATCGGTTTTTTCGAGAGGTGCAAAGTTAATTGGGCGTTCATTGCCCAGGCGGCACCCGCATACCACGTGCGGAATGCGTTGTTAAGCAACGTCGCCCGTGACCAACTCTTGGATGGGGATGGGCTTTAGAAGGCACATTAAGTTGTCGATTCCGGCTGCTGACTATGACAGCAGTAAAGTTAGGCCTTCGGGCGGATTAAGAACTTGTAAGAGTCAAGAGCCCACTCACTTGACAAGCCTAAACCCAATAAGGTAAGATGGCAATCGCTTCCGCAAAAAGTAGTGCCTACGCAAATTCTTGGGATTAGATATCCGACTCCGAGCATACATTAGGGTGCAACTGTCCTGGGATAACGCTAGGATGATGATGATGATCCGAACAGATACTAATTAATAGCAATATGAAATTCAGTTTAAGTGTACAGTACTCAAGACCTGTTTTTGTATTAAATATGTACTGACAACCACCTCTAGAAATATAATTATGCTGTCAAACTTACACACAAGACCGCAAGGCATATAGCAGCTTGTTAGTACAACACGGCATAATGAATAATTAGTTTCTCAACTTGCCTCATTATGGTGTGTGCAGTTGTGTAACGATGTCGTACGTGGCAAATATTTTGACAAATTATGTACAAAACTATTTATTATCAGACGATTTTAATGGTAGGGCGTTCTACTGAAAGTAAGGAAGCATTATGGTAGGACTCTAGGACTTCTATTATACCACGCAGTAATATCCAATTAGTGCAATTAATAGTTTTTTCTACTGGCCTACTAACCATAATAAATGAATTAGAAACTCATAAAAGTTTGCACAACGACATACTTTTAATACTAATCGAAACTGAAAATCGTGTCTTTAATGGTGTAGTTAAATATTTAAAAACACAACCATACGCAAAATGGTAAATTCATTAAAAACTAGAACTACATGTTTTTGTCGTACGACCAATCAGGAATATAATGAATTTCTTAAAAAAATATAGTAGATTTGAACAAGTGCATAAAACAAGCCATTTCATCCGAGACTATTTATCGATCCAGAGCCGCAGGCGAGGGTGGATAGAAAGTAGAGGATAAAATGGGTATTATACACTCTGCTTTTCACTTCGATTGCGAAAAAATTATACAAAATAGTACATAGTTTAACGAGGGGCGTAAGCGGAAAATTACGAACGAGAGTTTATCAGAAGCCCGACGCCGAAGGCGGAGGGGTTTTGATGGCTCGAGTTTGCTATTATCTTACGTCCCAAGGTAATCAGAATGTTTTCATCACATTTGCGAGGAAATAAATAACTCCAATCTAATCAAAATTGAAGAAATAGACCACTTCATCTCCAGTATCAATGCATGGATGCCGAAAGAAGCTTCAATATTGCAATCAATCAGAGAGCAGTATTCTTGTGGAGCGCGGCTAACTAGATTTTTTAAACCAATCAGATCACAGAGAAACTCATAACTCTCTAGGGAGTTATGAAAATCAATACCTCCCGTGGGAGCTAAATCGGCTATAACTACTCTATACGCCTGCGTACAATATGACCCTTTACGAGCAAGTGTGATGAAAATTAATATAATTAAAGTCGTGTTATCAAATTTATATTTATGTGCTCGTCGACCGCTGGCGCCAGCACCGGGCCGGCGCGCGCACGTCTGCAGGCGCACCGGCGCGCTGAAGGCGTTTTTTACTTTGTGCTCTGGAGCATAAAAAGCTACTTTACATACATACAGTACATACGTTTTACAGTACATATGGTGCTACTTTACCGCACAGTGCGGTAATCAGCAGATTACGTGCATAAGTCGAAACTTCAAAGAGCCATATGTACTGTAAAACGTTGTGCGATACACGTGCGAATAGGTAATTCGCAAATCGTCTCGATTTAAAACACTCCCTTCGGTAGTGTTTTAATATATCACCACTCGTTGCGAATTTCCTATTTTCTGCACTTATATCGTAATGTACTATTATGTCGCCTATGCAGAGCGTAAAGATGAACTTTTAGAGCATGAGTAGTGAATAGCTATTTACGATACAAGGGTTGTAATACAAAGAAGGGGAGTAAGGGGTGAACGGAAACAACATCTTATCCGACCCAATCGTCAACCTCACCTGCACGCGCTGTACAATAGCGGCGGCGGCCACTTGGCTGCTGTGGTGCTCCCTGCTAGACAACAAACGAGGCAATAGCGACCGAGGAAAGGCGGTATAACCTTAAGCCCATCTTCGGATGGAAGAGGCTTCAATAGCCTTAAGGAGTAAATTACCTCCAAAAGTATTGACAGTGGAAAGCAAAGGGAACTACCACTGATTTCTAAATTCCCTAGTCGGTCGGCTTTAGCGACTACGAAAAATCATGGACAGTACAACAGAAACGAAATTTCCCGGCACTGGAACAATCTATACTGAAAAGGAGAGAATTGTGTATTATTCCGGCATCGACTGTTCCAAGGAGGTACACGGAGTGGCCATTGCGGTGAGCCGACGTATTGAAACTGCCATCATAAATGTTATACCGCTTTCTAATAGAGCCATGATGATACAAGTAAATACCAAGCCGAGGAAGTTAAACATTATGCAGATTTATGCCCCAACTGCGGATAAAGATATTTCTTAAATCAACGCTTTCTATGCAGATGTTAACAAGCTGTTCCAGCTAACTAAAAAGGAAGAAATAAACATTGTGATGGGGGACCTAAATGCAAAATTTGGATCAGGAGAAATTTCCGGCACGGTCGGAAAATTTGGACTGGGTGCTAGAAATGACAGGAGAGACCTTCTGGTGCAGTTTTGCCAAGAAAAGGATTTGGTCATCGCCAATACTTTATTTCAACTACCACCTCGGCGCTTATATACTTGGACATCGCCGGCACACACCAAAACGAACGTTATTCGCCATCAAATAGATTATGTGATGATAAATAACAGATTTAGAAATAGTATTAAAAGTGCAATATCTTATCCAGGAGCCGACGTTAGTTCCGACCACAACCCGGTAATAGTTGAGCTTACTTGTAATTTAAAATATATTTTCAAAAAGAAATCCCACTCTGGGGGCGTAGATATCAAGAAATTAAAGGAACCTAGTGTACATGCTAAAGTTCACAATCAAATAAACGAATGGCTGTTGTGAACAAAACTACCAGCGATCCGCAAGAAATCTGGGAAAGTTTAAAATCGAAATTTTCCGTTATTAACGACGAACTCGTGTGCCAGTCTAGCGTCAGGAAAAAGCAAGTGTGGATGACGGATGAGATTATTAAACTAATTGAGGAACGTATATTGCACAAAACCACTAATAAGATTAAGTACAAGGAACTTCACCGCAAGATTCGCAATAAATGCCGTGCTGCACGACAGCAATGGGACGAAAGTCGGTGTGAAAAGGTAGAGCTCCTCATGTAGCGCCATGATTCTTTTCAACTTCATAAAGAGATAAAATACATGGCAGCCTTACATACGAAACGACGGCAGATTTTCCTGACTGACGACTTGGGGAATGCCATTCTGGAGCCCAAGCTGAGAAAAAAACGTTGGGAGGAGTATGTCGAAGAGATGTTTTCAGACGGCAAACGAAGCGTAATGGAGGATGACAACATAGTGATAGGACCAAGTATCCAAAAGGCTGAGGTACTACGTGCGTTGCATAAAGTAAAAACCAGGAAAGCATCAGGACCAGATAGGATTACGTGTGACGTCCTTAAGCTACTAGAACATGATAACATCGATGCATTGACCATCATGTTGAACTTCATTCATGATTCCGGTGAAATATAGGTACCAGAAGATTGGTTATAAACTGTTTATATCACCTTGCTCAAGAAAGCCAGTGCCAAAAAGTCTTCGGACTTTAGGACTATTAGCCTGATGAGTCATGTATTAAATTTTTTTCTCTCAATAATACACGGTCGCATATGAGCTAAATGCGATGATCAACTAGGGGCAAGCCATTATGGCTTGCGTTCTGGTATGGGACGAGAGAGGCGCAGTTCGCACTTAACGTTTTGGTCCAAAAATGCCGTGATAAGCAACAAAACGTGTATCTTTGTTTTATAGACTATGAAAAAGCCTTTGACCGTGTCAAACACGAGGTACTTATGAAGATGTTAGAGAATATAGGTCTAGACGGCAAGGATCTACATATAATCCGGAATCTGTATTGGAAACAAAGTGCGACGGTTCAGGTGGATGGCAAACAGGTAAATCCAATCTCCATACAGAGGGGTGTAAGACAGGGATGCATTATGTCGCCGATCCTATTCAACAATTACTCGGAAGTAGTTACCAAAGAAGCGCTTGAAGATGTGGAACACGGTGTCGTAATCAACGGACAAATTATTAATAACCTGCGCTATGCTGACGACACCGTTTTAATAGCAAGCACTGAGGAAGGCCTTCAAAAGATAGTTAGCAGAGTTTCGTTGCACAGCAAAAAAATCGGATTAAATATGAACATCTCAAAAACTAAAGTCATGGTAATATCACATTCGCAGAAAATTCTAGCAAACATCCAGGTTGATGGTAACGTTCTGGAGACCGTGGACAAGTACAAGTATTTAGGCTCATGGCTTACTGGCACTTCGGAAAGCGATACGGCACGGTTAGCACAAGAGAGCCCGCGAGCTAAATCGCGCGCGAGATAGACTATCCGCCTCTATCTAATCGGTACACACGGAAAAAGACGGATAGTGTATCTCGCGCGCCGTCTTGTGCTAGCCGTGCTGAAATCTGGGCTCGTATCGAAATAGCCCGAGCTTCATTTACGAACATGCAGAGAGTACTATGTAGTTCACAAATCTCCATCAAATTGAGAACCAGGCTCTTCCAGTGCTACATCTGGCCTGTTGTTCTGTATGGTTGTGAACCGTGGACCATGAAAGCACAGCTCCGTAAAAAGGTAGAAGCTTTTGAGATGTGGTCTTACCGACGCATGCTTCGCATCAGTTGGACGGATAAAGTGACGAATGTAAAAGTTTTGCGGCAAATGGGAAAAAACCTAGAACTTATTCGTACCATCAAACAGAGAAAGGTCGCCTACCTCGGACATGTTCTACGGCATGATCGGTATTCTCTCCTACAGACCATCATGATGGGAAAAGTATCCGGAAAACGCAAATCTGGAGAACGCAGGGTGTCTTGGCTTCGTAATATCAGGGAGTGGACTGGGATTAAGACCGTTGAGCAACTGTTCAGCCTGGCACGTGATAAGGAGAATTTTAAAAAGCTGACTTCCAACCATCAGTAATGGAGAGGCACATGAAGAAGAGAAGAATACAAAGACAGGCCGATATCGTAGATGTTTGAGGCCCGAGCCGCAGGCGAGGGTCATAAATATGCGAGAGAGGGCTTTCTGTTTTACGACCCGTGTTTTGTACACAATTTTACGTCACCGCTTGGCCAAAAACTGGGTTTTTCCGGACGCGCAGCGTGCGGAAAAACGCGCTTTTTGGCAAGGTGTGGTGTAATTGTAGATTGTACAACAAGTGCATAAAATGGGTTTTATACACGAGTTATATACTCTGCTTTTCACTTCGATGGAAAGAAAATTATTCAATTAATTAATATAATTAAAGTTATGTTATCATATTTATGCTATGCGACCGCGGGCGGCGGCGCCGCGCCGGCACGCGCACGTCTGCAAGTGAGTGCATTTTACTTTATGCCCTAGAACATAAAAAGCTACTTTTCTCAAACATACAATAAAATATTGATGTTATGTTCCTTATAATAGGCTGCGAAGTATGACGTTTCAGGTGCAGCTAGTAAATTTCATACAAATCTTGCAGGCCTAGGCCGGCAAAGTCCTCTTTTTTAATTTCCATTTCACATAAATTTGTGGCACAGGCATTATATAAGTATATAAAATTTGTTTTTTTTTTTTTGTTTATTTCATTGCATGTTTGAGAAAAGCACTATACATACCTCGGCGGGAAATATGGGGTTGCCCGCTTCAGACCTATCCGTCGTATGTCTTCGGCCGGCAACCCCTTTCGTCCCGGCCTCTGTAGTAATGTACTATTATGTCGCCTAGACAGCGTAAAGACGAACTTTTAGAGCATGAGACGTGAAAATGTATTTTACAGTACATATGGTACATTACCGCACGAGTGCGGTAATCAGCAGATTACGTGCATATGTCGAAACTTTAAAGAGCCATATGTACTGTAAAACGTTGTACGATACACGTGCGAATAGGTAATTCGCAACTCGTGTCGATTTAACACACTCCCTTCGGTCGTATTTTACAGAGACCGTATATATTTGTCACTATTTTTTTTTAAATAATGTATTGTAAGTTTAATTTAATTGAATATTGTGAGTTTGTTAATCACTATAGTTTTGAAATCATTATTATTATTGTCTACTTTTTTAGTTCTGCAATTGTTTTAAAAACATAATAATTATCATTGTCAATTTATTTAATTGTATAATTCATGTGTTGACTTGTAAAAGTGCCCTTGTGGCCTATTTGCAGAATATTTTTTTTGATTTTGAGTTTGATTTTGATTTCGCGGTGTTTATATATATTTTGTATGTGTCAAAGGTGTTTAAAAAAACATGTCATCATTACAGCTAAATTAATTAAATTACATATTATATTTGCCGAGAACTTTTTTATTCATTATGATTGAATAATCTTTATTTATTTATTTTCTCACAATCGAAATAAAAATTTTTTCGTATGTACCTACTCAGGTTAAAAGTTTTATCTTCTCGGACTCAAATCATCTCGGTGGTAATTTGGCTTATTTTAGTCCTAAGTTATTGAATAAACTAAGTGTATAGTACTATTATTATTTACTTATTTGTAGTACCTACTTATAGTTATACAATCGGTAGGTACATTTACATATATTTTTAACTGTTTTTTTTTTCACAACGTAAGATTTGTCCAAGTTTTTATAAGTGAAGAAAAAAAGTATGTATAATAGGCGTCAACAATATTACATTTAGTTTGGGGGACAATGAGTTCTCCACTTTGTCGAGATATTTTCAAGTTATTTCATAAAAGTAAATGAATTAGTACTTACCCCAATCATTATTTGGTACAGTAGTAGACTATCGACGATTAGATTGTGAGCATAATTTAAAGTTACGTTCATCCCAAATGCAGCCTGCATATCCTTGAAAGTACTGTAAAGTTTATAGATCAGTTTAACAAACTTTAATTCTTCTAAATGGTACTCACTAGAAAAGAGACATAATATTTCACGAATTTAACAGTATGCAATCTTTCATTGTTCGTAATATTTCTTTGTTCTACCAATATTTGGATGACGTACTCAAATAGAAAATTAACATATATGCAAGCGTAGATAAATACTTGCCTTAAGATGAAGGAATGATACTTAATAATTTTAACGATTTTTGATTTTGTCGCAGAATCATTCAGCTCTATTGTAAAATATGTTTCTATCTTGTGTTTCAGTACATCAATGTGGCTCAGGAAATGAAAAATGAAGATAAAATTAATGGAATCGTATAGAGCAAAGACACAGCAGCCAGTTCCAACGAAGTATACATTCATGGCATGTGTGATAGCCCAGGTGTTGTAGTCATATCCGTAGTCAAATGGCATCCACATGTACAGGCAGGTTTCCATCCGTACAGATCGATTTTCTATTTGTTCTTTATTTTTAACGTTGTTTATAAGAGGCACGAAAATCCACAAAAGCCAATCGAAGAGAATGAAGGTAATGAGGCACGTTGTGATCCATCGAGTTTGACGTTCAACTTGCACTAGTTTCTGTTAAATTATATTTCTTACATTAAATCTGGGGCATGGGGGATATAAAAATGGGGGATAATTATATCATATAATATTCACAAAATGAAATATAATAAAACTTTAATATTGATAATGACCACACGACTGTTTTAATTAGACATATATCTTTGACTTAAGAACATGACTGTTTTATATTGCTGATTCTAACATAATAAAATAATGAAATAATAGTACATTATGATATAAGTGTGCTAAATTGATCATTACACGCGAGGCGGGATTATTCGCGCGAGCCGCAGGGGAGCGCGATAAGAAAGCCGAGAGTGTAATGATCAAAGCTCACGCGTATTATACGACGTTATTCAGCACATTTGTGAGTAAAAAATAAACAAAGTAGGAAATTAAAAAAGTAGGGTCAAAGTAGGTTTTATGTAATTTATTGAGGTGCGCAATAAAGAGTTTTTGTATAAGTATTGTATTGTATTGTATTGTTATTTAAATTTGGACATTTAATTATTAAAACAATTAGTAAAAGTACAATTTTGAAAGCGATATTCGACAGTTTAAGTACCTAGGCATTTTTAGAGTCTGCGTTATCGTATTTGTAGTATTATTCGTGTTATTAACTATATCATCATTTTCCTTTTCTTTAGGAGTAAAAGTCGGCGATAAACACATATTTTGTTCTTAGTGTTATTCATTTTGACAAGAATCATTTGGCCATGTGTTTCTACGTCTTTCGTTGTTAAATCATTGAGCTCTTGGCGTCTACATGCGCCAGTGACACCAAATATCAATGACACCTGTAAAGAAATGAAATAGATATTTGTGAAAAAAATATACAAAAAAAAGCATGTAAACATAAAGATAATTTTATATAGATCTGTAAACATCAACTGACCTTTGTTGCCAGATACTGACTATCTGGAGCTTCTTTTAAAAACTTTTCAACATCTCCTGACGACAATACTTTAGACTTGCGACGAATATATCCATCAGAACGTCGCTTTAAGAATGCCGTCAGATTGCAGTACGTTTTTATATCAATGTTTTTTTTGTTCTTAACGGTGCTCTTCAGCATGGAATAAATACACCAGAGCGAGCTAGGCTTGTATTTGCTCGCCAGTTCGTTAAAATATGCTAAAAACACGTTTTAAGAGAACGACCGAGCTTTTTTATTGTTTTTCCATTGAATGAATGATTCGTATGCAGCAATGTATTTTTCCCTAGATTTTGGTGGCAATAGACTTTCTCTTGCATTTTGTGCCTCTGTAAGGATTTCTGGCGGTGTCAATTCAAACAATATCTCCTCTTCCCTACTTAAGCAAGACATTTTAAACGAAAAGTAATCAAACACAGCAAAAATAAATTAAGTTACAACTATCAAAGGAAAATGGCGCGCTCATTTATTTTTTCCGCGCTCCGCGCGCCGCCAGCTATGCGCGCGCAGAAGGGCTACCGCGCACCGCGAACGAAGTTCATTTGTGTGTCTATTTGTCTGTTGCTCGAGTAAGCAAGTGCGACAGAGAGGAAAGCATATGCACGAAGTTAGCGTTGTGCGGTAGTCGATTAGCGGAAGAAAAGAGGCATAAACAAAATTAACAAACAGCCAAAATGACACAACTAATAATAAAACAAAACTAAGTTATTGTTAATTCTGAATACTTCCATTAAAGCGTAAGTTTATAAATCTTAATGAAGAAGGTATGTAAGAGAAATAAAATAAGTAAAGTATTGACATATGTGGACTTTTTTGCGTCAAAAAAATAATTCACTGATACTTTTTAGCCGTACCAACAAGAACCCTGTCACCGAGATTAAAAAAAAACATAACCTGGTTAGTTTAAGAATGCACCGTGTTCATACATACATCTTGTTGCGATGTACCATCGTATCTTAATCGGAATGTAATTATTACAGCACAAGTTTCGTAATAAAATTATAGCACGCGTGTTTAATATCCTGGATTATGAGCCTAAAAGCGATTAGCGAAGTAATAAGAGCCTCTTTATGAGCAAATGTGTTGAAAAATGCCTTTTTTTTCCGTAACCACTTATACAAACTATTTCTAAACTAAATACTTTTTTTTTACTAAACTAATAAAGTGTTAGGACCCCTTTCGGGTATAGGCCTCCTCCAACCTCTTCCACCGTTCTCGGTCTTGTGCCTCTGTGAGCCAGTTGCTCGACACTCTCTCTAAGTCGTCTGCCCAGCGAGCGCGGGGAAGCCCAGATCCTCGTTTCCCATTGGTCCCTTCCAGGTAGTTAGTTGCTCGTTTTGTACGTTTTCCATCTGGCATCCTCGCGATGTGGCCTGCCCACTGCCATTTGAGTCTTAGTGAGTGCTCGAGAGCGTCAATTACTTTAGTTTTTTCTTGTATATTTTTGTGACGTATTTTATCTATAACCTAACTTTTAATATTTTTCTTTCGATTGCCCTTTGACAAGCTCTAATTTTGTGTTTAATATAGTTTGTGTATTTCCACGTATGACAACCATAGTTAAGTGTGGGAAGAAGACACGAATCCAGTACTTTTCTATTTAAATGTAGTGGTAGGGCGCTTGGAAGTATATTTGCCATACTCCAAAACTTGTTCCACGTATTATATACCCGCCTCTCTACTTCTTCCGTATTGTTATTCGGTCTGAACGATATCTGTTTCCCTAGGTTTATATACTCTTTTACATAGTCTAGTTTCATGTCTTCTATAAACATATCTTTTTCTACATGGTTTGTCATTATTTTTGTTTTTGAAGATTCATTTCGAGACCTATGTTTTTACTGGCTGCGTTAACCATAAATTGGAGCTCTTTATAACATTCAGTTAAAAGCACTATATCGTCTGCAAAAGCTAAATATGTGAGATAATTTCCATTTATATTTATTTCTCTATATTCCCATTTTAGACTTTTCATAACTAGATGCAAGACGCTTATGAATAGAGTTAGGGAGAGCGGGTCACCTTGCCTGACCCGTCTTTCGATGTCTATGTATCTGCCAGTGGTTTCTAACTTGACTCTACTTTTGCAGTTTGCGTATATGTGATTTAGTATATTTATGTAAGTATTATTTATCTCTGCTACTTCCAGCGATTTCCATATAAATGTATGCTCTATAGAGTCGAATGCCTTCTGGTAGTCAATAAAAGCGGTGTAGAGTGGTATTCGGAACTCTCTGTACTTATCGATGAGTTGCTCGTCTACCGTTTGCAAATAATCAACAGTACCGAATCCTCTGCGAAATCCCGCTTGTTCCACTGTAAGAAAGTTTTCGATTTTTGGAGACATTCTGTTTTGCAATCCTATTGCAAACAACTTGTAAAAGCTTGACATGAGGCTGATTGGACGATAGTTTGCGATGTCCTTTGGGTCACCTATCTTATAGAGGATTACGATGTCAGACTCTACCCATTGTTTAGGGACTTTTTCCTGTAGCAGTATTTTATTGAAAAGCTATGCTCTGGGGGTCAATAATATGTCCTTTGACGCAATCAACATGACATTAGTTATTTCATCGCATCCGGGGCTTTTACCAGTTTTCATTTTCTTTAACTATTTGAGTATCTCATTTCATCAAATAGCTCTAGATTGTTTCTAAGATATCGTTTCTTAGAAGAAACAGAAAATCCGATAGTTGTGATCAGGAGTAATTTATTTGCTATTGTCTGTACCTAAATAAAATCAGCGTACACAATTCAGCGAACTAACAAGGGTTAGTCGGCTCACTGCACCAGTAGGATCATTAGCGTGCCTAACATAAAATGTCTCAAAATCTACAGATATTACATGTTAAATCTTCGCTACTAACTTTTTTAGGCTTACAAAAATATACAGAATAGATATTTTTAATACCAACTGGGAAGAAAGTATTAAATAATTTTTAAGAAAAAAAAACCGACTTCAATGGGGGAGGCCGGTAAAAGATTATTATACTTAGATGGTGCACTCTTAGATAGATATACAATAAAATAAAAATGGCTATAATGTATGTTTATAATGGTAGAAGACTAAGTACCCTCAATTCCTCATGGAATCATGAAAAAACCTTGCTTGCTTGACAAACAAAACGAAGAGAACAAATCGCCAAACGTGAACTACGCGTCATTGAAGAGTTCCGTTCTGATCATCATCAGCAGTTCCACTTCATCAAATGTCACTTTTATGAATGAAAATGCTTGATTAATTCATGAAAATACTAAAATCACTATTTGTGTGCCTTTCACATTTGAGGAGTTCCCTCGATTCCTCATGGATCCCATCATCAGAACTCGAGCATGACAAAAATCAATCGTGAAAATAGAACTTGCTTAACAAACACAGCTAGAAGGACAAATCGCCAAACGTGAACTTTTCGTCGTTGAAGATTTCTGTTCTGATCATCATCAGCAGTTCCACTTCATCAAATGTCACATTTTTGTATGATAATGCTCGATTTGTTGATAAAAACACAAAAACCACTATATGTTTGCCTTTAAGATTTGAGGAGTTCCCTCAATTCCTCATGGATCCCATCATCAAAAATCGAGCATGACAAAAATTAATCGTGAAAATAGAACTTGCTTAACAAACGCAGCTAGGAGGACAAATCGCCAAACGTGAACTTTTCGTCGTTGAAGAGTTCTGTTCTGATCATCAGCAGTTCCACTTCATCAAATGTCACATTTTTGTATGAAAATGCTCGATTTGTTGATAAAAACACAAAAATCACTATATGTTTGCCTTTAAGATTTGAGGATTTCCCTCAATTCCTCATGGATCCCATCATCAGAAATCAAGCATGACAAAAATTAATCGTGAAAATAGAACTTGCTTAACAAACACAGCTAGGAGGACAAATCGCCAAACGTGAACTTTTTGTCGTTGAAGAGTTCTGTTCTGATCATCATCAGCAGTTCCACTTCATCCAATGTCACATTTTTGGATGAAAATGCTTGACTTGTTGATAAAAACACAAAAATTACTATATGTTTGCCTTGAAGATTTGAGGAGTTCCCTCAATTTCTCATGGATCCCATCATCAGAACTGCGTTTTGACAAAAACGGGACCAACTTGGATATATATACTTACAATCAAAATAAGAATTTTCCAAATCGGTTAAAAAATGACGGAGTTATGGACTAACAAACATTAAAAAAAAAAACATACAACCGAATTGATAACCTCCTCTTTTAAAATTTTGAAGGCGGTTAAATATAGCAATGGGATAGCCAATTCCACTCGACGTCATATTCATTTATTAAAAAAAAACCGGCATTCAAATATTTTTTAAATAGGTACGGTTGCTAATCGATCCGGTTGTTATTCGAAAAAAAACAACGTCCTGTACTATCACATAGACGGAGAGCTAGCGACCAAATCGGTCATGTGGCTGCAGCTGTATTGAAACTCCGTTAGCTACTTCCCTGAACAACCTTTTCCTATAATCTTCGTGCTGGCAGGCCGCGGGCGGTTGGTGCGGGTGTAGTGGGGTGGGGAAAAAAAAGAAAAAAATGTGGGCTCAGCGACTTGATTTTTTTTTTCAAACAGTTGCTCTGTACTCCCTGTGCACCCAAAAAAAAATTTATATCGATCGGGTGGTGAGAAGGGGTTGCCAGCGTGAATTAAAAGTACTAAAATAATCATAATTTTCGTGTGGGCTCAGCTGTATTGGCTTTTTTTCTGACGCGAGATTAATCAATATGTAAGCCTCAAAAAAATAGCCATGCAAAAATATCAGTGGTATATTTTTGTAGAGTTCTCAATTTATCAAAGCGAGATCTACGATAGCTTGCAATCTTAATCAATCTATATTCGATATACTTTTAGGTGCGTATGCTCTTTCTTATCTGGTGATGCATGAGAGGAAGCGGGAGCGACGTTGCCAATACAATCATATTCAATTACAATTTGGTTTTCACTTTAGGAATAGAGCTTCTGTTAGACGTACATAAACTGAAACAAAGGGGTAGGCAGAGCACATGAAAAATAATTTCAGTGCCACTTTTAGCAATTGTAGGTTTATAGATGGAGAAAATGTGATATTGCAGTAACAGGTTGCTAGCCTATCGCCCACAACACAAAAGACTTTAGACTTTTTTTGCCTTTAAATATCATTCGTAATAAACAGCGGCAGCAACATAAATTAAAAAAACAATTGCAGGTATCAATTGAGGTTCCCCGAAATCCAACTTCTTTAGTGCTAGATGATATTTCAGACAGGTAAAATCATTATTGCTAAGAAATAAATAAGACTAGTCTTACGTGTTTAATGAAGGTATCCGCTTCGTCCAGGTAATTGTGAAGGTGAATTTTGTTCATGAGGTCTTTCATTATTTTTGGATAAGCGGGTATAATGCAAATAAATATTTTTGCCTAAAATCGAGGTAAGAGCTATAAAAATATATTATAAAATTCTACTACTAATAATGATAAGCACGCTTATTCACTGTAATAAAATCACAAATAGTTTGAAAGTGATCACTCACCACTACTACCGTAGTCGCTGGTATAATCGAAAACATGGTACCCAACGTTCTAAAAGTGAGTTCATCAAAATTTGCGTACAGGTACAAAAGTTGCAATATTAAACACATAGGACAGAGGATAAGCATTAAATATGTATGAAACACAAAAATCTTGTGGATAGGCCGAAATCCCCACCAAATTTGTTTCCCCATTCCAAAAATGTTCATAACAAAAGCTAGTTTTTGATAGAACATTTGCTGTCGTGGTGGAAGCCTGAAATGAAAATTAATTTGAGATTCGAAAAAATTAAAACGGAAAAAATAAGAATCGCAGTCAGTAGCGATTTAAAATATTGAATAATTACAAATAATATTCAATCTTAAATTTTTTTTCGAAGTCAGTGATGTCTTTAACATGTTGAATTGAATCTTTATCAACTTCCATGTCCAATATGTGTATGTCTTAGCAGTTGACAGCGACGAAACAAACATGAGTCACGGCGTGTAATTTTCGTGGTTGTTTGGACTGAATTTGTGTCCATTATACTACGAGTAAGTACGACAGATGCATAAAATGTAACGGATACAGTAATTGAAATGACTGTGTATAGAATTTTGGACCTTGTAATACGTAAGCAATATTATTAATAAATAATAATAAATAAATATTAGGGGACACTTTTCTCAACCAAATCGATCTAGTCCTTAGCTCAATTATGAGGCTTGTGTTATGGGTTAGACGAAGATAAGTACTTAAATACATAGGAAACAACCAAGTCTCAAGAACAAATTTTTCTGCTCATCACAGAAACAAATGCCCTTACCGGGATTCGAATTCGGGACCTCTAGGTTCGGATGCAGTGTAACTACTGTTAGCCATTTTATAATCCATACAATGAATAAACGCTTATATGTCAAAAATAACGTCGGACAAGAAAGCACCACGAGTGGCATAATGATACGAGTGCAAGTCTACTAACGGTTTTTAAGAAATAAAGTGACAGACGTCAATCAAGGTGGGAAAAAGAATGGATGGATACTTGAACTGTACTTTGAGAACATGAATAAATAATGTCTACAATAACAAAAATAAGTTATTTACTATTATATCGGAAGTGGTACTGGACAAAAGAAACGCCCGTGTTAATGAATAAAACAGGTAAGGTTATCTGAATTAAATATAAAGTTATAATTCTGTTTATTTTTCAGCTTGCTGCGTATGGCGGCAAGTGTATGAGGTTGTTTACGAGATGAGACCCCAGTAAATCCAGATACGAATTGACAAAGCGAAGTTTGATGTTGTATTTTATATATGGATATGATTTTAGTATATAAACCTAGCAGTTAGAAATTCTATATGAAATATTTAGCATTGATGCACACGATCTCTTCATATCCCAAAAAAGTGTATTAGCATTATTGCCAATAGCACTTCATACAGTTGACAGTCCTCTTTATATATCCTTAGAGTAACTACTCTAAGACTCCTTTGTAAGACTTTACAAGATGGAATTTAACAAGATTGAGTGCTCATCGTAAAATCAATTAGTCGCCCTGAACCAATATGATATTACTAAAAAGGACCGTATTACCGCTCAATATATAAATAAATAGCTTTTGCCCGCGACTTCGTCCGCGTATAATTCATTCTCGCCTAAGAATGACTTGTTTTCCCATACAATCTTTCTCAAGCACAGGTGGACACCAGGAACTTAGGGGTGACATGTTGGAGAAGGAAAGTCACGAATAGATCGGACTAGAGATATTTGCTTGACCAGGCTAGCCTAGGGCCCACCCGTGGCTATAACGCCTCAGATGATGATGATGATACAATCTATCACCCTTCTTTACACCCCCTTAAGAAATGATTTCAGTCAATATGACATTCCCTAGAAATTCTATTGTCAAAACGAATCATTAAGTGCTTATTTCGGAATATCAAATGAACCGATTCTCGAATGAATCTCGTCAAAAACATTACATGTACATTGTACAATGATAAAAGTCTCGCTACGCAGTTCTGCCGTAAAACGTTATCCCAACAGAGCGAGTTCTTCATGTAAGTATGATGACCGAAGGCCGGAAGCAGAGCGGCAAGGCATGCGAGAATAATCACACAGAGCGGGCTTCTCAAGGATGACGGCCGAAGGCATGAAGCGGAGAGAAGAGACGCGCGAGAGGGTAAATTATACTCCATTCGTTCGTTTTCACGTGATGCCTAGACATATAAACAGACAGAAAAACAGACACAAATTCTTAAAACTGTTGAAACGATTTCTGTTATCGATTCTAAGTATCCCTAGACAACTTTTTTTCGAATATCTTCCAATTACAGACTTTCGACCCTCTTCTAAGTGTACATCTAAGATGCTCCAACTGTCTATGCTGACGATTGGGCTGCCCAGCTCAAGTGATCTCTTATATCAAACAGTTTTTATGGTGTGAAGGGTCAACAATTACGTAAAAAATAACACACGATAAAACTAAATGGTACACCGACGATACAAAGTGTGCATCGAAACAGCTGTTTTGTATTTAAGCATATGAATAAAAACAATGCCAAAGTATCGCAAATGCATTTTGATGTACACGCAAAGTAGAACTTATTGCGAAAAGGTTGTGCTCAAAAATAGCGTCAACAATCAGAAGGAATTATGATACTTCGGTTTTGACATAATGAATCGTCAACTTGTTTACAATTCTGCTGTGCTTTAAGTTAAATTTCTTGACACGCTGTTATACTCACAATTGGCTGAAACTTAAATCGTAGAATGGCGTATGAGGATTAAACCACCCCGTTTCATAGACCTTACTTGCATCCCCGATCCTACTCGAGAACCTTTCCTTCCCAACGGCCAACGGTTCTACGTGCAATATGCCCCGCCCACTGCCACTTAAGTTTAGCGGTTCGGAGGGCTATGTTGGTTACTTTAGATCTACTGCGGATGGCCTCATTTCTGATACGATCTCGCAAAGATACTCCCTGCATAGCCATCTCCATTGCTCTTTGGGTGACTTTCAGCCTTCTTATGAGGCCCATAGTAAGCGACCACGTTTCAGTGCCATATGTCATCACTGGCCACACACACTGGTCAAAGACCCTCGTCTTGAGGCACCGCGGATTATTGGACGAAAAGATGTGCCGTAGCCTCCCGAACGCTGCCCAGCCGAGTTGGATTCGACAATTACCCCTTTCTCGAAGTTGGACCTACCTAACTGGACAGTCTGTCCTAGGTACAATATATAATCATCTACAACTTCAGTTAAAAGTGTCCGATTGTAACGGGAGTTGGTGCTACGTGCTCGTGCTTTCAAAACGAATGATTAAGCTTATGTCAGAATATCAAATGATTTTGAATGAAATTATAAACGAATAAAGCCCGTAAAATATTACATGTACAATGATAAAAGTCTCGCTACGCAGTTCTTCCGTAAAACGTCCTAACAGAGCGGGTTCTTCATGTAATGTTCTCATGGCCGAAAGGCAGAAGCAGAGTGGGAAAACATGCAAGGCGGAAGGCCGAGAATTCGCACAGAGCGGGCTTCTTATGTAAGGTTAAGGGCCGAAGACTTGAAACAGGGAGGCGAGACACGCGAGGCCGAAGGCCGAGCTTCCCAACAGAGTAGATTCTTCATGTAAAGTTGATGACTAACGGGCCGAAACGGAGTGGCAAGGCATGCGAGGCCGAAGGCCGAGCATTCAAATATAGCGGGATCCTTATATAAGGCTGAAGGCCCGGAGCCGTGTGACACGCACGCGAGGCCCAAGGCCGAGCGTCCCAACAGAGCGGGCTCCTTATGTAGGGCCGAAGGCCAGAAGCAGAGTGGCAATGCAAGCGAGGCCGAAGGCCGAGAGTTCCAACAGAGCGGGCTCCTTTGTAGGGCCGAAGGCTTGATGCAGAGGGGCAAGGCATGCGAGTCTAAAGGCAGATCATTCAAACAGAGTGGGCTCTTCATGCCGATCATTCACACATAGTGGCAAGATAGCCAACAGAGCGGGCCCCTTATGTAAGGCTGAGGGCCGAAGGCCCGAAGCGGCAATGCACGTGAGGCTGAAGGCCGAGAGTCACACTGCCTAGACATATAAACCGATAGACAAACAGACACGAATTCTTAAAACTGTTCTGTAAATGTGTTCTGTTTCGATGCCAAGGGCCCTCCAATCGCTCCATTGATTTATCCAATATCTTCAATGTACAGATTTTCGACCTTCTACAGCTGTATTATATGTATACGGATAAGCATAGATCATATTGTACTTTGTGCATAGATCTAAGGTGCTTCAACCGTCAATGTTGAAGATTGGGCTGCCCAGCCCAAGTGATCTCTTATATCAAACAGTTATTATAGTCTGAAGGGTCACCAATTACGAAAAAAATAATACACGACAAAATGAAATTGTACATCGACGATACAAATACTGCATTGAAGCATATGAAGACAAACAATTCCAAAGTATCGCAAATTTATATTGATTTACACGCAATAATAGACCTAATTGCTAAAAGGTTATGCTCAAAAATAGCGTCATCAATCAGAAGGAATTATGAAATTTCGGCTTTGACATATCGAAAAGTCAGCTGGTTTACAATACGTCAAATTCTACTATGGCTTAAGTTAAATTTATTGACACGCCGTTATACTTCCAATGGGCTGAAACTTAAAGCTTAGAATGGCGTATGAGGATTTAAATCACCAGTTTCATAGACCATATTTGCACCCCCGATTTCATCCCTTTGAGGGTGATTATCGGGACAAAAAGTATACTATAAGTGAATCCAGATTATATACTGTTTAGTATACAAAAAATCACCTTGATCTGTTCAGCCGTTTTTGCGTGATTCAGTAACAAACATCCAAACATCTAAACTTTCGCATTTATAATATTAGTGGGATTACAAAGTTATATATGTAGTTTTTGAATCTAGAAAACGGTACTGAAATTGGGGTTTAGAGTCACAGTTAATTAATGGAATAAATCATAATAGTGTTCAAAATTTGAAGAGACCGTGGTGGCTGGCGCGCACACTGGGCAGCGCCGCGGCGCAGCGCTTGCGTTTACAAATACAAAAAATACAAAAATACAAAAATTCTTTATTTCATAAAATACACATGTTATATGGTCTAAGGGATGGAGCCACCCTGTAAGCAAAAAATTGCCTGTGTTGGGAGGCACCAGAGAAAACAAAATAAAACTTATATATTTACAACTCTAACTCTAATTTGGAAATACATTTCAATTGAAAATTAATTATTAAACAAAAAGGAAGAAAAAAAAAGACAGGTAAGCTAATGGTAATACCTTTTTATCTTGTGTGCATGTTTGTGTGTGTGTGTGTGTTTGTATGTATTTGTGTGTGTGTGTGTGTGTGTGTGTGTGAGTGTGTGTGTGTTGTGTGTGTGTTTGTGTGAGTATGTGAGTGTGTATGTATTACAAAAGCTCAATTCATTTCATCAAAGTAAATTCTCTATATCTTCGTAGGTTTTACTTTTTAGCCAGTTTATTAGAATATTTTTACATTCAAGGTAAGGTTTTGAGTGAATGTCTAGTGATTTATTAATTTTATTGTATAGGAGTGCGGACTTTGTGTTGTATTGGGAGCTGGCAAAAGTGGTTCGAGTTTTGGTTATTTTAGCTATGTTCGTTATCAGTCTTTTCTTTTTATAGCTTGGGTTGTAAGGTAAGGTCTTATGCCTTTTTAATGTGGTTTGGAGAATGTATAATTTCCTAACCGATAGTAAGCCACAGACTTGGTATAATTGCTCCGTAGGAAATGTAATTTTTTTAAAGTACATCACCTTTAATAGTGCACGTTGTGCACGTTCAAGGTCTATGAAGCAACTTTTAGCCGCACCACCCCAGACCGATATGCAATATACCAAAACAGATTGCACCAAAGAAATATATATTTCATTTATAATATTGCGAGACTTTGCTTTATCCGTCATTATCATTCTTGGGACAATGTGTCTCAGCGTCTTAAATATCCAGAGCAGTTTTCTGGTTCGACATATAACCTGGTTAATGTGAGAGTACCAATTGAGGTGCTCATCTAGGACAACTCCAAGGTACTTAGTTTGAGCAATTTTCTCGATAGATGGGCAACCACAATTAGCACTATCACATCGTCCAGAATGTATTTTGACCTCCATATTCTGTGTGGGTTGTGTGCTACGTGTGATACTAAAACACATATATTTTGTTTTGCTGGTATTAAGTGTTAGTAAGTTCATTCTTAACCACTTTGAGATCTGAATCATACCCAGCTATGCGCAGATTTTGACTTGGTTCCACGATTTTCCAGTAAAGACAACTGCAGTGTCATCGGCATAGGAAAAAAGTTTTGCGTCAGGGATGGACATATTTTTTCAGTTTCTATCTTAAGATTACACAAATTTTGAATGAGGATGTTTTTCCTTTGTCGTCAAGTATATGCTTACCAATTTTCATTGCTGTAACTCATGGATTATAGGAGTTCCCATACAAAATTCAACCCCTCTTTTTACCCCCTTTAAACCCAAATTCGCACAATTTTTATAGCCTAAAACCTGACCGGGTATTTACTCGACAGATTTTTTTTAGAACAACTTTACTAGTTTTCATCAAAATCCGTTTAGCCGTTTTCACGTAATGCGCGTTCATATAAACAGACAAACAGATAAACAGACAAACAGACAAAAATTCTAAAAACTGTTGGAACGTGTTCTGTTATCAATTCTAAGTATCCCCAGCCAACTTTTTTTCGAATATCTTCCATGTACAGACTTTCGACCCTCTTCAGCTTTATTATATGTATAGATAAATTACCCAACAATGTAGAGACCAACAGTTTATATATTACTAAAATAAAATTCTTCCTGGTGAAAAAAAATCTACCTATAATATTATAGCAAGAATTTATGGAGGAACTTAACTATCAACTAATAATATTAAGGAAAATATCTGCTTGTAGTTATTTACCCCACTAGTTATGTAATTACTTACCTGAATGTGTAGGTAAATTTAGGAATTAGTTATTTATTATTTATGGACCATTTGTAATACCCCATCGGGGTCCATATGACCCAAATATTTATTTATAAGAACTTGAACATACCAGGATATGCAATACATAAAGACATTAATAATATTAATCAGTTTTTGAGAATACCTGTTATATGTTAATAAAAGCTAGTGAAGTTTTTACTGCCGTCACACAAAATGTCTCGACGGTAAGTATATTTAAAATATGTTTCAATATTTATTTGCGGACCCAGGAACGTCCTAAAACTACGACTAAGACCACCGGGGGATGGGCAGCGGCATCCCTGGAGTGCGGTGGAGACACTGCGATCGCCAACCCGCATGCCAAGCGTGGCGATTATGGCAATTACCCCCTAATGATTGACACAAACAGGCCACGGCCCCGAGGTTCCGGCGACCCCCGGTACCCTGGTTCTGGTAGGGGCCAGGGTACTAGCGGGGTCAGGGGTGCGAAGAATCTCCGGTTAAGATCCGGCTACCACCACCGACGACTTCTGGCCCTGGCAACATATAACACGAGAAGAATCCTAAGGATTGAGCAAGTTGCGTTGGGATATCGTAGGGTTATCTGAAGTCCGAAGAGAGGGGAAAGACACGATAACCCTCAAGTCCGGCAATTTCGGTCAATTCCGGGAGGGCGACCAACAGTCCCAAGGAGGTGTCGGGTTTATCGTCCACAAATCCCTCGTGAACAACGTGGTGAAGATCGAGAGTGTGTCGGCCAGTCTTCTGTACGAGTACCGGCTCATGCACCAGGAGTTGCACTCGTACGGATGGCCGAGTGTAATAATTCTTCAAAGTCAAAGTCAAAGTCAAAATATTCTTTATTCAAATAGGCCTAGCAACAAGCACTTTCGAATCGTCAGTTATAACATGTATTAACATATATATAAATTAATTATTTAGAGCAATTTCTTGATGCTATTATTATTCTTTAAAATAAATATTGTATTGTTGTAGACATGTCAAAGTAAGAAATTATTTTGTTGTAAAATTCACAATAGGATCGTCAAAACATAAATAATAATAATAATAAAAAATATATAAAAAATAGAAATCTAGACAGTTTCTAGAATAAAATCAAAATATCAAAAAAAATGATTATATTAATATCTAACGCCATAATGATTAATTCATTAATATTTCAGTCACAATTAATCCCACGGTGTTTTATCATTCATGTAGTCATGTGTGCTATAATATGCTTTCGATATGAGTTGACGTTTTACATAATTTTTAAATTTATTAATAGATAATTCAGTTACGTTTCTTGGAAGCTTATTATAAAACTTCACACCATTACCCATGAATGATTTTCTAATTTTCTGTAGGCGAGTGGTGGGCACCGCGAGTTTGTGTTTATTTCGAGTATTAATATTATGTATGTCACAGTTCTTCCTGAAATTTACATTGTTTTTATGTACATACACAATATTAACATAGATGTATTGACAATGCAATGTCATTACATTAATGTTCTTGAACTTATCTCTAAGTGAGTCTCTATGGTTCATTTTATATATTGCTCGAATAGCCCTCTTCTGCAGAACAAAAATGGTATTAATATCTGAAGCACTGCCCCATAGTAAAATACCATACGACATAATACTGTGGAAGTAACTAAAATATACTAATCGAGCTGTCTTCACGTTTGTCAGTTGGTGGATCTTGCTCACGGCAAAAGCTGCAGAACTCAGTCTATTCGAGAGATTAGCAATATGGGGACCCCATTGGAGTTTGGAATCTAATGTTAATCCAAGAAAAACTGTACTACCCACTAGTTCCAATTCATCATCTTTCACAATGACACTTGTTTGATTGTGCTTAACGTTAGTCGTGACAAACTTGATACATTTGGTCTTTTTCTCATTTAACAATAAATTGTTGACATTGAACCAATTAACTACTTTAGAAATAGCATTGTTTATATCATTATTAGCTTGTTGCTGTCGTTTGACTTTGAATATAAGAGAGGTATCGTCTGCAAACAATACTATATCATGGTGGGTCTTTACGAGGTATGGCAAGTCATTTATGTAGATAACGAATAGGAAAGGTCCCAATATTGATCCCTGCGGTACACCCATCGAGACCACTGATCCCGGTGATCGCTTAATAATTTAAAGTCGTTTTGTAGTATCGTGTAAGATAGTTTTTAACAACTTAGTGGCATAGACCATTATTTATCCGTTTGTAGTGGCAACACTGCCGCCCGAACGTGATTGGCTGGTACGAAACCGCCAATCACGTTTGGGTACGACCGACCAATCGAGACTTCAAGCTGATTTGGCACGTTTTTGGTGGGGAGAAGGTTCGGTTGGGCGGCGAGGCAGCGATTCGAGTAAAAAGTGCAGAACTGTAAAGACCTTGGAGAATACTAAGTGTTGTAAAATAAACGAGTTGATTGTTCAATAACGCAGTTTGAATTATAATATAATATCAAATTTATGAAAGTATTAAACCCGACGCTTGACACAAAAAAATCCTTTTGTTGTACAACGCTCCTTTAAGCTAGCTATGATTATTAAGTTTGTCATCCACGTCTTACAAATTATGAATTATGATGACTGACTCTAAAAAGGCTGAAACAGTACGCGTGTGGCCGGGAGCTGTTTCAGAAATCAGGGTGCCGATCTTGTTCTTATACCGAAATGTGATATCGGTACTACACCAACAACGTAACATCACAAATTTGCCACAGCAATTTTTATGGCAACGAAAATAATACGGTGAAATGGTCACTTTTTATATGTGCAGATAGCAAGTCGAAGTGTTTGGGTGATTGAACATTATCGAGTATTAAATTAATGTCAATCAAAACTATTATTTTCAATTGCAATGATATAGGTATATAAATATAGAATTTTTGTTAGGATGAAATAATTATACATATAAATTTATACACAAATCATATTAATTCCCGCAGCCTGATAAAGCTCCGTACGATAGCTGTTGTCCATACACTACTAACTACTCCTATATTTTTATATACTAAGTTAGTCATTGTTCCCATCTTGAGAATACTATTTACAGTAAAATTAAAACAGTAGGCTAACTTTGTACATATGGTCTTTTCCATGTGTATTTCATATCATCATATATTAAAGAGCGTAGCTCTTGTCGGTGGAGTTATCGCCATTCTGTTCGATTCTCAGCCAATGCTTTGAGCTCCTGATACGACATTACATTGACTTTCTCTTTGGCCGATCCATAAACGCACGTCTCGGTCTTCCCCTGCCTCTGCTCTCCTCTATCTTTCCTTCGATTATGGTTTTTATGTAATTATCATGTCGTATCAGTTGCCCCCAACATATTTCCTTTTCTGTTCTCAATCGTCTTCAAAAGCAGTCGCTTCTCTCCTCCAAATCCAAAACCTCTTCATTGTTTTCCTTTCTGTCCAGCTTATGGCTTTCATTCGCCGCCAGCACCACATTTCGAAGGCACTTACAGCCTTATTCATAAAAAAACCTTAACAGAGGCTTGATCGGCCTTTTAGTTAGCAGACTGATTAAGCCTGTTTGACGGTTGTTAAGAAGTATGATTTATAAGCGCTTGCTAGCCCTCTGTTAGTTAATCGGTTGCTGATAGGTGGATTAGACGCGTTATGTTGGCCAACCTGACAAATCATCGACAAAAACATGGCCACATCGTGAATTACAAAAAAAATATTGACTGCAGTGACAGCTAATTGGCGGGAAGCCAGGTAACCTCAAAATAGTCGAAATTTTCCTGCTCGTTAAGTTTTCAATTCTTGATTTTCAAAATGAATTCCACCAAAAATAGGAGTGATAATTGGATATCGCAGGATAAAGTAAGAAAACAATTTATTTACTTTTGTTTGGTGTGATATGTGAAGTGGATCTTTGCTAACCTACCTTTAGTGTTCCTATCGAATCTAAACACTGGACGTCCTTTTCAGATGTTGCTTCAAGAGCTAGTAAGTGAGAGTAAACCTAATAGAAGATAAAAATACGGACACAAACACGTACAGCCGCAACCTCGCTGCGTGAGCGGACCTTCTTAAAAGGCAATCAAATTGTTGGAAGTATTATAAGGTACAGCTTTTTCCTAATGAGTGGTTATTATAGTTATGAAAGTATTGTTCTTGCAAATGAATCAATACGTATAACAAATAATTTTGCCTTTCGCTTTTAGTTCCATATTATGTAAAACGGCGCGGAACAAAAATAAAATCCACCGAGAAACGCAAAGTTAGCACGGAAAAAAAGTCAGGTTTTGGGAGCCTCCGCGAGAGGGCCCCATAGATTCCAACCCCTTAAGAGCCTAGTTGCCGCAGAATTCCAGACAGATAGCCACAAGTTTGATTCGGACTCAATAAATCAGGTTGGTATGGTTATACACTCGTACCTAATTTTTACATTTACTTATGTTTCAATGATGTAAATGTCCACAAGTTTCAGTTTGAAATACATGGATATAAATATCATGATATACTTCGCTTCAGGGTCGGGGTCAAATTATAATTTATGGTTTGATTGTGTGATGTGCTTGATTCACATAAAAAGTAGTATCTGAACCTAGTGAACCTGTTGAAGTAAGTTCAAATTGACACCCATGAGCCCTATAGTATGAAGCTCTGTTGCATAAGTATATGATAAATTATTATTAACAAACAATAATCATTTAATATCATGTGAATAAAAATAATCAATAAATCAATATGGTTAGATAATGTGCATGTAATCAAACCTGAGGTAGGTTGGATGTAAGAGGTAACTTGTATTTCAAAGAGGTTTAGATAAGGTTACTTATCTATAGAGGATGGATGGAAAATATTGAACAAAGAGTAGCAAGTTAGCAGAATCAAATTAAATGTACCCAACCCAAAATGTATGGTTACCTACCATAATAAACATGACATTTAATTATATGAATGTAACTTAAAAATAAAAGCATGTCACCTCATAAAATATTTTATTTAAACATAATTTATTTTTTAGATACTGCTTGTACGAACTTGAGCTACTGCCCCTGCAACTGGTGAGGAGTCCTGTTCGTCAGTCACTATTGAAGCACAGGAAGCTCTACCAGTTGTGCAAGAAGCCACACCACCTCCCATGAAGAGAGAAAAAAGACAATGAAGAGAGGAAAAAGAATCCTGAAATTAAAATAACAATTACTTTTAGCTTTTAATCAAAATGGAATATTTTAAAAGTAAAAGGAAAGGTAGTTCAATGTAGTTAAAAGTAATTGTTCTGACCCCAGATTATTTTTCTTATCTCTGACTTCATTTTCTTTTTGGATTTTGTAAACTTTACAAAATAAATGTATTTATATGTCATTAAGTTTTTTTTAATTTAATGTATGTTATTTTTTCTTATAACTTAAGCAACTCCTTGGTAATTAACATTATTAAATCATCAACTTAATGAGGTACTTTGTATAAGTACATGATTTAACATATATAAGAAATACTCATTCGAGTAGTTCACTACTACATGCCATAAAAAGGGGGTTTACACAAGTTATTTACCATTTTTCTTATGAATGAAATAAAGTTCTTCGGGCGACTTGAGGATTTCTGACGGTAAAGTTGTTTACGCATTTGACAAGCCTAATCTCAATAAGGTCTAATTTCTCCCTTGGGTTAGAAGGTCAGACGGCAGTCACTTCCGTAAAAACTAGTGCCTACGTCAATTCTTGGGATTAAGTAACCCCGGGCATCTTTTCGGGTGCAACTGTACTGGGTTATCGCTAGGATTAATGATGATTAATGAAATGTAAACACGTACCTTTTTATCCCTTCTTCTCATTGTAACAAGATCGAAAACGGCACGTATTTCTTTTTCCTTGGCTGTACAGTACAGCCACAAGCATAATTTTCTATACATTATCAAGGGGCTTGCAATAGGTGGAGCGCGCCGCGTTAATAACCTAACACTCGAAAACCCCGAAAGTAGCTGTCAGTCGCGTCCGAGCATGTACGTGCGCGTCGTTTTGTGATCCGCTGCCGCGCGCCGCCGACTTGATCGCGACGAACCGCGCGTTACTACGTAATTTTTTGGGTGATTTAAAAAACCCACGATGAAACCGATAACCGGCCACACATGTTCTGTGTATATGGTTGTTTGAATACCCGAAGGAACGTTGGTGTATCTTTTTTTCAGTTGCCTACAAATTTTGATCGGTAAGTTTTTATTTTAGTTTGGTATATGTAATAATAAGTACTTATGTAGTGTTGGTTGGTGTTTCAAATTATCAACTTGTAAGTTACAATACAAATAAATACGATACGAACCACCTGGCTACTTGTTAGGTACTTATAGCTTAACACTCACCATTTCCGACGTTTTACCTATTAAGTAACTAACTGTAATTTTATTCAAAATGAAACACGCGTTTTAAATTTATTTTACTTGATTAGCTACATAATAGTTGTCCTATTTAGGTAGTTGTCCTTTATTGTGGCCATAGCATTTGAAACACGGACAAAGGTAGGTATAAGTAGCTGAAAAACATAAGAAGATGACCTGTCCTGCCCGGCTAGTATGATAGCTTATACCGTCACGTTTTATGTGACGTTTCAGTACATTTTGGCCGTATAACGTGACGGTATAAGCTATCATACTAGCCGGGCTGTTGTATGCAGTTGTGACGTGTTTGTTGTTGATTTGTATGTCCGACAAAACCTGTTGGTTGATGATTTGAAATGTATTTTTTATTTATTTTAGACCCAGTAGTTTCGGAGATGAAGGGGGGTAATTTTTTGGCTATTTTCTTAAATAATTTCTAAAATAATTATTTTAAAATTACAAAAAAAATATTTGAGATGCACACAATGAGCTCTTTCATTTTAAATGTAACACTATATATGTAGTTTAAAGTTACTCACCCTACACGTAAAATGGGGATGCATTTTTTCTTCTTGCAAAACCACCGAGTAGGGTATCGTTAGATGGTTCGTTAAAAAAATATGAGATTTATTATTCTTGTGAAGTAACATGTACTTAATTGTTATCGGTTCACTGTACTTACGCGACATCTGGTGAGGTACAACATATTTTGCATCATTGAAGTATTTTTGGCGTGACAACCCTAGGGCTACAAGTGCCCCGCGTGAATGAATACAAGTTATGCGATAGACAGAGATGCTGAGAGTAGGCACGTTTTTTATGCCTAAACGCCGTTTTTGTTAGGGAGTGAAATATCTGTACTTGTACTATTCCTTATTCTGTGACATTATTTCTTGTGTTTTATATACTTTGGTGACAAGCTTCTTACTAAATTATATTTAATTCTATAAAGTAGTTAGGGTCGATAGGCCGGTTAGCGACCAGCTAATTTGGTGTGCCGGTTTGCGATCACTTGGATAAGTTGATGAACTGATAGGATATTGATTCGTTTTATAAATAGATTCCCATTCAATAACTTAAAAAAAAATGTATAGAACTCACTGTTTCTGTATGTAGGGTGTGTAAAACTATTCATATCTTTAATAGAAAAAAATCTCGTCCTTCAGGTGGTCGCAAACTGACGATGGTCGCGTAACCGGCCTAGCGACCCTTGAGGTGTGCAATAAAGAGTATTTGTATGGTAGGTATTCTATAGGTACCTATTTATGCCGCTGTATCTACTTACTGTTACATAAATGATTGAAATTGCAATTGACGGCCCTTATTAAGGGTTTCCACCATACCAGACGCGCCATAGTTTTCTTTTGACTCAAGTAATTAAGGCAAGCTCTCGTTGAAACCACCAGGTTCGTGGAAATCGTAATTATTGATAACTTTGTTTATTGGAAGTGGCGATGAATAAAAGCACGAAGATGTGCATTGTTTGGCGTCCTGTTGACTGCTCCTGTTGGAGACGCCCGCAGCGCGTAACAGGTCTCTTCCCTCTCGGCTGCGTTAGAAGGGATTTTTATATAATGGGCAGAGCAACGCATCAAAGTGATTCGCCATCAGTGCTCGCGCCGAGAGTCCGAGAAGCTCTCAATTCCTCAATAATTTGGGCCGTCCCCTTGTCAAACCAGTACCGGAGCCGAAATTCTACATCGGGCAGATCCCCTATCTCTATAGGATCTGCCAATTTGTATTACACATTGCGACGCCGCGGTTGTGGTAGTCCATTAACAGCTTCCACATCCCGTGTAACCCGGATAACTTGCATTGTCACGAAAGTAAAGATAATGATAGACGATCACTTAAGAGTCCGCAGTAAGCTCGGTTCTCCATACAAACGTAGTTTCGCTCTCATTTTCAAACGCCATGCTAGAGTAACATGAAACTTTGTATACACAATGGGATCCGGCATAATTTAGGTTGGAAATTAGTTTCTGTTGCTTGAAATTATAAGGGAGAAAAGTTACAGCGATTATTAAGGTTTTCATACAAGACGTAAAAGACTCAAAACCTCGCTGTATTTTTTTCCTGTACATTTTCTAACAACAGAAACTAATTGCCGACCTAGATATGGCGGCTCCCATTGTGTATACAAAGTGTCATGTTATTTCAGCAAGGCGTTTTAAAATGAGAACTAAACTACGTTTGTATGGAGAATTGAGTTCAGCCGAGCGTACTGGGGACTCTTTATACTTCAATCATAAGATCTACTTTTTATAAAGCCAGAGTATTTTGTTTTGTTTTCCCATAAAGCCGTAACTATGTTAATCATCCTAATTTTATTTAATATACGACTATACGTATCTTTTTAAGTACCCAATTAACAGAATTTATAAAACAACATCCGTACAGAATCCCTCCGACCTACGATAGAAATTTTCTCATGGGTATGGTTTTTCTCTTGTCGCAATCAGCTGTTCAAATTTGTGGCGGCCATTTTGTGACTTAGCAGAGCCTTGATGGACCGATTAGCGTTGACAGAGGATTATAAATCATGTTTTTTAGCAACGGGCCTTCAAGGAGCCTCTAACTTTTTATGAATAAGGCTGTTAATCTCTATCTATCTCCACAAGTCATAAAATATTATATTCAATATCCATATGTTCAAGTACTCTACTGTATCTTATTCTGATGAAATAGATACGGCAAGAACTATGTAGTGCGTAGATTTCGCAATATGTGACTTTCCCTAGATGCGGATGTTAACAACAGACATGAACGATGCACGATGAAAGGCCCGTGTTCCTATTGCTTTTACTGGTGATTTTTTTGCTAGCACAATGAACTTGTTGTAATATTACAAGACGAGACAAAGCCTTGTTGAACAGCATGCTACAGGAAAAATGATTTTGTAGCTGAAAGAAAATAAATATATTTATGTGTCACATAATTCTAACTATTCCACACATAAAATAATATGAGACATAAATTCAATTCAAAGGGAAGATCATGGATCAGACTTAATTGAACGTCAAACTGAGAACCTTTGTTTTCGCTCATGCATTTAATGGGTTCGAATTGACTGAGCTACCGATACAATTAATATCTATTCAACTCACTGCAAATGAAACGTATCGGTAGTTCCTCGTTTTCGCCAAGAACATTCTCATCGAGGTTTTTCAGGTTATAATTTATTCGTGAAAAAAGTGTTTGATGTGCAATTAAGGTTATTTTGAGACCTTAATGTATAAATGCCTTACCATTTTGTTTTGATATAAATACTTACTATATGCCAAACAGGCTAGGCTGCTAAGTGTAAAGTTTATGTCAATGAATTGTTTCTGAGGGGAGCGCTCTCCACGTTCTCTCTCCCCACCCACTCATTGAATGAATAAATTTATATCTCTTGGACTCGGTTTCTTGCTCGTGTAAAGTTCTTACAATATTGCTGCCTACGCGAGTTAAGAAGGAAAAAGAAACTGTGAAAGCTTAGACTAGTAACTGAATTCTTTCCATTTTTCAATTTAACAACAGTAAGCTAAACGAGGTAGGTCCAACTTCGAGTAAGAGGTTAATCGTCGAATCTGACTCGACTGGGCAGCGTTTGGGAAACTACGCCACATCTTTTCGTCTAATATTCCGCAGTATCTCAAGACGAAAATCTTTGACCAGTGTGTGTTTCCAGTGATGACATATAGCACTGGAACGTAAAACGAAACTAAATCTAGAAGGAATTAGGAGAAAATGAGCATAATGCTTATTTTTTCAGTTTGTCTATTTATTCATAACTAAAGATGGACATTTGGATGAAAATGTTAATAACATAAGCACCTACATGTTAGAAAGGCAACGTAAATTAATTTTTTAACCGACTTCAAGATTTCAAAAGAGGAGGTTATCAATTCCGTTGTTTTTTTTTTTTTTTTAATGTTTGTTACTCCATAACTCCGTCATTACTTAACCGATTTGAAATAGTACATTTCGATGCTAGTGCGGAAAGTATGTCATTCCTTCACGAGTACCGAGGGATGCCACGAGCCGCAGGCGAGTGGCAAGACTCGGGACGAGTGAAGAATGACATTTCCGCACGTGTATTGAACGACGTTTTTTAATACAGTTGCGAAAAAATAAGAAAAACAACAAGTAATATTTATAAAAACAATATCGAATGTTGCCTTTAGAAACTTAAAACATGCTCGCAGTAAGTAAAAACGCCTCTTCTTTGACAGGCGTTTCGGCAGCTATTCCGTTCCACTCAGACAACTTATTAAGAACGGTTTTTCAATATTCAATATTAAAAAATAAACGTGTTATAATGATGAAGAGGTAAGTAATAAAATATGAAATGTGTATATTTTTCGTATTGTGATATTAACAGTAGGTTTTTATGTTGATTACGACGTTTAAAGGAAACTAATATTTAACACCCAGCAATAAGGAGTCATGCATTGGAACAAGCATAAATTTAAAAAAAATGGAAAAGTGAAAAGCACTAGTGCGCGAAAACCAACTTTCCGCACGCTAAACAGCTACGTAAAGTAGCACTTTTTGAGCAACTGTATTAAAAAATTCTTTTTAATACAGTTGCTCAAAAAGTGCTACTTTACGTAGCTGTTTAGCGTGCGGAAAGTTGGTTTTCGCGCACTAGTGCTTTTCACTTTTCCAATTTTTTTAAAGGCCGTAGCAGGATAAGGGAAGAAAAAATGCCCTTTTGTGATTAAGAGCTGATTTTTTTTTCTACAGTTACTTACATTTGGTAGTACTATTGTGCTAAGTTTTGTTGAAAAATTCCCAGTGGTTCAGCCGGGAAAAAATAAAATCCGAATTCATGAAATATGACTTTTCTCTAAAACAATTAAACTTTATCATACTATCTTTTTTTCATTTTGGTAAGTTAAATAGTATATATGTCCTGTAAGAAAATTGAGTATCTATGTTTAACATTTCTGTAAAAAAAACGGCAATGAAAATTTCAAAAAATTTTTTTTTACTTTTCTGAAGGAGTGACCACTGTCATGTCCTAAAAAGCTTTATTTAACGTTCTATCAGTCATATTAGTTTGATATTTAAAAAAGAAAAGCAACAGAGTCAAATTTAAAAAAATATTTTGGTTGTGTTCTGTTACTTTTTTTTCTTACACCATTCTAACACCGCCAAAAAACTTAAGCATAAATCCTTTTTGTGAAAAGTAAAAAAATAAATCAATTTTTCACATTTAATTTTTTAGGGCCATAGCCCAATTATGGGTCCCCAAAAACTAATTTTACATGCAACACATATGTCACTTTATTGACGATAATATTAAAATTATCTTACTTATTAAATTAAATTTTTTTGTGGGAATAAATGGCATTATTATTATTAAGGTTTACCTATATATAGAAATGGTGATGATGATTAGAAGAAGACAGTTTTTGGTTTACAAGTTGGAATGGCGACAACTGACATAAATATATTTTCAGGCTAATATTAATGTAAATGTGAAAAATTTAATTATTTTTTCTTTTTACAAAGAGGATTTATGAATAAGTTCCTTGGCGGTGTTGAAATAAAAGTAACAAAACACAACCAAAATATTTTTTTAAAATTTGACACTGTTGCTTTTCGTTTTTAAATATCAAACTAAAATGACTGATAGAACGTTAAATAAGGCTTTTTTAGACATGACATTTAGAGTTGTCACTCCTTTAGAAAAGTAAAATATTTTTTTTTGAAATTTTCACTTACATTTTTTTTACAGATAATGTTAAAGATAGATAGTCAATTTTCTTACAGGACATATATACTATTTAACTAACCAAAATGAAAAAAAGATAGTATGATAAAGTTTAATAGTTTTAGAGAAAAGTCAAATTTCATGAATTTGGATTTTATTTTTTCCCGCTTGAACCACTGGGAATTTATCAACAAAACTTGGCACAATAGTACTACTAAATGTAAGTAACTGTAGAAAAAAAAATCAGCTCTTAATCATAAAAGGGGATTTTTTCTTTCCTTATCCTGCTATGGCCTTTATGCTTGTTCCAATGCATGACTCCTTATTGATTAATAAATAATAATTTTATTAATTAATAATTAATCAAATTTAATTTAATATTGACATGTAAATTGGCTTTACGAATAAACGAGTATGAGTATGAGTATGAGTATTGCTGGGTGTTAAATATTAGTTTCCTTTAAACGTCGTAATCAACATAAAAACCTACTGTTAATATCAGAATACGAAAAATATACACATTTCATATTTTATTACTTACCTCTTCATCATTATAACACGTTTATTTTTTAATATTGAATATTGAAAAACCTTCTTAATAAGTTGTCTGAGTGGAACGGAATAGCTGCCGAAACGCCTGTCAAAGAAGAGGCGTTTTTACTTACTGCAAGCATGTTTTAAGTTTCTAAAGGCAACATTCGATATTGTTTTTATAAATATTACTTGTTGTTTTTCTTATTTTTTCGCAGCTGTATTAAAAAACGTCGTTCAATACACGTGCGGAAATGTCATTCTTCACTCGTCCCGAGTCTTGCCACTCGCCTGCGGCTCGTGGCATCCCTCGGTACTCGTGAAGAAATGACATACTTTCCGCACTAGCATCGAAATGTACTATTTTTTGATTGTAAGTATATATATCCAAGTTGGTCCCGTTTTTGTCAAAAGGCAGTTCTGATGATGGGATCCTTGAGGAATTGAGGGAACTCCTCAAATCTTTAAGACAAACATATAGTGATTTTTGTGTTTTTATCAACAAGTCAAGCATTTGCATCCAAAAATGTGACATTGGATGAAGTGGAACTGCTGATGATGATCAGAACAGAACTCTTCAACGACGAAAAGTTCACGTTTGGCGATTTGTCCTCCTAGCTGTGTTTGTTAAGCAAGTTCTATTTTCACGATAAATTTTTGTCATGCTCGAGTTCTGATGATGGGATCCATGAGGAATTGAGGGAACTCCTCAAATCTTAAAGGCAAACATATAGTGATTTTTGTGTTTTTATCAACAAATCGAGCATTATCATACAAAAATGTGACATTTGATGAAGTGGAACTGCTGATGATGATCAGAACAGAACTCTTCAACGACGAAAAGTTCACGTTTGGCGATTTGTCCTTCTAGCTGTGTTTGTTAAGCAAGTTCTATTTTCACGTTTGATTTTTGTCATGCTCGAGTTCTGATGATGGGATCCATTTGGAATCGAGGAAACTCCTCAAATGTGAAAGGCACACAAATAGTGATTTTAGTATTTTCATGAACTAATCAAGCATTTTCATTCATAAAAGTGACATTTGATGAAGTGGAACTGCTGATGATGATCAGAACGGAACTCTTCAACGACGCGTAGTTCACATTTGGCGATTTGTTCTCTTCGTTTTGTTTGTCAAGCAAGAAAGGTTTTTCCATGATTTCATGAGGAATTGAGGGTACTTAGTCTTCTACCATTATAAACATACTTATAGCCATTTTTATTTAATTGTATGGAATCTAAGAGTGCACCATCTAAGATTAATAATCATTCACCGGACTCCCCCATTGAAGTCGGTTTTTTTTTCTTGAGGGGTAACATAACGTTTTAGAGCGTGTGTCGTGTGTCTCATAAAAATGATAGATCTTTCTAATGTAAGTTGTATACCACATTATAATATATAGCGAACAAAATTATTATCTAAGAAGCAGCATTTTTTTATTCTATGCGAGATTTTAACATCTACTATGTATGAGAAAGTTGATTTGAGAATCTGAAACAATAAAAAAATCAATTATATTAATGCAACAAGATATGAATAATAAGTGGATACATATTTCAATCAAGACAGATGTCCCATTCTGACGATTTTTGTAAATAAAACTAAACTGATGTTATATTACGAGATTGTTATACAGTCAGACAAAAACTGGACGACATTTTTGTCTTTTTCATACAACGATTGTGGCAATCAAGCTTACAGCCTGCCTGATGGTAAGCAGACACCGCCGCCTATGAACGCTTGTGACTCCGAGAAGAATCACAAGGGCAATGCCGACCCCTTATTAACTTGAGGATTCGGTGTCTGTCTCGGTCAGATGCTAGTTTGTCTGCAAACTGACACGGAGAAGTGTCACGAAAACTAAATACTTACTGACGCCAGCGGCCGTACTCCAGCTTTCAAGCCGCCAAAAGCCTTGAATACCAAAGGGGTTTGCAATCGGCTCAGGATTGGTATGAGTAGCTTCTGGTTACGTGTTGATATCTTCTTCCAAGGTATATTGTATAGCACTAAAGGCAGATCATCCGTCTACGAAATAAGTATAGTGTTTAACCACGCAACTTGGACACATTATTCCCCGTTACAAACAGTCACAGAACAACCCCTGGGGGTGTTCTTGTAATTAAAATAAAAGCAACATATTTTAGCTACAGTTGACTTAGAATTCTGATTGCACTACACAAGGCACACTTTTAATTGACTTAATTTTAGGGTTCCGTACCTCAATAGGGAAAAAATGACCCTCATAGGATGACCGGTGCGTCTGTCTGTCCGTCCGCCACTTAGTTAACTATCCAACAGCTTTTATGGTATTATAATATACTGCATAGGAAACTACCAAGATGAGGCTCAAAATGCATTAAGCCGCAGTAAATTAGTTTTACTGTAAACAATGTAGTGCCAGACTTGGCACCATTTCAGAGAATCTACGGAACTTGGCACCCATTTATAGGTAGATCTCAATTCTTTTCTCGGTGAAGACGACAACCAAGAATCCATATTCTTAGTATTGAACTTGGCTCCCATTTTCACATTTATGTTTTTGATGGGATATCATTACTTTTTGTCAATCATCGTCAAATGGTGCTTTTCAAGAGCGAATGCAGGAGTTACTTTACAAAATACCCAAATCGCTATTAGTGCACCTCAAATATTTGAAGAGTTCCCTCGATTACTCTAGGGCCCTATGATCAGATTCTTACCTGATAACTATGGGACTACCAGTGAAGTATACCGTTTGAAACAAAAAAAGAATTTTCCAAATCTGTTAATAAATAACGGAGTTCTGAGGTAACTAGCATAAATAATAATAATAATAAAACAAATAAAAAAATCACTGTTTTCTGATTTTTTCTAGTGTACACACATAATTACCAAGCTGCATGCCAAATTTCAGCTTTCTAGGTCACCTGTAGGTGGGTTAGATCTTTCTAATGTAAGTTGTATACCACATTATAATATATAGCGAACAAAATTATTATCTAAGAAGCAGCATTTTTTATTCTATGCGAGATTTTAACATAACATAGTATGAGAAAGTTGATTTGAGAATCTGAAACAATAAAAAAATCAATTATATTAATGCAACAAGATATGAATAATAAGTGGATACATATTTCAATCAAGACAGATGTCCCATTCTGACGATTTTTGTAAATAAAACTAAACTGATGTTATATTACGAGATTGTTATACAGTCAGACAAAAACTGGACGACATTTTTGTCTTTTTCATACAACGATTGTGGCAATCAAGCTTACAGCCTGCCTGATGGTAAGCAGACACCGCCGCCTATGAACGCTTGTGACTCCGAGAAGAATCACAAGGGCAATGCCGACCCCTTATTAACTTGAGGATTCGGTGTCTGTCTCGGTCAGATGCTAGTTTGTCTGCAAACTGACACGGAGAAGTGTCACGAAAACTAAATACTTACTGACGCCAGCGGCCGTACTCCAGCTTTCAAGCCGCCAAAAGCCTTGAATACCAAAGGGGTTTGCAATCGGCACAGGATTGGTATGAGTAGCTTCTGGTTACGTGTTGATATCTTCTCCCAAGGTATATTGTATAGCACTAAAGGCAGATCATCCGTCTACGAAATAAGTATAGTGTTTAACCACGCAACTTGGACACATTATTCCCCGTTACAAACAGTCACAGAACAACCCCTGGGGGTGTTCTTGTAATTAAAATAAAAGCAACATATTTTAGCTACAGTTGACTTAGAATTCTGATTGCACTACACAAGGCACACTTTTAATTGACTTAATTTTAGGGTTCCGTACCTCAATAGCCACTCACGTGCTCTCCGCAACTAGGGTTGCGACTTGGGAAAACGTACAGTGCTCTCGCAACACTAGTTGCGAGTTGGAGTTCCAACGGTTTTTAAATTGTTGCTATGCGGAACATGCAAAGAACGCTTTTTAATTGAGTTATATAGGTAGAGTATGAATGTGGCAACATTAAAAAAAATTAAAACCGCAGTCTAAGGAACAATTTTTATAAAATATAAAAGTTGTTTTCATGACCATCGAAGTTCGGTACGTCAGCGAGAGAGCTCGCGATTAAAAAATGCTGTGAGCAATCAATTGTGCATTTTTTAATTGGTATTATATACCAAATTAATGCTGGTTTACTGCTTCATAAGACGAAGCATATATTTTGATACTAATTAAAATGGAATGTAATAAATTCTTCCAACAAAGTACGTTGAGTGATGAAAATTTTGCGAGGTTATTTTTAAATCGTACATTATTATGTGATTATGCCATATTTCTGTACTAGGCTATTAAAATCAATAAATGCGTCTATTAAAATCAACATAAATCCACTTTTAATGAACAATTAGGTATGTTCTATGCAGGATTAGGTGAATGAACTTGTGACGTCTATAAATACTATTGTACGCAACTGTGGTTGCACAAGGCACTTCCGCCGATTCGCGTCGGATCCACGTATTATGCCATAAGGCGTGGTGTATACTGGGCTATTGTCGCAGAATGGTTTAATTTAGTTTATTCATTTTTGATAGGTTCTTTTACGCATACTAAGTGGCGGCCCATTACCAATGTAACTGCTTACCTTTTATTTATGAATGTATGAAGTAGAGGTAGGGTTCACTTTTACTTGTTCAACTGATCATATAAATTTATAAAATTCACATATTCCATGTAATGGTTCAAATAAGAATGTATGGTTTTCTTTTTTCAAAAAACCAGTTCTGATTTTGACTCGTATTGACCGTTATCTCAGTTATTTGTAGCTCGCATATAAACTATTGTATAGTCGTTTTAACTTAACACCCAAAATTTGCAGTGAAAACCACGTACCAATAAAAAATAATTACCTCACAAATATGAATTTTGTTGTTACTCGTACTTGTGATGTATTTTTTTCAAATATTAATTTAATTTAATTTCTTAAATTTTCATTGTAATTTTACTCGTTAGTGGTTATGGGATGTGTCAGACAAGGATTCAATAATTATTTGTGCAATAAGAGAGCAGTCGTTTTTTTACGACGAGTAATAATTTCGAATCCCGAGGTAGCGAAGGATGCCTTAGTCGAATCACTAGGGAGCGTGGCAAGTGATTCTATGATAGATTTTATAGCGTATCAAGGGATTCGAATACACGATATGCATATAGGTAACTTTGCTCTCGTGTACCACACACATACCACATCACATAAAACTTATCACCTCAGCAATGAGAACCTGTTAGAGTTAAAAAAAACTTGTTGGGGTGCCAAATAAATATATGTCCTATGTCCAGCAGTGGACGTCCTTCGGCTGACATGATGAAATTACAATATAGTCAGTTCTGGTACCGTACCTACTACTACTATACTACGCAACGCAAAAGAGGGGGGTTATAAGTTTAATGTGTATATCTGTCTATGGCATCGTAGCTTTTATTTAAACTGGTGAACTATTTGGTTGTCTTTTTTTCAGAGCAGGATTTCCAAGAGAAATTTAGTAGTATCTTATAGCCGTGGATCAATATGACTGAAGCAACTATAAATTCCTAGACACGTAAACACGAGGTCATTGAGATCTGATATGTCGAGCCAAAAAGTTGCAACTATTATGGTGTGTATATAAAAAATACTGCATTTTAACTCCTCGAATTTAAAATAAGTTAATAACATAACTTTTCTCTCGGGAAACGATAATATTAGTAAAACATGTTTTATCAAAATCGGTTCAGCCATTGTTGAGATATATAACTTTGAAATGAAAATATCGGCGGTTTTCCAACTTTTCTACTTTGTCAGTTATTCTATATCACGACAGCCAATGATATTTAAAATAAAATGCCAAACGTTATTATTACTTCAAGAATATATAATTAAAGTCACCATGAGTGTACCGCTGTTAATTTCGTATTAGCATTGTATAAGTCATAAGTTAAGGATCTGTAACTATTCGTAATTGATTTAATAAGAAATGTAAATTTCGTAATTTCAATATTGACGATCACTGCGTGAACTGTGGTTTCGTTACGCACCAGTGTATCCCGTCCTATATCGCCGCCATGATTAAATTTTGACAGCGCAGGTCCGCCGGAGTATGTCCGTTAGTTTGAGTCGGGACCTTTGCGTGGGTTTTTGTATACTTTTGAAATGAGAACAAAAATATAAATCGAGTTGTAATCGGTCGAATATCTATTAAGTTGTGAAGTGTAACATGTGTAGTATATGTGTTAAGAGTTTTATGTGGTTTGAAGTGTATGGAATTATTTTTAATCGGGCGTCAAAAGCGGCACTCATTACGTTAGGTATGTAAGGCTATTTTTTGTTATTGATAATTTGTGACAGAAATTGTTGCGATTTTGACAAAATTGGCACTTGTTATTTAAAGATTTATAGTGTCTCTATCTACGTCTGACAATATTTTTGTACTCGTTTGCCTAAATTATTCATACGAAAATCACAAACAAACTACACTGTTTTGCGGCAAATTGAAAAACTGACAATGTAAACATTGCAAATGAAAAAGGTTTTATGCAAAATATTTCCCCGGGATCATATACTTTATTTGGTATCAATCGAAGCGTAAACTATTACAGTTTTAAATAAACATAACATTTACATATGTTATCGATTTAGATTATAAAATAAAAATATATTTATTGCAAAAGATCTCATTCGAAACGGTATGTAAAGTTTGTGACTTTTTAAAAAAATATTTTACTATGGTGACGTATGTAATTAATTATATAAACAAATTGCCTGTTCCTTTAGCTTTATAACATAAAAAGAATCATAGCATAAAGTTTAGACGAAGCCAGGCAACCGATTTATTAACAACACAAGACAATGCGCTGCTAATGCTCGCTGAATCTTGAGCACTTTAGACCACCTTTTTTTTTAACGCGAGCACTTGAGTGGATAGGGAAAAAATGACCCTCATAGGATGACCGGTGCGTCTGTCTGTCCGTCCGCCACTTAGTTAACTATCCAACAGCTTTTATGGTATTATAATATACTGCATAGAAAACTGCCAAGTTGAGGCTCAAAATGCATTAAGCCGCAGTAAATTAGTTTTACTGTAAACAATGTAGTGCCAGACTTGGCACCATTTCAGAGAATCTACAGAACTTGGCACCCATTTATAGGTAGATCTCAATTCTTTTCTCGATGAAGACGACAACCAAGAATCCATATTCTTAGTATTGAACTTGGCTCCCATTTTCACATTTATGTTTTTGATGGGATATCATTACTTTTTGTCAATCATCGTCAAATGGTGCTTTTCAAGAGCGAATGCATGAGTTACTTTACAAAATACCCAAATCGCTATTAGTGCACCTCAAATATTTGAAGAGTTCCCTCGATTACTCTAGGGCCCTATGATCAGATTCTTACCTGATAACTATGGGACTACCAGTGAAGTATACCGTTTGAAACAAAAAAAGAATTTTCCAAATCTGTTAATAAATGACGGAGTTCTGAGGTAACTAGCATAAATAATAATAATAATAAAACAAATAAAAAAATCACTGTTTTCTGATTTTTTCTAGTGTACACACATAATTACCAAGCTGCATGCCAAATTTCAGCTTTCTAGGTCACCTGTAGGTGGGTTAGGTTTTTGATTACTAGTCAGTCAGTCAGTCATTCAGTTCAGTCAGTGGTAAAAATGGCATTTTTTGGAATGTAATATCTCAATAATTAGTAAACCTATATTTATGAAATTTGGGGTTCTAAAAAAAATACAAAATACAAATATGGAGATGAACTGAGAACCTCCTTCCTTCTATTGGAGTCGGTTAAAAATATACATAATATTAAATACAAGTTGTACCTTAATGCGTATTTTTTCTAATGCCAGCGACAGTAAAATCAGGCCCCCCATGTGAAATTGCATCATAATGACATACGACAGTCTGTTTGCCTTATCCTGAAATAAAAAAAAAACCATTTTTCATAAAAATTCACACATAATGACAAAAAGCTCTTTGGTGCTCTCGACGAAAAGAAATGTACGAATTAATAATAATAATAATAAGAGCCAAGATTATTCACCAGCAGCTTGCTCTTCTGTACGGTCTTGTGGACTTCGAAGTGCCGTACTATAAGTACACACCTGCGCCAGTTCTCGAAAATGGTCGTGCCACGCTCTATTGGGATCGATCTGTCATCACGGACAGGACTATTATAGCCAACAAACCTGATATCGTGCTGACAGATCGATTGAAGCGCCAGGCAGTGCTCGTCGACATCACCATCCCCCATGATGAGAACCTCGTGAAGGCCGAGAAGGACAAGGTTAGTAAGTACCTAGACCTGGCACACGAGGTAACCGCTATGTGGGATGTTGATTCGACGATCATTGTCCCGATAGTCGTCTCTGCGAACGGTCTAATTGCGAAGAGTCTCGACCAACATCTTAAGAGACTCTCGCTAGATGGCTGGGTCAAGGGTCAGATGCAGAAGGCGGTACTCTTGGACACGGCGCGGATAGTCAGGAGGTTCCTCTCTCTGTCGCCCTAGCCACCGGTAGCTTAGGCCCCGCCTCGCTGCCGGCGGCACTCTAGGTTAAGTTTTTTATAATGCTTTTATATTTTGTATGTATATTTTTATATTTTACATTTGATAAATTTATTGTAAAAAACCTAACATGTGAAAAAGAATAAATAAGGAGAATAATAATAATAGTGTGCGGTCATGCATGTACAGCGGGGGAAAGTTGTAAATTCTACAAATTTACATATTTCTGAGACAATGGCTCTCAGATCTCTCTCCGAAGCAGACACCTATAAGTATCTTGGTATGTCACAGTCTTTGGGTATCGAGGGTGGAGACATCAAGCGGGCGGTGAAGGAGCGCTTCTTCTGTCGCCTGACAAAAGTACTCAATAGTTTTTTGTCGGGCGGCAATAAGGTTCGCGCCTTCAACGCCTGGGTGATGCCCTTGCTCACATACTCCTTTGGCATATTAAGGTGGACTCAGACTGAGCTCGATTTCCTGGATCGAAGGGTGCGTGTACTGCTCACTGCGCACCGTATGCTACACCCACGATCTTCTGTTATGAGACTGTACATCCCGCGGAAGCTTGGAGGTCGCGGCTTCTTAAATGCTAAAGACCTTCACAACCGCGAGGTGTGCAGTCTCAGGGATTACTTTCTAAACAGTGAGTGTGGGATGCATCGTGACGTAGTGGCAGTAGACGCATCTTTCACCCCGCTCTCCATGGCAAACGAGAACTGGCGCAGATTTAAAGTACTAAGCACCGAGGACCGCAGGACGGTGTGGAAGAGTAAGGAGCTACATGGGCGGTTCTACAAGGCCCTTGCGGGGCCCGATGTAGACCTGCTCGCATCGGTGAACTGGCTACGTTTTGGGGATCTTTTTGGGGAAACTGAAGGTTTTGTCTGTGCAATTGCGGACGAGGTTATCATGACAAACAACTACCGGAAATATATTCTGAAGGACGGTACGGTCGACATTTGTCGGGCATGCCGCCGTCCCGGAGAGTCACTCAGGCATATTATTTCTGGTTGTAGTCATCTTGCTAACGGCGAGTACTTGCACAGACATAACTTGGTGGCCAGGATTATTCACCAGCAGCTTGCTCTTTTACACGGTCTTGTGGACTTCGAACTGCCGTATTATAAGTACACACCTGCGCCAGTTCTCGAAAATGGTCGTGCAACGCTCTATTGGGATCGATCTGTCATCACGGACAGGACTATTGTAGCCAACAAGTCTGATATCGTGCTGACAGATCGATTGAAGCGCCAGGCAGTACTCGTTGATATCAGCATCCCCCATGACGAGAACCTTGTGAAAGCTGAGAGGGACAAAGTCAGCAAGTACCTAGACTTGGCACATGAGGTAACCGCCATGTGGGATGTTGATTCAACGATTATTGTCCCGATAGTCGTCTCTGCGAACGGTCTAATTGCGGAGAGTCTCGACCAACATCTCAAGAGACTCTCGCTAGATGGTTGGGTCAAGGGTCAGATACAGAAGGCGGTACTCCTGGCCACGGCGCGGATAGTCCGGAGGTTCCTCTCTCTGTCGCCCTAACCACCGGTAGCTTAGGCCCCGCCTCGCTGCCGGCGGCACTCTAGGTTAGGTTTTTTATAATGCTATTATATTTTGTAAGTGTATTAAGTATTATATTTTACTTTTATAAATGTTTTGTAAAAAACCTAACTTAAGTTATAAGAAAAATAAAGAGAATAATAATAATAAGCCTGTATTTCCTTAACTATGAACTAATCTAGTAATCTATTTTACATTAGAGTGTATACACATAGCGATACTCAGTTAAGGCCCCCTTTCTGGGTATAGGCCTCCTCCAATAGTCTCCATTTCTTTCGGTCTTCTGCTGTCTTTTTCCAATTTATTCCGGCAATTTTTTGTATGTCATCGACCCAGCGCTCTCTGGGGCGCCCCCTGCTTCTGTTATTACGTGGTCCTGTCCATGAAGTGACTCGTTTCGTCCATCTATCATCCGGTGCGCGCGCCACATGCCGTGCCCACATCCATTTCAGGTGTTGAGAGTGGTGTAGAGCATCTATAACTTTGGTCTTGTTTCGGATGTCTGTACATTTTTGTCGGTCGCTGAGTTTAATGTTCAGGATGCTCCTTTCCATTGAGCGTTGATGTACGAATTACATAGCTAAATAAATTCGGAAAAGTAAATATGATATAGGTACTCGTTTCGTACAAACATGTACGAAAACCACAACTGCTTATACGTAAATAACGAATGCTAATCCTCAAAACAATTGCTCATCAACGTGTGCAAACTGAGTAAGGTTATCCATCTGACTTTGAAGGTGCGCATCGCAATTAAAACGTGGCCGCAAACGACTTCGCTTTCATTCAACAAAAGAAGTCAATTAATATTTCTAATTAAATCGGTTTTTTTGATAGGTGCTAAGTTAATTGGGCGTTACTTGCCCAGGCGGCACTCGCATACCACGTGCGGAATGCGTGGTTAAGCAACGTCGCCCGTGGTCAACTCTTGGATGGGTGGCCGCTTTGAATGCATGGTTACTAACTGCAATGAGCGCGAGGTGCCGATTCCGGCTGCTGACTATGACAGCAGTTAGAGGCCTTCGGGCGGATTGAGAACTTGTAACAGCCAAGAGCCCACTCACTTGACAAGCCTAAACCAATAAGGTAAGATGGCAATCGCTTCCGTAAAACTAGTGCCTACGCAAATTCTTGGGATTAGGTAGCCGACCCCAAGCTTACATTAGGATTAAACTGTCCTGGGATAAAGCTATGAGCTTGATGATGTTGATGCGAACAGATACTAAATAATGTGAATATGAAATTCAGTTTAAGTGTACAGTACTCAAGACCTGTTTTTATATTAAATGTGACGGGCAACCGTCACTAAAAATATAATTATGCAGTCAAACTTACACACAAGACCGCAAGGCATATAGCAGCTTGTTAGTACAACACACCAAGACACCGGGGAATGGGCAGCAGCATTCCTAGAGTGCGGTGGAGATACTGCGATCGCCAACTCGCATGCCAAGCGTGGCGATTATGGCATTTACCCCCCATGAAATTGGGGGAGGCCTATGTCCAGCAGTGGACGTCCTATAGGGCTGATATGGTGGTGGTGGTGGTTAGTACAACACGCCATAATGAATAATTAGTTTCTCAACTTGTCTCATTATGGTGTGTGCAGTTGTGTAACGATGTCGTACGTGGCAAATATTTTGCCAAATTATGTACAAAACACGTATCGGAAGGCGTAGCGTGGGCAGGCCCCCCACACGGTGGACCGATGACCTGGTGAAGGTCGCGGGTGTCCGCTGGATGCGGGTGGCGCAGGACCGGTCATTGTGGAAGTCTTTGGGGGAGATGATGATGGTGATGATGTACAAAACTATTTATTATCAGGCGATTTCATGAAAGGGCGCCCTACTGAAAGTAAGGAAGCATTATGGTAAAACTGTCTTTATTATACCACGCAGTAATATCCAATTAGTTCAATAATTGAATAAGAAACTCATAAACTATTGCATAACGACATACTTTTAATCATCATCATCATCATCATCATGTCAGCCGAAAGACGTCCACTGCTGGACATAGGCCTCCCCCAAAGACTTCCACAATGACCGGTCCTGCGCCACCCGCATCCAGCGGACACCCGCGACCTTCACCAGGTCATCAGTCCACCGTGTGGGGGGCCTGCCCACGCTACGCCTTCCGGTACGTGGCCGCCACACGAGAACCTTTCCGCCCCAACGGCCATCGGTTCTACGTGCTATGTGCCCCGCCCACTGCCACTTAAGTTAGCGATTCGGAGGGCTATATCGGTCACTTTGGTTCTGCTGCGGATGGCCTCATTCCTGATGCGATCACGCAGAGAAACTCCCAACATAGCTCTCTCCCTTGCCCTTTGAGTGACTTTGAGCCTTCTTATGAGGCCCATAGTAAGCGACCACGTTTCAGTGCCATATGTCACCACTGGCAACACACAATGGTCAAAGACTTTTGTCTTGAGACACTGCGGAATATTGGACGAAAAGATGTGCCGTAGCTTCCCGAACGCTGCCCAGCCGAGTCGGATTCGACGATTAACCTCTTTCTCGAAGTTGGACCTACCTAACTGGACAGTCTGTCCTAGGTATATGTAATCGTCTACAACTTCGAGCGTTAAGTGTCCGATTGTTAAGGGAGTCGGTGCGACATGGACATTTGACATGATCTTCGTCTTGTCCATGTTCATCCTTAGACCAACTCGCTCGGAGGCTTTACTAAGGTCATTGAGCATTGTAATTAAATCCTCCATGGTCTCAGCCAAGACTACTATATCGTCAGCAAACCGAAGGTGAGTGAGGTAGTCGCCGTTTATGTTGATGCCTAGCGTTCTCCGGTCCAGAGTCTTGAAAACATCCTCCAGTGCAGCGGAGAACAGTTTAGGAGAAATAACATCTCCTTGCCTAACTCCCCGCTGCAACGGAATAGGCTTTGAGTTCCGGTCCTGGAGTCGGACTGACATAGTGGCGTTCTCGTACAAACACTTCTGCACTTCGATATAGCGGTAGTCCACTTGGCACCGTTGGAGAGATTGTAGTACAGCCCACGTTTCAATCGAATCGAAGGCTTTCTCGTAGTCTACGAACGCTAAACAGAGGGGCAGGTTATACTCCTCTGTCTTCTGTTTAACCTGACGGAGCGTATGGATGTGGTCTACGGTGCTAAAGCCTCTTCGGAAACCGGCTTGTTCGGGAGGCTGAAAGTCATCTAGCCTGCTTGCGAGACGGTACGTAATGTTAGAAGGAAAAGCACCACTCCTTGGTAAATACATGGTTTATCCCACTAATATTATAAATGCGAAAGTTTAGATGTTTGGATGTTTGGATGTTTGTTACTCGATCACGCAAAAACGGCTGAACAGATCAAGGTGATTTTTTGTATACTAACAGTATATAATCTGGATTCACTTATAGTATACTTTTTGTCCCGATAGTCACCCTCAAAGGGATGAAATCGGGGGTGCAAATATGGTCTATGAAACGGGGTGATGTAAATCCTTATACGCCATTCTAAGCTTTAAGTTTCAGCCAATTGGGAGTATAACGGCGTGTCAATAAATTTAACGTAAGCCATAGCAGAATTTGACGTATTTTAAACAAGCTGACGTTTCGATATGTCAAAGCCGAAATATCATATATAATTCCTTCTGATTGATGACGCTATTTTTGAGCATAACCTTTTAGCAATTAGATCTATTATTGCGTGTAAATCAAAATAAATTTGCGATACTTTGAAATTATTAGTCTTCATATGCTAAATACAAAAACAGCTGCTTCAATGTAGTCTTTGTATTGTCGGTGTACAATTTAATTTTGTCGTGTATTATTGTTTACGTTTAGTTCACACTATAATAACTGTTTGATATAAGACATCACTTGGGCTGGGCAGCCCAATTGTCAACATTGACGGTTGAAGCACCTTAGATCTATGCAAAAAGTACAATATATATACTGAGATAGAGATACCAGTGAAATACTCCACATAGATCGTAGAGCCGTTGTGTATTTAGTAAGAACTAACCGCACGATCGCTGCATCCCTGTCACTTCAATATGCAAGTGCGATAGAGATAGCACCTGGTGACATCTGGTGCAAACAAGTTAAACTAACTTTTCCATAGAAAAATTCGTACTTCGAGCTGAAAGCTGCTTATCCGTATATATATATTTTTTGGACATGACTTTCCAAGTTGGGCCCCGAAGGGGCCCTTGACTAATTTCCCTAACTTATAGGGTAGCTAGAGAGCTACCAATTCGCTAAGTACGAATGCAGAATAGAAAAGCATGGCGAGCTTATCTGTTTTAAGAATTCGTCTCTGATTGTTTATCGGTTTATATGTCTAGGCATTGTGACTCTCGGCCTTCAGCCTCACGTGCACTGCCGCTCTGCTTCGGGCCTTCGACCCTCAGCCTTACACTTCAATCTGTGTGAATGATCGGCATGAGGAGCCCGCTCTGTGTGAATGATCTGCCTTTGGACTCGCATGCCTTGCCCCTCTGCATCAGGCCTTCGGCCCTACATAAGGAGCCCGCTCTGTTGGGACTCTCGGCCTTCGGTCTCGCGTGAATTGCCACTCTGCTTCAGGCCTTCGGCCCTACATAAGGAGCCCGCTCTATTGGGATCAGCCTTATATAATTCATTTATCATTTATTTATTTATTTATTTATTGAATCTAAAGTAATGTAACATTACAGTTTAACCCAAAGCGTTACAAAGATTCCAAATTAAAAACACCACCTATAAAACTAACTTAAAACTACGGAATACCTATCTTGCTTCATCTCAAGCACTCTCTTCCATACTGTCATCAATCTCGCTATACCTGTCGCTAACAAATCGCATTCAGAAGCTGCTGCAAGCAAGGAGTTGATGAGCGCAGTCGCGCGCAGGACGGGGGAGTGCAAGCGAAGGCGCGTCCGCGCGTGCTCAGCAGCCAGCAGGGGCGGCCGCCTCCGCCTGCTGCAGTACGCGTCAGGTACCGAGAGCCTAACAAATCTTTCCAGAAGGCCGACACTATCCACCCTACACCTCAAAATGTTAACTACAAAGTTAATTAGGGCCAGGTTTCGACGCAGCTCCAACGAGTCATAACCTAGATGTCCCTGTAAGAACCGCGTTGGGTACATAAAAGGGTAGTGGATATGTATCTTTTTGTACATACTTCGAAGGAATTTCTTCTGCACTTGCTCGAGCATGAGTATGTATTTTTTCTCATGCGGGCTCCATACCACTGCATTTGTTTCGAGAATACTCCGTACAAGTGTCGCATATAGAGCACGCGTTGCTGGAACCGAGAGCGAAACAGCGTTACGCAGCACGAAACCCAACCTTTGAAACGCGACGCGTGTTACGTTTTTTACGTGTGCCCGGAACGTGAGCCGCGAATCAAATATTACTCCGAGCTTCGCGTGTCTCGCCTCCCTGATTCAGGCCTTCGGCCCTCAACCTTACATAAGAATTCTGTGTGAATACTCGGCCTTCCGCCTTGCATATTTTGCCACTCTGCTTACGGCCTTCGGCCATCATACTTACATGAAGAACCCGCTCTGTTGGGACGTTTTACGGAAGAACTGCGTAGCGAGACTTTTATTATTGTACATGCAATATTTTACGGGCTACATTCGTCTAGAATCGGCACATTTGATATTCTGAAATAAGCTTAATCATTCGTTTTGAAAGCACGAGCACGTAGCACCAACTCCCGTTACAATCGGACACTTTTACTTGAAGTTGTAGACGATTATATATACCTACCTAGGACAGATTGTCCAGTTGGGTAGTTCCAACTTCGAGAAAGGGGTTAATCGTCGAATCCGACTCGGCTGGCCAGCGTTCGTGAAGCTACGGCACATCTTTTCGTCCAATATTCCGCAGTGTCTCAAGACGAGGCTCTTTGACCCGTGTGTTTTATACCACATTGGTGGCAAACAAGCGTACGGCCCGCCTGATGGTAAGCGGTCGCCGCAGCCTATGGACGCCTGCTACTCCAGGGGTGTCACATGCGCGTCGCCGACCCTTTAAAAATTTATACACTCTTTTCTAGAAGAATCCCTTACTGTAGTTCCTAGGGAAAACCCAGTGATGCCAGTGCCAGTGATGACATATGGCATTGAAACGTGGTCGCTTACTATGGGCCTCATAAGAAGGCTCAAAGTCACCCAAAGAGCAATGGAGAGGGCTATGCTGGGAGTATCTCTGTGTGATTGCATCAGAAGTGAGGTCATCCGCAGTAGAACCAAAGTAACCGACATAGCCCTCCGAACCGCTTAACTTAAGTGGCAGTGGGCGGGGTATATTGCACGTAGATCTGTTGGCCGTTGGGGAGGAAAGGTTTTCGAGTGGCGACTACGTACCAGAAGGCGCACCGTGGGTAGGCTCCCCAAAAGGTGTCCGCTGGATGCCGATGGCAAAGAAACGGTCATTATGTCACTCTTTGGAGGAGGCTTATGTCCAGAAGTGGACATCTTTCGGCTGATATGATGATGATGATGATTCGTTTTGAAAAAAGGATTCCTATTAAAATTTGCCGTGCACGGTAAAGAGCATTTCATATTGAATGTAATCATTTCTCAAGGGGGTGTAAGGAAGGGTGAAAAATGTATGGGAAAACAAATAATTCTAAAGCGAGAATGAGTTCTACGCAGACGAAGTCGCGGGCAAAAGCTAGTTACAGTTATATATGGAAACAAACAGAGCTAAGGTTAATCTTCAGTAAGACGCGGCAACTCATCTGACAGCCGACATGACGCCGTTGGGATGTGACACGTCGCTAGTGTTGTACATCGTCCCATGGATCACCATGCTTATGGATAATGGCTATTAGTAATGACTCTCGAAAACAGCTTATAGACATGGCTCAGAAGTGAGATGGGTCGGTAGTTCTTCAGTAAGGAGTTGTCACCCTTTTTGAAGAACAGCATCACCACACCTCTGTTTCATGCCTTTGGAGTTTTCCCTTCCAGTAAGACGGAGTAGAACAACTTCTGAAGGGCTCTAAGGACCGGTTTTCCACCCGCCTTCAGGAGTTCAGCTGTAATTCCGTCTTCACCGGGTGCCCTGTTGTTCCTCAGCTGCTAAAGAGCCATTCTAATCTCGTACAGGCTGATGTCCGGGATATCTTCAATATAGTGCCGGGTTAATCTAGCTCGAGGGTCTTCCGCCAGACCAACTTCGGGTCTGCTATTTGACGTATATAACGATTCTACCATCTTCAGTTTTTAATTCATTTTGGACTTCAGATAACCCTACGATATCCCAACGCAACTTGCTCAATCCTTCCTCCAGTTCCGCTATCTTTTCGTCGGTCCGCAGTGTTCGTGTGTTGTAAATATGTTGCCAGGGCCAGAAGTCGTAGGTGGTGGTAGCCGGATCTTAACCGGAGATTCTTCGCACCCCTGACCCCGCTAGTACCCTGGCCGCTACCATTCGATCGCCTTCCATCAGTGTACGTATTGATATAGTAGTAAAGTGACAAGCGGCTGCGTTCCATATTTTTTAGAACTCAGCTTAACATTCGGCCACTGCACTTTCTTGAGCAGGTATTTGCCCAGTACGTCTCAATCGGGCGAAGTTCTGGACAATTTGGCGGGTGCATGTTATTCGCAACATAACTAATATTCTCGTTATCAAGCGAATTTAAGGTGGCTTGAGAATAATGAGCAGAAGCTAAATCAGGCCAAAATATTGGAAGGCGTGCATGTTTCCTATATAAGGGCAAAATTCACATCTTAATACATTCCTGTCGGTAGACATCTCCGTTGATTGTGCCGGTAGTGAAAAAGCTCGAACTCTTTAGCCCGCATGAGCAAATAGCTTGCCATACCAAGATCTTTTGGGCGAATTTTTCAAAAGCCACGCATTTATGCTCTTCTGACACATGCTCGCTAGCCGCACACGTATAAAACTGAAGCCCTGGTAAGGTTCTCATGTCTTTTTAGGGTTCCGTAGTCAACTAGGAACCCTTATAGTTTCGCCATGTCTGTCCGTCCGTCTGTCCGTCCGTCCGCGGATAATCTCAGTGACCGTTAGCACTAGAAAGCTGAAATTTGGTACTAATATGTATATCAATTACGCCGACAAAGTGGTAAAATAAAAAGTGGAAAAAAATATTTTATTAGCGTACCTCCCCTATACGTAAAGTGGGGAGTGATTTTTTTTTTTTCATTTTAACCCTTACGTGTGATATATTGTTAGATAGGTATTTAAAAATAAATAGGGGTTTACTAAAATCATTTTTTAATAATGTTAATATTTTCGGAAATAATCGCTCCAGAAGTAAAAAAAAATGTGTCCCCCCCTCTAACTTTAAAACCATAAGTTTTAAAAATATGAAAAAAATCTCAAAAGTAGAACTTTATAAAAACTTTGTAGGAAAATTATTTTGAACTTGATAGGTTGAATAGTTTTTGAAAAAATTACAAAAACTACGGAACCCTACACTGAGCGTGGCCCGACACGCTCTTGGCCGGTTTTTTTACCTATGTTTCGTCAACCATTAAAATGCATCGGTCGCGATCTTGAATTAAAAATTTGTTCAAAGTTTTAGCTCGAGATCTCGCTCTTTCGAGCTGGGCAGCAGTCTTTTTCGGGATTTTCTGTTTCTTCCTCGTCTGTAGATTATTTCTTTCTTTAGCGTTTTGCACGTTCCCTACCGAAGTCTTTAACTTTTTGGCTATATCTCGGGTAGCGGCCGATGGATTGTGGCGGAACGAGGCACTTATTTACGAGTCCAATTTCGATTTGACGCAGCCTTTTTTGCGACCTCTTTCTGGCAGATCACCTAGAATATTAAGAGGAGTCTCTTCGGTCTTTTCTCCATACAAACGTAGTCCCGATTTCATTTGAAAACTAGGCAACAGAAGTAGATGAAATTTTGTAAGTATGGACTAGACGTAATTATCTATGCCTGTGGTTTTTCAAATTTTCATATAAATGTGTAATATCAGAATTATAGGAGCTCAAAAACCGACACAAAAAGGGGTCAACTTTGCACGAGAATTACAGACTAATAAAGCATTTTTACAAAAATCAAAAAAACCACAGGCATATAAAATATAATGAATATCTTGATTGTAAAATATCATTGATTTCTGTGCTATACTTTTCGTAAAATATGAGGACAACCACACGCAAAGTTCAACCGCCCAAATCTTGGAAAGCCTAACAGCTATCTCGATACAAATTAGCGGGGAGAAGAGAAGCGGGAGGGGAGGTGCAGCGCCGCGCCGCGCCGTCTTGTCTCTGACATTACGCGACCGGTGATTTGACTTTTGGAATTTGACGTTCATCGAGAAGAGATCAGTAATGTCATGCGATACATTCGTCCCTTTCATTTCGGCCCCAACGTCATGGAGTCTTCATTTGTTCATTTGGAAATCGTTTTTTTACACATTTTTATATATTTAGATTTCACAAGACCATGTGTAGAGTAAAACGTGACAGCTAATTCAATGTAGGTACCAAAAAAATAAAATATGAATGTTATGTGACATGAAGACATGATGAGCATAAAATGAGCGTCATAGCGTACCGTAGTTCAGTTCCTTTGCTCATATACAAAAAAAGTGTTTAAAGCGGCAGCCTGAAGGTTGCCATAGAACCTCGCAAATTAAAGGAAGCCCTACTTTACAGATGGCCTTGTTTAAAATATCTTTGTGTATTGAAATATCCAAAGAAATATACTAAGTCACACGCCCAGTATACTATTTATCAGAACTTGCAGGTAAACAAAAATATGTATTTATTATTTATCTGACTGCTCTGTTATACATTATAAAGTAATATCGCAATGACATGTTTATGATTAAAATCACATGTACCTAAACGGGGGTTGATTGACGATAGGTCATTTTACAAAACTTTATATAACTACATATGAATAAAACAAAAAACGTAACCAAGAACTAAAACTAATCAAAATAAGCTGCTCTGTTATATAATCTGTGACATTCTGTAGAACAAATTAGATACTTAAATTTAGGCATTAATATGGCCAGTATTCTTCAATCACCCGATGGAAACATTTTCAGCAAAAAGTTTTAATGTAAACTAAACCAGACACCTGCACGTATCTTAAAGCACTTATAAATTTACCTAAGTAATAACTTTTTGATGACTCCAAAAGTATAAAGTATCTAAAAGAGGTTGTAATCGTTTCACCTAGAATATGGGTGCTACGTCAGAATACGGACGTTCGGGTTGCGGAAGGACATGGGGGGGAATGCTGCGAGCGCTTACGTCACGAGCGATAAAGACAGCATTATCCCAATCGCATTGACATAAGATATAGTAATAGACACACAATGCCGAACATAAATAACTAAAAATGTGGCGCAAGATGACACTGGCAGTTACATTCCAATAGCTGACAATAACGCTTCTTTATAGTCCGAGTCAAGATAAAAACTTCGTACAAAAAAGAACTTACAGGCATTAGCGTCAAGTGTCAAATTTGCAAACAAGAACCAACATGGTAAAAACTTTTTAGTAAAATGCCACTATCGTATACTGGCTACCAATGTTTACTTTATAAATGTCAAAAGTGAACAGTGAAAGTAATGGAGTCGCTTTGGTTATTTAAATTATTTATACATAAATAATATTTTTAAACAAAAAACTATGAATAAAACATTCCATTTCAACATTCACACACATTCTGTGATTGTTACTATTCTTTTTCTGTGTTAGAGATAAAGATATTTACTTTCATGAAACTCTTGAGCAAGACTATAGGTAGTTATTTCAAAACTACTGACCTCTGCCATTGGAGTAGCATTTGTAGTTTTACAACTTTTGCTTTGCAAGTCATCATCATCTATCTCTGACATCTATAAAACAAAGATACCGGCTACGAACTTGAAAGATAAATTAATTAAATATATTAACGATAAATTAATTTTTATTACATCAATTCATAAAAGTATATGAATATGTTTTCTTCTGCGGGATTTTTCACGCTAAAATTATATATTAAAACAGAATTTGAATAATGTGTAGTTTGAGTCGGGAACGAACGGACTTACGTTCAAGACAGGTTTAGTAGTTGCAGTTAGTCAATTTATTGGTCCTGTATATGTCTGAAATAGGGTAATGGGCCGAACACACAACACTCGTGCGGCTTGGTCACAGATTAATACTTAGTTACTCCGGGCTTGGTTTATAGAGGGCGTCACGTCTATTTTGCGCTATAATAGCGGTCCATTCTGTACGTCGCTGAAGATGTTTTGGAAATGTTACATTAAAACATAAATTTATTCCTTGCCAATTTCATGTAAGAAATATTGACCTAATAGCGACTCCTTACATTTTGTTTCTTGTTAACCTTTAATTTGAACTAACAAAATTATTAATTCAAAACCATGAAATTACCAGGACTTTACTTAAATTTTGTAACGTTATCAAAATAACTAACCTAAAGAAATATATTCCGTCCTTTTCCTTGTGTTTTTGTAGCTATTAAAGCAGTTTTTCACAGCACATTTCGTCATTGTTGGACAACTGTCACTGTCTGCGGTCCAAATACGACTAAACAGGAATGTACCGCCCGACTCGTGCGGGCGGTACTTTCACGGGGGCCATTTTTGTGGGCTGATTGTGAATCTAGTTCTATAATAGTAGATCAATGTCCCAATCGAATACCTAACGCGGCCGCGCGGCTGACAGGGAGACTTCTCTTAAACTCCCCAAACTTTTTTATAACTTTTCGCACACCTTCTTTTGGAGTTTTTGTGTCGTTTTGCAAGTTGTCTCATCGAAATGCCCTTATCTGTACAATAAGACTCTATAATTAATTTACGAATATTATCGTTTATTCTCGGCATGTTGATTTTATTTAGTCAATGACATCTAATATTTATTTTGCTTAAACTTGATCATACCTATGTAAGAATGTCAGATATCAGCATTGTAAAAAGTTTCTATATACCTGTGAAGGCTCAATTTTAGGTGGCTACTTTATTTCGTGAACAAGCCATATGTTCGAATACAGTTTCAAACTCTCATTAATAATAAATAATAATAATATTGGGGGACAATCTTACACAAATCGACCTAGTCCCAAACTAAGCAAAGCTTGTACTATGGGTACTAGACCACGATATACATACTTATATAGATAAATAAATACTTAAATACATATAAAACATCCAAGACCCAAAAACAAATATCCGTGTTAAATGCACAAATAATGCCCTGACCGGGATTCGAACCCGGGACCTCTAGCTTAGGAGGCAGTGTCACTACCAACTAGGCTAAACAGGCCGCCAAAATCCCATTTAAATAAAGTCCTAATAACAAATGCAATAAAAACTATATTTTATGAAAGATATCCTTATATACAATATTCATAATAAATATTTTGGGATGACTCCACCTTTAACCTTCATCACCAGCTTCAAACGTTTTTCGAATCCGTCACGCGTGGCACGCACTGCCTCCAACGGCATTTCGTCTCAAATTTGTACGTAATCTTTTTTTAAATGCTCCAAATTCTTAATTTTATAGTTATTCAGTTTTGAGAGCATGCACGACCATACAAAAAAGTCCAGTGTATTTAAATCCGGAGAACTTAGGGGCCATTCATTTATTGGAAATAAGTCCGTTAAATTGGCCTGACACCACGCGTGAACTGAGTTTGCCGTGTGGGATGGCGCTCCGTCTTATTGGAAACAATAGTAGCCGTTCTCAAACATCATTCTTAAATTTCGAGCAAAAATTTTTTCCAAGACTTCTGTTTTATACTATTGGCACTGATTTTTACCCCTTTGTCGATAAATACCAAAGGACGTTTACCCCGCTTGCGAAATGCTCCCCAAACCATCACTGATGGTGCACTTTGGAATCGTGGCACATTCCACTGAACATCTTGAACATACAAATGTTTGCTGCCCACAAACGACCATTTTGAGCATTGTAATATTGCTCAATACAATGAGTTTTTCGTCCGCAAAAACGAATGCATCCTCTGCGTGCCAGGAAAGTATAGTGTTTGATCGATCAGTTTTTTTTTTCCTTCTAGCTTCGGAAATGACGTGTACTTTTCTTTTCTAGTAAGTGTGACACCCGATGTCTGCTCTCATGATGTTGTGTATTGATCCTCTTGAAATCTTTAAGTCTGCAGCGAATTTTCGGATCAAACGGTGCTTTTTCCGGCGGACACGCTCTCTTAAGATTTTCACGAACCTATCCATTCTTTCTGAACGCGGGCGACCAGATCTCTTGCGGTCTTTTAACGAGGAGGTCTCCTTGTATCTTCTAATTATAGTATAAACTAGGTTACGCTTAATTCTTAGCATGATTTAGTGTTAATTTACTTCATTTAGAGTTTTGTTATTTTGGCCTGAGCAACAGAATTGTCATTTAACCAGTAGTGGAAACTGTTTGGCTTATGCATGTTTATTATGATTAACTAAATGAATTGTTTAATACCTGTTTGTTTTCCAAATAAATAAATAAATAATTCCAAAAAGTTACAATGCTGCAAAAATTACACTAGGGCGATAGCCCTTAAGATATTTTGATATAATAGGTTCCCGAAACTTGTCATGTATTAAAAGCTTCATCATGTATTAAAAGCGAACGACTTTAGCAAAATATTTTTATAATATCGTTATTTGTTCATGACAATATAAACTTTAAACAATAATGACAAAAATGCCTGAAAGCGGCCTAGGTTTTTTTTAAATTAGTGCTAAAAAAAGTGTATTCGAACATATTGGACACGGTGTATACACAAAATGGTAAAATCATTCAAAAATAGAATTGCATGTTTTTCTCGTAGGATACATCTTTACATCTTCTATACATGTAATAAAGCTGAAGAGGGTCAAAAGTCTGTAAGTACATGGAAGATATTCGAAAAAAAGTTGGCTGGGGATACTTAGAATCGACAACAGAACATGTTCCAACAGTTTTTAGAATTTTTGTCCGTTTGTCTGTTTATATGAACGCGCAAAACGGCTGAACGGATTTTGATGAAAACTTTACTAATCTGTCGAGTAAATACCCGGTCAGGTTTTAGGCTATAAAAATTGTGCAGATTTGGGTAAAAAGGGGGTAAAAAGAGGGGTTGAATTTTGTATGGGAACTCCTATAATCCATGAGTCACAGGTATGAAAATTGGTAAGCATATACTTGACGACAAAGGAAAAACATCCTCATTCAAAATTTGTGAAATCTTAAGATAGAAACTGAAAAAAAAGCTGCCCAGTGTGCGCGCCAGCCACCACGGTCTCTTAAAATTTTGAACACTATTATAATTTATTCCAAGTAACTGTGACTCTAAACCCAAATTTCAGTCCCGTTGTCTAGATTCAAAAACTAAATATACATATAAAAACATGCAATTACAATGTTACTTTTGCCGTTCACTTCTTTATCCACTCACTTTATACCATAAACCCCCTACTTCTAAATATATAAAAGAAGAAACTGACTGACTGACATATCAACGCACAGCCCAAACTGCTGGTCCAAGAGATTCCAAATTTGGCACCTAGTTTCCTTATAAGGTCTAGAGGTGCACTAAGAAAGGATTTTTCAAAATTCAACCCCTAAGGTGGTTAAATGGGGGTCTGAAGTTTGTATGGGAAACAAGATTAGTTGGACTATTTTATTCGAAACTTCACAGAAGTATTTCTAACGTAAAATGAGTAAACACGTGTTTCAGGTTTTTTGAGAAATCAACCCCTAAAAGGGGGAAATGTGGTGACAAATTCTGAAAATCGACATGGGTATTGTTTTTATGGTTTATCGGGTCGCTGATAACGAAAACAATAATGATTTTAAAATCCCACGTGGTGGACGTGAAATACCATCCCCCCTGATGGGGTGCGAGGGGGATGAAATGTCTAAATATTAATATGGGTGTTGTTTGTATGCTTTTTTGGGACGTTAATTACGAAAATTGCATCGATTTGACATTTAGTATTGTGGACATGAAAACATTTGAAAGTTTGTGTCAAATTGCAAGAAATAACTAACTGACTGAGTGAGTGACATCAACGCACAGCCCAAACTGCTGGTTCTAGAGATTAAAAATTTAGTACGTAGGTTCTAATTTAGATCTAGAGGTGCATTAAGGAAGGATTTTGCAATATTCAACCCTTAAGGGGGCGAAATGGTGGTGCGAAGTTTGTACGGGGAATTAAGATTAATTGGACTATTTTATTCGAAACTTCACAGGAGTATTTCTAACGATAAATGAGTAAACATGACTGTGTTTCAGGTTTTTTGAGAAATCAACTCTTAAAAAGGGGGAATGTGGTGACAAATTCTGACAGCGATATGTGTATTGTTTGTATGGTTTATCGGGTCGCTGATTACGAAAACAACAATGATTTTAAAATCCCACGTGGAGGCCATGAAAAACCATCCCCTCTGTTGGGGTGCGAGGGGGTTGGAATGTCTAAATATTAATATGGATGTCGTTTATATGGTTTTTTGGGTCGTTAATTTCGAAAATGGCATTGATTTTTATTTATATTGCGGACATGAAAACTTTTAAAAGTTTGTGCCAAATTGCAAGAAGAAACTGACTGACTGAGTGAGTGACATATCAACGCACAGCCCAAACTTTTTGCTTTTGAGATACGGAACGAGCCCCGCGTATCCTAATAGATTTTTGGGTATGATGTGATAGCTTTAGAGGGGTTAGTCAGGCATAACTATAATTCATCAACAGATGAACAAAATACAGTATACGAGCAAATAGTAAGGAGTGTGAATGGAAGTAAGGCCAAATTTTCTTTTTGGATGCTCCAATGGGAACTGGCAAAACCTACATATTAATTTTAATTTTAGGAAAAATGAGGGTTACACGTGATATTGAATAAGCCTGTATTTCTGTACTTCAAAGGACCAGAGTTTATGACTGCTGCTTGGTCGTTATCAGACCTTCTATTGGTGTTACTGTAGTACACAGATACTTTTACTAAGGGCCATTGAAGACATGCATTTATTTCATCGGCCCTTACCCCTTCGGCCTCTCGGAAATGTATGATAATAGTTTTCGATCCTTATTTTTACCAAAATCAAATGAAATTCAACCAGTAGTTCCTGAGATAAGCGTTTTCAAACAAGCAAACAAACTCTTCAGCTTTATAATATTAGTATAGATTATAATTGGATAATCTTTGTTTATTTATTTTCTCGCAATCGACATAAAAAGTTGTGTGTGTATACTCGGGTTAAAAGTTTAATCTTCACGGACTCAAATCATCACAGTGGTAATTTGGCTTATTTTAGTCCTAAGTTATGGAATAAATGAAGTGCATAATACTATTCTTATTTACTTATTTCTAGTACCTACTTGTACTTATACAATGGGTAGATACGTAGGTACATTTACATACTCTATTTTTAACTGTTTTTATTCACAACGTAAGATTTGTTCAAGATTTTATTAGTGGAGAAGAAAAGTATGTATTGTAGGCGTCAACAAGATTACATTTAGTTTGGTTGGGGTACACTATTGGTGATGGTTTGACAATGAGTTCTCCACTTTTTCCAGATGTTTTCAAGTTTTTTAATAAAAATAAATGAATTTGTACTTACCCCAATCATTATTTGGTACAGTAGTAGACTATCGACGATTAGATTGTGAGCATAATTTAAAGCTACGTTCATGCCAAATGCAGCCTGCATATCCTTGAAAGTACTGTAAAGTTTATAGATCAGTTAAACAAACCTTAATTTTTTAGTTTTTTAACGGTACTTACTAGAAAAGAGGCATAATATGTAACGCATTCAACGGTATGCAATTTTTCATTATTCGTAATATTTCTTTGTTCTCCCAATATTTGAGTGACGCAATGAATGACGAAAATGTTATATCCCAGCATAGATAAATACTTGCCTTAAGATGAAGGAATGGTACTTAATAATTTTAACAATCTTTGATTTCGTCGCAGAATCATCCAGCTCTACTGTAAAATATGTTTCTATCTTGTGTTTCAGTACATCAATGTGGCTCAGGAAATGAAAAATGAAGATAAAATTAATGGAATCGTATAGAGCAAAGACACAGCAGCCAGTTCCAACGAAGTATACATTCATGGCGTGTGTGATAGCCCAGGTGTTGTAGTCATATCCGTAGTCAAATGGCATCCACACGTACAGGCAGGTTTCCATCCGTACAGATCGATTTTCTATTTGCTCTTTATTTTTAACGTTGTTTATAAGAGGCACGAAGATCCACAAAAGCCAATCGAAGAGAATGAAGGTAATGAGGCACGTTGTGATCCATCGAGTATGACGTTCAACTTGCATTAGTTTCTGTTAAATTATATTTTTTACGTTTAATAATTATATCATATAATATTCACAAAATGAAATATAATAAAACATTAATATTGATAATGACCACACGACTGTTTTAATTAGACATATATCTTTGACTTAAGAATATGACTGTTTTATGTTATTGCTGATTCTAAAAAATCGTTTCTTATTATAAACACAACATCCGATAGTTGTGATAAGGAGTAATTTATTTGCCATTGTCTGTACTTAAATAAAATCAGCGTACACAATTAAGCAAACTAACAAGGGTTAGTCGGGTCACTGCACCAGTAGGATAAGCGTGCCTAACATAAAATGTCTCAAAATCTACAGATATTACATCTTAAATCCTTGCAAGAAACTTTTTTTGGGCTTATTAAAATATACAAAATAGATATTTTTAATACCACCTGGGCAGAAAGTACCTATTTTAAAAAAGCAATGGGATAGCCAATTTCACTCAACAAAACAGTCTCTTAATAAAAAAAACAAACCGGCATTCAAATATTTTTTTTATATAGGTACGGTTGCTACACCCAGTAATGGATCCGGTTACAATTTGAAACAACAACGTCCTGTACTTTTATGGCATCAATTGATTGGATTTATCACACGAATCTCTGTAACAAACATGGTAAATTAAATGATAGGAAAATCATTCATAAGTACGCTCCCACCTAAATTAAAAAAATAACCACCATGTATAAGTTCTTGTTTTTCGTATATCTGTAGATTTTGTGATATTATAAATGTACTTATTATGTTAAGCGTGCTTTACGCGCTGGTGCACCTGCCCCAATAAAAATGTATATGTGGCAATTTAAAATCCATTATTGCATTATAGTAAATAGTAAATTATTAATTTTCTACAGTATATAATATCTGCGTTTATTATCTTTATAGAGTTCTCAATTTATCATAGCTAGATCTTCCTGGATGGACCCACCACCACCACCATATCAGCCCAAGGACGTCCACTGCTGGACATAGGCCTCCCCCAATTTCATGGGGGGTAAATGCCATAATCGCCACGCTTGGCATGCGGGTTGGCGATCGCAGTATCTCCACCGCACTCTAGGAATGCTGCTGCCCATTCCCCGGTGGTCTTGGTCGTAGTTTTAGGACATACCCGGGTCCATGGATGGACAAATAAAACATATATTTGCAATCGTATTCAATCTATATTCGATATACTTCTAAGTGCGTATGCTCTTACTTATCTGGTCATGCATGAGAGGGAGCGGGAGCGACGTTGCCAATACGATCATATTTAATTACAATTTGGTTTTCACTTTAGGAATAGAGCTTCTGATATGTACTATTACTTATTCTGTGCTTCTGATAACCATCCATGAAAGGAAACGATTTCCCGATCTGCCTTGACACGCCGGAGAAATTGGATCTTTTCTATATTTTGCAGGCAATATATTGTCTTGCTTATCGCTATGACAGCTGTCATTATATGGTATTGCACTTGCTGATATAACTGACCTACTTTAAGTGAAAATATAATTAATATTTTATAATTAAAACGTAAAACATACAGTTGTTTTAAGAAGTTGAATTGATGATGATGATTAGACTTCTTTTCATACATACATAAACTCACGCCTATCTTCCCAAAAGGGGTAGGCAAAGCACACAAAAAATAATTTCAGTGCCACTTTTAGCAATTGACAAGTTGCTAGCCTTTAGACTTTTATAGTATTTAAATATCAATCTTAATACATAAATAGCAGTGGCAACATATTTTTTTTTATGATATTACATTTATATTATATTTATTTACCAGCTATTGGTCTTAGTCTCACCTGATGGAAAGCGATGACAAGGCCTAAGATGTTGCTCACTGATTCAGTAATAGCCTATTCACTCTTGTCTTGAAGAGACCCAGATTGTATGTATAATTACCTAAACAATTGCAGCTATCAATTCAGGTTCCCCGAAATCCAACTTCTTTAGTGCTAGATGATATTTCAGACCGGTAAAATCATTATTGCTAAGAAATAAATATGACTAGTCTTACGTTTTTAATGAAGGCATCCTCTTCGTCCAGGTAATTGTGAAGGTGAATTTTGTTCATGAGGTCTTTCATAATTTTTGGATAAGCGGGTACAATGCAAATAAATATTTTTGCCTAAAATCGAGGTAAGAGCTATAATAATGTATTATAAAATTCTACTAATAATAATGATAAGCACGTTTATTCGCTGTAATAAAATCACAAATAATTTTAAAAGTGATCACTCACCACCACTACCGTAGTCGCAGGTATAATCGAAAACATAGTACCCAACGTTCTAAAAGTGAGTTCATCAAAATTTGCGTACAAGTATACAAGTTGCAATATTAAACACATAGGACTGACGATAAGCATTAAATATGTATGAAACACGAAAATCTTGTGGATTGGTCGAAATCCCCACCAAATTCGATTCCCCATTCCAAAAACGTTCATAACAAAAGCTAGGTTTTGATAGAACATTTGCTGTCGTGGTGGAAGTCTGAAAAGAAAATTAATTTTAGGTTAGAAAAAATTAAAACGGAAAAAATAAGAATCGCAATCAGTAGCGATTTAAAATATTGAATAATTACAAATAATATTCAAACTGCAGATTTTTTTCGAGGTAAGCGATGTCTGTAACATGTTGAACTGAATCTTTATCAATTTCCATGTCCAATATGTGTATGTCTTAGCAGTCCACGGCTACGAAACAAACATGAGTCACGGCGGGTGGTTTCCGTAGTTGTTTGGATTGAATTTGTGTCCATTATGCGACAAGTATGAACAGATGCATAAACTGTAACGGATTAAGTATCGGACTAAGTATGTTAAAAATGTTATTAGTTAAGGCACCAACAAATATAAATATAATATGTGTAAACATGATACCATCAAGGCACTTCAAGAATTCTTAATAGTATGTACAGTACAGTAAACCAAAGAATTGCTCTACCACTATTCGACTCTACCATTTGTTCATTAGGGTTCAAAAGCGGTAGATACTCGTACTCTTTTCTTGGCTGAGTGTACCACAGGCAAAAGACAATGACCTCCATTACTTTCAAAGAGGAGATAGAAATTCCTGTAACTGTTTGCCTTATTAGGGTTCCGTAGTAAACAAGTCATAGTTTCGCCATGTCCGTCCGTCCGTCCGTCTGTCCGCGGCGCAACTCAGTAACCGTTATTACTAGAAACCTGTAATTTGGTATGGGTACACATATCGATCACACCAACACAACGGTATTATAATATTTAAAAAAAACATTACGATAAAATAATAGATACTAGTCCCCTACACGTAAAGTGCGGATGCATTTTTTTTCTTTGTTAGATAGCTCGATCATAAATAATATGAGCTTTCTTTAAAAAAAATGATCAAAGACTTCATTTGCTTGATATAATTTGTTAAAGTGCTACTTATTGTTCGCAAGTATCGCCCCCTATACCAGCTAAACTGTTGCTACTGGCTAAGTAAAAAAAGCATGGTACTAGCATATAATAAAATGAATTTATAAGGAAAACGATTGCAGCTAAGTAGACCTTACTACTTAACGAGTAATAGCCGAACTTAAGAATTATTCTTGGTAAAGAAAACTTACCATTGACGATTTAAATACATTAAATCCGCGTAATGTCTCGGGTGGACAGCTTCGGAACCCTACATTGTGCGGGATCCGACAAGTAACACATCACACCCAATTTTTTTTTTAACCGACTTCAAAATTTCAAAAGAGGAGGTTATCAATTCGGTTGTATGTTTTTTTTTTTTTTTTTTTTTTTTTTTTAATGTTTGTTAGTCCATAACTCCGTCATTTCTGAACCGATTTCAAAAGTTCTTTTTTTGATTGTAAGTATATATATCCAAGTTGGTCCCGTTTTTGTCAAAACGCAGTTCTGATGATGGGATCCATGAGAAATTGAGGGAACTCCTCAAATCTTCAAGGCAAACATATAGTAATTTTTGTGTTTTTATGAACAAGTCAAGCATTTTCATCCAAAAATGTGATATTGGATGAAGTGGAACTGCTGATGATGATCAGAACAGAACTCTTCAACGACAAAAAGTTCACGTTTGGCGATTTGTCCTCCTAGCTGTGTTTGTTAAGCAAGTTCTATTTTCACGATTAATTTTTGTCATGCTTGATTTCTGATGATGGGAACCATGAGGAATTGAGGGAACTCCTCAAATCTTAAAGGCAAACATATAGTGATTTTTGTGTTTTTATCAACAAATTGAGCATTATCATACAAAAATGTGACATTTGATGAAGTGGAACTGCTGATGATGATCAGAACAGAACTCTTCAACGACGAAAAGTTCACGTTTGGCGATTTGTCCTTCTAGCTGTGTTTGTTAAGCAAGTTCTATTTTCACGATTGATTTTTGTCATACTCGAGTTCTGATGATGGGATCCATTAGGAATCGAGGGAACTCCTCAAATGTGAAAGGCACACAAATAGTGATTTTAGTATTTTCATGAACTAATCAAGCATTTTCATTCATAAAAGTGACATTTGATGAAGTGGAACTGCTGATGATGATCAGAACGGAACTCTTCAACGACGCGTAGTTTACGTTTGGCGATTTGTTCTCTTCGTTTTGTTTGTCAAGCAAGCAAGGTTTTTTTCATGATTCCACGAGGAACTGAGGGTACTTAGTCTTCTACCATTATAAACATACATTATAGCCATTTTTATTTTATTGTATATCTATCTAAGTGTGCACCATCTAAGTATAATAATCTTTTGCCGGCCTCCCCCATTGAAGTCGGTTTTTTTTCTTCTAATTATTATATTATTAACTTTGTACTTGTTACATTTGTGGAGTCCGGGTGCTCGAGATAATGCCTGAGGTTGTTGGTAATGAAACGAGACGTCGATTACTCGAGTTTATTCCTCGGCACACGGCACTCGAATACTAACTCCAGCAACAGAAGTAGAAAAGGATATAAGTATTTAATTAAGAGTTCTAATATACAAGTTCTAATATACAGACATTCTCTTGACGTGTGTAAATCTTGACAGGCGGTCTAGGCGCTAGGCGTGCGCGGGTGCGCACGCAACCTGTGCCCGCCACATGGCTCCCCTCCTGAGACCGTCACTACGGGCGAGAATAATCAGGGAATCTCACTGTTCGTCCTGAACGCGTTGTGATGATTTTTCTCCCTTCAAGCTCCGACTTGTCTTGGACGATGGGCTCCCCGGCACGGGTTCTATTATCTAATATATAAGCTGGCTTAAGGCGATCGATCGACACAGTAACAGGTTTGCCTTTTACCAACAGTTTGAAGACTTTTTCTGTTCTCTCGATTACCGAGTGAGGGCCGGTGTAAGCTGGCTGTAGGGCACCGCGCAGAGCGTCTTCTCTCAGAAACACGTGACTGGCGGTGGCCAGGTCTTTAAACACAAATATTGATGGTTTGCAATGACGAGAAGCCGGCTTTGGCTGGATTTTCTCGGTCAGAAATCGAAGACGAGCGATATAGTCCGTCATATCGGTTGTACCAGGAGTGCATGATTGAAGGAATTCCCCAGGTAGCCGTAGCGTTTCCCCATATAATACCTCTGCCGATAAAGTTTGAAGATCCTCCTTAAAAGCGTTTCTTATTCCCAACAAAACAAGGGGGAGCGATTCGGACCAGTTTTCTGATGAGTGACATGTGATGGCGGCTTTGAGCTGCCTGTGAAAGCGTTCTACGAGGCCGTTGCAGATTGGGTGGTACGCTGTAGTTCTTTTATGCACAAAACCGGATAGTTTAGAGAGGTGTTGAAATAAGGCAGATTCAAATTGTCGTCCACGGTCCGTGACGATAGTTGATGGGCATCCAAACCTTGCTATCCAACCAGATAATAATGCCTTAGCGACTGTTTCAGCTGTCGCATCAACGATTGGAATCACTTCTGGCCATCTGGAAAACCGATCAACGGCGGTGAGGCAGTAACGATATCCATTAGATGGCGGCAACGGCCCGATGAGGTCGATATGTATGTGGACGAATTTTGCGCGTGGCAGCGTGAAGTTACTTAGAGGTGCATTTACGTGTCTCGTTACTTTAACGCGTTGACAAGCAAGACAAGCACGTGCCCAGGCTCTGCAATCCTTACGGATTCCTGGCCATACAAAACGTGCTGCAATCAACTTTGCTGACGTATTTGCCCCGGGATGACTCAACATGTGAGTAATGTTTTATGTATAATTTTGGATTAGGGACAAAGCAAACGCCAAGTCAACGACACAACTGATTTATTTTGGGTTTACCCACAAAAGTATCTTTATTAATCTACCCCACATTTCATGCATATACAACACCTCCCCCCGTTACAAAAAAAAGGAAAAATAAACTAACTTATACAAAATATCTGAAACTTATTTCTACGTAGTAAATTTAAATAGTATGCCACAATAGTACCAATATGTTTTATGTACTAGAGTGCTAGGGTACACTAAAGCAACTGAAATATGCTAAACGAATTTGGGAAAATAATTGCCTACACATCAGTGACTTTCATCTATAATGAATTAATCATTTATCTCTCTATGACACACTGTAAATCAGTAAAAAAAATGTACTCTATAACATAAGCAATTAAACACACTAAAAATGCCTTATTTCTTTTATACTAAGGTTCAAAATTAAGTTAAATTATTAATGACCGTGACTTTATTCGAATACAACTAACCAATATAGGTACATTCTGATGAGCACAAACAAAAAAAAAAAAAACATGGGTATATGATTGTGGGAATAATATACTCTCAAACTTTATATTTGCCTTTAGCTAGGCTCACACAGCTACGTACCGGTCGGGTTCTTAACAAATTAGATTCGGGCTTTGACGAGTCAATGGATGCTGTCTCGGTTATGGGGTTATGCGCATTTTCATTTTGAATGTGCTTTTCCGGCGAGGTCACCGGCGACTCCTCTAACGGTTCTAGGTACTCATCCGACTCATCGCTCTGGTGATCGATATTTTTATCGTTTGGTGCCGATGGTGACATATCGTCATCTCGCTCGGACTCCACTCGTGATAAAGAGTGACGATTCGTCGGCGTCCGAATCGGCAAAAGCTGATCGATGTGTCGCTTCCACTCGTGTCCGTCGGATAGACGCACTGTATACGTAAGTGGATCTCGGCGTTCGGTGACAACCCCTTCGGCCCACTTACTCGATTGCCGACGGTAGTCCCGCGCTAGTACCGCGGCGCCGGGCTGCAAGTGCCGCTCGGCGCCCGGGCGATGCCGTCCGGCGCGCTCCTGCGCCGCGCTGACTCGCTCCTCACGCTCTAAGCTAGGCAGTACGACATCTAACCGCCCACGCAGCCGCCTACCGATCATAGCTTCCGCCGGGGTTACGCCCGTCGTGTTCTGTATTACGATACTGAAACAGAAACCTACAAATCGCTACATCGACATCTAGCCCTTCGTATACTGCTTTTTTCATTGCTCGCTTTGCGGGCTTGACGGCATTCTCGGCGGCGCCGTTTCCGGCCGCCCGATACGGGCTCGTTATCGTGTGCGTAATTAAATTCTTACTCATATAATCAGCAAATTCGGCCGATGCGAACGGCGGCCCGCCATCGCTGACTATCTGGCTGGGTAAGCCGAATCGGGCGAACTGCTTCCGCAACTCGAGTACCGTCGCTCTGGCGTTGGTGCTAGACATCTTTTGTACTTCGATCCACTTACTGTGGGCATCGACTGTAATTAGATAATGTTTGCCCTGGAACTCACCAAAGTCGACGTGTAGGCGCTATGTTCACCCCTGTCGCGCCCGGTTACCGCGATGTCGTCGAGGAAGACCGCGACCCCCCGCAGCCCCCTCAGCGTCTCCTCCATGAACTTTTGAAATTTCTCGGGAATACAACTTAAACCAAAGGGGGTGCGTCTATACCTAAATGTACCTATATGGGTGGTTATGGCTGTGTAAGGTTGAGATTCGTCATCCAACAATAATTGTTGGTAGGCATTAGTAAGATCTATCTTACTATACTGCTCGCCCCCACTCAATGCGGCGAATAACTCCTCGATCCGTGGCAGTGGGTATGGCTCACGTAGTAACTTAGGGTTCACTGTAACTTTGTAGTCACCGCAAATGCGGATTTCACCTGATTTTTTAATCACTGGTACAATTGGTGTGCCAAAATCTCAATAATCGACCTTAACTATAGTACCCTCAGCCACAAGTCGTTCGAGTTCTCGCTCCACCGGCTTACGTAACGCGAGGGGCAATGACCTCGCTTTGATAAAAACAGAATCAGTATTTGATAATTTAAGTGACATCTTTTTAGAACAGGTACCTAAACCTGGTGTGAACACGGTCGGAAACTTATGGCGCAAATTTTCAATTAAGTTTCTTTCCGTTAAATGAAATATATAATCGTTTATTTGAACAGTGTTAATTTGTAAATATCTAAGCCATGCGCGGCCTAATAAGGGTGGTCCGCCATTTTTGATAACCCATAATTTCAAGTTTTGCGAAGCGTGTTCACCCAATACAGCATTTACAAGTATATAACCCATAGGTTTTATTACAGTCCCAGTATAAGAGCGTAAAAAAATATCACTAACCTGTAAAGGTTCATCTTTAAAGTACTGTTCACAGCATTCCAGACTAATCGTGGATAACTTACTTCCTGTGTCCAGTTCAAAGGTCAATTTCACTCCGTTCACTGAGACCTTAACCATATATGGTTGGTCGTCTTTCCCAGCAACGTAGAGGTTATAAAAGTCGCACTCCGAGTCTTCATCGCCGTCGCCGTCGAGATAATTGTGCCCGCGACCCGGCGCTTTCTCGCTGGGGCCCTGTGGACCCTTTCTGCACATTGCCTTAAGATGGCCCTTCTGGCCACAACTATCGCACGAGTAATTTCTAAACCGACACCCATCCGCACGATGAGGCTTGCCGCACCGCCAGCAGGCGCGGCCGGCGCCCGCGGCCCGCTCGCCGCGCCCGCCGCTGCCGCCGCCGCCGCCGCCCGCCGCTCGGGCGCCGCGCGCTTCTACCCGGTGCAGCGCCTCCACCGCGCCGTGTCCCGCAGTGGCTGCACTGGCTCCGCAGCCCGAGCCGCTCGTCTGCGCGTGCCGCTCAGCCGCCTCCAACGCCAACGCCAATTCCACCGCTCGCTTATACGTCAAAGTCGCTTCCGCAAACAGGCGAGACCTCATGTCGTCATTTGACAGGCCGGACACGAATTGATCTCTTAAGTTCTCTTCCAGATTACCCCCGAAATTGCACGTACTGGCTAGGTGTTTCAAGGCCTGCAAGTACTCTCCTATAGGTTCACCTGTCCTCTGCCGTCTCTGACGAAACACGTGTCGCTCCGCAATTTCGGAACGCTTAGGTTCGAGATGGTCGCTGACTGTTTCTACAAGTTCGCTGAATGTTTTCGTCTCAGGGTCACTCGGTGCACACAAATCACACATAAACTATAGGTAGCTTCACCAACTAAAGTCACTAATGTAGCCACTTGCAACTCCGTCTTAATTTCATTTAAGGTTATAAATTGTTTGACACGCCTTATGTATGCCGACCACTTTTTACTCGCTAAGTCAAAAGGTTCAATTTTGCCGATCGGCATATTTACCAACTATAGCACACTATCAGAACAATGTTTTATATTGTTATTAGCCTTTTTCCTCGTCGCCAGTAATGTTTTATGTATAATTTTGGATTAGGGACAAAGCAAACGCCAAGTCAACGACACAACTGATTTATTTTGGGTTTACCCACAAAAGTATCTTTATTAATCTACCCCACATTTCATGCATATACAACAATGTGTAGGCTGTCGAATACATGTTTTCGCATTGACGGAGAGACGTATGGTCTGGGTGTATGCGTGCTTATATCACAGTACAACTCAACGTTGGCATCAAGAAGCTTTACTTTGGCGAGACGCAGTGACGTTTTATTTTCTAAGAGTTGCTTTAACTCGGAGTCTTTGTGTTGATTCTCTGCTATTTGCGCAAAGTTGACGGAGGAGTGAATTTCTTCAATACGTGATAGCGTGTCCGCCACGACGTTGTCTTTCCCGGCGATATGGCGTATGTCGGTGGAAAACTGAGACACGTAGTCTAAATGCCTGAATTGTCGGGGAGAGCATTTTTCTTTTCTCGTGTCAAATGCGAAGCATAGTGGTTTATGGTCCGTGTATATAGTAAAATCTCTGGCTTCAACCATATGCCGGAAGTATTTTACTGCTTCGTATACAGCTAGAAGTTCTCTATCGTTTGGCGAATACTTTTGTTGAGCCGGACTAAGTTTTCTGGAGAAGAAAGCTAAAGGTTGCCAGGATCCACGTTGCCACTGCTGCAGGACTGCGCCAATGGCGGTATCAGATGCATCGCAAACTAATCCCAGCCTTGCCTGACATACAGGATGAGCTAACATCGTAGCGTTACAGAGCCCTTCTTTGCATTTGTCAAACGCCTCTAATGTGTCATCCGATAACTGAACAGGGTGTGAGTTCTTGACGGTGCCAGCTAACAGCGCGTTTAGCGGAGCTTGGACACGCGCGGCATTAGGGATGAATCGTCTTTAAAAGTTAAGCATCCCTAGAAACCTTCTAAGCTCCCTTATTGTCTTTGGAGGTGGGAAATTCTTAATTGCTTCAACTTTAGTGTCCAATGGTTTAGTTCCGTCGCTTAATATGGAGTATCCGAGAAAGTTAACTTGCGGTACTCCGAATATGCACTTCGACACATTGATAACCATGCCGTATTGTTTTAGCCTATTGAAAACCAAACGTAGGTGTATCTCATGCTCCTCGTTGTTTTTTGAGAAGATCAGGAAATCATCTAAGTAAGTGTAACAGAAGTCAAGGCCTCTTGTTATTTCGTCAACAAAGCGTTGGAACGTCTGGCCAGCGTTACGTAAACCAAATGTCATAAAAGGGAATTCAAATAATCCGAAAGGGGTCGTTATGGCAGTTTTCGGGATGTCCTCTTCGTTGACAGGGATTTGGTTGTACGCCTTTACTAGATCTAACTTAGAAAAAATGCTACAGCCTGAAATGCTCTGTGCGAAGTCATGAATGTGGCGTATTGGGTAGCTATCAGGTATTGTCCGAGAATTGAGCATCCTGTAGTCCCCACAAGGACGCCAATCGTTGTCTTTCTTTGGTGCCAAGTGCAATGGTGACGCCCAAGGGCTTTTAGATGGTCTAGCTGTTCCATCTTTTAGCATAGCTTCAAACTCTCTTTTGGCTATTATTAATTTATCTGGAGCTAAACGTCGTGGAGACGATGATACGGGAGGCCCAGAGATTGTTTTTATATAATGTACGGTGTTATGTTTTGCTTGCTTTTGGACTCCCGCTGGGTGAGTTATCTCAGGATATTCTCTTAATAAGTCGTGCCATTTAGAGTCGCCGGTCATAATTCTAATAGAACATAGCATGTCCAATGAGGCTGCTGGTATGCCTAAAGCGAAGATTGAAGTGGTAGCGTCGACCAAACGTTGATGACGGATATCGACAATAAGGTTGTAATGTCTTAGAAAGTCTGCTCCGATGATCGATTTAGTAACGTCAGCCACGATGAAACGCCATGGGTATTCACGGCGAAGGCCCAGATCTAGATTTAGGTGCGCGTAGCCAAACGTATTTATAGTGGAGCCGTTTGCAGCGCACAGTTGGTAATTTGTCTTAGGACGGCGCTGTTTAAGTGATGAGCAGGGGAATACACAAAGTTCGCTGCCTGTGTCGATGAGAAACTGCATCTTGGATTTACGGTCCGTGACAAACAAGCGACCTGAAGAACTGGGGCAATCGTCCGTCGCCATTACTGACTGCCCGGTAAGTTTTCCGACGGAAAGTCGCATGGTTTGTCGCATCTTGTAGCATTTCGGCCAAACTTGGTATGGAACCAACACACGGGGAATTTTCGATAATTAGACGATGAACGTTTGAAGGACTTGCTGCGTTGGCGTTGTTTTGTTTCAGAACGGTACGGTGCGCGGGATCTCTCCATATTCGTAGTTAAATCTCGCATTTGTTTTCTCAGCTCAGCAATTTCGTTCTTAAGTTCATCTAAAGAGGAGCCAGGCAGGGTTGATGACGTAGAAGCAACTTGCGGTGTTGTAGGAGCAATGTCTTGAACCTTGTCTGCCAGATCCGCTAGTAAGTCGAGAGAGGCGTCTGGTTGCACGGCGATAACAGTTTGAATATTGTTTGGGAGACGCGTTCTCCAGATTGAAAGTAATAAATCTTCCGAGAGTGTAGGTCCGCCTAAGCCCCTTAAGTGTCTAAGAAATTGAGACGGCTTGCGGTCTCCTAATTCCTCGTGCATAAGCAGTTGTTGAATTTTCTTGTCTTTGGAATCTGTGAGTCGCTTGATGAGTTCGGCCTTGAGTTTATTATATTTATTATTGGTTGGCGGCGAAATAATTAAATCTTTGACCTCTTTGCAGTACTGTTGGTCCAAGTGGCTGATAACATAATTGAATTTGGTTTCGTCTGCCGTAATATTAGAGAATGTAAATTGGCCTTCAATTTGGGCAAACCATATTTCGGGCTCTTCGGGCCAAAATGGTGGAATTCGGACACCGACACGGTGTATCTCCGGAGCGGAAGTAGTAGGAATTGGCTCACCGGGCGTAGCGTAGGGTGTCGCGCTAGAACTCTCTTTCGGCGTGTTGTCTGTCATTATACTAGACGTTCTGATTATATCTTTTTTCCACGTGTTCACGTCGGGGTCACCAGTGTGGAGTCCGGGTGCTCGAGATAATGCCTGAGGTTGTTGGTAAGGAAACGAGACGTCGATTACTCGAGTTTATTCCTCGGCACACGGCACTCGAATACTAACTCCAGCAACAGAAGTAGAAAAGGATATAAGTATTTAATTAAGAGTTCTAATATACAAGTTCTAATATACAGACATTCTCTTGACGTGTGTAAATCTTGACAGGCGGTCTAGGCGCTAGGCGTGCGCGGGTGCGCACGCAACCTGTGCCCGCCACACATTTATACAGCACCATATAATAAGTAGGTATGTTAAGTATTAGTTGATGACACTATTTTTATGCGGATTGCTCACCACGCCCTCTCGTTCAATTTTAGGTACTTTATAAACAAACATATGTCCACCAATTAGCATACCAAATGTTTTGTCTTCCATAAATCATATTACATCCTAGCCGTAAAACTACATGATGTAATGGAAATGAACTTTTACGGCAACGAGTTTATTAGCAATTTCCCTTTCATTCGTAGCTTACTTTGATGGTTAGCTTCGGTAGCGTTAAATTTATTTTACCAAATTAAAGGTTAAGTTGACGGGTTGATTGCTTCTTTGGTTTTAACAATCTTTTGTTTACACAAGTCTGCTATTACTTGAACTCTTTACGTAAGTAATTTAAGGTTGCGGGTAAGGTTCGCTTTTTGTGCAGTTCTTCATAATTTTTAACCGACTTCAAGATTTCAAAAGAGGAGGTTATAATAATGTAATAAGGAGGTTATCAATTCGGTTGTATATATATATAGTTAATGTTTGTTGCTCCATAACTCCGTCATTTCTTAACCGATTTTGAAAATTCTTTTTTTGATTGTAAGTATATATATCCAAGTTGGTCCCGTTTGTGTCAAAACGCAGATTTGATGATGGGATCCATGAGGAATTAAGGGAAATTCTAAAATCTTAAAGGCAAACATATAGTGTTTTTATCAACAAATCGAGCATTTTCATACAAAAATGTAACATTTTTCTGAAATGGAACTGCTGATGATGATCAGAACTCTTCAACGACGAAAAGTTCACGTTTGGCGATTTGTCCTCCTAGCTGTGTTTGTTAAGCAAGTTCTATTTTCACGATTAATTTTTGTCACGCTCGAGTTCTGATGATGGGATCCATGAGGAATTGAGGGAACTCCTCAAATCTTAAAGGCAAACTGTTGGGTGGGTAGGCGCGGCAATGAAACTAGACGATCCGGTATAGACTGACAGGCACACAAATATTGATTTAAGTATTTCCATGAACTAATTAAGCATTTTCATTCAAAAAAGTGACATTTGATGAAGTGGAACTGCTGATGATGATCAGAACGGAACTCTTCAACGACGCGTAGTTCACGTTTGGCGATTTGTTCTCTTCGTTATGTTTGTCAACCTAGGTAGGTTTTCAAGACACATTTTTGACAAGCTTGAGTTCTGATGGAGGATTCCATGAGGAATTGAGGGTACTTAGTCTTCTACCATTATAAAGATACTTATAGCCATTTTTATTTTATTGTTTGGAATCTAAGAGTGTACCATCTAAGTATAATAATCTTTCACCGGCCTCCCCCATTGAAGTCGGTTTATTTTTTCTTAAAAATTATATTTTACTAATTAGTAAACAATAAATCGACCATGAGCATGGCGGGCCATACTCAGTGTAGAGTTCCATAGTTGCCTAATGAACTCAATTAAAAAAACAATAACAGGCAAAAGGAATACCTTCGCAGGGTTTCATACGTCTTTTACTAAGAAAGAAAGACTTTTTACGATAACTTAAAAACAGCAATTGATTTATATATTTATACCAAATTGCAGCTTTCTAGCACTAACAATCACAGAGCAAAGCCTCGGACAGACAGACGGGCAGACAGACAAACATACAAACGGACATGGTGAAACTATAAGGGTACCTAGTTGACTACGAAACCCTAAAAAGCAGCAGCAGCGTACAAAAAATTCATAAATAAGATATAGGAATTATATTTAATTACAATCAGAAATGTTCAATATTATACATAAACCAAAAATGCGTTTACAGAAATGTTACACAATACGATTTATGCTACTTCATTTCAACCGCGTGTAAAGTTATAAATTCAATACCTAGATTTGGTATTTCATCCCCCTGAGTTATCGCTTTCGCTCTCCCACTAATGTGCTTCATCCATCATCTGAAACTCGGTAATATTGGATTTTTTTCACCAACGATTTCCACCTTGTTTTAAAATTATTGCGAATGTATTATGATGTCTATGAAAGTGGCTATTTCTATTGGTGGAAGTTTGTTCATATATTGCGATGCAAACAAATTTAAAGTGTCTTCCTGCACTGCGGACAAATAATCTATACCTTATAATTACTTGAGATAAACGAATATTTGACTTGTTTGAAAGGTTTTTGACTAGTGCTTAGAATTTATGTATACGACGATATTTAAAAAATAACAACTCCTTATTCCCTACAAAGCGTTTGTCTTTACAACGTACTTACTTACCCCTTCGAAATGACAAAAATATGATGAGTCTAACGCGAATCGATTGGAATATTAACCGATTATTAGCAATTTTGGTTACTTATGAACCTGAATCGATTCATATGAATATTGTTTTATCATTCCAATCTTAAAACATGTACCTAAGCCCAAAAAGTAAATTATTTTTATAATTTGAAATTCATATTTTTTAATGCCAAATATTTTACCGTTCCGAAACCATATTCAAATCCGTGGACTAAATATAAAAGAAAAAGAAAAATGAAATAGAATATTCAGATAATATAACAATAACCTTACTGTTTTCTTTGGAACATACATATGTAGTAAGCTGTTATGTGTAAAGTTTATGTGAATAAACTGTTTCAGAGTGTTCCCTTAACACACTCCATACTCCGTACTTTTGAGCCTTGGAGCCTCTAACATCTTCATTGAATGGAATTACATATATATAAGGTATTTTCGCGTAAAAAGTTACTCATACCTTCTATGAATCTAATTTAGTTAGACTAGGAAACCAAATAGACTAAACTAGTATGTTACTCCTTATCTGTGTTAATTTTGCGACAAAATGAAAGCCTGAAAGCTAAAAGTAGAGAGAGAAATAATGAAATAATACGTTGTCTTGCTTTTGAAATTACTAAGTATATATATTACGACATTTATGACCAAGTTCTCATTTTGATTCAACTTTGAAATCTCAATACATGGCACCTTTAATCATCATCCTCCTAGCGTTATTCCTAGTACAGTTGCATCCTGAAGGATGCCTGGGGTCCGCTACCTAGTCCCAAGAATTGGCGTAGGCACTAGCTTTTACGCGCTTTAATAATATGATTTTATGTTTTGTAAATATTGTTTTATATTTTACTTTTTATTATTGTAAAACCCTAATCTAAGAAAAAAAAGAATAAAGAGATAATAATAATAATAATAATAAATATTTATTGTTCATAAAAACAGACATGTAATACAATTGGAGCCCTAGGAACTGCGTTAGTTTTCACTGTGTTACGGCCCACAGTGGTTGCCCGTAAGCATGAATAGGTTGTTAAGAACACAGACTTATTATGAAATTATCTTTAAAAAAAAATGCTAAACATAGTAACATTAAGATTACTGTATAGTCTTATGACATAATGACTAATGATCAGAGACAGGTAGCAATATATTTATAATAACATGGGCCGTATCGTTTAAAATAAAACAATACATTAATATGTTGTCAAAAATGCTTATAATTTATTATTCTAAAGAATTATAAAATAAATAAAAAATAAATATTGGGGAACAATCTTACACAAATCGCCCTAGTCCCAAACTAAGCAAAGCTTGTACTATGGGTACTAGACGACGATATACATACTTATATAGATAAATACATACTTAAATACATAGAAAACATCCATGACCCAATAACAAAATCCATGCTTAATGCACAAATAATGCCCTGACCGGGATTCGAACCCGGGACCTCTAGCTTCAGAGGCAGGGTCACTACCAACTAGGCTAAACAGGCCGTCAAACCAATTATATCAAATTACCAAGAATTTTTCTGTTTCATAGTTTCAACCAATTTTGTTTAACATCGATCCGATTAATATAAAAATTAAAAGAAAAATTATTTAATATAAAGATTAAAAAAATATCACAAAATATACACGAAACGTAAATTAAGTAACATCCATGTTTTACTCTCGTCTCCCAATTACTACCCGTCTACGATCATTAATAATGGCAGAGGTGATCAATAGATGTCATGTCTTGGGCATACTTCATACGTACCTAAATAAAATAAAAACCGGCGAAGTGCGAGACGAACTCGCACACGAAGGGTTCCGAAAAAAAACAAGGTAGAGTGGTAGTTGGAGGAGGGTAGGGTTATCTATAAAAACAGCAAAAAAATCACGTTTATGTATGGGACCTCCCTTAAATATTTGTTTGATATTATTTTATTTTTAAGTATTTTTTTGCTATAGCGGCAACAGAAATACATCATCTGTGAAAATTTCAACTGTCTAACTATCACGGTTCATGAGATACAGCCTGGTGACACACGGACAGACAGACGGACGGACAGCGGAGTCGCGGAGTCTTATTAATAGAGTCCAGTTTTACCCTTTGAGTACGGTACCCCTAAAAATATTACACATACCAATAAAATCAAACAGCTATACATTTTATAAAATATTTTACTATACATACCAGTGCAATCAGACTCTGCCTGCCAGCCACATATAAAACTTACCCAGGTCATGGGACCCGCAGTGAGTCCCGAGTTTAAAATTATGAATGATCAAAGGAACTTACCAAGTGAAGTTCGATCACAATTATGTGAACAAATTGAATCGACGCGATTTACCGTTAACATAATTAGTAAAAGTAAAAAAAGTAATAGTACATTACTGCAGAGGCCGTGAAGTAACTGACAAAATCAAGCCTCGGCCGGAACAGGGATTGCAGGACTCGTTTTATCCCGCCTCGTCTACGACTCGGCCGTTTATCCCAAACTCGTCCAGCAATCCCTGTTCCGGTCGAGGATTGTATAGTACTTTTCTCAAACATGTTGGAAAAAAAAACAATAAAAAAACTGCAATGTAACAAAAAAAAATACAAAACGTCTAAAAATAGCAAAGCATCACGACAATTAACGGAAATTAAATAAAAACACGAAAAATGCTACAAATAACAAGCACCATTTAAAAAACACGAAAAAACTAAAAAGTACCAAAAAACACGTAAAAACTAAAACAAATGCGGAAAAACATGTAAAAAAATGTCGAAAAGTACAAAAAAATACAAAAAAACATTTAAAAAGTCCAAAAATATCAAAAAACACAAAAAGGCTACAAAATAACACGAAAAAACTAAAAAAAATACATAAATATTCGAAAAATTCGAAAAAAATAACAACAAATTATAAAAATACATACAAAATCGTGGCGGTTGGCTCTATGTAATATTTCCTTTATCAGTTGATTTTAGTAAGCAAATTTAAAAAGTTAGAGCAGCCGACAATAATGTTAGTTTCATACATTCTCCATACATTACTTCTTGGCCGCCGGCCAAGAAGTAATGTAGGGAGCCATAAACAGGTAGCTTACATGAAGTTGCGATATTGTGGAGGAAGGCATTATACCCGTGTGTCTCTGTCATTCAGTGCAGTAGTGTGCGGCTAGTGGCGATCAAGATATCTCTTGATAACCGGTCAGTGATCGTGATGTCGGTGTATATGCCGACTGATTGCGCGGATAACGTAAGTGAATTTACGGATTGTTTAGGTGAAATTCTGTCGATTGTTGAAAATAATGACGGGATTCGACGTCTTCGTGCTTGGGGACTTCAACGCGCACCCGGGTGAGTCGTTCTCACGTGAACTATTATGCTTTTGCTCTGAACAGTCTCTGATCTGTGTTGATATGGATATGTTACCGAGTAGTACTTACACTTTTGTCAGTGAGGCCCATGGATCTAGACGCTGGATTGATCACTGTGTGGTGACAAGCGCCGCGCGGGCTACGGTTCGTAGTGCGGCAGTGTTGTACAACGTGTATTGGTCCGACCGCTACCCTTTGTTATTGGAATGTGATTTTAAGCTGATAAAGGAAAAAGTTGTTACTAATCATTTGTGTTCCAAGTATAGGGTTATTGGGGCGAGCGGGATTCGATTCAAGTAGAAAAATATATGAATTAGTGTACGAATACACTGAAATATATTAACTTTCCTACTGAATTCGTTGACTGTGCAGATGGGATGTGTTCAAATACTCATCATCATAAAGAGAAAATAAGAAATTTGTATAACAACATAATATCTGTACTTAGATTAGGCGCGGAAGAATCCTATAAGTATGCTAATCGTGGTAAGAATAGGTACATAACGGGTTGGAATTTGTACGTCGGTAAAGCTCACAGGGAGGCTCGGTCCTGGTTTCAGTGGTGGGTAACCTATGGTAAACCGAACAGTAGGTATGTTTACAGTAAGATGCATGAAACTAAAAAAATATTTAAGAACAAGTTGAAATATTGTCAAAATCACGAGCATGATATAAAGCAGGACATTATTGCTAAAAATCACTTTAGCCGGAACTTTGGCAAATTCTGGAAAAACACCGCTAAGTTAAGTTCATCCTAGGGCGGGCCTGCCAGTGAGCGTCGACAACAATTTTGATCCAACTGCCATCGCAAATGCTTTCCAGCAACATTTTACAGTTGGGTCTGCACTCAAAGCGCCTTGAATGTTCGATGCTGAGGCCGTAGTCGGTACCCCGCCCGTTAGATTTTCGGCTGAACAAGTTGCTCGGAAAATAAGCGAGATGGGGAGGGGTAAATCCCCAGGTTATGATGGCCTAAGCATTGAGCATCTCAGGCATGCCGGTGTTCATATGCCAATAGTCTTGTCGATGTTCTTTAACTTGTGTATTAGCCAAAGTTACCTACCTGATGAACTTATGAAAACATTAGTCGTGCCTGTTAAAAAAAATAAAACAGGCGACGCTTCTGACATATCCAATTACAGGCCTATATCGCTTGCAACGGTGGTGGCGAAGGTGTTGGACGGTTTGCTCAATGACATTTTAGGACAAAATATTAAAATACATGACGCTCAATTCGTATTTAGGCCGGGTTTGTCGACTGAAAGCGCAATCCTATGTCTTAAGCAGACCGTCCACTACTATACGTCACGTGAAACGCCTGTATTTGCTTGTTTTTTGGATTTGTCAAAAGCGTTTGATAGGGTGTCGTACGACTTGTTATGGTGGAAATTACATAAGGACACGACAGTCGCCGGTGACGTCATATCACTGCTTCGGCAGTGGTATGAGAACCAAAAAAATTGTGTTAAGTGGGCAGGTGCCGTGTCCGATGAGTACGTGATGCAGTGTGGGTCAGACAGGGTGGTTTGAGCTCCCCCATATTGTTTAATCTATATATGAACGGCCTCATCCAGGAGCTCATTAGTGCTTATGTCGGATGTCACATACAAAACGTGTGTGTCAACAACTTAAGCTACGCTGATGACATGGTGCTGCTGAGCCCCTCGATTGGAGGCCTCATAAAAATGTTAGGTATTTGTGAAGCGTATGCTGAGGCCCATGGACTCAGGTACAACGCGTCTAAAAGCGAGGTCTTGCAATTTAAAGATGGTAATAAAAGTTACCGAATGCAGCCGGTCATGCTGTGTGGGACTACGCTAAGAAGAGTAGACAAATTTAAGTACCTGGGACACTGGGTCACAGACACACTGTCTGACGTCGAGGACAAAGAGCGGGAGCGCCGGGCGCTGTGTGTCCGCTATAATATGTTATCCCGCAGGTTTGCACGTTGTAGTACAGAAGTAAAGTTGACTCTATTTAAAGCTTTTTGTCAAACTTTCTACACGTGCGGCCTGTGGACTAACTTTACACAGCGGGCATACGGCGCGTCCAGTATAATGTTGCATTTAGGATGTTGTTCGGGTTGCCGAGGTATTGTAGTGCCTCAGCTATGTTTGCTGACGCTCAGACTGACTGCTTTTTTGCCATCATGAGGAAGCGATGTGCGTCGCTACTAACCCGCAGCCAAGGCAGCGCGAACAGCATCCTAACTACGCTGGCACAGCGGTGGGATTCGCCCCTAGTTGAGCGGTACGTGCAACTACTTATACACGCACCTGTTTCTTTACTGCCGCGGAAATTTTAATTGTTGTGGAATGTTCTGCTTTTGTTTCGTGTATTATTAATTGTAGTACTAACATTAGATATATAAGTTATTGTATTACCTAACCCTATGGCTGTCAAGTCTGAAATAAATAAATAATAATAATAATCTGTTTTTCACCAGACTTTAGAAATTATCGTGCAAGGCTAATACTTGGAGGTGCTACTACAATATACATATTTGAAATAATAATGTATGTTATGAAGAATTTGGGCAATTTTCCAACGAACGCTGATAAACCAATAGCCACAAGAAATACTGGAAAACTCAAAATAACCTTCTATAGACTAGTAAAGGCGAAAAAGTCGTTCTAGGGAAATTGTATCATATTCTACAATAAAATTCCTAAGCACATTACTGAACTTAGCAATTCTAAATTCAAATCTGTAGTAAAACAAACACTTATTTCAAGAGCATATTATAAGATAAACGATTACATCATGGATAGGGATGTTTGGCAGTGATAGCGTCCTGCACAGGTAATCTATCGTGAAATAGTACATTACTGCAGAGGCCGTGAAGTAAGGGATTGCTGGACGAGTTTGGGATAAAACGAGTCCTGCAATCCCTGTTCCGGCCGAGGATTGTATAGTACTTTTCTCAAAAATGTTAGAAAAAAAACCAATAAAAAAAGACTAAAAAATACAAAACGTCCAAAAATAGCAAAGCACCACGAAAAATAACGGAAATTAAATAAAAACACGTAAAATGCTACAAAAAATATCCAAAAACACGAAAAAAAAACAAAAATATCAAAATGATTAAACATTAAAAGCATAAGGACACGAATAATGCCACAAAAAATACCAAACAACATGAAAAAACAAAAAACTCATGAAAAGTACATAAAAACATGAAAAAACTTTAAAAAATCCAGAAACATCAAGACGCTACAAAATAAAACGGCAAAACTAAAAATAATAATAATATTCACGAAAAATTCGAATGAATCAACATAAAACACGAAAAATGTTACTAAAATACAAGCACGACTTAAAAAAACACGAAAGAACTAAAAAAATACCAAAAAACACGTAAAACTTATAAAAAAGCCAAAAAACAAAACAAAACTGACGAGAAGTACAAAAAATAACATAAAAACTTTTAAACAGTCCAAAACCTTAAAAAAAACACAAACCGCTACAAAATAACAAGTAAAAACAAAAAAAAAAAACAAAATTCGCAAGAAATTCAAAATACCAAAAAATATGAAAAACAAAAAACTTGACGAAAAGTAAAAAAAAAAACGAAAAAACAAAAAAAAAAAAACTAAAAATACTGAAGAAAAGAACAAAAAATACGAAAATTCTTTTAAACAGTCCAAAAACATCAAAGAACACGAAAAACTACAAATTATTAAGTAAAAACTGAAAAAAAAAACCAAAATTCACAAAAAATCGAAAAATACAACTAAAAACACGAAAAATGCTACAAAATACAAGTACCATTTAAAAAAAACACGAAAGAACTAAAAAATACCAAGACAACACGTAAAAACTAAAAAAATACCATAAAACATGAAAAAAAAACAAAAAGTACAAAAACCGCTACAAAAAAACTAAAAAAAATACATTAATACTCGAACAAATCGAAAAGAAAAACAAAAAATGCTACAAAAATGCAAGAACGATAAAAAAAACCGAAAAAACCTAAAAAAATACCAACTTCGGCCGCTGGCCAAGAAGTAATGTAGGGAAAATGTATGAAACTAACATTATTGGTCGCTGCTCGAACTTTTTAAATTTGCTTAATAAAATCAACTGATAGGAAATATTATATAGAGCAAACCGCCACGGTTTTTTTATATATATTTTTAATTTGTTATGTAAGTTGGTACTTTGTAGCGGTTTTTGTGGTTTTTTTTAAGGTTTTGTACTGTTTAAAAGTTTTTTTGTTATTTTTTGTACTATTCGTCAGGTTTGTTTTGTTTTATGGCTTTTTTATAAGTTTTACGTGTTTTTTGTTTTTTTTTTTGTTCTTTCGTGTTTTTTTAAGTCGTGCTTGTATTTTAGTAGCATTTTTCGTGTTTTATGTTGTTTCAATTGAATTTTTCGTGAATTTTGTTATTTTTTCTGTTTTATTTTATAGCGTCTTTTGATGTTTCTGGATTTTTTTAAGTTTTTTCGTGTTTTTATGTACTTTTCATCAGTTTTTTGTTTTTTCATGTTGTTTGGTATTCTTTGTAGCATTATTCGTGTCCATAAGCTTTTTATGTTTAATAATTTTGATATTTTTGGTTTTTTTCGTGTTTTTTGGATATTCTTTGTAGCATTTTACGTGTTTTTATTTAATTTCCGTTATTTTTCGTGATGCTTTGCTATTTTTGGACGTTTTGTATTTTTATGTTTTTTTTTATTGCTTTTTTTTCTAACATGTTTGAGAAAAGTACTATACAATCCTCGGCCGGAACAGGGATTGCAGGACTCGTTTTATCCCAAACTCGTCCAGCAATCCCTTACTTCACGGCCTCTGCAGTAATGTACTATTTCGCGATAGATTACCCGTGCAGGACGCTATCACTGCCAAACATCCCTATCCATGATGTAATCGTTTATCTTATAATATGCTCTTGAAATAAGTGTTTGTTTTACTACAGATTTGAATTTAGAATTGCTAAGTTCAGTAATGTGCTTAGGAATTTTATTGTAGAATTTGATACAATTTCCCAAGAACGACTTTTTCGCCTTTACTAGTCTATAGAAGGTTATTTTGAGTTTCCCAGTATTTCTCGTGGCTATTGGTTTATCAGCGTTCGTTGGAAAATTGCCCAAATTCTTCATAACATACATTATTATTTCAAATATGTATATTGTAGTAGCACCTCCAAGTATCAGCCTTGCACGATAATTTCTAAAGTCTGGTGAAAAACAGTCTATCACTTGACCGTTTAGAGAAGTTCTAATTAATCGCTATTCTTCTTTAAAGATCTATACAACGATACCTCAGAACATAGGGAAGTAGCGAAAAAAAATTATCCTCACTTCACGTGTATTCGAGGTACCCTAAAAAAACTACTTTTTTACTACTTTGTCGACGTGATTCATATGTATACTCGTATTCATGCCAAAGTACAGCTTTCTATTACTCTGAGATTAGCCGCGGACGTACAGACAGACAGACAACTATGGCAAAACTATAAGTAGATTCCTAAAAAGAGCAAGTTAGTGATTTTTTAGGCGGAGATCAAGTGCCCTTCTGATGTCCCGCCCGTTCGTCTGAATGGCGAGGAACTCAAGAGGGTTTATTATTTTCAATATCTTGGGCATTTGCTTACTGACAACTTTTGTGACTATGACAATCGCAAGGCCCTGGCCGTCAAGGCCAATATGATAGCCCGCTGTTTAGTAGGTGTACAGCACAATTTATAATTAAACTTTAAAAAATCCGACTTCTAAAAGTGAACAATAAACGAAATTATTTATTTATTTCAAAGGAGCAAAATGCGCGACTTTTTCTAACTAATTAAATCGAAAGCTTTACTGCACTGTGATAGGTACCTAACTGATCTGTTTGAAGTCAGTGCTAAGCCAAAAGGGCCGATGGGTCTAGGCGCTGTCCTGGGCAACACGACGCCACCGGCCGCTGGCGCCAGTTGGCTTTTGGTTCCCGCGCTCTCTCACCCAAAATGAACTAAATTACAGCTAACTAGAACAGGAAGCGACTGCTATTGTTTTTGTTGCTAAGCGCTTCCAATTCCATCGGTATTTAAAAAATATACTTCAACTCCTAACCGTTAAGGAATTGTACCCAGCTCATCAACATGAGATGATGACTACCAGACGCAAATACTTAAATAGCTTTAGAAAATACATGAAACACGTAATACGTGCTTATAAAATTTGAGAGTTGCCCTCTATCTACCTGGAATTCCATCATCAGATCCTGATTTGGTGACATTGGGACCTTTCTGACTGATGGGATTATCAAATAAAAAAAGAATTTTCAAATAAAAAAAGAATTTTTAAAAATCGGTCCACAATTGACTAGAAAATCGGTGAACATACATAAAAAAATACATACAGTGAAACATAGAACCTCGTCCTTTTTTGAAGTCGGTTAAAAATAGCACTCTTTCAAGCGTACAGTACGCTTCGCTGTATACCTGAGGATTAGGTACACCCAGGGAGCCATGGACTCAATGAGTGTACAGTACAATATTGCGTTTAGTGTAACAAACGCACACGTGGATGGTTCCCACGTGACCCTGCGCCAGCGCTGTGCAGGGTGCGCGCCTGCCGCCACGGTCTACTAAACGTAGTTGCCACTTGATGGGACAGCAGCCTGCTGAGGCACTGGTACTGGCCCTCCCTACATTTAAGCTTCGGTACTATCGTAGTTATTTAAGTTCTTCTAATTTTATCAATCTAGGGTTTGATATTATTACATTTATTTATTTGCCATATTTGTTCGACTGTGATAATCCAGTTGTCGTTGTCCGATAAATTTGTTTTTTTTTTCAGAATAGTACAGTGAACTCTCTCAAATTTGGTGACATAAAAATACGATGATGACCACAAATTACCTATGGTATGGTATGCTCCTCAATCATACTCGTACAAAACAAAACAAATACTTATATACCTGTATACTTAGTTGAAAACCTCAATACAAAATACAGATACATCTTGGGTTCCGATGAGTGTAGACATAGCAAATTAATAAGTACTTATCGAAATGCACAGTTTGGAGTAAATGGAACTCCTCAAATATTATCAAAACGTAGCTCCTGAAATATAATCGATGTAGCTTCTCAACTATTATTTTCCCGACTGCCTTAAGACGGTGATAGGCCTCAGCAATATGGCTTCTTGAGGTTACTTAGGCATGACGTCTTAGGCATTTCGTTCAAAATCGATATCTGAGCGTCCGAGAGGTCTTTTAATACGAATCTGAGGTAAAATTTGGCACTCCATACATGCCTGAATGCAAAAAATTTTAATGTTACTATATAGGCGTGTGGGGTATCTATGGATTTGCTTTTAAAAACGGCATAGAGGTTTCGATATTCTTTTCCAATTAAATCAACCTTTAGATTTTTTTAAATCGTATAGCATTTATTTACGAACCGTGAGATCTTCGAGAAGACAAGTACGGTTGCCAGTTTTTGTTGCACTTTTAGCACCACCCAGGGGTCACGTGTTAAAATCTCAACCATTATAAGAGTGAAAGTCTAGGTAGTTGGATTGTTAAAAATAGAGTTTATTTTAATGTTGGTGTTGGTGCAAAGTTAATGGTGAAATGGCGAGACAAATTCTATCTTCAAAAATCGAATCAGTTCTTGTTAGGTACTTAATTTGAAAATTGTTTTTATTTATTTATGATAGGTAATTACTAAGGAATGAAACAGTTTTCAAAATGTGTAACGAAAGGGCGAGAAATTAAACGCAACTCAATTTTGACAGAAGTCAAACAAGATACCTATGACATTGACAATTAACCGACAAAGTTGATCACGTTGAGAATAGTGATGAGATGTTTGTTTGTTTATTTACTTTTGTTTTGTATCCGGATTAGGTTAAAAACATCTTGCCGACACATGAATGTGCCTGGCTGCCTTGTGGTTGTGGTGTGGTTATTGTTTGCGTGTTAAACTGAAAAGCCAATAGGTACGCGGGAATGATTTTTAATGTTGCTTTTATTCAATACATATCTCATTGTTGATAATATCATTGGTAAGTTAATTTTATTTGTGCCAGTCCAAATCTTCTTCTAGGAATCTTATTATGAGTTTAATTTACATACGTGAATTGCTTCTAAATACCCAAACAAACTATCAAGTTAATAAATAACTAAACTACACTGGTGTGCTTTTGAAGTACATGCTTACGAGTATTATGTTTATACACGTGACATTATACTCTGGTTCAGTTGTAAGAGTCAATATTAGATTGTCATACTATATGAAGTTTCTGGATGACAAAATACTGCTATGCTGTGATCTAATTTATTGTTTTAATTCATCTGACTGTAACTGAGCATGCAAAATTGAAAACTGCCCGGTAATTCATTTTTTATATGAAGTGGAGGAAGGTGAATATAAATAAGTAAGAATATAGAATATGAAAGTACTCAGTGCTCGGTTATAAAACTACACTTAATTACAACGTTGTTTTTGCTGCCGAAAGATACTAAGTGTTACCTCACCTCATTTGAAGTAGGACATTGTACCACCTCATTTTTGAAAATGAGGTACTCCCTCAAACTCATTTTAATTTCATGGCCTACCCAACACTACTCTGTTGGGGTGCGAGGGGGATGAAATGTCTAAATATTAATATGGAAGTCGTTTTTATGGTTTTTTGGAACAATCATTACGAAAATGGCATCGATTTTGAAATTTAATGTAGTAAACATGAAAACTTTTGAAAGTTTGTGCCAAATTGCAAGAAATAACTGACTGACTGAGCGAGTGACATATCATCGCATAGCCCAAACTACTGGTTCTAGAGATTCTAAATTTAGTATGTAGGTTCCATATAAGGTCTAGAGGTGCATTAAGAAAGTACTTTTCAAAATTCAACCCCTAAGGGGGTTAAATGGGGGTCCGAAGTGTGTGTGGGGAATCAAGATTAGTTGGACTATTTAATTCGAAACTTCACAGGAGTATTTCTAAAGATAAATGAGTAAACACGTGTTGCAGGTTTTTTGAGAAATAAACTCCTAAAAGGGGGAAAGGTGGTGACAATTCTGAAAATCGACATGGGTATTGATTTATGATATACCGGGTCGCTGATAACGAAAACAATAATGATTTTACAATCCCACGTGGAGGACGTGAAATACCATCCCCCCTGTTGGGGTGCGAGGGGGATGAAATGTCTAAATATTAATATGGGTGTCGTTTTATGGTTTTTTTGGGACGTTCATTACGAAAATGGCATCGATTTTGAAATTTAATGTTGTGGACATGAAAACTTTTGAAAGTTTGTGCCAAATTGCAAGAAATAACTAGAGATTCTAAATTTAGTATGTAGGTTCCATATAAGGTCTAGAGGTGCATTAAAAAAGGGTTTTTTTGAAAATTCAACCCATAAGGGGGTAAAATGGGGGTTCTAATTGTGTGTGGGGAATCAGGACTATTTTATTCGAAACTTGACAGGAGTATTTCTAACGTTAAATGAGTAAACATGTGTTTCAGGTTTTATGAGAAATCAACCCCTAAAAGGGGGAAATGTGGTGACAAATTCTCAAAATCGATATGGGTAGGTATTGTTTCTATGGTTTATCGGGTCGCTGATTACGAAAACAACAATGATTTTAAAATCCCACGTGGAGGACGTGAAATACCATTCCCTCTGTTGGGTTCCAAGGGGGTTGGAATGTCTAAATATTAATATGGGCGTCGTTCTTATGGTTTTTTGGGTCGTTAATTTTGAAAATGGCATTGATTTCGAATTTTTATATTGCGGACATGAAAACTTTTAAAAGTTTTGCCAAATTGCAAGAAGAAACTGACTGACTGAGTGAGTGACATATCAACGCACAGCCCACACTACTGGTTCGAGAGATACCAAATTTGGCATGTAGGTTCCTTATAAGATCTTAAGTTGCATGAAATGCCGTGTATTTCCTATGAAGAGACGACCTTTTTTGATTCAATGTATTGTAAGTAAGTGGTTTTATTAATCAGTGCCGTCCAATACGATTTCGATAAAAATAGATATTTGAGCGTCCGAGAGGACTCTTAATAGGAATCCGAGGTAAACTTTGAATAAAGTAACGGCTATATTAATTTTCTTCATTTCCGTTGCGATTTCGTTCAAAATTGATATCTGAGCGTCCGAGAGGTCCCCTAATACGACTCCGAGGTAAAATTGGGATAAGTGGCAGCCATATTGATTTTCTTAATTTCCGTCCCAATTTCGTTCAAAATAGATATCTGAGCGTCCGAGATGTCTCTTATTACGAATCCGAGGTAAAATTTGGAAAAACTCGCAGCCATATTGATTTTCTTCATTTCCTTCCCAATTTCGTACAAAATCGATATCTGGGCGTCCGACAGGTCTCGTAATACGAATGCGAGGTAAAATTTGGAAATAGTGGCGGCCATATTAATTTTCTTGATTTCCGTCCCGATTTCGTTAAAATTCGATATCTTAGCGTCCACAAGGTCTCTTAATACGAATCCGAGGTAAAATTTGGAAAAAGTGGCAGCCATATTGATTTTCTTCATTTCCAAACCGATTTTGTTCAAAATCGATATCTGAGCGTCTGAGAGGCCACGTAATACGAATCCGAGGTAAAATTTGGAAAAAGTGGCGGGCATATTGATTTTCTTCATTTCCGTCCCGATTTCGTTCACAATCGATATCTGAGCGTCCGAGAGGTCCCTTAATATGACTCCGAGGTAAAATTTGGAAAAAGTGGCAGCCATATTGATTTTCTTTTTTTCTTTAACAATTTCGTTAAAAATCGATATCTGAGCATCCGAGCGGTTTCTTAATACGACTTCGAGGTTTAGCGTCCACAAGGTCTCTTAATACGAATCCGAGGTAAAATTTGGAAAAAGTGGCAGCCATATATATTGATTTTCTTCATTTCCAAACCGATTTTATTCAAAATCGATATCTGAGCGTCTGAGAGGCCACGTAATACGAAACCGAGGTAAAATTTGGAAAAAGTGGCGGCCATATTGATTTTCTTCATTTCCGTCCCGATTTCGTTCACAATCGATATCTGAGCGTCCGAGAGGTCCCCTAATATGACTCCGAGGTAAAATTTTGAAAAAGTCGCAGCCATATTGATTTTCTTCATTCTTTTCCCAAATTCGTTCATAATCGATATCTGAGCGTCCGAGAGGTCTCGTAATACGAATCCGAGGTAAAATTTTGAAAAAGTGGCAGCCATATTAATTTTTATCATTTTCGTCACGATTTCGTTCAAAATCGATATCGGAGCGTCCGAGAGGATTCTTAATACAAATCCGAGGTAAAATTTGGAAAAAGTGGCAGCCATATTGATTTTCTTTATTTCCAACCCGATTTCGTTGAAAATCAATATCCGAGCGTCCGAGAGGTCCCCTAATATGAATCCGAGGTAAAATTTGGAAAAAGTGGCGGCCATATTGATTTTCTTCATTTCCGTCCTGATTTCGTTCAAAATCGATATCTGATTGTCCGAGAGGTCTCTTAATACGAATCCCAGGTAAAATTTGTGTACTAAGTGGTGGCCATATTGAGTTTTTTTTTCGTCCCGATTTCGTTCAAAATCGAGATCTTAGCGTCCGAGAGGTCTCTTAATTCGAATCTGAGGTAAATTTTGGCACTCCATGCATGCCAGGGATTGTAAAAAAAAAGGATTGACTTTTAAAAACGACAGAGTTTTCGATATTTTTTCCATTTAAATCAACCTTTAATTTTTTTTTATCGTATGGCATTTATTTACGAACCGTGAAATCTTCGGGAAGACAAGTACGGTTGCCAGTTTTTGTTGCTCTTTTAGCACCATCCAGGGGTCACGTGTAGGGTAACGGTGGGTACTCCCTACGGACGTAGTGCAACTTCGATCCCCCTTTGTCAAGTGAGTGGGCAACTTGACTGTTAGAAGTTCTCAAGCCGCCCGAAGGCCTCTAACTTGGCTTAACGACTGCTGTCGTAAACAGCAGCCGGGATCAACGGCTTAACGTGCCTTCCAGAGCACGAGAGCGCTCAGTTAGTAATTACTCAAAGCGGTCACCCATCCAAGACCTGACCTGCACCCACATTGCTTAACCTCGCATACCGCACGCGGTAGGCGGGTTCCGCTGGGCCACGAGCGCTCTGAATTCTTGATAGTTTGTGCCAAAGGAGAATGGGCAAATTAGTATGGGTGGTGTCCCATTGGTGTATACAGTTAAGACATATATCATTTGAAAGCTCTTAATAGTAGCTTCAATTTCTTGTATGGCGCCGAAGACCGGTCGCGTGCAGGGAAGATGCTATTCCTCATTTTGTAACTGCACTGTGGTGCTAACTGGAACTAAATATTTTCATACTAATTGGCCCCTTATGCATAGACAGTAGCGCCAATATTTTAGTAAATCATGAATAGGGCTTTAAAAAGAACGGGAATAAGTTCATTATTTTTTTTGCGCATGAATCCCTGTAAAATAACCTTATAAAACCCATTAATTAAGTTAAAATTCAGTATCGTTTGGTTCTGCTACTGCACGCTAGATGTCGCTGGTAAATAATGTTAACTTCACATGGTCGTTTATAAACGCTAACAACCTACAGTTGACATCTAAGGCCCGCCGTACATGCCAGGTCCCTAATACGTAATTTCATTTCATTGACATTAATACACTGAAAAAATCCTGACAAGACTATTTTTTTATGTCAAGTACGTTGATTGACACGACATGTCACATTTTTATTTTTTAAAGTAATCCAGCTTCTTAATGCTGGAGGTAGATAACCGGAACAGCAGTTTGTTGTTAGTAATATCATAATATGAAATCAAGAGAGAAATATACAAGTACAGACATCTAGTGTCAAGTAGAATAAGTTAGTACAATTAATTAACGTAGAGTTAATTAAGAGTTAAACCAAACAACTCGTTATAATTCTATCCCTGCACGCGGTGGAGCGAAGTTTTATTTTACAAAAAATAGCATACATCAGAGCCTTTTCCTGTTATAAGTCACCATTGTATACAAGTAAGTTTTGTTCCGCAGTAGCTGATTTTACTTTCACACATATCTTTCATTACTTAATTCCAGCCCTGTAAATGTTTCAGTTATGGCGTCGATAGCCTCACATGGCCCAATTCTCATATTCTTTCACATAAGATACCCTACAATTAATTATGTCATTTGTATTTTGAGTAATATATGTTTTTATGCGGTAAATACTTTTGCAAATCACACGGTCCCTGCACGCTGCCGACCATTGGTCCCATACAATTAAATAATGCCCCGAGTAAGACCTTTCAAACGAGATATGTCTCAACTGTATACACCAATGGGACATTTTGCCCATTCTCCTTTCAATTCAATCGGTCCAGTAAAAGCAACTCGGTTGTAACAGACGGACTAACAGTAAGGAGTGCGAATTAAAGTAAAGCCAAATTTTCTTTTTGGATGCTCCTTTTAATAAATCACAATCACCAAACTTCGTATACCGAAACTCCCAGAATGTAACAACTACTATTCTGGAAACCGCATCTAAATCGGTTCAGCCAAACGCGAGATAATCTTGGACAAACATACATATATACCTACATACATATATACGGGTCAAACAGTGAACCTCTTTTTTGTAGACGGTTAAAAATTACGCTTAGTACGCGGGCGAAGCCGCGGGCAAATGCTAGTAAATATATAAAAGTAGAAACTGACTGACTGACTGACATATCAACGCACAGCCCAAACCGCTGGTCCTACAGATTCCAAATTTGGCACGTAGGTTTCTTATAAGGTCTAGGGGTGCACTAAGAAAGGATTTTTCAAAATTCAACCCCTAAGGGGGTAAAATGGGGGTCCGAAGTTTGTATGGGGAAACAAGATTAGTTGGACTATTTTATTCGAAACTTCACAGGAGTATTTCTAACGATAAATAAATAAACACGTGTTTTAGGTTTTTAGAGAAATGTACCCCTAAAAGGGGGAAACGTTGTGACAAATATTGAAAATCGACATGGGTGTTGTTTTTATGATATACCGGGTCGCTGATAACGAAAACAACAATGATTTTAAAATCTCACGAGGAGGACGTAAAATACCATCCCCCCTGTTGGGGTGCGAGGGGGATGAAATGTCTAAATATTAATATGGGTGTCGTTTTTATGGTTTTTTGGGACGTTCATTACGAAAATGGCATCGATTTTGAAATTTAATGTTGTGGACATGAAAACTTTTGAAAGTTTGTGCCAAATTGCAAGATATAACTGACTGACTGAGTGAGTGACATATCATCGCACAGCCCAAACTGCCGATTCTAGAGATTCTAAATTTAGTATGTAGGTTCCATATAAGGTCTAGAGGTGCAGTAAGAAAGGATTTTTCAAAATTCAACCCCTAAGGGGGTAAAATGGGGTTTTGAAGTGTGTGTGGGGAATCAAGATTAGTTCGACTATTTTATTCGAAACTTCACAGGAGTATTTCTAACGATAAATGAGTAAACATGTGTTTCAGGTTTTTTGAGAAATGTGGTGACAAATTCTGAAAATCGATATGGGTATTGTTTCTATGGTTTATCGCGTCGCTGATTACGAAAACAACAATGATTTTAAAATCCCACGTGGAGGACGTGAAATACCATACCCTCTGTTGGGGTGCAAGGGGATTGGAATATTATTATGGGTGTCGTTTTTATGGTTTTTTGCAGCGTTAATTTCGAAAATGGCATTGATTTTGAAATATAATATTGCGGGCATGAAAACTTAAAAGTAGGTGCCAAATTGCAAGAAAAAACTGACTAACTGAGTGAGTGACATATCAACGCACAGCCCAAACAGCTGGTTCGAGGTTCCTTATAAGGTCTAAAGGTGCATGAAGTGCCGTGAGTTCCCTATGAAGATACGACCTTTTTTGATTCAATGTATTGTATGTGGTTTTATTAATCAGTGCCATCTGACACGATTTCGACATAAATCGATATTTGAGCGTCCGAGAGGACTCTTAATAGGAATCCGAGGTACCTAAACTTTGAATAAAGTAACGGCCATATTGATTTTCTTCATTTCCGTCCCGATTTCGTTCAAAATCGATATCTGAGCGACCGAGAGGTCCCCTAATACGACTGCCAGGTAAAATTTGGAAAAAGTGGCGGCCATATGGCTTTTCTTCATTTCCGTCCCGATTTTGTTTAAAATCGATATCTGAGCGTCCGAGAGCTCCCCTAATACGACTCCGAGGTAAAATTTGGAAAAAGTCGCAGTCATATTGATTTTCTTTTTTTTTCATCCCGATTTCGTTCAAAATCGATATCTGAGCGTCCGAGAGGTCTCGTAATACGAATCCGAGGTAAAATTTAGAATAAGTGGCGGCCATATTAATTTTTATCATTTCCGTCCCAATTTCGTTCAAAATCGATATCTGAGCGTCCGAGAGAATTCTTAATATGAATCCGAGGTAAAATTTGGAAAAAGTGGCAGCCATATTGATTTTCTTCATTTCAATCCGATTTCGTTCAAAATCGATATCCGAGCGTCCGACAGGTCTCGTAATAAGAATCCGAGGTAAAATTTGGAAAATGTGGCAGCCACATTGATCTTCTTCATTTCCTACCCGATTTTGTTCAAAATCGATATCTGAGCGTCAGAGAGGTTCCCTAATACGAATTTGAGGTAAAATTTAAAAAAAGGGGCGGCCATATTGATTTTCTTAATTTTCGTCCCGATTTCGTTCAAAATCGATATCCGAGTGCCCGAGAGGTCTCTTAATACGAATCCGAGGTAAAAATTTGTGAAAGTGGCGGCCATATTGATTATCTTATTTTTCGTCCCGATCTCGTTCAAAATCGATATCTGAGCGTTCGAGTGGTCTCTTAATACGAATCTGAGGTAAATTTGGCACTCCATGCATGCCTGTATGCAAAAAAGTTTAATGGTACTATATAGGCGTGTGGGGTATCTATGGAATTGCTTTTAAAAACGACATAGAGGTTTAGACCTTTTTTTCCATTTAAATCAATCTATCGATTTTTTTTAATCGTATGGCATTTATTTACGAACCGTGAGATTTTCGAGAAGACAAGTACGGTTGCCAGTTTGTTGCACTTTTAGCACCACCCAGGGGTCACGTGTAGGGTAACAGTGGGTACTCCCTACGGACGTGGTGCAACTTCGACCCCCCTTTGTCAAGGGAGTGGGCAACTTGCCTGTTAGAAGTTCGCAAGCCGCTCGAAGGCCTCTAACTTGCCTTAACAATTGCAGCTGGGATCAACGGCTTAGCGTGCCTTCCAAAGCACGAGAGTCAGTTAGTAACCACTTAAAGCGGTTACTTATCCAAGAACTGACCTGCGCCCACATTGCTTAACCTCGCACACCGCACTCGGTAGGCGGGTGCCGCTGGGCCACGAGCGCTCTAAATTCTTGATAGTTTGTGCCTAATTACAATTCAATCGGTCCAGTAAAAGCAACTTAGTTGTAACAGACGGACTGACAGTAAGGAGTGCGAATGGAAGTGAGGCCAAATTTTCTTTTTGGATGCTCCAATGGGAACTGGCAAAACCTACCTAATAAATTTAATTTTAGGAAAAATAAATGTTACACGTGCTATTGAATTAGCCGTATTTTGTGTCATTATGTGTGTCATGTTCGGTGGACAGTTACGGATGCCTTTTGGCTCGTGGCCCGAAACGCACTAGGCCGCTTTCAAATTCGGTATGGAACTCTTATAAACATCAAAAATGTGGTTTTCGTGGCGGCTAAATATGGGATTTTGTAGGAAGTCATTACAGACATCAAATTACAATAACAATTTGTGGCGTCGGGTTAGTATAGCACCACCCCTTTCTTCCCCTAGTTGTCGTAAGAGTCGACTATGGGAACCATGTTGAAGTATGTTGTGGGCGATGGGCTAGCAACCTGTCAATGCAAAATCACATTTTCTCCATCTATAAACCTAAATAAAACTAACAAAAACCCTGTTTAGCTGTTATCTATAAACCTAGCTACATTTAGGCAGGGGCTGAAGTTTAATTTTCATGTGCTCTGCCTACCCCTTTTGGAAATATAGGCGTGATTTTGTGTATGTTTTTTTTTAATATGTAAATTACGAAAAAGATAAGTCAAATTGATTATTTGGCTTACCTATGAAAGGAAATTCTGCAATTGGCGATCGCAGTATCTCCAACGCACTCCAGGGTAGCTTCTCCCTATACCACGGTGGTCTACGGGTCCACGGACTTCCTCGTACCGCTTCCTCAAAAATCTAGAATGATTGTATACAAATGAAATTAGATTGGACTTGGTTAATGACTTGCAATATAACAATACTACTAGCTTATAATAATCTTAACTATTCTAGTTGAGAAGAAACCTCAATTCATTGTTAAACTCAATATCCAACCATCCCTGGCACTTGCGAAGGCTTCATCAACACTTGAAAGTGGAATAACTTTACCCGTACAAACATATTCAGCTCCTTACATTCATTAAATAAATGTTTACCCGAACTACTTGACACGTAACTAGAATTTATTTAGCGGAGAGAAGATGAAATACGTGTACGAGTATATATTATGGTAAGTAGCTTGCCTAATCAGCTAGTTTATGCTAGTACTTTGGTGGTTGCAGGCCTCAGTACTTCACATTTGCTGATTCAAAATTATAATGATTACCATTTATCTTGCAGCTCAATGTAGTACTAAGTTTTATTATTATTATTACACTAGCTTTGGCCATATTTAATTATCAATATAAAGAGGACGTGACCGTCTTCTGGAATCATTCCATCTAATCCATTTAAGGTTTTCTTTTTCGAACCTCGTAAGTCTTTTGTTTTTTCACCTACAATTATCCTAACTACCCAGTGTATTACATGAAGTACAATAAGTATTTTTGATACTTAGTAGTGCTTCAGACCCAGACGTTACCTTTTCGATTGTATACAGGGTGGGCCTTGTAAGAGGAGCAAAAGTTTAAACGGTGGACTATTTAGCGGGCCAGCAATTAATTCCAAATGGTCTCAGTTGAATAAAATAGTTTTTGTATTATTTTCTCTTCAAAGAAGGTAGTTTATGTTATTTTTATTACTCTTCTAAACTTTCTGTAGCGATTTTAATGTCAATTTATTTTAAAAGTGAATGTAATTGGAAAAAAATACTAAAAATATCATTGTAAATCCTAAAACAATAAAATTATGAGTCATAACTTGATACTACCTCAATTACTGCATTGATTGATGCGCTATAATCACGTGGTGTCAAGATCCATTACTCGGAGGTCATAACTTTAGATCAAAATTTATCAGAATTAAAAATAAAATTGGACACAAGGAGTTATTGCAGATGTTCTAAGGAAGCGTCCTTTTTACAAGTTTGCCCCTGCTATAGGGCCCGCCTTGTATAATTCATTGCTATTTGTTTTTATTCAGCACTATAGCTACCCACCCCGGCTTTGCACAGGTGCTGCGAGAAAAAATCATTTCTATAAAAATAAAAATGTATACAATCTATACATGTTTTAGTTCTCTTAAAACAAAATGCAATATAAAATCAAGATTAATTCATACCAGCTTAAAAATATGCATACAAAATTGAAAGTACCTACCTACATTATTTAGTTGTAGACTGCTACAATTTCCCGTGTGAGAAACACTGGGCGCTGAGGTTTACACCCACCGTGCTCCGTGTTTGCCCCTGCGCATTGTTGATAGTCATGGCAAAGGAAACTTTGAATGGAAATTGTAGCTTTTTGAACTGGAAGGGCATTCCCGGGGAACAGGGGGATAGAAATACACGTAGTGTCTACTATGGTTACTAAGTAAGTTAGTAATATTTTATTTGCGAAGCACAGGTTATACAATACATGGTGGAAACATAACATAAGATAAAAAAGTACTCTGTGTTCTACCAATGTTGGTGTACAAATGTTTAGTAAAAATTATACAAAATAAAATAAAATAAAGTTAATTATAGAAAAATTTAAATGTCTATGTCGGTGAAATACTCATCTAAACTATAATAGCATTTTCTAATTAACAATGTTTGTAGCAAATATTTAAATATATTAGTGGTTTCTACTTTAAGCGTCTCGGGAAGTTAGTTAGTTACCTAGTTAAAGTATCCATAGATACAGGTGACAAGCCTTAGTGGCACTTAGACACAGTTAAGGGGTGTTACTCACAAACGGACTCAGCCTCACCTCACAGCTCACCCGTTCTTATGTGGAAACTGTTCAAATTTTACAAATGACATTTGACAATTTTCATATAAAAAGGTTGAGGTGTGAGGTGACAGGTGAGGACGAGTCGGTTTGTGAGTTGTGAGTCAGATAACACTCACCAGGTAGGCAGGGTATTAGTATATCTATGTGTGTATGACATTAACCGTGGTTCGGTCACGTCGTGAACCGACCAGTTACTATGAGAAGTTGTGTAGACAACCATAAAATATTTTGACAGATCATTAAACATACATTGTGATTTATTCGCTTGCTGCTAAAATCTAGTTTACTTATCTGATTATCTGATTACGACCTTTATCCTCGTAAGTCCCCGCGTACTTGTACAAGTACAAAATAATGATAGTACTTCAGACCTGACATTTTAACTGCCGAGTATAAATAACTGCCTAATGTACTTTACCAAGTACAAATTAAGGATGCGCTAAAAACCATGCACATACTGAATAAAACAAAGGGCAAGAATTTAGACAAATTCGAAAAAGTCGCGTCTGGGACCGAAGTACTACACTTAGTTTGTACTTGTGGTAGTACACTGGGTAGTTACGACTACTACATTTGAAAAAACAAAGGACTTACGAGGCTATGGTTTTATTTCTTTCAAAGCTTTTACATTTTTTAATCTTTTTTCAATGTAACATAAAAGGAAAATAATTCGGATGAGTCATTAGCATGTTTGGATTTCATAGTAACCAGACGACCATTCTCTTGTATCTACGTAACGCTGTAAAATTTATAAAAATAATACTAACATGTATTTTAAAAAATCTGAGTGTGACCGCTGGTACAAATACCGCGCGTGCCCGTGCCATGCGCGTGACTAGCTCGGCAGTAGACAGTGTGAACACCATATTCCAACTAATGAGTTGTTGTTTCATACTTAACATGTATTGCCGGAAAACCAATTAGAATAGTATTTAAGAGAAGGAGATGTGTAGAAAAATTTCATTAGTAGGTAAAGTAGAATAGAATACAAATAAGTGCATACACTTTTTTAACTAATTGCACTGTATTAAGGTGAAAAAGTGTTATATCTATTTGATATCGACACTTATACAATGTATGTAACTTTCGTTACAATCTTACATATCCGCTAAAAGTACGCATGGGAATTTTTAACTAAACTGTCTTCCTACAAATATGCAGTCATATATAATGTACAATGCATGAATAATATTCATAATTCATCTATATTGAAACATTTTCTGCGTTTTAGAAATGATTTCTTGTAAAATCACTACATAGTATAAAACAAAGTACGTCTGTCCCTGTGTATGCTTAAATCTTTAAAACTACGCCACGGATTTTGAAGCCGGTTTTTTAATAGATAGAGTGATTCAATAGGATTTTTATGTATAATACAGGCATAATATAGGAGAGAAACACTGATAATTTTACAGGTTTCTAATGTGATGTCATAAATAAACACATTTTTTGCGCTTACATTGCAAATGCTGCCTGAACCCTACGAGATAGATCAAAATAATAACTACAATATTGTACCTACACCTTAAAAAGGTCTACAAAAAGTCCGCGATGGAATAGGTCTATCTCTTAGACATAACCCAAAATACCCATTTTTTATGTTTTATTTTTACGAGAATTTAATAATAAGGCCCTCTAGTTCTGCGAGAGTAGGTATTTAGCGCTGTCCTGGCGGTGCGTGAACAAGCCCGCGCGGACGAAGCGACTGTGAACTCGGATGACCCCGCTAGCTTCATACTGGTCACAGTATAGAAATATAACTGTATTTTAACTTAAGAAATGCATTGATTATGTTTAAACTTTAATATCTAAATGATATATTTTTTTAATAAGGTAGTAAATAAATAATTGAAAGTCGAACTTACGGTAAGATCCATTATAATGAAAAAAAAAAACAGAATTCGTAGTACATACCTACAACCCTGACATTCGTTATTTTACTCTATGAAACCTAAGAACCTAAGAAATATGTCTTATACCCTTCTACTCGATTTGTTTAATAGGTCATGCAATTTTTTATCTAATTGTGTTATATTATACAGGGTGTTATATTTATTTGTCGTGTGCGTGTTATCATCACCATGTATATGTATGTATGTATAACACTTTATTGCACAAAAAATAATAACAATCGAAACAAAATAACAAAATGTAAAAGTACAAAGGCGAACTTATCCCTATAAGGGATCTCTTCCAGCTAACCTTCGAGAAAATGAGAAAAATAAATATAGTACACAAGGCAACAAACTAATTTTGCACAAACACGGATATTTAAGAAAGCAATGACAGATTATGAATACACGTAAAACTAATAAGCTTGTATACACTATTACAACTATTCATGTAAATATATCATCATCATCATCATATCAGCTGATTGACGTCCACTGCTGGACATAAGCCTCCCCTAAAGAGTGCCACAATGACCGGTCCTGCGCCACCCGCATCCAGCGGACTCTCGCGACCTTTACCCGGTCATCAGTTCACTTTGTGGGGGCCTATCTACGCTGCACCTTCCTGTACGTGGTCACCACTCGAGAACCTTCGTCTTCGCCCCAATGGCCATCGGTTTTACGTGCAATATGCCCCGCCCACTGCCATTTAAGCGATTCGGAGGGCTATATCGGTTACTTTGGTTTTTCTGCGGATGGCCTCATTTCTGATACGATCGCGCAGATATACTTCCAGCGTAGCCCTCTCCATTGCTCTTTCCTCTTGGTTACAGGTGTATAGTAGAGAAACACAGATAATTTAATAGGTTTCTATTGTGATGTCGTAAATAAACATATTTTATTGCGCTAACATTGCAAACGCTGGCTGAACCCTACGAGATAAATCAAAATAATGTACTAAGGTATTGTACAACTTAAAAAGGTCGATTATGGCATATGTTTATCTCTTAGGGATAACCCACAATAACCATTTTTTATCCTTTACTTTTTACGAAAAATAATGGCTTATTTACGAAGCGATTTTAAGCAATACAGCATTAATCCTTATCCAATAAAATACCTTAAATACATTTTGCATTTTATATAGATCAATATGGCACTTGACAGCATGTAATTTAAATAAATATTTTTGAAGATATTACTGATTTAAAATTAAGGAACATAGCGGTTGCGGCGGTAGCGGCCGGGTTGTATATAAATATATTCTGTAGTATATAATTATAATTAGTATCAGCATTGCACCCGTACGAAGCCGGGGCGGGTCGCTAGTATACCATAATCAACTTCAAGTTCGAGTATAAAGTGTCCGATAGTAACGACAGTTGGTGCTACATGGGCATTTGACATGACCTTCATCTTGTACATATTCAGCTTAAGACCAACTCTCACGGAGGTTTTACCAAGGTCATTGAGCATGGTACTTAAATCCTGTATGGTCTCAGCCAGGACTACTGTATCGTCAGCAAATCAAAGGTGAGTCATGTACTCGCCGTTTATGTTGATGCCTATTGCCTAGGCTTCTCCAGTCCAAAGTCTTGAACACATCCTCCAGTGCAGCGGAGAACAGTTTGGGAGAAATAGCATCTCCCTGCCTGACTCGCGGCTACAACCGAATAGGTATCGAGTTCTGGTCCTGGAGTCGGACTCACATAGTGGCGTTTTCGTACAAACACTTCAGTACTTCGATAATAGCGGTAGTCTACTTGGCACCGCTGGAGAGATTGTAGTGCAGCCCAGGTTTCAACCGAATCAAAGGCCTTCTCGTAATCCACAAACGGCAAACAGAGGGCACAGGCAACAGGGTATACTCCTCAGTCTACTGTAAAACCGGACGAAGCGTATGGATATAAGTTGATAATGTTCGACTCTTCATATACACAGGCCCAGTAGTAGTGAACCACGACTGTCATAAAATTATACTAACATAGTTTTTGACCGAGAGAGCGAAGCGTCTCCGTTTCAGCTCTCGACAAAAATTATTTCGTATGTCTGTCTGTTCGAATGTTCTCCTCTACAGGTCGCATTTCTCAACCGATTCTCGTGACATTTTGTGAGCAGGTTCGATAATTATATAGGTTTAATTATATTTTTGTCGAGACGGTTTTTGTAAATTTTGAAATTTGAAAAAAATTTTTTTTTGCGTGGTCTACAGCTCACAGAGCCACTAGTTTTTTAGCTTTATTGTAACAGCTAACACTTTAGGAGCCACGAGCTTGGAAAAAACGTTAATTTATTTTAATAAAATACAGATGTTTTGGGTGGTTTAATTTATTCGTCTAAAGTTATTTGCTCTCAAAGCATAAAAAACATTGCGAAGTTTTTACTGTTTTACTATTTACGCGAAAGATTACTGTATTATTTTAAAATAAATACCAGAAATGATTATTACATAAAGATGATAAAAGAATCAATATGGTATATGAAATGATACCAAACTTGCCACGGTAGCTACCTGGAAATGGGTAGATTTATTAAAAGAAGATTAGCTAGAAAGATAGATAGTGTATAAATTTTAAAAGGATCGGCTACGCGAATTTTACACCTCTGGAGTTGCAGGCATCCATAGGCTGCGGTGACCGCTTACCATCAGGCGGGCCGTTAGTTTGCCACTAACATGGTATTAAAAAAAAGACGGTCGGAATTAATGTGGTGAAGCTCATAGCTTAATAAAAATATTCATGTGCAAAGCAGTAGATCTCTTACTATATCTATAATTTCTGGTAATAAAAATTTCATTTATAATTTTACCTTCTTTGGTTCCATTTCTGCAGGGGTTTAGTTTAGTTGTTATACTGTCATTTCTATACTGTGGCACTATGACCATAATTTATTTGTTAATAAATACGACGTTTTTTGTTAGGGTTTTTATTGCCCTTCTTAAATAACTTGCAACAATTATATAAATTCGTCAAAAACTGCTTGTTTGGTGCACGAAACTGACACAGGTCCGTTGTCCGTAAGCGCCAGCGCGCGAATGATCGGGCCTACCGAGCCTCTGCGCTCGGCATTTTGTAGGTATTTAAACATATTAATTAATACAATCATTTTATCTTTTAAAATTCTGCAAAAATGTCTAGAAATACTGAATGGCTTTAGTTTAGTTCAAAAACTTTATTTAAAACATCAATAGTTTAGTCGTCAGATTGTAAATGCTTTACAAAAAGGAGTAACTTTGGGGTCTCTTTCTATCGAGCGAAGTTCATTAGATCGTGTAACTGAGTGCAACTTTGACTAGACTAGATCCTTAAGTAAAACATATAATTTTTTCAAATTTTTAAAACCCTTATTCTACGTTTCAGTTTGTTTTTAGAAAACTCGAAAACGCTAACTCGCTTGACGACCTAGCCTTAAGCCTTATCCAATTAAGTACCTTAAATACACTGCGCATTTAATATAGATCAATATGACCCCTACAGATTTAAAATCAAAGTCAAAGTCAAAATATTGTTTATTCAGATAGGTGTAGCAACAAGCACTTTCGAAACGTCAGTTATAACATGTTATTATTATATTAATTATTTAGAGCAATTTATTAATGCTATTATTATTCTTTAAAATAAATATTGAATTGCTGTAGACGTCTCAAAATTCTGTAATTATTTATTATTATTTATTCACAATAGGATCATCAAAACATAAATAATAATAATAATATTTTTATATTTTACTTTTATAAATAATTTGTAAAAGACCTAACTAAAAATGTATATCTAGACAGTTTCTAGAATAAAATCAAAATGTCAAAATAAAATAATAAGTTAGTAATATCTAATGCCATAGTAATATCTAATTCATTAATATTTCAATAAAAGTTAATCCCACGGTGTCTTATCATTCATGCAGTCGTGAGTGTTATAATATACTTTCGTTATGAGTTTACATTTTACATAATGTTTGAATTTATTAATAGACTAGCTGTACCCGCGACTTTGTTCGCGTGAATATACATTTATACATTTCTTCTCTTGAACAACATTACATGGCACCTAAGGGACCTAATCTAGGATGACAGTGTTGGAGGATGCGCTGTGTTGAGCTTAAAAGTGAGGGGCCAGCATTTGTCTTTACGAGTAGCTGTCAATACAACTAATTCTCAAATCAATAAAGGCTCGGCAACGCGCTGATGATTCTCGTGGAGTCTCAAGCACCTATGGGCTACGGCTTCCGCTTGCCATCAGGGATACTCGTACCGTAGGCACACTTATTGGCCACTGTCGTAGTACGTCATCATCATCATGTCAGCCGAAGGACGTCCACTGCTGGATGTAGGCCGCTTCCGAAAACTTCCACAACGACCGGTCCTGCGCCACCCGCGCCCTGTACTAGGTCATCAATCCACCTTGCGTGCCAACGCTCCGCGGTACGTGCTCGCCACTCGAGAACCATTCCGCCCCAATGGCCATCAGTTCTACGTGCTATGTGCCCCGCCTACTGCCACTTAAGTTTAGCGATTCGGAGGGCTACATCGGTTACTTTGGTTCTGCTGCGGATGGCCTCATTCCTAGTGCGATCACGCAGAGAAACTCCCAGCATAGCCCTCTTCATTCCTCTTTGGGTGACTTTGAGCCTTTTTATGAGACCCATAGTAAGCGATCATGTTTCGGTGCTATACGTACATATGTCGTCACTGGCAACACACAGTGGTCAAAGACTCTCATCTTGAGACACAGCCGAATATTGAACGAAAAAATATATCGTAAAGTCTGTGCGGAAAGAGAAGAGTCGTACGACTCTTCTCTTTCCAGACAGATTCTAGCTTCCCGAACGCTGCCCAGCTGAGCAGTAGTAGGCATTAAAAGCAAATGGGTCTTCGATGACATACGTACATAGTTGCAACTTCGATCATTTATTACTGTGGACATTAGTCACATACTTTACCTAGTATGATTTACACGTATATATTTATTAAGTACCACCACCACCACCACCATATCTGCTGAAGAACGTCCACTGCTGGACAAAGGCCTCCCCCAATTTCATGGGGGGTAAATGCCATCGCACTCCAGGGATGCTGCTGCCCATCCCCCGATGGTCTTGGTTGTAGTTTTAGGACGTACCCGGGTTTATTTAGTAAACTCAACAGTAGGTAAAAGATGATATTTTTTGTACTTTGTCGCACTAACGTAACGATACTGCGACAGTTGAGATGCGTCAAAGTAGTGAAAAAGACAAGGTACTAAAATGATCATGTACTTTTGCTGTTGACTATAGCACAGAATAAGTAATAGTACAAGTACAGAAGTTTCTCTGTTAACAAATCCTCCGTTTAGGTATGCCGAACGTGCCTAAATGTGGCCATCTCTTTCTATCACACGCAACGCGCTCTTTCGAGGCCCCGCCCTCAGCGCTAGGGTTACCACCTGCGAGAACCTATTTTAATATATGTACTTTATTATTAGTAGTGTTGTTTACAATACAATTACGAATAGTACTTTTAAGGTTCCGTAGCCAAAATGGTGAAAACGGAACCCACCCCTCCGTCTTTTCGTCTGTATGTGACAGCCGAAGTAACTCGGAGACTATAAGCACTACAAATACTTACAATTAAAACATTTAGCAGGAAGGCGTGTTCTACTCGTATGAACCGCTACGTAAAAGTGATGTGAAATGACGAAAAAATATTAAAGTAGGGGAGGGTGGCCCCAATACATATAACCAGGGGATACAAAGTTTTATATAATTTTTAAAGGCATCACTTTAAAAAATAAAAAGAGGATTCTTAGAACCAACGTTTTCATTTTCGTTTTCTTTTGTGTCAACAGTTGTTGAATACCAAACTCAATGAGTGTCAGTTTTTGAGTGATAACTTAAGATAAAGATACAGAATTTGGGTAACTATATAAGGATATTTTTTGTACAATAATGTTGTGGTTTTGACATTATTATTTAAAACGAAATGTTTAAACGAAATGCTCCGTCACCGATCATGACATCGCAATGATTGGCATAGTTAATTCCAAACGCCAAACTACCAAAAAAAATAGATGGGTCTCCAAAACAGATTTCACGAAGGTATCGCTTGAACTAGAGAGTGCAGATTGGTCGGCAGTCATAAATAGTCACGAGATAAACGTAGCTGTTAACAATTTTAACACTATTATAACTTCAGCAGTACAAAATAACACCCAAAAGAGTAAAGTCAGTCGGTCTAAATTTAATTTGAAACCCTGGATCACCCCAGGTTTAATAAAATGCCTGAAACACAGGGATAAGCTTCACCTGTTAGCTAGAGCCTCGCCTAACGACCTCATCTTAAAAAAGACATACACACGCTACAGAAACTTGTGTGACAACGTTTTATACGACCTTCGAACAGAATATTATAGCAATCAAATAAGCAACAGTAAAGGGAACAATAAAAAAATTTGGAAGACAATTAAATCTATTTGTGACACGCCGAACAGAAATAACGATCCTAGTGAACTGCTACGTACACGGGGATCCACCCAAGAGTCCCTGGACGGGTGCAACATCCATTTCTCCACAATGTGAGAAAAGTTGGCTGATCGAATTATGCTGAGGATTTTAGAAACACAGGCCTCTCTTGCTAGTAGGTTTACTTCACCGGTTGTTCAAACACAATCTTTTTTTATGGAACCAACAGACGAACACGAGGTGACAAAAATCATTGATTAACTTAGACCTGGCAGTGCCCCGGGATTCGATGGATGCGGGACATCTTTAATTAAGGAAATTCGTAACTTTATTCTGGTACCACTCACCCATATCTTTAACCTCAGCCTGGCATCAGGAAGTTTTCCTGATGGTTGGAAACTGGCCGTTGTGTCTCCAATTTATAAAAAAGGAGCTAAGGATGAGCCTGTAAATTATAGGCCCATATCTCTTCTTTGTGTCTTCTCCAAATTACTGGAAAAAATTGTAAACAAACGTCTCGTAAAGTTCTTAGAGCAAAATTCTGTGATATCTGAGCGTCAATTTGGATTCAGGTCAGGTAAGTCCACTGAGGATGCCGCAGTCCTCCTCACTAATATCGTCTCCGGACACTTAGACGGTGGCAGGGCCTGCCTGGGTGTATTTATAGACCTGGCCAAGGCTTTTAACACCGTCTCAATCCCAATTCTCCTAAGGAAACTCGAGGCCGCAGGAGTTAGAGGACATCCCTTGGACTGGTTTAGCAGCTACTTGACAAATAGAAGACAAGTGGTAAAACTAGGTGAATTTATCAGCGGTCAGCTTCCCGTAAACTTTGGCGTACCTCAGGGGATCATTTTCGGCCCAACCTTGTTCATAATATACATCAATGACTTTTTCAGCTTGAGATCCCAAGTTCTGACATGATCTGTTACGCAGATGACACTGTAGTAATTTTTAGTGAGAAGACCTGGGAGGACACGTACTCTGTGGCTGACAAAGGATTAGCGAAAATGGTTTCTTGGTTTGACTCCAATCTTCTAACTTTAAATGTGGAAAAAACTTATTATGTTCCCTTCTCCAAAACTGCCGCAAATGCCGCGCCCACCTCTGAATACCTGACGTTACATAACTGTAGTCTCGCTCAACGGCCTTGCTCCTGCTGCTACTTGACCAGATGCTCCACCGTTAAGTATTTGGGTCTTCTTATTGACCAACATCTTACATTCAAAGAGCAAATTCTCACGCTTTCGAAAAGAATAAGAAAAATCATTTACATTATAAAACGCCTACGGCATTGTTGTCCCGCTAATATTCTTTACATGGTTTATTATGCGCTGTGTCAATCCGTAATACAATATGGTATAGCGGTTTGGGGCTGCGCTTACAAGACCGCATTGCTGGATCTCGAGCGGGCACAACGTGCTGTAATTAAAGTAATGCTGAAGAAGCCCTTCCGATACCCAACGGAATCCCTTTATAAAGACAGCAAGCTTCTCACAGTCAGGCAATTGTTTATATTGAAGGCAGTTAGTCGCACCCATCAAAATATACTTAAATTTCCGAACCAAGAGCAATTACTCAAGAGACGTGTATACCGGACCCCCCTTCCGAAGGTAAGATCTACCTTTGCCAGGCGTTCTCCATCTTTCATGCACCCTTTTATATATAATGTAGTTTGTAAATACTTGGACATTAAACAATGTAAGCATCTTAAACTAAAGAAGGTTCTGGTTAAATGGTTGCTCACTTTATCTTATTGTAAAACCGAGAGCTTATTCTCTTCTGTTAAGTAGGAAAAAACACACACACACACACACACACACACACACACACACACACACACACACACACACACATTCATGCATACACAAACACACATAAGCACCCTCAGCTCAACCACACATCTTAATAACAATAATAAATAGGCATAGTACATTTTTTATCTTCTACCACGTAGACCATAATACATTGTTTACTTTCTGATTCTATTTAGGTACTTTAAGAGTTTCTATTTACCAAAAATGTTTAAAACACACTTTTGTAACATGTTTTTCTATATATAAAGCACACGTGTCACTTTTATGTAACAACATTTTCGGTTCCCAAGATACAGGCTCGGCCTAGTTTGGGATCCTGTGACTCACCCTGTAAATGTGTTGAAGTCTAAATAAACATTTCATTTCATTTCATTTCATTTCATTTATTTTATGATCGTACAGCGGTACAGCAGCGCGTGCGCGTGAGATCCGTAACGCTGCGCCGCAACCATTGAATAGTCACACGACGTGTGAGCCGGCAGCCGCATGTACTTTGCGCGGCGCGATGACGTCACGGTAGTAAACCACCCCTGACTATAGGTACCTATACTACTACCATTTGCCCGCAACTTCTGCGTGCCTACTTCCACCCTCGACTTTACTGCGACTTCAGCCAGGGACGTATTTAGGTATAAAAAATATACTTTCTTTTAATTCAGGCTCTTAGAAGAAACCAGAGAAGACATCAAATAATAACCACTACTACTATATAGTATTCTTTGATCTGTGCCACTACAGAGCGAGATGGTCGCATACAAGTTTGAATAATAAAGAACGACAGGGCCAGACACTTTTATCATGTCATTTGTTGTCCTTATCATAGCTCCACTTGTTTTTCATCAAACTATGCGATACGAGTATGACTTTGAGGCAAACATACGATTACCCGCCCAAGTATGGAGATTGTTGTGGTAAGCAATTTTTAGTTTACCTTAGTAGTGCTTATTATTTGATGTCTACTCTGGTTACTCTGAGATTCAATCCAAACCAGTGTGTTGGACTATTTAACCCTGAATACCGATGTGGACAGTCGCTGAGAAGCTCAAAATGTATATATGTATACATATTTACTTAATCTTACTACTATTTCCCCACCACCACCACCATCATATCAGCCAAAGGAGGTCCACTGCTGGACATAGGCATACCCCAAATTCACGGGGGGTATATGCCATAATCGCCATGCTTGGCATGCAGATTGGTGATCGCAGCATCTCCACCGCACTCCATGGATGCTGCTGCCCATCCCCCGGTGGTTTTAGTTGTAGTTTTAGGACATACCCAGGTCCAACTATTCATACACACTTAATCCGCCACTTACTATTAAACTGTAAAAGAGTCATCTTTAGTCACTGTCCGAGTTCTGACACCTATTGTGTGTATATACGTAAAGTTAATTGATTAAAAAATACAGAACCTAGTTTCTAAGTTTTTGTGATTTCGTGCCGCCTTGCTTCCTTATATAGGAAGCAGCTGTTCTGTTGTCTGTTTGAAATAAGACTGTTTTGCCCGAAACTAGCTCTAACTTCTTTCGAAGTACTTCGAATAAGGTCCATAATTCCTTTTGATTGCAATGCCAGTGACTTTGTGAGGCATTCCAGTGACCTGACAGCTTCTCGTCGTTTATCACAGCGCCCCATCCTATGTCTGAGGCATCGGTCGTTATGAAGACTGATGCTGGGGCAATTTGAATAGCCGACGTTTTTGAGAGATTTTGAAGCTACCAATTTAGTTCTTCTCTGACCTGGTCTGGCAACTGGAAAGTCTTGTATCTTTGTATATCCGGGAGTGACTTTGCAGCGATTTGGATGCGCCTGCAATGAAGGAGGCCTAGAGGTATAACGTTGGCTGCTAATTTAATTTGCCCAGTAATTGCTTAGCATCCATCCAGCTCCAATTACCCTTGGAGAGGGCACTCAAGATTGAGCTTTTAATATTGGATATTTTTAAGGTTGGTAAGATTTTTATGTTATCTTTTGTGTCCCATATTAAACCCAGGTATTCGATTCGTGACCTTGGTGTGAGGTCGGTTTTATCTGAGTTGATCTGCCAGCCTAGTTCTTTGAGAAAGTTCATGGCCCAGATTGCCTGTTCAGCCAGTTTATCAGCCTCCTGATTCATGAGTAAGAAATCGTCCAAATAAACGATGGCTCGAATTCCTCTCTCACGTAGTAGTGATGCCACCCAATTAGTGATTTTACTAAAAAATTACGGAGCGCTTTATAAACCAAATGGCACGCAGTTCATTTTATAAATTTTCCTATTAAACGCCAGAGATAGGTATCTCGTATGTGAGTTCTGGACGGGAATATGGTAATATGCATTAGAAATGTCAATTTTTACTAAGTAATCCCCCTTCTGCAGAGTTTGAGCTACCTTCGATAGGCTTATGAGCCTAAATCTCGGGGGATAAACGTAGAAGTTCAGTGATCGTAAGTTAAAGATCAGCCTTTTGGAACCGTTAGGCTTTTGTCTTAGGAAAATTGGCGATAAGTAACCGCTGTTGAAGCTATTAATCGAGATTGCGTTGATATCTAGTAGGTTCTCGATTTGTTGAGACATAACTTCTGAATTCCTAGGTTCATGTAATTTGCTATTGCAATTTGCAAATATTGTGTTAGGAGGTCTTTGAATGAAGGCGATTCGGTATCCCCTCAAAACATTTAATTTTGTCCCTGGAGCTCCTAATGATTCCCATAGATCTAACTTAAACTTAAGTTGACCCGCTTCAAATACCTGAGACTTAGGGTTTCTTTGCGGCGGCTTGGGTTGTCTTGGCCTTGTTGAAGCCCGACGTTCCATTGTCTTGCTTTGAGCGAAAGTCACGAAAATTTCGTGTTGCCTGCTTTATGGTTTTGTTGCTATAATCTCTATGACCTTTAGGCCCTTTTTGTGCTGAATTTTTCCTCCCAGTCTTGTTGTAAATGTGTCGGAGGGTGGTATGTCGTGTAGAATGTCGCTCAGAATTTTGTTAGCGGGTTTGTAAGTCTCCCTTCGGGCTTGAACAATTTCAGATTTTCTTAAAGGCACAGTCTGGAGCAAGGAACTGCTTCTGAATTTCCGTGCGAATCTGGGCGTCCACGTTTTGACCGGCTTCCCGAAAGGCTTTTCTTTGAAGGAGTAGTCCGTATGTTAGGGCGCCCAATGTCATGTCTGCCTTTTCGAGTTGAGTTGTCGAACTCGAGTTCAGCGTTAATGTTGCCAGATGGCTACTAACCCTAAGTGCGGCGAACACCGGGGTAGCATGAAATGTTTTTTGCACTTCGGCGTAGCGAATATTCTTCCAGCCCTCTTCGTTTAGACGTTGGCATCTTCGGCCTTGATCGACCAGGTTCGGATCGGCTTTTGCTAGCTTTGCTTCGGCTTCCGTTGTGTGTGGTACGAAATCACAATCGGGAGTTTCTGAAACGTTTGGTGTTTTTATTGCTGCCAGTTTCTTTTGAGCTTCAGAAATCTGTTCGGTTAGTGTGACTTCTTCGGATTTAGTAGCAGGTGAAACGCTTAATGTTGTAGTGTTTTCTTGAAGTCCTGAATCGAACGCATGGACTTCAAACTCGTCACCCGATTCGGTACTGTCTGGCACCGATTCAAAAGATTGATCCAATTCGGCCCCGATGGTGTCACTTTTGGATCCAAAGGTCGAAACCTGGATCGCAATACTTTTGATTGCCTGAGTCTGTTTGGACAGAAGTTCCATCATCTTTTCTAGGAGGACGAGTGAACCCGGGGCTTCGTTTGTCACGGGAGCTGCCGTTGCTACTGATGATTCGCGACGTGGTGTTTTACAGCTGCGGGAACTCACTGGTGATACAGAGCTACTTTTCTGAGTTATGGTATTAGAGGCCACATCTCTCGAAGTCAACCGCGGTTTCAGCAGCTTAACCGTGTTTATGAATCTTTCGTAAGATTTTGTGTGGATTTTTTCCATGACGCTGTGAGGCGCATATAAGAGTGCTCGTCCTAAGGGCCATTCGAGTAGTTTACGTTTTATCAAGCGATACTTTTTCTCTGAGAGCAAAGGGTCGCCTGGAGAGTATGCTATCGCTAGCTCGTAAATTGGGAGCGCAAATCTTAGCTTCGCTTCCATTTTCACTGATATTTTCTCGCCGAATAGCTCCGAGTAGGGTAAGTCTTCGACTTCCCACAAGTTCCAGCCCGTGGGGTAGTTGTCCTCCACTATTTGAACAACGCGGTTAAAGGAGTCTTGTTGGTCTTGTGGGGCTCTGCGGCACAAGTCTTGCATGGTTGTGGATGCCATCGTCTGAAAAACCCAGCAAAGCAATCATATGAGATGTGTTTTGCGAATGCTGCGTAATAGCATTAATAGATTCGACTTTAGAAGTGAATCGATGTAATTAGGCGTACCAATTGATGCGACTCGACGTCTCAATTGAAGCGACCGGGCGTATCGATTGACTCGACCAGTCGTGTCACTGATCCGACCGGGGCGCCTCGATCGATTCGACTTGGCGTCTCATCGATGCTACTGGTCATATCAATCGATACGACCGGGCGTCAAGGTTTGATACGGCTGACAATGGAAATTAATCCAAAAGTCTTTAGGTGCGATTCTGTTATGATTCGACAGTTTGTCCTTCAGTGCGAGAGGACAATTGCTTCAAAATGTGAAGCTCTTCGTGGTGTGATCCACGAAATACACATACGCCGGAGCAAAGTGTTTAGCACCAACTTACACGAGTGTTTTCTATATCTAATTATGGACACCCATGTAAGAAACATTTTTTAGTAATTATTAATGTATAGGTACTTACTTTTAAGTTTTCTGTTTCTGTGAAGTTCAATTCTGACTGACGATGCTGAGATTCAAAAGCGTACTGAATATAAAATCCGCCACCGTGCTGACTCCCCACTACTAACCACAGAGTCAATACAATACAATGGCTTGAATTGACTCCATTACTAAAGACTAGATGGCGCTGATGTTCGAAAGGGTTATCTCACAGTGGGTCAAGCCTAGAGGCTCGAACACCTAAATGTTCAATTGCCATGATCATAGGTGAATAACGGTCGGACAAACCTGCTAATAATAATGATCCCACCCATTCATCGGTGATTTTAAATCCCGTGCCATTGAACCTTGGAGCTGTTTCAACCATTTGTGTAACATACGTAGACATCGAATTACAATTTTCAAGTCATATGGATATCAAATGTCGAAGTAAACTTATCTTTCTTGAGAAACCAGAGTCGTCAAAAATGGTTTTAATTGGCGCCCTCTTAAAATAAGCTTCACCTTCGTTTTTGCATCTTCAGCTGGCTTAAAGTCGCCATCCTGCGATGGTTTGATGTACTTGTCCATTCCATCGAGGTCCAGTAAGTTCTCAGCCGCAAAACTCCACTCGTCGTAATTCTCCCTGCCTTTTAACTTCGGCACACTGGCAATATAGTTAGCGGTCATGTTTCTGCGAAACAACGAGCACAATTTATCTATTTTTAACCAAAAAATAACTGATAAATACGGGAGAAGCCCATAACCTATTAAAACACGTTGGATATTCGCAACAGACTGATTTATTAAAAAAAGTAACGGTATATTTTACATACATTGTACGCGCATAGGCATAAATTAATGGTTATTTTGTTATGTATGCTTGCCTCGTTTTCTTATCTCAATTTTCAGGCATTGCTGTTATTTTTGTAGTTTTTTTTTATGACCACTGGATAGACTCGTGTTCAAACCTAGATATAAGTACTTATACTAAAATTTTACATGACGAGACGCGTGACGAGATATACCTATAGAGCTATATTTTATAACTGAGATCTTATTTTACTATATCTTATGCGAATGCCAATAAAGATATATATATTTCGGTTGCATTCTAAAGGAGTCTGGAAAATATTTTTTTATTATCTTGCATGCTGTTTTTCTTACATCTACTGTGGCGCTTCACTATTCTCCTCACGCTCCGCTCATCAGTTCAGGCGCAGCGAAGCTTGCTCTCAACTGTACAGCTTAATAATAAACTTTAACAACTCTAAGAACAATTTTAAATGTCGACTGAACTGTAATAACTATGTCAAAGATATATCAGATTTAAAATTGGTATCCCATTACTTTGTAAATACGAGTATAATCTATTATTGGCTTTCTTTTATGTAATCAATAATTATGTCATAGCAATATCTACGGCTGTTGTCATCCTGAATACTAATAAGTAAGGGCATACAAGGAGCTTAGTAATTTTAATCGGAGTGACTAATTATTAATAAATGTACGAATATCGCCAATATCAACAGTTTCACTGCATGCATTTGTATAATGAGCTCACAGTGCCATATATTTTGTATGCAGTGAACTTTTTACAGTTGCAGAAGCGTCGATTTTAAGGTGTGACGTAATGTTTATTGTTTGGTATAAGGTAATTTAATATAATGAGATTTATTTAACAAGGACTTCATACAAACAAATTATAAATATATTATTTATTATTAACCAAAACTAAAGTCAAACAACGGTAATGATGGAATAAAATACTGCCGCTGCCTTAGTGGTAGTGAAAATACTTTGCGTAAGTAAACTGGTTGTTTCATATAGGAACCGGCACAGACCGGGAATCTTAGATATATTAAAACTTGAATACGAGTAAAATAAAGTGGTATGTCAAATAAAACTGATACCTATATGTAATTAGCCACATACATACATATACAGGATGGAATAATATTGACTGTTCAAATTTTCACAGTGGATTCTTTAGAGAAAAATAAAAAGTCCGTGTTTTTTCTTTCAGTATCTTTCAGTACTAAAATATTGAGACAGAGCAGTTGAAAGATATCATAAAAAAATTGATATTACAATGATATTAAATAATCATTGCAAACTAGTAAAAAAAACATGAGTTGCAAATTTTCCATCATTCACGTGATACTCCCGGGTCGTAGACATTGTTTTGAAAGTCACGTTCGCCATCCCGCGTCTTTACGAGAGATACAACACGGAAGTGCACAACCGGTCATTGCGGAGATGCGCGTGCGACTAATTTCCAATTTTGGTCGAGATCAGATAGGTGAGCGCGCCCCTCCCCCCGCATCGTTAACCCCGAGCGTCATTCAGCTCCCAATTATTCACACGTTACTAATTATTTATACGGACAGCACATTTTATTGGGAAAATTTTACCTATGTTTCTTTTCAGGAATGTTATCTTTTATTGATACCTAATGCCTGGGAAAAATTTTAACAGTCAATAAAGTTTCACGCTGTATTTTTCATAAAGTGGAAAGGTACAAAACATATTATCCTCATTAATAAAGAAATTATTATGGCTATGGCAATATGTGACGTCACGACGACAATGAAGCCTTTTATGTCCACCAACAATCAAGGTAAGGTTGTGACTAGTTGAGAATGGCATATGGTACTAAGTCCGCCTTTTGTATGATTACCTGTCTTTAGAGGGATAAAAATTAAATAAATAATTTAGACTCCCTCCGAGTATACCCACCCTACGCACGCACCCTACCCTAAGAGCATGTGCTTGTATTATACTATTGTTATTGTGATACAACCTTGTTACTCGTAAGTATGCTGGCTCCCAGCCTATTATCAAAACTGCTATGATGCGTACAAAACAGCATTTGAAAAATGCAAGGATTTATTAGTGGACGCTCGTTTGCTTTAGTTTCCCGAATTCTAAAAGCCATTTTGGTATCAAAAGACTACGGATGCGTCCAATGTAAATAGGCGCTATCTTTTACTAAGGCCCTATTAGTAGTGATAAGCCTATAAGGTGATAAAATTAAAATAAATTTTATGGAGTTGATAAAAATAGAAAACAATCAAAGAGACAAGACACCACCGGGTGGAACGCCGGCCTATGTGTTGTACCAGGAAGAACGGGAAGCATCCACCTTTATCTATACGATGCCGACGACTGGTCAGATAACTTTAAAATGAATCAATAATCGCAGGAGATATCGCAAGTAAATTAACGGTGTTATAGCATTGTTAAATTAAAATGTAGTAGCATTACCATCGTGAACTTCTGAATATTCTTACCTGACCTATACCACCCGTAATTTGTACGAGAGTAGTTGCCGTACTATGACCGAACAGAAACGGGGTTGATAAGGATTCAGGAGATCATTTGTTGTTTGATGTAAAATTTTGAAAAACTAATAGTTCAAGTACTTTGGACAGGAAAGGAGAATGGAAATAGTACGATACTCCGAAAACATTTATTCATTCATTCAGCTTCAATATTTTAACCAATCACAGAGCAGTATTCTTGCGGTGCGCGCCCAACTAGATTTTCAGCTTCAATATGTTAACCAATAACAGAGCAGTACTCTTGTAAAGCGCGGTCAGCTACATTTTTAGGGCAATCAAATGACACGTATTCTCTTAACTCCCTAGGGAGTTATGATAATCCGTAACTCCCACGGGAGGTAAATTAGCTCTAACTACTCTATACGCCTTCGTGCAATACGACCCTTTACGAGCAAGTGTGATAAAAATGTAATAATATTTTTGCGACATAAACACATCGAATTAAGTTGGGCAAGAAATATTTTTAATTAAGTGCATAACCGACACATAATTCAATACTTTTGTATTATGTGCAACACGATACAATAATGAGCAAGTATATGTTTTAGAACTAGTTAATTTAATATATCTTGGCCAATTGAAACGATTTTCAGTATATTATAATTTTAAGTATTTTTTATAAACATATATTATGACTTATTTATTATGTGTATACATACCTTAAAATAGTATGTTGTGATGCGTTTCGTGGGTCACGTACGGTGCTGTCTAAAAACCAGCGCTGCAGGTGTAATGCTGAGACAGCAACCGATTCACTGCCGCGAAGACACACGTTATGTGTTCTATTTTATGTGAGTTTTCTTCCTTTTATATCTGTGTCTTTTGTGTAGTGAATAAATGTCTTTCTTCTTCTTCTTCTTCTTTATTATATGATTTAAACTGCGGGCGTATGATGGTTGCCATTTTATCACTTACGTCGTGGATAAGACATCCGTCACTCTCGCACTCAGATGCTTGGCAACGTGACGAATGTCTTATCCACGACGATAAGTTATAAAGTGGCAACCAGTATACCCCTCCAGGTATCTTATGGCATTTATTTTTATTACATACCAAAGTACTAGCAGACTCAGGCTAGTAATAAAATCCCCGAGGCCTACTAGCAGACTAAAAAATAAATGATGGATTGATTGAAGTGATTATAACCAAACTGCGGATTTACTGCGGGAAAACGGAGTCGACTCCCAAGAGATCTAACAATCATAATATTTTTCCTTAAATCTGTGAAAATGTGTTAAGGCGGCGTATTTTTTCCTCAAAATAAATCGTACCTACGTTATTTTATGCCCATTAGGGTTAACTTACCTTCCTTCTAACAAGAAAAAATATAACAATGCACTGAAATTTTTCTTATGAGCTGTTTTTATAGACATTACATTGACAAACAAAACATTCCTTTATAAGTAGATATACACTTGAACAAAAAAGCTTAGGTACTTATCGCCTTCAAGTTTCAAATCGATATCCGATACCGCAAAGCATTACTCACGCCCGAAGAATGGTATCATGCCCTTAGAAACGCCGAGGAATTCGCACTGACACTTGTCAATCAATAAAGTTTCCTGAGATATGGCGCCGATAAAAATGGGGACTGTGTACGCAGCTCCCAGTTGACAATTGATGAGTAACCTCAGACTCGCCAAAATTATTAAATGTACTGAAACATTGAATACATTTTGAAAAATGTTATGACAAACTTTGATGAAGGACTAATGAATTTCAACGTTTTTTCCTTTATTAACACGCTCATTACGTATGTGGATGAGTAAGTAAATATTTTAAACTGACCATACCGACATATAACTAGTTATCGTTTGGAGTTATTAAAAAAATAAACTAACTATAATCGACCGAGTGGGCGTAGCGAGCAGTCTCCATTTCAGGACTAGCCGATTTTGTTTTTGTCCAGATGTTGGTTTCGGGCTAGATGCCGGGTTTTTGGACTGATCTTCACAAAACTTGGAATACGCATTTCTCTATTTAATAGATTATTGATCGTCATTTTTTTCGATTCGGAGAAAATGGGGGCAAAAACAAAGGAAGTTTGCTGTAGCGTTACTTATGAACGGATTTCAATCAAAGTCGGCGGAAATACACAGGGAAGCTAATAATGGGGCTGTTGGCACATTCCTCGTTCTTTTGTATTAGAGAGTCGTGAACAACTTGTGACCAAAATCAAAACCACTTTAGTCAGAGTCAGAGGGGACCAGGATGTTCTGGTCCGGTTTAACCCTATTATAATAAATAGAAAATTTAACATGGTTGCGTTTAGTTTAACAAATAATCCTTGTCACTAGATGGCGACTCTGTCTATGTTTTTTCTCTTTGGATATACGATTATTATCAGGAAAAGATAGTTTGTTTTGTATGCCTAATCCAAGTGGGCCCAGGAAACTGGAAATAAAAGTTCAGAAGAAATCGGCTAAGAAAAATTACAAGAGTTGGTGAAAACCGGTGACAATATAACCTCAAAATGGATCCCACGCGTTCAATGAACTTGGACAAATTGCAATTATTAATCGTTGGAAAAATGAAATGTGCATTAAAGGCAAAGGGGATTGACACTACATTGCCCAAGCTGGAAACAAACAATGCCGAGTGGCTGAGTAATTACAAATCATAATAACCTCTTCGATGGACTTTAAGCAAAGAACATTAATTGAAAATTGTGAAACTGCACAAGAAATCTTGTCGAAACTGGAGTCAATATACGAACAAAAGAGTGACTTATGTTATATGATATATAAAAAAAAATATCAGGACCAAATATCACCGGGTGACAGCGTTGCTACATATCTCGAAAGTAGAAACCTTGGCTAAGCAGCTGAAAGAAAGTGGCGAGAGTGTTATAATCATAAAAATACTGGGAACTTTACCCCTCAAATATAGATCACTGCGACAAGCATGGATGTCATTGAATCCTGTAAGTAAAGCAAACTCTTAACAACTTCACTGCTCATTTGTTGGCTGAAGAAGCAAGTTTAGCATCTATGGACGAACAAGAAACAGGTCTGATTGTTTCTAACAAGGGATTGAAAAACCAGCCGAAGCAGAATGAGTCACGGGCATCCAAAAGTGGTGGAAATCAGAGTAACACTGCTAAACATCGATTTGAATGATACAATTGTGGAAAGAGAGGCCACTTTTCTAAGGAATGTCGTTTTCCTAGAAAAAGCAAATCAAGGAAACCTCATCAAAAAGAGACAGACATGTTAGCATGACATGTAGAAGGAAGTCTTGTTCTACTGAAGAAAATACTTAAATTTTTGACAGCGGTGCATCGGCCCACATGACATTTAAAAAGGATTTCTTCTTAGAGCCTTTTGAATGTAACCAGAAATCGTTTTGAGCTTTAGACTTGTTTGGTCACGCTGCCGCGTGTATAGATACCTCTATATCGTCTCGAACTATCTGAGTGAGCTGTCTACGAATCCATTATGTGTTCGATTTATACTCTGTGAACATTCCGGAGTAAGGAAAGGATTTCCCGAACTTTTTAATATTATGAACCTATCGATTGCTGAACTTTATACCAGCTTAAAAGTTAGTTTGATTCACTGGTACCGATTGAGAGACGAATTGATTCCAGTAAAACTTTTTACAAAGTCTGTGCGTTTTGTACCTAATAGAAAAAAGGAAGTTATAAAAAGAGTTTAAAGCAAAAAATATAGATGAACGTAGGCTTTAAAAGTTATATTCATTCATACAAAATCTCAGTGATATCTCGCAGTTTTAATTTTAATGCCTGATATCAATTACCTAAATAAGAATGCTGAAATAATATTAAATGCTTTATCCTTTTCAAATGGTTAAGCTTTTTGTGAGGGAACTTGAAACCGTTGCTTTCTCATATTATTTGTGGTAATTATCACAATATTACAAGTGAAGCTGAGTTATAAAAATTATCAATTTTATTGACGCAATGAGTTTGACAACAGAAAGTCTTTGCACCTTAATTTCATTTTATTTGTATGATTCTGACAAAGAGACTCTTCATCTCTGCACTGCTCGCACAAGACGGTGTTCGAGCTATCTCGTGCGCGAGATAGACTATCTGTCTCTTTCTATTTGGTACAGACAGCACGAGTCGGATAGTCTATGTCGCGCGTGAGATAGCTCGCGCGCCGTCTTGTGCAAGGCATGTTGTACCCTTTTCTTTTGCATGATCCATTACATTGGAGACTTTATATACTTGCATCGCTGCACCTATTAATTTTTATTTATAACTGTCTGACATTACATTAGATGCTCTATAGAATTACACGTCTATGTACTGTAATAGGGGTGTAGGTCAGGTGGAGGAAAACACATACTAAGACACTTGAATTCTATATTGTTTTAACGAATTGTACAGCGATGCGTGGCCCAGAGGTCAAAGCCTCGAGGGCGACTGCTTGACGTCTTCGGATTTTCTTCTATTTATAACCCTCGAGACAGTTTGATTTAAATTTAGAATAATACTGTACAAGTGTACAGCCAGCATCGTAGAGGTTAAACATCCAACCTCTACATCACCTCACCTCTACTTTTTTTTATGCTTCCGTAGTCAACTAGAATTCTCTATAGATTCGCCATGTCCTTCTATCTGTCTGTACGAGTATTTACTCTGTGATTGTAATGTAAGTGAGAGGAAGATGCAATTTGGCATGGCTATATAAATTAATAAATAAGTAAAATAAAATCTAAAAAAATCTTTACACGTAATGTGAGGTGATTTATTTTTGCTTCAACAAATGAATAGAGTCTTCATCAAACATTTTTTTGATAAAATGAATATCTTCGAAAATTACCACTCCAAAAGAAAAAAAAAATAGTCCTTAACTAGGGGGGGGGGGGGGGGGGGTCGAAGTTTTGCATCCATAGCAATAGCAGACACGGTTACGGCAGTTATCGTTAAAAGTCTTCCCTTCTTCGTAAAAGACGCATGAAACGCTGCGAAGGTATTCCCGTTTGCTTGTTATTATTTGATAATTTTAATAAAGTTCATTGGGTAACTCGGTACGGAACCCTACACTGAGCATGGCCCGACATACGCTTGGTCGCATTTTGTATTAATCTGATCTTGGAAACTATACATCTCTGTATTATTGGCTTCGGAGATACTATACAATCTAGTGCACGTCAGAAACTTCAAATGTCATGGATCCCGGGACAATGTCAAACTCAGAGATGTCAAATAATGATACAAAAATACAAGGTGAAATTTTATTGACTGTTCAAATTATCACAGTGGATTCCTTAGCGAAAAATAAAAAGTACATGTTTTTTCTTTCAGTATCTTTCAATACTAAAATATTAAGACAGAGCAGCTGAAATATGTCCTAAAAAACCTGGTGTTCGTGGATACCGCGGTGACGCATTTTGCGGGAGGTGTTGATAACGCTCGCCTCGCCCCCACGTTCAGTCGCCGAGACAAACTTACGCGTCGAAACAACGATTTTGTAATGAAATCTAGTAAAAAAGCATACGTTGCAAATTTTCCTGCATGCACGGCGTACTACCGGTTCATACACATTGTTGTGTCTCGTTCGCGATCGCGCGTTTTTACGAAGATACAACACGGAAATGCACGACCGCTCACGCGGAAATGCGCGTGCGACTAATTTGCAATTTTGGTCGAGATAAGATAGGTGAGCTTGCTCCTCCCCCCGCACCGCTAACCCCGAGCGTCATTCAGCTCCCGATTATCCACACGTTACTAATTATTTATTCGGACATCACGTTTTATTGTGTAAATTTTACCTATGTATTTTTTTTCTGGAATTGCATCTTTTATTGATACCTAATGCCTGGGAAAAATTTGAACAGTCAATAAAATTTCACCTTGTATTTTATTGATTTTATTAAGTGCGAAAGACCCCTTACTGGAAATTGTACTGAAATAAATAAGATTATATTTAAATAAAAATAAACAAAAAAATACTAATAATATTATTATTATTTATAAAGTATAATAAATACTAACGAATCCTATCGTAAAAACCAATAGGAAACGTCAAAGTAAATTTGGCAGATATGTCCCCGGTAGCTACACATTTCTGCCATGGTGTGCGCTGCGATAGCTTAGCTTACCCCCACCACCTACTTCGCACATATCCAATACTTATTATTATAAGATCGACAGAGAGAGAGAAAGAGACAAGTCATGTATTTTGTGGTCCTTCTCATAGTGCCACTTTTTATTTTCTTCAAACTATTTGATATGACTTTGAGGCAAATAAACGATTATCCGTTGTTACAGAGGATGTCTATGGTAGCGTCAGCTGTTTGAGACAAGTTCTTAATTTAATGCATAAGCAGCTTTTTCTTCCCTCTTGTGAGCGACACGTATAGGAACAATTCTTATAGATTATTCTACTCTTATAGATTATTACATTATCATGTTATAGAAAAGAATAGAAGTGTGTTTTATAAAGCCTAAATATTTCTAATTAAATCTATCTTCCCTCATTTTATAGTAAGGTGCCTTCCTGATTTATTGATGTGGAGGCGGTACGATATGAGATAACTGTCAGCTGTCAGTGACAACTGATACGAATGCAGTACTGTCCCGCTTCTGCGCATGGTATTATTACTGCGCAAACGTAATACTGAGATCACAGACCATATAGACGCCGCAAACGCGCTCAATAGTATGGAAACCGAGCGTGTCAATTTTTACGTGCCTACTATGACGTCACATAAGCAATTTAGTGATGTCCAATGTCCAATACTACCGCCGCGTTAAACCGATTCAAAGGTGCCGCCGTCGGTTTAGTACTTAGTAGGCCTTTGCGGTGAGAGGACCTACGCAGCCCGCCCGCTTTAGTTTACGTTCTGCATTTTACTTCAAAATTCAAGTAATTAACCTATGAATTTACGTTAACACGTCTGTTTTCAGCATACAAAATGTTCCGTAACAATCTATCGAAATTTTTCTGATTGATTTTCTATCGATTATTTTATCGATCATACTTCGAGTTTATAGACAGACAATGCAAAAGTGATTCAAAGATTACTAGTGGCTCTGTGAGTTGTAGACATCGCATTTTATTTTTAATTTTAAAATTTCCAAAAACTGTCACATTAAAGAAATTCTATATAATTATCGAACCTGCTCACAAAATACACGAGAATCGGTTGAGAAATACGAACTGTAGAGGAGAACATCCAGACAGACTGTCATACGACAGATTTTTTGTCAAAAGCTGAAACGGAGACGCTTCGCTCGCACGGTCAACAAGTTAGTGATATTTTTTTACACGATTGCCCAAAAGAAGGATTGCAATATAACAACAACCTTTCATCGATGCAAAACTATAGTTCATTTCAGAGAGGAATACACGTAATGAAAATACATATTTTATAGTGCATTTTTTGGATAGCATTCAATACGTGAAATAGTGTAATAAATAAGTGCTTGGTGGTTATTAAGTAAATGCAATTAAATGATTGCATATTCTTCGCTTAATGCCCTGATACCTGCGTATAGTCAACAATCAAATAAATATTCTACTAAGTACTTTATGAAAGAAGATTCCTGCTTAAGCATCTATTGCTAAAAATGTTTTTAAATTAAAATTATTAAATATTTTTAATGTAAAAGAATAACATTATTGTATAGTAACTAGCCTTAATTATCATTGTCCGTCACAAGAATCGATTATAAATCGAATTGCACAGTGACATTGCATGAAACATCGCAGTGTACAGCACTACTCACTTTAAATCGACGGACAATGAGAAAATCCCTGCTACCCTACCACGTGAAGATTTACGAAATAATCGTTTGCTTCACTGTCCATTGCGGCTTACAAATAACAGACCTTAAGTATAGTTTAAAGCAGAAGCCGCAATGGATGGCGTACTTCGAAAATATACTATGTGTGTAAATATATTGGTAGAAACGACACGTAATCACTCCAAGTTGAAAATAATTAAATTTAAACTAAATAAGGCGAAATTTATTAGAAAAAATACTTATTTATAAAAGGAAACTTCACCGTTTACTCGACTAACCACTCTTGTTGAATTTGAACAGTTAATTACGGCGCAGTGTGCCATTTTCTAGTGCAGCAACAAACGCCTGATAGTTAGAACGACAGGAGCGTGACTGAGCGGCAAGTGGTGCACCGCACCATTTAGATACACGCGAAGTACATACATTGGGGGCATCTAGGTTTATCTAGGTCTGTGACTGACATAATTTCGTCAAGTGAGGAAAACTCACATCTGTAAGCTGAAGTCAAATAACTGCAGTTCTGCCCCGAATCTACGCATGGTGTTACAACTGCGCAAAAGTAATACTGACGGAATTTCGTCAAGTGAGGAAAACAAACATCAGTAAGCTCAGGTCAAATAACTGCAGTTCTGCCCCGCTTCTGTGCATGGGATTACTACTGCGCAAACGTAATGCTGACATAATTTCGTCACACTGAGGAAATCTCACATCAGTTTAAATTAAGACCTTATGTAATGTATAGAGCAAAAAATTTTTTTTACCGATACCTATGCATTAACGCAATACTATGCACATAAAACAGTAAATTTCGAGCAACATTATTTATTTAAATTTCAGTTTACAAATTTGCCAATCTCTCTGTGGATGTTTTAAAGGTAGCCGATTATTCTTCGGTCTTGGCGCATTCCATCACCAGGTCCTTGAGGCCAGCACACGGGCCCTCGTCGTGCCACTCCTTGCAATCCTAGAATAAATGAATAAATAGTACATTACTATAGAAGCTGGGAAACGAAGGTTTATTTCTAACCATACTATTTTAAAATGAAATACTTATTATGGTTATCCGCGGCCAACTAGTTACGGTCAACTAGTTTCCTTCCAGCCATGATAAGAGAAGAAAGTCAAAAGACGGACTGAAAACGCCAGAAGAAGCGATTGGTCCATGAAATATCTGATGCATGGTGATTTGAATACTGCAAATTCTCACTTACGGTGAACAGACTTCTTCTTTGGCCGTATCTCAGAATTCCAAGCCGCAGCATAGATAAATGCATATTTATATATAAATAATTATACGTGACCAATCTTACCCACATCAACCTGTGCTGGGGCGAGACCAAGCTAAAGCTTGTACTTTGGGGAGCATCAAAAGTAACTACGCTTATGAAGATTTCAAAAGTCTTTATTACAGGAGAATAAGAGCTTTTGACCTCTTCATTATGCGTAGATAGATTGATGCTGATGCACTAGGCGATGATATACATACTCATGTACACGTAGATAGATAAAAACTTAGATGCATAGATAACATCCAAGACTCGGGAACAAATATTCATGCTAACCATCAATAAATACCCTGACCGGGATTTCAACCCGGGACCGCCAGCTTTGTAGGCAGGGCAACCAAAAAGGCTAAAGTTATCCGAAATACCAAACTCCGCTCGAAGACCCAAATAGTTGACGTAGCTCGAAAAGCGGATGTTCAAGTGGGACTGGGTTGGCCATGACTGCCGCAACCCAAGTTAGCTGTAGGCCAAGTTTGCCACTGACTGGTAGCAGCAGTTTGTGACGGGGACGTGGCAGATCTCAAGGGCGACGGCGAAAGGAGAATTAAGGGATTGGCCATAGGCTACTCAAGATTGGAAGGTCTGGAAAAGGTCTCTGCCCTGCTGTGGGACACAACAGGTTCCTAATAAATAAATATCCGTGGTATACCTATTTGTCTTAGGGGTTACATTGTAAAGTGGGATTGATTTAGTGTCCGAGCTAATGGAGCTCTTCAGATACCTATATATAGGTTAATAGTTAACGAGTGCTACTTACCATAACTGCTGCTTTATGGGTGCAGATCTTCAGTTTAAATAATTGACAAGCATCAGGTGGTCCAAATTTGCTGATATCCCCCTTGATACAGTTCTCTTTGACGGCTTCCACCAAAGAAGGGTTTATTTTGAAATCCTCAGTAATAATTTTCTCATATGCGTCCATGTCGACTGTACCATCATCGGAAGCAAAGCCACGTTTTTTTGCTATGCAAATATCATGCTCACACTAAAAAAATACAATGCCCGTAGAAATACTTTCTAATGCTCACTTCAAATCAAAATAGTTCAGGAAAATAGCGACATAGCTAATAACATGATGTCTTAATTCAGCGCAAAACTTTAATACTCGTAGCTCCTAAAAACTTACAGAATGGTGACCACGAGGCGTTTTGAAGCATTCTTTGAAGTCTTCTTTCATATCAGACGGTGGTGGTGGCATAACTTCGGTTTTACAGCAACGCATAGATTCCTAAAAAGACATATTTTACTAAGCAAGTAATAATATTGGGTAATCGCCGTGGATATTACTCTTCTATGCTTCAACTTGTACATAGAGATTTCAGCATTTTTGCTTTTTACGACAAGGAAAATTTGGGTTCACAAATTCCATTTATATTAAAAACTTATAAAATAAAGATCTCACAAAAGTAAGCACTTTAATTAGCTGTAGATATGACATATAAATATGATATATGTTACGGTGTTTCACATTTGAATGGGAAAAATAAATGTGATATTTTTTCTGACTTCGCTCGGCTTTCGGGTCCAGCTTATCTTAAACGCATATATAACATTTTTTAAGTGAATTGGACATTGTTTAGAAGTTGCGCTGGATGAACAGATACAAAAAAAAGTCACAAAAAAGTAATGTTACTCAATATTATTACCGAATAGAACAATACAGTTGTTGATACTTATTGGAAAGGAAAAGTAAACTTAATAAACGCAAGTAAATATTTACTTATACATGCATCCATAATTTAGCTACATAAGCTGCAACCTCTGTTTTGTTCGCTTAGTAACGCATTTTCTGTGATGCTCGACGACTCTCGGCAAGAACTGTTTTTGCCCTTCATCTTTGACTGAGTCATTAAACTTTTTTATTTAAGCTATACCCCTCTCTGCGTTATCATTAACTACTTTCAGACTATCGACCAAGTTTCTGGTGTTAGGGCTACAATAATCGCTTGCATCTTGAACGCCAAATAATTCGAAGTACGATCTTGTTTTGGTAGTAACAAAATCACCAAGAGATTTTTCTTTCAAAATCAAAATCAAAAAATTCCCCAATTTTTACATTTTTATCAGGATAACTGTTTAAAAGCTGTAGCATATCCAAATCATTCTTGGGAGCCCATTGACTTACCACTGCATCATGCCAAAATCGGACATATTTGAGACAGAGAAAAAAATCCTACTTGTTTCATACCATTTAGCTCTTTTTTTGAAATACCTTGGACATTCATAAGCTGTCGGGTAAACAAGGCAATTTTCAGTTTATATATGGCCTTTGTCATTGACCTCGCTTGATGAAGAGATTCTATTGACGAAATTCTGGTTAGCAATAAATATCAAATAGTTCGGCGAGATCACCTTTCCAGTTTTGGCGTTTCATATTAGCCGTGTCCGTATTTTTGCATTTATTTTTTGCCAAATTTTGGCCTTATACAGTTTTTGTATGCTGGCTCGAATATTTACTTCCGTCTTAACAGGTATATTGGCCCTCTTCCACACTTCTTGCAGTTTAATACTTGTACATTTAACAGCTTCAGAAAGTGTATCTTTATTTTATATGTGATGGTACAAAAACAACAACAAAACTTGTTCCTTAGAAGGAAGTCGAGCGCCCAATAAATTATGACAAGGAACCTTGTCAAGTAACCAAATTCCACGTCTACTACTCATTTTTAAATTAAGAACTTGCTTCAATATAAAAACTACTCATTTAAATCACTTTTACACCACCTACTACAAAAAGTTACATAAGTTTTGTTTCTACCCTCTACTGCACCTATATTAACTTATTCAGACAAAAGTTGCCACAGAGCGCAACCTCTAAATATTGTCCGGCTTCCCTAATTTTTAGTTAATGGACTCTGTATAGGTGTAGAACCAAGAAGAAAAGCGAAGTCAAAGATAAATCAAAAATTTGGAAAAATGAAACACCCTAGTATATGTGTAAAATTTGTATAACATTATTTAAAAAAAAACACACGGTAAAATAACTTGGTTAAAACTTTTGAAGTCGTATAATCTGTCTTTTATTCCATAGAACTCGTAATTTCGAGTGAAACGAAGATCTCCTTTTCAGCCTCGGCAAAAATGCTTTCGTATGTCGCCATTTTCGGCAGTTCTTTTGTACAGGTCACAATTCTCAAGCAATTGCCGTAAAATTTTTGGAGCATGTTTCATAATTAATGAACATATGAGTACTAGTAAGTGTCTTATAGAAGACTAGCGGCCGCGCGCCACTTCGTCCGCGTAGATTTTAGGTAATAAAACATTTTATAAATTAGTTCAACTTTTTTCTGTCAGTTGCCTGATGCTGTTAAAAGGAAACATTTTTAAGGCCTGATGCTAGACTATTCACAATATTCAAAAGAATTGTGTTTTAAGGCATAGCAAAAAAAACACAACCTAAAATGTGCTGAATTGCGGACCAGCCAAAACTTAAGGCACATAAGCGAGTTCATGCGATTCTTATTTTAGTCTACAGGCTAATATGAGAGCTATGAAAGATTAAATTATTACAGAAAGTTTGGAAAACATAATTATTATGTGACATAATAACACTAAGAAAATATTGTTGCCAGTCAACCATAGGGCAAAACAGGGAATGCAAATTTGTTTGAAAAAAGGGAAAAATTCACGTGGACGTAGTCACGGCGCAGAAAACAGGAAAAGAAATAAAAACATAAAATGGTCATCTTAGCTTAACACCTCTTTATAAACAACATTAGCGGCATTTCCTTTGGGGGTTAAGATGACAAGACTGCTGGCAGAACTAACCCTAGAACATGTCACGTAAAATTGACCGTGAGAGAAACAGTAAAAGTAAAAAAGTAAAAGTAAAAGTAGTTTATTCTTCAAATTAGGCATATTACATGCACCTATGAACGTCAATAAACTACCACCGGTTCGGAAAAATAAACCTCTGCCACGAGAAGAACCGGCGTAAGAAACTCGGCGAGGTGTCATTTTTTCAAAACAATATACATTGTATAGTTAAATATAAATTACAGTGTCAGCTACTACAAAATAACTGAAATAACAATGCTACAGTAGAAAACATATTTTCGCGATAGATTACCCGTGCAGGACGCTATCACTGCCAAACATCCCTATCCATGATGTAATCGTTTATCTTATAATATGCTTTTGAAATAAGTGTTTGTTTTACTACAGATTTGAATTTAGAATTACTAAGTTCAGTAATGTGTTTAGGAATTTTATTGTAGAATTTGATACAATTTCCCAAGAACGACTTTTTCGCCTTTACTAGTCTATAGAAGGTTACTTTCAGTTTCCCAGTATTTCTCGTGGCTATTGGTTTATCAGCGTTCGTTGGAAAATTGCCCAAATTCTTCCTAACATACATTATTATTTCAAATATATATAGGGACGGCAGGGTTAGAATATCTATTTCTTTGAAAAATTCTCTTAATGACTCACGTGACCCCAAGTTATAAATTGCTCGGATAGCCCTTTTTTGCAAAATAAAAACAGTTTCAATATCTGCAGCTGATCCCCATAAGATAAGACCATAAGTAATTATACTATTAAAATAAGCAAAGTAAACTAACCGTGCCGTTGCCACATTGGTAAGCTGCCTTATTCTCCTGACTGCAAATGCAGCAGAGCTCAACCTACTTCCTATCGCTGTTATATGGGAACCACACTGCAATTTTGAGTCCAATGTAATACCTAAGAATACAGTAGAAGTAACAAATTCTAATGTTTGACCATTAAGTCTAATATTTGTATATAAGTTTCTGTTTGATGAGTTCGCAAGAGAGAATTTAATACATTTCGTTTTTTTCGGGTTCAATACTAAGTTATTGGCAGCAAACCAGTCAGATATCATGGAGAGGGTATTATTTGGTTCAATGAGTTCAGTATCTCTCCTATTTACCTTGAACAGTAATGAGGTGTCGTCTGCGAACATTACAATGCCTGATCTTCGGCTTACCATATATGGCAGATCATTTACATAAACAAGGAACAGGAACGGACCTAGAATAGACCCCTGAGGTACTCCCATCTCTACCACTGTCTCTGACGAAATGGCTTTATTTATCGCTACCTTTTGATTTCTCTGTGTTAAGTATGACTTCATGAGATCTAATGCGTGCCCTCTGATGCCATAAAACTTAAGTTTACAAATTAAAGTACCATGATCTACACAATCAAAAGCCTTGGAAAGGTCACAGAACACTCCGATGGCGTCGTGCGACTCTTCCCAAGACTGCAAAATAAATTTTAATAAACTTGCACCTGCATCAGTAGTTGACCTACCCTTCGTGAAGCCGAACTGCTGTGCGTGCAAAATATTGTGAGAATTAAAGTGAGAAACCAATTGCGTAAGCATTATTTTTTCGAATATTTTGCTAAACGCAGGTAGGATAGAAACTGGACGATAATCAGAAGGATTATCTCTATGACCTGATTTGAAAATTGGAACTACTTTACTACATTTCATTAAGTCTGGAAAAATGCCATAGTCTATACAGTTATTAAAAATGAGAGCTAGAGTTGGTGCAACGACCTCCAGAATAGATTCCAGTACCTTGACTGACACGCCCCATAAGTCCTCAGTGCTCTTTATTTTTAACATTTCAAAGGACTTCAGTACATCTAGAGGAGAAACATGATGAAATTTGAAATTAGTTAGTGATTCTAATTTTACGTTGTCATTCAGAAGGGATTCAGCTTTTGTGGTAGATGATGCTAAACTTTGAGTAGTGACTATAGGAATTTTAGAAAAGAAATTATTAAATTCATCAGCTACTTTTACTGCATCAGTTATTAAATTATCCTTTACTTTCAAAGAAATTGTGAACTCTCTATTATTTCTCTTCCCAGTCTCTGTGTTTATTATTTTCCAGACTGTCTTGGCTTTATTATCTGAGGACTTAATTTTATTATTCAAGTGCATTGCTTTTGCTTTTGTGCACACTGTTTTAAACAATTTGGAATAATCCCTAACATACTGATGGAAACATTCGTCAGTGGTGCAAGATCTCCTTTCATAAAGTTGGTATAAGTTATCTCTACTTTTCCGAATTCCGGTAGTTGCCCACTCATTAAATCTCATTTTATTATTTATCTTAATACGCTTTTTACTACAAGTCTTATTAAATTCGTTGCACACTGTATTCAGAAGCATTTTGAATTGATCATTCGGATCATTTGATTCTACCTGGGTGTTCGGCATGGCGACTAGTAGATTAGACTTTAGTAATTCTAGTCTACTTCTACTCAGCGGTCTTATTTCTATAACGCGATCTGGATGTTTTACTTCGCAAGGTAGCCTGACCATCTGAGCTTTATGATCCGAACGAACTCCATTCACTATGCTACTGTCTATATGAGAACTGTTTAACCAAATATTATCTATACAAGTGGCCGAGGTCGGAGTAACTCTGGTAGGTACTTCAAACAAGTAGTCAAAATTGAAAGATTTCAAAAGAGTAATGTACTTATCTTTTTCAGCTGATTGTGATAAAATATCGATATTAAAGTCGCCGCAGACCACTACTGACTTTTTACCACTTGTTGCTTTCCTGAGTACATCCTCCATAATTTCCATAAAAGATGTTAAATGATGTGGTTTATAAATGCAAATTATCAGATACTGATCCATCTCTGCACAAGCAATCTCGCAAACACGATCAACAGAACAGCCTGAGACGTCTCTACGTTCCTTAAAAGTCAAACCATTTTTCACTAAAATAATAGATCCACCACCCTCTGCTGTAGTTCTGTTGAACGCGCTGGCCAATACGTAATTATTTACATTGAATTTCATCATGTGATTCTTTAACCAAGTTTCTGTTAAGCAGACTACATCTACATTAAACTCTTCCGTAAATAATTCTAAATCTAGTATTTTGCCAGTGAAGCGATTAATATTTTGGTGTAATAAAGTTACACTATTGTGCTTCTCTGTTGTCCTAACAGTCAGTTTAAAGACAAATCCGCAGTTGGAGATGTCGTCCTATCCAAGGTGGAGAGGGAGCTTTGATTTCCGAAAACGGAATTAATAAAAGATGCTAAAGATTTAGCAAGTCTGTCAGTTGTAATACGGTAATCACTAATAGCATTATTAGTGTCAAAAAATATAACGTCACTATGACGGCACGTCAGCTTATATATAAGCTTATTAAGATTACACGCATGACTGTTAGCACTGCATGGAGAAGTCTTCTCTTAAATCAATCCCTGCCATTTTCAGTGACTGTCCTTGGGATTTATTAATAGTCATTGCGAAGCATAATAACTTAAGAGGGTATTGTGTTCTTTTGAACTCGAACGGGTAGTCTGATGGAATTATCGGTATTCTAGCAATATCCACTATTTTGCCTCGAGCGCTACCTGTGATTACTGTAGCTTCGATAACGTTTTTATGGAGAGTTTTTATTTGTAATCTAGTTCCATTAACCTTATTAACATAACAGGTGCTCCAGCTTTAACATTTAGTATGTGAGGTGGAAGGCTAGAAGAGTTTAAACTATTTAAGAACTCCACGGGATAGTGTACGGCGTCATCAATTTGTATGACGGAATCAAAAGATTTGTATTGAGCGCTCTCAGCTTCAAAAGTATTTAGTAGGAAATGATTAATAGCGGCAGCACTGTTTTTTTTTCGGGGTAAGGATTGCACGTTCGTACAACCATTCTATTGATTTCTTGTGAATATTTTGTAAATCAGGATATATTGCGGCAGTTAGTTCGGGTAATAGGGTAACTATTTGTACATAAATTTTGTGGAAGCGTGATTTTACCATCGAGTGATAGGTAATTTCCATTGCTTATTCTGAGTAGCAAACTATATACGAAGTTTCAAATATCTAACCGTACAAACTTTGAACCCCCGTTTCAACCCTTTATAGGGGGGGAATTAGGAAAACGCTTAAATACGTATGTGTTTTATTTAAATAGAGAGTCTATAAGTATATACAAAGTTTCCGATCTCTCACTTCAAAAAATATTTGCTCCTCATACAAAATGTGAAACTCCTTTTTCACCCCTTTTGAGAAAGAATTTCGAAAAACGCTGATATACGCTATTGATATATTTAAACAGAGAGCCTATATGCGCAATTTTAAGTTTCCAAGTACAAAAATTTACTTTTCCCATACAAAGTTTCATCCCTTTTTTACCCCCTTAGGGGATGAATTTCGAAAAATCCTTTCTTATCCCTAGCCTACGCTATAAATGTAACCGACTGTACAAAAATCAGTCCTCGAGCTTTAGTAGTTTTGGCTGTGCGTTGATGAGTCAGTCAGGACTTCTTATTTTATATATATAGAAAGATTACTTTATTTCATCTCAGGATTGTACCTTTGCAGTTAACGGAATTCAATAAAAACACCCTGTATAGAATTTCCAGTCGATGGATATTAGAAATTTAAAAAAAAATGCGAGGTTTACAGCTTACAGAGCCACAAGTTATATTGTCCGAGTGAAACGAAGGTTTCCGTCTTAGCCTGGGTAAAACGCTTTCAGCTGATCTCCTCTGTAGATAGGAAACCATGTGGAGGAATAATGTAACATATATGTCACATTTCTCAACTGATTCTCGTGAAATATGTGAGTTTAAAATATCAGTTCGTATGGTAGACACGTGCTGTACGTACCTACGTATAAAACTTACTTTATTATTAACGTAAGTTGTAATGACGTCCCAGAGGTAAGTACTGTTTACAAATCAGGATGCATCTTAGTCCTCGAAATGACAATCAATTATAATTTAGTTACTTGTCACCTGGGTTTAACTTACCGGGTGATAAAGACGTCCACATTTTTTCCTATCACCATCGGCCTGGAAATGGGAACAAATACACATTATATCGTTTTCAAAATTAAGCCCGTGTTATAGGTATAACTATTAAAAGATTTGTTTTATTTGCGTTATAATCATAATAATGATACACAATTAAGCACTGCATACATTTGTGATCTATTATTGTTTATTTGATGTATATGTTACCGACTTACCGTAAAAATGCAAATACCGTTAGATTATAATCTATCTAGCGAGATTGTAAACTGTCGAAGATTTTGAGTCAAAAATTCTATATGCTTGGCTCCAGCGAGTTGACGAAGCCCCGTAGCACGGGACCACTATTTCCTCTCTGGGGGGTACAAGTTTCAATTTGTAATATTATATGAACCATAACACACTGCTTACAATTTAACGTATTGTTTTTAAATAGATTACAATCTTTCGACGGTTAAAAATTTTGTTAGATAACACACAAATTATAATATAACGGTATTTACAATTATACGGTGACATGAAACTATAATATCTTCGCTTTCGTTTACGGTTACCCTAAACAAAAACTCATTTTCCAAAGGTTTGTAACTTCTAAAATTTCATTAATTTACCTGGGGATTTTTATACAGGGGTCATAACTTTGTTAAATTCTTACCAAAACGACAGTCAATGCAATAGCCAACACTGTAATACGAAACATGATTTCCGGTGATTTATCTAACACTGACTGACACTAGATTAAGCTTGCTCTTATATATAAGTAGTAAAATAAATTGCGATAATTTAGTGTTACGTACATAGGTAGTTGACGAGGATTGTGGCAGCAAGAAATAAAGGTCAGGGGGTAATTATTCAACAAATGCCTTTTTGTCAGAATTGGTGCGATTTACATGTAGCAAATCATTTATGCGCGGAAGTCGTTATATTTGCTCAACGAGCAAATCTGTGTAGATAATTATTTGCATTGAGTATAGAATAAATCACGTACTCATATTCGTCACGCTTGTTTATTGTGTGAATTTTATATATTCCGTGCATTATCACAATGACATGACTATCGTAGTGACTCATTTGGCGTTGATGTGTCACTATAAAATATTATAAAATGTTGTGACATGTTCCTTGGATACAACGCGACATGATGTCATGAAACTCAACATTATTACAGCGGTAAAAACTGTAATGGTATTACTTCAGTACAGTCGGTTGCTTCGCATCCGTCGCCTCACAGATTCTTAAGAACTGGTAACCGTGAAGTTATTTATGAAAATATTATGACCAGGTCATGCAAAACATAGACAGCCGATCGAAATAAGACAAGTTCTAAAACGATAAAACTTTTCCTTTCGGAATTTATATGTTATCGTCTTGGTTTATGCACTCTCAGGCTTTAGGACGTAGTCACTTATCGAAAACCCGAGCAACTCGTACGAACTCAATAAGATAAGAAATTACAATGGAAACCTTAGCTGAAAAGTCGACGCCTTGCTCGGTTGAATTAAATAGATATTCCATAAGATTGTAAGGAAAATATAAAAATATATCAAATTTTGCCTATGCCACAGAATTCATAACGAAGCTGAACTTTGTCGTTTTGAGCCTGCCCCCGTATGATAACAGGATGATGTCATAAAATCAAATTTCAGGTTTCGCAAATACGACGTCGTTCCGTCGAATGATAAAGGTTATTCGAGTTTAGATGCGCGTTACCTTAATACGGTTTCGGCTTCATTAGGGACATAGTGCCCTAACTTGGGAGCTAGTTTACTTAACGACTTTATGCTTGATAGGGATTACTTAATTTGTAATGTGATGTCTTTTTACACTATTTTGAATTATAATCATTAGAAGAAAATTACCCAGTTTTATTTTCAAAGGATTCTTTTTTTCATTATTATTTCAAAGGATTGTTATTGGACAACTAGATTATCAACTAGGTTATGTAGGGACAAAGGCGAGGGTATCTTGATCAAACTTCTGCGATACTGAAAAAGGCCAGGATACGAGGAGTAGTCCACGCAACCGACGAGCCTGTACGAGATGTATGGGTGTGGTTGAAGCGAAGTAGTTAGGTAAAGTGTATTTTACTTTACCTACGATTTCCACACATTGTAATTATTAAATGGAACTCGATGTTTCAGATGTGTCACAACATCCTCGGCCGCGAACTGATAAAGTAGATGCACAACAATGTCGGCCATTTCCTTAAAATTTAATTTGAATTTGTGTTTAAAGATTACTTAATAAAAACTGGCAACCGTACTTGTCTTCTCCAAGATCTCACGGTTCGTAAATAAATGCCATACGATTAAATTAAAATTTAGACCGTCAATTTGTTAAGAATATTTTTTCCTGAAATTGATGCATTTTGCCTAAGTTTATCATATCACATTCTTTTTAGGGTTCCGTAGTCAACTAGGAACCCTTATAGTTTCGCCATGTCTGTCCGTCCGTCTGTCCGTCCGTCTGTCCGTCCGTCCGCGGATAATCTCAGTGACCGTTAGCACTAGAAAGCTGAAATTTGGTACTTATATGTATATCAATTACGCCGACAAAGTGGTAAAATAAAAAGTGGAAAAAAATATTTTATTAGGGTACCTCCCCTATACGTAAAGTGGGGAGTGATTTTTTTTTTCATTTTAATCCTAACGTGTGATATATTGTTAGATAGGTATTTAAAAATAAATAGGGGTTTACTAAAATCATTTTTTGATAAAGTTAATATTTTCGGAAATAATCGCTCCAGAAGTAAAAAAAAATGTGTCCCCCCCCCTCTAACTTTTGAACCATAAGTTTTAAAAATATGAAAAAAATCTCAAAAGTAGAACTTTATAAAAACTTTGTAGGAAAATTATTTTGAACTTGATAGGTTGAATAGTTTTTGAAAAAATTACAAAAATAATTTCTGAACTAAGTTTGTAATTTAACCGTATAATCCAAACTCTTTCTTTAGTTATCACCGTCCTCTGTGGGCCCGTTTTTTAGGGTTTTGTGTTTCTGTACTTAATATGTCAACTTAATGTGACGGACGGAAAACTACGGAACCCTACACTGAGCGTGGCCCGACACGCTCTTGGCCGGTTTTTTTTTTAATTACAAAAAGCTTTCACGATTGTCAAATAAACCTAGCTTATTTTAGATGATTTATTTAAATCTCCTGAAAAGTGAACGATTTCAACATTTGAAAATATGCGGAATGAGAAACATGGAAAAAACAGCCATAATGCAGTGAGACCCCGTCAAATATCGAATATTAATGAAATCGGACCATTATGTTTAAGTTGAAAGTGACGGCTACTTTTTTCTGTAGTAGGATTTAATGTGTGAAGGCATATCAGAACTAAGAGAGAAGAATAAGTGTTAATTTGATAATTATCGGACTATTATTATAAGAGACTCAAAATGGCCATTGTTTTTCCTCTGCTTCTTTGAATAATGATATTGAAGGAATGTTCTTCAAAATCAAATGTTCATTGTTTATGACGTACTTTGGCCTCACAATATGGGCAATTAGCCAAATATTTGTTGCGTTCTCGTACAGTACATTTCATAGATACTTTATTCCGAGATTACTTAGGTTATGCAATGAGCCCGAGGCATTTCCAATGGGTTACAGCATAGGACTCTTCAAAAAAGGCGTTAAAAGGATTTTCACGGATCGGCAACGCGCGAGTGACGCCTCTGGTGTTGCAAGCGTCCATAGGCGATGGTGAGCATTTCCCATCAGATGGGCTGTCATTTTGTGACATAAGAACATACTAAGGTATAGAATAAAGTCTAGGCACATACACGTAACAGGAGATGTATCATAGCCAATACAACCATCTGGCTCGGTAGTGGTATTTACATTTTTCTTTGGTTACTCTGAGGTGTAACCTGCTTTGGTTCCACCGAAAACGTGAAGCTGTTTCGGGCACTTATAAAAAAGTCGCGGTTATAACAGAAAAAAAAAACATGTTGGCTATTTTAATTGGCTATATAGACGACTTCAGCCATCTTTATAAACGTACATTATACCTTTTTTTTAAACTTGACATTATAATGGAATTTATGTGTAACATTTCAGGCGCATGGAGCGAACCTTCTTTTTTAATTTATATGTAACTATAAAATACACTTCACCTTCAAATATAAAGACATAAGACAAATCAACTGTAATTTTTTCTTCCTAAATGTTATTAATATTTAAGTGAAGTGCATTGCAAAAGTACGTGCATAGTTTAGTATTTAGCAGTTCCCTACGCTTAAAACCGTAATAGATTTAGCATTATCTGAGTGGCTTTTACTACCTTGTAATCTGTTACCATTTATGAATTGACGTTTGTAGTGATGTGGCTAAGACGTATCGTTTCTCAAATGAAGCGATTACTAACGAATGGTTGATTGAATCGATTTTACAGCCGATTTTTAAAATGTTTTTATGATGCTTTTATATATTTTATATCACATGATTATGTATGGCCTTCTATATTCCATACAATAAGAAACATTTTAAGAAAAAATAATAAAGTTATTCTCTTAATCACGTCATCGCTATGCTGATGCCGTAGCTGGTCTGTCTGTCTGTCATTTATGTCAGTCAATAAATTTTGCACATATTTTCCAACTTTACGGAGTTTTATTAATATTTAGGTGTACAGCGTCACACATGTGTACACCGAGAAATATGTTGAACGGTCTTGGATTAGTCACCGCATTGTTGGAGGACTCTCTTCTTTCACTTAATGTAACCAAAACAAATTACATCTGTTTTAGTAAGTAAGACAGAAGCCACGAAACCAAGAGAAGATCTTAAGGTGGCAGTGCATACATATCCGTGCAACAGATGTATAGCTAGCAATTGTAACTGTGCACTATTGACACGTGTTGATCATCTTAAATATCTTGGTGTCCAGATTGATGCTCATCTCAACTGGACTCATCGCATTACTGTTGTGACTTCTAGAGTTCGGAAAATGATATATGCTTTCAAGAATCTAAGAGACGTAGCAAGTAATCCACTTTTAATGCAAACTTATAAAGCACTAGGCGAATGCATTATTAACTACTGTATCAGTTCATGGGGTGGTGCAGCCAAGACGCACATGATAGAACTTGAGAGAGCCCAGCGAGCGCTTCTAAAGGTCATACTGCGTCTACCATTCCGTTTTGCGACTACTGAACTGTACCGCATTTCATTGGTACCATCGGTTCGTAAACTGTATATCTTACAATGCATAAAGAGATACCATCGCAGAGTTGTTCCCACGTTACCAGTAACAAACAAACGCATTGATCGTTGTCCTCTCCCGAAATATAAAACTAAATTTGCCCGTCGCAACTTCAACTATTGTGCTCCTTTGATCTACAATAAAATAAAATTAGATTATACTTGCGTCAAAACATTATCTAACTATGCTTTTAAAAAGACTGTATGGGCATGGCTGAGTGATAAAAATTATGATGAGACTGAAAACTTGTACGACTGGGATATTTTTCGACTCGTAATTAATTAATTAAATATAAAAAAAAGTTCCTACCTTAGGGATACATCCAAATGCTCACACACACACACACACACATACACACACCTTTATACGCACACATATTATACATACACATTTACACTTGCTCACAAACACACATCACACAACAAACGTTTGAGTGAATAATAATACAGATCTATCATAACATATTCATTAAATTTTATGTAAGTAACAGTAATCTAACTTAACTGTAATCTTAATATTACTATATTTAGCTATTTTGTTTTTTTTTTTAAGATAATTTCATAGTAAGTCTGACAAGTTTGTGTTCATGCTTACGGGCAACCACTGGGGGCTGCAACAAAGTGAAAACTAACGCAGTCTCCAGGGCTCCAATTTTATTACATGTTTGTTTTTCGAACAATAAATAAAGATTTATTATTATTATTATTCACCTTATTTATTTTTTCGTCTTAAGTTAGATTTTTTACAATAAATTTATACAAGTACAATATAAAAATATACATACAAAATATAAAAGCATTATAAAAAACCTAACCCAGGGTGCCGCCGGCAGCGAGGCTAGCCTAAGCTACCGGTGGTTAGGGCGACAGAGAGAGGAACCTCCGGACTATCCGCGCCGTGTCCAGGAGTACCGCCTTCTGTATTTGACCCTTGACCCAGCCATCTAACGAGAGTCTCTTGAGATGTTGGTCGAGACTCTTCGCTATTAGACCGTTCACAGAGACGACTATCGGGACAATAATCGTTGAATCAACATCCCACATGGCGGTTACCTCATGTGCCAAGTCTAGGTACTTGCTGACTTTGTCCTTCTCAGCTTTCACGAGGTTCTCGTCATGGGGGATTATTATTATTATTATTATGTTATGTTATGTGTTTCGCACGCCAAGTGGAATAAAAACCCGTGGTGTTACTCGCGCTGAACGCAAGGCTGAAGCAAAAGTGTCGAAGGCACCAGGCTCTTCACCAGTATCGCTGACATGTCATGCCGAAGACAAGACGTTCGTGGCAGACAGCAGCCGTATGTCAAATAAGGCGCCGTCGTTGAGGGACGACGGTGTGCCGCACCCGCTGTCACCGCATAGTAAGGTACCGTCTGCATCCACATCCATGTCAGCACGAAAGAAGGGGCTGGAAGCCTGGAACTAGAGGCCAAATAGCGAAAGGCGTCGATTGAACTTCAGTGCGATAGAGAGTGACAACTGGTACAAACAAGTAAACTAACATCTCCATAAAAAAATTCGTACTTCGAGCTGAAGGGCCCCTGGTATCAGTGGCTCTTATGTTGTATATGTTTTTACAGTACATATGGTGCTACTTTACCGCACGAGTGCGGTAATCAGCAGATTACGTGTATATGACGAAACTTTAAAGAGCCATATGTACTGTAAAACGTTGTACGATACACGTGCGAATAGGTAATTCATTCATTTCCTGTTATCTGCACTTGTATCGTAATGTAAGTACTATTACAGCTGTCACAGATTTTTCTCTGTCATTTATGTCAATCAATAAAGTTGCGCATATTATCCAACTTTACGGAGTTTTACTAATATTTAGGTTTACAGCTTCAACAGACATTTGTTTTGGTCATAAATTTATCGTTATAAATATATACGTACCTAATCGATCTCTACCAATTTACGGTAATATCTTCTGAATCAAAACAACAGACTTGGTCACAACACTAGTTTTATAAACAAAACGACATAACACGTTTTAACCGTTTGGGTGGTGAATTATTATCGTAAACTACTCAACAACAATGATGATTATGTTTAAGAAAAGCAAAATACTGTTTTTATTTACTTGAAAAGCCCTAATACTATTACGTGATTTTATTTATAATTCCGATAATTCTTGCATGTTTACGTTCTATGGGTGTTGTGATGTGTCAAATGGTTGAAGTAACAGATTACAAGGTATACAAGCACGATGATTTTAATTGAATAATTAATATAAATTCGCTATTACCTCTGTTCCCTCCAAGGTGCAAGGCAAGCGTATCATTAAGACAACTCCTAGCTATAAAAACACGATGTCAATATGGTTTCCGCCACGGCCGCTCAACTTCTCAACAAGTTATATTCAATGATATATCACTTTTATTAATTCATAGTATTTTGACATCTTTTGGCTCTTTGAGCAAAGCCTTTGCCTTTAAAAAGCAATTGTACGCGGCTCGGTCCCCACCGCCACCCAAAAATTTCGCCTTGTTTGTTTTCATCCAAAGTAGTTTAACTAGCTCTACAATATTTTTGGTTTCCTCGCATGATTATAAAACGTTGTACAATACACGTTCGAAAACGTAATATCCCCCGGAGTTACAACTTATTCCGAACTTGTATCGTAAATAACTATTCTACTAAATAACTATTCTACATTTTGCATTCTGATACCTACTTTTTACACTTGCAACCTATCTTTAATTTTCAGAACCCCTACGAACATACTTGAAAAAGTAGATTAAACCAAACCATTCAGGTTATTTCGACCACACGTCATGCGAAAACTTTTCGGTCGTTGTACCCCGCTCGCCTCAAACGGCGGAACTTTGGCTTAGGCAGAAACACCCATTTTACGTCATTTGTGACTAAAGCTACTTTTGTAGTTTCTTGAGATGAGTAACTTTGGAGTTGGTACAGTTCAGTCAGATAGTTAAAAAATATTACATTCTCAACAACATCAGCCTCTGACAGTGCGTGAAAGACATACACAACGTTTTTAAAAATGGAGTATAATAAATTAATAAAGAAGTTATAGTGCAAAAACAATCAGACATTCTTCGATTAATTATTATTATTTTAAGATGATATAGGATATCTGTTTATTTAATATTTCTTTTTCGGTTCAGGGTAGCACTTCTGTTATAGGTACAAAGATACGTACTTAGGATAAATTGCTGATGAAGGTAATAATTATTCATTTCCAATTTGAATACAACGTGGAAGGCTACTCCATACTGATTCTCAAAGGTGAAAACATATTCTATTTAGCTCGTATAGGTACAACATATACCTTCTGGCCTACTAAGTCTTTGCTTAATAACAGCCTTTCTAATACCAGTTTACGTTATTGTTCAAGCCGTAAGGTTAAGATTAGCATATAAACACCATCATTCCTAGATTTACGCGGGGAAACTTGTTGCCTTTTGTCTCCAGTGTTGTGGTTAATGTTTGCATTGTTTCCCTACACCGCACAGTATATCAAGCTTAACGAATGTTATCTCACTGGATTTTAGAGTCAGTTTTAAGAACTTAAAAAAAGCTGTAGTTAGTATTATAAAAAAAATAGTTCGTTGTATACAAATCATCTATTCTCGGCCTCATAATATATTTTGCGATTTTCTTACTCGAAATGTATTCTGGGGAAAACATCTAGATGCGAAAAAGCTACTACAGCGTTGGTTATTGGTCACAATCTTATTTCGTTTACTTATTGTGATCCCGAAGAAAAAAAATATGTCAAAAATTAAATTTCCAAAACTGAAACTAATTATATTCATTTGAAAAAATATTTCTTATGAACGATAAGTTTACCGTTTAAGGTCTTAATCACATTTCCAAGGGTTCAATGTAAGAACAGCTAATTATTCAGAACGAACACGCAAATTTTATTGGAAATAGGTTGGTATGTGACAAAGACGAAAACCTAATTGAGAACTTAGCGGAACTGATACATAGCCTTGCCGCCATTGTAAATAGCAGTAGATATGTTTCACGCCGCTACTCTCTAACAATGCACTTTTCTTCGTTTTCCTTCCGATAGAAACATTTGATTTCTGTAATATCTTGCCCGTAACTACTTTCTGTCCAATATTATAAATACGAGTAGGTGCATAATTGTAGTTGGCTCGTGACGAAGGTAAGAGGCCAGATGGCATGACCCTAGTGCCCTGGAAGTTGGGACGGCCGCTAGTCTGAGACGCCACAATATGTGTGGATACCCTGGTACCCTCCCATCTTTCAGGAATCTCGGTAAGGGCTGAGACTGCTGCCAAATATGCAGCCATTGATAGCGGCATGTTTGAGCCGTTTGGGGTGGAAACCCTAGGTCCGTGGCAGCCTGGTGCTCGTAACACTTAAGGAGCTGACGAAGCGTCTTGTGGAGGGTGACCGAAACTTTTCAAAATTTAACCCCTAAGGGAGTGAAATGGGGGTCCGAAGTTTGTATGGGCAACAAAAGATTAGTTGAACTATTTTATTCGAAACTTCACAGTAGTATTTGTAACGATAAATAAGTAAACACGTGTTTCAGGTTTTTTGTGAAATCAACCCCTAAAAGGGGTAATGTGGTAACAAATTCTGAAAATCGACATGGGTATTGTTTTTACGGTTTATCGGGTCGCTGATAACAAAAACAACAACGATTTTAAAATCCCACGTGGAGAACGTGAAATACCATCCCCTCTGTTGGAGTGCGAGGGGGATAAAATGTCTAAATATTAATATGGGTGTCGTTTTTATGTTTTTTTTTGGGACTTCCATAAAGAAAATGGCATCGATTTTGTTATTTAATTTTGTGGACATGAAAACTTTTGAAAGTTTCTGCCAAATTGCAAGAAATAACTGACTGACTGAGTGAGTGACATATCAACGCACAGCCCAAACTGCTGGTTCTAGAGATTCCAAATTTAGTATGTAGATTCCATATAAAGTCTATGTAGAGGTGCATTAAGAAAAGGTTTTTCATAATTCAACCCCTAAGGGGGTGGTATGGGGGTCCGACGTTTGTATGGGGAATCAAGATTAGTTGGACTATTTTATTCGAAACTTCACAGGAGTATTTCTAACAAAAATAAATGAGAAAATATGTATTTCAGGTTTTTTGAGAAATCAACCCCTAAAAGGGGGAAATGTGGTGACAAATTCTGAGAATCGATATGGGCATTGTTTCTATGTTTTATCGGGTCGCTGATTACTAAAACAAGAATGATTTTAAAATCCCACGTCGAGGACGTGAAATACCATCCCCTTTGTTGGGGTCCGAGGGTGTTGGAATGTATAAATATGAATATGGGTGTCGTTTTTATGGTTTCTTGGGTCGTTAAAAATGGCATTGATTTTGAAATTTTATATTGCGGACACGAAAACTTTTAAAAGTTTGTGCAAATTGCAAGAAGAAACCGACTGACCGAGTGAGTGCCATATCAACGCACAGCCCAAACTGCCGGTTCGAGAGATAACAAATTTGGCGTGTAGGTTCCTTATAAGGTCTTAAGGTGCATGAAGTGCCGTGAGTTCCCTATGAAGATACGACCTTTTTTCATTTAATGTATTGTAAGTGGTTTCAGTAATCAGTGCCGTCCGATACGATTTCGACAAAACTCGATATTAGAGCGTCCGAGAGGACTCTAGGAATCCGAGGTAAACTTTGAATAAAGTAACAGCCATATTAATTTTCTTTATTTCCGTCCCGATTTCGTTCAAAATATATATCTGAGCGTCCGAGAGGTACCCTAATATGAATCCGAGGAAAAATTTGGAAAAAGTGGCGGCCATATTGATTTTCTTCATTTCCGTCCTGATTTCGTTCAAAATCGATAAGTATCTGAGTGTACGAGACGTCTCTTAATACGAATCTGAGGTAAAATTTGTGAAAGTGGCGTCCATATTGATTTTCATTTTTTCGGTCCCGATTTCGTTCAAATCTATATCTTAGCGTCCGAGAGGTCTCTTAATACGAATCCGAGGTAAAATTTGGAAAAAGTCGCAGCCATATTGAATTTCTTTATTTCTATCCCAATTTCGTTCAAAATCGATATCTGAACGTTCCCTAATACGAATCCGAGGTAAAATTTGGAAAGAAGTGGCGGCCATATTGATTTTCTTCATTTCCGTCCCGATTTCGTTCAAATCGATATCTGAGCGTCCGAGAGGTCTCTTTATACGAATCCGAGGTAAAATTTGGCACTCCTTACATGCCAGGGATTGTAAAAAAAAGTTAAATGTTACTATATAAGCGAGTGGGGTATTCTATGGATTGGCTATAAAAATGACATAGAGGTTTCTATATTTTTTTCCATTTAAATCAACCTTTAGATTAGTATTACATACTAGCAGCCCGGCCTATACAAATAATTAACAAATAGTTATTCTATCATCAATAGTTTTCGCAGCGCACGCGATGTAAGGATTTTAGGTATTTTGTTTTTACACCTTGGGTTACTTTATTGAAGTTTTAGTAAGAATCCTTAATTTTTTGAAAATATAATATGGCCCATGTCAATGTCACCCAAGAATAGTGTAGCTTCCCAACAGTGAAATAATTTTTCAAATCAGTTCTGTAGTTTCGGAGCCTATTCAATGCAAACAATTAATCAAATCTTTCCTTTTTATAATATTAGTATAGAATACCTGTCTAAGTCGTAAAAATGTAATTTCCAAACTATGAAGTTTAATAATATATATAACCCTTCTTTGTGCGTGATCCGACAAGCACTTGGCCGATTTTAATTTAATATTATGGACATGAAAATTCTTGATAGTTTGTGCCAAATTGCATTTCAATCGGTCTACTAGTTTTAAAGCAAATTGGTTGTAACAGACGGACTGACAGACAGCCACACGTGAATTGGGAATAAGGTCTCTTTTTGCTTTTGAGGTACGGAACGAGCCCCGCGTATCCTAACAGATTTTTGGGTATGATGTGATAGCTTTAGAGGGGTTAGTTAGGCATAACTATGATTCATTAACAGATGAACAAAAGTCAAATAGTAAGGAGTGCGAATGGAAGTGAGGCCAAATTTTCTTTTTGGATGCTCCAATGGGAACTGGCAAAACTTACCTATTAAATTTAATTTTGGAAAAATAAGGGTTACACGTGATATTTATTGAATTAGCCATATTTCTGTATTTCAAAGGACCAGAGTTAATGACCGCTGCTAGGTCGTTATCAGACCTTCTATTAGTGTTACTGTAGTACACAGATACTTTTACTAAGGGCTATTTAAGACATGTTTTTATTTCATCGGCCCTTTCTTCTTCGGCCTCTCGGAAATGTGTGAATAGTTTTCGATCCTTATTTTTGCCAAAATCAAATGAAATTCAACAGTTTGCCGGTTCTCAGTAATTCATCTGTTAATGAATCACAATCACCACACTTCGTTTACCGAAACCCCCAGAATGTAACAACTACTTTTTTGGAAACCGCATCTAAATCGATTCAGCCAAACGTGAGATAATCGTGGACAAACTTACAAACATACCTACATACGTACAAACATACATACGGGTCAAACAGAGAACCTCTTTTTTGTAGACGGTTAAAAATTACGCTTAGTACGCGGGCGAAGCCGCGGGCAATCTTCTTCTATCTTCTATCTACCTAAATATATAAAAGAAGAAACTGACTGACTGACTGCCTGACTGACATATCATCGCACAGCCCAAACGGCTGGTCGTAGAGATTCCAAATTTGGCACGTAGGTTCCTTATAAGGTCTAGGGGTGCACTAAGAAAGGATTTTTCAAAATTCAATCACTAACGGGGTGAAATGGGGGTCCGAATTTTGTATGGGGAAACAAGATTAGTTGGACTATTTTATTCGAAACTTAACAGGATAATTCTAACAATAAATGAGTAAATACGTTTCAGGTTTTTCGAAAAATCAACTCCTAAAAGGGGAAAGGTGGTGACGAATTCTGAAAATCGACATGGGTATTGTTTTTATGATATACCGGGTCGCTGATAACGAAAACAACAATGATTTTAAAATCCCACGTGGAGGACGTGAAATACCATCACCCCTGTTGGGGTGCGAGGGGGATGAAATGTCTAAATATCAATATCGGTGTCGTTTTTATGGTTTTTTGGGGACTTTCATTAAGAAAATGGCATCGATTTTGTTATTTAATATTGTGGACATGAAAACTTTTGAAAGTTTGTGCCAAATTGCAATTGACTGACTGAGTGAGTGACATATCAACGCACAGCCCAAACTGCTGGTTCTAGAGATTCCAAATTTAGTATGTAGATTCCATATAAAGTCTATGTAGAGGTGCATTAAAAAAAGATTTTTGTAATTCAACCCCTAAGGGGGTGAAATGGGGGTCCGACGTTTGTATGGGGAATCAAGATTAGTTGGACTTTTTTATTCGAAACTTCACAGGAGTATTTGTAACGAAAATAAATGAGAAAATATGTGTTTCAGGTTTTTTGAGAAATCAACCTCTAAAAGGGGGAAATGTGGTGACAAATTCTGAAAATCGATATGGGCATTGTTTTATGTTTTATCGGGTCGCTGATTACGAAAACAACAATTATTTTAAAATCCCACGTGGAAGACGTGAAATACCATCCCCTCTGTTGGGGTCCGAGGGGGTTGGAATGTATAAATATGAATATGGGTGGGTTTTTATGGTTTCTTGGGTCGTTAATTTCGAAAATGGCATTGATTTTGAAATTTTATATTGCGGACATGAAAACTTTTAAAAGTTTGTGCCAAATTGCAAGAAGAAACCGACTGAGTGAGTGACATATCAACGCACAGCCCATACTGCTGGTTCGAGAGATACCAAATTTGGCATGTAAGTTCCTTATAAGGTCTAAAGGTGCATGAAGTGCCGTGAGTTCCCTATGAAGATACGACCTTTTCTGATTCCATGTATTTATTATAAGTGGTTTTATTAATCAGTGCCGTCCGGTACGATTTCGACATAAATCGATATTTTAGCGTCCGAGAGGACTCTTTACAGAAATCCGAGGCACCTAAACTTTGAATAAAGTAACAGCCATATTGATTTTCTTCATTTCCGTCCCGATTTCGTTCAAAATCGATATTTGATAATAGTTTCCATCCTTATTTTTGCCAAAATCAAATGAAATTCAACAGTTTGCCGGTTTTCAGAATGTATGCTCACTTTTCATCTGTTCATCTGTTAATGAATCACAATCACCAAACTTCGTATATCGAAGCCCCCAGAATGTAACTACTACTTTTCTGGAAACTGCATCTAAATCAGTGCAGCCAAACGCGAGATAATAGTGGACAAACATACGAACGCCTTTTTGTAGACGGTTAAAAATTACGCTTAGTACGCGGGCGAAGCCGCCGGCAAATGCCAGTTAAATATAATAGTTTAAATGAATTCGCATTTTCATATGCGGTAACATAATAATTATGGAAATTACTTAAATGATCACTTTGTTTTTTCTTTAATTTACCTAAGAAATCATTATTATCTATCACTAATTTTATTTTGTGTAATGCTGACATTTTTAAACAGACCTGGTGTCCCTCTCTGGCTTCTCTAATTTCTCGAATCTTTGTTATTCGCGACTTGAAACGTAAGCGTATTACGGCTCAATGATGTCACCTCAGTTTTTTTACAAAGAGTATTATTTACGCACATATTCATTTTACAATGCGATTTATTTCTACTTTACTTCTGGCTTCACATGCCAATAATTCAAATGAACATCTATTTTATTTACACGGTATATTCATTAGACATTCTTAACTAGGAATACATTAACACGCTTAGTTAATAGTTGACAGCATTGTCCTCGATAGCCCCGAGCCTTACAGTAATGAAAAACTTAAGCTCTAAAATTAACCCTTTGTTCGCTTAATCACCTCTATTAACATAACAGAGAGTGGCCGTACGGCGCTTAACTTTATTGTGCAAAATCTGCAGTCCACTGTTTTGTGTTGGGTTAGCGAGAACTCTTCAGTTTTTATTCCATGCTTCGGAATGATGCTGATGAATTCTTAAATACTGCAACTGTAATTATTTTCCTTTCTTATTCCTTAATAATCCCCCTCAGAGTTTGTTTGCATATGAAAAGAAAATGGGTACTCACTAAATGAAAATATTTGCCTGCCTAATATTCGCAGAAGCGTCTCGTAGGATGCTGCCTTTTTTATATCAGTACTTTAGTATCTTAGGAATCGGAGAAAACAATCAACCTGGCGGTAAACTTCGTAATTCAGAATAAAACTCTTTTCTTGTGCCACAAAAATGGAGTACTTACCCATGGGCATCAAGATACGAGACTCAATTTTTATTTTTTTATTTTTTAATCAATCAATCAATCAATATATATATTTACTTCTATGAATGCGATACAATATCAGGTAGTAAAATATTTTTAGAACAGTACATTCTGCCGATGTCGGCGTAGAAATTGGTACACAATATTAATTTACAGCAACAACTTATATAATAAAAATAAAAAAAACTTAAACTTTACAATAAAATTAAACTTTACAATAGAAAATTGATACATGGGTATAACGGAAAAGTGTCGTTAAACCCTATCGGGTTTGTATCTATCCTAAGGATACCGAAATCGTGGACAATATAGTTAATAAGCTTACTTACGAGCTAATTGTATGACACATTGGCAAAAAAAAGAGAAATTATCATAACTTATTCTCAGAAATTAACGGCAATTTCTATCATCGCTCAGTGTATGCGTGCTCTGACTCAGTATACAATTCTAGTCATGCAGTCATTTAATTTATGTTAGGTCTAGTAGAATTGAAATTAGCGGAACTACTTATTGCCATATCAGGGCAACAAAATATACAACGCAGCGATTCCAGGTAGCGATTATGGAACGAATTAATCGAAATCAAAGCCAAAACTAAGGCAGGTAGTTTTAAGGGTCCCGTAGTAAACAAGGAACCCTTATTACAGTTTCGCCATGTTCGTTTGTCGTGATGTTTTTAAAAGCCACCAGTGACCATTTCATGTGTTGGACAAGTATGTCCACCATCATGTTTCAATTAAAGGAATTAATATTATCAAAATATTTTACTATTATATCTGTCGCTTTAGGTAAATCTTAAATCTATTCTAAAATACCTACTCGCAAACCATAGCAAAAGTTATTAACTATAACTCCTTTTCCTACTTACATCACAGTCACTATCTGACAGACTCTTCGGGGAATGGAGCCATGAGGTAATAAACTCCAATTATTTCTGCCGAAATGATACCAACCCCGAAGCGTGGGAGTAATATTTTTAATTGGAGTAAATTTATGGATTTATTTAATTATTATTCATAGAGTAATATAATATAAACGTGACCATTCGTTGGTGGGACTAACATTATTTATTTTACGCCACACCTTGCCAAAAAGCGCACTATTCCGCACGCTGCGCGTCCGGAAAAACCCACTTTTTGGCCAAGTGGTGACGTAAAATTGTGTACAAAACACGGGTCGTAAAAGAGAAAGCCCTCTCTCGCATATTTATGACCCTCGCCTGCGATATCAACCTTTCTTTGTTTTACAACCCTTGTATCGTAATGTACTATTGTATCAAGTAAATTTTTAACGCAAATATTTTTCTGTAGAAACGAGTAAATGTTCTAACCATATTGACTATTGACACAGAATAAGTAATAGTACAAGTACAGAAGTTTTTCTGTTAACAAATCCCCCGTTTAGGTATGCCAAACGTGCCTAAACGTGGCCATCTCTTTCTATCGCACGCAACGCGCTCTTTCGAGGCCCCGCCCTCAGCGTTAGGGTTACCACCAGCAAGAACCAATTTTAATATATGTATTTTATTATTAGTATTGTTGTTTACAATACAATTACGAATAGAACTTTTAAGGTTCCCAAGCCAAAATGGTGAAAACGAAACCCGTCCGTCCGTCTTTTCGTCTGTATGTGACAGCCAATGTACTCGGAGACTATAAGTACTACAAATACAATTAAAACATTTAGCAAGAAGTTGTGTTCTACTCGTATGAACCGCTACATAAAAGTGATGCGAAATGACGAAAAAATATTAAAGTAGGGGGAGGGGGGCACTCCATACTACATGTATGGAGTGCCCCCCTCCAGAACCAGGGGATACCATTCTTTTTATAATTTTTAAAGGCTCATCATCACTTTATAAAATAAATAGAGGGTTGTTTTCATTTTCGTTTTCTTTTATACCAACCGTTGGTGAATACCAAACTCAATGACTGACAGTTTTTTGAGTGATAACTGTCAGTTTTTTCATCACTGATGGGAGCATATAAAACGAGATGTCCAAGTTTTTATTATTATTGGTGCAACCTGCTGCAATACAATAATGCTGTGGCTTTGACATTATTATTTAACACGAAACGGATTATTTTATGATCGTACAGCGGTACAGCAGCGCGTGCGCGTGCGATCCGTAACGCTGCGCCGCAACCATTGAATAGTCACACGACGTGTGAGCCGGCGGCCGCATGTACTTTGCGCGGCGCGATGACGTCACGGTAGTAAACCACCCCTGCTATTATTGAAACATTTAAAAAATATTGAGCCTCGTTCGTTAACGGCATAGGGCGTCACTATTGGTGAGATTTCGTACGATTAGAGGCAACGTCGTATTATGCCAGTATAATTTAGAAAATAAAAAACAATTCATCAACCTTTTACAAAATACCTAAGTACAAGTATCGCTATGCAACGATGTTGTCCATTTTTAAGGAAAATTTGAAGTCCGGAAAAAGTTTATTCTGGTTGATGAGATGCTTTGCAATGCCGGCGATGGAAATCATATTAATGAGATGTAGGTTTATAATATAATTTTATTTTTAGTTAAACTCTTTTTGAAATATCGTTACAAAGACAGACTCAGGCGTTTGATATTAGGTATTCGGGCACTTTTTCTTAGTCAATTTAATTACAGATGGAACAGGAGTCATGGAGTCGAAAACATCATTAAAATAAATATTTATGGACAATGTACTTAACATAAATTGACCTAGTTCTAAACTGAGCAGAGCATGTACTATGAGTACTAGGCGACTAATATATTAGTTATGTAGATAAATAAATACTTAAATATATAGAAAACATCCCAGGATCAGTAACAAATATTCGTGCTCATCACAGAGATGAACACCCTGACCGGGATTCGAACCAGTGACTGTGGTACCTAAGTACTAAATCAGCGAAAAGAAAGTAGTTTCAAAGTTGAAGTATAACGTATTATCACTATTGGATTAGTAAAATTCATTCGTAATTTTTCGTGCTTCTCACAATTTTACTTCAGTCGAAAGAACATATCTATTTCTTTTGTTTCAGGATAACGTTACTTTACCTTACACACTGTTTAAAACAAAAACATCAGCCAATATACTCTCCAATTTCTAATACTGTTTGACATGATGCCCACGGCTGCTTTCTATCATCACACTGCTCGCTGTCGGCAGGGCATTCATCCTCACACCTTAGAACCTAAATGGTCGCATACGGTACGGTTTCAGAGGAACTTCCTCCCTCGGACGCTCCGGTTGTGGAATGAGCTCCCTGCCGAGGTTTTCCGGAGGAACTACAGTATGGGATACTTCAAGAAAGAATTGTATAAATTTTGAAAGGGTCGGCAACGCGCATGTGTCACCCCTGGAGTTGCAGGCGTCCATAGGCTGCGCTGACCGCTTACCATCAGGCGAGCCGTACGCTTGTTTGCCTCTGACGTGGTATTAAAAAAAAACAATCTATAAAATCTATAATTCGTTTTATACCCAGTGCGACAATAACAAACAAGAATATAAGGTCTGTCTGATGGCATATAATATAACCTATATACGTTTGTAACCAACTCAGGGGTGTCATCAGCGCCAGTATGTTTCATGTTAAATATAAGCCATATATGGTAAAAGTCAACCTTACAAAATTGTTATATATAAAATATGTCATTATTACTCACTATAGAGCAGGCAGGGGCCTTTCAGCTCGAAGTACGATTTTTTCTATAGAAATGTTAGTTTAACTTGTTTGTAACAGATGTCACTGGGTGCTATCTCTATCGCACTTGCATATTGAAGTGACAGAGAGTCAGAGATGCAGCGTTCGTGCGGTTCGTTCTTACTAAATACACAACGGCGCTACGATCTATGTTGGATGATATATATTGTACTTTGTGAGAGCAGGTGATCCCGCTTGACAGTGTCGAATACGTAATCATCATCCTAGCGTTATTCCCAGTACAGTTGCATCCTGAAGGATGCCTGGGGTCCGCTACCTAATCCCAAGAATTGGCGTAGGCACTAGTTTTTACGGAAGCGACTGCCATCTGACCTTCCAACCCGAGTGGGAAATTAGACCTTATTGGGATTAGGCTTGTCAAGTGAGTAGGCAACTTGACTGTTAGAAGTTTTCAAGCCGCCCGAAGGCCTCTAACTTGGCTTAACGACTGCCATCATAGACAGCAACCGGGATCAACGGCTTAACGTGCCTTCCAAAGTACGGGAGCGCTCAGTTAGTAACCACTCAAAGCGGTCACCCATCCAAGGACTGACCTCGCCCGACATTGCTTAACCTCACATACCGCACGCGGTACGCGGGCGCCGCTGGGCCACGAGCGCTCGTGTCGAATACGTAATGACGTAACGTAAATATAAGAATAATACTTATTGACATCGATCGACAAAGTAAGACTTTTATTAGGTCTTGAGAACGTCAATAATGTATTAATTATTTATCTTTTGGTTGTTTGTTTAATAAATTGTTAGATAATTTATACACCACTGTGTTTCAACAGGGGAAAAATGACAACAAAATAAAATGGAAGGACATAACAAGAATTAATTTAATATCACGCTGTTCCGTTTCGTTTCTTTCATATCATAATGTTTTCCTTTATTCTTTGTAAAGATTACAATACATTTCGATTGGTTATAAACGACTACCAATTTTAACGCTGCATGAAAATTAATTTCGCCTGAAGCAAGATGTAGGTCATGTCATAATATTATTTTCCTCGTACCTACTTACTTTGTTGAATCATCATCTTTAGGGTTTCCTACTATTATTTTTGTACCACAACGGTGGCAAACAAATACTCATACAAAGGTTTTTACCCTTTCTTCCTATCAGAAGCTAAGCGTTTGTAGCGTTAGAAAACAATATTATATAAACATCAAACAAAACACACCTTGTAGCTCAGCTAAAGAAAATGAACATTACCTACTTAAAATACATTTTTAAATCCGCATTTCTATAGTGGTTATTTTTATGTCTAACTTGGCAAGTGAACATTGCTCCTTCAGTCGAGCAAACACAACAGAAAGTCACTAGCTTTAAGTTTTCTATTTTATTCAAGTCCATCGTGCGGTTTCCACCTCCTTTGTCACGAAATTACTTTTCTGGCTTGTGACGTATTCTTGGAATAAAACCCTAGTATTAACTATATTACGGTAAAATATACACTTTTATAATGAATGGACATACAATTACATTAAAAAACATCGCAAAACGAATTCCGGTGAGTGCGAGCACCAAAGTCTTTCGAGTATGTATCATATCAGTATAGGGCCGGACACGTTCTTTTGGTTTCTATGGACTCGCAAGCGTCCTTAGACAAACATTTTGGCTTTCCATCAGGCAGGTCGTATCATCGTTATCATCCATTGAGCTCTTATAATACCTAGAGTCACAGTCCCGAACTAAATCTGTCACAATAATAGCTCATTACAATGTTGCATTAGGTTAGAAGCGAAGTCACTCAATTCATAACCACGATCGTAAAACTAAAAAGTAAAGCATGCGAAAACTTACTTTATTACAACCAAGATAAGACTCAAATAAACCAACGAGAAAAATCATCTTCATTAGCGACATTTGCAACAACTTTATGTCCTTCATACCCAATGTCAGCTGTCACAATGGGAACACAGTTCGAAATGGAGTCGCATTCATATTTTTATGAACAATGGTTTTATGTAAGGATTCATTATAGTTAGTCATCGAACTATGTGACGTGGTCGAAATATGTTGATATCAATTCATAATTTGCAAGACCTTATCACCAACAAACGTCCTCATCCTCATCCTAGTGTTATCCCAGTACAGTTGCATGCTGAAGAAACATAATTTCACATACATTTTTCATTTAACTTTTCGGAATTACTATAATTAGTAAGGGGGTAGCTACTCCAAAGATATTTTACTTCCGGAGATTGTCAAATTACGCTATGATAACATAACGAGTACTGAGCCTTTTAAATACAAATTTTAATTCAATAACGGTTGGTTCTGCATTTAAGCACTAAACATTATGCAAGCAACCGGCCATGACAAGTTGTCCTGTCAAATACTATGATATTCACAAACTGTCTAGACTCGCCTCACCATACGTTATTATTATATCTGGACCTTGAGATTCGTAACAACTGTGCATAATCGGAGGTCTGGCTTATACTGGTTTTCTGAGATGAAGTTTTCGTACGTCAGTAGGCATTGTGAATATCAACCACGCTCGGAAGTGTTCGTCTCCGCTCGACGATCCCCGCGTAAACTGTGCACATGTACTTACCGGCTTTTATAGAGCCATTTTTACGACGTGATTGTGATTCTATACATTATAGTATTTCTATGTTATCATCAGCCTATATACTCGTACGTCTTAATGCTTGTTTGCAATATCCTCGTGGCAAACAAAACCTATATAGTATTGTTAGGTATTTATAATTTTATTATGACAGGTATTTTTTTATTGTTTTACCTTATCAGCAAACCCAACAGTATTCCCCATTTTTTTACCAATAAAACGTCATACCTACTGTTGGAAGTTAATCTGGAGTCTACCTTCCATATAAGGGATGTCTGGCTTTAAATATGTATTACATTTGCTTTAAACGATTGCACAATAATTTTAAATTACGAACAGAGCTAATCTTTGGCAATATTACTCCTAAAAAATAAGGTTTTCCGCACGTGAAAAGTTTAATCAAGGAAAATTATTACTATAAAATCTCACCAATTCGCGAATTTCTGGTGCTACACACAGAAGATGAAGTTAATAAACTCCTTGAAATTAGATTAAGCGCCTGGAATCGTTCAGTCAGGGCGTTAATTACGCACCGACAAGATCTACAAATTGGCACACATTTTCGAGAAATTTATTCCGTCTTACCTAACGTTTGTATCCGCCTTGAATTAGGGTTATTGTGCCGGGGAATGCGTGGAGGGCTGAGAAAAAACATTTCATTCCGGCTTTGCAACATGATCCAGACTTTAGCCTTTTAAACGCTCTGTTAAATACAAAAATTGCCACTCACACGCCATGACATTGAAATTTCAAACACGTAGTTGAACCCTATATAATGCATGTATGTTGATATCTCATTACATAACGTGAGCAATATATGAATTGATGGTGCGGATATATGCGTCGTTGGCGTCCAAAACGTAAAAATAATATCGGCAGACCCGTTAGCTAACGCGTCGAACGTATGTAAGGTTGATCTAAATGTAATGTTTAGTATTCAACTCAAACTTATTTACGTTTAAAATCATCATCCTTTTGATGGTCTATCAAATCATAAGTAAAGTATAAGATATATTAACGCTATAAATAAATGCATAAAAATTCGTCAGGTCTGTCTATTCAATTTTTACGTAAATGCCCTTCATTTCTAATAACTAAGTATAAACAATTACATGATGATTTATAAAACAAGATACCTACTACTCGTAAAATGCAACATATGGCCGACGGAGAAGAAGGTTCAATCTTATCAAAAACTTAAGCTTGTACCTAAGTACAGGTAAATTACTTTAAGTTTGATACTGACATATGCTCTTATTCCATTGGATATTCTACTTTAACACTAATGTGGATAGAGTTTCTTTTACATAGACAATTAGACACTGTCTTAAAATCGTATGTTTGTAATAGAAACTCTATTACATAGGCGTTAAAGTATTCTATTCAATGGGATAAGAGCATATGTCAGTGTCAAACTCAAAGTAATCGTATACTGTAACTAGTATCAAAACAACAAATAGTGTGTTTTGGCGTGTCCAGTGTCCACATTACCACGTGAAACTGCCTCGCTAATATTACTCGTATTCACGGTTCTTGCAAAAAAGAATGGTAATGCAATTTGGTATCTACATCTCCTCGTTTGATGTTCCAAAAATGTCCGTGCACGGGCAGGAACATAACATATTGAATGTAATAGTTTTTAAGAAAAAAAACCGACTTCAATGGGGGAGGCCGGTAAAAGATTATTATACTTAGATGGTGCACTCTTAGATAGATATACAATAAAATAAAAATGGCTATAATGTATGTTTATAATGGTAGAAGACTAGTACCCTCAATTCCTCATGGAATCATGAAAAAACCTTGCTTGGTTGACAAACAAAACGAAGAGAACAAATCGCCAAACGTGAACTACGCGTCGTTGAAGAGTTCCGTTCTGATCATCATCAGCAGTTCCACTTCATCAAATGTCACTTTTATGAATGAAAATGCTTGATTAGTTCATGAAAATACTAAAATACTAAAATCACTATTGAGGAGTTCCCTCGATTCCTAATGGATCCCATCATCAGAACTCGAGCATGACAAAAAACAATCGTGAAAATAGAACTTGCTTAACAAACACAGCTAGAAGGACAAATCGCCAAACGTGAACTTTTCGTCGTTGAAGAAGTCTGTTCTGATCATCATCAGCAGTTCCACTTCATCAAATGTCACATTTTTGTATGATAATGCTCGATTTGTTGATAAAAACACGAAAATCACTATATGTTTGCCTTTAAAATTTGAGGAGTTCCCTCAATTCCTCATGGATCCCATCATCAAAAATCGAGCATGACAAAAATTAATCGTGAAAATAGAACTTGCTTAACAAACGCAGCTACGAGGACAAATCGCCAAACGTGAACTTTTCGTCGTTGAAGAGTTCTGTTCTGATCATCATCAGCAGTTCCACTTCATCCAATGTCACATTTTTGGATGAAAATGCTTGACTTGTTGATATGATGAAAACACAAAAAATACTATATGTTTGCCTTGTAGATTTGAGGAGTTCCCTCAATTTCTCATGGATCCCGTCATCAGAACTGCGTTTTGACAAAAACGGGACCAACTTGGATATATATTATATATTAGTTTTTGTGAACTGGTCGTCGTGCCCCATCAGGGACTTTACTCTAGTAACGAGGTGTTTCAAGTGCCAGCAGTACGGTCATGCAGCAAAATCGTGCAAGATGGAGGTCAACATCTGCGGGCATTGTGGCGTTGCAGGTCACTCAATAAAGGAATGCACAAAGAATTCAGAGTCGTCAAAATGTGCAACATGTATGCAATTCAAAAAGCCATGTGACCACAAGACTGGTGATGCCGAATGTCCAGCTAGAAAACTAGCCGAAAAAAGGTATCTTAATTCTGTAGATTATGACGGCGCCTGAGAGCGCCAACTTATACATTTTTCTTCACTGTACTTTTTGTATTAGGTATTAACCTAGATCTAATTTCTTAATCTAAACTTGAACGTGATTTATTTAATATTGAATTTGGCCCAGTTTACAATTATGCTGATGCAGGTACTAGTAGCATGTCATATCTGATTAAAAATGCACAGCAAGCAATATTGAGTTATTACATTATCAAACATACGCGTTAGTCTTAAATACTTGTACTGATTTTTAAGAATAAAATTTTATTATATTCTTTTTTTAGTATATAAATAAGATATTTAACAGTTAAGTCCTTTTTGCCTGAAACACAGGGTTTCCTAGTTCAGGCACGTATTATTTACTGTCCTCTAATTGTTAACTCCAAGCCTATAGGTTATAATTGATGTACAACTGTTTTACCATTTTAGTATAATTTAGATAACTTAATATTTATCAGGTGCCTTTCATGTACACAAATTGCATTAATTAGTATATTTTCTCTTTGCCTGAGATACAGGATCAACCTAGTTCAGGCAATTGTAATAATTTGTGAACTATGTATTAATACGCAAGCACAATGTTAACGCTAGCAATAAGGTTTGAAAATGAATAAATTTATTATTATTATTATTATTATTATATACATACAATCAAAAAAAGAATTTTCCAATTCGGTTAAGAAATTGCGGAGTTATGGACTAAAAAAACAATTAAAAAAAACATACAACCGAATTGATAACCTCCTCTTTTGAAATTTTGAAGTCGGTTAAAAAGAGGGGTGGAAGATAGTATAAGAAGCAAAAATCCAGCTTGCGTATTAAACAATATACTCGTATATTGCAATTATTTCTCTAAGGCGATAACGAGTTCTACGCGGACGAAGTCACGGTAGTTATAAGTACATATTTACATAAATATTGTAACTATCTTGCCAGCGTAGCGCAGGCCGCTTTTCGCGTCACGCCGCTATAAACGACATAATCCGTCGGTCTCTCGCCACCGTCAACGTACCGGCAATACTAGAGCCTAGCGGTATTGCCAGAGACGATGGCAAGAGGCCCGACGGCATGTCACTTATACCGTGGAAGATGGGACGAGTGCTCGTGTGGGACGCTACCTGCGTGGACACGCTGGCGCCGTCCCATCTCCACGGTACCACACACAAAGTACTCGTAGGCGCGGCGGCGAAGGCGGCTGAGGCCCTCAAAAGACGCAAATACAGGAGTCTCGACGCCAACTACAACTTCGTTGCTTTTGGAGTCGAGACTCTTGGTCCGTGGGGCCCTGCAGCACAGAAACTGTTTAAAGAGACGGCTGATCGATGTAACCGGGGACAAAAGAGCTGGCAGCTTCCTCGTATAACGCATAAGTATTGCGATCCAGCGAGGAAATGCTGCCAGCATCCTCGGCACCATGCCACAGGGGCCAATTTTAGACTTAGGTTTTTAGATTTGTAAGGTTTTAATTTAGTTTATTTAATAATATACATGTTATGAGGTTATTTTGTAACTCCAAACTCAATGTAAAAGAGGGGTATTATTATAAGTATATGTGTATGTCTATAACTATGTGTCTGTTTGTGGCCTGATTCCTAGTGTTGCGCATCATAATTAATAACGATCGTGTGCTCTGTATCTATATATTCTGTGTGGTTGCATTTTTAAATTATTTGATGAAAGTTATAAATGTTATAATAATATGTGTAAGCCATTAAATTAGCTGATAAATTTACACTAAGCAAATATAAAGCAATAATAACATAAAGGAAATATTTCATTTATATAATTACGCCTAATCAACTAAGCACCTTAATTATGCCAACATAGCACCGTGAGTGAATTTGTAATTAAGTTAATTAATTAAATATCGTAATAAAGAATGCGTATGTAATATACAAATACGGAAATGTATCACACAGGTGACATTAAAATAATATTATAAAGCGTGTCACGGGTGGAACGCGTTTCCGTCATTAATCACTTCCAGTGGATGCCCCCGTCCGGATTTATTGCATAATTAAGCGACTAATTAACGAATTCTAAATAAAATGTAACTTCACGAAGTTCTTAGGGAGGTTTTATATAAACTACATCTATAGCGCACAGCGGAACATCAACTCGCATTATATTTGGAACCTCCACCTTACAGGAGACCGCAGCCATAAATATAAAATCGGCCAAGAGCATGTCGAGCCATGCTCAGTGTAGGGTTCCGTAGTTGCCCAAAGAACTCAATTAAAAAAATCAATAACAGGCAAAAGGGAATACCTTCGTAGCGTTTCATACGGCTTTTACTAAGAAAGAAAGACTTTTTACGATAACCAACTCATTTCGTATGTTGCTGCGGGATATTTCGGTTTGTTCTCCTCTACAGGTCGCATTTCTCAACCGATTCTCGTGAAATTATGTGATCAGGATCAAAAATTATTAAAATTTATTCGTCGAGTCAGTTTTTGGAAATTTTCAAAAACCTTTTTTTTAATGGTTGTGTTCTCCTGTACAGATCAAATTTTGTGAGCAGGTTCAATAACAATATTGGTCGCGTCAGTTCTAGGAAATATTCTAAAACATATTTTTTTTCAATGATTTCGTATGTTTCTGCGGGTAGATTTCGGTTTGTTTTGTTCCCCTCTACATGTCGCATTTGTCAACCGATTTTTTTTTTCATTTTGTATGGAACACCGATTGTGAGCAGGTGCGATAATTATAACAGGTTATTTTATCATGTCCAATTTTGAAACTTCAAAGAAAAACACTCACGAGGTCTACAGCTCACAGAACCACTAGTTTAGAGGTTTAAAATGTTGACTAGTACAGGTAGGTGTCGGTACAGAACCCTTCTTTGTGCGTGATCCGACACGCACTTGGCCGGTTTATTTTAAATATTAAGCACTGCTAAAAAAGGTTTAGAAAAAAAGGCCAAATTCAACTTTAAATTGTATCATTCACTTGTTTTTTTGATTAAAAAATAATATATATATATATATAGTAATTTACTTATCTAAAATCTAAACGTCCAAAATAATCATTCGTTTTGAAAAAATAAGTCAATGTGTTTAAATGCAGATATGTTTTGTTTCAAAGTATCGTCAACCAACCTACTCAAAAATTAACAATCTAAAGTCACGGGAAACTCGAATAAACTGGTAAATACGAAGAACCTACGCCTGTCTTAAATAAGTTCCTAAATATATCAAAATGTCTGTTCAACTGCTAATAATCAAGTTTTCGGAGTGTCCGCTGAACTCTAATTATAAAAGGGCCTCCCCAATCACTGGGACAAAGTCAATTTCCCGCATCACTTATTTTATTTAATAGCGAGTTACATAATTTGAGTGCGGCCCTTGTTTGACTGTAGTCTGGGAAATGTACTTATGGGTTTCTTTACCAGATTTATGTACTACAGGGGGTGATTAGGATTACGGACCGTTTTCGGTTGTGTGTAAGCTAGATATAATTTCCCATGATAAAAACTACAGATTTACCAACCTAGCATAAGTTTGGTACGAAACTTAATGAAACAGCAGATTAATTGGTTACTAAATTGATCTTTTATGTGTTATTACGCATTTTAGAATGTTTCAAAATCTATTGTTTTAAGCGTATCGTCATCGTCGTTTTACCTTGTTCATCTGTCTCTCGCGGCTTATCCGTTGGTGAAGGAAATTGTAGTAACAACATTACTACAAATTCATACTTTCGTCGGATAGTTATTAACAGGTTTTGATTGATAACTACCACCGGGCCACTTATTCAGAGTCTGTATACATATATACGATATAATGAACAATATCTTTCACTTCTCATGCTCGAAAAGTGCGTCATTTAGACAATCAAGCGGGGCTAAAGTAGCAGCTACATTAAACCCCTAGGGAAATTACCCTCGGGGAACTATTTATGATTGAGAAAATATTTTAATTGGACCAGTTAAAACACATCACCATAATAAATCCTTCAATCGCAATAGGTACACTTATTTAGAAAAATTTAATTATTTAAAAAAGAACTTTGCATTTGATACCTGCCAACCAGAACACAAACAACTTCACTAAAATCAACCAATGAGGAAGTAGATCAAAGGCGTTTATTCGCGGTGTTTTTATATAATCAAACCTTTTCCTATGGGGCCTTTTACACGGTTATAAGTGTATCACGCGATAGTCGCGATACACTCATATCACAATCCAAATCACGTGAATATTGAATCAAATCCATTAAAATTTTTGATAACTGCGATAATATTGACATACCTGTATTGTGATTATGTACCTATACGTATTAATCGTATAAACGGCCACTTTATTCTGTACGTGTCAAAGTAGTTTAAAAAAATCGGCCAAGAGTATGTCGGGCCATGCTCAGTGTAGAGTTCCTTAGTTGCCCAATGAACCCCCTATTCCACCTATCCCTACTGCGATATCCCACCTCATGGGGGGAGATATGTGGAATATTTTTCCTTTCTTCTCCACCGGTAGGGATATTATTCCATTTATCCCTACTGAAATCCACTGCGGTAAGGACTCGCGGAATTAAACTTAATAAAAAAAAAAACAAAAATACGCAAAAGGAAATACCTTCACAGCGTTTCGTGAAAATATGTATGATTACGTCTTTTACTAAGAAGGGAAAACTTTTTACGATAACTCAATAATTTTTACCAAAAAAAAACCGGTTCCAATTTTGTACTTCGCTATGCCATACACATGTCATTTTTACATATCCTTCCCGAGAGCTTGTTCTTTTACCGAAATATGTTTGACCAAATTTCATGGCCCAACCAAATTAGGCTAACTATTTTTTTTCCAACAAAATGTTTCTAAAGAGAAAATGATTTTTACAAAATTTGTGTATGAAATATCAAGTGCAAAGCCTACATTTTATCAAATTAAAACCATGTTACGTATATAGGAGTTAGATTGTACTGGATGACATATGACAGGTGGAGCGAGCGTTTAAGGTGGGGCGAGAGTTGAGGTGATAACTACAGGTGGAGACGTACGCCACAAGCCAATACTTTTACAAGAATACCACTTCAGTTGTTTTCCTCAGGTAGGTTAGTTAATTGTCCCTCAGAGCGGCAAGTAGGACACCCGCGAAGCGAGCTCGGTCGAGTCGCTGGCGGGTCAGAACTGCCCAACATCACAGTAGTTTTCCCCAGATAGGTTCGTTCGTTACCTCGCGTCCCTCATAGCGGAAAGTAGGAGTTCATGGAGCTCCGTCAACTCGCTGGTGGGTCAGAATTGCTCAACATCACAGTTGCTTTCTCATGGAAATCGAACATTGTTGTAACAACAAAACTATACTTTAGTAGTAGTTACATTATTACTAACAAAATAATGAATTTTGGGGTGCGAAAGTTTGTGAAATAAATCATGACTAAATTAAAAATGTATAAACATGTATTTGCAAAGCGTTATGTTTGCTTTATTTACTTTTGGATGTTGTATGTTTTGAAATCTGATGAATTCGGGTAAATAAAAATAGAATACACGCCGTAAACGGCTGAATATGTCTTTTGGCCACCCGGAGATAAGATAAAAGAACTAATGAATATTACTTAATGAAATATGATGAATGGGAGTAACTATTCTATTACACGGTATTATTATAATAATTATTTAACATCTATTTAATTTTACTCATATCTTAATCTAGTAGATATTACATGATCTAGTAGATATTACAATACTAATTAACCAATGAATATGATTTAAAAGCGGTACAACCAAATTATTGGCCTTATTCTTTCAGTTTCTTTGAAAAGATAAAATCACTGCATAGTTAAACTGCACTTAAATTTCAGGAGTAAAGTTTCAGGTGAAACTTCAGCCGTCGTATATTGTTTTCCACTTAGCTCGCACATTATAATATTAATCAAAAAGTTTCCCTTTAATAAACCTTTTACGTAAACGGCTGGCGCACTGCCAGTGGGCGATACTATTTTCAAAAGAAGAAAATTAAAACTCGACGCTTCAACCATAAAGTTCGCACACTTGGGGAGGAAAGTGCCTGGTCGTAACTTGAGAGGACCAAAAAAGGACAAAGTCACCAAAAAAAAGTATATCTGTGTAACATAAATTGTAATAATAATGCTGAGTATAATACTTTCATTATGAGTAGGCCAGGACGTAGACTCATGCCTTTAATACATATATTTTTTAATAATAATAATAATAATGTTTATTGCAGAAAATGGGTACAAACAAGGTGGTATACATATATTATTTACAGTGCGCCAAATTCGGCTTGGGTAAGCATGCAACAAATAGGTAAATTTATTTTGTTCATAAATGAAAATTATGAAGCAAGATGAAGTGATCACTTATTCTAAACAATTAAACTATTTCCATAAATCTTATCTATTTCTAGTTTTCGAGTTTAGAAACTCTTTTATGGAGTATACACACAGTTCACAAAGCCACCGATAAAGTTTTTTTTTAAACATTTTAATGGGAAGTTCCTTTATGTCTCTGCGAAGTTTGTTGTATAGCTTGATACACATAAAGGGGGGGCTGCGAGTGGTGTGTTTAAGTCGAGTTTTAGGCACAAATAATAAATCCCTCTGTCTAGATATGCGGTTCTTGTACATTAATACGTCACAATTTTTTTTAAATACTTTTGGTTAACATGCACAAAAACTGCTGTTTCATAGATATATAAGGATGGTAGTGACATTAGCTTGTGGCGTTTAAAAATGGGTTTACATGAATCACGAGGCCCTAATGCGAAAATGGCCCTTATACATCTTTTCTGCATTACGAAAGCTTTTGGCATTCTTCCTCTCTCTCTTCCCCCCGGACCGCCGTAAGGTGTAAACGTGCTCTGTGACCGTATCACCAATATTCTTTAAAATAAATAATCTTATTCAAACAAATATCCACGCAAAAATAGGAGTGCATAAGTGTGTAGAACAGTGAATCGAGTGCATAAATAAAAGTGACCGCCGCGAGTTTATGATCGCCTGGTACTGATACCGAGTAACTCCCTTACAAAAGTAAGCGCTCGCGCCGGCTAGCTACGACCGTGTTTATCTATAGCCACGCCCCCGGTTTACGTAATTGGCCACAATGAGTGGGAACGCGAAGTCGGACGCAGCGTCTACACCTCGCGCTTCTGATAGCCTGGTACTTACGAGCCACATTAGTGACGGCGACCGATCACAGTCCGAGACGGACTTATGTAAACTAGGCGCACAGGACTCAACGCCGCCAAACAGATATGAATCTGTGCGCAGTGTGTGCATAAAGAGAAAACGGGAGGACGAGGAAGAAATTAGGGACATGATTTCGGCCATGATGGCCACCCAGTTAAAAGAAATTATGAGTAACTTTAACACTTTGAGAGACATCAAACAATCTAATCGCAGTATTGAGGACTCAATGGCATTTTTATCATTACAATATGAGGACTTTAACAATAAAATTGCTTCCCTTGAAGGACAGAATGTATTCAAAATCTTGAGAACAAAATTGAAGACTTGCAACGAGAGAGTCGTAAAACAAACCTAGAGATAAAAAATGTCCCCATGAAACCCAATGAGTCCAAAGAAGACCTGGTAGGCATGGTTGTTGCCTTAAGTAAATCAATAAACTGCCCTATAAGTCGAGTCCATATAAAGGATGTATACAGAGTGCGTCCAAAACAAGAGAGTTCTAAAAACACCCCCATCATTATCGAAACAACTTCTACACTACTGAAGAATGACATCTTGAAGCTATGTAAAGCACATAATGTTAAGCAAAAAACAAATCTCTGTGCCAAGGACCTTGGATTGTTAGCCTCTCCTGATATCCCAATATACGTATCGGAGCAGTTGACAGCCAAGGCGTCGCGACTATTTTTCCTTGCCCGCGACCTCAAGAGGGCTAATCTCTTCAAACATTGCTGGACTGGATATGGAAGGGTATACGTACGAAGAACAGACCAATCCCAAATTATACCTATTCATAGTGAAGCACAAATAGAACGCTTAAAAAAAGAAGCGGCCTGCGGATCTACCTCATCGACCAACGCGACCACAGCTAGATGCGATCGAGGGCCCCTCGCGTCGCAAACTCATAGTGCCAACTCCAGGAGCCTAAACCTGTGTCTTATACCAAGTGACTATATTATTTCATTCCAATACCAGTGATGAAACTTGTTTCTTTCAACCCTAGTTATAATTCTACTTATAATTGAGTTTTAGAAAGATTTATAGCGTTAAGAGGAATTAATTTTAGTATGTTATTTCTGTACGCACACATTCACACTCATACACACAATAAAGACATAAAAATTGGAACACTCTTACCATTATACAATAATACTCAAATACACACTTTTTTTTTTTACTTATCCAACTCGACCCACACATTCACTATATGCACTTGTTGCAAAGAAAAAACTCTATAAATTATCTGGCTAGCTTAATTAAACCATTCATCTTGACCTTCGGACTCATTAGTTTATTACATAATGGATAATCAACTAACTATATTACATGACATTGATAATACGGAGATTGCATTTTCCGTTCAATGTGACACTCAGGACCTACATAAATTTATTCCTCAAACCAAAAACAATTTGACAATAATTTCTCAGAATATAAGAAGTATTTATAGCAACAACTTTTATGACCTTCAAGCAACTTTATCTCAATTAAGTCGAGATATTGATATAATGATTTTGACAGAATGCCGACTTGATCCTGCGAAACCGATCCCCTGTATCAGTAACTATACATATGTGGCATCAATTAATAACATTAATCAAAATGGCGGTGTTGTGTGTTATATTAAGAGTCAGTATAAATCTACGCATAAGGAAATTATACTCGAACAGGCCTCTTGTGTACACAAAACAACGATTAATAACTCCATTATTCTTGGTATTTATAGGTCTCCATCATATACTAATGCCTCCGATTTCATAAACTCCTTGTGTTCTCATCTAGAGACGATTAAATCCTACAAAAATATAATAATAACTGGTGACTTCTAGATCACTTTATGTTAAAAGTTGAGACCAACAATATAATTGCTTATACTGCAATACTTAATACATCTGTGACAGACCATCTCACTATACTGTTGACACTATCAAATCACATAACAAAAAACACTTGCCCCAAAACAGTCGAACGAATAGACTATAATAAAGCTCTCACCGCTTAACTTCAAAAAAACTTGGATGACCTCATACTAAGTTATGACCCGTCCTTCATAATTGTGCAACTTATAAAAAAACTTAAAGAAGCACTAAATGAAAGCAAGTTTGTAAAACAAATCCCAAAAAAACATCGAAATATTAAACCGTAGATAACACCTGGTATTCTGAGATGCATCAGAAACAGGAATAAAATGCAATCAAAATTACGTGCTGATCCAGATAATGAGGTCCTTAGTGTCACCTTCAGACGATATCGCAATTTCGTAACAAATTTACTAAAAAAAGGTCAAGAGAAAATATGATAGCGAACAACTGGCTAATGCAACAAAGAAACCAAAAAAAAAATGTGGAAAGTCATTAAATCTATTACTTATCATAAAACTAGTAATAGTCTTCCTACAGAACTACTTGGCGTTGGGCGTACCCCAATTGAATCAGTTAACAAAGTAAACGAGTTCTTTGCTAATATAGGTAAAGATCTTGCTGGCGAAATCTCACAGACTAATCCTTATAATCATCGTAACAGTACCTTGTCCTCCAATTACTCAAATTCATCATCTTTTGTCCTACTTGACACAGACTACCACGAAGTTGAGAACATCTTAATGAGCCTGAAAAGTGACAGTGCTTGTGGTATAGACGGAGTGCCTACCAAGTTCCTAAAACTTGCCAGAATTACCGTAGTCCCTGTTATATGTCAGCTAGCAAACCTATGTTTCAGGAATGGTGTCTTTCCTGTACAACTTAAGCAAGCCCTCGTCACACCTGTGCATAAGAATAGAGAGAGAAAAAACATAAACAATTATAGGCCAATTTCAGTATTACCGGCAATTGCAAAAATTATAGAGAAACTAATTAACGTTCGGCTTACAAATTATTTTAACAAATTTAAAATACTTTCTAACTCACAATACGGCTTCAGACAAGGAAAAAGCACAGAAGATGCTGTTCTGGCACTCACCACATTAATAACAAAGCAAGTGGACAATAAGCAGAAATCACTGGCTATATTTTTAGATCTCAATAAAGCCTTTGTTACTGTTTCTCTCTATATTCTTGTACGCAAACTCGAGACCATGGGCATAAGAGGAAAACCTCTCGAACTCTTGATTGATTACCTTCATGGTCGTAGTCAAGTTGTTAAAATTGGTAGTCACACTAGCGAGGAAAAAGAAATTACCTTTGGTGTCCCTCAAGGGAGCGTTCTCGGACCTACCCTCTTTCTTGCATACATTAACGACTTGAACAACCTGACTATTGATGGAGGGTCGATTTTCTGTTATGCGGATGACACAGTAGTGGTTTTTAGTGACAAAACTTGGGAGTCTGCTTTCGAAAAAGCCGAGCGGGGTCCCAAATTATTACCTCTTGGCTAAAGTTGAACCTTTTAACTCTAAATATTGCCAAGACGAACTACATATGTTTCACGAAATACAAATGCACCCACCCACCAGATACACAACAGCTAAAAATACACTCATGTAGTTCGCTAGATACACATAACTGTAATTGCAACCCAATCCAAAGAGTCTCCTCCACAAAATATCTTGGTATTATCCTTGACCAACGGCTTTCCTGGCATGGGCATATTGAATATATAAATAATAGAGTCCGAAAGTTAATATGGATATTTAAAAAATTAAGGTACGTCACATCTCAGGCTCTGCTTAAACAGTTATATGTTACTCTAGCACAACCCATTATGACTTACTGTATCCCGACTTGGGGTGGGGCGAATAAAACAAAATTTATTGATACAGAAAGGGGACAACGATGTTTACTGAAAGTCATGTTTGCTAAACCCTTTAGGTACCCAACTGGTGAATTATATAAAGGCTGTGGGCTACTTACCATGCGAAAACTTTGTATAGTAAACACACTACGAAAGTTACACAAGACAGTAACATTTAAACCAACATTAACAAAACGTAGAAGCATGAAAAAGTAATTGTGATACCTCCAACTAAATCTATCTTTGCAAAAAGGCAAATTGTTACTCAATCTACACACCTATATAACAACATTAATAAATCAACACACACACACACACACGCACGCACGCACGCACGCACGCACGCACACACACACACACACACACACACACACACACACACACACACACACACACACACACACACACACACACATGTAACTGTTTTTCTTTTTAAGTACTGATATATATTATGTAAAGATCAGTTACGTTGGAGTAATAGTTCTTTATTTTAAGTTAATAAGTAGCTAATTAATTTTTAATAATTTGTTTTCGGTTACGTCTTACCTTTTGCTGGAAGAGCGGTATCTCCTGCCACAAGTACATCTAGTGCTTACTAGGAGATTCCTACCACGATGTATTCTAGAACCATATTGTAACCTAATAAACATTTTTCATTTTCATTTGGCATATCTGTGGAGGTCCCCCATATAACGAGACTGTAGCGGAGGACGGACATTACATGGCCGTGGTATGCTGTGAGGGCAGCTTCCAGTGATACCGTTTCACGTAGTTGTCGCAATGGGTAAATAAATCTATTTATTTTAGTGCATACATTTTCCACTTGTGCTTTGAAATCACAGAATTCATCAATATATATGCCTAGGAATTTTGAATGCGTATACTTCCCTACAGGATCGCCTTTGTACGTAATATCTAGGTTTTTGTGTTTGCCTCTGTGAGTAAGGAATTGTACAAGTATAGTTTTACTTATATTTATTGAAAGGTTATTCCTTTCTAGCCACTGAATCGTATTTCGTAAAGTATTGTTTATTTCTTGCTCGTAAGTTTTGTCATTTGTGCATGGGATTACAATTGATGTATCATCCGCAAACAATACAGAAGAGTAAGTTGTTACTTTTGGAAGGTCGTTTATATAAAAGGAAAATAGTAAAGGTGACAGTACACTTCCTTGAGGAACCCCAAATCTATTTATTTTACACTCGGATTTGTAACTAGCTATAGCGTTCCCTTCTTCTCTTATAATTTCCGTACATTGAGACCTCTGATTTAAAAAGGAATGTAACTAGCTATGTACGTTTTCCCTCACACCGTATAGTTCTAGTTTATCTAGAAGTCTTTTGTGACAAACTAAAACAAAGGCTTTGGACATGTCTAGAAAGAGAACGCTTACTGACTGCCCTATATCTATATAGTGGAAAATATCTTTAAGCAGTGTAAATGCGGCAGTTGTTGTAGATTTATGCTTAATGAAACTATGTTGATTTTCATTTAAAAGAGAGTATTTATTGGCAAAATTTGTTAGTCTTTGAAATACTACTTTTTCAAAAACTTTCGAAATAACAGGGATTAGCGCTATTGGTCTGTAATTGCCTTCATCATTTCTCTTCCCCTTTTTATATTAATGGGTTTAATGGTAGACTTTTTTAGACAATTGGGGAAAACACCTTCTTCTATCGAGAGATTTATAATATAAGATAGAGGTACGCATATTGATTTAGCACAAAGCTTTAAAATCGTTGAGTTTATTTCATCGTATCCAGATGACTTCGTATTTTTTAACTTCATAATTAGATTGTATATTTCCTCTGGTGTTGTGGGATTACAGAACATTGTAGCGGGGTGGCGAATACAATCTTGCGTTGACAGACAGTAGTTTTGATTAAATTTATTGGAAACATTAATATAGTAGTCGTTAAATAGGTTCGCAATATCGCTTGGGTTACTTATTATTTGACCATTATTTAGGATACTTTTAATTTGATCAGTCGGTCGGATACTTCCAGTTTTTTTATTTATTACATCCCATGTTGCTCTACATATGTTTTTTGCCTTATAAATATAGCGGTGGTTACTTGATTTCTGGGCTGCTCTAATACACCTGCGTAGTGTTTTTGCATAGGATTTGTATTCTTCCTTATTTTATATGGTTGGACTTACACGTGTTTTGTAGTATAACAGGCGCTTGCGCATGGTACACGTTTTGAGGCTTTTGCACATCCATTTTGCTCGCTTTGGCTTGGTAGCACAGTTACTTTTATTACAGGAAAGCACAACGAATGAAACATAGTCATGAGACTATGGAATTCATTAAAAGCACCGTCTGTATCGGCTTTATTATGGACCTCGTAGCAAACATTATCCATGCAGTGAATGAATTTAGCTATGTTTTCCTTACTGTAATATCTTTTCAGGACTCATTTAGACTTATGTTACGTCTAAATCCTAAGTATGAAATTTGATATCGATAAAGCGGTACCTGGTTCAATGTTTCTTAAATTAACAAACATTGAAGTGGCTAAACCAGGTACCGTTTTAGTGTTATCATGCGAAATTAAATAATGCGTTGTATTACAGTTTAATGTATATATAAATACGATTTCTTGTCTTTACAATATAATAAGGAAGAATAAACAACGTTGTAAAAACCGGTTTAGTTTGATAAAATAAAAAGAGTTGCATGGCAAATATTCCAATTGTACGAGAGTTTTTATAGCATTATTACGCGTAGCAGTATAGTAGTTATTTTTAATGCCGCTCCTCATAATATTATTGGCCTTCGGTGCCTTATGTTTAAGAGCTAAATTTTATGGAATTTCGGCAAATTTAGAAATTTGGATTATTTTTCACAAGCGACTCGCCCCGGCTTCGCACGGGTGCAATTCTGATACTAAATTTACTACAGATTGTCTTTATATACAACCCGGCCGGTACCGCCGCAACCGCTATGTCCTTGCATTTTAAATCTGTAATATCTACAAAAATATTAATTTAAATTACATGCTGTAAAGGGCCATATAGATCTTTATTAAATGTACAATGTATTTAAGGTATTTAATTGGATAAGGATTAATTCCGTATTGATTAAAATCATTTCGTAAATAAAACATTATTTCTCGTAATTTGATGTAAAAAAATTGTTATTGTGGGTTATCCCTAAGAGATAGACATATACCATCGCAGACTATCTTGTAGACCTTTTTAAGGTATAAAATTATTTTGATCTATCTCGTAGGGTTCAGCCAGCGTTTGCAATGTAAGCGAAAAAATGTATTTATTAACGACATCACATTAGAAACCTCTAAAATTATCAGTGTTTCTCTACTATATTATGCATGTATTATAATATAAACCTTCTTCTTGAATCACTCTAGCCATTAAAAACCGGATCAAAATCTGTTGCGTAGTTTTAAAGATTTAAGAATACATAGGGACTGAAAGCGGGAAGCGACTTTGTTTCATAATGTGTAGTGATGATATCAGAGTACCTGACGACGTAACTGCTTTTTAGGGTTCCGTAGTCAACTAGGAACCCTTATAAATTCGCTATGTCCGTCTGTCTGTCTGTCTGTCTGTCTGTCTGTCCGTCTGTCTGTCCGAGGCTTTGTTCTGAGATTGTTAGTGCTAGAAAGCTGCAATTTGGTGTGGATATATAAATCAATAAAACTGACTATGTCGTAAAATAAAATGTAAATGAATATATTTTAGCAAAAAAAAATTATCACCCATACACTTTACGTGTATGGGTGGTATCCCATACACGTAAAGTGGGGATAATTTTTTTTTTGCTCCAACCCTGTGGTGTGGGGGTTTGTTAAATAGGTCTTTTAAAATAAATAGATGTCTTCTACAAACATTTTTTGATAAAAAGAGAACGTTTTCGGATATATTCATACCAAAAGAATATAAAACAAAAACATGGAAGTAAAGCTCAATAAAGAATTTCATCGAAAACTATAGCGGACATGATCAGTTAAGCCGTTTTTGAGTTATCGTAAAAAGTTTTTCTTTCTTAGTAAAAGACGTATCAGACGTATCTTTTGCTAGTTATTGATTTTTTTTAAGAAAGTTTACTGGGCAACTACGGAATCCTACACGAAGCACGGCCCGATATGCTCTTTGTCGATTTTTTAAATATTGTACTTATGTAGGGCATATTCATTTTAAACATATTAGCAATTGAATGTAAAATCCACAAGTCCTTACTAAACAATCCGGAAAATAGTACCAGGTGCATGATGCTGTCATTTTGCCCACCACTACGACACAAAAAACCTTTTTTACCGACTTCAATAGAAGGAAGGAGGTACTCAGTTCATCTGCATGTTTGCTTGTTTTTTTTATGTATGTATGTTCCCCGATAACTCTTTACCGCGTCGGCCGATTTTGATATATTTTTTTTTCTCAAACATGCGCCTAAATGTATGTATTAATGTCACGAACAGAGGACATGAAGTTACCTGTGCCGGCCAAGAAGTAATGTATGGAGAATGTATGAAACTAACATTATTGTCCGCTGATCTAACTTTTTAAATTTGCTTACTAAAATCAACTGATAAAGGAAATATTACATAGAGCCAACGGCCACGATTTTGTATATATATTTTTAATTTGTTATGTAAATTGGTATTTTTTTAGGTTTTTCCGGGTTTTTTATCGTTCTTGTATTTTAGGTATTTTGTTGTTTTTTTTTTCGAATTTTTCGAGTATTTATGTATTTTTTTTAGTTTTATCGTGTTATTTTGTAGCGTTTTTGTGTTTTTTGATATTTTTGGACTTTTTAAAAGTTTTTTTGTACTTTTCGACAGTTTTTTTGTTTTTCCATGATTTTTGGTATTTTTTTTAGTTTGTCATGTTTTTTGGTATTTTTTAGTTCTTTCGTGTTTTTTTTAAATGGTGCTTGTATTTTGTAGCATTTTTCGTATTTTTATTTAATTTCCGTTATTTGTGTTATGCTTTGCTATTTTTGGACGCTTTGTATTTTTTAGTTTTTTTTTACATTGTAGTTTTTTTATGGTTTTTTTTTCTAACATGTTTGAGAAAAGTACTATACAATCCTCGGCCGGAACAGGGATTGCAGGACTCGTTTTATCCGGCCTCGTCTACGACTCGGCCGTTTATCTCAAACTCGTCCAGCAATCCCTTACTTCACGGCCTCTGCAGTAATGTACTATTGTTTTGAGCAGGTACCCCCAAGTTGGTCCCATATAAATTTGGTGAAGGGCTGATGATGGGATCTAGGAGAAATCGAGGGAACTCCTCGAATTTGATTGGCACGCATATGCCGATTTCGGTATTTTCTATAGATAACCAAGCATTGGCTCACGGAAACCACAAATTGTGGCATAGCAAGTACAAAATTGGAGTCGGTTTTTTTTTTGGTATAAATTACTTGATTCCTGTGGTTCAGTGTTTTATATTATAACGCTATGGGTATATTGAGATAATATGGATTTGCATATACTATACTTAAAAACAATGTACCTACACATATTGTATTATTATTCTCTTTCATTTATTTTAATCTGAATTAAAATCTGCACTTTCAATTTAAACTGACTTAGCATTTTAACCTCTACATTTTAACCGCTTAGCCGCCGCATATGCACAGTTAGTTTCGGGTCCTAATTATGTAAATAATCATAACCACAAGCTTTGGCGCTGTGTGAACGTATGGTAATGAAACCAAAGCTACCGCAAGTAAATTCGCCAAATTCGTGCGTGAATTAGCCTAAATTTAGACGAAATTTCAGATGCTAGTTTTTAAAATTAATACTATGGTGCAGTTTCTGTGTGATATCAAGTTTATGTGAAACGATTGATTTTGCTAACTGTAAAAATAAATCCTTTAATCCCACCAAAAACATTTCATGTAAAATGTTGCCAAGAAAAAGATATCAGATCTCATTTAGAGCCAAGCTTCTGAATCTACACGGCCTAAGTCTACCGACCCTAACTTCAACAAATTCTACATATCAGTAAATATGTATGGCTTTGCCGTTTCGCTACCGTCGTGGAGGTGATGCGAATATTTAGTTTCTGATCTGAAGTAAGTAACGATACAGCCAAGCCATACATATTTACTGATATGTGGAATAAGAAACTTCCACCTGAAATGGGGGTTTAGGGGATGGGGGGCGAAAGTTATAAGTTTATGTTTTTTTTTATTGGTTGTATACTAAACTTAGATTACATACCAAATTTCAGCTTTCTAGCACTTCAGGAAGTAGCCAAACATTTTGATGATTATCAGTGTGTCAGTGAGTGTGTCAGTGACGAAATCGGTGTATTTTAGATACCACCATATCAACCCTAGGACGTCCACCAATAAAATCTAAAGTATTAGAGCTATTGAATTGAGGCTTTGTATGTTTAATAAGTCTATTATTGACTTCATATCCTGAGAGTAGAAACTATCTGGGACATCGGAATCCAGCTTTATGAGGGTTTATAAAAACGACGAAACACTTCGAGAAAAGGTAGGTAGTGCCCTTGCGCTTCGCTTGGCTCGTCTTGGCGGGGGCACAACCGTGCCCCCAGAACACATGACCCAATACGAAATAAATCAATGACTTTAAAAATAGGATTAGAAATGTAGTAGTAGTAGTACCCACGTATAACGGTCATATAAATATGTATGGATTCGTAGGTATTGATAGTTTCAGAACCGAATGCCTATTCCGTAATCAAAACAAAAGTTAGGCATTTGTAAAAGTTTCTTCCTATATATTTAAGTATTATACATACATACATACATATATTTTTCACGTGTCAGATCAAAACGTATTCTTCATTTCTTTAGCAAGTGTGCAGGTGAAATGTCACTTATTGTAGTCTAGTAAAATTTTTCACGAACGAAGTCAAACTTACTCGTAAGTTTTAGCATTAAAGTAAAGTACATCTTCTGTAGATAAACCCACTGAAACAAAGGACGTGAAAAAAACAGAAGTGCTCGTAATAAGGCCATGTGTATACAAGAAATAATTTATCGTCAACAAAATATCCGCATTATTATTTTCAATAATGCTAAGTTTATGTATCCGGCAACGTCATGACGCTCCAAAACAGAGCTTCTTGCAAAAAGAGTCCTTATTGCGCTCTTAGCAGCCGTATCCACGCCTCGCAAGATTTATCGCCTTCCACTGACTGTTTGCTTCCAGCAGCGCGCAGTTTACAAGTCATAGTACAAAGCCCAAAGAAAACAGTACTCTTCTATAATTATAGTTTACTACTCTCAGACAGTTACCGTTTCCGTCGCCTTTGAGTAGGGTACGTATTTAAAATTACAACTTTACATGACCACCAATTTGTGCCAAATTTCCAATATTTTACTGACATAACGTAAGCATGAATCTCAATAAATCATAAGAATTTGCTTTCAATATAACGTTATATTATGTGGGTAGAAATTATGATTAAATTAAAACAAACAAAAGCCGTAAATAATTCTGGTGGATCTGTTTTGCGTTAGTTATGAAAACGACTAGATATTTATTTTATCCCGGCAATTCTCGAGGGATAAAGGAAGTACTAGTAGGTACTGCCTTTTTTTTGTAAAATCTTGTGAATTAATCCAAGATACTATTCAAGTTTTATGACGGTGTAGTTTCATATTCATTTTATGCATAGCAGATACCGAGGCGTGAGTACAAAACGCTATTGGGAGTGTATTTAATAATTCAATCTAATTACGTGGGCCCAATTACGCACACTGAATGTACAATTATACTTTTGTAAAGCGTAGCACAATACATTTAATTTATGCGATAATTTTAGATACTGCATAAATATTCTCCTCACTCACTCATTGAAATACTAGTAGCACTATTACACTAGTATTGGAGTGATTAAAAAAATCGGCCAAAAGCATGTCGGGCCATACTCAGTGTAGGATTCCGTAGTTGTCGAATGAACTTAATTAAAAATATCAAATAATAACAAGCAAAATGTAATACTTTTGCAGCGTTTCATACGTCTTTTACGAAGAAGGGAAGACGTTTCACGATAACTCTAAAACAGCTTAACTGATCATGTCCGCTATAGTTTTCGTTGAAATTCTTTATTAAGTTTTACTTTCATGATTTTATTCATATTTTTTTGGACCCATAGATCAAAAGTTAGCGGGGGGGGGACACAATTATTTTATTCATTTGGAGTGATTATTTCCGAAAATATTTACTTTATCAAAAATGTTTGATGAAGACCTGTATTCATTTTGAAAGACTTATCCAATAACACCCCACACCATAGGGTTGAAGCAAATAAAACATCCTTACCTTACGTGTACGAGAGGTCCCCTTATTTTTTGTATATTTTATTTTACCACTTTGTCATACATTGATTTTTACATCCATACCAAATTTCAGCTTTTAAGGAGCGCTCGTGGCCCAGCGGCGCCCGCGTACCGCGTGCGGTATGCGAGGTTAAGCAATGTCGGGCGAGGTCAGTCCTTGGATAGGTGACCGCTTTGTGTGGTTACTAACTGAGCGCTCCCGTGCTTTGGAAGGCACGTTAATCCGTTGATCCCGGTAGCTGTCTATGATAGCAGTCGTTAAGCCCAGTTAGAGGCCTCCGGGCGGCTTGAGAACTTCCAACAGTCAAGTTGCCCACTCACTTGACAAGCCTAATCCCAATAAGGTCTGGTTTCCGCCTCGGGTTGGAAGGTCAGATGGCAGTCGCTTCCGTAAAAACTAGTGCCTACGCCAATTCTTGGGATTAGGTAGCGTACCCCAGGCATCCTTCAGGATGCAACTGCACTGGGAATAACGCTAGGAGGATGATGACCAAATTTCAGCTTTTACGGACAGACATACAGACGGACATAGTCAAACTGTTAAGGTGAGGCCAAACGAGAGTAATTTGGTGAGTTGTGAGCGGCGTAATTTTTTGGACCCGGGTATGTCCTAAAACTACGACCAAGACCACCGGGGAATGGGCAGCAGCATTCCTTAAATGCGGTGGAGATACTGCGATCGCCAACCCGCATGCCAAGCGTGGCGATTATGGCATTTACCCCCCATGAAATTGGGGGAGGCCTATGTCCAGCAGTGGACGTCCTAGGGCTGATATGGTGGAGCGGCGTAATTTCGGTCATCGTTATATTTGTGACTATCACCGAACGTTACATGTGGCTTCCTAGTTGACTACGGAACCCTAAAAAAGGGAACGCACTGGTAGGTGGTGGTGGTAGGTACTGGGTGGTACTAAGGTATGTACTACCAGCTCGTTGCCTTTTAATTAGACTAGACTTTCAAAAGGCTTCCAAATATCTTCACTAGTCTTTGTTAATTTAGCATTACCCTTTCCACAAACGCAAGAAAAAGGGATAAATTATATTCGATATAAGATAAGAGATTATCATTATCTCACCAACTTTCACAACAAAGGCCCTGAATTTAAAGGCGTAGGAACAATAAGGCCAGGTGCGCATGTTTGTTGAACTTTGGTGATAATCGGGCGCTTATTAAGGCACCGACGCAAATACCCTTCGTGGAAGGGATCGTTAATAATGGTCTTTTATGGCGTAGTCTCACTGGAATGATTTTAATTAGAAATGTTATTAATATGTTTTTAAATACTAACAGCTTTTTATGTTATACCGTAGCATGAGGTAGATTTATGCTTTTGACATAGGTAAATTAGTTTAAAATGTTTCTATTGAGTGAATTGTTTTTATGTTACATACCTACTAAAAACTCGATATTCGACTGTAGTATAATAGTAGATTGTATTGCAACCATTTGTAAGGGAGCAAAATCCAAATATTTCAGCGAAGGTTAGCGCGTTGAATATCGAACAAACGAAGGGTTCTAGAATAGAATTCCTCGGTGGAATACTGAGCCTAGTGAGGGATTTAAAGCGCCAGAGTTAGAAATAATTTTGATACCGTGTAATAAACTCTTCTTTTCACTTCTCCTACGAGAAATATATATTCAATCAACAAGTAGGTACGTAAAAGACCACACATATACTACACTACGTATAATAAAGACATAGTTATTACCATCGAAATATAATAAGTATGGAAGCATAACCGTCGCTCAAAACCGGTGCCACAAAATCTAGTGCCAAAGGCTGAGCTTACGTTTCCAGTGACGTTTCAGTGCCCGATCGCAACTCAGTCAACTATCCAACGTAGAGTTGAACCGTTGACATTGTGTCAAATGAAAATAATTAATTTTTAATAGTTACCTGCAACAGATATTATTTTAGAAGTATTGACCAGCACTATTAATTGGTGCATAAGCCCCACGAATGGCAAGCTGGAAGATATTTCTTTTCATTATTTGAATATTCAATTTACAACAATCCCATACATTTGTGTTATGGATTATGCTACGCAATATATGTTTCGGAAAGAGTATATTAGAATATAAATAAAAGCGTACAGATGAGTACGCGTTCGATATTAGTTAATAACATCTTAAGATATGCACAGCGAAAAATTGGTGTAAAAAAACGCATTTAGGTAGTGAAGGTTGATTTTGCTCGAACAAGAAAAAATAAGAGATGAGGCGATACATGAAATTGAATACTGTCGACGGTTACATAGTAATTTGGTCTAAAACCACAGTATGCTCGCCTTTTTTATACAACGACGGTGGTAAACAAGCTTACGACCTGCCTGATGGTAAGCAGACACTGTCGCCTACGGACGCTTTTGACTCCAAAATAATCACAAGCGCTTTGCCGATCATTTATTAACTTGAGGATTCGGTGTATCAACAGCTAGAGATATAATGCAAACTCGCTCACAATAATGCTCACTCTCATCACAGCGTGTTCTCGGGACCTTTGGCGACCTTACTCACCCCCGCCTTTTCTCACTGACGGACAAGCAATAATATTGGTCAAATCGTTTCGAAGAAATCTAAACTTGCCTGGAGGGCACTTCCTCCGTTTTGTCATGGATAAATAATTAGGATGAAAATAAATTCACTTTTACCTTTTAGTACTGATGGGTTTTGTTAAATTTTGGTCAATCAACCCAATCATGATTTACCAAAATTTACCGAATCTAAATCAAGTTTAAGATTTCATTTGTACAACTGCTTGATATTTCTCGGTGAGGTTAAGTATATAGTATAAAAGTTTATTGATAGTATGAGGAGCCTATTAGTCAAAGAACAACTAGCAGATGAAGAGAAGCAGGGTGTGACCTAAGGTGAAAGTGTATACTTACGCGATAAGCGAGACACAATGTACTGATAGCACGATCGTGTTTGCGTCCACCAGATTCACTAGCCAACTTTTTTTTCTTACTTTCGTTAAGAACTCGATCGTGCTAGCTATATACTATTTCGCGTTAGTCGCCTGTTTTTGGGGTGATAGACGTTCCATCTTGATGGTATACTTTAGGAGAGAGTAGGGTTTATTAGTGGTTTTACTGGCTAATTTTATCAAACTTAAATCCAGTTTTAGAATAGGTCCGTTGATAAATATAAATTAAAGATATAAGATTGAAAGAAGATACAAGATTGGGTCATTTTGTAGTACACCATCCATGTCAAAAGTAGGCGTATTTATATCAAGTTCAAGACGACTGAATTCAACTATTTAATGACAAATAAAAATCACGTGTCAAATGTATTATAACCAGTCACGGCACATGTAACTTTTTTTATTGGTGCAATAGTATAAAACCTTTGTGAAAATGTAGTCTACTTAAACTATTTTGAATATTTGATTGGTCAATGATACATAAGACGTTATAGTTTCAAAATCATGAAAAATGAACCATATTTCAACGTCAGTTTTGTTTGACGTTACTCTTCTATACTTATTATATTTCGATGGTTATTACCATATTAGAAGGGACATACTATGACAAAGTCATTCTCTTTCGGCTCGCGTTCTCGGCCACAGTTGAAAACGTAGTATCTCCTATCTCTATGATTCATTCACTTTCAAGGCGGTTAATCGCAGTAGTTAGTTACAGGCATCCATAGCCTGCGGTACCCGCTTACCATCAGGTGCATCGCACTCTTGTTTGCCACCGACGTAGTTACGTACGTAGTTTTCTGGCACATTTAGAGGGCACAAAACTCGTGATTGCTCTCTGTAATTTTCAAGAAAGCAAAGTAGTATTTTGCTCTCTGTCAGCAGGGTAAAAATGAAAAAAAAAAACAAAGTTTTGCTCCCTCTAAACGGGCTAGAAGAGACTTTTTTTCCGAATAGAAGGAGTGAAATAGTACATTGTTTAACGAGGGGCGTAAGCAGACAATTACAAACGAGAGTCAGAAGCCCGACGCCAAAGGCGGAGGGCTTTCGATGACTCGACTTTGTAATTCTCTTACGGCCGAGTTAATCACACTGTTTTTCATCACGTTTGCGAGAAAAAAAATATCTCCAGTATCACTCCTAATTGAAAAAATTGAAAACTTCATCTCCAGTATCAGTCCATGATCGCTGTGGCGTCCTTGCGAGAGGAGTCACGTGTGCAGCTTCGATATTTCAACCAATCACAAAGCAGTATTCTTGCGGCGTGCGGCCTACTAGATTTTCAGCTTCAATATTTAAATCAATCACAGAGCAGTAACCTTGCGGTGCGCAGCCACTAGATTTCCAGCTTCAATATCTTAACCAATAACAGAGCAGTATTCTTGTAGAGCGCGGCCAACTTGTTTTTTTTTGATACTAATAAGATCACACACACTCTCATAACTCCCTAGGGAGTTATGAAAATCCATAACTCCCGCGGGAGGTACGTTGGCTCTAACTGCTCTAAACGCCTGCTTGCAATAAGAACATTTACGGGCCAGTGTGATGAAAAATATATTCAAAGGCAGTAACAACATTGTTAATACATGTTTCAAGCACTTTAGGGTTAAAGACATTTTCTCAAACATGCGCCTAAATGTATGCGTTAATGTCCCGAAAAGAGGACATGAAGTTACCTGTTTATGGCTCCCTACATTAGAATGAATACATGGAGAATGTATGAAACTAACATTATTGGCCGCTGCTGTAACTTTTTAAATTTGCTTATTAAAAATAACTGACAAAGGAAAATAAATACTACATAAAGCCAACCGCCACTAGACTCTGTATGCGACATTAAAAAAAGTCTATGGTATTACTACATGTATATGCGGTTAAACATGTTGCTCAAACAGCTCGTTCAAATGGCATGTTTAAAAAATAAAAAAGCCGGCAACTCAAACATTTTTTTCTGCACGTTCGTTCCGATTGTAATTTTAACAAAAGTAAAAATGACTTCTAGTGACGAGAGTGATATGGAAGTTATTGACTGTACTCCGCCTCATTTGAGGGAGGAGGCGAACTTAATAATGCAAAATATGCTACCGCCAAAAAGCAAAGAAATATACACGAAAACTTACGACGCATTCATAAACTGGAGAAAAGAAACCAGGACAAGCTCCTGTTCAGAGAATGTGTTTCTCGCATATTTTAGCCAATCTGCAAAAAACAAAAAGCCCTCAAACACTGTGGGCTATGTATTCTATGCTTAGATGTACCGTACAACTAAAACACGGCATTAATATTAAACAATGCAAGAATCTAAACACTCTGCTGAAGCGGCAATCTGCTGGATACAAGAGCAAGAAATCTAAAATATTTACCGGTGAAAATATAACAAAATTCTTGACGGAAGCTCCCGATGACCGTTTTTTGGCAATCAAGGTAATCTTATTGCGTAATTTATTTCACTTTAAAATATATAATTCTTGACTTGTCAATAAGCGTAAAATTAACATATATGTATTGATTTCAGTTTGCTCTAGTATTAGGCATAAATGGTGCCTGAAGGTGTGTACAATTGACCAACATCAGTGTAAATGACGTCGAGCATCACAACAATATGATCCTTGTGAAACTACGTGATACTAAAACAAAAATAGATCGCATGTTTGTTGTCAGAGATGAATTTGAGACCGTAGTACGAAAATACGAAGCTCTTCGCCCTGTGGACACCAACACCGATCGCTTTTTCCTCAATTACAAAAACGGAAAGTGTACCAGACAACCAATTGGAAGGCACACCATTGCATCGATGCCCAAGGTGATCGCAACTTTTTTGAACTTGCCTGACATTGACTCCTATACGGGCCATTGTTTCCGGAGGTCTTCTGCAACTCTTCTTGCAGATTCTGGGGCAAACCTAACGACGCTTAAAAGGCATGGTGGATGGCGTTCTGATCAAGTGACCGAGGGCTATATCGAAGATTCTATTGAAAATGAAAGTTGCATAGCAAAACAAATAACCAATAATATTCAATTGAAATCGTCAACTACCCCGCTATTAATTCCTCAGCCGTCGACTTCCCGCCAGAGAGAACATATAAATAGCCCTCAGCCAATAGCCTCTCAAGAAGGTTCACTACCACCACCGAGTCCTATGTCTAGCCAAGAAAACACAAGCCAGCTAAATACACAGTCCACTAATCCACCATCATCAATTCAGCAAAAGAACATTAATGTGGCCGGAAAAACAATACATTTCACTTTTAAAAACTGTTCGAATATGTCCAATGTTACTTTCAACATTAATTAGTTTATTGATATTATTTTTCCCTAATAAACTATTATTTACTTGAAAACTTAGTAGTTATTTTATTTAGTATTTCCTCGCATTGTTTGAGAAAAGTACTATACAATCCTCGGCCGGAACAGGGATTGCAGGACTCGTTTTATCCTTTATTATTATATTATTTTTTTACTTCACGTCATCTGCAGTAATGTACTATTATTTTCATATAAGATATACATCACTTCCATGAGAACATGGTTATTACACAAAAACATTTATTTAACTTGATCGTTGTCACCGCAAGAATACAAAATCATATTTAAGGTAGACAACACAGACAGTAAAATAAAATAATGAAAAATAAACCAAAAAATAAAAACAAATATAATAAAAATATTAAAACAGTACAGGTACTATTATTAACGAGTTTATTCACCCATTCAAATTATTAATTCATGTATTTTAAATAAATACGACCCGAAATCCAACTTTAATGGTTTACTATGATATATTCAGCGAGTGCCTTTTTGAATGCGTTGAATGAGTTAACTTTTTAACCGACTTCAAGATATCACAAGAGGAGGTTATCAATTCGGTTGTATGTTTTTTTTTATGTTTGTTACTCCAGAACTCCGTCATTAGTATATATATCCAAGTTGGTCCCGTTGTCAAAACGCAGTTCTGATGATAGGATCCATGAGAAATTGAGGGGTCTCCTCAAATCTTAAAGGCAAACACATAGTGATTTTAGTATTTTCATAAACAAATGAAGCATTTACATTTAAATAAGTGACATTTGATGAAGTAGCACTGCTGATGATGATCAAAACAGAACTCTTCAACGACGAAAAGTTCACGTTTGGCGATTTGTCCTCCTAGCTGTGTTTGTTAAGCAAGTTCTATTTTCACAATTAATTTTTGTCATGCTCGCGTCCTGATGATGGGATCCATGAGGAATCGAGGGAACTGCTCAAATGTGAAATGCACGCATATAGTGATTTTAGTGTTTTCATGAATTAATCAAGCATTTTCATTCAAAAAAGTGACATGTGATGAAGTGTAACTGCTGATGATGATCATAACGGAACTCTTCAACGACGCGTAGTTCACGTTTGGCGATTTTTTCTCCTAGCTGCGTTTGTTAAGCAAGTTCTATCTCAAGATTAATTTTTGTCGTGCTCGAGTTCTGATGATGGGATCCATGAGAAATCGAGGTAACTCCTCAAATGTGAAAGGCACACATATAGTGATTTTAGTACTTTGATAAACAAATGAAGCATTTACATTTAATTAAATGACACTTGATGAAGTGGAACTGCTGATGATGATCACAACAGAACTCTTCAACGACGAAAAGTTCACGTTTGGCGATTTGTCTTCCTAGTTGCGTTTGTTAAGCAAGTTACATTTTCTCGGCTAATTTTTGTCATGTTCGAGTTCTGATGATGGGATCCATGAGGAACCGAGAGAATTCCTCAAATGTACACATATAGTGATTTAAGTGTTTTCATGCACTAATCAAGCATTTACATTTAAATAAGTGACATTTGATGAAGTGGAACTGCTGATGATGATCAGAACAGAACTCTTCAACGACGCATAGTTGAAGTTTGGCGGTTTGTTCTCTTCGTTATGTTTGTCAAGCAAGCTAGGTTTTTAAGGCATATTTTTGTCAAGATTGACTTCTGTTGGAGGATTCCATGAGGTATTGAGGGTACTTAGTCTTCTACCATTATAAACACACTTATAGCCATTTTGATTTCATTGTATGGAATCTAAGAGTGCACCATCTAAGTATAATAATCTTTCACCGGCCGCCCCCATAGAAGTCGGTTTTTTTTCTTAAAAATTATTTAATATCAGGCGGTATTTAATAGTACTAATACGTTTTTTTTACCATAATTAGAATACTTACTTTAGGCAAATCAAGGCAGCTAGCGCAGCGCGGCGTTGGCGAATGCAGAGGTTTGGAACATTTTTCGTTTGTTTAATAACAAGTTGGTGTGAATGACCTTATATATTGTTTTTCTAATAAAAATACAAGTATTGTAGATGTACAGCTGTTTGACGTTCCCACCACCACCACCATATCAGCCAAAGAACATCCACTGCTGGACATAGGCCTCCCTCATATTCACGGGGGGTATATGCCATAATCGGCACGCTTGGCATGCGGGTTGGCGATCGCAGTATCTCCACCGCACTCCAGGGATGCTGCTGCCCATCCCCCGGTGGTCTTGGTCGTAGTTTTAGGACATACCCGGGTCCGGGGTTTGACGTTCATCAACTTAATTCTCGAGTATATTTGTTTGGTTGGTGTTAGATAATGATAGTTAAAAAGCATTTTAGTAGGTTTTAATACCTGTCATTATTTATTTAAGTTTTAACAGCACTTCCCCAAAGCTTGACAAGGTACAAAAGATGCGGTTTTACAAGAGCGTTGTATAAAGTGAGACGTAGTTGTTATGTAATTGTGGCACTTTAGCTTGATTAACTTTTTAACGTTTAATATGTAAAGTTATTATTTGTTATGTTCATATTGAAAATTAAAAATAACGGGCACGACCAAAACTCAATTAAGCAATATTTTTGTGTCCCGCGCTTATTTGGGGACACGTACCGCTCGTAATCTGAAGTTAAATTTCAAAATCAAAAACATTATTTCGACAATAATCTCCTTTGGGATTAACCGTAACGTGGTGGGAAAATATTGCTGTAAGTGTACACGTATTTACCAGGTTTTTTTCAGGTGAATACTAGGTAAAAATACTAGTTTTTAATACGAACCCTTTGTGCTGTAAGATAACAGGTTTGACATTATTTTTACTTTCACTCTTTCAATATTTAGAAACCATGTAATATAACACGAGCAAGTATTCAAAATAACATACACATACATAAACTCACGCCTATTAAAGGGGTAGGCAGAGCACGCGAACATTAATTTCAGTGCCAAGTTTAGCAATTGTAGGTTTATAGATGGAGAAAATTTATTTAAATGATATTGCAGTGACAGATTGCTAGCCCATCGCCCACAACATACTTCAACCTGGTTCCCATAGTCGACTCTTACGCCACTCAAGGGAAGAATGGGGGGGGGGGGGGGGTTGCTATTCTAACACGGCACCACACGGGGCCTAAAAATAAGTTATTATTTAAATAAATTTTTAGGAAAACGACGTCTTGTATGGTCATTTTGATACTACGAGTAGGTATGTTGTTATTAAAATCTAAGTTTACCTAAATTCATAGATAAATAATATTGTATTGAGTATTTTTAACGAACCGGTTCTTTTGTAAGCCATATACCAACTATACTTTGTATATGTTATACAAAGGTAGAGGTATATCATAAATGCCCCGTGCGTGACTTACAGTATTAATCCGCGCAAAAATGGCAGTTTTTAATAACGCCCGACCCATAATATATTTGCATACGATACGAGTATAAGAGTGACATACAAACATTAATCCTGACATTGCGTCAGATTAAGAATATTACGTACGTATTACTTGCGAGGCTAGTTATAACTTTTTACCATACTTAAAATTTAGTCATTAACGTCTCAGCGAACTCGATATGTGCTCCATATTAGCGGCTGAAGTGGAAGCACGTTCTCGTAAACTTTGGTCTTTTGTGTGTTTTCGACCAACATAGTATAAAGAAGCAGATAATTTTTTTTATTCAAGTAGCTCAATAAAGAAAATATATTAATTATTTATTTTTATGTATACAAAACAAACATTAATTGTAAATATTTTGCAATAATGTTGTATTTTTTGTGTAAATAAATGTTATCTAAAGAAGCTGCCAAACTGTAAAATAATTGCGTGTAGTTATTATGCGTGAGCGTAATAATTTCGTGGTTTACTTATTCGTCGTAGGTATTCCATCGGGTCGGGGGCTCTAACACTTTTAAGTAGATCATCATTCGATAAGAGTGCCCTACAGAAAGCATTTTTATGAGGTTTAGAAGCGACTATGGAAATAGGATATAAGTAAATATGTTATGAGCGATTGGCTAGCAACCTATCACTGAAATATCCGTCTTGAAACCTACAATTGCTAAAACTGCCATAGAAATTAAATATCAAGGCCCTGCCTTTCGGGAATACATCCTGAGTTTACTCATAATAATAGATTGAAACGAACGGCCTCGAGACTACAAGTTTGGAAATAGAATAAAACTTATCAAGTCCTCACTATCCATAAATATGTATAATGCTTCCTATATTCATAGGCTCTCAATCACAGATACGGAATGAGGGTTGGAAGTATGACACATCACGTTTCGATAGTGATGGATGGAGATATCTGGGCATCGTGATTAGTCATGTTCCCCTTCATATCTTTTGGGTTGAGGATTGTACTTAGCTATCTATTTAGTTAGCTGGCTTGGTAGGTTCTGCTTCTGAACATAGCAGAAAAAATATTTTTTTAAATCTTGTAGTACGCAATTCTTCACAAATTTTTACAGGTTCTCACTTGCACGCAATTGTCTCATTTGAACCGTGCCTTCTGGTAGTACTTACGAAATTTTGTTTTCAGTCTAATCTAGTACGATTCGTAAACATATGACTAGGAAAATTTTGTTGCTACATACTCTAAGGAAAATGGAAGGCCGAAATAAAACTTACGATCGAGCGTCCCTTACATGGAGTGAAGCGTCCACATTGACATTAAATTCCATGCTGATTCACTTTTACCGTCAATGTTTTTGATCATGCGTAAGGTAGATCTAGGGTCTTAATGCCATTTTCCATACTACAAATGATAAATTTACCTATCGTACGTTCAAACACTTAGCATTTCAATAAGAATGTGTACAGTTTTGTCTTCTTATTCGTGTTTTTCATGTGGGGAGTCATCGTATTTTTTTACAGCTATTCTGAAATATTAAAATGTCAATGAATAATTTAAACGATAAAAGTAACTTCAAGGATGTGTAATATGTGTATAACTTACAGCTGCCTACGAGTATAGGAATTCTTAGCGCTGTTGTGGGCATGACAACTTACTTGCAAGTTTAGATGCTTTTTGTGGCGTTGAACAGAAACCCTGGTCCTGAAATAATTTACTGTATGTGGGCATCCCTTGTCTCATCCCAGCCATTAGTCCATCATATTCACCCAATTATCCGGTTCATTTAAATTCCATCAACCAGCAATAGTCCCTTTACACCCTGGCGGGTGCTGTCTCTGTGTGCGTCCCATGACACGAACAAGGACAGCATCCGCTCGGTGTACCCCTTGCATTTCATTAGTTAGTGGGTAGTTGGACACCGGGCGGTAAACATCTACTGCATTCCTGGCGTTACAATTAAATTAGATGCTGACATTTAAAGTAGTTCTTCTCTCTAAATTTATGTAAATTTTGACTGTCGTAGTGATAGACACATTCTATCAAGAATATCATCGTAATTCCATAGGTGTGAGCAAAATACAGACCAGTGTTTGCGTGCAAAAGTATATCCGTGACTCATCGCTCGTACGCTGCTCGGCCACACAGCCTAGTATTGACGGTGTAAATCTCGAAAAGACAAAGAATTTTGCGACCCTTAATTTTAAAAAAGCTTGTTATTTAGATATAGACTCTACATTGAGCAGTCATAGTTAGCGGTGTATAAAATTCCGTTTAGTTGTGGTGACGTATTAATTAATATTGGCCCGGAACACAAAATTGGTATTGTGACCCGTTCATTGCATATTCGAGAGTGTTGTTGACACGTCGTACTTAAAACACAATTAAAAAAAGCCCAAGCGACTTTCATCAATAGTTTCACCCCAACACATACGAGTGTGTATCGAAATTACCCGCATAATGGTATCATTAAAACAAATATCGCATGAATAAAGTGAGAGCAGCTAAAAACTTTCAGAACAGCCCTCGTATAATAATAGGATAACAGATGAAACAAGTCTTGCCTGCATCTCAATAGTAGGCGTGCAACAACGATTTTAAACGAATTAAGATACCAGAACAGTATTGTAATACAAGTCTCTGATAGTGCATACCTCCTCCAACTCGACGTCACCAATGTTCTTTTTACGAGTGAACTTTATGTGTATGCTACCTGTAAATATGCTCAACCATGTTATTGCTAATACACCACCGGTTAACACTATTCAAATTTCTCTGAAGTAGTTCAGCATCTCCCGCACACTTGATTTACTTGTAAAATTTCAAATCGTCGGCGTAGAGTAAGCATTTACTATGTGTCATGGCGCCAGTGATATCATTTACAAACGATACAAAAGGCAAAGGGCCAAGATGTGAACCTTGTGGCACTCCTGAGGTTGTCGGATAGTATTCCGATGTGGATCCATCTTTGACCACTCTCTGTCTCCTTCCCGTAAGATACAATCTAAGCCACGGCAACACATCACTTGAGATACTATAGTTGCGGAAGAGCTTGTCCAACAGTATAACAGAATTATGGTCAACTTTATCAAAAGCGCTGCGGAAATCTGTGTAGATAGCATCGACCTGTGTATTGGAGTCGACAGATACTAATAATTCATTAACAAAATACATTATAAATAAAAATAATAATAAAAATTAGGAGACAATTTTTACACAAATCGAACTAGTCCCACAGTAAACTCAATAAGGCTTGTGTTGAGAGCTGAAGCTGAAGCTGAAGAGCTGTCCCCCTTTTTATACACGGGTACAATATTAGCCTCTTTCCAAAGGTTAGGAAAAACTGATGTTTCTAGTGACGTATTAAATATCAGTGACAGTGAAAGGGACAACCTAGACGCGCTTTTTTTTGTAAAAAACGGCGGTATGCCGTCCGGTCCAGTGCCTTTGCTGACATCAAGAGACTTAATTGCCTTCAAAACTGAGTTCTCAGAGACACGGATGCGTGACAGGGTGTCAAAACTAAGATGAGTATTATTTTCATTTAGACCATCAGGAAGAGAGCCCAACGAACAGGTATTAGAGAATGTAGAAGAAAAGTGGGATGCGAAAAGATTGCAAACGTCGTTATGGCAGCAGTATTTCCATTTAGCTGCATAGTTGATGGACAAGCGGGTTTATCTTTTCTAAGGTCTTTAACATACGTCCAGAATTCCCTAGGGTTGTGATCTAAACTATTTTCAACTGCAGCCATGTACACGTCATGATGTTTGGCCATTTTAGTTTTTACTCTCTTGTATAATAGATCGTACTCAAGATAATCCTTAGGGTTTCTTGATTTCTTGTATCTTCCGAATTAATGTAGAACTGAACTATTTTGGACGACCTGGTTATCTTTTTTTTTTGCATAGTGGAACAGTGTCATCTATGACCATTCGGAGAACAGCATAAAATAAGAGAACCATGTCATTAACAGTTTTACAGTTCCAAAATTTAGAAAACCAGTCTGTTCTGCTATCTGTCTCGATTTCATGAAAATTAGTAACAATGAGCAGGTGTGTCGAATATTAGTCTGGGTCGCGAGACTAAGGGACTGCAGTTCATCATCACAAAAAAAACCTTAAATAAAATCATTTAGTGGTTTTACATGAAAATCAGCAAAACCAAGTTAGGAAGTTATCCCGGGCATTTTCCACTACAGTTGTTAGAGATTTCGTTGTAAAAACCATTTTTAGGTATCAAAAATAGTATCTCGTAAAGGCCGTAGCAGGATAAGGGAAGAAAAAATGCCCTTTTGTGATTAAGAGCTGTTTTTTTTTCTACAGTTACTTACATTTGGTAGTACTATTGTGCTAAGTTTTGTTGAAAAATTCCCAGTGGTTCAGCCGGGAAAAAATAAAATCCGAATTCATGAAATATGACTTTTCTCTAAAACAATTAAACATTATCATACTATCTTTATTTCATTTTGGTTAGTTAAATAGTATATATGTCCTGTAAGAAAATTAAGTATCTATGTTTAACATTTCTGTAAAAAAAAACGGCAATGAAAATTTCAAAAAAATTTTTTTTACTTTTCTGAAGGAGTGACCACTCTAAATGTCATGTCTAAAAAAGCTTTATTTAACGTTCTATCAGTCATATTAGTTTGATATTTAAAAACGAAAAGCAACAGTGTCAAATTTAAAAAAATATTTTGGTTGTGTCTTGTTACTTTTATTTCAACACCGCCAAGGAACTTATTCATAAATCCTCTTGGTAAAAAGAAAAAATAATTCAATTTTTCACATTTACATTAATATTAGCCTGAAAATATATTTATGTCAGTTGTCGCCATTCCAACTTGTAAACCAAAAACTGTCTTCTTCTAATCATCATCACCATTTCTAAATATAGGTAAACCTTAATAATAATAATGCCATTTATTCCCACAAAAACAATAAGTAACTAAAACTAAACAAAATTAACAATTCCTTCAATTTCTTAAGTATTTGAATTTAATAAGTAAGATAATTTTAATATTATAGTCAATAAAGTGATTTTTTTTTAAATTCCGTTTTAAAGATAATTTATTCTTAAGTGCTGTAGCAGAGTGAGATATTATTTGAAGAGAGTTTAATAAAATGCAACTCAATTGGGTATTCTTTTAATTATGACAAAGTTACAGTCCGTTTAAGCCTACAGATTAGTATATCTGATAAAATATTTAGTAAGGTTTACTAAATATTTTAGGGCCATAGCCCAATTATGGGTCCCCAAAAACTAATTTTACATGCAACACATATGTCACTTTATTGACGATAATATTAAAATTATCTTACTTATTAAATTAAAAATTTTTGTGGGAATAAATGGCATTATTATTATTAAGGTTTACCTATATTTAGAAATGGTGATGATGATTAGAAGAATACAGTTTTTGGTTTACAATTTGGAATGGGGACAACTGACATAAATATATTTTCAGGCTAATATTAATGTAAATGTGAAAAATTAATTTATTTTTTTACTTTTCACAAAGAGGATTTATGCTTAAGTTTTTTGGCGGTGTTAGAATGGTGTAAGAAAAAAAAGTAACAGACCACAACCAAAATATTTTTTTTAATTTGACACTGTTGCTTTTCGTTTTTAAATATCAAACTAATATGACTGATAGAACGTTAAATAAAGCTTTTTTAGACATGACATTTAGAGTGGTCACTCCTTCAGAAAAATAAAAAAAAATTTTTTGAAATTTTCATTGCCGTTTTTTTGACAGAAATGTTAAACATAGATACTTAATTTTCTTACAGGACATATATACTATTTAACTAACTAAAATGAAAAAAAGATAGTATGATAAAGTTTAATTGTTTTAGAGAAAAGTTATATTTCATGAATTCGGATTTTATTTTTTCCCGGCTGAACCACTGGGAATTTTTCAACAAAACTTAGCACAATAGTACTACCAAATGTAAGTAACTGTAGAAAAAAAAAACAGCTCTTAATCACAAAAGGGCATTTTTTCTTCCCTTATCCTGCTACGGCCTTTGTAAAAGCCCATACAAAATGCCTTTTGCGAAAAAAAAAGAAAAAAAATACTTGCTTCTTACTAACGATTTTATCCCAGCTAATAACTATTGAAATTACCCACATAATGGTTTAAATAAAAATAAAAAAAATATCGCATGAATAGAGTGAGAGCAGCTAAAAACTTTCAGAACAGCCCTCGTAAATGTATAAGCTTTGTATCTTGTTGGTGTGTCTAATAAATTACATACATACATACATATAATCACGCCTGTTTCCCAGAGGGGTAGGCAGAGATCACGGATTTCCACTTGCTACGATCCTGACATACAACTTTCGCTTCATGAACTTTCATAACATTCTTCATGCATGCGCGCCGATTTAGGGTACTCCTGACCTGGCCTTTCTGCAGAATGTCTCCGATTTGGTCGGAGTACGTTCGCCGAGGTCTTCCCCTTCCAACTTTTCCATCCACTCTTCCTTCATACACTCGTTTTGTCAATCTTCTTTCATCCATCCTCTCTACATGTCCAAACCATCTTAGCATACCTTTCTCAATTTTCGTCACTATATCTTCATTCACTCCACACCTCCGTCTTATAACGGTGTTTCTCACTCTATCTCTCAAAGTAACGCTACACATACTTCTCAGCGCTCTCATTTCCACTGCATTCACTCGACTCTGATGTTTTTTCTGCCACACCCAACTTTCGCTACCATACATTAGTGTCGGCACCAACGGACTGTTTCAAGGATGGCGGCATCGACCTCGTCTATTCACTAGTGTTTTGGAGAGAATAAAGGTAGAAAATTTGCAAGAGGAAAGTGTGGCTGATGAGTATATTCATAAACTAAAGGTAAATCTTAGAGAGATAGATGATATATGCGAGATTGATCAACTATGGAATGGTTTTAAAGATAAGCTTGTAAGTACAGCCAGGGATGTATGTGGTGTGAAAGAAAGGAGCAAAGGGAAGAAGAAGAAGAATGTATGGTGGGATAAAGAGGTACAAAAGGCAGTAAGTGAGAAGAAGAAAGCGTGGCTAGATTGGTTGGCGATAAGAGCTGACCAAAGAAGTCAAAAAGCCACGCTTGAAGACGTGAGTGAAAGGAAAAGTAACTATAAAAGGTTGAATGTTCTGGTAAAGGAGGTAGTTAAAAGAAAGAAAGATGAACAGAATGATGAGATGGATCAGAGGTTGTCTCAGGATTTCCGGGCAAACATTAAGTTTTTCTGGAAAGCCATTCGACTAGCCAGAGGTAAAACTCAGACCTCAGAGCTAACCTCGATTAGAGACCAGCATGGAAGTTTATTGAATGATGAGGAGTGCATATTAGGGAGATGGAAGGAATATTTTGAAGGTTTGTTTGAGAGAGAAGAGGAAAATACGTCAGGAGTGAATGATAATGCACTGCCACATGAGGAGTGTAGTATTAGTATGGATGAAATTGTAAAAGCTTTGAAAGGAATGAAACCAGGAAAGGCAGCGGGGTATGATAGAATTTCAGTCGAGATGCTGAAGGCTGGGCAAGGCGTCGTAGCAAGTCAGTTGTATCGCCTTTTCAACTTATGTTTTAATACCGGCATAGTTCCAAAAGATTGGTGCAAGGCGGTCATCGTGCCACTGTACAAGGGAAAGGGCTCACAACTTGACTGCAAGAACTACAGGGGCATTCGCTTACTCAGCATCGTTGGCAAATTATATGCGAAAGTGTTGATTGAAAGGGTAATGAAAGAAACCGATGAGAAAATATGGGATGTACAAGCGGGATTTAGGAAAGGTATGGGATGTACGGATCAGGTCTTCTCGTTACGATGCATAGCCGAAAAGTATTTGGCCCAAGGTCAAAAGGTCTATTGCGCGTTCGTGGATTTGGAGAAGGCCTATGACAGAGTGGTGAGGAATGAACTTTGGTCGGTACTGTCCGGATATGGAGTGAGCGACCATCTCATTCAAGCTCTGAAATCTCTCTACGAGGATTCCTCTGCTTGCGTGAGAGTAAACGGGTCCTACACTGAATGGTTTAGCATCGAAAAGGGTGTTAGACAGGGATGTGTAGCGTCACCGTGGCTGTTTAATCTATTTCTGGACAGTTGTTTGCAAGATTTGATAGACGATGAATGTGGGTTGGAAATGAATGGGTTGCTTATCAAATGTCTACTCTACGCCGATGACCAGGTTTTATTAGCGTCATCGGCTGAGAAGCTACAGAAGATGGTAACTAGCATGCACGGATTAAATGCGAGAAAAGGAATGAAAATGAATGTAAGCAAGACGAAAGTGATGGTATTTGAAAGAGATGAGTGTATGACAGTTTGTGAAATTGCTGTAGATGGAGAGAGGTTGGAGCAAGTGGATGGGTTTGTGTATTTGGGGACTTTGTTCACGAGAGACGGTAAGCATGAAGGAGATATTGAAAGGAGAGTGATAGCTGGGAATCGAGTGAATGGGGCATTTCACGCCTTTATGAGTAGCCAGAAAGTGTCAGAAAAGGCGCGGCTGGCCGTGCATAGAGGAGTGTCTAATAAATTAATCTATATATATAAAAGAAGAAGTCCTGACTGACTCATCAACGCACAGCCGAAACTACTAAAGCTAGAGAACTGTTTTTTTGTACAGTCGATTACATTTATAGCGTAGGCTAGGGATAAGAAAGGATTTTTCGAAATTCATCCCCTAAGGGGGTAAGAAAAGGGATAAAAATTAGTATGGAAAAGGTAAAATTTTTGGACTAAGAAACTTGAAATTGCGTGTATAGACTCTATGTTTAAATAAATCTATAGCGTATATCAGCGTTTTTCGAAATTTTTTCTCAAAAGGGGTGAAAAGGGGGTTTCAAATTTTGTATAGGGAGCAAATATTTTTTGAAGTGAGAGTTTGGAAACTTCGTGTATAGACTCTCTGTTTAAATACAACAGATACGTATTTAAGCGTTTTCCTAATTCCTCCCTATAAACGGATGATGTGGGGGCTTAAAGTTTGTACAATTAGAGATTTTAAACTTCGTATATAGACTCTCCGTCTAAATACAACAAATACGGTACGTCTGATGTGATAAGTAACCAAAATATAAAATGTTTATGGTATCATTAAGTCATTAATTAATATAAGAATAAAGTTTCTATTTTTTAAGTAACTAACTGCAGCAATACTATAACCTGATTTACAAAATATTAACAAGAAATCAATAAAATGGTTGTGCAAACGTGCAATCCTTACCCCGAAAAAGGACAATGCTGCCGCTATTAACCATTTACTAAATACTTTTGAAGCTGAGAGCGCTCAATACAAATCTTTCGATTCCATCATACAAAGTGATGACGCCCTACACTATCCCGTGGAGTTCTTAAATAGTTTAAACCCTTCTACCCTTCCACCTCACATACTAAATGTTAAAGTTGGAGCACCTGTTATGTCAGTAAGAAATCTTAGACCGCCTAAATTATGTAATGGAACTAGATTACACATAAAAGCTCTCCATAAAAACGTTATTGAAGCTAGAGTAATCACAGGTAGCGCTCGAGGCGAAATAGTGTATATTCCTAGAATACCGATAATTCCATCAGACTACCCGTTCGAGTTCAAAAGAACACAATTCCCTCTTAAGTTATGCTTCGCAATGACTATATTAATAAACCCCAAGGACAGTCACTGAAAATGGCAGGGATTGATTTAAGAGAAGACTGTTTCTCCCACGGTCAATTTTACGTGGCATGTTCTAGGGTGAGTTCTGCCAGCAGTCTGGTCACCTTAGCCCACAAAGGAAATGCCGCTAATGTTGTTTATAAAGAGGTGACGCTAAGGTGACCAGCTTATGTTTTTATTTCTTTTCCTATTTTCTGCGCCATGACTACGTTCACGTGAATTTTTCCTTTTTGGTGAACAGACTTGCATTCCCTGTTTCGCCCTATGGTTGACTGGCAACAATATTTTCTTTGTGGTTTTTTATGTCACATAATAATTATGTGTGTTAAACTGTCTTTAATAAATATAATAATTTAATATTTCATCGCTCTCATATTAAACCTGCGCCTGTAAACTAAAATAAGAATCGCATAAACTTAAACTTAAACAAAACTTAAACTTTAGCTTTAGCTTAAACTTTTAGTTTTGGCTGGTCCGTTTTAGGATGTGTTTTTTTTTTGCTATGCCTTAAAATCCTTTTGAAATGCTGAGGTACCATCTAGAAAATTTCATTTTGGCCGGGGTCGGGAACTACACCTGTCTCGTCTTCTAATAGTCTAGCATCAGGCCTTAAAAATTTTGCCTTTTAACAACATCGGGCAACTGACAGAAAAAAGTTGTTATAAAATTTGTGATTATCTAAAATCTACGCGGACGACGTCTCGGGCGGCCGCTAGTTAATTAATAAAATTGTAAAAAGGGCCTCCACGTGTTGGCTATGTGGTACTCGTTTGGTACTTCGGCTCCATGCACGCCTCCCAAAGATCAGGGACACCATTGTCCCGCGAACGGACATACAATAATGATTTAAATAGAAAAACATACATAAATATAATCACGCCTGTTTCCCAGAGGGGTAGGCAGAGATCACGGATTTCCACTTGCTACGATCCTGACATACAACTTTCGCTTCATGAACTTTCATAACATTATTCATGGATGCGCGCCGATTTAGGATACTCCTGACCTGGCCTTTCTGCAGAATGTCTCCGATTTGGTCGGAGCACGTTCACCGAGGACTCCCTTTCCTACTTTTCCTTCATCCACTCTTCCTTCATACACTCGTTTCGTCAATCTTTTTCATCCATCCTCTCTACATGTCCAAACCATCTTAGTATACCTTTTTCAATTTTCGTCACTATATCTTCATTCACTCCACACCTCCGTCTTATAACGGTGTTTCTCACTTTATCTCTCAAAATAACGCCACACATACTTCTCAGCGCTCTCATTTCCACTGAATTCACTCGACTCTGATGTTTCTTCTCCCACACCCAACTTTCGCTACCATACATTAGTGTCGGCACCAACACTCCTCTATGCACAGCCAGCCGCGCCTTTTCTGACACTTTCCGGCTGCTCAAAAAGGCGTGAAGTGCCCCATTCACTCGATTCCCAGCTATCACTCTCCTTTCAATATCTACCTCATGCTTACCGTGTCTCTTGAACAAAGTCCCCAAATACACAAACTCATCCACTTGCTCCAACCTCTCTCCATCTACTGCAATTTCACAAACTGTCATACACTCATCTCTTTCAAATACCATCACTTTCGTCTTGCTTACATTCATTTTCATTCTTTTTCTCGAAAACAATCCGTGCATGCTAGTTACCATCTTCTGTAGCTTCTCAGCCGACGACGCTAATAAAACCTGGTCATCGGCGTAGAGTAGACATTCGATAAGCAACCCATTCATTTCCAACCCACATTCATCGTCTTTCAAATCTTGCAAACAACTGTCCAGAAATAGATTAAACAGCCACGGTGACGCTACACATCCCTATCAGACACCCTTTTCTATGCTAAACCGTTCAGTGTAGGACCCGTTTACTCTCAAGCAAGCAGTGGAATCCTCGTAGAGAGTTTTCAGAGCTTGAACGAGATGGTCGCTCACTCCATACCCGGACAGTACGGACCAAAGTTCATTCTTCACCACTCTGTCATAGGCCTTCTCCAAATCCACGAACGCGCAATAGACTTTTTGACCTTGGGCCAAATATTTTTCGGCTATGCATCGTAACGAGAAGACCTGATCCGTACATCCCATACCTTTCCTAAATTCCGCTTGTACATCCCATATTTTCTCATTGGTTTCTTTCATTACCTTTCAATCAACACTTTCGCATATAATTTGCCGACGATGCTGAGTAAGCTAATGCCCCTGTAGTTCTTGCAGTCAAGTTGCGAGCCTTTTCCCTTGTACAGTGGCACGATGACCGCCTTGCACCAATATTTTGGGGCTATGCTGGTATTAAAACACAAGTTGAAAAGGCGATACAACTGACTTGCTACGACGCCTTGCCCAGCCTTCAGCATCTCGACTGAAATTCTATCATACACCGCTGCCTTTCCTGGTTTCATTCCTTTCAAAACTTTCACAATTTCATCCATACTAATACCTACACTCCTTATGTCGCAGTGCATTATCATTTACTCCTGATGTATTTTCCTCTTCTGTCTCAAACAAACCTTCAAAATATTCCTTCCATCTCCCTAATATGCGTTCCTCATCATTCAATAAACTTCCATGCCGGTCTCTGATCGAGGTTAGCTCTGAGGTCTGAGTTTTACCTCTGGCTAGTCGAACGGCTTTCCAGAAAAACTCAATGTTTGCCTGGAAATCCTGAGACAACCTCTGATCCATCTCCTCATTCTGTTCATCTTTATTTCTTTTAACTACCTCCTTTACCAGATCACGTCTTCAAGCGTGGCTTTTTGACTTCTTTGGTCAGCCCTTATCGCCAACCAATCTAGCCACGCTTTCTTCTTCTCACTTTCTACCTTTTGTACCTCTTTATCCCGCCATACATTCTTCTTCTTCTTCGCTTTGCTCCTTTTATTCACACCACATACATCCCTTGTCAGCTCAGCTGTACTTACAAGCTTATCATTAAAACCATTCCATAGTTGATCAATCTCGCATATATCATCTATCTCTCTTAGATTTTTCTTTAGTTTATGAATATACTCATCAGTCACACTTTCCTCTTGCAAATTTTCTTCCTTTATTCTCTCCAGAACACTAGTGAATATACAAGGTCGATGTCGCCATCCTTGAAATAGACCATTCTTTCGGCTCATCATCAGGAAGTGGTCTGTATTTATTCCCGCCCCACGATACACCCTAGTGTCCGGAACATTCTTCCTCTATCTTTCGTCCACTATCACAAAATCAAGCAAAAACTCGTTTCATTATACAGAGTATTATCCATCAGACTCCAAACTAGGCTAAGCCTGTATCATTAACAATAACATTGAGTCCAACTTATTTTAGTACAATATTTTCCACTATACAAACAACTTATATTAAAAAATCGATAAAATCAACGAACTACATAGATTTGTAATGGACGGAAACATTAGTATGGGCCATGAATAATTCACAATCGAAATGTAATTTTGTGCTTCAAACCTCTGAATACAGTGGGATTGATTAAATGTGTTAAGATAACATTTTGTTAACAGTAGTTTGAATTTCAATTGCGTTTGAATATACTGTTACGAACCTTTGGTATTTTTAGGTTCTCTTTAATATTCAGTGAGTATTTATTTGCGTTTTCGCGCTTGGGAATTTTCGCTCGGCAGATGGCTATGAATGGAGATACTGATTGAATTAATGAATCACGCATAAATTTGAGTGTAGCGTTTACAAGAAATCTAGGCCAAACATATTAGGCACAAAAGTTTCGATATCCAATATACAACTGCTGCCTACCTACTTCTGAAATTTTTAGTCTTATTTACAGGCATGCGTGTGATATTCATGTTTTATGAAAAAATACATCAAAGGAAACTGAATCAATCCATTTACAACCACTAACAAACAATTAAATGAATGTCCTTTAAGTTACATTGCACTTTTAACTTTTTAAGGATGCTTGGCAGTCTTGGCACAATCCAATATTGATTAATAGAGAATGCCTTATGCCATTAAATTATCCCTAAGGCTTTTCCTTTTTTGTTTGTAAATTAATACTGTGCAATAAAGTTTACATAAATAAATATTTTTTTTTAAATTGATCGCATCGGGACTATCGAAACGGTATAAATATCGAACGACATTACTTAATACATTTACGAAAAAATGGCAATGTAACAAAAATAAAACTGAAATTAAAATATACTTTATTTACTTGACTGGTAGTGTTAACATCCCTATTATCCCGACGGTGGTCTCCAATACTCCTTGTTTTTATTCTCATGGTAGTATTCAATCAGCCAACTTTATTAAAATTAATTTAGTTTTTTTTTAAATATTATTTAACCCTGTACACTGTCAAATTTTAATATTTTAAATATATTAAAAATATAAATAAATAAATATTAGGGGACATTTTTTTACATAGTAAGCTCAATAAATAAGGCTTGTAATTATGGGTACTAGACGACGATATATTTAATAGATAAATATGTATATACACTTAAATAAATAGAAAACATCCAAATCCCAGGAAAAAATGTCACTGCTCGGGATTCGAACCCGGGACCTCTAGCTTCGGAGGCAGTGACACTACCAACTAGGCTAAACAGGCCAACGAAAATGTATAGTTATTGAAACTAGCCAAACAACATATTAAAAAAAGTGATTAAACTTGGTTGAACGTATGGCCTAGAACAACAATATGGCCTTTTTTTTTTAACGATGTGGAAATGCGTAGAAGAACAAATATTTTAAAAAAATGGAAAAAAAGCACTAGCGCGAAAAAACCAACATTCCGCACAATATACAAAAATATAAAATAAAATGGAAATTTAAAAGTACTAGTGCGAAAAATCACACTTTCCGCGCGATATGCAGCTACAAAGTGAACCACTTTTTGAGCAACTCTATTAAAAATAATATTCTCTAAAAAATAGATTCTAGCCGCGCCAATCCCGAAATCGTTCCGCTCCTGTATGGCGCCAACCTTGTAGCCCTTGCGAAAAAGGATGGCGGAATTCGCCCGATCGCCGTTGGCTGTACGTTCAGGCGCCTGGCTTCGAAGCTCTGCTGCCGGAAGTTTCACCAGAAGCTGAGCAATTTCTTTAAACCCCGGCAGCTGGGCTTCGGAGTTAAGGGCGGTTGTGAGGCCGCGGTACACGCTGCGCGCTCCTTCTTGAGTCGTCCGGATTATGAAGTTTTTGTTAAAGTGGACGTAAAAAACGCTTTTAATTCGGTAGACCACGGTGCTCTGTTAGCAGCAGTGAAAAAAGAACTTCCAGAACTTTATTACTACTTATGGCAATGCTATGGAGCATCAACAAATTTATTATTTGGTGACAAAATTATTTTATCGAGCATGGGATGCCAGCAAGGAGATCCGCTTGGGCCTGCAATTTTCAGTCTCGTCATCCACCCCATCATCTCAAATCTTAATTCAAAATTCAATCTGTGGTACATGGACGACGGTTCCCTTGGCGGAGACGCATTAACGGTTCTACACGACTTACAGTTAATTATAAATAAATTTTCTGACATCGGCCTTTCTTTAAATTTCACAAAATGCGAAATCTATTTACCAAATCATCTTCCGTCTGAAAAAAAAATTGAAATTTTAACTAACTTTAACGCAGTTCTGCCAAACATCTCCGTCCTTTCAAATTCATCACTCACACTTTTAGGCTCACCTATTTTTGAAGAATCAATCAACCCTGTTATTGACTGTAAGTTAAAGTTATTTAATAATACATCAGATTTACTTTTTGAAATAAATCCCCACATGGCCCTCTGTATCATTCGTTTCTGTTTGTTCACTCCAAAATTCATGTATTTACTCCGTAGCTGCCCTATTTGGAAATTTCCCTCCATCCTATCACACATTGACGAATCTCTTCAGGCTACTCTGTCCAAAATCCTAAACATTCATTTTGACATACTACAGTGGACCCAAGCGGTTCTTCCTATAAGGTTTGGAGGCTTGGGTGTTCGCTCCTCGTCTAGTGTAGCATTACCAGCTTTCTTGTCCTCCGTCTATGGCTCGCTATCTCTAGTCAGCAACATTTTAAACCGTCCTCAGTTGGCTGACGACGATATAGCGTGTCTGAAGGAGGCCAAGGAAGCTTGGTGTGTTTCGTGCCCAGGAGTGGATATCCCAGTTACCCGCCACAGTCAAAGAGCGTGGGACTCTCCTCGTTTGCAGGCAACCCATGCTTCCCTACTTGCCAATAATCCGGACGACTCCGAACGTGCCCGTATTCTGGCGGTATCTTCACCAGAATCAGGCCATTGGCTCCGCGCCCTTCCGTCCCATCAAATAGGAACGGTTCTAGATCCAAACTCTTTAAGAATCGGAATATGCCTAAGGCTTGGATCTAGAATCTGCGTCCCTCATACATGTGCCTGCGGCAAGGATGTGGACCAGCTGGGACGGCATGGCCTCTCTTGCTCCAGAAGCGCCGGCCGTTTTTACCGCCACGGCACTATCAATGACCTGGTTCGCCGCTCGCTTGTTACCGTCTCTGTTCCTGCGAGCTTGGAACCGGTGGGTATGGCAAGAGACGATGGCAAGCGCCCCGATGGAGTCACTTTGGTGCCGTGGAAGCTGGGTAGGGCACTGGTGTGGGACGCTACGTGTGTCGACACTTTCGCGCAGTCCCACATTCAGGCAACCCGCTCTCAGGCCGGTGCTGCAGCCGACCAGGCCCAAGTTCTCAAGCGCCGCAAGTACTCATCTTTATTAAAAACTTACGAGTTTGCGGCGCTTGCGGTGGAGACAATGGGGCCATGGTCGTCTGACATGAAGGCATTTATAAGAGCCTTGTCGTCGCGGCTGGTTAACATCTCAGGAGACCCCAAGGCCGGCGTTTACCTCTCACAGAGAATTTCTCTAGCGATACAGAGAGGTAACGCGGCCAGCGTTATGGGGACCATGCCGCAGGCGGACCTTTTAGAAGGCGTATTCTTTTTATAGTTGGGGTTTTTAGTTTTAAGTTATCTAATGTTTATTTTTATTTATTATTTATTTTGTAGGTTATTGTGTTGTCAATACATACAAATTATTTAATATTGTTATTGAATTAAGACTTGTTTTAGTTCTAAATATTTCAACATATATATTTATCGTAACTATTTGATTCTAGATAAATATATAAATTTGCTTTGTTCATTTTCTTTTAATACATACATGGAAAACCAACAGCGTAATGCATGTCTACAAACATATAAGTAGTAATCGGTAATAGTACATGTAAGTAGTAGTTCGTTATAAGTTCTCACTTATAGAAATGCGAGTAACTTCTAACTTATAGAGCGAGTGTTTCAAAATAATTTATTTTTCTATTTTCTTAAATGTCCCAGAAAATGTTCCAAAAATAAAATTCCTTTTTAACCGACTTCAAATAAAACTGGCCAAGTGACTCAGACTCGCGCTCCGCGGGTTACACACAGCAAAACAAAAATGTGATTTATCAATAAATCGGTATTTTTTTGTAAAATATAGTAATTAAACATAACTTATATTTGACCAATAAACATCATATCACAAAATTTCGGGTTCATAGATCACTGTGATGTAAAAAAGAATATTCGTAACGAAATGTGTGACAAACGACATGCGGACACGCGAGTGACAGCCGTTTGAAACCTTCGGATACGGAACCCTAAAAAGGAGGAGATTCTCAATTCGTCTTTATGTTTTTTGTTACGCTATTTTTAGCTATAAAATTGATTAAAAACTTCTAGAAATGACATTAGAAACATCGGGCAGAACTAGAAAATGGTATAAATAATAAATAAATAAATAATACGGAAAACATGTCCAAAAGGCAAGTTTCACAAACCTAAATATTTTGTTTGAATTTTTCAGTCACATCATTTAGCCAATGTATCACGGAGCAAACTATCAAACGAACATGAAAGTTATTCGTTAGCTTAGCAAGTTATTTAATGTTCGAGCGGGGTGAAACGTAACTCTGCCTCATGAAATTCAAATTTTCTAGAAACTACGAGTAGCTGACGGCGAAGATACATGATTTTATTTGAAAATGTCTGAACATATTAAATTTAAACTCAGTGCGCGATGTCTTGTGGCACTTTGTTTAAGCAATGCTGTTTGTATGGCTTTAGATTTTCGTTTCACACCCCGCGTAAAGTCTTATTGGAAGATTGTTCAGAAATTAATCGCATACTTGTAACTGAACGGAAACGGAGCTAATGTTCAGCTGAGTAGCGTTTCTGCAAATGTATCTTTTTAGAATTTCAAAACTGCAATAGCTATTTACGATACAAGGGTTGTAAAACAAAGAAAGGCCGATATCGCAGATGTTTGAGGCCCGAGCCGCAGGCGAGGGTCATAAATATGCGAGAGAGGGCCTTCTGTTTTACGACCCGTGTTTTGTACACAACTTTACGTCACCACTTGGTTAAAAAGTGGGTTTTACCGGACGCGCAGCGTGAGGAAAATCGCGCTTTTCGGCAAGGTGTGGTGTAAATGTCTGGAATATTGTGCGACTTGTCAAAGGCATTTGACGTCATAAGTCATGAGCTGTTGTTAAATAAATTGAAATCCTACGGCGTTCGGAACAAAGCTCACAATTTGCTTACCTCGTTTTTGTCAGAGCGTAAACAGGTCGTAAAACTACCAGCGAACGGTAAATTGGTGCAATCTGACACAGGTTATATCAGTTTAGGTATTCCTCAAGGCTCGGCTCTGGGAAATACCCTATTTCTCTTATTCATGAATGACCTTCCATCGAACATCGTGACCGGCTTGTCAGTATTGTTTGCAGACGACACTACAGTGATAGTTGGTGCAAACACTTACGACCAATTAAGTGTCAAAATAAACCAGTCTTGTTTGCAACTACAGTCATGGTTTTTGGCCAACGGGTTGTTGTTGAATGTGGCCAAATCAAATATAATGCTTTTTTCTGGCCGTAAAGTACCAACGCCACAGTCAATGGCAAGCTGTTTGATGCCACTTTGTGAAGAAATCAGGTTCCTTGGGTTCATTATCGACTCCAATTTGAATTGGAAGCGCCATGTTGATGGTCTGTGCGATAGGTTGAGTAGTGCTGTCTTTGCGTTGAGAAAATTAAAGCCGCTAATCTCGGGTGATGCACTCAGACAAGTTTATTTCGCACATTTTCACTCCCTGATGTCCTATGGTACTCTCTTATGGGGAAACTCCACTGATGCGCAAAGAGTGCTTATCATGCAGAAACGTGCAGTCCGGCTACTTGCAGGAGTTAGGCACAGGCATCCTTGTCGAGAATTATTCTCAACACAACGCATAATGACGCACTACTCACAATATTTGTTAGAGTTACTTTTATTTGTACGGAAAAACATCATCTCCCAGTTTACACGAGTGAATGTAATCGGTAAACAGATACGTTCATCAGGACGCCTGAGAACAGTTCCACGTCGCATGGCGCTTTCAAGGAAAAATCCCCGGGTTATTGGTCCTACCTATTTTGAACACCTACCCGCCGATCTAAGAAACGAACCTTGTGACGAAGCATTTAGGCGTAAACTGAGAAATCTTTTGTTGGATAACCCTCTGTACTCCGTTAAGGAGTTCATAGATATAAAATTTTAAGTATTTCATTTAGTTTATTGACATTGTTTCTTGTATGACTCTTAAATAGCTTTTTTGTATTTTTCAATATTGTGATGACAATCCTTATTTGGAGCTACCCATTTATTTATTTTACTTTATTTTGTATCATTGACATTACTTACGGAATATTCTGTCTATTTTTAATGCCTATTTCCCTAATCACATTCTGTTAGAATTATAGTTGACATTGTTTATTTTTTGAAATGGTACTGACGATCCCTTGTAGGAGATACAATATCCATTTTGTGCATCAATTGACATTTTGAATCATATTTTTATTTATTTTTTGTTATTGACGATCATGATAAGAGTTCTTTTAATTTTGACATGTATGCAAATTTATATTGTAATTTTTATCGTGAAATAAATAAATCTAAATCTAATGTATTTTCTCAAACATGCAAGGAAATATTGATGTTATGTTCCTTATAATAGGCTGCGAAGTATGACGTTTCAGGTGCGGCTAGGACAAGAGGTCGTTAATGGAATTTCATACAAATCTTGCAGGCCTAGGCCGGCAAAATACTCTTTATTAATCTCCATTCCACATAAATTTGTGGCACAGGCATAATGACATTCTGCCACTATGTGTATTAAAAATATTTTCTTGTTTTTTTTTGTTTATTTCATTGCATGTTTGAGAAAAGCACTATACATACCTCGGCGGGAAATATGGGGTTGCCCGCCTCAGACCTATCCGTCTTCGAGTCTATATGTCTTCGGCCGGCAACCCCTTTCGTCCTGGCCTCTGTAGTAATGTACTATTTTTAGAATATTGACGACCCAGAAAATTTCATATGATGTTAATAAAATAATGATCAATATCATTTCAATTATTGTTATTATATAAAAAAATCTACGATGAATAATGATATTACTGTTCATTGACTTAATAGTACATCAATGTTAATGATAAATTAGAATATTCAATGTCACGGAGGAGACAAATTTTGAAAAAATGTTGACTCATGAGATCAAAAATTCTGAAATATACATATCGAGTTTAATGTATCTAATGTCTGTAAACACAAATATCAACATATGTTATGATTCACTTTCGTCAAGTCACAAAATTTACTATCTCAAAATGGGTCCCCTTTCTTAGGTAGGTACTAGGCGCCTTCCTGACTTCCGGGCTGTCAGTATCGCTTCTATTCTAGATTTACTACTGCGAAAATGTAAGACTGACAGTATCCCGTCAAATGAGGAAATCTGTTCGTCATCAGCAAGCTCGTATCAAAAAACAAAATGCCACAGTCCGATCACGCTCCGTCGCATCAGGAAATAGCGGATTAAGGGCTAATTAACACTGCTACAGAAAAGCCCAGGTTACGTCATTCGGACGCACTACGACGGGAGCCCAATGCTCATGTATACAAGGCATTGTCAGGTTCATAGGCCTCTCAGGCTCTGCAACACTTCGCCGAATATCCTGACTGTGACGAGACCGAACCGATCATAACTCAAAGCTAACAATGGAGATCGAGGGTCCAATGTTAATTGCTGTCACCGAGTTGCGGGCGTTATCACGATCGATTCAAATAGCCCCATTAATTTGGAACAGTTGTTAAACAAAGTATAGTGTCAAAGCCCGATTCCACCAACTTGTGTGGACTAAAGCTCGCATTGAGAGATAACGTCAAAATGAGGATAATTTTTTAGACATTGTGTCGTTTTCCTTCAAACTGTTGAAGAAATCATAACAACAATTATATTTGAGAGCAGAGTAATGGCAACTTAACATTTAAAATAAAATAGAACTTAAAAAGAAAGTATTTTCATAAACCCATTATGAATTTTATACGAGTCAAGTCAATGATTGCAACAATCACAGAAGTAAAAATGCTAAATCGTGCAGAAACTAATTATATTACGTAGATAAAAGCAAATGTAAATTAGTTTCTGTCGCTTTAGTATTCATATAAGCAAAGGTGTGCTCAAGACCTATACATGGTGGCCACTAATTAGCGCTGTCAAGGGACAGTGCGGTTCAACCCTTTTGCATAACGAGTATAGCGAGGCGACCACACGGCAAACTCATGCAAATGTGCGGTGCAATCAGAAGGTGTCATTAGAAGAGCTTGTGTTATATGATATAATATGGTTTTTGGGTGAAATAAGCATGTTATTCGTTTCTATGTATACCCTTTTAGTTAAATATGAGTAATATATTCTGTTTTGGGCTCAATTTCTTTGTATCAAAGAGCCAAAAACAGATAACTGCTTGTTAGGGCATTATTATAGGTAAAAGCGATATCAGGCAAAATCAGGTACATTTACGTGATCTTTTTATATTTATTGTGTACGTGACCTTTTATCTCAAATACAAAGTACGCTGCAAAATAAAAAGTTGACTAACATGAACAAAAGCTTTAAGCTGCACGGATTCAGAAAGGAAAAAATCCTGCGTGGCTCTGAATATACAATTTCCCGGAATAGCAAAGAATTCCAGAAATTAATCCCAGGCGGCTCTATCGTCAGTAGTGTCCATGCAAGTATTTTTATGTCCATACTAGTATTCGTTGTTGTAAATACTCGTTGTAGAAGGAATACCAACTAATAAACAATTTGGTTATTAAAATACAGTAAAATAATCTATACAGGGTGATTCAGGAGACGTGAGCAGGACCAACACTACATACATAGTAAATGGCAATGAATCGTTCACCATTGTATTTAAGTGAAACACCCATACCTTTTTCCTGTATTTTAATTTTTGTTAAGTTAAAGTTTAATTCTCTACAATCATGGTCACCCTACAACAACTTGTTTATAAAGATTAAAGCTCTAACTGTTATGCCAGCACTTTGATTACGAAGAAATTAAATTGTCACATTGAGTGAGATGCGATATTTCAAAAGTAATCGGACTCAGATGACATTCAATTTGACACGTATGACTTGACTGAATAAGTATTCTCGTAGAGTGACCATGAATTTCGTAAATAATTTGAAACATTTTGTTTTCAACACCAAAGATAAATTAACGTTAATTTCACTAATAGTGGCAGCATTCAGTAGCTTATGATCTACTGAATTCGTAGTGTTGATCTTGCTCACGTCTCCCGAATCACCCTGTATACATATAATAAAGCTGAAGAGGGTCGAAAGTCTGTACATGGAAGATATTTGAAAAAAAGTTGGCTGGGGATACTTAGAATCGATAACAGAACACGTTCCAACAGTTTTTAGATTTTTTGTCTGTTTGTCTGTTTATATGAACGCGCATCACGTGAAAACGGCTGAACGGATTTTGATGAAAACTTTACTAATCTGTCGAGTACCCGGTCAGGTATTAGGCTATAAAAATTGTGCAGAGTTAAGTTAAGAGGGGTTAAAAAGAGGGGTTGAATTTTGTATGGGAACTCCTATAATCCATGAGTTACAGGTATGAAAATTAGTAAGCATATACTTGACGACAAAGGAAAAACATCCTCATTCAAAATTTGTGAAACCTTAAGATAAAAACTAAAAAAAAAGTAAACGCAAGCGCTGTGCCGCGGCGCTACCCAGTGTGTGCGCCAGCCACCACGGTCTCTTGAAATTTTGAACACTATTATGATTTATTCCATTAAGTGACTGTGACTCTAAACCCAAATTTAGCAATTTAAAGTATAGCAGAATTGTAAATAAGTTCACGATGCATTATGTCAAAACCGAAGTATCATAATTCCTTCTGATGGCGCTCTTTTTTAGCACAATCTTTTCGCAATAAGTTCTTCTTTGCGTGAACATCAAAATGCATTTGCGATACTTTGGCATTGTTTTTATTCATATGCTTAAATACAAAAACAGCTGTTTCAATGCACACTTTGTATCGTTGGTGTACCATTTAATTTTGTCATAAAAATAACGATTTTTTACGTAATTGTTGACCCTTCACACCATAAAAACTGTTTGATATAAGAGATCACTTGAGCTGGGCAGCCCAATCGTCAGCATAGACAGTTGGAGCATCTGAGATGTAAGTACACTTAGAAGAGGGTCGAAAGTCTGTACAGGAAAGATATTCGAACAAAAGTTGGCTGGGGATACTTAGAATCGATAACAGAAATCGTTTCAACAGTTTTAAGAATTTGTGTCTGTTTGTCTGTCTGTTTATATGTCTAGGCATCACGTGCAAACAAACGAATGGAGTATAATTTACCCTCATTAATATGGCAACTGGATCTTCGGGGACGACATAGCTCGGCCTTCGGCCTCGCATGCCTTGCCGCTCTCCTTCGGCTTTTCAATCATCAACCTTACATGAAGAATCTACTCTGTTGGGAGGCTCGGCCTTCAGCCCCGCGTGTCTCGCCTCTCTGCTTCAGGCCTTCGGCCCTCAGCCTTACATGAGAAGCCCGCTCTGTGTGATTATTCTCGCATGCCTTGCCGCTCTGCTTCCGGCCTTCGGTCATCATACTTACATGAAGAACTCGCTCTGTTGGAATAACGTTTTACGGCAGAACTGCGTAGCGAGACTTTTATCATTGTACAATGTACATGTAATGTTTTTGACGAGATTCATTCGTCTAGAATCGGTACATTTGATATTCCGAAATAAGCACTTAATCATTCGTTTTGACAATAGGATTTCTAGGGAATGTCATATTGACTGTAAGCATTTCTTAAGGGGGTGTAAAGAAGGGTGAAAGATTGTATCATAGCCACATGAACCATCCCCTACACAAGGTATGAACATGATCTACGGCATTACAGATTTCCGACCCATAGCGTTGGCCAGCCACCTGCCACTTGGGCACGAGGCATGACCACTTGAGCACCTTGCACATTAATTACGAAAGTACACAATGCAACAATAGAATCACTAGATAGTCGCACAATTAGGAACTGATACGATATTGGTAGTGCCCCTGCCAAGATGGAAAAAGGCGGGGCCACTTATGTCCTTTTTAGGGTTCCGTAGCTACATGGCAAAAAACGGAACCCTTATGGATTCGTCATGTCTGTCTGTCTGTCCGTCCGTATGTCACAGTAAATTGGGGGGGGGGGGGCTTACATGTAACAGGGGGGGGAATTTTTTTTCAATGTACACATACGTGTGTGGTATCAATGGATAGGCCTTCAAAATGACATAGAGGTTTATACAAAACTTTTCCATTTAAGTCAATTGTTGGTGAGATATTAGCCAAACTGGTAAAATATGTCCCCCCCCCCCCTCTACTTTCCAAACTATGAATTTTTAAATTCTGAAAAAAATCAAGATGATGTAAGACATTAATAAATCCTTTCAACGATTTTTAGTTTGAACAAGATAGGTTCAACGGTTTTAGAGTTGTTTCTGAAAAACTGTCTTGCCAAAACAAAGGGGCGTAAGTGCCGTAAGCACCCGTAAGTTTCCAATGAAGATACAACTTTTTTTGATTAAATGTAGTGAATAGTGGTTTTAAATGTAGATTAGGAGGTGTCGGTACGGAACCCTTCTTTGTACGTAGTCCGACGCGCACTTGGCTGGTTTATTATTTTCGTTTCATTTTCAAACCCGCGTATCCCAGATAACACTGGAGAGCCCAAATTCACATGATAAGATAGTATCACTTACTATATCGGCCAGACGGTCCAATGGACTTATAGTGCAAGGTGTACGCAGAAAAAAAAACAAATCGATGTACAGTTACCTCTAGATTAACCGTTTGGCACACGCATACTAGAGGTACAATATTTTTGACCCGCAGTCCTTTAGGGAGTGCTGAGAAATTATTTTTGTTATGGTTAAAAAATCACAAACCTATTATCTGTGGTATTATATGTATAAAGGGCCTTTTGAGGCGATTCTAAGAATAGATATGTGGTATATCTATTCATAATCATAACTTTTCAGCCATTTTTTATTAAAACATAAATAATTTTCAAATCATACTAAGTTTGGGTTCCTCCAGATACGATATGGCTGTTTTTTTTGTATAATATACCACAAATGATACGTAATATCTTCATATTTAACCCCCGTTATTTTTTTCGATATTACAAAGTAACAAAGTTCTACTTCTGTAGAAATGGGTACTGAACTGTGTCACTTCGCAATATTGAAAAATTAAAAAGTATACTGAATTAAATTATTTTCAAAATTGCTTTCTTGGGGTTAAATATGAGGGATATTACGTATCATTCGTGTTATAATATACAAAAGCAAAAAGCTAGCTTCATCTATACGAATATAACATATATTAATATTTTGACACAATTTGTCAATTGTAACCAAATAAATATAGAATACATTTGATTACATAATATTTTATTATAATATTTTTTTTTTTTTATATTTATATATTTTTTTTTATATTTACATTCACAATACAATAAATCGACCTCTCTTCAGGGCGGACTCGCTAAGTCTGACGCCTTCAATTATTGAAAATGAAAATATATTTATTCTGTTACTACAAGTTATTCAACAATAGCAGGGATGGTGCCTCTTTTTAAGTATGCAGGATACCTGTGTTAAGAGACACCGCTCTTCCATAGATGGTAACACAAGATAATAATGGTTTAACAATACTACATTTATATACTACTAGAACTAAAAGAGAAAATTAAAAATTAACATAAGTACGTTTTCCAAGAAACTATGATTATACAAAAAAGTTATGGTGTGTGTGTGAGTGTGCGCGCGCGCGCGCGTGTGTGTGTGTGTGCGTGTGTGTGTGTGTAATGTACATTTTCAGTAAGGTAAGGTATCCTAGATAATGCCAAGTAACAAGTTTTCAATATCTATATAGCTTATTGATTTTATCCACTTCCTTAACTTGGTCTGACATTCTTTAAAACAGGATATGTGAATGTTAATCTGTTTGTTTATGACATTATATAATTTGGCTGATTGGGAGACATACTGCCTCTTCGCAAATGCAGACTTCGTCGCAGCAGTGGATATAACATTGGGTTTCCTTCTAGTCCTCGTATAATCTGTTTCAGGTATCTAGATAGTGGTTTTGTGTCTTTTTAAAACTACACCTAGTACATACAACTTTCTTACTGAGAATAGATCACAAATTTCGTAAAGATCGCTTGTAGGAAATGTGTAGGGCTTTGAGTACATTACTTTAAGTAATGCCCTCTGAGCTCTTTCTAACTCCAGAAACTTTGTTTTCGTTGCTCCACCCCATATGGGAATGCAATAGATAAGTACTGACTGAGCAAGACAAACATATATTATTTGATTTAGTAATTTCCTTGTTGCTACATGTCTAAGATTTTTGAAAATCCATATCATCTTGCGGGTTCTAGTCATTATGAGTTCGGTGTGTACATGCCATGTGAGCCTCTGATCTATCATTATACCTAAGTAATTTGTAGACTCAACCTTATTGATTACTGGACATTTGCAGTTTGACGATTCTAAGTTGTTACATGTGTGAATTTTTAATTTGAATAGAGTCAGGTTGCGTTCTACAGTATTTTGTGAAACAAATGTAATTGGTCTTTGAGATATTAAGGGTAAGTAAATTGTCTTGCAACCAATGACCAATTTTAGCAAGTCCAGATTCAGCACACTTTCTTACTTCCTCCCAGTCATTACCAAAAAAAACAATAGCTGTATCATCAGCATACGCAAATACTGATCCATTGTCAATCTTTAAGTGACAAAGTTGGTTGATATAAATTAGGAAAAGAGTTGGTCCCAGGACACTTCCCTGTGGTACACCGTAACATTATGGGAACAGAGAAGGTATCGAAGGCTTTCTTCAAGTCTAAAAATATTGTTAAACATTTCTTATTTTTATCTATTATATCCACTACAAGAGAAGATAGGTCTGACACAGCGTCCTCTGTGGAGTGACCTCGTCTGAATCCATATTGATTATTTGATGATATTTCATATTTATTTAAGTAGCTCAATAATCTAACATTTATAAGCCTTTCCAAGATTTTCGAAATAGCAGGTAGTACAGATATTGGCCGGTAATCAGACACGCAGTTCCTGTTCCCGCCCTTATAAACTGGAGTGACGATAGCCTGCTTCAATGCATCTGGGAAGACACCATGCTTGAAACAGAGGTTAGCAAGATGCGTCAAGATTGGAACAACAATACCACTCGCTAGTTTTAAAAACTGAGTAGAAATGTTGTCCCATCCAGCAGCACTGGTTGATTTCAAATTTGATAAAATATTAAAAACCTCGTTTGGATTTGTATCATATAAGACAAATGAGGAGGTCCTAAGATTATTTGGATTGCGAGATGAATGGTAAGAGTTTATACTTCCTGATGATAATATTGTTTCGGCAAGGGATTTACCAACATTAGAAAAATAATCATTTACTGCATTAATGGATTCAGGAGGTGTTCTTTTAATATCTAATAACGCCAAATTGTCAGTTTTAGATGATTTCCTATTTGTAATATCGTTTACTGCCTTCCAAAGTTTTTTAGAGTTCTTGCTAGCTTTCATAAGTTTTTCTTTATCATATTTTCTTTTCAGTTTTTTTATTAGACTATTACAAAAATTTCGGTATCTTCTGTATGTTTTTCTAAGTATACCATTATCAGGATCCAATCGAAGTTTTCTTTGCATACTATTTCTATTCCTTATACATCGAATGATTTCTATGGTAATTCGATTATTTCTTGGTATTAACGTGGTTAATGTGTTTGTAATGAGGCAGTTTTGGATTTTGAATATTATGAAGTCTGTGATGTAATTAGGATCATTAGTTATATACAAGTTGGAAAAATCTTCTTTTATTAAACTAGTAATTGCACTATTGAAGTTAATGCTGGTTGTTGTTTTTTGAGTAGATTTTGTTAGGTTCACATTGCCGAGTCTGAGTAATCAGTTATAGTAGAGTCCAAAACTAGTATATTTGCGGTATAATTACCTTTATTAATCTTTATCATGAAGTGGTCAAGACAGCTTCTATTTCGAGTGGGTAAAATGTGGGTATTATATTATTATTATTTCGTACTCTGGATAGGTTTACGCTTGACCACAAATCACCTGATGGTAAGCGATATTGTGGTCTAGGATGGAGCGCGCTTACCTAGTAAAAACCGGTTCACTCTCGTCTTGAAGACTGTAAGGCAGTTTTTAACAAGGATTCCGGCAAGCAGTTCCACAGCTTGGCTGTTCTCACAATAAAAGAGGAAGCGAAACGCTTCGTTAGAGTTTTCGTGCGTTTAATCAAAAGGTCAAACCAATCATTAGGTACGTATATGACTTGTATTTCATCTAGGGTATACAGTCATATGTAATAATATTGAATATTGATATAAAGTCACAACTAAAAATAAGTAATTTAAAATTATTTTACAAAAAATATATAGATATCTCAAAAGATCATCAATTTAAAAACTAATAAAAATAATCGATAAATATTTTCATTTAAATAGTAAAAAGTGGCTGAAATATAATAATGTGGTATATTTTAGCCCAAAAAGCCCTTTCATATGATGAGTTCCTAAGGTTTTTTAAGAACTGCGGTTTAAAAAAATTTTTTTGGAGCTCTAGTATGCGTGTGCCAAACGGCTAAACTGTACAACGATTTGCGGTTTTTCTTTGGAATTGGGCTCGTCCGCCGTCCACTAATATTTACGGTAAGAAATTACGTCACAGGCCTTCAATGTTATTACATGCAATAGACTGCCAAGCCATACTTGTTAAACCATGTGTAAGGTTAATAAAATTAGGGCTTAGGGGCTTGGCTTTTGCTGGGATCTGATAACTTTATTAAAATCGAAAGCGTTATGTTCTGAGTCTGAGTCTTGGTCGCCAATTTTACATGATAGATATTTTTGGTGCTTTTTGTTTCAAGAAAAGTAGGTAGTTAAAATAAACAATTTTATTTTTGTGGTGCACAAATTAATCCACGCAAATGAAACGCTTTTGTGATCACAGATGGTGTCAGAAAATCTCATCAAACAAAACCCTACGCCATTTGCATTCAATAATTAAAAATCCATTTTTAATGAATGTACAGTCCAGAACGCGACTGAAAATTACTCAATGAATATTACATAAGTAATTTAATTGCCGGATTCTGTCAATCGGTTGTGAATACAGAAAATATTTATTTGGTTCATATTATACTTTGTTTTTCTTTAAAGTGGGTTGTTGAGTTATTGACTGCCGGTGAGAATATTTCACTTATTTTTATGTCACTTGAGAAAGTTGAACAGCATTTTGCATTTTAAGAGGTATGTGGTTAAAAGTGCTGTAAGATATTGTATTTACGAAATCTATCAAACAAATCACATTCAACTTGAAATAGAATTTAAACAATATAATAAAATTATCAAGTTTCCGAACATAAAATTAAACCGTCAACTTGTTTGCAGGTAGACAGAATTTGCCTTGTTAGATTTTGCATTTAATTCCTGATTCCCTTTAAACTTTATTACTTCCGCAGACTGTTCTAAAGTTTCTTTTTGGAGCCCACAAATAAAGTTTCTAGGGGAATATTGTGTTCCGGAGTTACGATCTACTTAAAACTTATGGATGTGCGTGATGTTCTTTCTATACAACTTTCAAACGATACGATAGATATCTCTTTAGTTTTTTGCGTAACAACTTTTGAAGTTTTATTCTCTTTTATTGAAGTGGGGCGGTTCCGGTCATCATTTGATTTGACATTTTCGCCCAACTTTTAGATTTCCGTACCTAAAAGGTACAAAGCGAACCCTTATGATGTGATTTCGGCTGTTGCAACTTCTGTATCGCAGCAACTAGTTATTTATTTATTTTATCTGGAGAGCCAACAGCTGTGATCCCTTAACCTGAAAAGGATGAACTGCATTACTTCTTCAGTACAACGAAACCTGATGTCTCCATTTTTCGCCCACCGCAGTCCACATACTTACATTGAACCGTGTAAAAACAAATGCGAGGCCGATGCCGCCAGACCTTTCAAAAAAATCAATGCACGCTAGGGAGAGAAACGTTAAATGGTGTTTCATCAGCATCAATCTTTAAATTATTATGATAAGATATGGATGAGTATTGAAAAGGTATGTTTATGTGGTGTTCATTTTATCACAATCATCAAAACTGGTCAACATAGTAAAAAATATAGCTGTACATATCAATACGTACTGAAAACAAAGACCACATCGGAAGTCTGAGTGAGAAAGAGAAATCTTTTGGAACAAAATTATAAATTATTAGATTTTGATTTGTGAATTTACCATTGACACTAAATTACTAGTGTAACATCGTAGTCATATTTTATAAAGAGATCTTATGAAGAGAGACTTGACTATATTCACAAGGGTAATAAGATTCATTGCGGTGTTGCTTAGCACAGTTGGCATTGACTGTTGTATTGAACGTTCAATGTACCACTCGCAGAAAAAACTACGGTGTTTCATACGCTACCTTAGGACGACCAATCGAAGTTGCCTTTATTTGTTTGTTTTGTGTCTTGTTTTGAAAAAAATCTTGAAAGTAATGCTTAATCAAGACTTCCAACGAAAACTATAGCGGACATGATTAGTTAAGCTGTTTTCGAGTTATCGTTAAAGTCTTCCCTTCTTAGTACAAGCTAAATTAAAAAGTAAACCAAATGCGTAAAAAAATGTCTTTATTGAAATTTTGACAATTAAAACAAATTGATTGACGTAAGAATCATCAAAATCGGCCGACGCGTTTGGTCTCTAGATAGCTATAGTGCCACAAAGGAACAGACGTACATGCATAGACTGTTAAAAACATTACCCTCCTTTGCGTCGCGCAGTCGGGTAAAAAGACATATGAAACGCTGCGAAGGTGTTCCCTTTTGCTTGTTATTATTTCATATTTTTAATTAACTTCATTGGGCAACTACGGAACCCTACACTGAGCATGGCCCGACATGCTCATGGCCAATTTTTTTACAGTAACAGCTCTACGATTCGGCATTTAAGTGGCACGGCAATATTACGAGTATAACTATTTAATCGGCAGCGGACAGTGATAATTATTTTTGACCATGTCCTGACGACACGAGCTGCGCCAGTGCGCCTCCGTTTCATTTCTATTGTTTTCTATGATAGGAGGCTATGATATTACATTATACATTAAAATAGATATAGGGGGGCAATTGTAGGAACTCACAGGTGGCGATATGATATTTAACTAATAGATAGTAATGTTACGCACTAAAGTCGACATGCATACATGTGGACAAAAGCAAACACAGATTAAAGATTAGAAAAAAACTAGAATTAAAGGTCTCACTAACTAGTGCACTAATTAATTAGTATATGTATGTATGAAGATGTACATATACTAACACTATTAGGACCAGAATAATAAGTAGGTTTTGGATTATACCCCCTTCGCGAGCTGTTGTTGGCCCGCGGGCCGTTTTCCATGACAGATATGTTGACAGCCCACCTGATGGTAGATAGATAGATCTTATTTTGCAAAGAATAAGTAGTTACATCAGTGTCCTTGGGTGGTATGTGACAATAGGTAGCTCATACTAGCATGCAAATATTTCAAACATTATTGATCTATTTATTTATTTATTTAATCTTTATTGCACAATAAGAACTCTTAACGTACAAAAGGCGGACTTAATGCCATGAGGCATTCTCTACCAGTCAACCTTCAGGCAAGAAAGAAAGATCTATATTTTTATACAGAAAATCTTTCACACTGTAGTAATTTTTTTCAGTTAAAAACTTGACTAACTTATGCTTGAATCTATTTAAAGGTAGCTCTTGTATACATTGTGGTAACTTATTAAAAAATTTCATGCACATGACAAAGCAGTGGTTTGAGTATAAAGCTGTCCTTGGAACATAATTATAAACCAACCGTCCAGTAAGTAACGGTAAGTGGTCACCGTCTCCTTTTCTGCCTGCAGCAATACTAGAGGCGTCACTTGCACGTTGCTGATCTGTAAGAAACCTTTACAGGTAGTCTTACGAATCCCATGCTGTACCTAGCCCAATAGGAATACCTCGGCATGAGCTCCCATGGCACAACCTAAGTGATCTCGGTATTACCTGTTGAAACGTACTATACGAGAACGCAATACCTCCAGTGTGGGTATAAGCTCACTGGCTATGGCGAGAGATGCGATGATGAAAGGTAGCCATGGGCATAATCTCAAACGGTTTTTGATTTGAGCTCTCAATTATATTGGCTTGGGTTTAAAAGGGGTAAGCTTTAAGACAAAAATCACGACGCAAATTTAGGAGACGCGCCAGGTCATTCATTGTTTACAATAGTGATGACAGATGGAAGATCATTAAGCGCACCTTGCCAAAGCCGGGCATAAAGGTGATAGTAAGAAAAGAGATTATTTGTAATTGAATTAATAAACAAAGAAAAAACAAGGGAGATTCCGCCACCCTGCGGAACGCCGGCCAGCGTTTGACACCAAGAAGAATGGACATCATCCAACTTTAAACATTGCCGACGACCAGTTAAATAACTACGAAACCAGTCCATTACTGCAGGTGATACATGAAGAGAATGATTCCAGGTATCGGCTGCTTGATGTTAGAAAGCTGGATTCGGTACTATGGAATATATCCAGTTTGCTGTCGCTGTTCAGTATATCATTGAGTAGAGCTAACGCTTGGTGAAGTTGAGAGTGGAATAGTGCGGCAGGTCTGCGGCGCCGGGACAACAAAAAGAACGCGGCTGTGAGAACGGAGCTGAATTCAAAGAGAGTGTTTGTCTGCATTCACGTCCATATTATTAAATAGAAATAAATACGTAATAATTAAAAATAATAATCTCTGCATATTTTTATTTTAATAAAACGTATACAATGAACTGCCATGCCATGCCATGCATGAAAAAAATTGAAAGAGGAGAGCTACTCGCTTGCACGCGCTGTAAGGGCCTGTACCATTTTCGTTGTCTTAATTTAACTACAGCGCAATTCAGAGAAAAAAAAATTGAACTGTACACCCATTGGATATGCCCTTGCTGTGAAAATATTATAAGGCGTCATTGAAATAGTGACGATGCTCCGGCATCCCCCGCAAACTTATATTACAAGCATTCGACACAGTCAGAGAACCTGCAAATTACAGACATGTTGATCGTTGATGAATCCAACATTGCAAACACATTAGAAGATTTAGGAACAGAACCAACGCCACCAGAACTACAAAACCAATACGAAGAACACTCGCCTACACAAATAGATACATCTTCTCATACTATACCTACGACATATTTAGATAATTAATAATTAAAGAACAGAATTTGAAGTCATAAAAAAAGATCTAACAAAATCAATCACCGAAAATATCACGAATGCAGTAATGAAAAAATGTAATACAAGGATGACCAATTTAAAAATGGAAATGACTAATAATACTTCAATTATTAACAGAAGAACAAACATCTATTAAGGAAAAAATTAATAACATAAAAGAACACACACAAAAACTTCAATCAGAAAATAAAAAACTAAAACAAGAATCTACGTCAGTAAAAAAAATGATAACCAGACGAACTTCACTAATGTCCGCGACCACAACTTTAACAAAAACTCCATCGTTTTGTATGGGCTAAATGAACACAGAGAAGAAAATGACTATGTTCTAATAAAAAGAATCAGTCATATATTTTACGACATACTCGGAATAGATGTCGACGGATTCATCGACAGCGTAACTCGAATTGGCAAACGCGGAAACCGAAGACCAATAGAAATTGAATTTATAAACAAGAAATTGAATTTATAAATGACGAATTACATCCTCCAAAATAATTATAACTTCAGGAATACTGGCTTGGCAGTCACGAAATTCATGGACCAAGATGAACTCAAAAGAAGACACACTATCAGAGAGACCTTAAAAAATGCCCGTGCAAAGGGTTTTAATCCAATCGTGAAGCAAGATAAGGTACATGTAAATGGAAACCAATACATACTTCCATCACATACAGAGCTTGGGCAAGAGCTGCCTCAAATTAAGGAGCCAAAGTGCAGCAAAGGCACTGTAGCCCTCGACGCGGCGCTTAGCACACTGGCACAACCATCGAAATCAAGACAAGTGAACATGCAAGCTGACCAAACGATCATCAATGCACCAAAACCAGGAACAAGTTCCCAAGTAAATAGTGACTGTAACAATACATTTCGTTAAGTCAGATTAATAGTTGTTTGTATCTACAGAATTCCTAGGCACGACACTGTACATTCTTGCCTCTAAGTTAGAGGATCTCTTGTTTAAATTATTTAATCGTTTGTGTTCAAACTGCATGGTTCACTTATGTCAAGTCACTTAGAAGAAACATGCTGTCATAGAAAACATTATGTCAGACCGAAACATTAAGAAATAAATCAACATAGTAATTTTCATATCTTGGGATTTTATTCAAATTTACACCTAATACCAACCAGTGAGCATTCATACAACCAACAAAATTAACAGGGTCCAATCGGAATCGGATTTTATCAACAATTAGTACGCGACTTATACATTGGTAATCATTCATCGGAATCTTCGGCGAGGTTTCGTGGTCTGCGAAACATCACAGGAGCGGCGTGGATATAGAAGGAGACAACCAGGCAACCCACGTTCCTGATTATTGGGAGTGAAGTCGAAACCGGTGAACGACGGATAAGTGCAGTGTTCTTACATATCATTTATTTGAAGCAAAAACTGTGAGTACATTAAAGTTCTTAGTAGTGTGGAGTAAACGGCGCTAAAATAAAAATAAACCATTATTATCTTCTAATAAATAAACCACCATTACTTTCAAAAAAATTCAAAAGGGGAGAGGAAGGCACTTTGTACCCCCCAGAAAAAATTAAAAAGGGGAGATCTAGTAAAACGGTTCCCTAGTGAATAATATTGTCGAAATTTTAAATATCTTGTGTACTGAACTTTTACAATTAGGACTTACAAGTTATCATCGGGTTTACACATTTAAATAATAATTCATAATGGAAGCAGAAATAAACGTGCTCATAGATATTTCGGTTAGAATCACAAAGGCTCATACCAACTTCCGAAAATCACCCAAAGATCGAGTGACACTGTCATATGTGGAGACGCGTTTAGAAATTTTGGAATCCCTGTGGCAGACGTTCACTACTGGACATAACACTTTATTTAGAAACTACACAACAGCAGATCTCGAGAATTCAGTGTACGGAAAAGAAAAGGTATATGACTACACGGAAGAAAACTACATGGATTATAAATGTGAACTGAAGGACGCACAGAACCATTTTAAACCAAATCCAAGTAGTTTGAATAATCCTTTACCGATATACCAAACATCAAAGACCAGGCATGTCCAGTTGCCTAAGATCACCATCCCCATATTTTCCGGGATTTATACGGAGTGGATGAGTTTCAAGGACTTGTTTGTATCACTCATCCACGACAACGAAGAACTTGATGATGTCCAAAAATTACATTACCTTAAGGGTCATCTCAAAGGAGAAGCTGAACAATTATTACGACATATACCCATAACCAATGATAGTTACGAGCAATGCTGGACTCTATTGAAAAGTCGCTATAATAATAAACAATATCTGGTAAATTGCATATTACAACGATTTTTCGGACAAAAAAGCATTTCAACGGAGTCCTGCAGTGCAATCAAGCAATTGTTAGATGTTACAACAGAAACTTTGAATGCTCTGAAAGGCTTGGGCATTGACACTGGAACATGGGATGTCATGATAATTTATGTAGTAAGCCAGAGATTAGATTCCGAAAGTAGGAAACAGTGGGAGTCTAAGGTCAGCGAGTTGGTATCTCGTTCAGATAAATTACCCACTATTGCACAGTTCCAGGAGTTTTTGGAAACGAAATACCACTCGTTGGAGTTTTTAGATTCCAAATCAAACACAACTTATGTTCCAAAACAGCGCATTTTTAATCAGACTCACAGTAGTTACAATAGCAAACCAAACCCTATTCACTTGTTGCATGTAGCTCAGACAACTTGCGTTTATTGTAAACGAGATCATCATATTAGGAGTTGTAAGGAGTTTATAAACACTGATCTCGACAGCAAGCGTAACTTTGTCCAAACTCACGGGTTATGTTTTAACTGTTTAGGTAATAATCATTCGGTAAAACACTGCAGAAACACCACGTCATGTCAAATTTGTAACAGGAGGCATCATTCATTATTGCATTCAAAAGGCGAAGCACAGACAACTATGTCTCATCATTCACTTGATAATCAAGTCACACCCGTTGTGGATTCAGTTAAAGCACCCAAGATAACATCACAGGAGGAGCGTCCATCGACGTCTAACAACATCTCAAGCCATTTTGTGAAAGGAGTGTCACACCAAGTGCTACTAGCCACAGCCGTAGTAAAAGCTGAATCACGAAATGGCGGAGAACATCAGCTCTTACGAGCTCTTTTAGATCAGGGGTCGCAGGCCTCTTTTATCACAAAAGCAGCAGTCCAATTACTTGGATTGAAAACCACACCAACCGAGGGATATATATCAGGGTTGGGAGGTGAACAGAGTCTTGTAGCAAGGTCCATGGTAAATGTTACAATCAGTTCACGTCTCGATCCAGGTTGTGTAATGCACGTCTCAGCGTATGTACTGGACAAGTTGACTGCGTACTTACCTGCGACTACAGTATCAATCACCTCATGGCCGGAGCTAGAACTCGTACCTCTAGCTGACCCAGAATATCACACTCCGAATAAGATAGACATCTTATTAGGGGCGGAGGTTTATGGTAGGGTTATTGATCATGGTGTAATCAAATATCCCTCAGGTTCATTAGTAGCACAAAATACCACCCTGGGATGGATATTAAGTGGGCAAGTAAAACAAGACACACCTACCAATAAATTTATAACAATGCATACGCAATTAGAGCCTGTCGAAGAATTATTAAAGTCCTTCTGGGAAATAGAAGCAGAGCCTTCCAACAAGAAGAAGATTCTGTCAGTCGAAGAGCAGCGATGTGAAGACATCTTCCATGCTACAACCACACGCGACGAAGATGGTCGATATGTTGTCAAGCTGCCATTTCGAGACAGTGAACCAGCCTGCGCAGACGGACATTCACGGGATATTGCATTAAAGAGGTTTCAGTATCTCGAGAGGAAGTTTCAAAGGGACGAGCATCTGAAACAGGAATATAAAAAAGTATTCGATGAGTACTTAAAATTAAATCACATGACAGAAGTTCATGACAACAAAGCAAAGGGTCTATACATACCTTATCATGCAGTAATACGCGAGGATAGACAGACGACTAAATTCCGTGTCGTCTTTGATGCGTCGTGCAAGGTTACGAATGGCGTGTCCCTAAACGATGACTTAATGGTAGGACCAACCTTGCAGCCAGAATTGCGTCATATAATAATGCGTTGGCGTACTCACCCAATCTGCTTCATTGCAGATATAGTAAAAATGTACCGCCAAATAAAGGTTACCGATGAAGATTCAGAATATCAACGTATTCTGTGGCGCGAAATTCCGGAAGAAGACGTTAAGGAGTACAAGATGCTCAGAGTAACGTTCGGGACTTCTTCAGCTCCGTATTTGGCTGTAAAAAGCCTGATACAAGTAGCAAAGGATGAAGGTAAATACTTCCCTTTAGCAGCTGAAAGAGTAAAACATGAATTTTATATGGATGATTTGATGTCGGGTTGTGAGAGAGACGACGAAACAATTGAGATATATAAACAAATGATTGAAATGTTAAAAAGGGGTGGATTCGAATTGCAAAAATGGTCCAGCAATAGTGAAGCTATGTTAAGTAAAATACAGAAAGTGAATTTAGAAAAGCATCCTGGGGTGGACAACGTTACGCGTGTTGTGACTTTGCGTTATAAAAATTCATTAATCAAACGACCAGTGTCTAGACTTTGTGTTCTACCTTTAGCAGATTAATTGTCAAATAAGTTTATGTTATATTTATTTTCACTTATTTGTTACCGTCACCAAAAGTTGACATTTCGTTAAGTAGTTAATATCATGTTTTCATTTTCATGTATCGTAAATGGTTTCTTTTAACTCTTATTGTTTTGCTGTATCTTTAATCAAGTTAAAGGAATTGTTTAATTTTATGTTATGTTAGAGAGATTATCAGGGCATTGCAAAGAATGTAGACAATAGGATATATATGTCATATAGGTTTTAATATTTTTTCACAAATCACATGTAAGAACAGTCGTTCTTGGCGGGCGGCATGTTCAAACTGCATGGTTCACTTATCAGAAGTCACTTAGAAGAAACATGCTGTCATAGAAAACATTATGTCAGACCGAAACATTAAGAAATAAATCAACATAGTAATTTTCATATCTTGGGATTTTATTCAAATTTACACCTAATACCAACCAGTGAGCATTCATACAACCAACAAAATTAACAGTTGGTCAAGAAGTAATGTATGGAGATTGTATGAAACTAACATTATTTGACGACCTGTTTAGCCTAGTTGGTAGTGACTCTGCCTCCGAAGCTAGAGGTCCCGGGTTCGAATCCCGGCCAGGGCATTTATTTGTGCATTTTTCACGGATATTTGTTCTTGGGTCTTGGATGTTTTCTATGTATTTAAGTATGTATTTATCTATATAAGTATGTATATCGTCGTCTAGTACCCATAGTACAAGCTTTGCTTAGTTTGGGACTAGGTCGATTTGTGTAAGATTGTCCCCCAATATATTATTATTATTATTATATTATTATTGTCCGCTGCTCTAACTTTTTAAATTTGTTTACTAAAATCAACTGATAAAGGAAATATTACATAGAGCCAACCGCCACGATTTTGTATATATATATTTTTAATTTGTTATGTAAATTGGTATTTTTTTAGGTTTTTCCGGGTTTTTTTTTATCGTTCTTGTATTCTGTTGTTTATTTTTTCGAATTTTTCGAGTATTTATGTATTATTATTGGTAAACGGGACTTAATCGCGTACAAAAATGAATCACCTGAGGTGTGCCCGACTTTTTGAATGTATCGCAACATGATAAACGGCCGAGTCGTAGATCCGTGGTCAGCTCGTGACCACGGATCTACGACTCGGCCGTTTATCTCAATCTCGTCCAGCAATCCCTTACTTTACGGCCTCTGCAGTAATGTACTATAAAGACAATAAAGATATTCGTATACTGCAAAGTATTGTTCAGAATTTTAATATTCTTCAGGACCTGCACCTATTAATAGTTAGATTTTCAGAAATCAGCCTCTCTTTAAATTTTACCAAATGCGAGATTTATATGCCTAGTCACCTTCCACAAGATAAAAAAATAGACATTCTCACAAATTTTAACACTGTCTTGCCCGACATTTCGGTTCACTCTTACTCATCGCTGTCTCTTTTAGGTTTGCCCATTTTCGATGAAGCAATTAACCCCCCATCATCACATGTAAACTAAACCTTTTTAATGACACTTCAGATTTACTTTTCCAAATTAACCCCCACATGGCACTCTTCATAATCCGATTCTGTCTTTTTACCCCAAAATTTATGTGCTTACTCCGCAGCTGCCCAATCTGGAAATTTCCATCTATCTTATTAGCAATCGATAACTCCCTTCAAGCGACACTTTCTAAACTCTTGAATATAAATCTCGACTCTAGATCGTGGTCCCAAGCGGTTCGCCCTATTAAATTCGGTGGACTGGGCGTCCGTTCCTCTTCTAGTGTGGCTTTACCGGCTTTCCTGTTCTCCACCTACAGCTCGCTTTCTCTTGTCAGTTTAATCTTAAATCACCCTCAGTTTACTGACATGGAGATGGCGAGCCTGGCGGAGGCCATTAGAGCCTGATTTGATTCATGCCCTGGAGTGGACGTCCCCATTTTAAAACACGTCCAGAGAGCGTGGGATACTCCACGCCTCAAAGTAACCCATGCTTCTCTTATTAATAATAGTCCGGACGACGCTGACCGGGCTCGTATTTTGCCTAAGACTTGGATCCAGAACCTGCGTTTCCCATACGTGTACCTGCCCTAGAAGCGCCGGCCGTTTATACCGCCACGGCACCATCAATGACTTGATCCGCCGCTCGCTTGCCACCATCTCTGTGCCCGCGAACCTGGAGTCAGCGGGTATGGCAAGAGACTAGGTAAGCGTCCCGACGGTGTCACGTTGGTGCCGTGAAAGTTAGGGAGGGCCCTGGTGTGGGGCGCCACATATGTGGACACTTTTGCGCAGTTCCATATCCAGGCAACACGCTCCCAGGCCGGCGCTGCAGCTGACCAGGCTCAAATTCTTAAGCGTCGCAAATAATCTTCCTTATTGAGTAACTACGAGTTTGCGGCGCTTGCGGTAGAGACACTGGGTCCCTGGTCGGCTGACATGAGAGCCTTTATGAGAGCCTTGTCGTCGCGGCTGGTTGGCGCTTCGGGTGACCCCAAGCGCTGACCTCTCGCAGAGGATTTCCCTCGCCGTTCAGAGAAGTAACGTGGCCAGATACATAAAAATTGTTCGTGGTAACCACAAGTGGAGAAGAAATGTAAAATGGTAAATAGTTTTGTTTATCCTCTTCGTAGACTTGCAGCAAGCGTAAACAAGGAAACGGCACTACTTGCTTACCATGGCTGTGTGGCATCGCTATTAAGGTATGTACTGGTACTATGGGGAAACTGCGATTTGTAACAAACCGCCACGAACATCATGTAAGGAACTCTTCGATGAGCTGAAGTTACTTACTTTGCCATCATTATAAATAATGGAAGTTACCAAATTTGTTAAGTCAAATCCCGCTTTGTTCCAAAAATTAATAGAAACATGTAAATTTAACACGAGGTACCCTTCAAGATTGGTAAAACCCAAAACACGCTCTAAGCTCTGCATCAATAATTGTTATTGCATGGCAGTTAAAATATTTAATTGTGTCCCAAACAACATAGCATGCTTGCCTTATAAAGCTTGTAGGTATACCTGCCCTGCAAAACTGACTACTTCAAAGAAAATTTTATAGCATTAAAGAATTCTTGACATACCGGATTATTGAGCCTTGACATGTTTTGCATATTTACTATGAATTATTTTCTATTTTTTCCTTATGTATTTGTGATAATAATTGTGTTTTTCTTTTAATAATAATGTTTCTGATAGTGATTTTTTAAGATATTTTGAATTGTAATGTTTTTAATGTGACATAATATCTAATAAGAATAAGTATCCATAGACATTTACATGTCTGTGAGACAAAATAGTTGATCTAAATTGTATGTTGACCATCTTGTTGTACACAATTTTATGCAAATAAAAAAAATAGAACACCAGTAACGGGTGGTATATGCAATGCGATGAGGGCCAGTAATGGGGGGTTAGTGATTAGACCACGAACTAATTAAAAAAAATACCAGAAACATGTTCCTTCTGGCCTCAAGGGAGGTATTCACCATTTCCAGGATATACAGAGTTGGATATAGGTGTGGATATTACCCGTAGACCTTACTGAAAAGATAACGAACTTGACTAAACAGGCAATCAAACAAAACAAATGAAAGTTCAAGGTACCTACGTAACGAGGATTCGCTACAACACCTTCCCTATGAAGTGAATTAAGCTGCACCAACATGAACCGTTCTCTTAAACTGTGTAGAGTGTAGTGCAGTAGGTTTTCCATTATGTGCGTACACTTCTTGACAAAAAAAAACTGTTATGTTAGTAGAACATTTAAATCTTTTAGCGTCAGACAATGTGTCGGTCAATACCTAGGTACTTATAAAATTAAATAATGCTAATTGGTTTAAAAATGATTAAAATAAACAACTACGTAAAAAATTGTATCTAACACAAAACAAATCTCAATTTTGTATGCGTCCGCAGCTAATTTGATAGAAGAAATCTCTGTAACTCGTAGCAACAGTTGGTTTTGTACAAGGTGTATAATCAAAATGGGGTAGTGAGGGAAAATCTGAAACTATATAAGAGGTAGAGAAATTTAGTTGTAGAAGTTACGATGCTGATTTTAGAAAAAAAAAACTTAATTCAAAGAAATGTCTGTCCTAATGGCAGCGTCTCATTTAGCAAAACTGTGTAATGACACAGTTTTGCTAAATGAGACGCTGCCGCTTGGTCCAGCGCTCATAACTGAGATGATTGAGAAAAAGTATTTTTTTTGACGCGATACTTTATTGAAATTCAGATGATTATAAGTATTCTTAACGTCCCACTTTTAATGTCCATAAGTGTATCTGGTAGTAAAATTTTGCACCTTCTACATGTCTCCTCCAACGAGATAAGACACGAAAGAGCAGCATAGAATTTGTAATGTGCCGTTTTGGGGCGAAAATCGCATCTCAGGGCCAAAGTAGCTTTTTATAGTGAATTTGTTTGGCTACATGACAATAGAGTTCATTTATATAAACGTTCCCAAAGCTCCACAATGTGTGACCTCTCTTAACAATGAAATCGTGTTCACGTAATAGGCTTTTTTCCAAAAAAATATTAACGATGCCATTTGAACCAGTTTTAAAGAGGATTAAATTGTTGTATGGGACCAACTACAATTAAAGCACAACAAAAGCCGCAAATGAGTGTCAAAGGTAAATATTGTTCCCGGACACCAACAACGCTCCATACTAATTGACAGATTATTATGACGTCAAAGTGCACGCGCCCCGTACTAACGATGTATGGAAAAACAAGAAAATTACTATTTTAATCGTGAAATACTGCGTTTAAGGATATACTTGTTATACAATTTATTTTTATTGAATCATGTAAATTCTTTTGGTAGCCTTTGTTTAACTTTTGGATGATAAAAATTAAAAAAAGATCTTTAGAAACTTTAAGTCTCGTATTTTATTATTATTCTGATTTTGTTTTGTAATTGTCATTGTATTGTGTTAATTTGATGGTATACTATCCATAAAATGGAAATATGTTATAAATTTCAACATGAAGAAAATACGCTATTACGATCACCTTTTTCCGTGTACATGTTTCCAAACTTGACTGTACATTTGAGTTAACACTTAACAGTCCCCATGATAATTGTTTTGAGTACATTTAGAGTATTTTACAGCTTTCAGCAAAGGAGTTATAAATTTACAAATAACATATGTCGCTCATACTGCATAATGTAGTTCCAACCTGTCATTGTGATACAGCTACACTGATTTTTCGAATACAAGTATTTATTAGAACTATGAGTTCGCCATTCTTAAATGGGCTCAGTATATTTCACACGACAGACTCTAGGAAAAATGGGTGCAATGCTGTTTTGTAGATCCACATTGTGAATAATTAGTTAATTAGTAATTATAAATGACAATATTGACATTGTGAAACAAAATCACTTTAGAAAAAATATTGAGTCAGTTACGATAACTCAAAAACGGCTTAGCTGATCATGTCCGCTATAGTTTTCGTTGAAAGGCTTTATTAAAATTTACTTTCATAATTTTTTTCATGTTTTTTGAACTCATAGTTCAAAAGTTAGAGGGGTGGGGGGGCACCATTTCTTTTCTTGTGTAGTGAATATTTACAAAAATATTCACTTTATCAAAAAATGTTTGATGAAGACCGCCATTATTTTTGAAAGACCTATATCCAACAACCAACACCCCACACCACAGGGTTGAAGCAAAAAAAATATCCCCACTATACGTGTAGGGTGTTTTACGACATTGTCAGATTTGTTGATTTATACAGGGTGTGGCCTGTAATAGGAGCAATAAATTTAAAGGACGCTTCCTTAGAGCATCTGCAGAAACCTCTTCTGTACAATTTTTTTTTATCTATTTTCAATTGGGAGAAATTTTGATCTAAAGTTATAACCTTTAAATAATGGATCTTGGCACCCAGAGATTGTAGCGCGGCAGTCTATACTGATTTTGAGGTTGCTTCAAGTTATGACTCTTAATCGTTGTCACATTTTAGGTTTAAAAGAATATTTTTGAGATTTTTTATTTTTTTTTATAAATTTTTAGTGGTTTTTGAATAAATTGTTATTAATATTGTTGTGGTCCTAGTTTAAGGACGCGAAATTAAATGCCTTGTACGTATAAAGATTATTTATTAATAAACGCACGTAGAATCGGTATCGCGGCAAGGGGAAGACTGGTTCTCGCTGCGCTTAGCAGTATATGTGTACACTACAATTTCACTCCAGTAGAGTAAAAAAACTTTGTTTTTTCAATTCAAATCATTTGGTAATAATTGCTGGAGAGCTCAATTGTGTACCGTTTAATTGTTTGCTCCTATTACAGGCCACACTCTGTATATACAAACCAAATTGTAGCTTTCTAGCACTAACAATCCCAGAGCAAAGCCTCGTCCAGACAGGCGGCCTTTTCTTAAGGATCAGACTCGTTTTTTTCCTGTCCTGTTTCTCATTGTGTTATAATGATATTAATGATATACAGGTATTACTAGATTTCAACCGTCAAAGAAATATGTAAGAGATTCTATAACGATTGGACTTGAGACTTGGAAAATAATTCGCATACTTGTAGGTACGCCAGGAATCAGATAAATTGCGTTGGCGGGCGCATACCCATTGCACGATAAAATGCTACTTCTGGAATATCGACGCAAACATTTTCTGCTTGTTGCGGTTACTTCAATATAAGAGAATAGACTGTTCACAAAATCCCCTTACTGATTTAAATACTTTAATTACTCACTTAAATATTACGGAGCTTTTAGTAACTTTATTTTACCTCGTGTGTTCATAAGTTTTGAGATGAATATTGTTTCAAATAAATGAATTACAGACAATATTTCTGTCAAGGTTATTATTTTCATTGAAACTGACTACTGTTCTGTAAGCTAATAAAAGTAAATGAAGTTTATTTAAATTGGCTTTCAATATCTTTGGCTCTCTTAGGTGCCGGCACGAAACTTTTCACTGACAAGTTAATGTATATGGTAGAAAGAAAGTTATTTTTTATTTTATTTTTTTATTAAAAATGGGATTGCTCTTGGCCAGCATCTAGCCAGGGGGCAAAGATGAGGCCGACGATGAAGCGAGCTCACCCAGAAGATGCCTATTCACTCGTACCTTAAAAAGGTCCAGGTTATATGAACTCGGAAATACAGACAAGGAGTTAAGGCAGCGGAACGACAAATTGAACACCAAAATGTCGATAGATGTTTCCAACTTACACAGAACGTACTGCAACCTTATCACGCTGCGAGCTTCACGATACGGTCGATTATCACGTGCGAGGTAGCGTTTTCTTTCAATTTTGAATATTAGACGCTCTAACTTTGCCTAAAAATTATCCATTTAACAGATGGACTATTGGAATCACTTGTTAAAGTTTATTTGACACGTTTATTTGTCTAAATAATTGGTTTTTTGACAAAGCTTTAGAGAACACCGTAACAAAATTAAATTTCACACGAAAACTGCTAAAAGAAAAATGTATGTCTTTTCTCAGTCAATAGAAGTAACTTTCTTCGAGCCTGGCTCTAATACTCCTGATAAGTCTTTTTGGACAAAATTACCTTTTATGAACATACAATTTAGAGCTAAATACCTGCCGTAAATATTACTCAAAAATATTTACTCACAAATGAGCCACTGGAAGAGAAGCAAGAGAATCCCTGATGAAAAGTTTCGTATCTCGCGGGGCCATTATCTAGGTGTAGCCGACGTAATAAATGGCATCTAACATGAGGTATTGGAACGCAGTTTAAATAATACTTATGTATGTTTATTAATGAAACTAATGTCAAGTAAAATTAATAAAATATTTATTAGTATATATATAAAGAAAACAAAATATTAAAAAAACGAGTATTTATCCGCCGTAAAACTTATGATCAAACGAGGTATATGATACTATGTGTAAATTTATTTGATTAACCTATCGAACCAACTGAATCATGACCCACCATAAGCTCATTTTGCCAAACCATCTAAATTCAAGTAGGTCGAAATTCGCCTAAAGATAGATTTCCTTGGTAACGAACTTGTTATCAGTTTATTAGACACTGACATTTATCGAGTACACTTTTAAAAAGATCGGACAATATTGTCTTAAATTTAAATTGATACCTAAAACCAATAAAGTAGGAGTATAAGTAATATACACGACATATTATCTAAAACCGTGTGTGGGCACCACCGTTTCCTATAACATCCAATAATCGGTCTCACATTGATCCGATTAGACGACTGCACATGTCGGTTTCTCTCATGTAATCCCAAATTTCGTTACAATACTGCTCAATTGCTTCCTTTGTTCTCTCGTTTCTGTTATCCCACATTTGGACCATTAAACTCCACAATTTTTTATGGGGTTGAGGTCAGGAAGGCGAGGCCTTGAATCCAAGTAACTTCATTATCATGCAGATCAAACCAATCCGAGACTACTCTAGCAGTATGCACACGACAGTTATCTTGAACGTAGAAAAATACCGGCACTTCTTCCCGCGGGTAAACTGTTCTCACCGTTGGTAACATAGATTCTTCTAATAAATCAACATAATTCATTTCGTATTGCCGAGAAGAAGTCTGGACAAGCTCGCTTACTCCTCCGACACCCATCCAGGCCCACATATTCGTTGAAATGATTAATGTGCCGCAAAATATCGGTTGGGAGTAAAAGGATGTTCTTCGTAGTGGTGTTGCATATCTATTCTTTGTTGGTTGGTGAGTCGGTGAACGCCAAGATTATTATCGTCGTCTGTCATCAAGGATGCCCTCTTCAGCGTGCCGTCTGATGCAAGTTCCACTGTGTTCCGAGATATATTCGATTCTCGTGATATTTCTGGTATGCCATTGCCTTCCTCACTGAGCGCTATAGTGATTATAATCCGGGGTCTTTGTTCTGCTAAATGGGCCATTTTACGAAATTATTAAGTATTAAATTTTTAGTTTATATTCTTTCACATTAACTGACAACTTGACACCTGACAGACGTAGAATGAAATATGACAGACATAAAAAAGTTCTAAGTAGGATTACAGCAAAGATAAATACATACCCTAGATGGATTGTATTAAGTTGAACAAAGTGCCTGATCTAATACGCTCTTTACTCTGACGTCAAACCAAGTGTGTGTAAGTATGATGACCGAAGGCCGGAAGCAGAGCGGCAAGGCATGCGAGAATAATCACACAGAGCGGGCTTCTCAAGGATGACGGCCGAAGGCATGAAGCTGAGAGAAGAGACGCGCGAGGCTGAAAGCCGAGCCTCCCAACAGAATAGATTCTTCATGTAAGGTTGATGACTGAAAAGCCGAAGGAGAGTGGCAAGGCATGCGAGGCCGAAGGCCGAGCTATGTCGTCGCCGAAGATCCAGTTGCCATATTAATGAGGGTAAATTATACTCCATTCGTTCGTTTTCACGTGATGCCTAGACATATAAACAGACAGACAAACAGACACAAATTCTTAAAACTGTTGAAACGATTTCTGTTATCGATTCTAAGTATCCCTAGCCAACTTTTTTTCGAATATCTTCCAATTACAGACTTTCGACCCTCTTCTAAGTGTACATCTAAGATGCTCCAACTGTCTATGCTGACGATTGGGCTGCCCAGCTCAAGTGATCTCTTATATCAAACAGTTTTTATGGTGTGAAGGGTCAACAATTACGTAAAAAATAACACACGATAAAACTAAATGGAACACCGACGATACAAAGTGTGCATTGAAACAGCTGTTTTGTATTTAAGCATATGAATAAAAACAATGCCAAAGTATCGCAAATTCATTTTGATGTACACGCAAAGTAGAACTTATTGCGAAAAGGTTGTGCTCAAAAATAGCGTCAACAATCAGAAGGAATTATGATACTTCGGTTTTGACATAATGAATCGTCAACTTGTTTACAATTCTGCTGTGCTTTAAGTTAAATTTCTTGACACGCTGTTATACTCCCAATTGGCTGAAACTTAAATCGTAGAATGGCGTACGAGGATTAAACCACCCCGTTTCATAGACCTTACTTGTATCCCCGATCCTACTCGAGAACCTTTCCTCCCCAACGGCCAACGGTTCTACGTGCAATATGCCCCGCCCACTGCCACTTAAGTTTAGCGGTTCGGAGGGCTATGTCGGTTACTTTGGATCTACTGCGGATGGCCTCATTTCTGATACGATCACGCAAAGATACTCCCAGCATAGCCATCTCATTGCTCTTTGGGTGACTTTGAGCCTTCTTATGAGGCCCATAGTAAGCGACCACGTTTCAGTGCCATATGTCATCACTGGCAACACACACTGGTCAAAGACCCTCGTCTTGAAACACCGCGGATTATTGGACAAAAAGATGTGCCGTAGCTTCCCAAACGCAGCCCAGTCGAGTTGGATTCCACAATTACCCCTTTCTCGAAGTTGGACCTACCTAACTGGACAGTCGGTCCTAGGTATAATATATAATCATCTACAACTTCAATTAAAAGTGTCCGATTGTAACGGGAGTTGGTGCTACGTGCTCGTGCTTTCAAAACGAATGATTAAGCTTATGTCAGAATATCAAATGATTTTGAATGAATTTATTTTAGGGTTTAGAGTCATAGTTAATTAATGGAATAAATCATAATAGTGTTCAAAATTTGAAGAGACCGTGGTGGCGCACACTGGGCAGCGCCGCGGCGCAGCGCTTGCGTTTACTTTTTTTTTCAGTTTCTATCTTAAGATTTCACAAATTTTGAATGAGGATGTTTTTCCTTTGTCGTCAAGTATATGCTTACCAATTTTCATTCCTGTAACTCATGGATTATAGGAGTTCCCATACAAAATTCAACCCCTCTTTTTACCCCCTTTAAACCCAAATTTGCACAATTTTTATAGCCTAAAACCTGACCAGGTATTTACTCGACAGATTAGTAAAGTTTTCATCAAAATCCGTTTAGCCGTTTTCACGTGATGCGCGTTCATATAAACAGACAAACAGATAAACAGATAAACAGACAAACAGACAAAAATTTTAAAAACTGTTGGAACGTGTTCTGTTATCAATTCTAAGTATCCCCAGCCAACTTTTTTTCGAATATCTTCCATGTACAGACTTTCGACCCTCTTCAGCTTTATTATATGTATAGATAGATATAGATAACGCTTCCCAATGTTTTGACATTTCACCTACCACGTCGTGTTGTACTTGAGATCCTTATCGTGGTATCGATAACGTACAATAGTATTTACTGTGTTTATAATTACAAAACAGGTTTCCGGCTAATTTGTAAATTAGAACGGAATGGATCAAAAATATAAAAAGAGGCGAGCAATGGAGTCCTACACAATACTTACTCAAGAATATGCTCGGCACATTTTGAAGAATCCTGAAGGCCTACTCCGAACTTTGAAAATCGAACTTTGTATCGTGCCGTCCCTTTCCGTCATTAAGTGTATAACACGAGACGACACGAAGTTCGGAGTAGGCCCTCTGCTTCCGTCAGGGATACGTTTGAAAAACTCTCCATTCTCATTCAGTGCCAACAATATTTGTTAATCTTCCCTTAGCATGTCAACCAGTAAGTCCATATGTTCAGAATATACAACAATAATTACAAGTCTTGTGCTCAAAAGTAGTAGTATCTCTAAGACCTATCAGCTAGTTTGGGATGATTTAATCAAACAACTGGCAAAAAGTATCAACATGTGCAAATCAAAATCTTTCAACGTGCTCATTTGTATATATATTACCAGACAGCACTCGCACATTCATCATCATCATCATATCAGCTGAAGGACGTCCACTGCTGGACATAGGTAATTGGCGCAGATCACGGGTAAAGGAGTTGGAGATTCGTTTATTGAGCTGCCGGTATAATGTCGCATCGGCTGAAGACTGGAGAATCATTTGACTCCTTTCATTTGAATCATTTGAGCCTTTGAATGGAGTTAGAGTGCCATTTGGTCCTGTTCGTCCATTAAGCCTTGAAGAACTTAGACCCAGTACTATGGACAGCTTCCACAAACCCGTCCTTGAATTCGTCCCATGTTGCCGCCTAGGCAAGCGAAACGGTTTTGGAGTTCCAGCTGAAAGCTCTGGAAGTTTCGGATTTGGGCTGCTGCTGGTCGGAGTGTCGACTTCATCAGTCAAGAGCACTCTAGCTTGACACATATATTCAATGTGCCTCCTACCAGACGGTGATCACTTCCGGTTTTAACCGTGTTGATCATTAAATATATGACTTTTCTTCGACATGATGGCGACAATCTCGTTTTTAGTTGCACCATCGGGACTCATTCAGGTCCACTTCCTTGCTCACTTTTCTTGAAAAAGGAGTTCATCATGCAGAGTCCCTCCTTCTCCAAGAAACCAGCAGCAGTTGGCCCCGATGGTTCCGACTCCCAACTCGTAATTGTCCCACTCATTGCCATCTCTCTTGCACAGATATTCTAGCGCTTTGGCTTCATAGATGATTTCTGATTTTAACTTGCATTTTCATTAAATCTAGACTTGCACTTGACTCTGTACATAGAGAGGTATTACCTATATTATAGCGGGCATTACAGTTCCTTTACAATATAAAAATAATTAATAAAAACCTGGACTGAGAACCGCAGTTTATTTTATTTTACCATTAAACTATTAAATATTTTTATCGGCAATAGCTTGCGATAAAGACTGCACAACACTAGTAGTATTGACATCTATCAAATGTTTAGCCGGGAATGCAAATTGGAAATGGTGCCATTCTACCATTTAAGGCCAAATAGTGTAGCACCATTTGTCTCTTTTTCTCTTTGATATACTTCTTAAGATAGTAAAGCACGACATTACTTGTTCAGATCCTGCGAAATACAATCCATCTAGGATATTTATTTATCTTTGGATTACAGCGTGAGCTTACTAATGACTGGTTTATATCTAAAACGTGTTTCTATTGCAATGATAACAAAGGTCAAAATTGCATAGATCTCTGACCAGTATTGACGCAATTTTGTTAGTATTTAAAAGGTCCTAAGTGTATCATACACGATAGACCTTACAAGATTGACAGTTTTAAACGACTTATCAGCAAAGTGGGTCATGATTCAATTGGTTCGATAGTACAAACTCTGCCATACACGTTATAATTTTAAACGCTAATGTAACTCCGCCTGCCTCTTTTCTTTTCATACTTAAACCGCTGAATCGATTGAGATAAAATTTGATATGTAAATAGTTTGAGATTCACGGGATACGATTGTTCATATCCCGGAAATCATCTCACAAGGGAATGAAATTGAGAGGAAGTTTGTTTAGTGGTACGATATAAACGAGTTCCTGGCGGACCAAGTCGCGGGCTAAAGCTAGTACTTTATAAGTATAGCTTTATATTAACATAATTTAATTATCAATCATTAGCCATTTGATCCAACTGTATTTTATTGTTTATTTAATATTCCTAATATATTATAACCAAGTTTTACCTTGGTAGTACATATAATATATTTTACAGTACATATGGTGCTACTTTACCGCACGAGTGCGATAATCAGCAGATTACGTGCATATGTCGAAACTTTAAAGAGCCATATGTGCTGTAAAACGTTGTACGATACACGTGCGAACAGGTAATTTGCAACTCGTGTCGATTTAAAACCCGACCCGGGGACCAGGGTATGTCCTAAAACTACGACCAAGACCACCGGGGGATGGGAACCAGCATTCCTGGAGTACGGTGGAGATACTGCGATCGCCAACCCGCTTGCCAAGCGTGGCAATTATGGCAAATACCCCCCGTGAATTTGGGGGAGGCCTATGTCCAGCAGTGGACATCCTTTGGCTGATATGGTGGTGGTGGTGGTCGATTTAAAACACTCCCTTCGGTCGTGTTTCAATTTATCACTACTCGTTGTGAATTTCCTGTTATCTGCACTTGTATCGTAATGTACTATTACAGTACATATGGTGCTACTTTACCGCACGAGTGCCGTAATCAGCAGATTACGTGCATATGTCGAAACTTTAAAGAGCCATATGTACTGTAAAACGTTGTACGATACACGTGCGAATAGGTAATTCGGAACTCGTGTCGATTTAAAACACTCCCTTCGGTCGTGTTTCAATTTATCACCACTCGTTGCGAATCCTGTTCTCTGCACTTGTATTGTAATGTACTATTACTTTTTAGAGTAAAATTAAAGTACCTATTACGAGTAGGTTGATACTTAAAAACTTAAATGTTTCACAATACAATTAAAATAAGAATTATACCCAAAATGTACAAAACTGAAATTCCAAGTAATAGTAATCAAGTGTTGAAGGCCTACAGTTATGTAGTTTGTTTTTCATAAAATAAACAAAAGCTAGAAGCAGAACCTAACATAAAACATTTTTATGATAACCAGTGCTTTTTCAGAATGCCCAAAGTTCAATATTACAGCAACCAAACCACTTTGATACCAGACTCAATTCTGCAATGCATTCCGCACGTATGGTAAGTTTGTACCAAATTCGGAACAATCTGTTTTATTTTGGCTTTATTTCAGCTATGTCGAGATCAATTTGGCTCAAGAATTCAGCAGAAATTCTGAGTGAAATCATTTTACTGTTCTCGAATCCACGATTTGAGGAATTTTGCTTTGTTTGGAACTTATTTCGATGGTAACTTCTCAAAGCATTGTGGTGTCATATTTCGTTTGCTGTAATTCGTTAAGGTTTGTTTTAGAATTTTCGTTGTTAGCCCAGATAAGTTTTAATTAGGAAACATTATTTTGCATCGTAATAAGCCAGTATTACCTTTCATTTACGCTGCCGAAAATATTGTATAGCAATCTTATCTATAGGCTATACTATGTGCTGGCTGCTGGCACACATTCATATAACACCACTGTTATAATAGTACATTTAACACCTTTGCTATATACTGTATTAAATGTCCACTATGACTAAAACACGGTGAGACGGGTTTTATTAGCCACAGATATAAAATCGCAGCAAAAATAAATATTCACACTAGTATTTTTAAAGTGGGGTAGGTATCTACTGTACATAAAATTGGTAACAAAAGGATCTATCATTACTTTAAAATGAACCAAAAAATCTTACTTGGCATGGTGTTCTTTTTATTCTAAAAATCGAATAACAAACATTTTATAACTCTAATGTATTTCATAAGTCTATCTCAAATTAACACAAAGTTGCCTCGCGCTTCCTCGAAGTTCATCACCAGGCGCATTTTGTTACACTGGACCCAACTGCCCACCGATTCTACAAAATCCATACAACATATATACATCTCAAACCAGTTCCGAGCTCCCTCACACTTGCTATTAGTTCATCATCAGACCCATCATGTGACTACTAGACCCAGTTGCGCAACAAAAAGGTTTTTAAAAGTCCACACAACTTATATTTAAACTATTATTGTACTACAAGTACTCCTTACTATATATATAATATTTTTTTTGTAGTCCCATGATTAAGAACGGAAATTCTATTTTTTATTTATTTTTAGGCTACACGCACACTTTGCACATGTTGTCAACTTTGACACAACTGAACGGTAGGGCGGGCGCACAGACCACTTAACGGGCGACTGCGGATTATATGAGTGATATAACTCTAATGTGTGAACAGAATGAGCAACATTGAGGCATCTAGTGAGGGTGTTCTGTGGCCGAGTCAAAAATTCAGGCAATAATAAAACCCTAATAACTAACATTTTCGACCTGTGGAAGGCTGATGTTGTCGATTGTTATGTTAAATTCTTAGGAGTTTGTTTTTCGTAGTTGAAAAGGGATAATACTTATCTTATCTATGTTTAATACCATGTCATTAAAGATCTAACCAATTCTAATTTTACAAGTTGTTTTAACTGTTTTGCATCTGATGGAAAATGAAATAACTTGCAGACTATAACTCCTTTCAAACTATTTTTATCGCCACTAAAATATTTCTACCGAAACGCATGAATTTATGGCTCTGATAGTTCAGAAACTAAATCAAAATTAGCACTTCCAGTGACATATATACCCGACTATCCATCTCCATTCGCCCATTCGTGTCACGTAACGGAACCTATTCGAAGCGGTACAAAGTACAGCTCTCCTTGTTCACGAGCCACCTAAAGGGTTTTATTTCAGCTGAGGGAAACATGTGAGCACTCAAATGTTTGTTTGTTCAAATAAAACGGGAAGAAAATGAGAAATTGTTTTCTTTTTTGTGTCAATATGTTGAAAATGGCGCGCGTGAGATTGATCAGACACGGAATAATTCAATTTAGGATTAAATAAAAAACTTATATATGTATATAAGTTGGCTTTGAATTCTACGACATATGTTTCCTTGCTATGGTACATAAATAATCTGCAAAAAAAATTTCGGAAAGTATGTAAGGTAAACGTAGTACGTCCGTACTCGACAGTGATCCAATGTACATGTAACACTTTCAATGTTATGTCATTACAATATGTATCAACCATTGGGTAATAAGGTGTCATTCATTAAGACCTTTACCTTAAAGCGAAGAAAACACATGTCTACGTAGTGTTTTCCACAGACACGGAATCGACATTATTACCTTTCTGCTCGTGATCGTTTTAAAACGTGTTGTAATGTTTATCAACAAATTGAAACATTTGAAGGGATCGAATTTGGCGGCTTACATGGATACAAAATAAACTTATTAAAAGTTTGGCTTAGGTCGTACTGTACCTAGATCATTATATTCACTTGTAGCGTAACGTTACTAGCAGAACTTTTGACTTCTAAGGTAACACGCACCCTGCTTTAATATAGGTGCTACCGTCTTCAAAAATGTTTCAATTACATGCGATGCAGGAAGATTCATTTATCATCATATGAGCCGAAGGACGTCCACTGCTGGTCTTAGGCCTCCCCTAAAGAAGGCTACAATAACCGGTGCTGCGCCATCCGCATCCAACGGACTACCACGACCTTTACCAGGCCATGATTCCACCTTGTGGGGTGCCTACCCTTACTTTAGTTCTATTAAGGATGGCTTCATTTCTGATTCAATCAAGCAGAGTACTCACTTTGAGGCGTTTCAGTACCATTTATGTCCTCACTGGCAACATACACTGGTCAAAGGCCTTGTTTTGAGACACAGCGGACTAATGGACCAAAAGATGTGCTGTTGCTTCCAGAACGCTGCCTAGCCGAGTTATATTCGACGATTAACCTCTTTCTCGAAGTTGGACCCTAACCTAACTGGACAGTCTGTCCTAGGTACATATAATCGTCTACAGCTTCGAGTGTCAAGTGTCCGATGTATGGGTGTTGGTGCTACATGGGCATTTTACATGATCTTCGTCTAGTCCATGTTCATCCTTAGACAAACTCGCAGGAGCCTTTACTGGGGTCATCGAGCATCATGCTGAAATCTTCTATGGTCTCAGCCAAGACTACTACCTTCTTGAAGTCCTTGAACGCGAAACAGAGGGGCAGATTATACTAATCAGCCTTCAGTATAGCCTTTTGGCGTTCTCCGTTCCAGTAAGATGGAGGCAAATAACTGAAGGGGCGTCAGGACCAACTCTCAACCCGCCTTCAAAAGTTCGGCTGTAATTCCGTCTTTACCAGGTCCTTTGTTGTTTTTGACCTGTTTAAGAGCCATTCTAATCTCGTGCAGGCTGATGTCCTGGATATCTTGGGTATAGTGCCGAGTTCCAAGTTCTAAGATTTTCCGGCAAATCAACCTCATGTCTGCTAGTTGACGTGTATGGCTGTCCATAAAAACACTCTATCTAACTCAGAATCTCAGGTCTGAATGAAAAGATTCTACCGTTTTCAGTTTCTGATTTGGTGAGCTAGCTCTGCCCAATAGACAGATCTCTTGAAAACTTTAGAGCCCTTATTCTGTTTGATGGATTTGTATTGAATTGGCTAATATCACGGGTAAGGGACTTGGAGACTGTTTATTGAGCTATCAGCATCAGCTAAAGACTAAAGCGACATCTACCGTCGAAAATTTAAGCTCAGTGACGAGAGCGATTGGCCGGGTATTCCAAATGTCTCAGGTTCGAATTCTGCTCGAAGCACTAATTATTTCCATGTTTTTTCTTAAATTTAAAATTTATATTTTTCGTTGGCAGCTTTACTGCTTAGTATAACATTAATCATTTAATACCTTTCCATGATGTCCCTCTGAATGGAGTTAGAGCTTTTTGGTTTTGTTGGTCCGTTAGGCCTTGAAGAAATTAGACCCTGTGCTATGGACAGCTTCTACAAGCCCGTAGTTGAATGCATCCATATTGCCGCCTAGGCAAGCGAAACGGTTTTGGAGTTAGCTGGAAACTCTCAGGGTTTTGGATTTGGGCTGTTGCTGGTTGGCTTCAAACTTCTGGAGACTTCATCAGTCGGGAGTGCTCTAGCATCATCATTCAATGTTCCTCTGACCAGAGTTAGGTATAGAACGGCCCTCTATCGTGCACATAGCCACTTAAAAACCCGATTTTTGGCTCATTCAAACCATCTCAATGAGTAATTGATGCATTAACGTGGAAAAAAGATATAGTCGTCAATAAAACTTTGTATCGAAAGTTAATACTTTGACTGAAACTTAAATCAATACGTATAATAATGAATATATTTTACTAATACATATGCTCGTGTTCCAATAAATTACCTGACATTAATTACGAGTCTGATTTGAATTCAAAATCAGAATATACCTATTGAATTCGCTCCATTCCGAACAAAAGAACTCATCGCTTCCGTCTAATTGCCCGAATGAATCCAATTTAGTGTCGGATTCAATAAGCGAGTGAATTTAGATGTTGGTACGAGTACGACGTCGAAGACTAGACACGCTTTGAAAGACTTTTATAACTTATATTCTGCACATTGCCGATTAGATATTACAATAATTTTTAAGAAAAAAAAACCGACTTCAATGGGGGAGGCCGGTGAAAGATTATTATACTTAGATGGTGCACTCTTAGATTCCATACAATAAAATAAAAATGGCTATAAGTATGTTTATAATGGTAGAAGACTAAGTACCCTCAATTCCTCATGGAATCATGGACACAGAAACGAAACTACTTACCTGTAGTCAAACAAGTACATATGTACACTTTTAGTAAATACCTTCATAAATAGTTGTACATTTAAAATCGCCAGTCTTTAATGCAACCATCTACATATATACGAGATACTTGTTTGTTTTTCAATATATGACGAAAAAGGCATCTGGGAAGAAAATAAAATGTTTCTTTTACTATGTAAATAAGATTTCTGAATTCTCAGACGTCGCATTTCAAATCCTACTGGGAGAGGAAACCGATATTAAGTGCCGAATACACCTCATATCATTTCTTCTGGAGCCCTACAATTTCTTGAACGCTCTTAGGTTACGTGATTTTTATTTTTAGGGTTTTGAAGTATTACTTAATATTCTGTGGTTTTGATCCCAAGAGTAGGTATAAACGCAGTTTGCTAAGCACGTTCAGTTCGTCTTAATATATCTTAGTTAGAGTAATGAGTTCGATAAATCTGTCTGTCAAAGTCCGCATAAGTGCCTTCACGAAAGTAAAGAAGGCTATTTTTAATCTTAATTAAAGTCCCGTACCCAAAGCGTTATAGATACGTAGCCATATTGCGCTAATACTACGTATTTATTGCTCACACCTTAAAAATACACTTTAATTGATACGTAATTAAATTATGCCGGTAAATTATATTAAAATCGGGATACATAAAAACGACCAAGTGCGTGTCGGACCACGCGAAATGAAGGGTTCCGTACATACTACTACTATACACATTTGAGACCACTCTCCTGTAACTCTGAGTTAATTGGGAATACAGTTATTTATTTTCGCCATGTTAAAAGATTTCCTTTGGACCGTTATATAAACTATGTAAGTTCAAGTATCTTCTCTGAAACAAAATTAAATTACATTTTGTAATATGAACCGCAACGAAAGTGGCGGAGAAAATCGTTCAAACTTCTGCCCACTATAATGTAACGTCATAACAATTTATGTCACAACTGGGCTTCCCCTATAGTTCACATCTAAGAACGACTTTCAGAGCAATGCTATCAGGAAAGGGGCGTTACCTTTAAAAATATGAACGTCGTTTATGTAAGACTCACTTTGCTGAAGTAAGGGGAATTAGGGATTTCGAGTTGCATTCAAGCGAACTGATCAGATATAAATACTCGGTATTAAATACTTCTTAAATTATTCGTCTAAAATATTTTCTTCGGTTTCCGCGATTGTTACACATTCAATTAAATTATAAAATGGATTTATTTCAATCTCCTTGCAGCACTCGTGATCAAGCGGGTAGACTGAAAGTATTTTATTGCATCCGGAATTCTGTGATATTTTTATACAGTTGTACAGTTGCAGGAACAAATAGTTTATTGCGGTATTGTGAACGTATAGGATTTCGGTATATTTATTTAACTTGCTGAAACAGATGGCCAAATTGATATACAATTAAGGCTGTATAGGAAATGTAGATACCTACACGAAAGAGACAAAATGTTGTGACGCCTAAAGTAAGACCTGCAGGAATCTAGCATTTTGATACCAAAGATAGCCATAGATTTTTTTTGGTATAATAAAAACTTCATCCATGTCTTCAGATTTACCCCATACTGTTATTTGATACTGAAATATAGATTTTATATAACCATAGTAATGCTAGAGTGACTTCTTTTGACACTACCTGACTTATTACTTTAAGTGCATAGAGAAAACGGTCGTTTCTTGAACACAGATTATTAATATGGTCATTCCAACTACGAAAGCGATCTAGTAACAAAACCTTTATTATTATTATTATTATTTTTCTAGGGGGAAAAATCCATTATGGATACCACCGCACCACAGGGACAGTGCGGAGGTTATGTTGGACTTGCACCGACTAAAACCCCCCGATCGTCCTCCTCAACTCATTTCGGACGGCTCTGGGATCTCCTTCGGAACGCACCTGTGCCGCCCTAAAGTCCCACCTTTGTGGGTCCCACCATCTGTTTTCATAGACGATCGCATCCGCCGACTGCGATCGTCTTCAACCCAAAGGAACCCATTTTAGTCGTCTTCTACGACAGGCAGAGGATACCGTAGCCGTATTCTATGCCCTGGCTACAGAGCGCTAGTAACAAAACCTAGTAAGTTTATACTAGTAACTTTTTACATTTTTTTCGCCTTTATAGGCCTTTAAAATCTTAATATTGATTTTGTGGCAGCCTTTTGTATGAATGAAATTGCATATAAATGGGATATTTTAATTGATATAAATGGGACTGGAAATCCATTATGACTGAAACATGCGGAGTGAGGTAAACTTTTGAAGTGACAAATATTGTTAAAGCTCGAAACGCACAGAGCGGGTGCGGCGCGGAGGCGGTTTTACATTTTTGATCTTTTAGAAACTGTCGACTGTCGATTGTGTCGATTACTGCTTCATATGTCACACAAGCCGTCTCCGCTCCGCTATCACGGTTGGTTTTTTTGGTGCAACGTCCCGGGACCGCGTTCACTTTGCCGAAAAACCGCCTCCACCCCGCAACGACGCTGCGCCGCGCTCTGTGCGGTTCGAGCTGAAATCATATAAAATTAAATAATTTAACACAAATTTTATATTATTGATTTATTGTTGGTTATGGGTCAAGTAGGCACGAGTTCATGCTGAAGCGACAGTACCAGTTAGTGATTTAAAATAATGATCAAAATTTATACAAAAAAGTTCCCGGTCATCTTTGTTTGGATTACGTTTCAGAGTATGTATTATAAAATTTCGGAGATGTATTATTGTATTTTTGACTCCAAGGTCGGTGTTATTTTTACCCCACCCTAGTTTCCGAAATACGTGAGACTTTTGCATAATTCCGACGCGCATTATCCGGCCTTTAGCAGGCTTGGGTGTCGGTTTGGAAATACGCCATGTCCTGTAATAAGGTAAGGTACCTTCTCAAAAGATACGACACTGGCGACGTAGTAAAAGTAAAGTAAAGTAAAGTTTATTTGCAAGAATATGTACATAAGATGTTAACATTATATTATGAGTTGCAGTATTCAGCCTTAAACGGCGTGCAAATATTAGCATAATACTCTATTAATAATTACAAATAAAAATATTGATGAACTAATGATATTAGGAAATAGTACATTACGATACAAGGGTTGTAAAACAAAGAAAGGCCGATATCGCAGAAGGCGAGGGTCATAAATACGCGAGAGCGGGCTTTCTGTTTTACGACCCGTGTTTTGTACACAATTTTACGTCACCACTTGGCCAAAAAGTGGGTTTTTCCGGACAAGGTGTGTTGTATAAATTAATTTAGTTGCGTGCAATGTCCAATAATTCCTTTACGGAGTAAAAACAATGTTCATGGAGCCAGTTCGTCAATTTCGTCCTAAATTCTATATTGCACAAAAGTTCAATTTCGTTTGGTAAGTTATTGTACACTAATATGCAAGAATAGTAGGCATTGCGTCTATATATATCAGCACGACATCGAGGTTGATACAAGAGATTTCTGTACTGTGCCCTTTGTGTTTCTTTGGTGATCAGAGACATTTGTTTATGAGACTTGGATGTTTTCTATGTATTTAACTAAATATATATCCAATAAATGTATCGTCGTCTGGTACCCATAACACAAGCGTTATTGAGCTTACTATGGGACTAGTTCGATTTGTGTAAGGAACGGGTTCGAATCCCCTAATATTTCAAAATCACGGTTGTTTATAGATTTACCAGCAATTTACTTAAATCATTTAAGTTCTTGTCGATATCCGCCATTGTTAAGAATTTCAGAGGATGAATTAGATTTAATGTGGGGAAAATTTAATGTACCTAATACGTAAATATTTAACTAGGTACATATATGTTCCACTTAAATCATTTAACCCCTCGAATGCTTAAACAAGGTTTAAAAATGTGCGCTTGATATTCTAAAACGTGATTGAGAATAAAACACTCACATAGGCTTACACCAGTCGTATAATATATAACATTGTAGAAAATAAATTGTTCAATAAAAAACTCTTCAATACACCGATCGGTTGAACATTACAATGAAAAATCTTTGTTTAAGTACAAAATAGGAACCACGATAAACTTCGATTTTGCAAGTCACGGCACATTAGAGCATATTAGACTTCCGCACAAAGGCATACAAAGATGAATAGCTTTACGTCAAAGTGATGTGATGTTTAGTACCGTGTTCACTTTATTTGAACCCTGAAGGAAGAACTTAAGGCTGGTTTGAGAAATATGATATGTGACGTGAGGTTTAGATTCTAATAATTTCTACCACAAAAAACCGACTCCAATTTTGTACTTCGCTATGGCACACACAATGTCATTTTTACATACCTTTCTCACTTCACCACCTGTAATGCTTTCCGATAGCAAATGAGGGGGTTACTTCAGATCTCAACTAAGTCACTTTATTTGGGGCGATGATATTTGAGGAGCTCCGTCGATTCCTCAGGAAACCCATACTGACCTTCAGTTCCTCGTCATAATTTCCACTTCTAAATGTGTATTTTTTACAAGCATTGGTAGCTACGTGAACGAAATTTAATTGGAATCTGTGAAATGCCTACATCATTGAGGAGTTCTATATGACAACTGCGATCGTCATCACCAGTTCCGCTTCACCAAATTTGTGGTTTCCGACAGCCAATGCTTGGTTACCTACAGGAAATACCAGAACCGACATATGCGTGCCTATCAAATTCGAAGAGTTCCCTCGATTCCTCCTAGATCCCATCATTAGACCTTCACCAAATTTATATGGGACCAATTTTGGGGTACCTGCTTTAAACAAAAAAGAATTATCATAATCGACCAACGTGGTCAAGAGTTATCGGGGAAAATACATACATAAAAAAATAAGCAAAGATGCAGACGAATTGAGAACCTGACGTATATGTATACGTAGTTATAAGGCGCTTGCGCCGTACGGTGGATCAGTAATAAACTAGCTCGCAAACAAGACGGTGGCTTACTTCCAAATACCTCAGAACCTCCTTCCTTCCTAATGAAGTAATGCACACGATGACCGACAATAATGGTGTCTCTCACCTGAAACTGTATAGTCGGCATAACTATATATATATATACTAGCTGCCCCGCGCAGCTTCGCTCGCGTATTACAAATAACGCAAGGGTTGCCGCGGATTAAAATATAGCCAAGTTTATCCTTCCAAAAGGTCCATTCTATACACTCATGTCATAATGAGTTTAAAAAAAATGGAAAGTGTTATTTCGGATATATAATAAATAAATAAATAAATAAATATTGGGGGACAATCTTACACAAATCGACCTAGTCCCAAACTAAGCAAAGCTTGTACTATGGGTACTATACATACTTATATAGATAAATACATACTTAAATACATAGAAAACATCCAAGACCCAAGAACAAATATACGTGAAAAATGCACAAATACATGCCCTGACCGGGATTCGAACCCGGGACCTCTAGCTTCGGAGGCAGAGTCACTACCAACTAGGCTAAACAGGTCGATATTTATTATTACTTATTATTTATTAACTCTTTCAGACCGAAAAAAACCGCCACACCCACACCCACACCCGCCGCCCACACCTGACACCATATTGAGATGTTGATGGAGTATTAGGAAACAATTAAACATTTTGGAAGATATTTTATTACGTGAAATCTAAACTCCCATAGACTAATATCGTAACATATCGTCGAAAATTCGACAAAGTTCGTTAAAATATTAAGCTAGGTGAGGCAGCTGAGCACAAAATCAGGAATTGACCTAAGTAATCATAATTTAGAATAACGGTTTTTGCAATACAACATCTACAATCCGTTTCTAACGCTTCTCTTTACGAAAAGTAAAAAAGACCCTAAAGTCACACAATAAATATCATTGCCGGATGCCTATGTACACTCGTACGATTGCCACAATGCCTTCCGACGATTGAAGTGTTGGCTGTGCTGTGTTGGTCAATTTAGCCGACATCTCTCTCAGCCCGCGGGCCTAAATTACCACTATAAAATTTGTTTATATTTTTATATTTATACCTAGTCAACTTAACCCACGATCTAAATGACTACAATGAAATATGTAGACTTAGAGTGTGTCTGAACTCGAAAAAAGAGGGAGATATCTAACAGAATTTGGGACCTCTCGTTTTCGGAACTTGGAGTTTTCCATTCAATTTTAGCGGAACCTTTATCTTGTTGTGTCTTCAATATTTGTTGATGGTTTTTTAATAAATAATTGTATACCAAACTTGTTCATTATTTTTGTTTTTAGGGTATAAATCTTTGTTGTATATTTAATTTCAAGAAGACTGTAATTTTAGAGCCTTTCTGGAGCTGACATCGTTATATAAGTTAACTTAGCCCGTGGGCCTATAGTCGTCACTATGACATGTTTCTTTTTTCGTAGTCATTCCAGCCCGCAAGGGCCGCATGTCCTGTAAATTAACCATAAAAACAAACATATTTCATAGTGTTCATTTAGGCCCGCGCGCTGATGTGAGCTGAGTGTCGTGAGTGCGACTTGCGAGGCAGGGGCCTTTCAGCTCGAAGTGCGAACTTTTCTAATGAGTTGTTAGTTTGACTTGTTTGTCACAGATGTCACTTTGTACTATCTCTATCGCACTTGCATATTGGAGTGACAGAGATGCAGTGGTGGTGCGGTTATATATGGCATATATGGCAGATCATTTACATAAACAAGGAACAGGAACGGACCTAGAATAGACCCCTGAGGTACTCCCATCTCTACCACTGTCTCTGACGAAATGGCTTTATTTATCGCTACCTTTTGATTTCTCTGTGTTAAATATGACTTCATGAGATCTAATGCATGCCCTCTGATGCCATAAAACTTAAGTTTACAAATTAAAGTACCATGATCTACACAATCAAAAGCCTTGGAAAGGTCACAGAACACTCCGATGGCGTCGTGCGACTCTTCCCAAGACTGCAAAATAAATTTTAATAAACTTGCACCTGCATCATTAGATGACCTACCCTTCGTGAAGCCGAACTGCTGTGCGTGCAAAATATTGTGAGAATTAAAGTGAGAAACCAATTGCGTAAGCATTATTTTTTCGAATATTTTGCTAAACGCAGGTAGGATAGGAACTGGACAATTGGAAAATGGAGATATATGTAATAAACTTTTCTCCTCACTATAGCGAGGAAAGTGCAACATGCAAAAAAACACAGTTCCACAGGCATGATTTTCATCACTGGAATCACTGATTTTTTTACGATATTATAACAGAAAACTCTGGAAGTTGTGTATAATATTTACGTGAATCGAAGTCGGTGACAAGTTGTGTTTATTTTAGTTGACATTGACAATGATGACATTTCTGACGATGCGTTTTGGAGTTGCATCGACTCAACTTGTGCGTTTACAATTATACTCAATATCATTATTAAAAAGATGTTCGTTGAAGATTTTTTTTAAGGTTTACGACTTAAATCATTAAATAAAGCTAAATTTGGTATTTTTTATTAAATTCTCAAACCATTTATTTAATGATAATTGATATCAAACGAACCATTATTATGAGCGTTTTACGTTTTGGTATCTGTCAAAAGCTACTCAAACACGCTCCAAGGTCAAATTACTTTCCCCACTTGTGGATAAAATGCGTTTTTACCCGCTTGTATCAAAGGATAAAAGACGGCTTTCCGAGCTAGTGAGGAGATAAATACTTTGTTCCATCCAGGTGATTTAAGCATTTTACATCGTGTTCATCCATAATATTTATATACGCCGAAATATTAAAATATTGTTAGAATAATATCGTACTACAGTCGCAAACATTTTGATTACCTAAAACTATATATTTGTACCTTCAAGGACATCAATTCAATTCAGTTCTCTTTTCATCTTTGGTGCTTTCTTCTGTATATACTGATCGATTAAAGTGTGACTAATATAAAAAAATATTAGCTATATATCATTAAAAAACGCTGCCTATTAATTTACTTTTCGTTTCTTTGCTCAATTGTATGAAATTACTCAATAACTCAAAATACAAAAACTTTTTTATAAAAATATTTAACCAAAAAAAAACGAAATGTATGAAATTCTCTCTAGCGAACTCATCAAACAGAAACTTAGATACAAATATTAAACTTAATGGTCAAACATTAGAATTTGTTACTTCTACTGTATTCTTAGGTATTACATTGGACTCAAAATTGCAGTGGGGTTCCCATATAACAGCGATAGGAAGTAGGTTGAGCTCTGCTGCATTTGCAGTCAGGAGAATAAGGCAGCTTACCAATGTGGCAACGGCACGGTTAGTTTACTTTGCTTATTTTAATAGTATAATTACTTATGGTCTTATCTTGTGGGGATCAGCTGCAGATATTGAAACTGTTTTTATTTTGCAAAAAAGGGCTATCCGAGCAATTTATAACGTGGGGTCGCGTGATTCATTAAGATAATTTTTCAAAGAAATAGATATTCTAACCCTGCCGTCCCTATACATATTTGAAATAATAATGTATGTTAGGAAGAATTTGGGCAATTTTCCAACGAACGTTGATAAACCAATAGCCACGAGAAATACTGGGAAACTCAAAATAACCTTCTATAGACTAGTAAAGGCGAAAAATTGCGGGATTGGAATTTTGGATCTTGGGAAATTGTATCAAATTCTACAATAAAATTCCTAAACACATTACTGAACTTAGCAATTCTAAATTCAAATCTGTAGTAAGATAAACGATTACATCATGGATAGGGATGTTTGGCAGTGATAGCGTCCTGCACGGGTAATCTATCGCGAAAATATATTTTCTACTGTAGCATTGTTATTTAAGTAACTTTGTAGTAGCTGACACTGTAATTTTATATTTAACTATACAATGTATATTGTTTTGAAAAAATGACACCTCGCCGAGTTTCTTACGCCGGTTCTTCTCGTGGCAGAGGTATATTTTTCCGAACCGGTGGTAGTTTATTGACGTTCATAGGTGCATGTAATATGCCTAATTTGAAGAATAAACTACTTTTACTTTTTTTTTTACTTTTATCATATATAGTGGACCCGGGTATGTCCTAAAACTACGACCAAGACCACCGGGGGATGGGCAGCAGCATCCCTGGAGTGCGGTGGAGATACTGCGATCGCCAACCCGCATGCCAAGCGTGGCGATTATGGAATGAATTTGGGGAAGGCCTATTTCCAGCAGTGGACGTCTTTTGGCTGATATGGTGGTGGTGGTATTGTATATGGCTTTTAAATGTAGATTAGGAAGAGTCGGTCCGGAACCTTTCTTTGTGCGTGATCCGACACGCACTTGGCCGGTGTTTTAGAAGAAGTTAATAAAAAATATACATGGAGTATTTTTTCGAATGCAAGAGTTAACTTCATTACTACTGTAGAATAAATCATTAGTAAACATAATTGTAAAAAAAAATAGATAATTTTGGTTAAATATTTTTATAGAAAAGATTTTGTATTTTGGTTGAAATTGAGTAATTTCATACAATTGAGCAAAGAAACGAAAAGTAAATTAATAGGCAGCGTTTTTTAATGATATATAGCTAATATTTTTTTTATATTAGTCACACTTTAATCGATCAGTATATACAGAAGAAAGCACCAAAGATGAAAAGAGAACTGAATTGAATTGATGTCCTTGAAGGTACAAATATATAGTTTTAGGTAATCAAAATGTTCGCGACTGTAGTACGATATTATTCTAACAATATTTTAATATTTCGGCGTATATAAATATTATGGATGAACACGATGTAAAATGCTTAAATCACCTGGATGGAACAAAGTATTTATCTCCTCACTAGCTCGGAAAGCTAGCTCTTTTATCCTTTGATACAAGCGGGTAAAAACGCATTTTATCCACAAGTGGGGAAAGTAATTTGACCTTGGAGCGTGTTTGAGTAGCTTTTGACAGATACCAAAACGTAAAACGCTCATAATAATGGTTCGTTTGATATCAATTATCATTAAATAAATGGTTTGAGAATTTAATAAAAAATACCAAATTTAGCTTTATTTAATGATTTAAGTCGTAAACCTTAAAAAAAATCTTTAACGAACATCTTTTTAATAATGATATTGAGTATAATTGTAAACGCACAAGTTGAGTCGATGCAATTTCAAAACGCATCGTCAGAAATGTCATCATTGTCAATGTCAACTAAAATAAACACAACTTGTCACCGACTTCGATTCACGTAAATATTATACACAACTTCCAGAGTTTTCTGTTATAATATCGTAAAAAAATCAGTGATTCCAGTGATGAAAATCATGCCTGTGGAACTGTGTTTTTTTGCATGTTGCACTTTCCTCGCTATAGTGAGGAGAAAAGTTTTGTGTTACACACGGGTGCAAAGTTGTATTTTACTTCTCGTGTGTTGAAACACTCGCTACGCTCAGGATTCTATTTTAGAACCGCTCGCTTCGCTCGTGGTTCAACTATAGAATCCTTTCGCAGGCTCGTGTTTCAATTCCACACTCACGGGTAAAATACAACTTTGCACCCTTGTATAACAAATAATAATAATAATATAGCCTCTTTATTCCTTAATAAAAATATCATACAGTAACTTTATCGTTATAAAAAAACAAATAACTATAGTTAAATATCATAAATAAATAAATAAATATTGGGGGACAATCTTACACAAATCGACCTAGTCCCAAACTAAGCAAAGCTTGTACAGCATCATAAATATGTATACAATTTTGAACCTTGTTCCCCAGACATTAGTTCCGAAATGTATACATATTTATGATGCTGACTGTACTATGGGTACTAGACGACGATCATAATCTGCCCGTGCGGTAAAAGTTGCTGTATTGTCATGTCAATAGCCTTAATTGCTTGCGTTAACCTTTCAGACAATAACTATGCCCAAAATTACAAAAGTAATCTAAGTGGCGAACCTTAACTAGACTAATATAATAAAGTTCGTATTTTCATAGGATTTACGAACAAGCCCCTATTTTTTCCATTGACCATGGTTTTCTCGAGGAACTACAGTATAGGATTCTTCAAGAAAAGAGTGTATAAATTTTTAAAGGGTTGGCAACGCGCATGTGACTCCCCTGGAGTTGCAGGCGTCCATAGGCTGCGGTGACCGCTTACCATCAGATAGATAGATAGATAGATAGAAGACATTTATTCACTACACAAAACAAAAGACACACAGATACAAGAAAAAGGAAAAAAAACGCACATTCAACACAATAACGTGTGTCTTCGCGGCAGTGAATCGGTTGCTGTCTCAGCATTATGCTGAGGTGTCAGACACCTGCAGCGCTGGTTTTCAGACAGCACCGTACGTGACCCACGGAACGCAACACAACATAATATATAAAAGGTACACATAATAAATAAATCATATTTATATAATCATAATAATATACTTAAAAACATAATATTCTTAAAATAATTTGAATTGGCAGAGTTCATTACCGACCGAGCAGAAAGATTCAAAGTGCGATAATGATGAAGACTGTATAACAATAATAATAATAATAAATAATGTCACACGCTAAAAACAAATAACAGCTTCAGAGCGAAACAATTATAGGAAGCTACAAGAGAAGAAGAATGTAAGGGAAAAAGAAATAAAGTGGGGATATTTTATGTGCTGGATGGGTTAGGAATTGGATTTTTGGAGCGTCAACAAATAGCCCTTAAGCTTGCGCTTAAAGCTATACTTGCTAGACGCTGCTTGGATAGGTGGAGGGAGATCATTCCAACACTTGGACGCCGCAAATCTGAAACTTCCTCGAAACGCCGCGGTTCGATGCTTAGCCACCAGAACCATTGCCTTACACCAGCGCGCACTTTTGGGCCATAAAAGTTTATTCAGCAAATATGCTGGGACCCCAGACCGCACTATGCCAAAAAGAAGAGTGGCGAGGTGCAGGTGCCTGCGTGCAGGCATGTTCAGCAGACCAGCGGCGTTCAAGTATGGAGTGATATGGGAGCGGGGAGGGACTCGAAAACAGAAACGAATGCATGCGTTTTGCACTCGTTGTATGAGCTTTTTTGTACGACCAGTAATGCAGCCAGCATAGACAATATCACAATAGTTTAATCTTGACAATATCAGCGATTCACAAAGGTTGATACGCAAATCAACACTTAAGTAATCGCGAATATTGTAAAGAACTTTAAGGCGGTAGAAGCAGTTACTCACAACTTTAAGTATGTGGTTCTCGAAGCGCAACTTGCCGTCCATGAGGAGGCCAAGGTTATTTGATTCTACCACCCTCTCTATTGGGTCGCCCATGATGGCAACATTACTGGTAGTTAAAACCTCGAGGTTATTGATAGTACTACGGATTTGATGTTCCGACCCAAATACCACATATTTCGACTTGTTCGGATTAAGAACAAGGCAGTTCTTTTCCGACCAAGTAGAAACACGATCAAGATCCGCGTTAATAGTATTGACAGCAGCAGATATGTCCGTGGGTGCGCTAGAGAGGTAAAGCTGGAGGTCGTCCGCGTACAGATGGTATTTGCTGCCCTTTATATTATGTATGATGTCAGCACTATACAATACAAAAAGCAGGGGGCCTAGTATTGAACCTTGTGGCACACCTCTCAACACAGGACAAAGAGCGGAACGCATAATGACGCCATCCATCCTACGCAACGCCACCGTCTGCGTACGGCCAGAGAGATAACTGTCAAACCAATTCACGGCAGAAACATCAAACCCGTAATACGACATCTTTGATAAAAGTAAGGGCACGCTAATGCAGTCGAAAGCCCTGGAGAAATCTAAAAGAACGAGTATGGTACTCTCCCCTATATCCCGAGCCTGTAAAATATTGTCGACTACATCAAGTAACGCAGTAACTGTCGAACGACCCTTGCGAAAACCCGACTGTAGTTCAGGTAGGATGCTATTTTCCTCCAGGTATTCCGAGAGCTGGTCGCAGATCACCCTCTCCATTACCTTCGATGAGCAGGGAAGAATGCTTATAGGACGGAGTTCGGAGAGGTTAGCTGGATTTGGCTTTTTTGGTAATGGTGTCACTTGAGCAATTTTCCAGTCTGCAGGGAACGTCATAGTCTGTATACTCTTGTTAATAATGTGAGTCAGTATGTCAGCAGAGTTCGGTAGCGTCATCAGTAGCATGTCAATACCAATCATGTCAAGTCCCTTTGCAGTAAACTTAATTGATGTCAGGATTTTAATGACAGCTGTAACAGTCGTAGGTCTAAGAGTGAAAGCATTGTTACAGTGCCTGTCAAACTCATAAAAAGTCATGTCTGATATTGTTACGTCCTGTTTGCCTGGTATATTCAAAAAATGTCTGTTTATTAGGTCAGGGTCGTCAAAGTGATGCGGCAGATCCGTTTGCGTCCGAGAATCTGTAGTAATTGTCCGCTTTAAGTTGGTCCAAAGGGTCTTTGAGTCTGTCACATTGTTAATCTCGTGTTGGAAGAAGGCACGCTTCTCGTTGCAGATGGCCTCGATGACAAGATGTCTCAGGTCCAAGTAATATTGTTTATGTGCAGCGTTCCTTGTCTGCTTAAATTTAGCATGGGCTGCGTTTCTGAGCTGCATCATAAACTTAACGTTACTCGTCAGCCACGGCTTGGGTGCCTCCTTCACAACAATTGTCCTCTCTGGTGCGTGTATGTCAAACAGTCCTAGTAAAAGCTCATTAAATCGCCTAACCATGTCATTCACGTCTTGCAATAAAAATATTTGGTCCCAATCTATGGCGTCAAGGTCATTGTTGAAGTCGTTTAAGTTGATATCCTTAAGAGGTCGGTAAGTAATACGTTTTGGCGTCGGTTTCTTTTTTTTTATGTCAATCTCGGCTGTAATAAAAGCATGTCTGCCTAGGTCTGGAATATGCCTCACGTCCACGGACAAAACGCGAGCGTCAGTACAAACCAGGTCTATTGTGGTCTCACTGTGGTCTGTGAAGTGCGTCGGGTCGCTTACGTGCTGGGTCAAGTCAAGTGTTGTCAAGAATTGTGTCAAGTGTTTAAATTTTGTATCAGTTTTGTCAGAGTAATTTATATTAAAGTCACCAAGTAAGATCAAGCGGTCGTAATTAGCGAAAGAAGTAATTGAGTCAGTAATTGCGTCAAAAAAAGTTTCAACGTTAAGCCACGGGGGACGATATGCAGTTCCGATAACTAAACGTTTCGAATTTATGTTAATCGTCAGCCACAATTGTTCCACAAGCGGCGCGGGCGGGTGCGGCACGGTGCGCGCGGTAAGGCCCCGGCGCAGAAAAAACGCGACTCCACCTCCCCTCCCCGCGCGGACGTCGGCCGGTCTAGGCACGTGGCGTAACCTGTAGCCAGGGGTGCTACCGCGAACTTCGAAAATCGAACTTCGTTTCGTACCGTCCCTTTCCGTCATATATTGTATAACACGAGAGTGAAAGGGATGGCACGACACGAAGTTCGATTTTCGAAGTTCGCGGTAGGCACTCAGGAACAGTCGGGGCGCGGCCTTCCTCGCCCGCGCGAAGCCACGTCTCGTTTATTGCAATAATGTCAGCATCAGTCTCTAATATTGTAATAGTCAATTCGTCGTGGCCAGTACCAAGGGATCCAGCATTAAATAAACCAACTTTAAAGTGTTTAAAACGAGGCATTACAATAATAAATAGAAACAAGAAGACAATAACAACTGCAATCGAATAGCTGTTTACCCGTAAGTATTACGCAATCATTTCAACTGGTTAAAGATAAAATAACGAGTCGTGTTTCATGTGTATATAATAAATAGTGTATGCATATATAAATATCTGTATAATAAATAAAGACGTTGGTTATTGTTTTGTTCGGTTCGTTCCAGGCTGAGTCACTATACGGGCCGGAAATAATGGTGCAATATCGGTTCACTCCCGCGACGACACACAAACACGTAAACAAAGAGGCCATAACAATACGGTAAGGAAGACTGTGTACATTTTGACACAAATACAACATAACAATTACAAAAGAATACATTAACAACAGTTTATTATTTTTAGGTCTATACGGCAACATCAGGTTTGCGAAAAATTTCTAACTCGGACAGTTGGCGTATTCGCTGACTAGGCCGGCCGTCCACTCGCCGGGCGAAGATCTTGCCGTCCGGTCCAGACATAGCGCCAGCCGGCGTCACGGGCAGCTTCACGCGCGCGCTGAAACAGCTGCCGGTTGGCACTCGTCAGCCGCTCGTTCACGTAGAACTTCTGCGGCGGCGAGGCCAGCCCTAGGCCCTCGGTTGTGACGCCGCGGCGCGAGCGCGCGGCCCGCAGCAAGTCGTCCCGCACGGCGCGGCGCGCCAGGCGCAGCACCAGCGGGCGCGGGTGGCCCGGCTCCCGCGCGCGACCGACGCGATGCACGAACACTACGTCGCGCACATCCAGCTCGACGCCCAGCTTAGCACAGACCAGCGTCGCCAGGCCGGCGGTACTCTCGCCCGGCTCTTCTGGCAGATTGGATACCTGCACGTCGTTGGACAAGAGCTCCTGGTCCCGCTCGTGTAGCTCCAGTTGAAGGACAGCGATGGTTTCCTCCAGCACCCTCGTAGCCGCCGTGACGGTGCTCTCGGCGACAGATTTTTCGACAGCCGCGACGCGGCTCTCTAGTGAGTCGACTCTGTCGCTGAATTCGACCAGGCGTGCCCTGTCGTCGTGGAACTCCTGCCGAAAATCCTTGATCTCCTGTCTCACCGCTTGGAGCTCAGCCCTAAAAAGACGTATCTCGCAGCCCAACGCTGATTCGATAGTGTCATCGGCGGGGATCTGCGGCTGGGGCGATGCAATCGGTCGCGATGAGAGCTCCGCGGAGGGCCCCGCCACGGACACAGTGAGCTGAGCGCCAGCAGGCTGGGGCGCGAGAGGCTGAGTAGTAGAGGGTGAAAACGAAGAGAACTCGGCGGTGGACGACTGACTGCCCAGACCCTTCACCGGCGTGTCAGCCCGGTTATCGCGCGGCTGGAACCTTTGGCACGACGGACAGATCCAGTCTCGCGGGGCCGCTGTTCCCACCGGGAGTCCCACACACGCACAGTGATAACTCGAGCTACATTTAGGGCATACTACAGGCCCAATACGTCCCATGAACTTTGCACAAGCCGCAGATTTATTGGACATAGTTTTAGTTTTATATTTTCTTACGCGTGGGTAGTGTTTTTTTTTAGTGTACAAGTTTATAGCTGATTTCCACCTATACACAGCACCAATTCACTCACAAACAATGGATGTTATTAGTTTTAAAGTTACAATCGAATATAAATCCCTGCACGGTAAGTAAAAGCTTTTGTTTTATTTTTACTTACTGAACGTAAATCGCTTGCGTGTACGTTGCTTGCGTGCCGTGACGTCACTCATGTCATCAGGCGGGCCGTACGCTTGTTTGCCACCGACATGGTATAAAAAAAAATGTTTTAAAGGAGTAGATTTGTTACCATATTCAACGTTTATTTCTGGTAGGTACCTACCTACTTATCAAACAGTGATCTCACGGTTCGAAAATGAATGCCATACGATTAGTATTATTGTTAAATAGCCCCCAGCCAGTATGATGGTTGCAATTTCATCACTTATCGTCGCGGATAAAATACCCGACATTCTCGCACTCGCATACTTGTCCGAACGTCACAAATATCTTATCCACGACGATAAGTGATAAGATGGCAACCATCATACGCCTCCTGGAAAAGGCGAACCTGGTATTGTAGGTTTAAATGATGAAAAAATCTTTGTGAAATGTACCTATTTAGCACCAGTGAAGCTATGAGCCCCTTTCTTCCCCGTGTGGTGCCTGGTTAGAATAGCACCACCCCCTTTCTTACCGTGGGTGTCGTGAGAGTCGACTATGGGAACCAGCTTGAAGTATTTTGTGGGCGATGAGCTAGCAAACTGTCACTGCAATATCACATTTTCTCCATCTATAAGCCTACAATTGCTAAAAGTGGCATAGAAATTAATTTCGTGTGCTCTGCCTACCCCTTTTGGGAATATAGGCGTGAGTTTATGTTATGTTTATGTGTGTTATGTGTGAAGCTATGATTAAAGACATTGATAGAAACAATTTCCGTACCCAATACCCTAAGGCCATACGAGTATACCTAGCAGACTTTTCTTTAAATCATGTGAATTCTTTAGGTCAACGAAAGGACAAAGGCCACAATAAAACGCCGCCACTAACTTTTGCCTAACTTTATGAGGTGCAGTAATTTTATTTACTGCCCGTATATTCTGAGTCTCTTTTCTTTTACTTGATACAAATTGTTACAGCTTAGATAGTAAAGAAGCTAGTTTATGTCTGCAAAACGGGAGCAAATATTTAAAATCGTAAACAAAATGGGTAGGTGAGTTTTCGTGAATGAATATATTTACGAGCATGTATGTTGGCAACTATTTATTTTCATCACAATACAGGTGTTAGAAATGTATGTGGGCTAGTATTACCCGATAAAGAGAGATAATGGCTACCATAGCTATACAGGGCTAACACGGCTTTAAAAAAATTATGATTATTTTGACTTTGATGTACTAATGTCACTTGATCAGTATTCTTGTGTTACTCGTAATACGTTTTCATTCGTCGTCACCAGTCGGTATCTGTATAACCACACAGTGTTAATGAACATAACAAATACCCGGCACCTTGTATCTCCGTATCACCCCCAAAGTAATATATTTAAATTCTGTCCGCTCGCAAAGGTGACCACACAATCGATTTGCAGGTCGGGCGCTATTAGTTGCTGACCAACGGTCCTGCCGCTACGTTCTATCATGGTGAACCTACAAATGCGGGTGCCATATATTTCACGCAGCGTCAACAAACATTCATTCTACCTATATAAACATAGTTTCTTAAATTACAGTGTTAAGTTTATTGTAAAGCAAAGGAATCTGGAGACTAAACATCACTGGTCTCCCGACACCGGTCTGTTTATTTACCTCACTAATCGTTGGGTGTACTCATATTTTACATAATTAAAAAAAAAAAACGACTTCAATAGGGGAGGCCGGTGAATGATTATTATTACTTAGATGGTGCACTCTTAGATTCCATACAATAAAATAAAAATGGCTATGAGTATGTTTATAATGGTAGAAGACAAAGTACCCTTAATTCCTCATGGAATCATGGAAAAACCTTGCTTGCTTGACAAACAAAACGAAGAGAACAAACAGCAGTTCCACTTCAGCAAATGTCACTTTTATGAATGAAAATGCTTGATTAGTTCATGAAAATACTAAAATCACTATTTGTGTGCCTTTCACATTTGAGGAGTTCCCTCGATTCCTAATGGATCCCATCATCAGAACTCGAGCATGACAAAAATCAATCTAGAAAATAGAACTTTATTAATAAACACAGCTAGGAGGACAAATCGCCAAACGTGAACTTTTTGTCGTTGAAGAGTTCTGTTCTGATCATCATCAGCAGTTCCACTTCATCAAATGTCACATTTTTGTATGATAATGCTCGATTTGTTGATAAAAACATAAAAATCACCATATGTTTGCCTTAAAGATTCGAGGAGTTCCCTCAATTTCTCATGGATCCCATCATCAGAACTGCGTTTTGACAAAAACGGGACCAACTTGAATATATATACTTACAATCAAAAAAAGAATTATTCAAATCGGTTACGAAATGACGGAGTTATGGAGTAAAAAACATACAACCGAATTGATAACCTCCTGTTTTTAACCGACTTCAAGATTTCAAAAGAGGAGGTTATCAATTCGGATGTGTTTTTTTTTTTGGTTTTTTTTTTTTTTTTTTTTAATGTTTTTACTCCATAACTCTGTCATTTCTTAACCGATATGAAAAATTCCTTTTTTGATTGAATGTATATATATCCAAGTTGGTCCCGTTTTTGTCAAAAGGCAGTTCTGATGATGGCATCCATGAGGAATTGAAGGAACTCCTCAAATCTTTAAGGCAAACATATAGTGATTTTTGTGTTTCTATCAACAAGTCAAGCATTTGCATCCAAAAATGTGACATTGGATGAAGTGGAACTGCTGATGATGATCAGAACAGAACTCTTCAACGACGAAAAGTTCACGTTTGGCGATTTGTCCTCCTAGCTGTGTTTGTTAAGCAAGTTCTATTTTCACGATTAATTTTTGTCATGCTCGAGTTCTGATGATGGGATCCATGAGGAATTGAGGGAACTCCTCAAATCTTAAAGGCAAACATATAGTGATTTTTGTGTTTTTATCAACAAATCGAGCATTATCATACAAAACTGTGACATTTGATGAAGTGGAACTGCTGATGATGATCAGAACAGAACTCTTCAACGACGAAAAGTTCACGTTTGGCGATTTGTCCTCCTAACTGCGTTTGTTAAGCAAGTTCTATTTTCACGATTATTTTTTGTCATGCTCGATTTTTGATGATGGGATCCATGAGGAATTGAGGGAACTCCTCAAATCTTAAAGGCAAACACATAGTGATTTTTGTGTTTTTATCAACAAATCGAGCATTATAATACAAAAATGTGACATTTGATGAAGTGGAACTGCTGATGATGATCAGAACAGAACTCTTCAACGACGAAAAGTTCACGTTTGGCGATTTGTCCTCCTAGCTGTGTTTGTTAAGCAAGTTCTATTTTCACGATTATTTTTTGTCATGCTCGAGTTCTGATGATGGGATCCATGAGGAATTGAGGGAACTCCTCAAATCTTAAAGGCAAACATATAGTGATTTTTGTGTTTTTATCAACAAATCGAGCATTATCATACAAAAATGTGACATTTGATGAAGTGGAACTGCTGATGATGATCAGAACAGAACTCTTCAACGACGAAAAGTTCACGTTTGGCGATTTGTCCTCCTAGCTGCGTTTGTTAAGTAAGTCCTATTTTCACGATTGATTTTTGTCATGCTCGAGTTCTGATGATGGGATCCATTAGAAATCGAGGGAACTCCTCAAATGTGAAAGGCACACAAATAGTGATTTTAGTATTTTCATGAACTAATCAAGCATTTTCATTCATAAAAGTGACATTTGATGAAGTGGAACTGCTGATGATGATCAGAACGGAACTCTTCAACGACGCGTAGTTCACGTTTAGCGATTTGTTCTCTTCGTTTTGTTTGTCAAGCAAGCAAGGTTTTTTCATGATTCCATGAGGAATTGAGGGTACTTAGTCTTCTACCATTATAAACATACATTATAGCCATTTTTATTTTATTGTGTATCTATCTAAGAGTGCACCATCTAAGTATAATAATCTTTTTCCGGCCTCCCCCATTGAAGTCGGTTTTTTTTTCTTAAAAATTATGAAATCTTGAAGTCGGTTAAACACAAGCACGGAATAATTTGTGCCGTTAAGACCGAGTGATTGCAATTTGAATATAAGCTGATAAAAGCTTGACTTTTAAGACTAATGTATTTGTCACCCTTTGATTTATCTATCTAAATATGTGTTCTCTTCCTATCTAGTTAAAAACCGTTGCCTAATTTAATATTGCGCGCACTTATAAAATAGATAAATCAATAAAACCGAGATAAGACGTAAATAATGCGGTGTTGTAGTGATCCCAACGATACATGGTAAGTAACTACGGAACCCTACACTGAGCATGGCCCGATATGCTCTTGACTGATTTTTTATGTGTGTACTTATATAGGACGATTCACAAGACCTGGCGCGGAAAATGTATGTAACTGTCATTAATATCATAGACATTCCGCGCCAGCTTTTGTGAATCGACCTAATTAAGTATATATTATAGTCCAAAGATCCATGCCATAAAAGGGAAAGCTGGACGCCGTTATCACTTTATAATTTACATTTAAGTTTATCATAATATTTTATTTATTTTTAAGTTGGTTTAATTAGTTTTAAGTTTTATTTAATTTAAATATTGTATATTTTTCAAAATATAGTATATATCTATTAAAGTTGTCGATAACTTTTTTATTTAAAAATATTTATTATCTTACTATAAAACTACTAGTGCTCATTATACAAAAACAAAACAATAGATGATAAACATATTAAATATTTGTCGTCTCGTACCCATCACATAATCCTTATTGAGCTTACTATGGGACTAGTTGTGTTGTACATGGTTTTAGTCCTTGGTAAAGACGCTCCGTGTCAGAAGTCTAGACAAAATTAAAGCCTAGTGGAACAATTAATTATGCTAAGTGTTACAAGGGCTTTAAGGCTTGACTTAAACTCTCAACTTTTCAAGTTGATTGCATTACCTAGAAAATTAAAATACTACATATAGAGGTAAAAAACAACCTATAGACAAAACAAGAGATGAATTACGAATATCAAGTAAATCTATTATCACGTCCGAGTTCACTTACGACACTTTAATCTTATAACTTGTATAACTGTTGGGTATTTAGAACACAATTACGTGTGACATTAAAAAAAAAACAACCAGGTGTTGTATCAAATCCGCTATTATCGAGTCCATAATTATCGATGTAAACCCGAGGAGCACGTAGCCTTTAATACTAAAAATGAAACGCATAGCGCTTGGCACTCACCCAAAGTGCACCTAGCGTGTAATTAAACGGAATTTTTCGGCCACCATATTTACGTACTATGAACAAACTAAACTATTATAAACAAGTCACTGTTATTCGACTTTGTATTATAAACGCACTTCAATTCATTTATATTATACTAAGGTTACAGAAATTGCTATCTAAGTTATCATAAGTGATTCTTATTACTACTTTATTGTGACTTGCTTACTATGTAGCATGAAATTTCTGATTTTAGATAGCTTTACGTACATGTCGTTAGACCAATCACAGTAAGTAATTATCCCATCAAAAAAATTAAATGCGAAAATGGCAGCCAAGTTCACCGACAAAAAAATTGAGATCTAAATGGGTGCCAAATTTCGTAGATTATCTTATAAGGTGCCAAGTCTGGCACTAGATTGTGTACAGTAAAACTAATTTACTGCGGCTTAATGCATTTTGAGCCTTAACTTGGCAGTTTTCTATGTAGTATGTTATAATACCATGAAAGCTGTTGGATATTTCGTCAATCGTGGTTGCAAGTCTATAAGCTGATGTAGCCGACCCGAGCTCGCTCTTAAGCTCCCAAAACAAAACAGAGCGGTTGCGGCGCGGTGCAAGGCGGAGGCGGTTTTGATTTTTTTTATCTTCACGAAGCTGTCGAATGTCGATAGTGTTGATTATTACTTCATATGTCGCACACACCGCTTCCGCTCCGCTATCCCGCGCGGTTTTTTGGTGCGACGTCCCCCGGACCACGTTCGCTTTATCGAAAAACCGCCTCTGCGGTTTTAAACTTTATCGCTCTAGCAGTAAGGCACACGCCTATCAATTTGGAGGTCTTGGGTTCTTCAATTCAAACCGCGGTTCGCACCACTAACTTGTTTTTCTAACAGTTGTTTTAGTTGGAGGAAAACATCTTGAGGAAACCTGACATCAACAAGGTCTCGTTTATCCTCTAGGTTAAAAGGTCAGATCGCAGTCGTTTTAGTATAACTAGTGTGTACGGGCTTCAGATCTTTGGATAACGAGTAGGCGCCAAATTCCACTCCTGGCTACTTTACGACACAACTTGGAAAAACTTTAGGAGGATGGTGCGTGGTTGCGAAACTATTAATTTGTATTTTTATAACAAAATATCTCAAATAAACTAAAAAGAGTATTACTTCTACCTATATTTTACAGCTTAGCGGAGATACACTTTGACCCAGACATCCTAAAACTATAGAATAGAATAGAATAGAATAGAATAGAAAACATTTATTCGTGACAATACAATACAACAAAAAAGAAATAGAATACAAAAACAAGTCACAACGGGTATTGCACGAAATGGTTCCATCTCAGCGTGTTGCTGGCGCGATTACCAGCGCTGATCTTCCGATGGAACCATCAAGTGATTTCCCAGCAGGTAACACATAAAACCAATGGGGTCCTTTACTCGGTCATCACCATCACGCGGATCACTCATATCACGATCCGTATCACGTGAATATTGAAGAAAAATGCATACAATTCTGAAAACTGCGATAATATTGACACCCCCGTATTGTGATAACATTAATCGTGCAAAGGGCCCCATTAAAAGAAATATTTATTAGTAAATATAACTAGGACTACCATGGGATCACAGATGGTAGATTTTTGACGTTTATTTTTTTAAATTATTTAATGACACTGTGGCAATGGAACTTACTGTGAACATCCAACGATAAATAAGGTGTGAGGATGAATGACCTGCCGACGGCGAGCGGTGCGATGGTAGAAAGCGGCCACAAGCATGATGTCGAACAGTTCTTCGGAGCACAACCCATTATATAAGCGATAGAACATGCACAAGGAGGCAAAATTTCTCCTTAAACTCAACGGCTCAATATCGCTCGTGAGCTTGAGATCGTCTACGATTCGCACAGCACGTCTCTGAAGCGAGTCAAAAGGCCCAAGCTGGTATGCAGGTGCTCCCGCCCAGAGGTGACAACAATACTCCAAATGGGGACGGACTTGCGACTTGTATAAAAGAAGTCTCTGACCTGGGGTGAAGTATCGCTTCGCTCTATTTATTTATTTATTTATATCTACTTATAGTGGCAACAACAATCATTAACATTGGAACAAAATAGCATACGGTTTAAATTTAATTGCGCCAGCAATTACAGGTGAACACAGCATGCAATATAGAAAGCATCGACTTTAAAAACAAATTACAGTGAAAAGATATAAAATATTGTTAATAGTAATATGCTTAAACCTAAACTAAAAATAAGAGGGTCCAAAATCCAAAATGAGTGACTGTGGTCACAGAGGCAATTTAATTAATAATCGACAGCAATTTGGTCCTGAATCGACGTAGGCTGTCATGGTTTATATCAAGCTGCTGGTCTGCATTGTTGCTCAATTGATTGTATAGGCGCGACAGACGGGTCACCGGCGATTGAGCACATACTTGTACTCATCTATTGAGCACACCTAGCTTTTTAGATGCCAGCTTGGCTTTGCCTTCTAAAGGGCTTCGAAACTGGACGTCGCTGGAAATATCGACACAAAGGATCCCAATAGTCTCTGAGATGGAGAGGGTTGCGTCTTGGAACTGCGGGGCTACAGTGAATGAGGTTTTATTAGCAGTGAACGCGCATACTTGTGACTTGGTGGGTTGAACTGGACCAGATTATCCTGGTCCCTGGCCCCACTCAGAGACTGACTAGAGTGCTCTCGATTTTAGACACAAGTTGTTAACACACAGGAACGAGGAACGTTGGCACGGCCCGTGTAATAAGCATCCCCGGTGCTGTCATTCGCATAACAATGGATGCCGTCAATAGAGAGCATGTCATTGATATACAGCAAAAACAGCGTCGGGGATAGCACGGAGCCTTGTGGGACGCCAGCGTTAAATTTTATGACGGTGGCAAACCAGCCTACGGACTCCCTAACGGTAAGCATATACCATAACCTACGTACTTAACCCTGCGTAGTTTGGCTTATCGCTTCGCGTCGAAAAATCTATATTATATCATTTTAAGTGTAAAAGTATTATGGGTACCTACTACTACTAATAAAACCTGTACTCAGTTCGGGAATTGGAACTGTGATTGTCTGGAGTTGTATGTCAATGGAACAAGATATCAATTGATTTGAAAATAAATGTCTTCATTTTCAACAAATACTTGATTATATTAAAAGATGATATTAACACAGAACTGTGGATATGAAAAACAGTGCATTTAATTTATTATGTCTTATAGTGTCGGCTAATAGTGTAAACCTCCTAACGGCTTATAATTTATGGAATTTAAAAATAACTAACGAAAAATCAAACCAAGAAAACAAAAAAAAATAAGACAAATGAAACATAATACACTAAACAATAACAAACAAAAAAAGCAAAACATACTAAAGGTACAAAAAACACGAAAAAAAACTTTAAAAAAAGTAAAACTAAAAATACGAAAAAACTACAAACAATACCCTAAATACAGGAGAACTTTAAAAATACGAAAAGTAAAAAATAACTAATTTCATTTTATTTAACAGTATAGCTCTAATATATTTTAGCATGATTTGTTACCCTAACTTCATAAAATTTGTCAAGTACTAGTTTGATACCTTGGAACTAAATTATTCAAATTCACTCTCTTCATTATCTTTGCAATGATGAGACCAACTAAAGAAACTAAACACTGAATCAACTAAATACAAAAAAACAAAGGGAATATCCAAGACTCCGACACAAATATTCATCTTCGTCACACAAATATTTGCTTTTACCGGTATTTGGACTCAGGACCGTCAGCTTTGTAGTATTGTAGTATACTTCGCTAAACTTGTAGACAAATATATGAATTATCTATTCATACTAGTTTTACTTATAACTGCGTGACTTTACTTACTACTTCACTTACTAAGTAATGGGCTGGGCGATTTGTACGCGTCTTCTAAAGAGTGAAAAGTTGTACTGTATTTGAGAGTTCCTACTGTGGGTACACGCATTCAGTACTTACCATATTGCATTCGTTATTCTAGCATTCACGCTGCCTGTAATTTTTACCCATATTTGTTAATAAAAACATGGTTTAATCTGCCTTAATTGTACATTAGTGGCGCGGAGTCGGAGTGACACAGGTCCGACCTCGAACGTAGCTCGCTGAGCACTGAGCGGAGTGACTGCGGGCGGGTTCGCGGAAATCAGTATTTATGAAATATTATTTTTAGTTATTTTTATCTTAGAAAAACTAATCGATGAAGGCAATCAAGTACAACATTACGCATTTATTGATATAATTTCCATGTTAATAGTTAATGTGCAAACATAGTGATTTATTTTTAAAGGTGTAGTTTAGAGGCATGTTCACAATTTTTTTCTATCGAGCAAAAGTTGCTTAATCATGTTTCGAATCGATAACGTCACTACAGATAGGTCTCAAAATTGATTTGCATATTTTTTGAAAATATTATCATGTACAAACGCGTAAAATCTTTTGAAAAACTGTTTTCTGACCGCACTGGGCCTAAAGCCGCAATAAATTGGTTTTACTGTAAACACTCTAGTGCCAGACTTGGTACCTTTTCAGATAATCTACGGAACTTGGCACCCATTTAGATCTCAATGCTTTTGTCGGTGAAGACGACAACCACGCATCGCATATTGAACTTGACTGCCATTTTCACATTTATGTTTTTAATGGGATAGGTATTAAACAAAAATAATACTTGCCTATTTGCAAACAACGTGGATACGCAAGCATTTTACACAACATTAAAGTATTTCAGCGGTAAATATGCAGCATCCAAAGATAAAAGGTCTCATGAGTATCACAATTTACTGTTAATTAAGCATGCTGTTTGCCCTTGTGAACGAACAATGTTGACAAACGTTTTCATCTCATTAAATGAAAATGTCTTCTGATTTTCATTTTTTCGAAGCCAATATGTATTCCTAATAAATAATGTCGTTTTTAACAATATGGCTGTGACCTTTAGAATAAAACGCCTAGTTTTAATAATAAAATTGAATGATCCTTTATACCAAATTTATTGTAAGCCAATAACATATATACACATATTAACTCGCGCCTATATTCCCAAAAGGGGTAGGCACAGCACATAAAAACTAATTTCAGGTCCACTTTTAGACGGAGAGAATGTGATATTTTAGTGACAGGTTGCTAGCCCATCGCCCACAAGACAGTTCAACCTGCTTCCCATGGTCGACTCTTACAATCAAGTTAAGGGGCTCCTATGTGTCCTCAATAAGACTTGATCGAAAAATCAAATCAAAATCAAATATTTATTGTGCAAATAGGCCACAAGGGCACTTTTACATGTCAAAGCGTGAATTTATACAATTTAAAAAACAGACAATCTTACTTAATAATAATGATTAAAAATATACTGATTAACAATTCAATGAAAATAAAAAATATACTGATTAATAATTTACAAATATTAAGGACGTATTGAATACGATCTGTGTCCGAATAAACAAAAAGTATATAAAACTAATTTAATATCTCAGAGATGTATATATCTTACTTAATAATAATGATTAAAAATATACTGATTAACAATTCAATGAAAATAAAAAATATACTGATTAATAATTTACAAATATTAAGGACGTATTCAATACGATCTGTGTCCGAATAAACAAAAAGTATATAAAATTAATTTAATATCTCAGAGATGTATATGGTTTCTGAGCGTCCAAATACGATTAATAACAATTATTTCAAAGTCCTTAGAGATGTAAATGATCTCTAAGCGCTAAAATTAAAATAAGTAAACTTAATATTGTTAGAGATGTCTGATGGTCTCTAAGCGTCAATAACAATAAAACTAATCCAGAACAGGATTATGTCTCTCGTCAATCTACATACAATAAAATAACACTAGTATTAAGGTATTTACTATGCCCTTGCAAGCACGAACACACCGGACTCCACAAACAGCACCCGATCACGAGTATGACGTGTATCTCAGCCATCGCCTCCCTCGACCATCTGTTAGGGAAGGTGGCGACCCGATCAACGACGCCAACGTAAGCAAAGCCCTTTAAGCGAGCGTGACATATTCAGGCTGCCGGACATTAATAATAGGTATCAAAGATTAAAATGACTCTTCGGCGAGAAACAGCATCATGTTTCATTCTAAATATATAAAAGAAGAAACTGACTGACTGACTGACTGACTGACTGACTGACTAACTGACTGACATATCAACGCACAGCCCAAACCGCTGGTCCTAGAGATTCCAAATTTGGCATATAGGTTCCTCATACGGTCTAGGGGTGCACTAAGAAAGGATTTTTCAAAATTCAAGCCCTAAGGGGGTGAAATGGGGGTTCGAAGTTTGTATGGGGAAACAAGATTAGTTGGACTATTTTATTCGAAACTTCACAGGAGTATTTCTAACGATAAATGAGTAAATACGTGTTTCAGGTTTTTTGAGAAATCAACCCCTAAAAAGGGGAAAGGTGGCGACAAATTCTGAAAATCGACATGGGTATTGTTTTTATGATATACCGGGTCGCTGATAACGAAAACAACAATGATTTTAAAATCTCACGTGGAGGACGTGAAATACCATCCCCCCTGTTGGGGTGCGAGGGGGACGAAATGTCTAAATATTAATATGGGTGTCGTTTATATGGTTTTTTGGGACGATAATTACGAAAATGGCATCAATTTTGAAATTTAATATTGTGGACATGAAAACTTTTGAAAGTTTGTGCCAAATTTCAAGAAATAACTGACTGACTGAGTGACCCACATATCAACGCACAGCGCAAACTGCTGGTTCTAGAGATTCCAAATTTAGTATGTAGGTTCCATATATGGTCTAGAGGTGCAATAAAAAAGGATTTTTCAAAATTCAACTCCTCAGGGGGTGAAAAGGGGGTCCGAAGTTTGTATGGGGAATCAAGATTAGTTGGATTATTTTATTCGAAATTTCATTTTGGGTCGTTAAATTCGAAAATGGCATTGATTTTGAAATTTTATATTGCGGGCATGAAAACTGACTGACTGAGTGAATGACATATCAACGTACAGCCCAAATTGCTGGTTCGAGAGATACCAAATTTAGCATGTAAGTTCCTTATAAGGTCTAAAGGTGCATGAAGTGCCGTGAGTTCCCTATGAAGATACGACCTTTTTTGATTCAATGTATTGTAAGTGGTTTTATTAATCAGTGCCGTCCGATACGATTTCGACATAAATCGATATTTGAGCGTCCGAGAGGACTCTTAATAGGAATCCGAGGTACCTAAACTTTGAATAAAGTAACGGCAATATTGATTTTCTTCATTTCCGTCCCGATTTCGTTCAAAATCGATATCTGCACGGCTAGCACAAGACGGCACGCGAGCTAGACTATCCGTCTCTATCTAATGAGTACAAACGGAAAAAGACGTATAGTCTATCTCGCGCGCGATATAGCTCGCGCGCCGTTTTGTGCTAGCCGTGCTGAGCGTCCGAGAGGTCCCCTAATACGACTCCGAGGAAAAATTTTAAAAAAGTCGCAGTCATATTGATTTTTTTTTTCGTCCCGATTTCGTTCAAAATCGATATCTGAGCATCCGATAGGTATCGTAATACGAATCCAAGGTAAATTTTAGAAAAAGTGGCGGGGTTATTCATTTTTATCATTTCCGTCCCAATTTCGTATAAAACCGATATCTGAGCGTCCGAGAGAATTCTTAATACGAATCCGAGGTAAAATTTGGAATAAGTGGCGGCCATATTGCTTTTCTTCATTTCCGTCCCGATTTCGTTCAAAATCGATATCTGCACGGCTAGCACAAGACGGCGCGCGAGCTATATCGCGCGCGAGATAGACTATCCGTCTCTATCTAATGAGTACAAACGGAAAAAGACGTATAGTCTATCTCGCGCGCGATATAGCTCGCGCGCCGTTTTGTGCTAGCCGTGCTGAGCGTCCGAGAGGCCCCCTAATACGACTCCGAGGAAAAATTTTGAAAAAGTCGCAGTCATATTGATTTTTTTTTTTCGTCCCGATTTCGTTTAAAATCGATATCTGAGCGTCCGATAGGTATCGTAATACGAATCCAAGGTAAATTTTAGAAAAAGTGGCGGGGTTATTCATTTTTATCATTTCCGTCCCAATTTCGTATAAAACCGATATCTGAGCGTCCGAGAGAATTCTTAATACGAATCCGAGGTAAAATTTGGAATAAGTGGCGGCCATATTGCTTTTCTTCATTTCCGTCCGGATTTCGTTCAAAATCGATATCTGAGCGTCCGAGACCTCCCCTAATACGACTCCGAGGTAAAATTTTTAAAAAGTCGGAGTCATATTGATTTTCTTTTTTTTCGTCCCGATTTCGTTCAAAATCGATATCTGAGCATCCGATAGGTATCGTAATACGAATCCAAGGTAAATTGAAGAAAAACCGTTGTCCCTGCAGATTGAGTCCCGTTGATGACTACCCGTTGAGTTATCTCTGACAACAAGAAGACAAGGGCGCCGTTTTTTATACCATAATGGCTTAACTTTCTAATTAAATTCTAGTGATTAACGCAATCGAATGCCTTTGATAGATCACAGAACACTCCAATAGCATCTTGAGTCTCTTCCCAGGCATCAAAATATGTTTAATTAGTACCACATTCAGTGGTAGAGCGACCTCTAGTGAATCCGAACTGATTGCTATTGAGTAGTTTATTGCGATTAAAATGGGACATCAGCTGGTTAAGAATAAGTTTCTCAAAAACTTTGCTTAATGCCGGTAGTATTGAGATTGGTCTGAAGTTGGTAGGGTCAGTTTTTGATTCTGATTTAATCAACGGGATGATTTTACTGTGTTTCATCAGCTTAGGAAAAACTCCAGTATCAATACATTTATTAAAAATATCAGCTAAGAAAGGTGCAGTTGATTCTACAATGGAATGTAATACTTTTACTGAAAGGCCCCATACGTGGCTGCGAGTGATCCTAGCCATCATCTCAGTGGCCTTTCTAGCCGAGAGGATTGCGGTGGGGCATCTGAGGGCCATCCAGGGTTTCATACTGGAACTCCTGGCTGATGCTCCTGATCCCTTGCCCCGAATCATGGCTTGCATCTTCCTAAACCTGCACTGAATGAAAAAAAAAGATTTGTTAACAGTAACTCAAATGTTAACTGCTAGTAACTAAATTGGAGGACTGGCAACCTGAGAGTTTACTAGTAACCAAATTAGTTGTTGAAAATTAGCATAATTTTGGTTACTACTAAGCACATTTTGGCTATTTTTCAAGTAGCCAAACTAGTTGAGCTATCCTTTGTTTTCAGTGTGTCTTATGAAATTTGACAAGATTATCTGAGTAGCAACCATTTCGGGGACCCTTTACTTCAACAAAAAATAGTAGTTTAAAAATTAATATGAAGCAAGCGGTACGCTTAACCAACAAATTGTTAAATAAAGCTCACACCTTACGCCACACGATGGGTTTTGTAAGAAGAAAAATGCATCCCCACTTTACGTGTAGGGGAGGTACCCCAAAAGAAATTACAGCTTTCCAGTAGTAACGGCTAAGTTAGTCACGGACAGACGGACGGAAGGTAAACAAGGAAGTTTACTACGGAACCATAAAAAGGTGCATTAGTTGAGTAGCTTAGTGTTTTTGGTTTTACTTGACTTTTTTGGTGTTTCCACACCAAAATAAGTAGGATAGCATGGAATTATTGCAAAAGTAGGTATGAGTTTTTTAGTGACCCGGGATTAGTGAACAATTAGTATTTATGGGTATTATTTTTGGGTTCAGTAATTTGGTGACCTCAAAATGTATTTTGGTGGGAATTTTATTTGTTCCCTTTTCTAAACATGGTCATAAATCGCTAGTAAAATGATTTGGATTCCTGCCAAGACACCTCGTAGTATCTAACTATTATTTATGCACCACTGACACGATGAAAACTATTTAAACGAGTTCAGTATTAGCGGTATGTTTGTTGTGCCGAACCAACGCCACCATTATTATTTCTAACTATATTTTTGAGGAACCGCCCTTGGGGCACTTGACAAGTAAGGTCTTAAAGATCTATACCATCACAAATTTGACCCATTTAATTATACTGACTAATCCTAAATGGTTACTTGTCTCATCCATTAAGACACCAATTTCATCCTCAGAGACAGCTGTCGGCGAGAAGCGGCTACGAGAAACGGTGGCTCATTATTTTTCCGCTACATTATTCATCGTGTCTCAGGGAGGGATAATACTCTTGAGGCAACGCACAATAACGTGGCAAGGTAACTGGTAACCCAAATGGGATATCTCGAGATTGTCTTTGTCTCTTGTAATTGATTGAGTTTCCTAAATTATGACGGCAATTTCTCTCGGGCACATGAACTTTGTTTGTACTTTGAGTGGTACGTGATTTTATTGAAGGGTACTGGAATATTTATTTATTTATTTGATTCTAAAACAAGGTCCCTTCTAGGTCCAACACAGTGACAAGTTCGCGCCGACACAATCTAAATATATAAAAGAAGAAACTGACTGACTGACTGACTGACTGACTGACTGACATATCAACGCACAGCCCAAACCGCTGGTCCTAGAGATTCCAAATTTGGCACCAAGGTTCCTTATAAGGTCTAGGGGTGCACTAAGAAAGGATTTTTCAAAAGTCAACCCCTAAGGGGGTGAAATGGGGGTCCGAAGTTTGTATGGAGAAACAAGATTGGCTGGACTATTTTATTTGAAACTTCACAGGTGTATTTCTTACGATAAGTGAGTACACACGTGTTTCAGGTTTTTTGAAAAATCAACCCCTAAAAGGGGGAAATGTGGTGACAAATTCGGAAAATCGACATAGGTATTGTTTTTATGGTTTATTAGGTCGCTGATAACGAAAACAACAATGATTTTAAAATCCCACGTGGAGGACGTGAAATACCATCCCCCCTGTTGGGGTGCGAGGGGGATAAAATGTCTGAATATTAATATGGGTGTCGTTTTATATGGTTTTTTGGGACGTTAATTACGAAAATAGCATCGATTTTAAAATTTAATATTGTGGACATGAACATTTTTGAGAGTTTGTGCAAAATTGCAAGAAATAACTGACTGACTGAGTGAGTCAAATATCAACGCACAGCCGAAACTGCTGGTTCTAGAGATTCCAAGTTTAGTATGTAGGTTCCATATAAGATCTAGAGGTGCATTAAGAAAGAATTTTTCAAAATTCAACCCGTAAGCGGGTGAAATGGGGGCCCGAAGTTTGTATGGGAAATCAAGATTAGTTGGACTATTTTATTCGAAACTTCACAGGAGTATTTCTAACGATAAATGAGTAAACATGTGTTTCAGGTTTTTTGAGTAATCAACCCCTAAAAGAGGGAAATGTGGTGACAAATTCTGAAAATCTACATGGGTATTGTTTTTATGGTTTATTAGGTCGCTGATAACGAAAACAACAATGATTTTAACATCCCACCTGGAGGACGTGAAATACCATTCCCCCTGTTGGGGTGCGAGTGCGAAGGGGATGAAATGTCTAAATATTATTATATGGGTGTCGTTTATGGTTTTTTTTGGGGCGTTAATTACGAAAATGGCATAGATTTCGAAATTTAATATTTTAGACACGAAATTTTTTGAGAGTTTGTGCCAAATTGCAAGAAATAACTGACTGAGTGAGTGAGTCACATATCAACGCACAGCCGAAACTGCTGGTTCTAGAGATTCTAAATTTAGTATGTATGTTCCATATAAGATCTAGAGGTGCATTAAGAAAGAATTTTTCAAAATTCAACCCGTAAGCGGGTGAAATGGGGGTCCGATGTTTGTATGGGAAATCAAGATTAGTTGGACTATTTTATTCGAAACTTCACAGGAGTATTTCTAACGATAAATGAGTAAACATGTGTTTCAGGTTTTTTGAGTAATCAACCCCTAAAAGGGGGAAATGTGGTGACAAATTCTGAAAATCGACATGGGTATTGTTTTTATAGTTTATTAGGTCGCTGATAACGAAAACAACAATGATTTTAACATCCCACCTGGAGGACGTGAAATACCATCCCCCCTGTTGGGGTGCGAGTGCGAAGGGGATGAAATGTCTAAATATTATTATATGGGTGTCGTTTATGGTTTTTTTTGGGGCGTTAATTACGAAAATGGCATCGATTTCGAAATTTAATATTTTGGACATGAAGTTTTTTGAGAGTTTGTGCCAAATTGCAAGAAATAACTGACTGAGTGAGTGAGTCACATATCAACGCACAGCCGAAACTGCTGGTTCTAGAGATTCCAAATTTAGTATGTATGTTCCATATAAGGTATTGAGGTGCATTAAGAAATGATTTTTCAAAATTCAACCCCTAAGGGGGTGAAATGGGGGCCCGAAGTTTGTATGGGGAATCAAGATTAGTTGGATTATTTTGTTCGAAACTTCACAGGAGTATTTCTTACGATAAATGAGTAAACATGTGATTCAGGTTTTTTGAGAAATCAACCCCTAAAAGGGGTAAATGTGGTGACATATTCTGAAAATCGATATGAGTGTTGTTTCTATGGTTTATCGGGTCGCTGATTACGAAAACAACAATGATTTTAAAATCCCACGTGGAGGACGTGAAATACCATCCCTCTGTTGGGATCCGAGGGGGTTGGAACGTCTAAATATTAATATGGGTGTCATTTTTATGGTTTATTGGGTCGCTAATTTCGAAATTTAATATTACGGACATGAAAACTTTTAAAAGTTGGTGCCAAATTGAAAGATGAAACTGACTGAGTGAGTGACATATCACAGCCCAAACTGCTGGTTCGAGGTATACCAAATTTGGCATGTAGGTTCCTTATAGGTGCATGAAGTGCCGTGAGTTCCCTATGAAGATATGACCTTTTTTGATTCAATGTATTATTGTAAGTGATTTTATTAATCAGTGCCGTCCGGTACGATTTCGACAATAATCGATATTTCAGCGTCCGAGAGGACTCTTAATAGGAATCCGAGGTACCTAAACTTTGAATAAAGTAACGGCCTATTGATTTTCTTCATTTCCGTCCCGATTTCGTCCAAAATCGATATCTGAGCGTCCGAGAGGTCCCCTAATACGACTCCGAGGTAAAATTTGGAAAAAGTGGCGGCCATATTGATTTTCTTCTTTTATTTCCCGATTTCGTTAAAAATCGATATCTGAGCATCCGAGAGTTTTCTTAAAACGACTCCGAGGTAAAATTTAGAAAATGTTGCAGCCATATTGATTTTCTTCATTTCCTTCCCAATTTAGTTCATAATCGATATCTGAGCGTCCGAGAGGTCTCGTAATACGAATCAGAGGTAAAATTTAGAAAGAGTGGCGGCCATATTCATTCTATCATTTCCGTCCCGATTTCGTTCAAAATCCATATCTGAGCGTCCGAGAGGTCCCCTAATCCGAATCCCAGGTAAAATTTGGAAAAAATGGCAGCCATATTAATTTTCTTCACTTCCGTCCCGATTTCGTTCAAAATCGATATCTGAGTGTCCGAGAAGTCTCTTATTACGAATCAGAGGGTAAATTTGTGAAAGTGGCGGCCATATTGATTTTCTTTTTTTTCGTCCCGAATTCGTTCAAAATCGATATCTGAGCGTCCGAGAGGTCTCTTAATATGAATCTGAGGTAAAATTTGGAAAAAGTGGCGGCCATATTGATTTTCTTCATTTCCTTCCCAATTTCGTTCATAATCGATATCTGAGCGTCCGAGAGGTCTCGTAATACGAATCCGAGGTAAAATTTAGAAAGAGTGGCGGCCATATTCATTTTCATCATTTCCGTCCCGATTTCGTTCAAAATCCATATCTGAGCGTCCGAGAGGTCCCCTAATCCGAAGCCGAGGTAAATTTTGGAAAAAGTGGCAGCCATATTGATTTTCTTCATTTCCGTCCCGATTTCGTTCAAAATCGATATCTGAGTGTCCGAGAAGTCTCTTATTACGAATCAGCGGGTAAATTTGTGAAAGTGGCGGCCATATTGATTTTTTTTTCGTCCCGATTTCGTTCAAAATCGATATCTGAGCGTCCGAGAGGTCTCTTAATATGAATCTGAGGTAAAAATTGGCACTCCATACATGCTAGGGATTAAAAAAATAAATTAATGTTACTATACGGGCGTGTAGGGTATCTATGGATTGGCTTTTAAAAACGACATAGAGGTTTTGATATTTTTTTCCATTTAAATCAACCTTTAGTTTTTTTTTATCGTATGGTATTTATTTACGAACCGTGACATCTTTGAGAAGACAAGTACTTTTGCCAGTTTTTGTTGCACTTTTAGCATCACCCAGGGGTCATGTGTAGGGTACGGACGTGGTGCAACTTCGATCCCCCTTTGTCAAGCGAGTTGGCAACTTGACTGTTAGAAGTTCTCAAGCCGCCTGAAGGCCTCTAACTTGGCTTAGCGACTGCTGTCGTAGACAGCAGCCGGGATCAACGGCTTAACGTACCTTCCAAAGCACGAGAGCGCTCAGTTAGTAACCACTCAAAGCGGTCACCCATCCAAGAACTGACCTACGCCCACATTGCTTAACCTCGCATACTGCACGCGGCTAAATTTTGTTTTTGGATGCTCTAATGGGAACTGGCAAAATCTACCTAATAAATTTAATTTTAGGAAAAATAAGGGTTACACGTGATATTGAATTAGCCGTATTTCTGTTCTTCAAAGGACCAGAGTTTATGACCGCTGCACGCTGCTTGGTCATTATCAGACCTATTGGTGTTACTGTAGTGTAGTACACAGATACTTTTACTAAGGGCTATTTAAGACATGCTTTTATTTCATCGGCCCTTTCCCCTTCGGCCTCTCGGAAATGTATGATAATAGTTTTCGATCCTTATTTTTGCCAAAGTCAAATGAAATTCAACAGTTTGCCGGTTCTCAGAATGTATACTGACTTTTTATTTGTTCATCTGTTAATGAATCACAATCACCAAACTTCGTATACCGAAACCCCCAGAGTGTAACAACTACTTTTCTGGAACCCGCATCTACATCGGTTCAGCCAAACGCGAGATAATCGTGCACAAACATACATACATAGCTACATACAGACGGGTCAAACAGAGAACCTCTTTTTTGTAGACGGTTAAAAATTACTATTAGTACGCGGGCGAAGCCGCGGGCAAATGCTAGTCTAAATATATAAAAGAAGGAACTGACTGACTGACTGACTGACATATCAATGCACAGCCCAAACCGCTGGTCCTAGAGATTCCAAATTTGGCACGTAGGTTCCTTATAAGGTCTAGGGATGCACTAAGAAAGGATTCTTCAAAATTCTACCCCTAAGGGGGTGAAATGGGGGTCCGAAGTTTGTATGGGGAAACAAGATTAGTTGGACTATTTTATTCGAAACTTCACAGGAGTATTTCTAACGATAAAAGAGTAAATACCTGTTTCAGGTTTTTTGAGAAATCAACCCCTAAAATAAGAATAATAATAATAAATTTATTGAATAACTTTTGTACAAATGTTATAACTATAGACTAAAAAAGGGGAAAGGTGATGACAAATTCTGAAAATCGACATGGGTATTGTTTTGACATTGAAAATGTCTTTTCGTTCGCTCCAGTATAGGGTCCCATTTCACGAAATAGTGCGATCCCCTTATATTTCAGAGAGTTGTGAAGGTATGATATTCAAACTAGGCTCAAAAGACGCGTATTTACGAGATGTGTAAGATGCAAAGAGAATTATTTGAGAAAGTCCAGAACGAAAAAAGTTTTGGCCGAAATAGTGAAAAAAAAATTCAATTTCCTCCGATTTTTTCATTTTGGCACGAGATATTTTGGAAACGAAGAATGATATCAAAATTTTGAACAAACCTCCTCTGGACAATTTAGTCGGCTACAATTTGAGCCTAAAACAAAGACGATCGGGTCAAGGGTTTGCGCTGTAGCCTAACCTTTTTGAAAGAAGTCAAAAAGTCAGAACGATTAATCAACACAATTGTACAATTGTAGTTAGTTTTAGTTTTATATTTCAAATCGATTAAATTAAACATGTAATGTACAATAGCACATTATTGCAGTGCCCGGGAAATAGCAATTCGTGGATAAGTCAATGATGTTTTGGAAGACCAATATCTTCCAAAACCTTGGCAAATAAAATAGTTGATTGAGATTGCATAAAACAAGCCATTTTATACATTAGTTATACATCTGTTTTTCACTTCGATTGCGAAAAAATTAAACAAATAATCAAGGTTATGATATCATATAATTTATCCTTCTCCTGGGGCCTAGGATCTCATGTTGAATTCGACTTTGAAAATTCTTCTTATAGTTATAGTCGGAGTTTGGAGGTCGAGTTAATTTGAAGTCGCCGTTATCTTGCGTGAATATTAGTAAAGTGGCAAATGCCTTTTTATGTGGTTACCGTAAATTGGCTGCGCTTTAAAAAATTGCCAATTTAATAGGAATTTTGTATGTGAGCTATGTTTATATATTATATATCAACCAAATTGGCATAACGTTAGCAAATGTAATGCATTTTTTTATTTTGTTGAGTTCATTTTCAATGTACCTTGATGATCGTGTAGTGCACGAGATCTGTGAATTTTTATGATATACCGGGTCGCTGATAACGAAAACAACAATGATTTTAAAATCTCACGTGGAGGACGTAAAAAATACCATCCCCCCTGTTAGGGTGCGAGAGGGATGAAATCTCTAAATATTAATATGGGTGTCGTTTTTATGGTTTTTTGGGACGTTAATTACGAAAATGGCATCGGTTTTGAAATATAATATTGTGGACATGAAAACTTTTGAAAGTATGTGCCAAATTTCAAGAAATAACCGACTGACTGAGTGGCTGACATATCAACGCACAGCGCAAACTGCTGGTTTTAGAGATTCCAAATTTAGTATGTAGGTTCCATATAAGGTCTTGAGGTGCATTAAGAAAGGATTTTTCAAAATTTAACCCCTCAGGGGGTGAAAAGGGGGTCCGAAGTTTGTATGGGGAATCAGTTGGATTATTTTATTCGAAATTTCATATAAGTATTTCTAACGATTAACGAGTAAACATGTGTTTCAGGTTTTTTGAGAAATCAACCCTTAAAAGGGAGAAATCTGGTGACAAATTCTGAAAATCGATATGGGTGTTGTTTCTATGGTTTATCGGGTCGCTGATTACGAAAACAACAACGATTTAAAAATCCGGAGGACGTGAAATACCATCCCCTCTGTTGGGGTCCGAGGGGGTTGGAATGTCTAAATATTAATATGGGTGTGAGTTTTATGATTTTTTGGGTCGTTAATTTCGAAAATGGCATACATTTTGAAATTTAATATTGCGAATTAAAGGGAAAAATTGAAAAATTTAATGCTCCGAGCAGGATTGCTAAGGCGTTGTAAGAGGGAACTATTGAAGGATTTCGTGGACGAGCTTGGTTGTTCCGATAGCTCAGAGGATAGAGCGATTGGCCGCGTCTGCCACATGTCGCAGGTTCGAATCCTGCTCGGAGCATTACATTTTTCAATTTTTCCCTTTAATTCGAAAGTTTCGTTAGCAGCGTTACTGCTTTAGTACTAAATTATAATTATAATATCTCGAAAATGGTCGTGCCGCGCTCTATTGGGATCGATCTGTCATCACGGACAGGACTATTATAGCCAACAAACCTGATATCGTGCTGATAGATCGATTGAAGCGCCAGGCAGTGCTCGTCGATATCACCATCCCCCATGATGAGAACCTCGTGAAGGCCGAGAAGGATAAGGCTAGCAAGTACCTAGACCTGGCACATGAGGTAACCGCCATGTGGGATGTTGATTCGACGATCATTGTCCCGATAGTCGTCTCTGCGAACGGTTTAATTGCGAAGAGTCTCGACCAACATCTTAAGAGACTCTCCCTAGACGGCTGGGTCAAGGGTCAGATACAGAAGGCGGTACTCCTGGACACGGCGCGAATAGTCAGGAGGTTCCTCTCTCTGTCACCCTAACCACCGGTAGCTTAGGCCCTGCCTCGCTGCCGGCGGCACCCTAGGTTAGGTTTTTATAATGATTTTTTGTTTTGTAAATATTGTTTTATATTTTACTTTTTATTATTGTAAAAACCTAATCTAAGAAAAAAAATGAATAAAGAGATAATAATAATAATATTGGGGGACAATCTTACACAAATCGACCTAGTCCCAAACTAAGCAAAGCTTGTATTATGGGTACTACACGACGATATACATACTTATATAGATAAATACATATTTAAATACATAGAAAACATCCAAGACCCAAGAATAAATATCCGTGAAAAATGCACCAATAAATGCCCTGGCCGGGATTTGAACCCGGGACCTCTAGCTTCAGAGGCAGAGTCACTACCAACTAGGCTAAACAGGTCGTCAATTAATTTAATATTGCGGGCATGAAAACTTAAAAGTAGGTGCCAAATTGCAAGAAGAAACTGACTGACTGAGTGAGTGACATATCAACGCACAGCCCAAACTGCTGGTTCGAAAGATACCAAATTTGGCATGTTAGTTCCTTATAAGGTCTAAAGGTGCATGAAGTGCCGTGAGTTCCCTATGAAGATACGACCTTTTTTGATTCAATGTATTGTAAGTGGTTTTATTAATCAGTGCCGTCCGATACGATGTCGACATAAATCGATATTTGAGCGTCCTAGAGGACTCTTAATAGGAATCCGAGGTACCTAAACTTTGAATAAAGTAACGGCCATATTGATTTTCTTCATTTCCGTCCCGATTTCGTTAAAAATCGATATCTGAGTGTTCGCGAGGTCCCGTAATGCGACTCCGAGGTAAAATTTGGAAAAAGTCGCAGTCATATTGATTTTCTTCATTTGAACATGATTTCGTTCAAAATCGATATCCGAGCGACCGAGAGGTCCCCTAATACGAATCCGAGGTAAAATTTGGAAAAAATGGCAGCCATATTGATTTTCTTCATTTCCAACCTGATGTTGTTCAAAATCGATATCTGAGCGTCCGAGAGGTCTCCTAATACGAATTTGAGGTAAAATTTGAAAAGTAAAAAAAAAAGTAAAGTAAAAGTAGTTTATTCTTCAAATTAGGCATATTACATGCACCTATGAACGTCAATAAACTACCACCGGTTCGGAAAAATAAACCTCTGCCACGAGAAGAACCGGCGTAAGAAACTCGGCGAGGTGTCATTTTTTCAAAACAATATACATTGTATAGTTAAATATAAATTACAGTGTCAGCTACTACAAAATAACTGAAATAACAATGCTACAGTAGAAAACATATTTTCGCGATAGATTACTCGTGCAGGACGCTATCACTGCCAAACATCCCTATCCATGATGTAATCGTTTATCTTATAATATGCTTTTGAAATAAGTGTTTGTTTTACTACAGATTTGAATTTAGAATTACTAAGTTCAGTAATGTGTTTAGGAATTTTATTGTAGAATTTGATACAATTTCCCAAGAACGACTTTTTCGCCTTTACTAGTCTATAGAAGGTTACTTTCAGTTTCCCAGTATTTCTCGTGGCTATTGGTTTATCAGCGTTCGTTGGAAAATTGCCCAAATTCTTCCTAACATATATTATTATTTCAAATATATATAGGGACGGCAGGGTTAGAATATCTATTTCTTTGAAAAAAGTGGCTGCCATATTGATTTTCTTCATTTTCGGCCCGATATCGTTCAAAATCGATATCTGAGCGTCCGAGAGGTCTCTTAATACGAATCTGAGGTAAAATTGGGCACTCTATACATGCCTGTATGCAAAAAAGTTTAATGTTACTATATAGGCGTGTGGGGTATCTATGGATTTGCTTTTAAAAACGACATAGAGGTTTCGATATTTTTTTCCACTTAAATCAACCTTTAGATTTTTTTTATCGTATGGCATTTTTATACGAACCCTGACATTTTCGAGAAGACAAGTACGGTTGCCAGTTTTTGTTGCACTTTTAGCACCACCCAGTGGTCACGTGTAGGGTAACGGTGGGTACTCCCTACGGACGTGGTGCAACTTCGACACCCCTTTGTCAAGTGAGTGGGCAACTTGACTGTTAGGCTCTAACTTGGCTTAAAGATCGCAGCCGGCATCAACGGCCTAGCGTGCCTTCCAAAGCACGAGAGTCAGTTAGTAACCACTCAAAGCGGTCACCCATCCAAGAACTGACTTGCGCCCAAATTGCTTAATCTCGCACACCGCACGCGGTAGGCGGGTGCCGCTGGGCCACGAGCGCTCTAAATTCTTGATAGTTTATGCCAAATTGCAATTCAATCGGTCCAGTAAAAGCAACTTGGTTGTAACAGACGGACTGCCAGTAAGGAATGCGAATGGAAGTGAGGTCAAATTTTATTTTTGGATGCTCCAATGGGAACTGGCAAAACCTCTCTAATAAATAAATGTGTAACATATGTAAGTTCATATAGGTGGGCACAGCTGATCGCGCGGTCAATGCACTAGCGGGTAGTTTAGATTATGTTGATTATTCTTATGTCATATCTGGTAGTAGTTGTAATTTCACTTTCGAAAATATATCTTCGAATACGCAAGACGTGCTCCTGCTTTGTTTGGTTAAATCTCCGTTTTCCCTTGGTTGAAGTTAGGGAATACTTCAGTATACGTCATTTGGCGACGATATCGAACTAAGCGTGCAAAAGTGGACTAAGAAAAGTGTTGTTATAATGTCGATTGGGAAGTTGCAACAATTTGACCCCTGCGCGGACGATTGGGCGTTGTACGTTGATAGGCTAGAACAATTTTTTATAGTGAATAAAGTGACGGATGATTTAAAAGTGCCGACTTTAATAACAGTAATGGGCAGTGCAAGTTACGAATTGTTAGTTACTTTATGTACGCCGGACAAACCTTCAACAAAAACATTTGAGTTTTTAAAGCAATTGATGACTAATCATTTGCAGCCTAAACGTAGCGTAATGGCGGAACGTTACAAATTCCGTCAAAGGGTCCAAAAAAGTGGCGAGTCATTAGCGAATTATGTGGCGGATTTGAAGAAGTTGACCAAATACTGCGATTTCAAGACGGAACTAGAAAATAATCTTAGGGATCAATTCGTATGCGGAATCGCGGACGATACCATTCGACAACGGCTATTTGTAAACGATGAATTGACTTTCGGCAAGGCTTGGAAGCTGGCGATCGCCATGGAAGCGGCTGAAAAGGATGCCGCGGCAGTGGATGGCAGAGCGCGAGGCGCCGGTAAAGAGGTCACCGAGGTGTTGTATTCAGCAACAAGTGACAACAGAGCGCACAGCGGAAAGGGTGCGGCGGGCACTGGGCCGGCGGATCGGTTCAGCCAGTCGGCGGGAACGCGAGGTGCTAGGGCGGCCACACAAGTATGGGGCGGACGGACTGCACCAAGGTCATCCACAACCACGGTGCGAGCTGCGGGGGCGCCCCGTGCCCGGCAGCAAGGGCAGTGTCGGGCGTGTGGCGGCAACCATGATGCAATTATGTGCAAGTTTCGGATGTATTCGTGTCGCGTATGCATGCAACAGGGCCATTTAAAGAAAATGTGCCCGCGATTATCCGACGGAGCGAGGGTGTATGCGTTGGACACGAAGGAAGAAGATGAAGAGGCGGTGTTGAATGAGGTACCATTTAATGTACTAGCTGTGGGTAATTTAAGCTATTATAAACCACTAATGGTGGAGTTGAACATTAACGGAGTAAATTTACCAATGGAGGCGGACACGGGCAGTGCTATATCGTGTATAAGTTTTGATTGCTATCAGAAATTATTTAATGATATACCGGTTCAAAAATCAAATTTACTACTGAATTATTACACAGGAGAATCGGTTCGCCCAGTGGGTAAAATTACCCCATTGATCAAATATAAGAATAAGGAGATGATGTTAGATTTGTTTATTATAGATAAAGGCAGAAACCCATTGTTAGGAAGGCAATGGTTGCAGGAATTATCGATAGAGTTCGAAAATTTAAATTGTAATAAAATGGATACAAACTTAGATCTTGATTTAGATTCATTAATTTCTAGGTATAAGGATGTGTTTGCGGACGGGCTCGGGCGGTACACGGGTGGCACGGTGGCGCTTCGCGTGCGCGACGGCGCATCGCCCGTGTTCCTGCGCGCGCGACCACTGGCGTACGCGCTGCGCGCACCAGTGGAGCGCGCGCTGGACCAGCTAGAGCGCGACGGCATCATCACACCGGTTGAGACGTCGGATTGGGCTACACCGATTGTGCCGGTGGTTAAACGTGACGGAGGTATTCGCATTTGCGGAGACTATAAGTTGACACTCAATAAATGTCTTGAAGTTGATCGTTTTCCCTTGCCGAGGGTCGAGGACTTCCTGGTCAAGTTACACGGGGGGGAAACGTTCTCGAAAATTGATCTATCTCAAGCTTACGCCCAATTGGAGTTAGACAAAGCATCCAAACCATTTACGGTGATCAACACCCATAAGGGGTTGTATAGGTACAATAGGCTCATCTATGGCCTTTCTTCTAGTCCTGGAAATATTTCAGAGAAAACTAGAACAGCTCTTTGCAGATCTGCCACGAGTTGGAGTTTTCTTGGACGATGTCATTTTGACGGGCGTAGACAAAAAGGAGCATTTGCAAACGTTACATCAAGTATTAGGACGTCTCCAAAAATTTGGCCTAAAAGTTAAAAAAGAAAAGTGTTCATTCTTTGCGGAGTCTGTCACATACTTAGGGTACATAATTAATAAACAAGGGGTACATACATGCCCAGAGAAAATAAGGGTTATTAAGGACATGGCGATACCTGCGAACGTTACCGAGCTACGTTCATTCTTAGGGATGATTATGTACTATGGTAAATTCGTCAAAAATATAAGCATGAAGTTAGTACCATTGTATCGGTTGTTGAAAAAGGGTGTTAAATTCATTTGGACAAAGGAATGTTCGGAAGCATTTGACGTCGTTAAACAGTGTCTGATTTCCAGTTCAGTGTTAGCGCACTACGACCCGGATCTTCCTCTATGCTTGACAACTGATGCAAGCTCGAGCGGCGTGGGAGCAGTGATCTCCCATCTGATGCCAGATGGTACCGAGAGGCCAATTGCGTTCGCGTCAAGAGTACTCAATACAGCCGAGGCCAATTATTCTCAGATACAAAGAGAAGCCTTGGCCATTATCTTTGGGGTAAAGAAATTCCATCAGTACCTGTATGGTCGAAGGTTCTTGCTAAGAACGGATCACAAGCCTTTAGTTTCAATATTCGGGGAAAAGGGAGGTATTCCCTCTATGGCAGCAAGCCGACTACAAAGATGGGCGGTCATTTTGTCAGGTTATCGGTATGACATAGAATATGTGCCTACAGACAAAAATGGAGCAGATGCACTATCAAGATTACCAGTTGGAAAACAAGCAGCTGACAAGACGGAAATCACGTATGTGCAATTTGTGCAGGATTTCTTACCGGTCACAAGTGAACAAGTGAAGAACAGCTTGAAAACCGATGAACTGCTTAGAAAGGTAGTCCTCTATTTACAGTCAGGATGGCCGTCAAAGTGCGACAAACCAGAGCTGCAACCGTATTGGGTAAGACGACATGAACTATATTTAGAGGCAGGTTGTGTGATGTGGGGTTACAGGATGGTGATACCCAGAGCCTTAACAAATGACATATTACAGGAATTGCATGTGGGTCACTCGGGAGTAGTAAAGATGAAGAGTCTAGCAAGAAGCTACGTCTGGTGGCCGGGTATTGATGCGGAAATAGAGCAAACATGCCGGGAGTGCAGAGTTTGTTCACTAGAAGCACCAGCCCCAGCCAGGTCCACACCACAAGCGTGGCCGTATCTCGAAGAAGTTTGGAGTAGATTGCACATGGACTTTTTAGGACCCCTAAATGGCATGACCTTTTTAGTGGTAATCGATTCATCCTCCAAATGGATAGAGGTAAAACAAATGTCAAGGACGACGGCGGACGACGTAATCAAGTGCTTAAGAGAGATGTTTGCGCGATTTGGGTTGCCTAAGATTATCGTGTCAGACAACGGCCCTCCATTTACGAGTGGTGAGCTAAACCATTTCATGCAATCAAATGGTATCATACAAACATTTACACCCGTATACCACCCATCGTCCAACGGAGCCGCAGAGTGTGCGGTTAAACTTGTAAAAAAAGCCATTATGAAAGCATTACGAGAGAAGCGCCATTCACAGCAGCACGGGGGAGTCGCCAGCGAGATTGCTTCAACGAAGAGGATTACGCTCGCGGTTGGACCTGCTGCGCGCTGACGCGGGAGCCGCGGCGCAAGAGAGCGCGCGCGCAGCTCAGCGCCGGCAGCAGGCCCACGCGGGAGGCGTGACTCGCTACTGCAGTGTTGGTGATCGCGTTTGGGCTAGGAATTTTAGTAAGGGGGAAAAATGGGTAAGTGGAATTGTTACAGAAAAATTAGGTTCTCGAAATTACTTAGTGCAAAGGGAAGACGGTCAAATAATTAAAAGGCACATAGATCAATTACGCAATATGTCACGTTTAGCTATAACGGCGTGCCCGGAGATAGTCGGCAGTAACGAGAACACAGACGCGCACACGCCGCAAGTGTTGGCCCTAGTACCGCCCGCGGCAATACCTAAACGCGTGCCCGTACCCGTTGAGAGATACGGGAATCCCATTATACAGGGTGATTTTGGGGTCGTGATCCGGAATGATTGTACATGGTCAAGAATTCAAAGTAGACAACATCACAGTTGGTATGACGGTTTATAATTCAAATAATACTCTTTGTCTTCAAATTCTAATGGAAAATAATACTTTTTCATACAACTTGGTCACTCTATCCCACTGTCAACTCTCCATACTATCCGTCAAAGAGAGAAGGGTAACCATGATTTTTTGAGATTTTGTATTCTTGTCATCAAAATAAATTAATAAAGAAATACGTTTGTTTCGTATCACTACAATTTTTTTGAAATGGCTAACAGATACCAAGTCGTAAAACTTATTCTTGATCCACGACCCCGAAATCACCCTGTATATTAAGAATTTTGTAGTTAAATTATGCATTATATAACATGTATAATATTCGGTGATAGGGTCATTCTATGTTTAGTTATAAAAACTAATATCTGCAACCTACAGTTATTATTAAGTGTTATTATTATTAAGAACCACACTGCTGTTTCTAAATACAAGAACTTATCAGGTTTCGATGTTTCTGACATATCAAGTGATAACAGTTTTTATCTTTAAGGCCGGAATTTCCCTGGCCAGCGGAGAAGTTTTTTTTTTTGTGGTTCACAGTACCTGTACACTATTTAATTTATACTTGATTTATATAGTCTTCGTTAAGTGGTAGGGTGTAACATATGTAAGTTCATATAGGTGGGCACAGCTGATCGCGCGGTCAATGCACTAGCGGGTAGTTTCGATTATGTTGATTATTCTTATGTCATATCTGGTAGTAGTTGTAATTTCACTTTCGAAAATATATCTTCGAATACGCAAGACGTGCTCCTGCTTTGTTTGGTTAAATCTCCGTTTTCCCTTGGTTGGAGTTAGGGAATACTTCAGTATACGTCAAAATGTTACACGTGATATTGAATTAGCCGTATTTCAGTACTTCATTTGCCTGCGGCTTCGCCCGCGTACTAAGCGAAATTTTTAACCGTCTACAAAAAACAGGTTCGTATGTTTGTCCACGATTATTTCGCGTTTGGCTGAACCGATTTAGATGCGGTCTCCAGAAAAGTAGTTGTTACATTCTGGGGGTTTCGGTATACGCAGTTTGGTGATTGTTATTCATTAACAGATGAACAGATGAAAAGTCAATATACATTCTGAGAACCGGCAAACTGTTGAATTTCATTTGATTTTGCCAAAAATAAGGATCGAAAACTATTATCATACATTTCTGAGAGGCCGAAGGGGAAAGGGCCGATGAAATAAAAGCATGTCTTAAATGGCCCTTAGTAATGGTATCTGTGTACTACAGTAACACCGATAGGTCTGTAAACGACCAAGCAGCGCGCAGCGGTCATACACTCTGGTCAAATGCTAGTAATATTATAAAGCCGTAATGTTTATTTTATTAATTTTTTGCTTCAGGCAACAAAAGGCCCATATAACATATTACGCAGGTGTCTATAGGCCGTTTGCTATCGACGAACTAGTATTGTTTGCTACCGACGACGTATAATATATATATATTAACCTTACAGACTAACATACATATATATCAATACAAAATATTCTTAAAAACTAAAACATATAAGTTTAGTTTATCAATACCCACTCACAAACTTAAAGATACCTACTCGTACCTTCTCGTACTTCGAAACTACCTGTTGCAAGTAATGAAATGATCGCCCACTTTACTAATTGCTCGGGTCCCTGGGCTTTTCATAAATGTTATTCTTTCACGCGACAAAGTAAGGCTCACGGTGAAATATGCCCTGACAGCATTTGTATAAAAAATTCATAACGTGGCTCCAACAGGAGCAAGACTTTTTTAAACTTCTTTCGGCTATCGTAGTCCCTAGGGAAACACATCGTCGGCATTTTATCACAATTTAAAAATAAAGTGGGGAAATCCTGAAGATGTTGGCTGCAAATAAAATTACAGGTTAAAAAGTTACGAATCCATATTTCACCATGCTATTCTAATACATTGGACATTTTCGTTTTGGTTGAGATTGCGTGGACGCCAGAATTAGTGATCGCGTGTGCATTGTGTACCTAAATTCTTTTAGACTTCAGGTTTCTAAAGAAAGAATTTCGTATTAAAAATGTAGATACGGGACCCGGTCACACTTTTATTAAATTATGGGATATCTTTTTACAAAGAAATGCGACATGACTAAATTGATCCCTCAGAGTACAAAACCAATTTATATACGAAAGAAATACGTAGGTGTACCTAACAATGAATAAAACGTAGATCAGAAAAAGACTCGCACTATGTGTATAAATAACATCATTGATGCATTTAGTAGCTAAGATTAGATTGTATTATAATACAAATAATGCTAATCAGTCTACATAGTTGTATATTCTTTTCCCTTTCACTACCCAAATTACTTTGAATAATGCAGGTAAATTTCAGTGGAAACGCATATTTTTTAACCTTCTCAGATCTCGCTTAAATATATTGTACTAATTTTAAAAATTTCTTTTTATTATATTGTCTGGAAATGCATCTAGCTTGCTTTAATCTGGAACTCCGAGACCAAAAAGTCATATGACAGGTATTTTGGCGTAGGAAAAACGTTTTATTATTCCCCTGTATCTTGATGTCAAAATATTAGTGCTAGTATATATTTAGAATACACTACAGTGAAGATTGCAGCGAAATGACAGCGATCATCTTATTGCTCATTACTTGTACTGAGAGTCTATCAATATAATGTAACACATCGTTAGCGACTCACTTTAGTAGGTATTCTACTCTCAAAACAAGGATTTTGCTTAAAACTCAGAATTCAGAAAGGTTTCTTTTATATTGTTCGTTTCGCAACTTTGCAAAAGAAAGTACTTATACCGGTGTTTCAGAGAAACCTTGAGCAATACAAAGCACAGGTACCTACAATGTGACTTTTGTCAAACAATGTCTTTTTCCATCGTTGCGAAAATCCTTAGGGACAGTAACGAGTGCGGAAATACGTGCCTCTCATTGATACTGCGAGATCAAATGTAGTCTACATACCTACACAAAGTTGGCGTATGTTATTTTGTAACTGTATACTAAGTGGACCCGGGTATGTCCTAAAACTACGACCAAGACCACCGGGGGATGGGCAGCAGCATCCCTGGAGTGCGGTGGAAATACTGCGATCGCCAACCCGCATGCCAAGCGTGGCGATTATGGCATATACCCGCCGTGAATTTGGGGGAGGCCTGTGTCCAGCAGTGGACGTCCTTTGGCTGATATGGTGGTGGTGGTGGTATACTAAGTTATTAGAGGAAATTTTTGGTTTTATTATTCTTTCTAATATTTAGTAATTAATGCACAATTCAATTAATGCACAATAAAACACAAAGTAGTGTCCATTGCCGAAAAACTAAGAACCAATCGCCTGGCGTGGTACAGGCATGTAATGAGGAGGGATGAAAGCCATGTAACAAGAAAAGTATTAGATATGAATGTGGATGGATGCAAGAAATGAGGTAGGCCAAAGAAGAGATGGATAGTTTGTATGAAAGATGATATGAATAACAAAGATGTGAATGAAGAGATGACGCGTGACAGAGATGTATGGAAAAAAGACATTCTGCGCCGACCCCAAATAAATGGGAAAAGGGCAAGAGAATGATGAGTAATTAATACACAATTTTGATTTGTAAATGATATTATGTAATAAAACTTCGCTCTACAGTCACAACAGTATTAGTGATATAGTTTATTCCGCTACCTATTTATTTAATTCAAGCTACTAAAATGAATAATACCATTCAATATACAGTGTTAGTGGAAATAGTCGACACTTATAAATTTTATATGTGCCGCGACTGGCACATATTTTTCATTACCTACCAGAAAAATACTTCCTGTCCCACTTCACTAATTACATCCGGTTTGAAGGAGCACGTGTGCAATTGTGCATATTTATTATGTACTATGTTTTGCCCGCGACTTCATCTGCGTATAATTCGTTCTCGCCTTAGAATTATTTCTTTTCCCATACAATCATTCTCCAGCTCAGGTGGGCACCAGGAACTTAGGGGTGATATGTTGGAGAAGGAAAGCCACGAATAGATCGGCTATAACGCCTCAGATGATGATAATGATACAATCTTTCACCCTTCTTTACACCCGTTAAGAAATGATTACAGTCAATATGACATTCGCTAGAAATCCTATTGACAAAACGAATGATTAAGTGCTTATTTCGGAATATCAAATGTCCCGATTCTAGACGAATGAATCTCGTCAAGAACATTACATATACATTGTACAATGATAAAAGTCTCGCTACGCAGTTCTGCCGTAAAACGTTATCCCAACAGAGCGAGTTCTTCATGTAAGTATGATGACCGAAGGCCGAAAGCAGAGCGGCAAGACATGCGAGAATAATCACACAGAGCGGGCTTCTTATGTAAGGCTGAGGGCCGAAGGCCTGAAGCAGAGAGGCAAGACACGCGAGGCTGAAGGCCGAGCCTCCCTACAGAGTAGATTCTTCATGTAAGGTTGATGACTGAAAAACCGAACGAGAGTGGCAAGGCATGCGAGGCCGAAGACCGAGCTATGTCGTCGCCGAAGATCCAGTTGCCATATTAATGAGGGTAAATTATACTCCATTCGTTCGTTTTCACGTGATGCCTAGACATATAAACAGACAGACAAACAGACACAAATTCTTAAAACTGTTAAACCATGTCTGTTATCGATTCTAAGTATCCCCAGCCAACTTTTTTTCGAATATCTTCCATGTACAGACTTTCGACCCTCTTCTAAGTGTACATCTAAGATGCTCCAACTGTCTATGCTGATGATTGGGCTGCCCAGCTCAAATGATCTCTTATATCAAACAGTTTTTATGGTGTGAAGGGTCAACAATTACGTAAAAAATAACGCACGACAAAATTAAATGGTACACCGATGATACAAAGTGTGCATTGAAACAGCTGTTTTTTGTATTTAAGCATATGAATAAAAACAATGCCAAAGTATCGCAAATGCATTTTGATGTACACGCAAAGTAGAACTCATTGGTAGTCCTTACTATATAAGTAAGCTCTCGGAAATGGTGTGCCCGGATGTGGTTTTTGGTGAAACTAGTATCCCTTTTACCAGCACCGTCAGGAATCTGGGTATTACCTTGGATCAGACGCTTTCCTGGTCTCCCCACGTCGCCGAAATTAGCAAGAAAATGTTTGCCTCCCTCCACTCCCTAAGGCGACTGCAAAATTTTCTTCCCTTTCAAACAAAGGTGACTCTTGCCCAATCTTTATTGCTTCCTCTTTTGGATTATGGTGACATTGCTTTCTTAGATGTCAAAGAGGAACTGCTTAGTAAGCTTGAGCGACTACAAATTTTTTGTGTTAGGTATATATTTGGCCTGCGCAAATACGACCACATCTCCGAATTCCGTTCTCAGCTCGGCTGGCTGCCGATCCGTCGGCGTAGAGATGTGCACATCCTGTCGTTGCTTTTTAACGTACTGTACAATCCTACTTCCCCGCCTTACTAGACTGAGAGATTTGCATATATGGCTGACGGCAGCGGTCACCGCTTAAGGTCGAGTGCTAACCTCACTCTTGCAATGCCGTCTAATAGGACGCGTACATATTCGAGGTTTTTCACGGTGCGAGCGGTTAAGTTGTGTAACGGATTACCGTTGCCGTTTAGACAGTCCCAATCTGTGGCATCACTCAAGGATAAGTTGAAAAAGTTCTGGCTCTCCAATGACTTGTGATTTGGTTTGATACTGATTATATACTTATGTATTATTTATATATTTATTATTTTTATTAGTCGGTAGTATATGTATATATATAGTATTATTTTGTAGTATTTAGGCAATAGCTATATATATAGAGATACGTTTTTGTACACGTGTTAGTTTGTCTATCTTTTGGTTCCTGTGTCACTCAATTTCTCAAAGGTTAACTGGAAGAGATCCCTTAAAGGGATAAGTTCGCCTTTGTACCGATATAACCGAATTTGTCTGTATTTCTACCGGTGTACAATAAAGTATTTACATACATAGAACTAATTGCAAAAAGGTTGTGCTCAAAAATAGCGTCAACAATCAGAAGGAATTATGATACTTCGGTTTTGACATAATGAATCGTCAACTTGTTTAAAATTCTGCTATGCTTTACGAGTTAGTTAAATTTCATGACACGCTGTTACACTCGCAATTGGCTGAAACTTAATCGTAGAATAGCGTATGAGGATTAAACCACCCCGTTTCATGGACCTTGCATCCCTTGACTTGCATCCCCGATTTAATATCTCTTTGATGTAAGATCATCGGGACAAAAAGTACACTTATAATATATATATAAGTGAATCCAGATTATATACTATTAGCATACAAATCATCTTAATCTGTTCAGCCGTTTTTGCGTGATTCAGTGACAAACATCCAAACATCTAAACTTTCGCATTTGTAATATTGAGTAGTGGGATTAAGGTATAAAGTGAGTGCACATGAAGTGAAAAGTGCAAAAGTAACATTGTAATTGCATGTTTTGAAGAGACCGTGGTGGCTGGCCCGCACACTGGGCAGCGCCGCGGCGCAGCGCTTGCGTTTACTTTTTTTTTCAGTTTCTATCTTAAGCTTTCACAAATTTTGAATGAGGATGTTTTTCCTTTGTCATCAAGTATATGCTTACCAATTTTCATACCTGTAACTCATGGATTATAGGAGTTCCCATATAAAATTACACCCCTCGTTTTATCCCCTTCTAACCCAAATCTGCACAATTTTTATAGCCTAAAACCTGACCGGGTATTTACTCGACAGATTAGTACAGTTTTCATCAAAATCCGTTCAGCCGTTTTCACGTGATGCGCGTTCATATAAACACACAAACAGATAAACAGACAAACAGACAAAAATTCTAAAAACTGTTGGAACGTGTTCTGTTATCGATTCTAATTCTAAGTATCCCCAGCCAACTTTTTTGCGAATACCTTCCATGTACAGACTTTCGACCCTCTTCAGCTTTATTATATATGTATAGATTTAGTGTCTGCTATATACTTACGTCATGAGTTCTTATAATACCGAGAGTTGCAGACCCGAACTAAATCTGCCAAAATAAAAGATTATCACATTGCTATATTCGAGTAGAAACGAAATCTTACAATTTTCAACTAAGATCGTAAAATTAAAAAACCGGCCAAGTACGTTCAGTACCATCTATCTAAATATATAAAAGAAGAAACTGACTGACTGACTGACTGACTGACTGACTGACATATCAACGCACAGCCCAAACCGCTAGTCCTAGAGATTCCAAATTTGGCACGTAGGTTCCTTATAAGGTCTAGAGGTACACTAAGAAAGGATTTTACAAAATTCAACCCCTAAGGGGGTGAAATGGGGGTCCGAAGTTTGTATGGGGAAACAAGATTAATTGGACTATTTTATTCGAAACTTCACAGGAGTATTTCTAACGATAAATGAGTAAACACGTGTTTCAGGTTTTTTGAAAAATCAACCCCTAAAAGGGGGAAATGTGGTGACAAATTCTGATAATCGACATGGGTATTGTTTTTATGGTTTATTAGGTCGCTGATAACGAAAATAACAAGGATTTTAAAATCCTACGTGGAGGACGTGAAATACCATCCCCTCCTGTTGGGGTGCGAGGGGGATGAAATGTCTAAATATTAATATGGGTGTCGTTTTTATGGTTTTTTGGGACGTTAATTACGAAAATGGCATCGGTTTTGAAATTAAATATTGTGGACATGAAAACTTTTGAAAGTTTGTGCCAAATTGTAAGAAATAACTGACTGACTGAGTGACCAACATATCAACGCACAGCGCAAACTGCTGGTTCTAGAGATTCTAAATTTAGTATGTAGGTTCCATATAAGGTCTTGAGGTGCATTAAGAAAGGATTTTTCTAAATTCAACCCCTAAGGGGGTGAAATGGGGGTCCGAAGTTTGTATAGGAAATCAAGATTAGTTATTATTTTATTCGAAACTTCACAGGAGTATTTCTAACGATAAATCAGGAAACATGTGTTTCAGGTTTTTTGAGAAATCAGCCCCTAAAAGGGGGAAAGGTGGTGACAAATTCTGAAAATCGATATGGGTGTGGTTTCTATGGTTTATCGGGTCGCTGATTACGAAAACAACAATAATTTTAAAATCCCACGTGGAGGACGTGAAATACCATCCCCTTTGTTGGGGTCCGACGGGGTTGGAATGTCTAAATATTAATATGGGTGTGATTTTTATGATTTATTGGGTCGTTAATTTCGAAAATGGTGTTGATTTTGAAATTTAATATTGCGGGCATGAAAACTTAAAAGTAGGTGCCAAATTGCAAAAAGAAACTGACTGACTGAGTGATTGACATATCAACGCACAGCCCAAACTGCTGGTTCGAGACTCGAGAGATACCAAATTTGGCATGTAGGTTCCTTATAAGGTCTAAAGGCGCATGATGTGCCGTGAATTCCCTATGAAGATACGACCTTTCTTGAGTCAATGTATTGTAAGTGGTTTTATTAATTAGTGCCGCCCGATACGATTTCGACAACAATCGATATTTGAGCGTCCGAGAGGACTCTTAATACGACTCCTAGGTAAAATTTGGCAAAAGTGGCGGCCATATTGCTTTTCTTCATTTTCGTCCCGATTTCGTTCAAAATCGATATCTGAGCGTCCGAGAGGTCCCCAAATACGACACCGAGGTAAAATTTGAAAAAAGTGGCGGTAATATTGATTTTCTTCATTTCCGTCCCGATTTCATTCAAAATAGAAATCTGAGCGTCCGAGATGTCTCTTAATAACAATCCGAGGTAAAACTTGGAAAAAGTCGCAGGCATATTGATTTTCTTCATTTTCTTCCCGATTTCGTTCAAAGTCGATATCTGAGCGTCCGACAGGTCTCGTAATACGAATGCGAGGTAAAATTTGGAAAAAGTGGCGGCCATATTGATTTTTTCCCCTTCGGTCCCCGATTTCGTTAAAAATCGATATCTGAGCGTCCGAGGGGTCTCTTTATACGAATCCAAGGTAAAATTTGGAAAAAGTGGCAGCCATATTGATTTTCTTCATTTCAACCCGATTTCGTTCAAAATCGATATCTGAGCGTCCGAGAGGTCCCCTAATACGAATCCGAGGTAAAATTTGGAAACAGTGGCAGCCATATTGATTTTCTTCATTTCCAACACGATTTCGTTTAAAATCGATATCTGAGCGTCCGAGAGGTCCCCTAATACGAATCCGAGGTAAAATTTGGGAAAAGTGGTGGCCATATTGATTTCCTTCATTTTCGTCCCGATTTCGTTCAAAATCGATATCTGTGTGTCCGAGAGGTCCCCTAATACGAATCCGAGGTAAAATTTGGAAAAAGTGGTGGCCATATTGATTTCCATCATTTTCGTCCCGATTTCTTTCAAAATCGATATCTGTGTGTCCGAGAGGTCTCTTAATACGAATCCGAGGTAAAATTTGTGAAAGTGGCGGCCATATTGATTATCTTTTTTTTCGTCCCGATTTCGTTCAAAATCGATATCTGAGCGTCCGAGAGGTCCCCGAATACAAATCCGAGGTAAAATTTGGAAAAAGTGGCAGCCATATTGATTTTCTTCATTTCAACCCGATTTCGTTCAAAATCGATATCCGAGCGTCCGAGAGGTCTCCTAATATGAATCCGAGGTAAAATTTGGAAAAAGTGGCAGCCATATTGATTTTCTTCATTTACATCCCGATTTCGTTCAAAATCGATATCTGAGCGTCCGAGAGGTCCCCTAATACGATTCCGAGGTAAAATTTGGAAAAGGTGGCGGCCATATTGATTTTCTTCATTTTCGTCCCGATATCGTTCAAAATCGATATCTGTGTGTCCGAGAGGTATCTTAATACGAATCAGAGGTGAAATTTATGAAAATGGCGGCCATATTGATTATCTTTTTTTTCGTCCCAATTTCGTTCAAAATCGATATCTGAGCGTCTGAGAGGTCTCTGAATACGAATCTGAGGTAAAATTTGGCACTCCATACATGCCTGTATGCAAAAAAGGTTAATGTTAAAGGTTAATGTTAATAGGTTAATAGGCGTGTGGGGTATCTATGGACTTGCTTTTAAAAACGACATAGAGGTTTCGATATTTTTTTCCATTTAAATCAACAAGTACGGTTGCCAGTTTTTGTTGCACTTTTAGCACCACCCAGGGGTCACGTGTAGGGTAACGGTGGGTACTCCCTACGGACGTGGTGCAACTTCGACCCCCCTTTGTCAAGTGAGTGGGCAACTTGACTGTTAGAAGTTCGCAAGCCGCTCGAAGGCCTCTAACTTGGCTTAACGATTGCAGCCGGGATCAACGGCTTAGCGTGCCTTCCAAAGCACGAGAGTCATTTAGTAACCACTCAAAGCGATCACCCATCCAGGAACTGACCTGCGCCCACATTGCTTAACCTCGCACACCGCACGCGGTAGGCGGGTGCCGCTGGGCCACGAGCGCTCTAAATTCTTGATAGTTTGTGCCAATTTGCAATTCAATCGGTCCAGTAAAAGCAACTTGGTTGTAACAGACGGACTGAAGTAAGGAGTGCGAATGGAAGTGAGGCCAAATTTTCTTTTTGAATGCTCCAATGGGAACTGGCAAAACCTACGTAATAAATTTAATTTTAGGAAAAATAAATGTTACACGTGATATTGAATTAGCCGTATTTCTGTACTTCAAAGGACCAGAGTTTATGACCGCTGCGCGCTGCTTGGTCGTTTACAGACCTATCGGTGTTACTGTAGTACACAGATACCATTACTAAGGGCCATTTAAGACATGCTTTTTATTCATCGGCCCTTTCCCCTTCGGCCTCTCAGAAATGTATGATAATAGTTTTCGATCCTTATTTTTGGCAAAATCAAATGAAATTCAACAGTTTGCCGGTTCTCAGAATGTATACTGACTTTTCATCTGTTCATCTGTTAATGAATCACAATCGCCAAACTTCGTATACCGAAACCCCCAGAATGTAACAACTACTTTTTTAAGGACCGCATCTAAATCAGTTCAGCCAAACGCGAGATAATCGTGGACAAACATACGAACCTGTTTTTTGTAGACGGTTAAAAATTTCGCTTAGTACGCGGGCGAAGCCGCGGGCAAATGCTAGTTAAATATATAAAAGAAGAAACTGACTGACTGACTGACTGACATATCAACGCACAGCCCAAACTGCTGGTTCTAGAGATTCCAAATTTAGTATGTAGGTTTACATATAAGGTGGTGAAATGGGGGTTCCGAAGTTTGTATGGGGAAACAAGATTAGTTGGACTTTTTTATACGAAACTTCACAGGAGTATTTATAACGATAAATAAATAAACACGTGTTTTAGGTTTTTTGAGAAATCTACCCCTAAAAGGTGGAAACGTGGTGACAAATATTGAAAATCGACATGGGTATTGTCTTTATGATATACCGGGTCGCTGATAACGAAAACAACAATGATTTTAAAATTCCACGTGGAGGACGTGAAATACCATCCCCCTGTTGGGGTGCGAGGGGGATGAAATGTCTAAATATTAATATGGGTGTCATTTTTATGGTTTTTTGGGACGTTAATTACGAAAATAGCATCGGTTTTAAAATTAAATATTTACGACATGAAAACTTTTGAAAAATGTGCCAAATTTCAAGAAAAAACTGACTGACTGAGTGACTGACATATCAACGCACAGCCCAAACTGCTGGTTCTAGAGATTCCAAATTTAGTATGTAGGTTCCATATAAGGTCTTGAGGTGTATTAAGAGAGGTTTTTTCAAAATTCAACCCCTAAGGGGGTGAAATGGGGTCCAAAGTTTGTATGGGGAATCATGATTAGTTGGATTATTTTATTCGAAACTTCACAGGAGTATTTCTAACGATAAATGAGTAAACATGTGTTTCAGGTTTTTTGAGCAATCAACCCTTAAAAGGGGGAAATGTGGTGACAATTCCGAACATCGATATGGGTATTGTTTCTATGGTTTATCGGGTAGATGATTACGAAAACAACAATAATTTTAAAATCCCACGTGGAGGACGTGAAATACCATCCCCTCTGTTGGGGTGCGAGGGGGTTGGAATGTCTAAATATTAATATGGGTGTCGTTTATATGGTTCTTTGGGTCGTTAATTTCGAAAATGGCATTGATTTTGAAATTTAATATTGCGGGCATGAAAACTGAAAAGTAGGTGCCAAATTGCAAGAAGAAACTGACTGACTGAGTGAGTGACATGTCAACGCACAGCCCAAACTGCTGGTTCGAGAGATACCAAATTTAGCATGTAAGTGCCTTATAAGGTCTAAAGGTGCATGAAGTGCCGTGAGTTCCCTATGAAGATACGACATTTTTTGATTCAAAGTATTGTAAGTGGTTTTATTAATCAGTGCCTTCTGATACGATTTCGACATAAATCGATATTTGAGCGTCCGAGAGGACTCTTAATAGGAATCCGAGGTACCTAAGCTTTGAATAAAGTAACGGCCATATTGATTTTCTTCATTTCCGTCCCGATTTCGTTCAAAATCGATATCTGAGCGTCCGAGAGGTCCCCTAATACGACTACGAGGTAAAATTTGTAAAAAATGGCAGCCATATTGATTTTCTTCATTTCCGTAACGATTTCGTTCAAAATCGATATCTGAGCGTCGGAGAGCTCCCCTAATACAACTCCGAGGTAAAATTTGGAAAAAGTCGCAGTCATATTGATTTTTTTTTTTCGTCCCGATTTCGTTCAAAATCAATATCTGAGCGTCCCAGAGGTCTCGTAATACGAATCCGAGGTAAAATTTAGAAAAAGTGGCGGCCATATTCATTTTTATCATTTCCGTCCCGATTTTCTTCAAAATCGATATATGAGCGTCCGAGAGAATTTTTAATACGAATCCGAGGTAAAATTTTGGAAAAAGTGGCAGCTATACTGATTTTCTTCATTTCAACCCGATTTCGTTCAAAATCGATATCCGAGCGTCCGAGAGGTAATACGAATCCGAGGTAAAATTTGGAAAAAGTGGCAGCCATATTGATTTTCTTCATTTCCAACCCGATTTTGTTCAAAATCGATATCTGAGCGTCCGAGAGGTCTCTTAATACGAATCTGAGGTAAATTTGTGAAAGTGGCGGCCATATTGATTTCGTCAAAAAAGTTTAATTTTACTATATAGGCGTGTAGGGTATCAATGGATTTGCTTTTAAAAACGAAATAGAGGTTTCGATATTTTTTTCCATGTACATCAACCTTTAGATGTTTTTTAATCGTAAGGCATTTATTTACGAACCGTGAGATTTTCGAGAAGACAAGTACTATTGCCAGTTTTTGTTGCACTTTTAGCACCACCGAGGGGTCACGTGTAGGGTAACGGTGGGTACTCCCTACGGACGTGGTGCAACTTCGACACCCCTTTGTCAAGTGAGTGGGCAACTTGACTGTTAGAATTTCGCAAGCCGCTCGAAGGCCTCTAACTTGGTTTAACAATTGCAGCCGGGATCAACGGCTTAGCGTGCCTTCCAAAGCACAAGAGTCAGTTAGTAACCACTCAAAGCGGTCACTTATAAAAACCCCCCCTTTCGCCGCCTCGCCACCTTGTGGCGAGGTCACGGGAACGCTTGCGCACACATCCGCGACCCCGCCGCCCCCGCAGCCACTCCCAAGCGGCTCCTTCGTAGATGCCTGGAGGCCTTTCACGTTAGGCACGCCAGATGTGTCGGCGTGCGTTCCTCCTTGACCTCCATATTTTACAGTAGCGGACCCCCCTGAGTCCGCTACAAGGAGGTCATGGGTACCGGAAAAACTTCGGCGCCCTGTGGCGGATTAGATCTGTAGCTCCGCCACGAACCACACCTCGGCCGCAGAGGATAGGGAAAGCGGCGCACCGTAATACCGGCATTCCTCTTCCTCTGCGGTCCCACCAACGCCGTTACTGTGGAACGGCCCCGCCAAGTTCGCAGGGGGTAGGGAGAGTGGCGCACCGTAATACCATCACGCCTCTCCCCCTGCAATCCCACCTCAGCCACAGAAGATAGGATGAACCCTTCTTCTGCGGTCCCACCATAACGCATCCTCAACAACAAGCTAAGAAAGCCCGTTGGGAGCGCCCTCCTCGGGCCAGCCGGCAGCCCAAACAGGCGGGCCCTGGGTGCCTCTTAGCTTCACCGTGGATGACCCAGTCCACGGTTACTAAGCCCCCCCCGCCCCGGCAAGGCGAGCACCCACGGGGGGGATCCAAGAACTGACCTGCGTCCACATTGCTTAACCTCGCACACCGCTCGCGGTAGGCGGGTGCCGCTGGGCCACGAGCGCTCTAAATTCTTGATAGTTTGTGCCAAATTGCAATTCAATCGGTCCAGTAAAAGCAACTTGGTTGTAACAGACGGACTGACAGTAAGGAGTGCGAATGGAAGTGAGGCCAAATTTTCGTTTTGGATCCTCCAATGGGAACTGGCAAAACCTACCTAATAAATTTAATTTTAGAAATAATAAATGTTACACGTGATATTGAATTAGCCGTATTTCAGTACTTCAAAGGACCAGAGTTTATGACCGCTGCGCGCTTTCGTTCGTTTACAGACCTATTGGTGTTACTGTAGTACACAGATACTTTTACTAAGGGCCATTTAAGACATGCTTTTATTTCATCGGCCCTTTCCCCTTCGGCCTCTCGGCAATGTTATGTATGATAATAGTTTTCGATCCTTATATTTGCCAAAATCAAATGCAATTCAACAGTTTGCCGGTTCTCAGAATGTATACTGACTTTTCATCTGTTAATGAATCACAATCATCAAACTTCGTATACCGAAACCCCCAGAATGTAACAACTACTTTTCTGGAGACCGCATCTAAATCGGGTCAGCCAAACGCGAGATAATCGTGGATAAACATAGGAACCAGTTTTTTGTAGACGGTTAAAAATTTCGCTTAGTACGCGGGCGAAGCCGCGGGCAAATGCTAGTTATCTATAAAAACGGCAAAAAATCACGTCTGTTTTATGGGAGCCCCGTTAAATATTTATTTTATTCTGTTTTTAACCGACTTCAAAATTTCAAAAGAGGAGGTTATCAATTCGGTTGTAAATTTTTTTTTTTTTAATGTTTGTTACTCCATAACTCCGTCATTTCTTAAACGATTTGAAAAAATTTTTTTTGATTGTATGTATAAGTATATATATCCAAGTTGGTCCCGTTTTTGTCAAAAGGCAGTTCTGATGATGGAATCCATGAGGAATTGAGGGAACTCCTCAAATCTTTAAAGCAAACATATAGTGATTTTTGTGTTTTTATCAACAAATCAAGCATTTGCATCCAAAAATGTGACATTGGATGAAGTGGAACTGCTGATGATGATCAGAACAGAACTCTTCAACGACGAAAAGTTCACGTTTGGCGATTTGTCCTCCTAGCTGTGTTTGTTAAGCAAGTTCTATTTTCACGATTAATTTTTGTCATGCTCGAGTTCTGATGATGGGATCCATGAGGAGTTGAGGGAACTCCTCAAATCTTAAAGGCAAACATATAGTGATTTTTGTGTTTTTATCAACAAATCGAGCATTATCATACAAAAATGTGACTGACATTTGATGAAGTCGAACTGCTGATGATGATCAGAACAGAACTCTTCAACGACGAAAAGTTCACGTTTGGCGATTTGTCCTTCTAGCGGTGTTTGTTAAGCAAGTTCTATTTTCACGATTGATTTTTGTCATGCTCGAGTTCTGATGATGGGATCCATTAGGAATCGAGGAAACTCCTCAAATGTGAAAGGCACACAAATAGTGATTTTTGTATTTTCATGAACTAATCAAGCATTTTCATTCATAAAAGTGACATTTGGTGAAGTGGAACTGCTGATGATGATCAGAACGGAACTCTTCAACGACGCGTAGTTCACGTTTGGCGATTTGTTCTCTTCGTTTTGTTTGTCAAGCAAGCAAGGTTTTTCCATGATTTCATGAGGAATTGAGGGTACTTAGTCTTCTACCATTATAAACATACTTATAGCCATTTTTGTATTTTATTGTATGGAATCTAAGAGTGCACCATCTAAGATTAATAATCTTTCACCGGACTCCCCCATTGAAGTCGGTTTTTTTTTCTTAAATTTTTTTTAGTATTTGTTGTTATAGCAGCAACAGAAATACATCATCAGTGAGAACTTCAACTGTCCAACTATCATGGTTCATGAGATACAGCTGGTGACAGGCGGACAGACAGACAGACGGACGGACAGCGGAGTATTAGTAACAGGGCCCCATTTTACCTTTTGGATACAGAATCCTAAAAAATAATTTTGTGTTGTATTAGGTATGCAATTCATGTTTATGCAGGTTAAACGTAAATCCTGGTGTGACATAAATTATTAGTTTTATGTAATGTGAGTGAGAAATATGCTTATTTAAATAATTATAACAGTTTTTATGACAAACGTTTTCTGGATTTCGAACGTATTTTAATATGTAATTATCTGTAGGTCCCAACATATCCAAAAAGGTTAATCATATGACAATAGCAAAGATAAATAAATACCCTAGATGGATTGTATTAAGTTGAACAAAGTGCCTGATCTAATACGCTCTTTACTCTGACGTCAAACCAAGTGTGTTAAAACGAGATAACATCATGACTCCTATTCCTATCTTCAAGCCGTGCGCGCCACGTCACCTCGACAACCATATTAGCTTGATAGCCAGCTGGATATCAAAGGCGTTGTTGTATTTTGCTAATAATTTGTGATTTTTAATGATTATAGTGAACTTTTGGTTGAATTACGTGTTTAACATTAAGTATGGCGTGCGTTCGTGCCAGGGTGTTTTCACCGAATGGGTGTACGTAGTGAAAATTATTCAAATGTATCAATCCACCGGCAAGCTGTATGACATGAATATTGTGATTATAAAGTTTATTAAGTAAAAACTAACTGCAGAACTTATTAAATATCTATAACTGGAAAATCATGTGTAGTTATGTGCATAAATTCTGCGCAATTGCATCATTATTTTAATAATAAATAATGTTTCCCAATGTTTTGACTTTTCACCTACCACGTCGTGTTGTACTTGAGATCCTTATCGTGATATCGATAACGTACAATAGTCAATAGTATTTACTGTGTTTATAATTACAAAACAGGTTTCCGGCTAATATGGAAATTAGAACGGAATAGATCAAAAATGTAAAAAGAGGCGAGCAATGGAGTCCCACACAATACTCAAGAATATGCTCGGCACATTTTGAAGAATTCTGAGGGCCTACTCCGAACTTTGAAAATCGACTTTGTATCGTGTCGTCCCTTTCCGTCATTAAGTGTATAACACGAGAGTGAACGGGACGGCACGACATTTTCGAAGTTCGGAGTAGGCCCTCCGCTTCCGTCATGGATACGTTCGAAAAACTCCATTCTCATTCAGTGCCAACAATATTTGTTAATCTTCCCTTAGCATGTCAACCAGTAAGTCCATATGTTCAGAATATACAACAATAATTAACAAGTCTTGTGCTCAAAAGTAGTAGTATCTTTAAGACCTATCAGCTAGTTTGGGATGATTTAATCAAACAAGTGGCAAAAAGTATCAACATGTGCAAATCAGAATCTTTTAACATGCTCATTTGTATATATATTACCAGACAGCACTCGCACATTCATCATCATCATCGTCATCATCATATCAGCTGAAGGACGTCCACTGCTGGACATAGGTAATTGGCGCAGATCAGGGGTAAAGGAGTAGGAGATTCGTTTATTGAGCTGCCGGTATAATGTCGCATCGGCTGAAGACTGTAGAATCATTTGAGCCTCTGAATGGAGCTAGAGAGCCTTTTGGTCCTGTTCGTCCATTAAGCCTTGACGAACTTAGACCCAGTAATATGGACAGCTTTCACAATCCCGTCGTTGAATTCGTCCCATTTTGCCGCCTAGGCAAGCAAAACGGTTTTGGAGTTCCAACTGAAAGCTTTGGGAGTTTCGGATTTGGGCTGCTGCTGGTCGGAGTGTAGACTTCATCAGTCTAGAGCACTCTAGCTTTACACATATATTCAATGTGCCTCTTACCAGACGGTGATCACTTCCGGTTTTAACCGTGGTGATCACAGAGATATCATTGAATATATGCCTTTTCTTCGACATGATGGGGACAATCTCGTTTTTAGTTGCACCGTCGGGACTCATTCAGGTCCACTTCCTGTGCTCACGTTTCTTGAAAAAGGAGTTCATCATGCAGAGTCCCTCCTTCTCCAAGAAATCAGCAGCAGTTGGCCCCGATGGTTAAGACTCCCAACTCGAAATTGCCCCACTCTCAACTCATTGCCATCTCTCTTGCACAGATATTCTAGCGCTTTGGCTTCATAGATGATTTCTGATTTTAACTTGCATTTTTGTTAAATCTAGACTCTGTGCATAGAGAGGTATTATTAAAACGGGCATTATAGTTCCTTTACAATATTAAAATAATTAATAAAAACCTGGACTAAGCACCGCAGTTTATTTTATTTTACCATTAAATTATTAAATATTTTTATCTACAAAAGCTTGCGATAAAGACTGCACAACACTAGCAGTATTGACATCTATCAAATGTTTAGCGGGGAATGTAAATAGGAAATGGTGCCATTCCACCATTTAAGACCAAATAGTGTAGCAACATTTGTCTCTTTTTCTCTTTGATGTACTTCTTAAGATAGTAAAGCACGGCATTACTTATTCATATCCTGCGAAATACAATCCATCTAGGGTATTTATTTATCTTTGGACAATAGTGTATTTTAGTTTAAAAAAATAAATAAATAAGTAGTAGTGTAGTTCGATCTATGTAAAAAAGTCCCCTAATATTTATTTATTAATAGTAAGTATATGAAAATAAAAACATTAAAATTGTAAAAATAAGATGGATTTTGTAATAGGAAGTCGAATGTAAATTGTGACGTCATGCGGCACTATAATGCCGAGTTCACATAATGGGTCATGATGATGACGCAACGTACATGAAAATATGTCTTTCTCCCTTTAACGCATAATTGGCTGCTTCCTATACATTGGGCCATCGTAGCGCATTGTGCGCATTCAGCATATTGGCTCTGTGTTTGACACTTTTGACAGACATCAAAATTAGTGATGAGGCCAAGCAAAATCGCATACAGTTTTTTGTTACTGATTCGAATCGATCGACTTAAGAAAAACAATAACAACATAGCAACAATCTAACACAAAATAATAGTACTATATTTGAATTAACAAAAACACAACTACATGCAAAGGCAGATGATTACTGACACGATTACTGATACTCGATTACTGACACGAGTGCAAGATATAACAACGAGTCAGCCGAAAAGAGAATTAGTCAATCACTATACTATACTCGTAGTGCCATATGACGTCACAAGTTGATTTTAAAATGGCAGGAAGCGTTATGGCGCGGATATAAAATAGAAATAAAAATTCCACTTTACCGGATCGTATAGATTAATATCGCAGCGGTCTGCTACAATTGCAAAAAAGCGTCCAATTTTTGATTGAAGGAAGTAAGCGGTAACGGAGACCGATTTTTCGCAAAGTTCTCTCAAAATGGCCTAGGTCAAGTGACTTGAGTGCACTCCAGGGAGCTACATACATAGTAGCCGCAGTAAACACCGGCGACGACGCTAAATTTCGGAGAAGATTCCACTGTTATTGTTGACTCAAATCCCTATATGTTGAATTCTTTGTTATTTAAAAAGCCCGTGGATTTACAAGGATAGGAATACTGTGAAGCAATCTAAACCTATTTCACAGTTATTATTAAAAACAGGTACTATGTTGATAAGTCTAAGTAAAGTTAGGGATGCTCCTTCAGATCGGAAAGCCTTTCAGGCGCCCAAATACTTATAAATTATTATTTTATTCTTTCGTTAGGAGTATCCTTGAATTTGGTTGTGTAGTATGGACACCGCAGTACCAAGTCCATATTGACCGTTTGGAGAGGATCCGAAATGTTTTCCTGAAGTCACTCTGCTATCAAACTGGTAATTATTTCGAGCATATCGCGTCAGCTGCGAAGCATTATTGTGTTCCTTCCCTTCATAACCGGAGGCAGTATTTAGATATAATATTATTATTTAAAAATCTTAAAGGTGTGATCCACTGTCCAAATCTCTTAAAAATAGTAACTTTTCCAAAATCAAATGAATCTGTTAATAAATCACAATCACCAAACGTTGTATACCGAAACCCCCAAAATGTAACAACTACTATGCTGGAAACCGCATCTAAATCGGTTCAGCCAAACTCGAGATAATCGTGGACAAGCATACATACCTACAAACAGAGAACCTCCTTTTTTGTAGACGGTTAAAAATTACGCTTAGGACGCGGGCGAAGCCGCAGGCATACGCTAGTTATTTATATTATTTTGTTAACATTTTGCATAATGGCTCCTCTACCTGATGGCCCATCCTATGGCCAATCGCTATGGCCATGCGATGGTTGAACGCCACTACACGATGGCGACATTCAGTTGTGATCGAATCGTTTTGCGAGATGGACATCGAAGCGATAGCGTTATTTTTAGGGTTCCGTAGTTAACTAGGAACCCTTATAGTTTCGCCATGTCTGTCTGTCTGTCTGTCTGTCCGAGGCTTTGTTCTGTGATCGTTAGTGCTAGAAAGCTTAAATTTGGTGTGGATATATAAATCAATAACTTAAGCTGCAGTGGGCGGCACACATAGCACGTAGAACTGATGGCCGTTGGGCGGAAAGGAACTCGAGTGGACACACGGTGGACTGATGACCTGGTAAGGGTCGCGGATGACCGCTGGATGCGGGTGGCGCAGGACCGGTCATTGTGAAAGTCTTTAAAGTCAGCCTATGTCCAGCAGTGGACGTCTTTCGGCTGGCCGTATGTTTCGAGAATAATAATTCACAGCTAAATAAGTTTAAGATATTATTTCAAAACATACAAAGTGTCACAAACAATACCTACTTGAATCTTATGTTAGTCAAAATAAAACTTATCAAGCCATATGTATCTCGGAATCCTGGTTATGTCAGGATAAACTAAGTATGATCCAAATTAGCAATTATAAAATATCAGCATCGTTTTGCCGAAAGTCCAGAGGAGGAGGTGGCGTGCTCATTCTACTGCAAGACCATATCCAGTGACTTGACAGAACTGACATCTCGGATATGTCGATTGAATATGTTTTAGAAGTATGCGCGACAGAGCTACCTGCACAAAAGATACTACTTATAACGATGTACTGGAACAGAAGAGAAGAAGATACATTCTTTACTAGATTAGAACAGATGCTTAACTTTATAAATACGAAATATTGTAAATATAACATTATATTAGGAGGAGATTCTGAGCGCTCCCGTGCTTTGGAAGGCACGTTAAGCCGTTGATCCCGGTTGCTGTCTTTGATAGCAGTCGTTAAGCCAAGTTAGAGGAGTAGACTAAGATTTTTTGTATTAGCATGTAAGTGCTCCGTTCCCATAATTGCAGCGCCCTCTCAGGGTACATAATGTTTACGACACTCCGCATTGTAACACCTTTATTTCAATTATGTGCAATAAACTATTGAGTATTGAGTATTGACATGATGATATAAATCAATAAAACTGACGAAGTCGTAAAATAGAATATAAAAAAACAACATTTTTTAAAGGGTACCTCCCCTACACGTAAAATGGGGATGATTTATTTATTTTGCTTCAACCCTATAGTATGGGATGTTGTTGGATAGGTCTTTCAAAGTGAATAGAGGCCTTCATGTTTTTTTTTTTTTGATAAAATGAATATTTTTGGAAATATTCGCTCTAAAAGAAAAACAATGTGTCCCCCCTTCTAACTTTTTAACTATGGGTCCAAAAAATATGAAAAAAAAATCATGAAAGTTGTAACAGAACGACATCCCTCAGCCTGTGAAAACCCATGAAAGCTTCTAAGCTTCGGGAAAATCGGGAAAGCTTATTTATTTTCTTGAATTTTCATTATCGATGAAGGTTTTCATGGTAAAAGTAAATGGGCTTTAAATTAAATTTTAATAGGTTCGATTATTTACTATTTCTTCATTATATCTTCCTAGTTTTAATATATTCTTATTGTATTTCGGAATAGTAAATCAATATAATTATATTAGAACAGCTTTAACAAAGCTTTAATGTTTAATGTTTTCAAATGCGTTAAGTTATTTAAGCCAGGCAGGGCCATCTAGCGACAAGTTGCTTAACTGACAAGAGATAATAATCCGACCGTGTCAAAAGTACGTCATTTGGTAGGTCCAGTAGCGATATCTGTAGCCAGCTGAATTTATACGGGTAGTTGTGAGGACATCATTCACAGCGCTAAAGTTGAAGTAAAAAATTACCTCACGTTAGGCGAACCAGTAAGTAGGCCTGACCTCCGACTACGAGTTGTTAGTACTGGTCTCGGTGTCAAGATATACTAGGCGTGAGCTGTGAGTCTCGCTGATGGAAGTTATTAATTGAATAGCAATAGCTGCCGAGCCGGCTTGAGCGGGTAGATTCGCGCCTGACTTTCATGCTTACCCGTCTAAAATGAGAGTTATGATAAAGTAAGCAATTGTTTCTGCATAGGTGGCTTTTTATTTTAGTGAGGTTTTAAAAGGAATAGCGAGAGTGCAGGTGTCTGGTGTCGAGTAGGAGAACTTGCGAGTTTTGTCAACCAATAGTATTTCAGATTTAAGTTGAAAACCAATGAGAATCGTTCCCTCCAAATTTATGGAAAAAACATAGTGATCGCGTGATATTGGTGGCGCTGATGATCGGATGAGGGGGGTATATAAGGAGATTCACAACGTTTTTAGGGGACTTTTTGCCTTCACCAGAGCGACGAGCAATATTAGTCTTGGTGCTTCAGGAGTGTCCTTATGTGAGTTGTTTAAAGTGTCTTGGCTAGGGATTCTGATAGGGTTTTCACTGTTAGGATATTTAGGATGTGTGTGAATAATCCTTTCTGTTCACAGGGATTTATTTGTCAGCGAATGTCTTAAAACCTCGTATAGCAAATATTGGTGATATATTAAAGTGTTCCGTTATTTGACTAGATAAACCACAAACGTAAGTCCGTTTTCCTCTCTTAATTTTGTTTTATTGAAGTGAGACGTTATTTAGGTATTGCTTATCCAAGAATCGGGCCATATTTGTCAGTCCGGAATAAACTAGCAGAAATTAGGGGTAGCGTTGATAAACACGTAGAAATAACACAACAGGAACAAAAAAATCGGTTTGATAAAGTTAGATGCGACCCTCGGAAATTTCACGTAGGAGATTTGGTTAGGGTAGAAAGGTCCACACTGTGCCCCGGAAAAAGTAAGAAACTTGTTGCTAAATGTCTAGGTCCATATAAAATAGTCGAAGTAATGAGTAATGACAGGTACACGGTAGAAGATACTCAAATCACTAGGCGTTAAGGGAAAGCTATTTACAGAGGTGTATATCCAGTTGAAAAGATACGCCCGTGGCTAAATTTTAAAAGATCAGTCGATGATTTAAGTTCGGATGAAATGGAGGAAGATAATAGTTGTATCATAGGCTTAACAGATGGATCCATAGAGCCGTAGGTAAAATTAAACAGCTGTAAAATGAGATAAAAACACTACAAAATGGTTTAAAGGATAAAGGATGGAAGGATGATTTGTTACCATTTTTAATGGTTATTGGAAGGATGTTAATCATATTTTTTTCAGAGGGATATAACACGGATTGGATTGGATTGTCATAAGGATTTGGTTAATGAATGGAAGGATTTGGATTCTATATTAGTGGAAGGGTTTCCTATGTAACTTAATGATATAAAATATACATGGATACAAAGAGGATAATGATTATGGTTGATTTGTACAAGATGCTTTTACAATAGTATATTTAGGTAAATATAAAGAAATTGATTTATGTATATAAAAACGATTTTTGTTAGTTTACACATTCAGATGGCATTTGTTAAGTTCGTTGAAATGAAATGTATGAATAATAAGTTGAAGAGATCTATTGGATTGTTTAATAAATTATGAACTGTTGTGGTATTTTTTTTTTCTCAATAATGTATGAAAATTGAAAGTAGAGACTCACGAGGGCGTGCTAGAAGTAGTCAGGATGGACGAATCTGTAAGCTTTTAGTACACTTTGTAATCATATTTTGATTAAACAACACCCTCTATTGTAAAATATGGAACTAACATTTCATACTAAGGTCAAAGTTATATTTTTTAAGCAAGTAATTGAATTGGAGTATTGTAAATTTAGAGCCATCTATTATAATTATATTGTACACAGTAAATACAAGATAAAGAACATAAATAAGATAAAATAACTTAAATGACTTGACATCGGTTACCCTATTTCCTGTTGGCGCCTTTTTGCCAGTCTTGAGTGGGGATGACAAACCTTCGAGTAATCGATGTCAAGTCGAAGCTTCATTCTGTTGGAAGACTCCGAAGTGTAAACTTGTCTAGGACTAAATAATGTACCAATATTATAGAACAAAACTAAAGTAAAATATTTAAATAAACTTCATTATAAAAGTAAAAGAGTTTCAACAACTACATATGGGAACTGTTCCGGCATGATGGCTTTGAAGAATACGGCTGTATACGCACCGACGAAGAGATCCTTGGATGGTTTTCTAAGTTTCGCAAAACTTTCTGATTGTGTGAGCTATGGTGCTTATTTATATTCTCTTGCGATTTAAGTGGCATAAATTACATCTTTATAGCAAGCCTAAATGAGATCGTTGCGTTGTGTGGTATGATTTTCTTAATCACTGAAACCAATTTCTTGTGTGAGCTAGGGTTCTTAATTATATTCTATTACTATTTAAATGGCATAAATGATGTGATCAATATTTCACGTATGACAAATGTCTTGAGTGATCTTGACTTATTTACCTTGATGGAATTTGATTTCCAATTACAGCATAGTCTGTCATTTACGTAACTCTTATTACGTCAATATTTTCATTGTTATGACTTTATCTATACTTACTCGTGTTACGAGTGGATACTGTTCTAATATTCTACATCTATTTACCAACTGACATATTTTACTAACAATTTATTGTAGTTGTTGGAACTGGCCGAAATGGATTTTATCTGTGGTTATTTCTAGCAATGCGGTAACGTCACAGCCAGGACTGCCAATCGTTTAATAAGATTTAGTGTGGTTTGTTCCATCCTCCAGCCTTATAGTATGAAATACGGTCATCAATGGGTGTTAGGGACAGTCTTTACAGATTCTTAACGACAGGCTTTCTTCTTTGGACTGAATCCACGGGACGGGCTTTGAAAAGGGCTGCTGACCCGGTTAGGTGCCTGATTCTATTACTGCTTGTCGGAATCTTTGATTCATACAAGACACTATAGATCCGTACGGACGAGAAATCTGCTTATGTTAATACTTATGCTTTATGCATTTATTCCAACTGGCTTCTAATTTAGATCACAGTTGTTTACTTTGCCTATGCTTTTGTGCATTATAAAATGGCTGGTCTCATAATATTATGGGCTACGCTCTTATTATTACCATGTATATGTTCATTCATCAGGCACTATTGTCACATATCTCTCATAGTCTCGGTACATGACCTTGTGCTTGTACCACCTGCGAGGATACTCTGATTGCTCGTGTTATGTGTTAGGTAGGGACATACCCAAGTGGCTAGCTAGACGCGCCCAGCGGGTTAGCATCAGGTTCCTTCGCGAGACTTCTGCCTCGACATAGTTGCCTCATCATGTCCAGAAATGGCTTGGTGGTTTATATGACTTATGCATGGTACTTTTATGAAGAACTGTGGCTTTATGGTTGCGTGCAATCAGCTATTTTATGTTTACTTTGTTCTCATATCTTTTAGATTGAGATTTATACCATATTTGGTAAGAAGACAGATTTTACCTATCATATCCTACTTTGTCATCATCATCATCATCATCATGTCAGCCGAAAGACGTCCACTGCTGGACATAGGCCTCCCACAAAGACTTCCACAATGACCGGTCCTGCGCCACCCGCATCCAGCGGACACCCGCGACCTTCACCAGGTCATCAGTCCACCGTGTGGGGGGCCTGCCCACGCTACGCCTTCCGGTACGTGGTCGCCACTCGAGAACCTTTCCGCCCCAACGGCCATCGGTTCTACGTGCTATGTGCCCCGCCCACTGCCACTTAAGTTTAGCGATTCGGAGGGCTATATCGGTCACTTTGGTTCTGCTGCGGATGGCCTCATTCCTGATGCGATCACGCAGAGAAACTCCCAACATAGCTCTCTCCATTGCCCTTTGGGTGACTTTGAGCCTTCTTATGAGGCCCATAGTAAGCGACCACGTTTCAGTGCCATATGTCATCACTGGCAACACACACTGGTCAAAGACTTTTGTCTTGAGACACTGCGGAATATTGGACGAAAAGATGTGCCGTAGCTTCCCGAACGCTGCCCAGTCGAGTCGGATTCGACGATTAACCTCTTTCTCGAAGTTGGACCTACCTAACTGGACAGTCTGTCCTAGGTATACGTAATCGTCTACAACTTCGAGCGTAAAGTGTCCGATTGTTAAGGGAGTTGGTGCGACATGGACATTTGACATGATCTTCGTCTTGTCCATGTTCATCCTTAGACCAACTCGCTCGGAGGCTTTACTGAGGTCATTGAGCATTGTACTTAAATCCTCCATGATCTCAGCCAAGACTACTATATCGTCAGCAAACCGAAGGTGAGTGAGGTAGTCGCCGTTTATGTTGATGCCTAGCCTTCTCCAGTCCAGAGTCTTGAAAACATCCTCCAGTGCAGCGGAGAACAGTTTAGGAGAAATAACATCTCCTTGCCTGACTCCCCGCTGCAACGGAATAGGCTTTGAGTTCTGGTCCTGGAGTCGGACTGACATAGTGGCGTTCTTGTACAAACTTTTCAGCACTTCGATATACCGGTAGTCCACTTGGCACCGCTGGAGAGATTGTAGTACAGCCCAGGTTTCGATCGAATCGAAGGCTTTCTCGTAGTCCACGAACGCTAAACAGAGGGGCAGGTTATACTCCTCAGTCTTCTGTATAATCTGACGGAGCGTATGGATGTGGTCTACGGTGCTAAAGCCTCTTCGGAAACCGGCTTGTTCGGGAGGCTGGAAGTCATCTAGCCTGCGTGCGAGACGGTTCGTAATGACTCTTGAAAACAGCTTATAGACATGGCTCAGAAGTGAGATGGGTCGGTAGTTCTTCAGTAAGGAGTTGTCACCCTTTTTGAAGAACAGCACCACCACACCTCTGTTCCATGCCTTTGGAGTTTTCCCTTCCAGTAAGACGGAGTCGAACAACTTCTGAAGGGCCCTAAGGACCGGTTTTCCACCCGCCTTCAGGAGTTCAGCTGTAATTCCGTCTTCACCGGGTGCCCTGTTGTTCTTCAGCTGCTTAAGAGCCATTCTAATCTCGTACAGACTGATGTCCGGGATATCTTCGGTATAATCTAGCTCGAGGGTCTTCCGCCAGACCAACTTCGGGTCTGCTAGTTGACGTGTATAGCTGTCCATAAAAGCACTCTATCTCACTCAGAAGCTCAGGTTTGGACGAAACGATTCTACCATCCTCAGTTTTTAATCTGGCGAGCTGGCTCTGCCCAATAGACAGATCTCTTGAGAAAACTTTAGAGCCCTTATTATGCTCGATGGCCTCTTCAATCCGATTTGTATTGAATTGGCGCAGATCGCGGGTAAGGGACTTAGAGATCTGTTTATTGAGCTGGCTGTATAATTTCGCATCGGCTGAAGACTGCAGAATCATCTCATCCCTTTCCTCGATGAGCCTCTGAGTGGAGATAGAGAGCCTTTTGGCTCTTTGAGTTCGTTGGGCCTTAAAGAACTTAGACCCAATGCTATGGACAGCTTCCACAAACCCATCGTTGAATTCGTCCACATCGCCGCCTAGACAATCGAAACGGTTTTGGAGTTCCAGCTGAAAGCTCTCGGGGTTTTGGATTTGGACTGCTGCTGGACGGAGCGTGGACTTCATCAGTCGAGAGCGCTCTAGCTTGACGCATATATTCAATGTGCCTCTTACCAAACGATGATCACTTCCGGTTTTAACCGCATTGATCACAGAGACATCATACTCCTTCTCCAAGAAACCAGCCAGTAGTTGGCCCCGGTGGTTCCGACTTCCAACTCCAAATTGCCCCACTCTCGGCTCTTCGCCGTCTCTCTTGCCCAGTTTTGCGTTGAAATCCCCCATAACAACGGTGAAGTAGGTTTTGGAACTATGCATGACCTTTGATATATCCTCATACATAGCCTCCACCTCGTCGTCGGAGTGTGCCGAGGTCGGCGCGTACACCTGTATGACCGTCAACGAGTACCTCTCGGATACTCTGAGTATAAGGTACGCCACCCTAGCCGACACACTCTCGATCTTCACCATGTTGTTCACGAGGGATTTGTGGACGATAAACCCGACACCTCCCTGGGACTGTTGGTCGCCCTCCCGGAAATAGAGCAAGTTGCCGGACTTCAGGGTTATCGTGTCCTCCCCCTCTCTTCGGACTTCAGATAACCCTACGATACCCCAACGCAACTTGCTCAATCCTTCCTCCAGTTCCGCTATCTTTTCGTCGGTCCGCAGTGTTCGTGTGTTGTATGTTGCCAGGGCCAGAAGTCGTCGGTGGTGGTAGCCGGATCTTAACCGGAGATTCTTAGCACCCCTGACCCCGCTAGTACCCTGGCCGCTACCAGAACCAGGGCACCGGGGGTCGCCGGAACCTCGGGGCCGTGGCCTGTTTGTGTATGTCATGAGGGGTAATTGCCATAATCGCCACGCTTGGCATGCGGGTTGGCGATCGCAGTATCTCCACCGCACTCCAGGGATGCTGCTGCCCATCCTCCGGTGGTCTTGGTCGTAGTTTTAGGACATACCCGGGTCCAATTCTACTTTGTAGGAAATATTAATCATGTCCAGAAATGGCTTGGTGGTTTATATGACTTGTGTATGGTACTTTTATGAGGTACTGTGGCTTTATGGTTACTTGCGATCAGCTATTATATGCTTACAATGTTCTCATATCTTTTAGGTTGAGACTTATACCATATTTGGTAAAAGGCCAGACTTTACATATCATATCCTACTTTGTAGGAAACATTGTTGCTATCTCGACATAGCAAATCTAGTTTTAAGGTTTTACTTACTATATGTTTTACAGGAATTTACCTACGTTCATCCACTACCACGTTTAACTATATATGCTTCAATAACTTATATTGCTCCATTAACTATTTTCTACCATATTTTCTAAACACTTAAGCTTCTACCTATAGGTACTAGTTTGAAATATCTTATGACTACTTCGGATCATTTATACTTGCCTTCATTTAATTCCAGACAATTTATTTAAGACTTTACTGATCACACAGCCAACGACGGTATTAAAATAGTAGGGCTGGATTCTAAACTTGTTTTATTTCATATAGCATTGTGTTGATAATTTAGAATTATTTTCTTCTAGTGTTGTTCTATTACTTTTATTATTCTCATGAGAATAATGTTTTAATTCCTAGTATGGTATGTTATAGGTTTCATAATATTGTGTTCATGTAAATGTTTTACAAGTGGAAACGTCCACTTAACGGAATTATAATTTCCAATTGAAAGTGAAAAATTGAAAAATTGATCACCCCGGGCGGGATTTGAACCCGCGACCTCTGAATCCGTCCATCGCTCTTACCAACTGAGCTACCGCGGGTTATCCCGAGGCGACGAATCTTTCAATCAGTTCACTCTTTAATTAAGCCTTAGGGAGACTTGTAGCGACATCTACCGTCAAAGTTACTACAACTTTTTGAAACGGCACCAATGTCTCAAGTTACATTGAGAATCATTAGTAACAATGTGCTACCCCATTCTAAATGTAAATGTTTTACAAGTGGAAACGTCCACTTAACGGAATTATAATTTCCAATTGAAAATGAAAAATTGAAAAATTGATCACCCCGGGCGGGATTTGAACCCGCGACCTCTGGAATCCGTCCATCGCTCTTACCAACTGAGCTACCGCGGGTTATCCCGAGGCGACGAATCTTTCAATCAGTTCACTCTTTAATTAAGCCTTAGGGAGACTTGTAGCGACATCTACCGTCAAAGTTACTACAACTTTTTGAATTTTTTTACATTGGTGCCGTTTCAAAAAGTTGTAGTAACTTTGACGGTAGATGTCGCTACAAGTCTCCCTAACTTTTGTTTGATTTATTTTCTTTCCCTATAGTAGGAACCCTATCATTTAGATCTGAGAAACTTTAATAAAAGCTTTAGAACTTCAGTAGGTATTAGCAATTTGAGGAAAATCCTGGTTTTCAGATTTTCTGGTAAAGTAAGTATAAAGCTTTAGGTATACTTTAGGAACTTTAGGGAAAATTTAGTTGGGCTTTCTTTGGATAGACTTCCTTGACTTTCCATAAGTTTTCATTGATTTTCACCCTTTAGGGGTTGTTACAATTTGAAGCTTAATAAAGACGTTCAATGAAAACTGTAGCGGAGATGATCAGTTAAGCAGTTTTTTTAGCTAAAGTCTTCCCTTCTTAGTATGTAAAAGACGTATGAAACGCTGCGAAAGTATTTCGTTATGCTTGTTATTGATTTTTTTAAAGTAAATTCATTGGGCAACTACGAAACCCTACACTGAGCATGGCCCGACATGCTCTCGACCGATTTTTGTCCTTGCGGTTTTTATGTTTGGGGTCCCATATTACGCTTTCTCCCCGATATAATTCCAAAAACTTTATTATTTCGTGTTGAGGCCATAGAACACGTCATTTAAAAAAAATACACAGCACGAATGTCCACACTCAACCGCGGTCGACCGCGCACTGCGGAATGGGCCACGTGTAGATACGTACCGCCATCGCAGGCCCACTCCTTTTGATGTGCGGCCGAAAAACCGACATCGTCGCCATCCCTTCGCCATCCCGCCGCGCCATAAGCCATCTGACACCACTACACCCTCTCTACACGCTGGCCCATCCTAGTGGGCCAGCAGGATGGGCCATCCTCAGACCAAGTAAAAAATATAGACGGAGCGCCACGAACAACAAAATGAAGCCACTTTTTTTAAGATGTGTGCGTATCAGTGTTGCTACTGGAAGGAAAATGACCCTATAAATGGGGTAATTCGTTCACGTTCTCTATTTTATTCGTAGAGGGTACAATAAACCAAGATAGGCTAATAATTATGATGACTAATACTAGTAACCGTTAGTCACTAAACGTAATGGGATACTCAGCATACTATTTTGAACCCCTGAACTATTTTGTAAGAAATTGCAAAATAAAACCTTCCGATTTGGTAACAGAATTGAACTACCTATTGAATCTGCATGCATACTGCATTGCATTGCAATTCGCAAAAAGCAATGTTTAAATTTCTATTCAATATATTAGAGTATTGTGTCAACCTTAAGCGGGTCACAAATTAAAGGCACAAATCAAACATTTAAGTAGACGAAACTACATTAAGTCAATAGTTTTTGTTACTTGAAATTATAATGGAGAAAAAATACAGTGATTATTAAGGTTTTCATACAAGACCTAAAAAACTTTCATGTTATTCCAGCACGGCGTTTTTAAATGAGAACGAAACAACACCTGTATGAAGAATCGAGTTTAGTCGAGCATGCGGGAGACTCTTAAAACAAACGGTCCTTAAATATAAGAAAATGATGAAAATGATTTCTGGTTCTTAATGTTTTTTTCATACACATTGCCATTATTAAGATCAACTAAAGCCCGCTTCATTTTATTAGTTTTATTAGCTGTTGCCCGCGACTTCGTCCGCGTCTTCGCTCCTATTGGTCGCAGCGTGATGTTATATAGCCTAAAGCCTTCCTCGATAAATGGACTATCTATCACAAAAAAAAAATTCAATTCGAACCAGTAGTTCCTGAGATTAGACACAAACAAAGAAACTCTTCAGCTTTATAATATTAGTATAGATTAATACCACATCTCGTACAGGCTCGCTTGTAAGTATCCTTTCAGTTTGGTTCGTCACTTCATTTAAGTGGTGGCAAACCGGCACATTAAATTAGCTGGTCGTTAACCGACCTCTATCGACCCTACCTACGGTGTTCATGTCTATGATTGGGGTAAATAAAAATCATACTCGCGCTTTATGTTACGTCAATCAACGTCAACAGAATGTCGAGGTTTTGTGTTCCAAGCGAAGCAAAAATTTATTTTCTAAATTCTGTTTTAAGGTATTAGATCAATATTAACAAATGAAAATTTATATTCTTGGATTTACTGCACGTTCTGGAATTGTTTTTGCATCCCTTAATGACGCAGGTAACCATATTTTTAGTGATGGTTTTTGACGGTATGTGACAGCATGTCAACATGTTATGAATAGTTCTGGGCGTAGTTTTGGTTTGTGTATGTGTGAGTGAACGTATATTTACTTAGTGGGCATAGTGTGGCATAGTTTTGATGGCTTCACTAGGTTGTTTGTGACACTCCGTCTATATTTTTTACTTGGTTTGAGGGGCCATCATGTAGAGGAGCCATAAAAATTAACGTCCAGGTCTTTGATTGTTTTATAACTGTTTAGTACTACATGTACACATATGTATAATTTGCCTATGCGACTGTTTGTGTTCTGAATAAATCATAAAATAGTCTAATTATTCTTCGGAACGAATCATGGATGTTCCAAATGATCTAAGCATATATTTATTGATTTAAATTCAAGAAAGAAGTTATAGAAATAATATTTATCTTCAGCATACCATGCTAAAAACGTGATTCACAAATAATGCTGTTCAATCCCAGCACGTGTACGAGTATAAAACTGAAATTTTCAATTTGCGGGTGACAGAAAGTTCTCTAGCGCATAGTGGATATTTGGCGCATCCCAGTCTCTATTGAGAACATTCGAGCAAATGTTGGAATTGTTTTGTTTCAACAAATCGCCAACTGAGTCTTACGTAGCTGTCGAAACTTGGTTCACTTGAAGCGCCACGAAGAACAGGATTTCGATTAAAGCAAGAACAACAGAAATTAGATTTCAGAACGTTGAATAACGAATTTATCTATTTGCCACTATTTTATATTCGTTTATTTATTTCGCGTGTTTCTTTTAAAGTTTGGCACTGATTAGATTAATATTTTACTTAGCAAATACTCACGTAACTGCAAGTTTTCGCTATAAACTAATAATGTGGCCCTATGTGCCTATCGATGTGGCTATCTAATGAAATTACCAAATTTTCGTAAATAGTGACTTCAAGAATAAAGTTTATAAATGAGTTTTCATTTTTGTGCATGTGATACCCCAGGAAATGCAGGCGTCCATAGGCTGCGGTGACCGCTTACCGTCAGGCGGGCCGTACGCTTGTTTTGTGCGAGTCGCAAAATAGTAACGCACAATCGCATAAATTACGTTATTCTTGGGACACGATTCCATGGATGTTATTGACAGGCAAAAACAAATTTCGTATACGAGTTTATTTAAGCCGCTGTTTTTCTGATATTGGAATTACACGGACGGAAAAAAGTATAGCTAAGTGGAGATACCCCTATGATATGTCGGATCGGGAACACATCACTTTGAAATTAACATTACATATATTTACATATGCTTTGAGCTACGCCGATGACATGATTCTTCTGAGCCCATCAATCAGAGGTCTCAGATAGTTGCTGGGTGTATGTGAGCATGTTCGTTACTTATTTACTTACAGTATAAAAAGTGGAACAAAATAAGATTTCTATTAGGTGGAAAGTGCGCTTGGAGAAAGAGCCTAGTGTTAGAAGTAAAATTACATAATATATACATATATTATGTAATTACCTACCGCTTTTTGGGCGGTAGATGTAAAAACAAGAACACATCTCTCTTGTATAACATATTTAATATTTATAAAATACTTACAGTTTAAAGTTTTTACCATTTTCAAAGTTTGATTTATATCACTAAATAAGGTGAATTAATGTTAGCAGCACTGCAGATGCAGTAGTTTGGAAATTATTGCTGTGCAATCCTGCTGGTCACTGACACATCAACAGAACCTCCAAATCTGACATAAGTATAACTATGGCCAACTTTATGCAAATAGCCGAGTCACAGAAGGCACTTGAAAACAATGTTCACAAGATGTTTGCTGAATTTGAGCAAAGGCTGAACAAGGCCCCGGCGGCTAAGGTGACAGCTGCCAGCCTGAGCGAGGAACTTGCTGCATTTAAGGAGCAAACACTGACCATGCTCAAACTTCTTGAGCGGCAAATCAGTGCACTCAGCAAGGCGCAGGACATCATGGAGATGAGACACCGACGGAAGTTTCTTCTATTTAATGGAGTACCAGAAGAGGATACCGAGAAACTCAGCTCCAAAGTCGCAAGCATCATCTCAGAGCAATTGAAGATCGCTGATGTCTCCGCTGCCTCGTTTGCGGCTTGTCATAGGCTCGGTAAGCCAAGTGGAAGTCGTTGCAGGCCCATTCTGGTGCGTTTCACAGATGTCTCACTGAAATCATCAGTCTGGAAAAAGAAGACGGCTTTCAAGGGGACCTCATTTTCATTGTCAGAGTTTCTCACTCCGCAGCGACAGGCACTGTTTATTGAGGCACGTAAAGTCTTTGGAATGAAGAGTTGCTGGTCTCTGGACGGCATCTTCGTAAAGTTGCCCAACGGGAAGCGTGATCGAATCGAGTCCGAAGAGGATATCACGCGTGTAAAGGCGTCCCGAGACGAGAACCTGCCGCAGTCGGCGTCGACGCCGGAGCCTGCGGCCCCCGTAGGGCAGGTTGCGGGTGCGACGGGCTTCAGCGGCCTGCAGAGCCGCCCACGGCGTGATATAAAGCCATTGTCTCAGTCCTAAACAGGTTAATTTGTGCTTGCCCCACTCATGAACCACCAAGCGGTTACAGCCTTGACTCACGCCACGCTATCTATGGTAGTAAATCCATTTGCATAGTTTCGCTTTATATTCAACACTTTGTTTTGATTTGATTTAATATTTCTTTTGTCCTTTTACCCACTTTGTTGAACTTTCGCGATCTTGTCAGTGTCAGTGTACTCAAGTGTTATTTCAATTACGTATTTCTGTATTGACACACGTCAGTTTGACAGTTCGATCTAATGGTGGATAGTGAAAACTATTTGAGTTATGCTTTAAGCCGCTTGTTTCATTTTTTTTTTGCTGTTTTGTGTCTAACAATTGTTTAATTATTCACTTGTAATCTCTCACAGGCTAACCGGCAGGATGAGCAGTATTGTGTGATCGTTTTGTGCTCTAGTTCCATGTTATTATTATATTATTACATAGTTTTTTTTAGCCTAGTCATATATATTTATTATACATTATTTACATTGTATTATATATAACCTATATTTATTAATGTCAAATGATGATACTTTTTACTCTGCCAGTAATGATAGTTCCGCTTTTTTGTCTTGTGACTCACTTCACACGTCTCAGCCTTTGAGTGCACTTTTAGCAAATGAATTTAACTCTTGCCACTTTAATGTATGTCACATCAACGCCCAAAGTATACCTTCCCATTATGCTGACCTTATTGACACATTTCAGTCCGAGTTTATCCATGCGATCCTAGTGTCGGAGAGCTGGTTAAAACCATCATTGAATTCCACATCTTATTCTCTGCCTGGATATGTGTTGGTCAGGAATGATCGTACTGGGAAGGGAGGCGGCGGTGTGGCCATTTACCTCAGGAGTGCCATACCGTACAAAATCCTTAACTCCACTCGGTCTCTTTACTCCGGTTCAGCGGAATGGATATTTCTTGAGGTGAATGTGAAGGGGGTTAAAGCCGTTCTCGGAGTAGTTTACTGTCCCCCAACAATTGATTACTTCTCTCAGCTAGAACAAGTCCTCGAGTCCCTGAGTACGGATTACACACATCACCTGGTTATGGGTGATCTAAACACCGATCTTTCCAAAAACACGCCCCATAGTCGTAAATTGAAGTGCATACTCCAGTCTGTCAGGCTTCTCTTTCCTTCCCCTGGCTCCGACTCATCATACCAGTACTTCTGACACGTGGCTGGATGTTATTATTACGTCGTCCCCTAGTCTTGTCGTGAAACATGGACAGTTTTCGGCCCCTGGATTTTCTCACCACGACCTTATATTTGCCTCCTACAAAATTAAGCCACCAAAATGTAAACCTGCTCTAGTGCCGATGCGTAGCTTTACTAAGGTAAACTCTGAATCTCTCTTTAAAGACGCGGCGGCTATTGACTGGTCCCTAGTATATACTACCTCCTCGATCAGTGCCAAAGTATCTCTCTTCAATTCTGCTATACTGGGACTGTTTGACAAGCATGCACCCTTACACACTGTTCGCGTCAGGCGTCCTCCTGCTCCCTGGATTACTGAGGGCGTGCGTATGGCCATGAGAAGGAGAGACAGGGCCTTTAGACTTTATAAGCGTGACCGTACAGAAGACAACTGGAGACTCTTTAAGACAGCTCGTAATCGCTGTAACCAGATGGTACGTGCAGCGAAGCGGAGATTTATTCACCTCAATGTCTCATCTTCTTCCATGGCCGATGTCTGGAAGTTTCTTAAGTCTCTCGGCCTGGGTAAGCCTGCTAATGGATTTGATGGTACTTCTTTCTCTCTTAACGATCTTAATAGACATTTTTCCTCTGCCCTTTCCGTTGACAATCAGACTAAGGCCATCACTCTATCGTTTATTGCGTCGTTACCCTCTTCTCATACTGGTTCATTCTCTTTTTCCCCGACCACCCAAACAGATGTGAAAAATATCCTTAAAGCCATCAAATCGAAAGCTGTTGGATGCGATGATGTGAGTCGTTACATGTTAGTTAGTGTTCTCGATTTTGTGCTCCCTGTGATTACTCATATCATCAATTCGTCTCTTATTTGTGACGACTTCCCATCTCTCTGGCGGAGAGCCTACGTTATTCCTCTTCCCAAAACCAACAATCCTACTTCTCTTGCCAATTTTAGACCGATTTCTATACTTCCATTCATGTCGAAAATCGCTGAAGCGGTTGCACACAAGCAACTCTCACACTACATTCATTCTAATAAAATGTTGAGCCCCTTCCAATCCGGTTCCAACCCAGTCACAGTACATGCACTGCGCTTCTTAAGGTCACCGAGGATGTTAGGCGTGGCATGGAGGATCAAATGGTCACAGTACTAATTTTAATTGACTTTTCTAACGCTTTTAATACTGTTGACCACGAGATTCTCCTTGCTCTGCTTCAGCATCTGAATGTGTCGCCTTCAGCCCTTCGTTGGTTCTCTGCTTACCTTGTGGGCCGTCAGCAAGCGGTTCGAGTCAACCGGTCGGTGTCCGATTGGTGTGACCTTGCGACTGGCGTACCTCAAGGAGGTATTCTCTCCCCTCTCCTATTTTCCACATTCATTAACTTCATTACACCCGAGTTTCGCTGCGCTTACCATCTGTATGCTGACGACTTGCAGCTTTACGACAAATGTATAGTGACAGACATTACAGCTACCGTTGACAAATTAAATCGTGATCTTTTACACATTAAAGTATGGTCCGAGAGGTTTGGCCTATTTGTAAACCCGTCGAAGTGTCAGGCCATTGTCATGGGCAGCTCTCGGCAACTTGCTAAGCTTGATCTTGACTCGATTAGGCCAGTGCTGTTCAATGGTGCCCTCATCCCCTACAGTCAGAGTGTCAAAGATCTGGGTATTCATTTGGACTGTACTCTGAGTTGGAGAACACAGGTGGCGGAAATTAGCCGCAAGGTTACGGGCTCACTGCACTCCCTTAACAAGCTCAAGCACTTCTTGCCCGTCAACACCAAAGTTTTGCTTGTTAACTCTCTTATTTTACCTATAATCGACTATGGTGATGTGTGCTATCCGGACTTAAATGAAGAACTTCTCAATAAGTTGGATCGACTTCTCAACAACTGTATTCGTTTCATTTTCGGTCTCCGGAAATATGATCATGTTTCCTCCTTTAGAGCCCAGCTAGGCTGGCTTCCTATCCGTCAACGACGAAATAGTCGCATGCTTTGCACTCTATTTTCGATTCTTAACGATCCACAGTCTCCTGAATACCTGAAATCCCTCTTTCACTTTTATGGTGCTAACCGTGAACGTCAGTTTCGCTCTTCTGGCAATCTTTCTCTGTCCATCCCTCTTCACCGAACAGGCTTTATCTCCAACTCATTTACCGTTCAGGCTGCTCGTCTCTGGAACGGCCTGCCTCCTACGATCCGAAAATCCCCAAACAAGTTCGCTTTTAAGAAATCCGTGCGTAAATTCTTTACTGGCAGTTTCGTGGAGTCCTGATTGATCTGTTTTGTAAATTTCGTCTATATATATATATGATAGTTTATTTATGTATATATATATTTATAATATTTATGTATGCATTTGAATATGTGTAATATACATGTATCTACAAATATGTATTTGTGTAATTATGTAGATTTGTTATAAAGCAACATAATTTATCTTGATTTTCCTTTTAACTGTTAGAAGCACCGCCTACAATTTTTCTGCTTTGCCTTAAGGTTGACTGGTAGAGAATGCCATATGGCATTAAGTCCGCCTTTTGTACGATAAGGTTTCTTTAGTGCAATAAAGATTAAATAAATAAATAAATAACATTGTACACACGCGCCCAAGGTAGAATGTTGAATTTATTCAAGGTTGAGTTTGTGTAGTTTGTTTAGTAAAGTTATAATTGATCTTGAGAGAACTTAAATGTAATTTAAGTATTTTGTAATAAAAAATATAATTAAGTTTGCAAACAATTTTTTTAATGCTTGACCGTATTCTACACCTCGCATTTTATTTCAATTAAGCAATCCTGTAATAGCTTGACCTAAATTATTATCTATATAACTATTTTACCAGCAAAATTCATTTCAAATATAATGTAATCTTAGTACATTAAGAGATACATTCATACAATGAATACTTTCGAAAGGGTTATTAATATTCAAAACAATGACAAAGGTCTTTCTACTATTACCGACAGAATCATTAAAAACGCTGACCTTATATTCCAAAGCAATTTTATTTATCTAAAAATATACTAGGGTGTTTTTTCTTAATATACTCACATATTTTTATCTTAATATTATTATCTATACATATAATAAAGCTGAAGAGGGTCGAAAGTCTGTACATGGAAGATATTCGAAAAAAAGTTGGCTGGGTATACTTAGAATTGATAACAGAACACGTTCCAACAGTTTTTAGAATTTTTGTCTGTTAGTCTGTTTGTCTGTTTATATGAACGCGCATCACGTGAAAACGGATTTTAATGAAAACTTTACTAATCTGTCGAGTAAATACCCGGTCAGGTTTTAGGCTATAAAAATTGTGCGAATTTGGGTTTAAAGGGGGTAAAAAGAGGGGTTGAATTTTGTATGGGAACTCCTATAATCCATGAGTTACAGGAATGAAAATTGGTAAGCATATACTTGACGACAAAGGAAAAACATCCTCATTCAAAATTTGTGAAATCTGAAAAAAAAAGTAAACGCAAGAGCTGCGCCGCGGCGCTGCCCAGTGTGCGCGCCAGCCACCACGGTCTCTTAAAATTTTGAACACTATTATGATTTATTCCATTAATTAACTGTGACTCTAAACCCCAATTTCAGTACCGTTTTCTAGATTCAAAAACTACATATATAACTTTGTAATCCCACTAATATTATAAATGCGAAAGTTTAGATGTTTGGATGTTTGTTACTCAATCACGCAAAAACAGCTGAACAGATCAAGGTGATTTTTTGTATACTAAACAGTATATAATCTGGATTCACTTATAGTATACTTTTTGTCCCGATAATCACCCTCAAAGGGATGAAATCGGGGGTGCAAATATGGTCTATGAAACTGGTGATTTAAATCCTCATACGCCATTCTAAGCTTTAAGTTTCAGCCCATTGGAAGTATAACGACGTGTCAATAAATTTAACTAAAGCCATAGTAGAATTTGACGTATTGTAAACAAGCTGACGTTTCGATATGTCAAAGCCGAAATTTCATAATTCCTTCTGATTGATGACGCTATTTTTGAGCATAACCTTTTACCAATTAGGTCTATTATTGCGTGTAAATCAATATAAATTTGCGATACTTTGGAATTGTTTGTCTTCATATGCTTAAATACAAAAACAGCTGCTTCAATGCAGTCTTTGTATCGTCGGTGTACAATTTAATTTTGTCGTGTATAATTTTTTTCGTAATAAACCCTTCAGACTATAATAACTGTTTGATATAAGAGATCACTTGGACTGGACAGCCCAACCGTCAACATTGACGGTTGAAGCACCTTAGATCTATGCACAAAGTACAATATATATACTGAGATAGAGATACCAGTGAAATACTCCACATAGAGAGAGAGGGCGCTAGTGTGCCACCTGTAACGGCTACTCCGTATAAAATCGAACTTTAAAAATAAATTAAGTAAAAATAACTCTTAAGAAGTCAAATATCGGTCAAAGTGTCGTGGAGTGAAGCTAGTGAATTAATAACAAAGAGAAAAATAAACAGCAAAATGTGAAGAAACAGTAAAATAGTGCTATCGTTTATATTGACAATAAACATTAAAACTACATACACTAGTGACATTTCCTAATGTGAACCATAGTGCGTGAAGAAAAAACTATAAGTGCGAAGAAAAATCGAAGTGAATTTAAGACTTAATCCTTTTTGTTATTTTAATAACCTACAATTAGTGCTCAGTCATAATATCAGGTCTAAGAAGTACACTAAAATATCACTAGAGGGCGCTCATGTAAATTAATGGAGTGCTGCCATCTATGATATTCTCTTAAAACAACTTTGACTACGTATCAACAATCGATTAAACCTAGCGCTTTATGTGTAGACAAATACTCAAATTGTCTCAGCATAGAAACGACAGAGGGCGCTCAATTAAAAAATGGAGGAAATCACAAAAATGTTTAAAATACTTCAAGAAGACATGAATCAGATGAAAAACGACAATAGAGATATGGAAAATAGGATCACAACCACGATAATTCAAAAACTGGATGATAGATTCGATAAATTGGAAGAAAAACACAAAATCTTAGAAGAAAAAATCCAAAACCATGATAAAAGACTGCAATACGTCGAAAAAGAGTTAAGGAAGAAAAATATTTTGCTCTTTGGAGTAGCTGAAACAGAATCAAGTTACGAAAAATTAGAAAACACTGTACTGAATATATTAAACGACAACATGAAAATAAATTTAATGAGATCAGAAATTGAGGCGGTGACAAGACGGGGAAAAAGGGATGAAAATAAAATTAGACCGATTGTTTTAACCCTCAACACTCTTGGCAAAAAAATTCAAATACTGAAGAACAAGAAATCTTATCCTCCTCAAGTACTCGAAGAACGCAAAAAATTAAGGGCTCAATTATTAGAAGAAGAAAGTAAAGGTCGGAAAGCGTTTTTGAGATATGACAAGCTTGTCATAATCCCAGAACCCGAGCGCAAACCACATAGTTACCCTAACCGAAATAGTAGCAAAAGACAATTATCGGAATCCCCAGTAACTGCCCACAATAAATCTGAAACGAGGAATATCGGTACTAAAAACCCGCCCAAAAAACAAAACACAAATATAGAGCAGTACATGGTCAAAAATCAGAATAAACACACAGAACCATCTGCGAGCACCTTATCACCTTCGAACATAAATACTGAAACTTTTACGTCCAATCAAAGCAAGATCATGAAGGAAGATTGATATAAAGCGACCTCTCCACGTTCACCCCCATCACGGCCGGTCACCGCGGGGGCGAGAGACCAAAACCCTCCATTACAACAACTCTATGTATGTACATACAACGCAAGATCTCTACTATCAAACGAAAGATTACTCGACTTTAAACTAGCAATTTCAAACATAAAATATGATATCATCGGCTTAGCAGAGATAAGAAGAACTGGCTACAATATCGAAGAAGATGATGAACATGTATTCTGTTCCTATGGCGAGACAAAAGGCCAATATGGTGTTGGATTTCTTATAAAAAAGAAATATAAATTAAACATAGAGAGCTTTATAGCAATATCAGAACGAATATGCATTTTAAACTTAAAATTCGACAATAAAACACTATCTATAGTTCAAGCACACGCGCCAACCGTAGACTCCAGTGACCAGGAAATAAAAGTATTCTATAATCAACTCGAACAAGCCCGCACACAATGCTACAAACACCAAATAATCCTTGGAGATTTCAACGCACGTGTCGGCCAATGTGTTACTGGCGAAGAAAGAGTTTTAGGCAAATACTGTTATGGAAAAAGAGACAAAAGAGGCGAGACCTTACTACAGTTCTGCTGGAAAAATAATTTATTCATTGCAAATAGTCTATTTAAAAAGAATGCAAGAAACATGTGGACATGGCTATCTCCAAAAAAGTCAAAGAGTCAAATAGATTACATATTAACAAACCATAAAGAAAATTTCACGAATCTAGAGATAATAAATAGGCTAGCATTTCCCAGCGACCATCGGCTTATAAGAAGTACTGTAGTAATTTCAAAAATCAAAAAAAGAAGAGCCAAGTACAAAAACGATAAATCAAAATTAAATACACCAGAAGAAGAAGAAATGTTCCTTGAAAACTTAAGTAAAAGAATTGACGCCGCAATATTAACCGAAAACGAAGATGTAGAGACTTGTTACACAAAAATAAAAACATGGTTATCTGAAAGTCTAACTAAACGATACTAAAACTATAACTGTGAATAAACACAACATTATTTCTGAGGATATAAAACAACTTCTAGATCGTAGATATGAGTTAACGATCAAACCCAAAATTACAGCTGAAGAAAAGGAAGAACGCAGTTTCTTATACAAAAATATCCACAAACTTATTAAGAAAGAACAGCAAAAATATAAAATAGAAGTAATAGAAAAACATCTTGCGTCTTCAGGTAGCTTGAAAAAAGGTTTTAAAGCGTTGAGTAACACCAAACAATGGATCCCCTGTTTGAATGAAAACTGCACTAATACCAAGACCTACTCAAGATCAAAAATAATGGATACCGCCACTTCATTTTATAGAAACCTTTATTCAGCACAAAATACATACGAAGACGATAACCAACAACTCGCGTATAACTCTACCACTATACCCAGATTTTCGGATTCAGAAATAATGAAAAAAATAAACGGATTGAAAATAGATAAAAGCTCTGGCCCGGACGGAATTCCAAATAAAGCAATAAAAATAGGTAAATCAATACTGGTACCACATTTAACTAACTTGTTTAACAAGATTTTCGACGCAAAAAGAATACCCACTGAATGGGCAAAATCGGATATAATTTTGTTATACAAGAAAGGAGACCCTGCTAATATAGCCAACTACAGACCCATTAGCCTACAACCTAATCTGTATAAAATATTCGCATCCTGCCTCGAAGAACGTCTTGCTAAGTTCACTGAAAGACACCAGCCAGTAGTAGACCAAGCCGGATTTCGAAAAAGTTTTTCTACAATAGATCACATCCACACGCTTGAACTAGTGATAGAGAAGTACGAAGAACACCAACAATCACTTTATTTGGCTCTTATCGACTACGCCAAGGCGTTCGACTCTATATCTCATAGTAGTATGTGGAAGGCTCTACACGAGTGTGACGTCCCAACAGAGATTATAGAGCTTACAAAAGATATATATAATAAAAGCGTATCTAGAGTTAGAATGGAAACAAAGGGCCCGGAAATAAAAATCTGCAGAGGAGTCAGGCAGGGTGATCCCCTCTCGCCTAGAATATTCGTCACTGTTCTCGAAAGCATCATGAAAAAGCTGAGTTGGGAAAAAAAAGGAATAAACATAAAAGGCGATTTTCTTAGCAACCTCCGGTTTGCAGATGATATTATTCTTTTTTCAGAATCTGCAGCTCAGTTAGAGAGGATGATCTACGATCTTCATACAGTCAGCAAAAAAATCGGGTTGGAATTAAACACCGCTAAAACGAAAGTTATGACCAATGCTTCAAAAATACCCATTTATGTGAATAATAGTCAACTGGAATATGTGCAGGAATACATTTATTTAGGCAAACAAATAGCCTTTACTAAATCTACACACAGAGATGAAATAAATCGAAGAATAATTTTAACATGGAACAAATTCTGGAGCTACAAAGAAGTACTTAAATCTGACCTTCCTATCAAACTTAAGAAAAAAATTCTAGATTCCTGTATACTCCCATGTCTCTCATACGGCAGCCAAACATGGGTATATAACAACTACACAGCAAATAAAATACAGACATGTCAAAGAGCCATGGAACGAAGTGTTTTAAAAATAAAGAGGATAGACAAGAAACGAAATACAGACATAAGAAAGAGAACAAACGTAATAGACGCCTTACAGCACTGTAAAAAACTTAAGTGGAAATGGGCAGGACATGTGGCACGAATGAGCAAAGATAAATGGGCATACAAAGTAACTACGTGGACAGGACCACTTGGTAAACGAAAGAAAGGAAGACCAAAAGAAAGGTGGACGGATGAGTTAGATAGAGCGGCTGGTAAGAAATGGATTACAAAGGCAAAAGATAGAGAGACTTGGGAGGATATGGAGGAGGCCTTTACTCGTAGAGAGGTCCTTAATAATATTTCTAATTAAAAATAACGATTTTAAATAATTCATTAATTAATTGCATCCCATACTTATGAATATTTTTTTAATAATGTAAAATAATTATGCATGAAGTGAATTTTATAATGATAAAGTTACTGTATGATATTTTTATTAAGGAATAAAGAGGCTATATTATTATATTATTATTATATATTACTCCACATAGATCGTAGCGCCGTTGTGTATTTAGTAAGTACTAACCGCACGACCGCTGCATCCCTGTCACTTCAATATGCCAGTGCTATAAAGATAGCACCAAGTGACATCTGGTACAAACAAGTTAAAATAACATTTCCACAGAAAAATTCGTATTTCGAGCTGAAAGGCTCCTGGATCTATGCTTATCCGTATACATATAATACAGCTGTAGAGGGTCGAAAATCTGTACATTGAAGATATTGGATAAATCAATGGAGCGATCGGAGGGCCCTTGGCATCGAAACAGAACACATTTCAACAGTTTTAAGATTTCGTGTCTGTTTGTCTATCGGTTTATATGTCTAGGCAGTGTGACTCTCGGCCTTCAGCCTCACGTGCATTGCCGCTTCGGGCCTTCGGCCCTCAGCCTTACATGAGGGGCCCGCTCTGTTGGTTATCTTGCCACTATGTGTGAATGATCGGCATGAAGAGCCCACTCTGTGTAAATGATCTGCCTTTAGACTCGCATGCCTTGCCCCTCTGCATCAGGCCTTCGGCCCTACATAAGGAGCCCGCTCTGTTGGAACTCTCGGCCTTCAGCCTCGCTTGCATTGCCACTCTGCTTCAGGCCTTCGGCCCTACATAAGGAGCCCGCTCTGTTGGGACGCTCGGCCTTGGGCCTCGCGTGCGTGTCACACGGCTCCGGGCCTTCAGCCTTATATAAGGATCCCGCTCTATTTGAATGCTCGGCCTTCGGCCTCGCATGCCTTGCCACTCCATTTCGGCCCGTTAGTCATCAACTTTACATGAAGAATCTACTCTGTTGGGAAGCTCGGCCTTCGGCCTCGCGTGTCTCGCCTCCCTGTTTCAAGTCTTCGGCCCTTAACCTTACATAAGAAGCCCGCTCTGTGTGAATTCTCGGCCTTCCGCCTTGCATGTTTTGCCACTCTGCTTCTGCCTTTCGGCCCTCATACTTACATGAAGAACCCGCTCTGTTAGGACGTTTTACGGAAGAACTGCGTAGCGAGACTTTTATCATTGTACATGTAATATTTTACGGGCTTTATTCGTCTAGAATTTCATTCAAAATCATTTGATATTCTGACATAAGCTTAATCATTCGTTTTGAAAGCACGAGCACGTAGCACCAACTCCCGTTACAATCGGACACTTTTAATTGAAGTTGTAGATGATTATATATTATACCTAGGACAGACTGTCCAGTTAGGTAGGTCCAACTTCGAGAAAGGGGTAATTGTCAAATCCAACTCGGCTGGGCAGCGTTCGGGAAGCTACGGCACATCTTTTCGTCCAATAATCTGCGGTGTCTCAAGACGAGGGTCTTTGACCAGTGTGTGTTGCCAGTGATGACATATGGCACTGAAACGTGGTCGCTTACTATGGGCCTCATAAGAAGGCTCAAAGTCACCCAAAGAGCAAAGGAGATGGCTATGCTGGGAGTATCTTTGCGTGATCGTAAAAGAAATGAGGCCATCCGCAGTAGATCCAAAGTAACCTACATAGCCCTCCAAACCGCTAAACTTAAGTGGCAGTGGGCGGGGCATATTGCACGTAGAACCGTTGGCCGTTGGGGAGGAAAGGTTCTCGAGTAGGATCGGGGATGCAAGTAAGGTCTATGAAACGGGGTGGTTTAATCCACATACGCCATTCTACGATTTAAGTTTCAGCCAATTGTGAGTATAACAGCGTGTCAAGAAATTTAACTTAAAGCATAGCAGAATTGTAAACAAGTTGACGATTCATTATGTCAATACCGAAGTATCATAATTCCTTCTGATTGTTGACGCTATTTTTGAGCACAACCTTTTCGCAATAAGTTCTACTTTGCGTGTACATCAAAATGCATTTGCGATACTTTGGCATTGTTTTTATTCATATGCTTAAATACTACTTTTGTGCATGCAAGTAAAGAAAATGAAGGGTAAAATGTTTCTCTCCACTTCGTCCTTCGTCGATTTAACTCTTACATGTTTAGTCGAAATTAAGTGCCATTTTAGGGTTCCGTAGCCAAAATGGCGAAAACGGAACCCTTATAGATTCGTCATGTCTGTCCTAGCCAACTTTTTTTCGAATATCTTCCAATTACAGACCTTTCGACCCTCTTCTAAGTGTACATCTAAGATGCTCCAACTGTCTATGCTGACGATTGGGCTGCCCAGCTCAAGTGATCTCTTATATCAAACAGTTTTTATGGTGTGAAAGGTCAACAATTACGTAAAAAATAACACACGATAAAACTAAATGGTACACCGACGATTCAAAGTGTGCATTAAAAGCAACTTGGTTGTAACAGACGGACTGACAGTAAGGAGTGCGAATGGAAGTGAGGCCAAATTTTCTTTTTGGATGCTCCAATGGTAACTGGCAAAACCTACCTAATAAATTTAATTGTAGGAAAAATAAATGTAACACATGTTATTGAATTAGCCGTATTTCTGTACTTCAAAGGACCAGAGTTTATGGCCACTGCGCGCTGTTAGGTCGTTTACAGATCTATTGGTGTTACTGTAGTACACAGATACTTTTACTAAGAGCCATTTAAGACATGCTTTTATTTCATCGGCCCTTTCCCCTTCGGCCTCTCGGAAATGTATGATAATAGCTTTCGATCCTTATTTTTGCCAAAATCAAATGAAATTCAACAGTTTGCCGGTTCTCAGAATGTATACTGACTTTTTATCTGTTCATCTGTTAATGAATCACAATCACCAAACTTCGTATAGCGAAACCCCAGAATGTAACAACTACTTTTCTGGAGACCGCATCTAAATCGGTTCAGCCAAACGCGAGATAATCGTGGACAAACATACGAACCTGTTTTTTGTAGACGGCTAAAAATTTCGCTTAGTACGCGGGCGAAGCCGCGGGCAAATGCTAGTCTAAATATATAAAAGAAGAAACTGACTGACTGACTGACTGACTGACTGACATATCAACGCACAGCCCAAACCGCTGGTCCTAGAGATTCCAAATTTGGCACGTAGGTTTCTTATAATGTGTAGGGGTGCACTAAGAAAGGATTTTTCAAAATTCAACCCCTAAGGGGGTGAAATGGGGGTCCGAAGTTTGTATGGGGAAACACGATTAGTTGGACTATTTTATTCGAAACTTCACAGGAGTATTTCTAACCATAAATGAGTAAATATGTGTTTCAGGTTTTTTGAGAAATCAACCCCAAAAAGGGGGAAAGGTGGTGACAAATTCTGAAAATCGACATGGGTATTGTTTTTATGATATACCGGGTCGCTGATAACGGAAACAACAATGATTTTAAAATCCCACGTGGAGGACGTCAAATACCATCCCCCCTGTTGGGGTACGAGGGGGATGAAATGTCTAAATATTAATATGGGTGTCGTTTTTATGGTTTTTTGGGACGTTAATTACGAAAATGGCATCGATTTTGAAATTTAATATTGTGGACATGAAAACTTTTGAAAGTTTGTGCCAAACAAGAAATAACTGACTGACTGAGTGAGTGACATATCAACGCACAGCCCGAACTGCTGGTTCTAGAGATTCCAAATGTAGTACGTAGGTTCCATATAAGGTCTTGAGGTGCATTAAGAAAGGATTTTTCAAAATTCAACCCCTAAGGGGGTGAAATGGGGGTCCGAAGTTTGTAAGGGGAATCAAGATTAGTTGGATTATTTTATTCGAAACTTCACAGGAGTATTTCTAACGATAAATGAGTAAGCATGTGTTTCAGGTTTTTTGAGAAATCAACCCCTAAAAGGGGGAAATGTGGTGACAATTTCTAAAAATCGATATGGGTGTTGTTTTTATAGTTTATCGGGTCGCTGATTACGAAACCACCATTGATTTTAAAATCCCACGTGGAGGACGTGAAATGTCATCCCCTCTGTTGGGGTCCGAGGGGGTTGGAATGTCTAAATATTAATATGGGTGTCATTTTTATGGTTTTTTGGGTCGTTAATTTCGAAAATGGCAATGATTTTGAAATTTAATATTGCGGACATGAAAACTTTTAAAAGTGCCAAATTGCAAGAAGAAACTGACTGACTGAGTGAGTGACATGTCAATCTCTCAAACCAGCAGTATGGGCTGTGCCCACACTGCTGGTTTGAAATTTGGCATGTAGGTTCCTTATAAGGTCTAAAGGTGCATGAAGTGCCGTGAGTTCCCTATGACGACATGACGAAAAGTGGCGGCCATATTGATTTTCTTCTTTTCTTTCCCGATTTCGTTCAAAATCGATTTCTAAACATCTGAGAGAATTGTTAATACGAATCCGAGATAAAAATTGGAAAAAGTGGCTGTCATATTGATTTTCTTCATTTCCAACCCGATTTCGTTCATAATCGATATCCGAGCGTCCCAGAGGTCCCCTAATACGAATCCGAGGTAAAATTTGGAAAAAGTGGCAGCCATATTGATTTTCTTTGTTTCCAACCCGATTTCGTTCAAAATCGATATCTGAGCGTCCGAGAGGTCCCCTCATACGAATTTGAGGTATAATTTGGAAAAAGTGGCGGGCATATTGATTTTCTTCATTTCCGTCTCGATTTCGTTCAAAATCGATATGTGAGTGTCCGAGAGGTCTCTTAATACGAATCCGAGGTAAAATTTGTAAAAGTGGCGGCCATATTGATTTTCTTTTTTTTCGTCCCGATTTCGTTCAAAATCGATATCTGAGCATCCGAGAGGTCTCTTAGTACGATTCTGAGGTAAAATTTGGCACTCCATACATGCCATAAAAAGTTTAATGTTACTATATAGGCGTGTGGGGTATCTTTGGATTGCTTTTAAAAACAACATAGAGGTTTCGATATTTTTTTCCATTTAAATCAATCTTTAGATTTTTTTTAATCGTATGGCTTTTTTTTACGAACCGTGAGATCTTCGAGAAGACAAGTACGGTTGCCAGTTTTTGTTGCACTCTTAGCACCACCCAGGGATCACGTGTAGGGTAACGGTGGATACCCCCTACGGACGTGGTGCAACTTCGACCCCTCTTTGTTAAGTGAGTGGACAACTTGACTGTTAGAAGTTTTCAAGCCGCCCGAAGGCCTCTAACTTAGCTTAACGACTGCTGTCGTGGACAGCAGCCGGGATCAACGGCTTAACGTGCCTTTCAAAGCACGAGAGTGCTCAGTTAGTAACCACTCAAAGCGGTCACCCATCCAAGAAATGACCTGCACCCACATTGCTTAACACCGCATACCGCACGCGGTAGGCGGGTGCTGCTGGGCCACGAGCGCTCTAAATTTTTGATAGTTTGTGCCAAATTGCAATTCAATCGGTCCAGTAAAAGCAACTCGGTTGTAACAGACGGACTGACAGTAAGGAGTGCGAATGGAAGTGAGGCCAAATTTTCGTTTTGGATGCTCTAATGGGAACTGGCAAAACCTACCTAATAAATTTAATCTTAGGAAAAATAAGGGTTACACGTGATATTGAATTAGCCGTATTTTTGTACTTGAAAGAAACAGAGTTTATGACCGCTGCGCGCTGCTTGGTCGTTATCAGACCTATTTTTTATTTTGTAGCTCACACATAAACTATTGTCATAGTTGTTTTAACTTTACTCCTCAAAAATTCTTCATTGCGGCAGTGAAAACCACGTACCAATAAAAAAAATTCTTACCTCACAAAAAAGTGTATGAATTTTGTTGTTAAGTATATGTGATGTATATATTTTCAAATATATTAATTTCTTAAAAAAATATTCCAGTTTCACTCGTTAGTGGTTATGTGATGTATCAGGCAATGAGTCAATAATTATTTGTGCAATAAGAGAGCAGTCGTTTTTTTGCGGCGAGTGATAATTTCGAATCCCAAAGTAGCGAAGGATGCCTTAATTGAATCACTAGCGAGCGTGGCAAGTGATTCTATGATAGATTTTATAGCGTATCAAGGGATTCAAATACACGACATGCATATAGGTAACTTTGCTCTCGTGTAACACACACATACCACATGACATAAAACTTGTCGGTGCGCCAAATAAATATATGTCCTATGTCCAGCAGTGGACGTCCTTCGACCGACATGATGAAATTACAATATAGTCAGTTGTGGTACCGTACGTACCTACTACTACTACTTCGCAACGCAAAAGAGGAAGTTATAAGTTTAACGTGTATATATATCTGTCTGTGGCATCGTAGCTCTTAAACTGGTGAACCGATATGGTTGTCCTTTTTTCAGAGCAGGTTTTCCAAGATAAATTTAGTAGTATCTTATAGCCGTGGATCAATATGACTGAAGCGACTATAAATGCCTAGGCACGTAAACACTAGGTCATTGAGATCAATGATATTTTAAGTATAGATACGTTACCCGCGTACCTAAAGTGTGCCGCTATAAAGACGCTAAACATCGCCTATTAGCTTCAGTCGCTCCCGGGCAAGCGAGAGAGGCGAATGTTGACACGAGTTCCCGCCAACGACGTAAGTGACCTTAAAAATGCCGTCATGCGTGTTGCGAAAGTGCACTAATTATACATCCAAACGTACTAAGGCAACAGGCGTCACATACCACAAGTAAGTAAGCTGAAATTATGTTATTTTTTCCATTTTATCCTTCAATTTACCAAATATGACGCTATGAAGACGCTGTCGCAGAGAAAGAGACTACCTAGTGTCGTTTGCAATGAGAGTGATAAAGACAAACAGACTGCGAACATAGATTAATGTAACAGATGCGTCATACTAAATCACATTCAATTCTAGATTATATGGGTTACATAGTCAACTTCAACTTACTGCCCTATTTATTTCTTCGGGTTTATTTAGAAGAAAATAATGCTGTAACTATTAAATGTTAATTTTTAAACTATATCTCTGAGTACCAGTGACGAAAAGTGAAGAAGTGTCCTTTCTTGTATCCTACACGAGGTCGGTCTGTAAGAAGTTTTTGTTGCTTGATAGAAATATAATCGATTGACATCAACAGGCATGAAACATTTTTTGACAAGATTAGTTTTGCTGTCTGTACATTTATTCAAAAATCCGTGTCCGAGTCAATTATTTTGTAATTCTTTGACGTGCCTGCTACGCAAACGACAACCCGATAGCGGTATTACCATTACTTACATTTTCGCTATCATCCGTCGATTAATAGGTAGAAACAGTTTGCACCTTCTGCCTAGTGTTAGTTTCTTTAATCTGTGTCAAACGTGCGGTGATTGGTGTGCCGGGTGAAGGCTGTCTCTTTCTTATGTATTATTTTGATAAAGCTATCTCTTTTACGCTTTCGATGAAGTGTGCGTATTGTAAACAATAAAACAAAATGCGAATGTGTGATGCCGCGATGTTGGAAGCACTTTTTGCGCTTGTAATGTTCGAGCATAACCTATCTATACTTAAAATATCATTGATTGAGATCTGATATGTCGAACCAAAAAGTTGTAACTATTATGGTGAAAGAACACTGCACTTTGTAACACCTCGAATTTATAATAAGATAATAATAACATTTTTTTTTGTTAAGGCAATAAACTTTTTCTTATTATTCTTTCTTATTAACATAACTTTTCTCTTTGGAAAAGATAATATTAGTAAAACATGTATTATCAAAATCGGTTCAGCCATTCTTGAGATATACGAGGGGCGGCTGATAAGTCCTAAGCCTATGGTAGAAAAAAACAATATATAAAAAAACTTTTATAAAAAAATATTCTTTAGATTGGCTTTCAAAATGCTCCTGTACAGCCGCCTTCATCTCTTCATCACTGCCAAATCGCTTTGCCCGTAACTCTCTCTTTAAATTACTGAACAGAAAATACTCGCTAGGGGCTAGGTCTGGACTGTAGGGTGGGTGGTCGATTTCATCGAAGCCGATTTCCTTCAGAGCCTGCCTCGCAACCCGAGCGGTGTGAACGGGTGCATTGTCTTGCAAAAACAAAATGCCTTTCCTTAATTTGCCCCCCCTTTTCTCAACTATCGCACCTGTCTCAATAGATTGGCATAATAAAGTGCATTTATTGTAGAACCTTTGGCCAAATAATCTATTAAGAGAATGCCATCACAGTCCCAAAACACAGTGGCCATTAACTTAGAAGCCGATTTTTGCACTTTAAACTTCTTCGGTGGGCTTTCACCCTTTTCAATCCACTGCATGGATTCTAACTTACACTCCGGATCATACTGCCTGATCCATGTTTCATCAACTGTTATTATTCGTGAGCAAACTTCATCTATACGGAGATGCGCACAGATCTAAAAACGCCTGGGATGTTTCAACACGACGTTCTTTATCGAACGCCGTATATACTATAATACCCAGCGAGCACAGACCTTCGTCATGTTCAAATATTCATGTAAAATCTCCCCATTCCGGTCTTCTAATACCAATTTTCTGACTTTTCTTACATTTTCTTCAATCACCACCGATATTGGCCTCCCTGAACGGGGATCGTCTTCAATCGACTCCCTACCCAGTTTAAATAAGCGACTCCACTTTTTGATCGTAGCATAAGAAGGTCCATTAGCACCATTAATTCTAGCCATTTCTTCAAAAATACATTGCGGTGATTTAGCACTTTTTGTAAGGAACAGCACGGTGCTCAATTTTCGTAATATTTGTTGATATTTCATACATCGTGAACTTTGCCGTTGAATATCTCAAGAAAAATTCAAACAAATATGACATGATTTTGTTTTTAATAATTTGTTTTTAAATGGCCTTTCTAGTGGCCAGTACCATAAACGCATATACGACCTCGAAATACTATAGGCTTAGGACTTATCAGCCGCCCCTCGTATAACTTTGAAATGAAAATATCGGCGGTTTTTTAACTTTTCTGCTTTGTTAGTTATTCTATATCACGGCAGCCCAGTGGCTGGTATTAAAAATATAATGTAAAACGTTATTATTAGTTCAAGAATATATAAATAAAGTCACCATGAGTGTACCGCTGTTAATTTCGTATTAGCATTGTATACGTAATAAGTTAAGGATCTGTTACTATTCGTAATTGATTTAATAAGAAATGTAAATTTCGTAATTTCAATATTGAAGATCACTGCATGAACTGTGGTTTCGTTGCGCACCAGTGTATCCCGTCCTTATATCGCCGCCAATTTAAACAGCGCGGGTCCGCTGGAGTATGTCCGTTAGTTTGAGTCGGGACCTTTACGTGGGTTTTTGTATATACCTTTGAAATATAATCGGTCGAATATCTATTAAGTTGTGAAGTGTAACATGTATAGTGTATGTGTTAAGTGTTTTATGTGGTTTGAAGTGTATGGAATTATTTGTAATCGGGCGTCAAAAGCGGCACTCATTACGTTAGGTATGTAAGGCAATTTTTTGTTATTGATAATTTGTGACAGAAATTGCTGCGATCTTGACAAAACTGGCACTTGTTATTTAAAGATTAATAGTGGTTTTATCTACGTCTGACAATATTTTTGTCCACGTTTGCCTAAATTATCATTAAATCATAAACAAACTACAGTGTTTTGCGGCGAATTGCAAAACTGACATTGCAAATGATGTAAACATTGCAAATGTAAATGAAAAAGGTTTTATGCAAAATATTTCCCCGGGGTCACATACTTTATTTGGTATCAATCGAAGCGTAAACATCACAGCGTATTACAGTTTTAAATAAACATAAAATTTACATATGTTATCGATTTAGATTATAAAATAAAAATATATTTCTTGCAAAAGATCTCATTCAAAACGGTATGTTAAGTTTGTGCCTTTTTTTTAAATATTTTACTATGGTGACCTATGTAATTAAATATATAAACAAATTGCCTGTTCCTTTAGCTTTATAACATAAAAAGAATCATAGCAAAAAGTTTAGTCCAAGCCAGGCAATCGTTTTATTAACAACACAAGACAATGCGCGGTGAATCTCGAGCACTTTAGACCGCCTTTTTTTGAAACGCAAGCACTTGAGTGGTTAGAAGTGCGCATTATAAAAGAAGATGCAAAGCGCTTGGTTCGAATTAGAGGAATTTCGACCAGGATCCCTTATAGATACACAGAAAAATAAATGTTAGATCACATTTTTACCAGTGAATATTTTTTGGTGTCATTAGCTGAAGCTATTGAATGAATTTAATAACTACACTAGGTAGATCTAAGCAAATAATGTAGTAATAACAATAACACAGCATTAATAATTCGCGAGATAAACCCTAGTAGTGAGTGTGCACCAACTGGCGCGTAATTTACGACACTGCTGTACCGTTATCACCATTGGTCGAGACGCAGTTAATCTATTGGTATACTGCGATACTGCGAATTGAGGATCAAATTTATATTACAGCCTTAGAGAACGCTCTCAAAACCGTTAATCTCAGTCTACAAGACTCCATCGAACGCGTTTTATAATAAGCTTCCAAGAAACCTAACTGAATTACTTATCTGTTAAAAAAATCTAAAATTCTGTAAAGCGTCAACTCATATCGAAAGCCTATTATGGCGCACACGAGTACATGACTGATAAAACAGTTTGGGATTATGTATGTGTGACGGAAAAATTAATAAATTATGTTTTTATAATTATGGCATTTTTTTTATTTTGGTATTTGGATTTTATTCCAGAAACAGTTTAGACTTCTATTTTATATATTATATATAGGGGTGTAGGGGGGTTGTGGGCACGCTCAGGTGTGCGGCGCTGAGCTACAGGTCTACTCCCTCAAGTCCATCATACACGTCCCCGTCGTCCTTGGGGTCTGCCGATGCTGATGCAGCCCAGGGACGAACCTGCCGCAGACGCGCAGGTCGTGCACCCTGGTAATACTGGCGGTCTGAACGGGCGTCGCACATTTACCACCTTCCCCGGACCAGCCAGTAGCAGAGTATGAGGGCGATACCTGGACGGCAATCCCACTTTCCAGGTGTAACCTAACCCTAATCCTGTGTTCCCCAACAGCCACATCCCGTCTCAATCCTGGCCTTTTTCACTCCCAATATGTCCTTACCTCCTATCCTTTTTCCACTCCGCCAATCCAAGGTGTGTTGCACCGTGCCGATGGATGCATGGCTGGGGGCGAGCCCAGTCGCGAACGGTCCCTCCACGAAACCGGGGCAAATCGTGGAGTAAGTTGCCCTTCAGGCGGCAAGCGGGGCTCTGCCGTCTGTGACTGTTCTTCCCTAGCTGTTCGTGGGACTTATATGGAAAATAACAGCATAAAAAACAATACCCAAACGTTCGAGGACGTTGTATCCTCCGTTCTGGATTCCATCCGGGACGGAGAAGTTAGTAACGAGGCGAGGAGGGCTGCACAAGCCCCCAGTACGCCCGTACATAGTGGTTCGGAGGTCATGGAGACGGAAACCGTGGTCGACAGGGGCGTATCCATCGCCGCTGAAACGCCCGGTACATCTGCCCAGACCAAAGAACCGAGAAGGCTCTCTGGAGCCGCACGAAAGAGGCTTCGTTGCCTCCTGCAGGGCGGCATAGAGAAAAAGGCTGCACTATCCATGTTTAGCCTGCCATGGACCAAGGTGCCCGGGGGGAAACCGGCCCCGATAAACGCCCCTATCAAGAGGGGACGATCGGAGGACGAATCTCCACAGGGTCACGTCAAAAAGGCCATGAAGCTAACTACTGAAGCTGAAGGGGAACATCAGAGGCCCCTCAGATTCACGCAAGTGGCAGGGTCTACACGAGTGGGGATCCGTAACTCGGAACCCATGAGTGCGGATCGGATGAAGATGGTCCGCCGCGAGCTCAACCAGGCCATAATTAAGAAATGGGAGAGCGCAAAGGGCGGTGGACCACAGTTTTTGGGCTTCCTCCACAAGACGGGCTGGATATTGGTGACATGCGCCAACCAAGCAAGTCTTGACTGGCTTGTGGAGGAAATCCCGAGACTGAAGCCGTGGCCGGAGGCAACCCTTTCGACGATGTCGGAAGGTGAACTGCCCAAACCAACCACGGCTATCACCTTCATCTCTGATGCCGACGTAGCCTCAGTGAGCGACGCTCTATCCCTATTTAGGATTCAAAATACGGGCCTAAATACGGAGCTGTGGCGAGTACTCGGCGAGAAGACTGAACAGGGAGGGAAGGTAGTCACCTTCTCCATAGACGAGCCTTCTGCTGAAGCTCTGAGAGCCTGTGGGTGTGAGGTCATCCTAGGCTTCAAGAAGGTGGTGTTCAGGTTAAGGGGTGGGCCAAATGCCCCCCAAACTGCAACACAACCTCAGCCCATCGCAGAACCTGGCCCCAGCACAAGGGGACCGGTCGGTCACGAATCCATACCCCAGGGCACTCGAGGCCGTGGTGGCTGGACGCGGCCTGCCGGGCCCCACAGAGGGGCGGCGAGGGGCGCCATGAACAGCCGGGATCAGCGCCCTGCCACGACAGCTGGAACCTCCCGCGGGGGGGCTCAATCAGCAGCAAGGGGCAGGGGTGGCGCCCGGCAGTTCCAAAAGAGGGCTAAATAATGGCTGCCCTCACAGCACCCGCGAGGATCCTGCAGGCGAACATCCACCATGCCGTTGCTGCGACGGCGGTGGTGGAAAGTCGCCTAGCAGAACACGCTGACCTCGCCTTATTACAAGAACCATGGGTGCGAAACTCAACCATACTAGGACCAAATTCGGTTGGTAAAATTCTATTCAATACCAATGGAAATAAGCCTAGAGCCTGCATTGTTTTCAAGAAAAACATTGAGTTCCTACCTGTTCCAGAGCTATGCACAGACGATCTGGTTGCAGCGTTTGTAAACCTGAAGGGGTGGAAAGGACAAAGGGTGATTATTTGCTCGGCCTACCTCCCTGGTGATAAGGTGAACCCCGCTGCGGACCTCGATGCAGTGGCCGACTACGCCCGCAGACACAACGCAGAATTACTGGTGGGATGCGACGCCAACGCCCACCACACCAACTGGGGGAGCACCGATATCAACGATAGGGGTGAGTTACTGCATGACTTTCTGTTAACTCACGGTTTCCAAATTTTAAACGTAGGTTTTGAACCGACCTTTGTTACTAGGGCTAGGAAGGAAGTCCTAGACATAACTTTTGCCACAACGAATCTTGCCAGGCACATTGGGAACTGGAGGGTAAGTGAGGTTGAATCTATGTCAGACCACAGACACATATGCTTTGACATACAATTTTCTCTCAGTGTTCAAACAGTCATTTTCAGAGATCCTAGGAGGACTGACTGGGCAGGTTACAGGAACGCCCTAGAACAGACCCTAGACTCGGCTGCCAAAAGCGTCAAAACACAAGAAGGATTGGAACTTGCGGTGGAAGTTGTCTCAAAGGGCATTGTACGTGCCTATGAGGAAAACTGTCTTCCCAAGGTTAAAACCACAAAACGTTTTGTTCCCTGGTGGAACTCCAAACTCAAGAAGCTAAGGGACAAGACGCGTAAGTTATTCAATAGGGCCAAAAGAACGAATGAGTGGGAGGTATATCGCAAAGCCCTTAACGAATATAGTAAACAGATAAGGAAAGCCAAGAGAGCGTCGTGGAGGAAGTTCTGTGAGGAGGTGACCAATACGCCCCAGGGAGCAAGACTCCACAGACTACTCTCTAAGGCAAGGCCTAATCAGATCGGTCTCCTAAGAAGGCAGGATGACTCCTTCACGCCCAATGAGGCGGAGACTTTGGACTTGCTGGCCAGCACACATTTCCCGGGCTCTGCCTTGTCAAGCGGAACCAATGTAGGGAGTGATCCGCACAGACCACGCCCGGAGGACTGGAGACAAGCCTCCAGGGTCATCAGACCGGGAATAGTTAGGTGGGCCATTAATTCCTTCAAACCCTACAAAGCGAGCGGATTGGACGGGGTAAGCCCGGTGCTATTGCAACGTGGTGCTGACGTCCTAATTCCTTATCTGGTAAAAATCTTCAGGGCGAGTTACGCCTGGGGATTCTTACCAGAGATATGGAACAAGGTAAAAATTATATTCATACCTAAGGCGGGCAAGAAGGACTACGCTCTGGCAAAGTCCTTCAGGCCCATCAGCCTTTCTTCGTTCCTACTAAAAACACTAGAGAAGGTCATAGACAAACATATTAGGGAGAACTGCCTCATAGACAAGCCCAACCACGACAGTCAGCACGCCTACCGTAGTGGCAGATCTACAGAGACCGCCCTACTTGAGCTAGTAGACAGAGTGGAAAGGGCGTTAGAGGACAAGGAAATAGCCCTATGCTGATAGGGCTATTTCCTTGTCCTCTAACTCCTTCCTAGATATTGAGGGTGCGTTTGATAATACGCCCATCAGGACACTGGTTGCGGGACTCATGTCAAAGGGAGTCGATCCCACCACTGTGCGATGGGTGCAGAGCATGCTCTCAAATAGGGTGGCAAAGCTAGAACTTTTCAATACCACTCGTGAAGTAACTACTGCAAGAGGATGCCCACAAGGAGGGGTATTATCCCCTCTACTGTGGACTCTTGCGGTAGATGAATTACTGTACAAGATGGCGGAACTTCACATCGATACCCAAGGGTACGCTGACGACCTTGTGGTTACCGTGAGGGGAACCTGCCAAAGTGCCTTATCGCACCTGATGCAGAAAGCCCTGAACACAATAAACACGTGGTGCAGGGAAAACGAACTATCCGTGAATGCGGACAAAACGGTTGTTGTGCCGTTCACCAACAGGAGGAAACTTGATAAGCTGAGCCCCCTGGTGATGAATGGCAAAACAATTCCGTTCTCTTCTGAGGTCAAATATCTGGGCATTACACTTGGCCAGAAAATGACCTGGAACCCGCATGTAAACGGAGTTTTGCAGAAGGCTAAATCAGCCCTGGCTATTTGCTGTCGTTTAGCGGGTAACAGATGGGGACTAAAACCCAAAATCGCCCTTTGGCTATACACGTCCATAGTGAGGCCGATGGTGTCTTACGCCTCCGTGGTCTGGTATAGGAAAACGACACAGAAAACAGTAATAAGCAAACTGAGTAGTCTACAAAGGACTGCCTGCATTATAGTCACTGGAGCCATGTCAACCTCCTCTCTCTCGAAGCCATGCTGAACCTGCCGCCCCTCAACCTCTATTTGGAACAGGAGGCGAGGTCCAGCATGCTCAGAGTAGCGATCGCAAAGAAAGGGAACTGGCTATCTACAGCCTTGAGATCACTCAAGGACTCAGTGCACGAAATTCCGGTTTTAGGGATGCCTTTAGACACAATGCCCCCAAAACACTGTACACAGAAATTCTACTCTGTGGAACTCCTGAAGAGAGAAGACTGGTCAAACGGTCTAATAGATTGGAAACTTGGTAGCCTAAAGTGGTACACCGACGGCTCCAAATCCGGATCTGAGGTAGGATGTGGAATATATGGAGAATCGCCCAGAAGGGATATTAGCCTGAATCTGGGAAAGTACTCCTCCATATTCCAAGCAGAGGTATACGCCATCCTGGAATGCGCGACAACCAACCTGCAAAGCAACTACCTCAACAATACTATCTATATCCACTCGGATAGCCGGGCAGCGCTCTTGGCCCTCAGCTCTGACGTCATAACGTTAAGGCTGGTCGAGAACTGCCGGGAGGTACTAAATAATCTGGGAGTGAAAAACAAGGTTATTTTACGTTGGGTCCCAGGGCATGCAGGCATCGAGGGAAATGAAAGAGCCGACGAGCTTGCACGAGCGGGGGCGAAGGGGACGCACTGCGGGCCAGAACCGTTTTGTGGCGTCCCCAAAAGCCTAACCAAGCTCACCCTGAAGACCTATTGCTTCTACAAAACCATTCAGGCCTGGAGAGCAACACCCGGGCTGAATCATTCCAAAGCGCTGATTAAAGCCTTTAGCAAAAAGGCGTCATCCGATGCCTTGGCGCTAAGCAGGAACCGTCTACGCATGCTGGTAAGGGTGCTTACAGGGCACTGCTGCCTAAACAAGCACATGCATACGTTGGGACTGAGTGACACAAGGCGGTGCAGACTCTGCCTCGAAGCGGAGGAGACGCCTGCACACATCCTAACCGATTGCCCTTGCCTGATGCGCAGCCGTAGTTCTATACTGGGCAGACACGTCATGTGCCCAGAAGAGATAAAGTCTCTCGAGTTCAGCAAAATCCTGCAGTTTTTCGAATTTGCAAGGCTGGACCGAGATTTGTAGTAGGTGACGATCACAATAGATCAGAGATGGTCGCAGTGATACGAGGGCTCAGCAGCCCGGAATAGCCACAAGCTGAATAATAATAATAATAATATTATATATATATACATAACAATAGGAGGATAAATTGCTATTTTAACTGACGTGTCCAAAGTGCTTGTTGCGTCCAATGGAATCTACCTACTTGTAAGAGGTTCAATGGCTTAGCCAGGGCAACTTTAACTGATTTGGCGGTGTGAACTTGTATTTTTTTTACTTTAAGTTTTTCATGTTTACATTATATTAGAACAGTAGGTAAATTACAAGGCATGTATATGTATTTAGAGGGATATAAATCGGGAAAAAGAAATTTATTGTCTCACACATTTCACTTAAGGAGTAGCTACAACCACCACCATATCAGCCGAAGGACGTCCACTGCTGGACATAGTACGACGGAGATACTGCGATCGCCAATCCACATGCCAAGCGTGGCGATTATGGCAATTACCCTTACACATACCACAGACAATAAAAAATTAACAGGTAGACATATAAATAAAACGCACGATTCGATAGCAGTATGCACTTAGTAATGCATATTGTGCGCGACACATGGCTGTACTTAGGTGACAGGAATATTTTCTAAACTATGGGCTTTAAGTTTTTATAATATACGTACATGTACGAGTATACTAACTCTGATTAATGATCAAATTAACTATGATGACGTTAAATTACAACTAAACACTGCGCTAGAGGATTCAAAGGAACATAATTATGACGAAAACATGATTTCCTTTTTTCACATCGTTGGTGTCATTAAAATTAATGAATAGAAAGGTGGCTCCAACTTGTGTCACTCTAATAAGACATGACAGGTAGGTAGATGACCCTTGAGGATTATTATGCGGTCTCAATTACTTGGTCATAATTATAGTTTGTGCGAGGATACAAGAGCATTGTGCAGAAGTAACAATTTTGATGTCGATGTTTTCATAATCTACGGTCTGCGAGTATACCTGAAGCCGAAAAATGTCTTTGAACCTGTATAACCCAAAGTCCAGAACTACATAAATTAGTTTCATGTTTAACAACAAAATACCAGACTGTGGCAACACTGTTGCACAACAGGCTGGTTAGGATGATAGAAAAATAACCTTCTGTCTAGACAATTAACTGTCACAGATTCTTCCTACATATTTCAGAATGTAAAGATGTCCTTTGATTTATTTATAATATAAGATGTCTAGTTCCATGGTACATTGTTAAGTTTACATGGTGAAGCAAATACACCGTTCATATTCCATTCCCGCATTTCATTTGGCTCGTCATAACCGAGGAAAGAACTGAACACGCAACCGCCCCACAAGGGCACAGGAGGCTCCATGCGGCGCCCAGATCGGCGCTCCGTATATTGGAGTCGGCCTCCCATAAGACCTTTCCCTTCCTGTAAAATTGTTCCATACTTAACTTCTTTTGCAGATGGGATTTTGACACAAATAGTATAATAGTATTTCATGTGTTTTACATTTGCATGTATGCGTTAATTGACCTACTTTTATCTTTCGGAAAAAAGGTTTGGACCAAAGTAAATTTTCAACTGGTGCATTATACAGATAAATTACTTTCGAGACGTTTTTGCATCTGTAGTAGTATTTGTATATTTACAGGGACACACGTACACGTTGACGTATACAGACACACGTCAACGTGTGTGTCAGACTGGCTACAGAGGTCACAACTACAAATGCAAAAACGTCTCGAAAGTAATTTACCTGTACATATTTAAGAAAAAGCTTCTATTTCACTTTTAATCAGTTCTGAACCTTTGTGCAGTTATGGTAGCAATCTAAGATAAGTACCTAAATAATTTTACGAATATTATAATTAGGAATATACGAATTAAAAGTCCGAGAATATCTCGGACGAAGTTTTAAGGGGGCAAAATATTCTTACTGTAGCAAGTCGTAGTCGTAGATACACATGTAATTTAATCTGGACCATATTATGTATGTGCGTTAGCACGTTAGCAGTAATACATATATGTACATATGATTATCTTAGTTTACCTATTACCTTGTATATACTGCTCTGTTCTAATTAGGGTTCCAAACCTGAAAAGGCAAAAAAAACAGGGGCATTATAGGATCACTTGCACGTCTGTCTGTATGTCCGTCCGCCTATTGCAGTCAATTTGCTCCGAAACCAGCACTGACTGATTGAGTTGGAATTTAGTACACTCATGTGAGCCGTTGATCCCGGTTGCTGTCTATGATAGCAGTCGTTAAGCCAAGTTAGAGGCCTCCGGGCGGCTTGAGAACCTCTAACAGTCAAGTTGCCCACTCACTTGACAATCCTAATCTCAATATGGTCTAGTTTCCCTCTCGGGTTGGAAGGTCAGATGGCAGTCGCTTCCGTAAAAACTAGTGCCTACGCCAATTCTTGGGATTAGGTAGCGGACCCCAGACATCCTTCAGGATGCAACTGTACTGGGAATAACGCTAGGAGGATGATGAGGATGATGATGTAAATCGGTAACCCAAATACGGACGTGTATACTTGGGAAATACGTAGTAACTTCGGGTTTTAAAAGCCCTGTATAGGAATACAGTATATGTACATGTGTTAGGAGAGATCGATCATCCATACTGTTGTATAATTGGCTTAATTTTTTATTTTTATTTTTATCAGTTATTTTTTTTAGGCTGCCTGTTTAGCCTATTTGTTAGTGACACTGCCTTTGAAGCTAGTGGTCCCGGGTTCGAATTCCAGTATATGTTTCTGTGTTGAGCAGAAAAATTTGTTCCCGAGCCTTGGATGTTTTCTATGTATTTAAGTATATATCTATTAAATATATCATCATCTAGTACCCATATCACAAGCTTTATTGAGTTTACTATGGGACTGATGGTTGGATTTGTTTAAGAAATTGTCTGATAATATTTATTTAATTTATTTATTTATATATATATATATATATATTTTATTTATTTACTTTTACTACTTATTGTTTTCTCAATGATGTCTTAATGTCACTTCAATAAACTAAGTCAAATACGTCATTCGTTATCAGCACGAAACTATGTTTTAACTAAATGTATACAAAAAAAATGCAATCTCTTTAGTAAAACATAATACGAGTAGGCAAGTTTTTCTGTTGTGTAAGTGTATAATTTATGAAAATCTCTGAAAATATTCAAACATTCACGAACATATTTTCAAACGATATTTTTGTTATGACATTGAACAACACTGTATTCCACCACCACCACCACCATATTAGCCAAAGGACGTCCACTGCTGGACAACATAGGCCTCCCTCTAATTCACGGGGGGTATATGCCATAATCGCCTCGCTTAGCATGCGGGTTGGCAATCGCAGTATCTCCACCGCACTCCAGGGATGCTGCTGCCCATCCCCCGGTGGTCTTGGTCGTAGTTTTAGGACATACCCGGGTCCACGACACCGGGGACACTGTTTTCACGGGGCACTAATTACCTTTAAGTGTACACTACTGACTTAATGTCAAGTCAATGGCGGCGAAAAGGTTAAAAAGGATAATTGTTTGAAGTTCTAATGCCATACGTATAGTCTAATTTATTTATTTTACAAGGTTTATCTTTAACATCTCTTTTGATAAAACGAAACATCTGTTAATAATCCTGGCACGTAAGAGTTATACATTCAAATTTATGCAAAAAGGACATCTGCAGGAAATATTCCATTTATGAATGCTATCAAACTGTACGGTACTTGCTTGGCAATTCCAGTTGATGACTTACTGTATGGAGAAATGAATTACACAACCCTAAACAATAAATAGGTACATGATGATGTGATCATTATTGTAAATACTCGTAGATCATTATAGGCACGGATACAGTGTTTTGGCTATTGTCTTCATTATTTAACTCATGCATTTGCTGACGTATGATTAGGAATCTAAACAATCTAAATTACATTTTAACATAAATCTCGTTATAATCTACCTACTTTAGTTACAATAATTATAATAGACATAAAATGATGAGCTTGATGTACCATTATATAGTGTAACTGAATTTGATAACTACTCATTTTTCTTGTGACATTCGAATGTAATAATGACACAGTTAAAAGTACTCATATTTTTTCATGCATACTTTATAATATGTAGTGCAGATAAAATGTACAAAACGACTCTCTACAACATAACGGATTGCGTCGCACCTGTTCCACCTTATCATAAAGATTCCCCTGTAAACGTCACATTTGAAACGTATAACACAACACAGAAATATAATTTGTTGAGAGGAAATCTAACCATAAAAGACAACATGAGTGGCGTCAGAAAATGGTTCCGTTTCAAATGCGGAATAGAGACGGCTCAAGGACTAAAGTGGAGATTCATAACAAAAGATCTTGGATGTCAAAATATTGTCGTAAAAGCGATATTTGCTGCCTTTGGGATACCAGTAAGCAGCAAGTGTCAACTTAAAAAAGGGGTTTATTATTTAAAAGACATCGACGTGGCCGCAGCCGAATCCGCATATTTATTGCCAGCGAGAACTTTTGGTAATTGGCTTTGTGTATTTGCTCTTTACGATACAAAAAATACTCTAGGCTGCTGGGAAGTATTCGTACAGTTAAAATCTGCGAAGAAACCTAAATGATATGTCGCATCTCATCAATTTGTTACTTACTTATTTACACTATGGCCGCAACCTACATATTATTGTCGAATGCCTGTTTTAGTTTTTAAATGTATTATGAAATAAATTGTAAGTTTTATTATGTATATAGTAGAAAAAAGTGAGTTTGATTTATTGTGCGTTAAAAATATTAACATTGGGAATATAAATGGATATAAATGGAAATAAAAAATAAATAGGAAATCACGCTTGACTGGGGAAGAGTGGCTGTGTTCTATCACATATCATGATATTGCACTGGCTGAAATCATAACACCCGAAAATCGACTTACCCAGTTCTCGCAATGGATACTGAAAACAGGCATTGCGGCTGTCGGTCGAGAGCTGAAAGCTGCGGATTGGTCAAAGGAAAGTGTTATTGGTGTACATTTTTAAAGGGTCGGCAACGCGCATGTGACACCCCTGCAATTGCAGGCATCCATACGATGCGGTGACCGCTTACCGTCAGGTGGGCCGATGGCCCACCTGATGGTACTTGCTTGCGGTGGCTTGCTTGCCACCGACGTGTTATAAAAAACATATTTTGTGAAATTTGTCATCCAGTTTGTTTATTGTAAAAAGACCAGAAAACAATGTTTTATATTTATTATTATTTATGTTCTTCCAACAACAATCTAGTAACAGGTTGCATGGTAAAAGGCAGTGTGGAATACAGTGTAGATTCATTCGTCATGCTTTTAGCATATTTGTTTTCATAGTATTTTCAAAACAAAGATTTTATATATTTCTCCAAAACATTATTAAAATACACAAAAAGCGTAGCCGTGTTTTCATGGAAACAGCCCTTCCACGCAATGTTTTCAGTATTTTTTTTATTAAGTGCCCTCGTGGCAAGTATTACTTTTTGTAAGTTTCAGCTTCCTATCTTTGTTGTTTTGTGAGATATGATTGTTGTAACTTTTTATAAATAATAATAAAAACCCACACTGGCTAATGCGATTTACGTAAACTTTTGGTACTATAATCTCTGTATAGATAACTCACATATTCTTTAAATAATATTTTATTTTTCTTTAAAAAATCTTGGCTAAATGTAGGAATTAAAAATTCTGTAGTTTTTTCTTGCTTTCTAGACGAGCGACACCAACAGTTCTTCGTTACGTTATGGCTTATATAAGGGTCTACAATATATATTTTTTTCATAATAATCCAGTTGGTACTTCATACTAGAAAATAGAAAAATAAAGGATAAGGTACCTATACGTGGGTTGTTCCGAAAGTTTTTAGCTGGTCTCACTCTATTCATGCGATATATTTTTTATTTACACCATTATGTGGGTAATTTCAATAGTTATGAGCTGAGATAAAATCGTTAGTAAGTAGCAAGTATTTTTTTCACAACATTTCTTTTACCAAAAGGCCTTTTGTATGGGCTTTTAAATTTTTTCGAAAATAGTACTATTTTTGATACCTAAAAATAGTTATGGCAACGAAATCCCTAACAGCTGTAGTGGAAACTGCCCGGGATGACTTCCTAACTTAGTTTTGCTGATTTTAATGTAAAATCAGTAAATGATTTTATTCAATTTAAGTTTTTTTGGGATGATGACCAGTCCCTAGTCTCGCGACCTAGACTACTATTCGACACACCTGCTCATTGTCGCTAATTTTCATGCAATCAAAACAAATTACGTGGGTAGAAACAGGGAAGATTCATAGTTTGCAGTGTATAAAATTTCGTTTATTTGTGGTGACGTATTAATCAAAATTGGTTGGCCCGCAACACAAAATTGGTATTGTGACCCGTTCATCGCATATTAGATAGGAATGTTGACACGTCGTACTTAAAATACAATAAAAAAAAACCAAGCGACTTTCATCAACAGTTTCACCCCAACACATTTGTATTGAAATTACCCACATAATGGTGTAAATAAAAATTATATCGCATGAATAGAGTGAGAGCAGCTAAAAACTTTCGGAACAACCCACGTACTCATACCAAATAATTTAGTCAAAATACTGTAAACATTTCATGGAAGGGCCGCTTTTCCATGAAAACACGACTACGCTCTTTGTCTATGCATGAAAATAAAATAACATAATATATTTTTTCAATCGTAACCATGTCGCGACATCGCCTTACCCTTTGCAAAGCAGGGTAAACAGACTTAAAAATAAAATTTGATGTTGCCCAATGAACTTACTATAAAATAATCAATATTAAGCAAAGGGAATACTTACGCAGCGTTTCATACGTCTTTTACTAAGAAGAAAAGACTTTTTTTATGACATAGGTGGCAAACGAGCAGACGAATCGCCTGATGGTAAGCGATTAGCGCCGCCTATGGACACTCGCAACACCAGAGGGGTTGTAAGTGCGTTGCCGGCCTTTAAGATGGGAGTACGCTCTTTTCTTGAAGGTTTGAAGGTCGAATCGGTCCGGAAATACCGCAGGCGACAGTTCATTCCACAGTTTAGCTGTGCGAGGCAAGAAATTTCTGGAGAAACGCACAGTTGAGGACTGCCAACCATCTAAGTGGTGAGGATGGAAATTTTGTCGCGTTGGGCGATGGCGGAAGGATGCGGCAGGGATTAATCCGAACAATTCCTCGGAGCACTCCCCGTAATACATGCGGTAGAAAATGCAGAGCGAGGCTACATTTCTACGCAGCGCCAAGGAGTCAAGCCGTTCCGAAACCCGCTGGTAGCCGACAATTCGAGTCGCTCTCCGTTGAATGCGGTCCAGAGGGAGAAGCTGGTACTGTGGTGCCCCTGCCCAAAGATGAGAGACCTGTGCCTTATAAAGCTGTAGGCGATGGGTCGGCGTGAAATACTGTCTCGATCTGTTTAGCACACCGAGCTTTTTCGAGGCTAATTTGGCCTTACCCTCTAAATGACCGCGTAACTGGACTTCACTCGAGATGTCGACGCCAAGGATCGCGATATTGGCTGTGGCAGTTAGGGGAGTGCTCTCAAGATGAGGTGATGCGACAAACGCAAGCTTTTTCGCAGTAAACGCGCAAACCTGCGTCTTTGTAGCGTTAAAGCGGACCAGATTAAGTCGACCCCATTCTGAGACTTCATACAGGGAAGTCTCAATCTGAGACACAAGTTTGTGTCGGCTCTCAGTGACGTTTTCCCGAGAAATATTGGTGCGACCGGTGTAAGAGGCATCACACGTACTATCATCCGCATAACAGTGAATGCCGCTGATTTGCAGCATGTCATTGATATGCAGAAGGAATAGCGTGGGTGATAGCACACAGCCTTGAGGGACACCAGCATTCACAGACATGGCGTCAGAGCATACACCGTCAACTACGACCTTTATGCTTCTGTCTGCTAGAAATCTGCTGAACCATTCACATAATTTCTCGGGAAGCCCATAGGATGGATGCTTCGAGAGAAGTGCTTTGTGCCAAACGCGATCAAAGGCCTTCGCTACATCCAAACTAACAGCCAATGCTTCACCCTTTGTCTCGATCGCCTGTGCCCAACGATGTGTCAGGTAAACCAGTAGATCACCAGCCGAGCGTCCCCTACGGAAACCGTGTTGTCGGTCACTAAGTAACTGGTGGTCATCCAGGTACCGAAGGAGCTGGCAGTTGATAATGGACTCCATTATCTTCGAGAAAAGGGAAGTTACAGCTATTGGCCTGTAGTTGGACGGATTTGAGCGATCGCCTTTTTTAGGGATGGGGTGCACCAAAGCTGACTTCCATGAGGTCGGGACTATGCCAGAAGAGTAAGAGAGCCGAAAAAGACGCGTTAAAACTGGTGCCAACTCAGGAGCACACATCTTCAGCACAATGGCAGAGATTCCATCGGGCCAACTAGACTTATGAGCGTCGAGGGAAAGAAGAGCTTTAAGCACTGAGTTCTGGTGGAAGCGAACATCCGGCATACAGCTCCCGCACCGCGGAATGGTCGGCGGCGCGTGGCCCCCCTCATCCAAAGTCGAGTTGGGCGCAAAGAGTTTACCCAGAAGATCAGCTTTGTCTTTTGCGTCGTGGGCTAATGAATCATTTCCCATGTGCAGAGGTGGAAAAGACGGCGTGCAGAAATTCCCCTGGATAGCTTTGGCTAGAGACCAAAACGCACGAGTTCCCGAAAGAAGGCGTTCTAGTTTCTCGCCAATCCTACCAATGTGCAACGACTTTGCTTTGGCAATAACTCTTCTGAAGGACCTGGAGGCAAAGTTAAACTCCCTTTTTAATGCGCTGGATTTTCCATCCCGTACCGCCGCAGCATTGACCCAGGCTTGGTAACACTCTTGCTTTCGGCGAGAAGCCTTCTTGCAAGATTGACCAAACCAAGGTTGCGATTTGCCACCAACGGGAACTACAGAGGATGGTATGAAAAGCTCCATTCCCTGCAGCACCACATCAGCAACAGAATCAGCAGCGACATTGGGATCATCCGGCGTGAAGCAGATTTGCCCCCAAGGGTAGGATGCAAAAAACGACCGCATCCCGTCCCAATCTGCTGACTTATAGTGCCACACACGGCGGCTACATGCAACTCGCCGACGCGGCGGGCACGTGAGAGGCACCGTACTCCGGATCAGGCAGTGATCCGAGGAGCCAAGAGGGGCTTCAACGGATACATGGTAGCCAACCGGATGGGAAGTCAACAGAAGGTCCAACAGGGAAGGTGCTTGGCTTTCCACATCAGGGATTCGCGTAGGCGCCGTAACCAATTGTGTTAAGCCATATGCCAGAGCAAAGTCGTAAACAGATCTCCCCGCATGATCGGTCTTGCTAGAGCCGAGCCAATCGGCGTTATGGGCGTTAAAATCACCAAGAATTATGATTTCAGCGGATGGGATCTGCTGCTGCACGGAATCTGCAGCCGTTTGGATCTGCTCCAAGAGACGGTCAGTTTCAGCATCGCCGCTATGGGATCTATATAGGCATGCATAGACGCGAGGATGGTCATCGCTGTCAATTCGCAGCCATAAGGTGGAGAGATCCCTACCTTCAAGATTGCTGAGGCGGCGAGAACTGATATCATCTCTAACGTACACACATACCCCAGCTCTAGGTAGAAAGGAATGTTCCAGTTCGTACCCGGGATAGGAGAGATAAGATGTGTCCGCTGGAGATGATATCTGCGTCTCGGTCAGAAAGAACAAGGCCGGCTTAGCTGTCTCGAGGTGTTGGTCCACGGCCAGCGAGGCAGGGGATGTTGTAGCTGCCTTGTTCTTGCCTCGGGCAGATGGCAGATGACAGAGCGCGGTTTGGCCCCCCCAGAGTACGACACGGGGCAGCCTCGGCGTCCACGCTCAGGCATATTGTTACCTGAGCATGGAAGCCCAGAGAGGGATTCTCCTGCAGCTGGTACCCTCCTGGGGTAGCCAATTTAACTGCGCGAACATCATCATTAAGGGGAGGCTGGGGGTTTGGAGCTCTGGGAACCTTACTCACCATCAGGAACACAACACTACATACCTACAGAGTAAGTAGCAGTGCTATTATGGCTGTGATCTTCTGTAAGGTGGAGGTACTTCCCCAGTTGGGCTGCTCCGGATTCAAGCGAGATGATATTCGCTGTGCCCTACCTCTCTTTGGACGTTGTACGATAACTCAAAAACGGTGTAACTGATCATGTCCGCTATAGTTTTCGTTGAAAGTCCTTATTAAGCTTTACTTTCATGTTCTTTTTTCATATTTAAGGACCCATAGTTCAAAAGTAAAAGGGCATTTTTTTCTTTTGGTGTGGTTATTTCCGTAAAAAAAAAAACATTTTATTAAAAAAAGTTTGATGAAGACCTCTATTCATTTTGAAAGACCTATCCAACAACACCCCACATCACAGGTTTAACAATCACAGAGCAAAACCTAGGACAGACAGAAAGACAGACAGATAGACGACGGACATGGTGAAACTATAAGGGTTCCTAGTTGACTACGGAAATAATAAAGGTTTGAATAAGCTAAAAAAGATAATAATGATTTTTTTTATTTGGTCAAGTACAAAAATAAAAGTACTGAGTAGAAATTAAAATAAAGAGGATCTTCCCGGGTGGAAACATCGGCGGGATTCCCAGCTGTAACAGCAGTAGGCAAGCAGGCAGGCACTCGTAGACAAATTGAAGGTCTGAGGGCCTACTCCAAACTTCGAAAATCGAACTTCGTGTCGTACCGTCCTATTCACTCTCGTGCTATACACTATTAGACGGAAAGGGACGGCACGATACGAAGTTCGATTTTCGAAGTTTGGAGTAGGCCCTCTGGTCCGCAGGTACACGTCAGGACTTTTAATCGAGAAGGTTTGTGCCAGGATTTTTAATCGAGCAGGTTTGCGCAAGAACTTTTAATCGAGCAGGTTCGTGCCAGGACTTTTAATCGTGCAGGTTCGTTCCAGGACTTTTAATCGAGCAGGTTTGCGTCAGGACTTTTAATGAAACAGGTTTTCGTCCGGGCCTTATTTAATAAACATTACAATTTGTAAATTGTATATGACAGGTTACAATTCTACAAGTTTCTGTTTAATAAAATTTGTTAGTTACAAATTTGTCATGGTGGAAAATTTACAAAATTGTACAATTATACTTACAATTTAACATTATTCTGTTTAATAAACATTTTCCCTTCACAAGTGATTGTTTACAATTTTGTATGGAAATGTACTTTATTAAACACATAATTGGACTTAAAAGTTTACATATATTGTAAACTAGCTTTTGCCCGCGACTTCTTCCGCATGCAACTCGTTATATCGTCGGCTAATAGTGTAAACATGCTAACGTTATATTGTGGAAGTTTACAGGAGAGACAAACATGATTGAAATTGAAATATTAAACCCTGAAAAACGGGAAAAATATCATTGGGTTATTTTTTCCCCTAATTCCAAAAAAAGACGGGTAAAGCGTTTTGGTTATCTATTTTGCAATCAAATAACTGTATTTTGCAATCAAATAACGTTTTAAATTATGGATTTCGCAGTTTGTCGGGAAAATTTACTTAATATACAAAAAAACTTCGTGAAAGAAACTAAATGAAATCTTCTGAAAAAAATTATATATACACCCCAATATATATATGTTGGGTGTTGTGAAAAATTATTCATCATATGTCCCCCAAAGGGCAACAATGCCCGGTCCTGCGCCACCCGCATCCAGCGGACTACAGCGACTTTCACCAGGCCATCAGTCCATCTTGTGTGGAGCCTATCCACGCTGCGCCTTCCTGTAAGTAGTCGCCACTCGAGAACCTTTCCGTCCTAACGGCCAACGGTTCTACGTGCAATATGCCCCGCACACTGCCATTTATTTTTAGCGATTCGGAGGGCTATGTCAGATAATTGGGTTCTACTGCGGATTTCTGATGCGATTACGCTGAGATACTCCCAGCATAGCCCTCTCCATTGCTCTTTTGGTGACTCTTATAAGGCCCTTAGTAAGCGACAACGTTTCAGTGCCCATTATGTCATCACGGACAACTCACACTAGTCAAAGAATTTCATTTTGAGATACTGTAACAAAATTCTTTTGAGAATATGAAATATACTTGCTAAGTATGTTTGTTACGCGTTAATTTCATTCCTAAATATCTCGTTTGAGACTCACAGCGCCATCTACCGGCGAAGGATGGCGAGCAGTGACATAACGTCAATTTCTGGTTTGCCCTAAAGCTGCGTTCTGTTGTAATGTTGGTACGGTGAATAATCAATGTGTTTTCTAGTACATTATAGGTATTTTAAGCCTACACAGTTTATTAGTTTGTTAAAAGTTATCGTGGTAAAATTGGAGAATAATTTTTTGTCTTCATGCGGTGAGCGCATTTTGGTAAATGGCCCATACTCTCTATGGTCTTCAAATGGAACGCGTCGGAACGCATCCGTTCGGATTTTGACATCTGGAGAAAGAGCGGTGAGGCCTGTCACTCTCTGTCAGGATGCCGTGAGCAGTGCACACGTATCTCTGAGGGCACTCGCTAAGGCTTCGGCCATTTTTTTTATAATTTAGAGATGGGTGCTTAGACCCAAACGCATCTCGTTGAAAATAACTGCAACGACACAGTGAACAAAAGGTGAGTGCGTCGAAGTTTGTCGTGAATCAAGTGATCGTGTTATTTTTGCGGTTACAAGGCCGATCTTAACGAAATCTGTTGTTTTTTTGTCGCAGCCTAACTTTAACATTTTTAACGAAATGAAGTGAGGACATCGTGGTCGCGTGTGGACCGTCACCAAGCCTAGGCTTGTACTCTTGCCAGGTGAGATGAGCAGGATTTCGTTTACGTAGTGTTCAAAGAGTTTGCGTTGAAAAGACGTGCGCGAGGTTGTAGTTCGAGGATTAAATGTTTTGTGGTTTTCAGTGATTGTTGTGCTGGCCGCTACCGGCGGGCCAACATAGGCAATTGAGCGGTCGAAGGGCGTGGCGCGAGACTTTGCTGACGTCTCTGCATGCCCCACCGAAGTCACCGCGACGCGGAGTCACTTCTTGAGGCTTCGTGGACCGAGGAGAGACAGGCAGAGGGTCTGCATGCTGGCGCCGCAATCTTTTAAGGTGATATCCATCCGTAACTTTTGTTCCGTTCTCTTGAACATGCCACGTGTCAACGTAGTGTTACGAAATATCTTGCTAGTGCTATTAGTCGTAACGAGCTTCACACAAACACAATTCACATTAGATTAAGGCGCTAAGCCGGCCTCATCTGATATTTTATTTTTAAACTAAAAGTTAATCCTTATCCGTCCTCGGTCAGAGACATAGTGTAAATCTCCAGGTAGAAAGCCCTGCCTAAAACATTGTGACTTGCATGCTAGCATTAAGCCTACATTAAGGTACTTTATTTCTTTGTATAAGCCGAGAATGTGTGTACTGATTATACGTACCATTCGGTTTGAACACTAAACTTGTTTACATTTCTCTCACCTGTAAGTAATTCCTATATAAACTCTTTCATAGTTTTGAGTGATAAACTATGTGGCGCCCTCTTCTAGCAGCACTATATGGTGATAGCTGAAAACCTGAAAGTACCTACCTCCTGAGATTCTCTACCTAATCTAGCTAGTGCGGTGCATGACATCAAGTGTGGACGACTCTTACGAGCCCGTCAAGTCGCTCTCACACCCAAGTGACTGACAACCGTCACAGCTTGCTATCATATACGGTTGCACGTTACATGTTTATCGCGATAGGAAGAATAAAAACTCCCATGAATTTTGATAAGAGGTTAACCTAACCCTAAAACAGTGATTGTATTGGATTTACAGCTCAAAGTCACGAAATATTAATAAAATACAATAATAGTACATACCCTTGCGATGTTATACTTCTTCGTTTACACCAAAAACACGAAACAAAGTTATCTTTTGAGATAACACACATCTAAGCGATCAAAATTCTTACTAAAATGGCGGTTACATTGGAGTTAGCCGATAACTATTAAACTCGTGGAGTTTTACTCAGTATGTGATTTAAGCTATTTGTTAAAATAACTGGCAGTAGCTGTTTTTCTGAGGCGATGCATCTTTTTTTTCCTACATAATGGTGGGTAAAACGATAAAATTTATAAAAAATGGATTCAGCAGGTTTACACTATTAGCAAACGATATTATAGAAATAATGCTATTCAATTTCTAGTAGGCGCCCATACAAACTTTTACACCCCTTTTCACCCCCTAAGGAACGATTTCCCGAATAAAAACTATCCTATATCCTTTCCCGGGACTCAAACTATCTCTATACCAAATTTCATCTAAATCGGTTCAACGGTTTAAGCGTGAAGAGGTAACAGACATACAGACAGACCGGTGACTTTCGCATTTATAATATTAGTATGGATACTATGGATGGATAGTATGGATTGTAGTACAATTCCGACAGGTAACCCAATGCTGTGTCAGGATTCACAATATTCATTAAACATGATTCTAAAAACGAGTAGTGACAGTAATAGTAATGCGAGTGATAATGAATATGTTATTCAACGGAGACGGCGAGTATTTCATAAAAGGATAACTAAATACCAAGAACTCCGGCGTTAGAAAGATACTTACGTACTTTTAGGTCATACGGAGGGACATGACGGGTTCTGTTTTTGCCATTTTGGCTGCGAAACCCTAAAAATTAGAAAGATCGAAACTAATGAGAATGACACCTCATCAACAAACTAATACAAAGATACATAAATAGATATAAACAGATATATAGACATTATGATATGAGCATAATCAAAATTCTTTACGATAGTCCTTTTTCTAAAGTTTTGCCACGATGTGTCACGTAGGTATTTCCAGTCATTGTTGTAAATATTTAACGATTTTAGTTGTTCGGCAATCTCTCCATCTCTTGATTTTCATATCCTGGGTTACTTTTTCACTAAACCAATCTAATAAAACTTCTTTATTCTCGTAAATTAGAGACAAAATTGTAATTTTGTTGTTGTTCTCCATGACATCAAAAGCTAAACCAAAAATTTACATTAAAAGTAAATTGTATCTTACAATTACAATTTTGTCGTTGAAAGCGACAGGCATTTTTTTATATATGTAAACGTTTATTAAACGGCGTTTAAAATGGTGATAATTATTTTCTTGTAAGTTTCTTACTTATTTGTAATATTTCTTAAACAGCACTTGTAGTACAATTTATCAAATATGTAATAATAATAATAATAAATCTTTATTGCCACATCAAAAGGATATAAAAATACTAAAGACTTATATAAAAAAGTGAAAGAAAACATTTCATTTACAATATAAGAAAAAAAAATACAATTTAAAAACTATGTTTGCGGCAATGGGTACCAGGCTCAGCATATGCTGAAGCTTGCAAGCTCAGCGCTGATTTTCAGTCTGGCCCCTAGCCCCTCCCCTGTTCGTGTTTGTGTATTGGTGGAATTGTTAGGCGCTTATGTTGCCAAAAAAAAAACATGCAAAATTTAATACAGTATACATTTGATACTTAGGTACGTATGATGATGATGATATATATGATGTAGTGATTTTAAGTGCGTGTAATATGTGTATGTGAATAGTAACTTTTACTTATGGTGGGGGTTCTATTGCTTTTGTTGTTCAAGTAAATGCTTTTTGAGCAGCTTCTTAAATCTTAATAATTGCATTGGCTCACGCATTGGCGGTGGTATATCGTTCCAAACCTTGGACGCTGCAAATTTAAAACCCCCTCTAAACAACGCAGTTTTGTGTTGTGGGATTGATAGTTCCCTTTCTCTCTTGCTTCTCAAAGGTCTATTCCTGTTATTCTTGGTCCATATCAGCTTATCAAATAAGTAACGTGGTGTTTCGAATTCGATAATCTTTCGAACCGTGCAGGCAAGATGCAAACTTCTCCGATTAGCCATATTAAGTATTCCTTTGTCATTGAGAAAAGGCGTTATGTGTGCGCGCTTGGGGACATTGTAGCAGAAACGAGTGCACGCATTCTGTACACGTTGAATTGCCTTCTTCGTTTTCCCTAGAAGTCTTGGTCCATACACAATATCGCCGTAGTTAAAGTAAGATAAAATGAGCGATTCCACCAGTACCTCACGTACTTTTTCAGAAAGATGTTTGCGGATCTTATACAAGACTTTGAGTCGGTAAAAAGCGTTTTGGATTTTTGAATTAACGTGTTCCTCATACCTCATTTCTCCATCCATAATAATGCCTAGATTTTTCGCGCTATCCACTCGGACTATATGTTCTGCACCAATAGCAATTTCCGGGTCTATGTCTATTATCTTTTTTTGCTGCAACTTGTTTCCCATAACCATGTACTGCGATTTCGATGCGTTCAAGACTAGATTATTTTTTTGCGACCAGTCAGCAATAAGTTTAAGGTTCTCATTTATATTACTTACAGCTATATTAGTATTTTCAGGAGGGAACGAGTAGTAAAGCTGTGTGTCATCTGCATACAAGTGAACCTTACACTGTTTTACCTTTCTCACCAGGTCAGCTGTATACAAGATAAACAGTAAAGGGCTCAAAATAGACCCTTGGGGCGTGCCTCGACTGATTTTTTGTGTTTCCGATCTGACTAGCTTTCCCTGTCCTGTCACTAGTTCGACGTATTGCTGCCGTTCCGTCAGAAACGGTTGGAACCATTGACATGCGTCCACCGATACACCATAGTAAGCCATTTTTGCCAGAAGTAAGTCCGGATTGAGACAGTCAAAGGCTCGTGAATAGTCCAATAGAACGAGAATGGACCCCATCCCTTTATCTGAGGAATCGATGACGTCATCCGTAACATTCGCCAGTGCGGTCGCTGTCCCGTGTTTCGCATTGCATTGGTGGTAAGAGTTGGTATTCTTCTAAATATTTTGTAAGTTGATTACAGACCAACCGTTCCAAAATTTTAGACAGCACTGGTAGAATACTAATTGGACGGAGATCTTTATAGTCCTCAGATTTATTTGACTTAGGGATAGGCTTTACTTTTGCGATTTTCCAATCCGCAGGAAAAGTGTTAGATGTAATAGATTTATTGATAATTTGCGTTATCACTGGTAGCGTGCTGTCTAGAGTAAGGCGAATCATTTCTATGGATATGTCGTCATGACCACTCGCATGGGTTTCTATTGAATTTATAATTTTCAGTACTTGTTTCTCCGTACAACCTTCAATGCGAAATATTTGGTTAACTAGATGTTTTTCTTGAAAAGAAGTTAGCATTTCCTGGTTGGTGTTCGGACTCCCTGGTAGGGTTAAGAAAAAGTTGTTGATAGCGTCTGGGTTACACAAATGTTGCGGTATTCGCGGTTTTTCCGTATCTCCTAAACTTGCTGTGTTCTTTAAATGTGTCCACATTAGCTTAGGATTGAATCTATTTTTATTAACATAAAACGTGAAATATGCTGCTTTTTTTCGTTCCAGTGCCGCCGTTGTATAGTTCCTCAAGCTTTTATAGTAGTCACGATGCGCCTCCTTCTTACTTATTCGCGCTCGTTTTAAAGCGGAGTCTCGTAAGTCAATCATAATTTTTATATTGTCCGTGATCCATGGATATGTTTTACAATTTATGCGCGTTTGACATATTGGGGCGTACTTATCGAAGAGGTCAGTAAGGAGTTGGTTAAAACGTTTGACTTGAGAGTTCACTTCATCGCATTCCTTTATTTCGTTCCACGGTACGCAATCTAGTTCTTTCTTAAAGCTCTCCATGTTGATTTTACCCAAGCCTCTCCTGTAGATATATTGTGGTATTTGCTCCGGTTTGGTAATTGTCAGTTCTACGAGAATCATAGCATGGTCACTTAAACATGAGTTGTGGTGTACCTGTATCTTTCTAATCGCGTCTGCACAGTCTGTGATGACAAGGTCTATTGTGGTAGCCCCATCACGTGTGATCCTGGTGGGTTCGTTCACAAGTTGTCTTAGGTTTCGCTGCGCCATAAATGTCATGAGTTTTTTTGTGTTAGGTTTATCTGGAATCTGTACGTTGACATTAAAATCCGTTAGTAGAAAAATACCATTATGGGAAGCAAACATATCAAACGACTCACTAAGCGCATCGATCGCATCGTCCACTGGGACCGATTCCGGTCTGTACGCCATGCCTATCCCGAACCGACCCACTCCACGTATGTGTATTTCTAGCCACATTTGTTCTAGAGACGATGACGAGTGGTGTCTTACTTTTGTTCGGACATCCTTATGAGTGTAGAACCCCGCTCCCCCGCCCCTCAGACCGCTAGGTCTCGGATTACTTTTCAAGGTGAAGTCGGGAACCTTTGGGATGAATTTGTCTTCACCCTCTTTCAGCCATGTTTTGTTAAGTGCCAGTTTATCAGGTTTGTATTTGTCCATACTTACAACCAACTCAGCATGGCCAGTGTTCAGAGATCGTACGTTTACTAGCCCCAATGTTAAATGATGTGTCTTTTTATTAGGCATTATAAATATATTGTTGTGTAAAATGGGTCATATAGTGAGAAATATATTACAGTGCAATTGTTACAAATGAGCAACCCACATAAATGTTGCCGCCGTAGGTAAAAAAGGTAATATTCCATTCGGCTTATCATTATTTTAAGCACACAAAATCGGGCATAAATTACATTAATAAGATCCCTTACTAGGCACTCATAATGGACCTTAACGCTGGTAGTTAACAAGTTTGAAAAACATGATACACAAACACTAGGCACGATTTTTTTTAATAAAAATAAACTAATGCGGCCCTTTGTATCGGATGCCAAGAAAACCAAACAACAAACAAGCAAACGCAGGTAAGAACAACATAGAAAACGCTCCCCGGGTTTTATAGTAATCGCAAATAAGTAAATTATTAATTTGTAAACAACACAGTCACAAAATTTATTTCGGTAGTTATTAATAATATCGAACAAGCACACTCATTAATATTATCGAACAAGCACACAAAGTTTTTTTACAAAATTGTCGTATTGTAATGTTTATATCCAGCAGGTTTGTGCAAGGATTTCTAATCGTTCAGATTTGTGCAAGGACTTACGAGTAGAATACAGCACAGCGTCAAGAGTGCAGTTTTGCGCGAGGTCTTCTTGAAGTGCAGGGCCCTGTACAGACCAGGCGTCACGACTGTTAGCTAGTCGACGAGAAACCTCAGTGTCTCAGTGTTCTGGGTATGCCCTTATTTATGATTTTAGTCGACGTCCCAGAATTCACTACCTAGGTATTTTTAATTCATAATTTTGAAATAATATCATTTTTGATACTGTTGATTACAACCTTTCACAAAAGTGGGTTTGACAATTTGGTAGTTATGACAGCGAATGAAAAATCATAGAAGCACAACTAGCGTCGCAAAATGACACCTCCAAATCTGTGTCCAAGAAGGTGGGGTGTCATAATTTTTAAGAAAAAAAAACCGACTTCAATGGGGGAGGCCGGTAAAAGATTATTATACTTAGATGGTGCACTCTTAGATAGATATACAATAAAATAAAAATGGCTATAATGTATGTTTATAATGGTAGAAGACTAAGTACCCTCAATTCCTCATGGAATCATGAAAAAACCTTGCTTGCTTGACAAACAAAACGAAGAGAACAAATCACCAAACGTGAACTACGCGTCGCTGAAGAGTTCCGTTCTGATCATCATCAGCAGTTCCACTTCATCAAATGTCACTTTTATGAATGAAAATGCTTGATTAGTTCATGAAAATACTAAAATCACTATTTGTGTGCCTTTCACATTTGAGGAGTTCCCTCGATTCCTAATGGATCCCATCATCAGAACTCGAGCATGACAAAAATCAATCTTGAAAATAGAACTTGCTTAACAAACACAGCTAGAAGGACAAATCGCCAAACGTGAACTTTTCGTCGTTGAAGAGTTCTGTTCTGATCATCATCAGCAGTTCCACTTCATCAAATGTCACACTTTTGTATGATAATGCTCGATTTGTTGATAAAAACACAAAAATCACTGTATGTTTGCCTTTAAGATTTGAGGAGTTCCCTCAATTCCTCATGGATCCCATCATCAAAAATCGAGCATGACAAAAATTAATCGTGAAAATAGAACTTGCTTAACAAACGCAGCTAGGAGGACAAATCGCCAAACGTGAACTTTTTGTCGTTGAAGAGTTCTGTTCTGATCATCATCAGCAGTTCCACTTCATCCAATGTCACATTTTTGGATGAAAATGCTTGACTTGTTGATAAAAACACAAAAATTACTATATGTTTGCCTTGAAGATTTGAGGAGTTCCCTCAATTTCTCATGGATCCCATCATCAAAACTGCGTTTTGACAAAAACGGGACCAACTTGGATATATATACTTACAATCAAAAAAATATTTTTTTTAAATCGGTTAAGAAATGACGGAGTTATGGACTAACAAACATTAAAAAAAAATGAAAAAAAAAACAAAAAAAAATAAAATAAACATACAACCGAATTGATAACCTCCTCTTTTGAAATTTTGAAGTCGGTTAAAAACTGTGTCCAACGGCTGTCTAGTTTGCACATGGCGGCGCAGCGTAACAGTCGTATTAAGTGACATCTCAAAAATAAGAAATGTGGCTTATTGGTCGGAGAAATGGCGTAGTAGTCACTAAGATAAAAAAAAATATGCAATCACTCTTCATACTACATAATTAAAGCGTTAAACATATTTGTTTAATTTTTTTACTCGGAACCCATTTTGTATAGGGATGTGTTGTTTAACGGCCCTTCTTAATATTAAGTTATCTGAAGTTTACCTAAAGCTACCAAAAGGTGGCGTAGTATGCGTTTTCGCTTTCCAAAATTACTCTTAAAAAATATTTAATTTCATAAATAGAACCCCAAAACGCATGTTTATCTAAAAATTTATTGTCTGAAAATTAACTCGCTCCGCTATACGCTTGCGCTTTGAAATTGTTATTTAATTATTGTGCTTGTGCCTTTGACTTTTCTCCTTTGTGCTTTCGGACATTCTATAGCAAAATTATAATTTTTCTCCTTCTTTTATATGTACGTGTTAGAGTGCATTAAATCGTGTTGTTATCGTTCCTTCGGACTTTTAATTCATGGACTCCAAAGTTTTGGAACCTACCAACCACACTGGTGACCCCGAGAAAGAGCACATCATGCCAGGAAGCGATACCGAAGTTAGCAGAGTTGGAGTGAGGGTAACGCCATTTTACCCCGATAATCCGGCGTTATGGTTCATGCAGCTCGAGAGTCAGTTCGAGTTGGCCAATATAAAAACGGATACTACAAAATTTCACTACGCCTTAGCTCAGCTGGATTTTCCTACAGCATCAATAGTGGAAGACATAATTACTGCACCGGCAGCGACAGATAAGTACGAGCAATTAAAAACCGAACTTATTAAGCGGTTATCAGTTTCGCGGGAGAAGAAGATCCACCAGCTTCTTACGAACGAAGAGTTGGGAGATAGGAAGCCGTCACAGTTCCTCAGGCATTTGAAGAGCCTGGATGGTAAGGACGTTCTTGAAGATTTTATGCGATCGATATGGACCAGCAGATTACCCACGAGTACGCAGACCATCATCGCGTCCCAAACGAAACTACCCCTGGACGAAGTAGCCGAGTTAGCTGACCGCATCCATGAGGTCGTTCCATCAGGACCGCAAATAGCGGCAGTATCGATGACAGCAGCAGCTACAACGTCGTCAGCCAGGAGGTCGCGGCATTATCCCAGCAGGTACAGACACTGATGTTAAAGGTAGACAGAATGTCGCGGCGTGGCCGGTCGGATACACCTCGGAGGCAAGGTGAACGTGGACGCTCATCATCAGTACGAAGGTCGAACTCCAATTATAGGAAGTTTCCAACGTGCTGGTACCACCATAAGTTCGGAGACAAGGCTACTCGGTGTGTACAGCCCTGTGATTTCGCGGGAAACGGCCGAGGCAATCTGTAATGGCGGCCGACGATTGCCCGAGCACAGGTCGCCTCATAATAACGGACCAGCGTTCAAAAACACAATTTTTTGTGGACACCGGTAGTGACCTTTGTGTGTTTCCTCGCTCAAAATTAAAAACTCACTGTATAAAAAATGATTTAGTTTTAAGCGCGGCAAACGGTACAATTATTAATACGTACGGCTATGTTAATTTCATTTTAAATCTAGGCTTGCGCCGTGACTATGCTTGGAGATTTATTATTGCAGATGTAACGAGGGCGATAATAGGAGTGGATTTTTTATCGCATTATGGTCTCGTCGTCGACGTGAGGAATCAACGCCTCATCGACGGCACGACATCGCTTGCGACCCCGGCGTTGCTTGCGAGAAAAACTGTGGACGTCACTTCGGTAAAGGTAATGTCTGGTGATTCTACATACCACACCATTCTCGAACAATATCCCGAAATAACACGCCCACATGGAATACACCACACACCTACACATAGTACATTACACCACATACGTACTACGCCCGGGCCGCCAGTATCGAGTACACCTCGTCGGCTGGCGCCAGATAAATTGAAAATAGCGAAGGCAGAGTTTGACGCTATGTTGAAGAGCGGCATCTGCAGGCCGTCAGAGACCCCGTGGTCATCCCCACTCCACCTGGCCCCAAAGAAGAATGACGGATGGCGTCCGTGTGGGGATTATCGCATGCTGAACGCGAGAACCATTCCGGACGTGTACCCAATCCGTCACATCCAGGATTTTGCGCCTAGCCTTGCTGGTTGTACCATCTTTTCAACCATCGACCTGGTCAAGGCTTACAACCAGATTCCCCTGAACCCTGACGACATCGCGAAGACCGCCATTACGACGCCTTTCGGCCTATACGAATTCCCTTACATGACGTTCGGGCTTCGTAATGCCGGTCAGACGTTTATGCGCTTCGTCGATGAAATGCTAAGGGGACTTGACTTTGTGTACGCCTACCTCGACGACTTTTTAGTCTTTTCGCAGGATCAAGAGACGCATGAGCAACACCTACATCAACTGTTCCGCAGGCTCAAGGAATATGGCATGGTGGTGAATGCAGCAAAGTGTGTCTTCGGCGTATCTGAGGTTACCTTCCTCGGGTACCACATTACAGCTGAAGGAACTACACCACTGCCCTCCAAGGTCGAGGCAATTCAGAGCTTCCCTATGCCAAAAACGGTCAAGGAGTTGCGTCGTTTTTTGGGGATGCTCAATTTTTACCGCAGGTTTGATCCAGGCGCGGCTAAACATCAGGCACCCCTAAACGCTCTGCTGGTAGGATCGGTAAAAGGGCCCCATCCCGTGCAGTTTTCCACACAGGAAGCAGATGCGTTCCAGGCTTGCAAGGACAGCCTTTGCCAAGCAGCTATGCTGGCCCACCCAGACTGCCACGCGAAGCTCGCGTTGGTGACGGACGCTTCAGACACCGCAATAGGCGCGGCGCTCCAGCAGTTACGTCAGAATGAGTGGCAGCCGTTGGCATTCTTTTCGTGGAAGCTGAGTCCAGCGCAGGTAAAATATTCACCCTATGATCGTGAACTTCTAGCGATTTACGAGAGCGTGAAGTACTTTCGACATATGGTGGAGGCTCGTGACTTTACGATCTATACCGATCACAAGCCTCTCACCTTTGCCTTCCACTCTCGTAAAGAGAAATGCTCCCCACGACAGTTTCGACACCTAGACCTGATAGCCCAGTTTACTACTGACATCAGGCACATATCAGGTAAAGATAACGTCGTGGCGGATGCATTGTCCCGCATAGAGGAGATCTCGCAACCTGTTACCACTGAGAGGATAGCTTCCGCTCAACAGGCAGACCAGGAACTGAAACAGCTACGAGAATCAGGGTCTTCGCTACAACTGCAAAAGGTAAAAATCCCGGGCTCGCATAGTTACCTTTGATTTAATTGAATTTGTTTTTTTTTCTTTTATTATTATTATTACATTTTTTATTGATGTTTAAACTCATTCGGCTTATTCTTATTATTGTATTTTACTAACATTAATTTTGTAAGAGATTGACCATGTACACACTAACATTTTATGGGCACAGCCTGAAATAAATGAAATATTATTATTATTATTATTATAGTTACCTTTACTGCGACGTCAGCGGCGTTGCTGAGAGGCCATTTATACCCCAGAAGCTACGCAAAGCAGTGTTTGACGGTCTCCACTCCTTAAGCCACCCTGGTGCCAACGCCACAGCCAAATTGGTTGCGGAACGTTACGTCTGGCCGGGAGTCAAAAAAGACTGCCGCGAGTGGGTACGTACCTGCCTAGCTTGCCAGCGCTCCAAGGTTACTCGGCACGTCTCTGCTCCTTTAATTAACTTTAAATTACCTCGAGCCAGGCTTGCTTTTATACACATTGACCTAATTGGCCCGTTACCATTGTGCCAAGGGTTCCGCTATTGCCTCACAGCCGTGGATAGGTTCACGCGATGGCCAGAGGCAATACCGTTGCCAGACATCACGGCTGAAACGGTGGCACGGGCTTTGCTGAGCGGCTGGATATCCCGCTTCGGTTGCCCCACAGATATAGTGACGGATAGAGGACGTCAGTTTGAGTCGGCCCTATTCCAGCACTTATCCACCATTGCCGGGTTCCAGCACCGCAGGACGACCGCGTACCACGCAGCTTGCAATGGCCTCGTGGAGAGATTCCACCGGCAATTTAAGGCTGCCATAACCTGCCATGGGGGTAACAGCTGGGTGGAAACACTTCCGCTCGTGTTACTGGGGATACGAAGCGCCTATAAAGAAGATATTCAGGCTTCCACGGCTGAACTTCTTTATGGGCAACCTTTACGCCTCCCAGGAGACTTTTTCAACCCTCAGGCAGACGAGACCATTGACGTGACGGATTACTTGTCACGACTTCGTGGTTCTCTGAGAGATTTGCGCCCATCACCAGCCGCACGGCACAGTGGTAAGCGTACTACGTTTGTCTTTAAAGACCTATCCACCTCAGAATTTGTTTTTCTCCGGGACGACACGATTGGAGGATCCTTGAAACCTGCGTACACCGGACCTTACGAGGTTATTTCCAGAGGGGATAAGGTCTTCAGGATAATGTTGAACGGTAAGCAGTCATCAGTATCAATAGACCGCCTTAAGCCGGCCTTCATACTGCGTGACTCAGACACCTCACATGTTACACCACCAGACCACATTACACATCACTCAACTTCACCCACAGATCACCAGACATCACCTAATGCCAGGGATGACACTGTCAGAACGACGCGGTCGGGACGCCGCATTCGATTTCCCGACTATTATCGCCCTTGACGGTCTCTGGGAAGGGGTGATGTAGTGTACTTACTACCTACTCTTAACTATAATAATAATAATAAAACAAGTTTTACCTATTAAATATATAAACTTAATATAAAACTTAAAACTAAACTTAATTCTAAAAACTTATTATTATATAAATAAATATATATAACTAAGTATTAACAACATGCATTTAAATATGTACTTAACAGTAATACTTATTTGCTAAAAACAAATTGTCAATATAAAATATTTCGTGTGATGCGCGGACGAGCGAACTAATTTTCACATTAGATGCAGCGAACACGTTACCTGCGCGTGGCCACCGGCCGTGCGCCCGCGCCGGCCCGCCGGCCGCGGCGGCACCAGTACTCATGTCGCTACAGCGCTGACCGCACGCTGCTCGTATGCAAAAATTAACTCGCTCCGCTATACGCTTGCGCTTTGAAATTGTTATTTAATTATTGTGCTTGTGCCTTTGACTTTTCTCCTTTGTGCTTTCGGACATTCTATGGCAAAATTATAATTTTTCTCCTTCTTTTATATGTACGTGTTAGAGTGCATTAAATCGTGTTGTTATCGTTCCTTCGGACTTTTAATTCATGGACTCCAAAGTTTTGGAACCTACCAACCACATATATTGTAAAACGCATGCTTATACTATTTCTGAGTAACATAACGATTTGTAGATTTACTTTTAGTTGCAAAAGTAGTCCCTAGATGGCTCTGTACCGTGTATCAAATAAGCTATAAAGATTTTTCTTGGTTTAATGACTAGGCCGGGGCCTCAACGTTTAAATTATACTCAGCTACCACAGCAACCTGTATACTTATATCTACAATAGCAATATAGTGATTGTAAGGAAGTACAAGTGGTATCATGTGGGACCTCCTGCGAGTTGAACATGGTCTTTCGAGCCGGATTTGCGATCCTGGAGAACGGACGTCATCGCCGATTGTGTGAGTTTGTGAAGCAAAACTGTGAATACTTTCCATTACGTGTATTATACAAGCTAGTGAACTTAATTTGAAAAAAAAAAGGTAATTTAACTTCATCGACTTAGAATAATTCTCGCAAAATTGGAACTACGTGGAATCCATACCAAAAATCCTCCAGTGTTCAAAACACTTGTTCAATATATTCGATCATTTTGGACTTAGAAAAATTTCGGCGATTTTCGATGAATATTGATTTAGGAAATTCTTGGTAATTTCGGACTTAGAATAATTTTAACATTTTGGATTTAGAAAAAGTTCTATAACAGACACGATGAATGAAAACACGAGAATCCAAGAAAATTTGAACAACCGAATGCAAAGGGCCAAAGAGAATTTAAAAAGTCTCCTAAAGAGCACCTTCGTTCCTCTGATTACCTGAATACTCGGTTGGAGGCGTTGGAAGAACTATGGTCTCAATTCAATTTAACGCATACGCAAATGGTTCAAGCTACCGATCGTACAACTTTTGAAGCAAGTGACTATACATCAAACGAAGTCTATGATCAGACTGAAGAGTTGTATATCGATTATAAGTCTGAATTGAAATCTGCACTTACCAAATTGAGTCCAAATATTCATCACAGCACCAACACTGCAGGTTCAATTGTTAACACTGAAAGTGCGACGAGCCATTCGAACATACGACTTCCGAAGATAACTATTGCAACCTCAGATCATAGACGGAAGGAGATATGGCACCCGTGTCGCCTCTATAAGGTCAGTAAAATATATCGGCGCGCACCGCTCTTAGCGCTGACTCATTTGAGCGGCGGTCGTTGTTCACGCTATGGCTCCAGATTTTTTTCGAAATAACGGTCTGTAGCGTGTTTATTTGTAAAAATCGGTAAACTAAACAAAAACACAAAATACGTGGAATAACATATCACTGCTAAGTGCTATTTTAGATAAGTATTTCTATTATTAATGTATTTTTAAAGTTCCTTAATTCACTTTGTAAAATTCCTGCCAGCGCAAACACCTTACGCAGCTTCGAGTGCGCGGGATAAGGCAGTGGCAGTATCTGTATGCATGCAATATTATCGATAATTGATCGACGTTATTAAGAATGGTTTTCATAACATTTTCTTTTTAAATATAATTATTTGCATGACTGAATATCACATTAAAATATATAAAAGTCTACAGATCGACTATGAATGATGTTGCCATGAAATATTTAAAATAAATTGATTAACGGTCACTGAACTAATATTTATTTTTTTCTTTGTTACACATAGGTACATTACATCATAGCTTTGTATAATATCAATATAGATGAACCCCCAATACAATAAATACGAACCATAGGTTCGTTGGACTCGTTATTTTTACTAAAATTAACAAATTGTATTTCTGTAATAAACAGTATTTCACAGATTCACCCTTAAACGAAGTTTATCGTTTTAAAGGTAATATTCTCATCTCATGATTTTATCGATAAATGCAAAAATGGATGCATGTGCCCATCCCTAACGAGTTCACCAACGCTATTGTTTACGTGTACGAGTGTATTCCTACTGTTGCTTTTTGTAGTGAGAGTACCAATTACAGGATTAGAATGCTAGTAGACAACTGGACGGATGTGTGCGGGAACCCAATATTTACAATATTGTGCAAGTAGTGGAAACGCACACATCTTTTAAAGTGGCGACAGCAGTACCGGACTAATTTCGCGGTTAGGGCATATCTCTTTCTTTCTATGATCTGAGATTCCACCGTTCTCAGAAAAATACTCAGAGTGAACTACCTTTCGTGATTTATTCTTGTCCCTAATCCATAAAAATAAGTCCTTAGATGATGTCCAAAGGTTACATTACCTAAAAATTCATTTGGTTGGAGAAGCTGAGCACCTCTTACGACATGTCAATGTCACTCAAGAAAACTACTCAAAGAGCTGGGAAAAGCTAGAAAAACAATATAACAATAAAAAAATACCTCGCAAATCACACTCTGAAGAGATTGTTAAGTCAAATAAATCTGACAACCGAGTCCTCACATGGTATTAAGGAATTGCTGAATACCACGAACGAGTGCTTAAATGCTGGGACATTTTGGGACATTATCATAATTCATTTGATTTGTTTAAAGTTAGACAATGAAACAAGGAAGCAGTGGCTATTAAAAGCTAGCGAGTCCTCTGATGAGGTGCCCACTCTTCCACAGTTTAATAGTTTCTTAGAAACCCGATTTTCTGCATTGGACTTCGTAGAACCCAAAATGTTTGAATGAATGAACCAGCTCTAATCACAAGAGTTCCAATGTTTCTGCAAATCCAAAGGTCCACCATGTTACTGCTTTATCATGCGCCTATTGTTCCGAAAATCATCGCATTTCTAATTGTAAATATTTTGCTAAGGTTGATACTAACACTCGTCGTGATTTTGTCCAATCCAATCAATTGTGCTTTGATTGTTTAGGCATAAATCACTCAGTATTTGCCAGCCGCCAATCCACAAGATGCTGCATCTGTAAGAAAATCATCACTCCTTGCTGCATCCCAAGGATACCACTTCAGCAACTGATTCTGCAGTTCTGAATAATAATATGGCTGCGATTTTTTTCCAAATTTTACCTTTGATTCGTATTACGAGACCTGTCGGACGCTCAGATGTCAATTTTGAACAAAATCGGGAAGGATGAAACTCTTGAGCAAGACTACAGATAGTTATTTCAAAAGTACTGACTTCTGCCATTGGAGCAGCATTTGTAGTTTTACAACTTTTGCTTTGCATGTCATCGTCATCTATCTCTGACATCTATAAAACAAAGATACCGACTATTAACTTAAAAGATAAATTATTTAAATATATTAACGTTAAATTGATTTTTATTACATCAATTCATATAAGTCTATTAAAATGTTTTCCTCTGCATGATTTTTCACGCTAAAATTATATGTTCAAACAGAATTTGAATAATGTAGTTTTGAGTCGGGAGCGAACGGGCTTACGTTCAAGACAGGTTTAGCAGTTGCAGCTAGTCGATTTAAGCTGTATATGTCGGAAATAGGGAAACAGGCCGAACACACAACACTCGTGTGGCTTGGTTTATAGAGTGCGTCACGTTTATTTTGCGCTTAAATAGCGGTCCATTCTGAACGTCGCCGTCGCTGAGGATGTTGTGGAAATCTTGAATTAAAACATAAATTTATTTCTTACTAATTTCATGTAAAAATATTGACCTAATAGCGATTCCTTACATTTTGTTTCTTGATAACCTTTCATTTGAACTAATAATATTATTTACTCAAAACCATGAAATTACCAGGACTTTACATAAATTTTGAAACGTTATCAAAACAACTAACCTAAAGAAGTATATTCCGTAGTTTTCCTTGGTTTTTTTTTTGTAGCTATTAAACCATTTTTCACAGCAGATTTGGTCATTGTTGGACAACTGTCACTGTCTGCGGTCCAAACACGACTAAACTGGAAAGTACCGCCCGAGTCGTCCGGGCGGTACTTTCACGGGGGCCATTTTTGTGGGCTGATTGTGAATCTAGTTCTATAATAGTACATTAATGATTGTCACTGAATTTACATATATGTCGTTAACGTCAAATATTAGCTCAATCGGAAATTTAGAAGTGGGTCTAATTTAGCTTCTCAGATTTGACCCCCACAAACAAAAAAGATATAAGTACTGACACATCAAGTTAAATAAAAGCTTGTAAAAAAGGAGTTAACGTTCGTATGTTAAATGTTTGCGTTGTTTGAATATACTGTAAAAGTCTCGATTACGAGTGGTTGCTGTTCTCTATGTCTAACAGTGTTTAGCAAGCTATAAATTATGTACATGGTCGTCCAATATGCATAGTATAAGTCTGGTATAGCTTGATTCGCGTCTAGTTATATTTTCGTAAGGTTATCCTATGATATTTAATAATAACATAAAGCTTAAAATCCACCACCACCACCATATCAGCCGAAGGACGTCCACTGCTGGACATAGGCCTCCCCCAATTTCATGGGGGGTAAATGCCATAATCGCCACGCTTGGCTTAAGCTTAAAATCAAATTTAAATAATACGGCGGTTTTGCGTACGAAGATGACTTTGTTGCATGCAACCATCCACCCGCTAAGCGTTGTCGTTGTCACCGCCATTTTGACACATAAAACGTCAGCGCTAGGATACCAAACACAGCCAGTCATTTTGAAATTTACCAATGACGTTTATTTGTTTTGGGTAATAGAAACTCGGCTGATATTTTTGGCAATTCTTATTGGTACAACATCGCGCGTGCGTATTTTGAATAAATGCCCGTTTAAAAGTGGACTTTTGTAGGAAGCTCGCGTTTTATACTTTTTTCGTTCACAGAGTTATGACAACCATATAACAACAATGTCTAAAATTAATATTATGACCAGTCTGTGATCGTAAGTCGGTGCAACCCAGCCTTAATGTGCGTCAGGATGGCGGGTGGACTTCGGGAATTTTAATGAAATGTTTACAGATATTTGGTATCTGTTGTTCCTCTGTGTACCTGTAATAAAATTTTGTGTACCTCTCCTGGAAACAAGATATCTTCAAAAATGACATCTCGACGTCAGAATGGCGAGTGGACCTCTTGAATATGTACAAAACTTACATTATATTTTAGGATTTGTATCTAATAATTTGGTACCTCCTGTGTACCTGTAAAAACTAGCATCGTATTAGGAATACGGTTCAAACTGACGAAATAAAAAAAAGTTTTTCCCTTATATTCAGTACATAGAGTAGTCACATGAGCTCTGTTATCATTATTTTGATGAATAAAAGCAAACAACAAACATTTTACTACAACTTATAAACATCATGAAAATGCGTATGGAATACTGAAAAATTATAATATAATTTAATTCGAGTATGGAATACTAAAAATTATAATATAATTTTTCTACTGAAAAATTGTAATTTGATTGATAATTAAATTATAATTTAATTTAATTATAATATAATTCGAGGATGATTAAAGCATGCTTTGATGAAATTTCTTATTTGAGGCCGGCAGCGCAATGTATTACGCGACTATAAGAAAAGCAATCATAAATGGTAAATTGAAATGGGCCATTTTATATTGCATCAAATAAGGTACTTCTAGTTTTTAGGGTTCTGTAGAGGAGTACGTGTTCTCGAATTATATTGTATTTTAATCAGTATTCCATAAGCTTAATCATGATGTATATAAGTTGTAGTAAAATCTTTGTTGTTTGGGTGGACCCGTCATTCTGACGTCAGGATGGTTTGGACCTATTTTTGAAGATTTCCAAGAGAAGAGTTTCCAAGAGAGGTACACAAAATTTTATTACTACACAGAGGTACAAAAAAGGTCTGTAAGCTGTAAACATTAAAATTCCCGAGGTCCACCCGCTACCCTCACTCACGCTATCGTTTCAGCGTTTACGTAAAATCTAATTATGTAAGGAAACTATCTGGAAGGCGCATCGCCGCAACCTGCAAGCGAGGACGAAAAGGTGCCCAATGCTTTAGTGAAATGGTTAATGGAAGCAGTTATATAGGGAAACTGATTTAGAGAGCGCGCATTGCTACAACCGAGAGCGCAAAGGTGTCCAGTGAAAACTAGGTAGGCTACAAACATCTGGATATGGCATGCTTAATAATCTCCCGTTTAATTATTTGCTTATTTTAGGTCAGAAACATCCAAATTGGGGCGCACTTTTTGTTTGCAATACTGGAAAAAAATACAGGGCAATCACAGCTATCTGCTATTTACAATGCTGTTGGTATTAACCAACTATTACGAGCCTTCAACTGAGATTGAGCCCTCAGCTCCAGACTAGGACACACCGGGTGGTTTTCACTCAGAGTCATTCATCACAACCGAGTTCAGTTTCTATATGACGACCACTTTAGTTAAGTTGGTATTGACCCTGCCTACGAAGCCGGAGGCTCCTGGGTTGGAATCCCAGTCAGGGCATTACTTGTGTAATTAACACGAATATTTGTTCCTGATTCTTGGTTGTTTTCTATGTATATATTTAAGTATGTATTTATCTATTATATATCGTATGTATATCGTTGTCTAGTATCCATAGTACAAGCTTTGTTTGGGTCTAGGTCGCCTTGTGTCAGATTGTCCCCCAATGTTTATTTATGGCATAGAATAACTAGCTAAATTTAAAATTTGGTGCCAGTGCCTTACGTAAAAAGACGTTGACTTTAAGCGAAAATTAAATTCTGCTTGTCGGCGTAAAGTGCACAATTTATTCAAATAAAACATACCACTTTGTTACAGCTTACAAAGATTACAGTAAGTCACGTCACGATATTATCGTTGGTATTTTATTATTAGATTATCATTAATGTAAGATTATAAGATTCAGTTAAGACTTTTAGAAGTATTAGATAATTAGAACAAAGCAATTTAAAAAAAAATATTTTTTTTGTTTCATGTACCCCTATTTCAATAGTAAATATTATCTTTACTTAGATTTCTAAAAACAACGAGGATAAATAGGTTGATACAGTTAGTGGGTATATTATGTACTTTCTAAACTTTCTTTGTAATGACTTGAGAGTGAATAGTCATATTAAATCATATTATTTTTAGAGTCTGGAAAGTAGTTCGTATTTTGTTATACAATAACATTGTTTTGAAGTGTTCGTGACATCATTCGATTCAAACAATCTTATCTACTACTTACTCCGAGGATGGGGAATTCTTTAAAAGCATCTTGTGGCCAATAATATTATAATTCTCACTTTTTACGTACCCTCCGAAGCGCTTAGTTTATTCTCATGAATAATGAGTTTCCTGAAACACCCAGACCCTTGGCAAGCCAAGGGAACCAAGGTTTTATGTTGACTCCTCATCTCACGTGTAAAGAGCGTGACCATGTTTTATTTATATTTCAAGAAACAGATAAGATGAAAATATTTCGCTTTTATTTGAAACCTATTTTTACTACGTAGGGTGTAATTATTAAGGTTCATTTGTCAGCCTGTTTAGCCTAGTTGGTAGTGTCACTGCCTCCGAAGCTAGAGGTCCCGGGTTCGAATCCCGGTAAGGGCATTAGTTTCTGTGGTGAGCAGAGACATTAGTTCCCTGAGACTTAGATGTTTTCTATGTATTTAAGTACATATCTATTACATATATCGTAGCCTAGTAACCATAACACAAGCCTTATTGAACACACTATGGGTCTAGTTCGCTTTGTGTTAAAAAAATCCCTAATATTTATATATACTGGGTGGAACAGAACGATGGATTTTCTTGTAAATAGGGAATAGGTTAGCCTTGGTACTATACTTTCGCCGAATAAACTATTCGTAACTGTTTTTGAGTTGTAGCATTTAAAACATCAATTACAAAAAAGAACAACATATTTCAACCCTATCTTATAAGAAAGCTAGTGTGACATCAGTCACTTCCAAATATAAATACTTAATTGGTAATGTTGAAACAATAGGGTTGTTAATAACATTAAAAGCCATCATTTAATAATGTTATTTTTTTTTTCAAATTATGAATGAAAAGTTTCTAATGATTACAAGTCGATTGTATATCATTTAAATGACAATAGTCTTTCAGGAAAGTCCGTGGTGTTGTTCTTCCCTGCATATATTTTATCTCATATCATAACGAACAGTATCGAATCAGTGTCTTGTCAGTATAGTATTGGCGTAAATGTTAATTTGGCTTTAGTGATATTAAGGCGACGCATTGATAAACAATTAAACTCGAATAGAGCCCTCTTACCCTTTCCCCGCATCTACCCCTGTATTTTTACGCGGCTTGCGATCGCGGAGCGCCGGCCGGACAGAGCCCGGTCGTTCGACTCGTGCGCTGCGCGGCCACGCGCTGGAACATAGACGTCCAAGGAGATTCTATGCTTTCACATTTATTTAAATATTTTTTAACTATACATTACTTTTTGGAATTTACAATGCTGGTACGGATTAGGTTGTATAAGTCTAATTGATAATTTTTTGATTGTCGAATCCAAAAATTGATTTAATTTGCGGTAGGGTAAAGTGCAACAAAAAACATCCTTACTTTTTAGGGGTAACTTATAATAATAAACAATAACTTATAATAACAAATTAAATGATCTCACGGTCAGCTACATAAATATGCATACACTTGTATTTATATTCGAACCTTATTTCCCTTCCCTTTTTTAAAACCCAGTTTCAGTCTAAGAAAATTAATCTTTATAAGGAAACTTAGCGGCGATATTGTTTTTATTTTCAGCTCCTTCAATAAGGCTGAATGTTGTTTATCGAAAAGGATGTCTCTTGTCCGCCTGTTCTTTTTAAATGGCACGAACAGCATATACTTTTCCATTTTTCTGTCGTAATGTTGTATTTCTATCAAAAGTATACTGAACACCAAATATCAGTTTGGGTTCAGAGGATAATCTCGAATTAATTTGACTGTGGTAACCCTCACAACTGTTAGTAGTGCGATGAGTGTCTCCCGCACAACTTATCAAATTGTGGTTCCTGTTATACCATGTTTCATGGAAGTAATCAAAAAATAATTTCATTTTCTTCGTGGCAGGAGCAACATTTTAATAGCCTTTCAAGCTTGTGACATAAAAGTGTGTGGAAGTAAAACAAAATTAGAGCAAATTCTTGCAATGTTTCTTGCACTCCTATCATCACTAGAAGGTTTTCGGACCCTTGCTATTTTCAGCACTTTGCCTTCCTCCAGATGGCTTTCTTAAAGTGTGGATAATTTAAATAATAACATCCAGATAATTTAACGTTTGGAAAAGTCGATTTGACGGCATTGATCTGGGCAACCTCGTAATCACACTTAAAGGACTTCATGACAACAGGCAGTTTTTCTTTTATTAATTTAAATAATCTCATGTACGTTTTTTGTGTTTTATCTGGCAGAAATGCGTATATAACAGGGAATATGTTTACTGTTGTTTGGTCCGAATATATGTCTAGATGAATAATATAAAGATGACTAAAAGGACGTGGAGCTGTTTTGAATGTGCCGTCACCACTGTAACTACACAAATTTGATGATTTTATTGCCGATACCCCCTCAGGTATTTTCTTTGGGATTTTGATGTTTTCTTTTTTCTTGTAAATAAGCGAATTCGTGCCCAAGTAGTCTTTTCGTGTAGTAGTTTTTCCGCCCCAATGGCCATCGGTTCTACGTGCTATGTGCCCCGGCCCACTGCCACTTAAGTTTAGCGATGTGGAGGGCTATATCGGTCACTTTGGTTCTGCTGCGGATGGCCTCATTCCTGATGCGATCACGCAGAAAAACTCCCAACATAGCTCTCTCCATTGCTCTTTGGGTGACTTTGAGCCTTCTTATGAGGCCCATAGTAAGCGACCACGTTTCAGTGCCATATGTCATCACTGGCAACAAACACTGGTCAAAGACTTTCGTCTTGAGACACTGCGGAATATTGGACGAAAAGATGTGCCATAGCTTCCCGAACGCTGCCCAGCCGAGTCGGATTCGACGATTAACCTGCTCTTTCTCGAAGTTGGACCTACCTAACTGGATAGTCTGTCCTTGGTATATGTAATCGTCTACAACTTCGAGCGTAAAGTGTCCGATTGTTACGGGAGTTGGTGCGACATGGGCATTTGACATGATCTTCGTCTTGTCCATGTTCATCCTTAGACCAACTCGAAAGGGCACAAGTGCCGCGAGTTTCCTATGAAGATAGTGGTTTTAAACGTAGATTAGGAGGTGTCGGTATAAAACCCTTCTTTGTGCGTGGTCTGACAAGCACTTGGCTAGTATTTCCATAATCATCAACTACTTGTTGAGACGGTTTGACGAATGAGCCCAAATACGGGTTTATCTTCTATAGTTTAGGAGTTGCTATGGCGACCTTCTGTTTCCATCATCAGATCAGCTCGATGGTACCATAATATTGTATGTATTGTCACCTTACATAAGTATGCCCACCGTGGGATGAGCTGTAGCATCCCTGGAGTGCGGTGAAAATACTGCGATCGCCAACCCGCATGCTAATCGTGGTGATTATGACATTTACCCCCCATGTAATTGGGGGAGGCCTGTCCAGCAGTGGACGTCCTTAGGCTGATATACCTAGTGGTGGTGCTTACATAAGTACGCCAAATTTCAGCACAATCGGTTGAAGATATCTATTTCAAAATCGAGTTACAAGATTTCCACCCGAACAAACATACATACCACCGTATCAGCCGAAGGTTGTCCACTGCTGCTCATAGGCCTCCCCCAAATTCACGGGAGATATATGCAATAGTGTTCGTTCTTAGCGTTCGTGCTTAGGGATCTACCTGTTGTAATTAAGTCGACTAATGAGGATCTACTACGCATTCTAAAGTGGAGCGAGAGTTTTGGGCTGAAAGTTAATCCCAACAAAGACCCAAGTTATTATTATCGGCAGTAGTAATATGATTTCCAGAATCGACTTCGCCAATCTCCCTTCTGTATATTTCGATGGTATTCAGATTCCTTTCTCAACCCAGGTGAAAAATCTAGGGATTATTATGGATCGCACTCTATCCTGGGTGCCGCAAGTGACCGAGGTCAGCAGGAAGATGTTTGCTGCAGTAGCTTCTCTAAGACGCCTTCGTAACTTCCTTCCCATCGCCACTAAAATTGCACTTGCCCAAACCCTTCTTCTCCCTATTCTCGATTACGCGGACATCTCATATCTTGATATCACTGAGGAGCAACAGCGTATTCAAATGTATGCATACGGTTCATATTTGGGTTACGCAAGTATGACCATAGTAGTTTCCGTTTAAAACTCAAGTGGCTCCCAATCCGTCTTCGTCGTAACTCTCACATTCTTTCTCTTCTCTTTAATATACTTTTTAATCCGGCAACCTCTCGCTACCTAAAGGAACGATTTAACTATCTGCGTTCAATTAGATCCTCTAATAAATTTCTTCTTGCTGTGCCTTCGTCCTCCTCTAAATTTTATAACAGTTCATTTACTTTTCAAGCAGTCCGACTGGAACTCTCTGCCCCTTGATGTAAGACGTCTTTTAAATCTAGTCTGATAGAGCATTATTTGTCTCTTCCATAATATTTTTCGATACTGGTCTGTAGTTTACTTTTGGGTCTAACTTAAGTTTGTGGTATATATTTATGTTGATTTATTTACTAATCATGTTTGTTTACTTTTTTTTTCTCCGCTACCCTAAGGTTGCCTGGAAGAAATCGCTCATTTAGCGATAAGACCGCCTGTTGTTTACCTCTGCTTGTATCTTTATGCTGTTTCTATCTGTAATTCTTTTTTGAGGTGAGCAATAAAGCATATTGTATTGTATTGTAATTTCCACGCTTGGCATGCGGGTTGGCGATCGCAGTATTTCCACCGCACTCCAGGGATGCTGCTGCGGTGCTGCCCATCTTCCGGTGGTCTTGGTTGTAGGTTTAGGACATACCCGGGTCCAACAACACCGACCGACCAACATACATACCACCACCACCACCATATTCACGAGGGGTATATGCCATAATCGCCACGCTTGGCATGCGGGTTGGCGATCGCAGTATCTCCACCGCACTCCAGGGATGCTGCTGCCCATCCCCCGATGGTCTTGGTCGTAGTTTTAGGACATACCCGGGTCCAACATACATACATACATTGCAAGTTAAATAAAAGCTTGTAATATAAGTAGGTATTATAATACCTTTAAATTAGTTTATAAGTACCTACCTATCTCCCAAATACTAACCTTTCTAAGGACTTATCTGACATAGTTTCGATTTCGCCTAAATCCGGAGACGACTCCATGGCTTTGCCTTGTTCTAATTATTGTTTTCTAAAATAGGCAAATAAAATTTATTTTTGCTTTACTTATAAATTTAAAAGAATATTTTGTCAGTAGAAACATCTCGGTTTAGTATACACGAGTTTAAAAAAACGATTTATTTTATAATTGGAACATTATTTAGTTTGGCAAATAAAGTTATTTTGCAAAAATTACTTAAAAAAATTTACATTGCTCAATTGAACAAGCCTTCCTTTTTTTTAGAGATCTTCACCAATTATTTCATTATTTTTAAATGAATAAAATACCACTTTAAATCAAACAGTATCCATAACGCGTGGGAGCTCGCCTAGCACAGGCCCAACGCTGACAATAGTCGGTAGCGGACTGAGGGGGCACTGATTGCATAGAAAACACGCGGGCGGCTAGCTTATACCGTAAGGGCGTATGCGACAAAACAGTCTTTTTCAGTTTAAATAAAAACCATTGGTAATTTCATAAAATCCTTTTACAATATTGAAGTGTTTGTTTAGACAAATTTAAATGGAAAACTAAGAGACTTTAACAAGTGTCGTTGATCTGTAAAATGCAAATCTCTGTTTTTAAAGAGGTTTAAAAGAGAATTATTTTTGTGTTATGAAAGTTATCCAATCATGTAAAGCTATTACAAAAGTAAAGCCAAAGATACTATGGATCATATAAAAAATAATCGGGTTCGTATGTTTCTTGGTTGCGGAGAAAAATTATAATCCCTGTCGCCAATATTTTCAATTCGTCGTCTTAACTACTAGCGTTTGCCCGCGGCTTCGCCCGCGTACTAAGCATAATTTTTTACCGTCTATAAAAAAGAGGTTCTCTATTTGACCCGTATGTATCTATGTACGTATGTAGGTATGTATGTATGTTTGTCCACGATTATCTCGCGTTTGGCTGAACCGATTTAGATGCGGTTTCCAGAAAAGTAGTTGTTACATTCTGGGGCCCGTTTCGTTATACGAAGTTTGGTCATTGTGATTCATTAACAGATGAACAGATAAAAAGTCAGTATACATTCTGAGAACCGGCAAACTGTTGAATTTCATTTGATTTTGGCAAAAATAAGGATCGAAAACTATTATCATACATTTCCCAGAGGCCGAAGGGGAAAGGGCTGATGAAATAAAAGCATGTCTTAAATGGCCCTTAGTAAAAGTATATGTGTACTACAGTAACACTAATAGAAGGTCTGATAACGACCAAGCAGCGGTCATAAACTCTGGTTCTTTGAAGTACAGAAATACGGCTTATTCAAATGACCCTTATTTTTCCTAAAATTAAATTCAATAGTCTGTCGTCGGCCTGTTTAGCCTAGTTAGTAGTGCCATTGCCTCCTCATTGTTCTGTGGTGAGCAGAGACATTTGTTCCTGAGACTTGGATGTTTTCTATGTATTTAAGTATATATCTATTAAATATATCGTCGTCTAGTACCTACCCATAACACAAGCCTTGTTGAGCTTACTGTGGGACTAGTTCGATTTGTGTAAAAATGTCCCCTAATATTTATTTATATTAATTTATTTATTAATAGTTTTTAGGTTTTTCCAGTTCCCAAGGAGCATCCAAAAAGAAAATTAGGCCTCACTTCCATTCGCACTCCTTACTATTAACTCGTATACTGACTTTTTTCATCTGTTAATGAATCATAGTTATGCCTAACTAACCCCTCTAAAGCTATCACATCATACCGAAACATCTGTTAGGATACGCGTTCCGTACCTCAAAAGCAAAAAGATACCCTTATTCCCAATTCTCGTGTGGTTGTCTGTCAGTACGTCTCTTACAACCGATTTGCTTTAAAACTACTGGACCGATTGAATTGCAATTTGGCACAAACTATCAAGAATTTTCATGTCCATAATATTAAATTAAAACCGGCCAAGTGCGTGTCGGATCACGCACAAAGAAGGGTTCCGTGCCGACACCTACTAGTCCACATTTAAACGACTATAGGAAACGCACGGCACTTAAGTCCTTTTGTTTGGGCAAGACGGTTTTTCAACTATATCTCAAAAAATGGTAAACCTATCGTGTTGAAACTAAAAGTCGCTGAAAGTATTTACTAATATGCACCATTTCAATTTTTTTCAGTATCTTAAACTCCGTAGTATGGAAATTACAGTGAGGGGACACAATTTTTACGACTTAGACAGCTAATCTATACTAATATTATAAAAAGGAAAGATTTGATTGTTTGTTTGCATTGAATAGGCTCCGAAACTACAGAACCAATATGAAAATTCTTTCACTGTTGTAAATCTACACCATTCTTGGGTGACATTAACATGGACTATATTGTATATTCAAAAACTTAAGGATTCTTACTAAAACTCCAAAACAAACCTAAAATATTCTTTACATCGACAATAAAACCTAAAATATTCTTTACATCGCGTGCGCTGCGAAAACTATTGATGATAGAATAACTAATTTTAATTATTTGTATGGGCTGGGCTGCTAATAGTATGTAATACTAATGTAAAGGATGATTTAAATGGAAATAAATATAGAAAGCTCCTCTTGTTTATACATTATTTAATTTGTAAAAATACTTCTTTTTAAATCAATTTAAGTGTATTCAACACCTATTAACTATTACTCAGTCGGTAATTTGTTGGCACTAAGTAGAAATGGCACCAGCATTAGCAAAAGCAGCGACAAATGCAGCGGCCGTTACAAGGTTGGTGGATCTAGTTTTAAATCTAAAAGATGAAATAACAGAAATGAGGGCTGAAATTAAAGGTTGCATTGATGTATTGAGAGGACAAGAAAAATTATTGGCTTACCAGAACCGATGCATTCAAGCTATTTTCCAAAATAAATCCACAGAAGAGATCACACAAAATACACTAATATGCGAACCACTGAACGAGTCAGGCCCCCACGGTTTAATTTATATAAACATAGGCAATGAGGCACCTCCGCAACTAGATGTCATCAACAGTGTGCCACAGACATCCTCTCCAGCAGCTGTTCCTATAGTGAACCCGTTGTCGGACATTACACCCAGTTCGGAGCCCGTGAGCCCTGTGCCAGTTGCCAGTAAGTCCATGGTTGCCACTCAAGGAGCCGATTTAGTCAACCCAGTCGCAGAGTTAATAAGTAATCCTGCTTCTGGTCATAAAAAACTTCGTCCTCGTCCTGGTCGTGTTACAAATATAGGCCAAAACAAGCAACGCACTCGAGTTACGGCGTGTGAAAAGGTAGTTTCTGCTGTCCTTGTCCCTGATGGTGGAGCTGATGATGCACCGGCTCCAGCGCTACTCCCAGCTACCAGTTCTGCTCCAAGCTGTCCACATGCCACTAGACTACGGGCAGCGGGACCTCGCATCGTCAGCTTGCATGTCTTCAACCTCAGCGAAGACACCACTGTTGAAGACGTTGTCAGCCATGTCCAGACAAAAATGGGTATCTCAGCTCCAGTGTGTGAACAGTTGATAGTCACCCGGGGAAATTACACCTCATTCCGTTTAGAAGTACCAGCGGGCAAACAAAGATTGGTCAGGAGTCGCGATAACTGGCCGGACGGTGTCACCGTGCGATTGTTCAACGATGTGCAAAAACAACAAAAAAACTACTCGATCCCGCGCGGTCCGACAAAAACAAGTTAATTTCTAAGTTTGTAATTATGCATCAAAACGTTCGATCGATTTGCGGGAAAACGTCACTACTAGAACTATTATGTAACACTCAAAAACCGGATATATTAGGTTTAAGTGAAATTTGGTGCCAAAAAAGTGATTTGGATCGTATTAGGTTGTGCGGGTACACTCTCGCCAACGCCTACTGTCGCGCACGAGTCAATGCTCATGGTGGGGTAGCGCTGTATATACGCGAAGGTGTGCGCCATAGACAGCGTAATGACTTGCATTGCCTTTGCGTTCCATATCACTTCGAAATAACAGCGATTGAAATAATATGTATAAACTTAGTTATTATTGTATTGTATAGAACAGGTAATGGGCATTTTGACATTTATTTGGAGAAATTGGAACTCTTATTACATAAATTATCTGACGAAGGTAGAAAGTTTCTTATAATTGGAGACCAAAATGTTAACTATCTTACTGAGAATAGTATGAAGCAGCGGGTAGACGACATACTTAATAGCTTCAATTGTGAAAACACAGTTAATTTCCCAACTCGCGTGACTGCGGAGTCTGTGTCGTCCATCGATTGTGGCATAACAAATCATACCAAAGAGTGTCTTGTTGTGTTGCCAGTGGACACGTTCATTAGTGATCACAGCGCACAACGGTATGAACTCACAATTGAACAGAGACAAGGGCGAGATAAAAATGAAACTAGACAGTTTGTGGAACATCGACTATTTAGCCAAGAATCATTTCGTTTATTTTATAATGACATGTGCAATTATGATTTTAATTTTATTTATTCTGATTCTATTGATATTAATTCTAAATTTAATAAGTTATTTAATATACTTGCATATAGAAAATAAGCTGAGAGAAAGCAATAACCCTAAAAAGGATATATGGAGGATCGTCAACGACGAAATTGGAACAAAAACTAGATCTCAGCCAAAATTTAACTTACGTGATCCAATGTCGAACAGTAAAATTGTAGACAGCGAAGTACCAAGCAAATTGAATTCTTACTTCTTGGACATTGCATCACGTTACATTATTCCAAGTGATGAGTCATTATCTAAAAAATATCTATGTCAACACCTTGGCAACTTAGACGTGCCCATATTTCGTCTTCCCTTGGTTACACATGAACTCCTACAAAAGACAATACAATCTATGTTAAAGACACGCAAAACTGTGGATGCATATGATATGTCTTTAGACATTATCCTATGTATCTATCCGGTCGTCTCTGACATATTGGTTGTATTGATTAACAGTATATTTGAAACTGGCGTCTACCCCGACGTATTGAAAAGCACGAGGATATGCCCAGTTTATAAGGGAAAAGGCGAAAAGACCGACGTCAATAATTATAGGCCCATCACCATAGTGCCGACTATATCGAAAATCGTGGAGTCCATCCTGTCATCTAGCCTGATGGACCATCTTGAAGCAAATGACCTCCTTACTCCGAACCAGTACGCTTATCGACAAAACATGTCAACAACGACAGCGGCTCACAGGATGGTTGATTGCATCATGACAGGACTGGACAACAGGTACAAGATGGCCGGTATTATGTGTGACCTATCAAAGGCTTTTGACGTAATCAATCATAAGCTGTTATTAAACAAATTAACATACTACGGCGTCGTGGATGATGCTCATCATTTGTTTTGTTCTTTCTTGTTTAACAGAAAGCAGAAGGTCAAACTGTCCATAAACGGTACAACTTTTGAGTCTGACTATGGCTACATAGGCCAGGGCATTCCGCAGGGATCAGCTCTCGGTAACACCTTATTTTTGGCTTATGTCAATGATCTCCCATCTGCAATCACCACGGGCTTGTCCGTGCTGTTTGCGGATGACACTACAGTCATAGTCAGTGCGCAAACGTATGAACAGCTTGGGACCAAAATAAACGACGCATGTGGCCAGTTACAGCAGTGGTTTGGCACAAATGGGTTGGTTCTAAATGTCACAAAATCAAACGTGATGGTTTTTTCAGGACGGAATATTACTGTGCCCCAATGTGTATCCAGCTGCCCAATGCCACTTTGCAACGAAACTAGGTTCCTAGGCTTTACATTGGACACAAGTCTAAACTGGAAGTGCCATGTCGATAAGTTGTGTACGAAATTGAGTGGTGCGGCTTTTGCTTTGAGAAAATTAAAACCTCTAATTTCCAATGTCTCACTAAAATCGGTTTATTATGCTCATTTCCATTCTTTGATGACATATGGAGTACTTATTTGGGGTAACTCAACGGATGCCAATCGAGTCTTCATAATACAAAAACGGGCATTACGAACGCTGGCCGGTGTGAAACCTCGAAATCCATGTAGGGAACTCTTCGTAACTCACAAAATTATGACGCACTACTCCACATACTTATTTGAGGTTATAATGTTTGTTAGACGTAACTTACCTATGTTTAGGCGTGTTGAGGTCGCCGGTAAGACAATTCGTTCTACAGGGCGACTAAGAACAGTTCCTCGTCGCATGGCACTTGCAGTTAAAAACCCGCGTGTCATAGGTCCAACGTATTATGAACGTCTACCCGCCGAAATACGCACACAAACATCGGAAACAACATTCAGGTGTCGGCTAAGAAACTTTCTACTGGAAAATCCTTTATATTCTATAAGTGAATTTTTTGACATAACTGGATAAATTTTATTTTTTATTTATTTATATTAATATGAAATTGTTGTACCTATTCAATGACGATCCTTTCAGGTGAAATTTTAATACTGTGAAATTATTTGTCCACTGTTACCTAAATTAAGCGGACATCCAAATTTTTAGTATTATTAATTATTTATGTTATTAATTATATTAAATTATCTTTATTTTCATTTAATGTTATTGACGATCACAATAGAGATTCTTGTAAATTGACATACTTAATTTATAATGTAATCGTATATTGTGAATAAATGAATCTGAATCTGAATCTGAATCTCTATGTCGTTTTTAAGTAACATTAAACTTTTTTCTTACAATCCCTGGCAAATATGGAGTGCCATTTTTTACCTCGGATTCGTATTACGAGGCCTCTCGGACGCTCAGATATCGATTTTGAACGAAATTGAGAAGGAAATGAAGAAAATCAATATGGCTATGACTTTTTCCAAATTTTACCTTGGATTCGTAATAAGAGACCTCTCAGACGGAAATGAAGAAAATCAATATGGCCGCCACTTTTTCCAAATTTTACCTCGGAGTCGTATTAGACCTCTCGGACGCTCAGATATCGATTTTGAACGAAATCAGGACGGAAATGAAGAAAAGCAATATGGCCGCCACTTTTTCCAAATTTTACTTCGGAGTCGTATTAGGGGGGACCTTTCGGATGCTCAGATATCGATTTTGAACGAAATAATAATAATAATAATAATATTGGAGGACAATCTTACACAAATCGACCTAGTCCGAAACTAAGCAAAGCTTGTACTATGGGTACTAGACGACGATATACATACTTATATAGATAAATACATACTTAAATACATAGAAAACATCCAAGACCCAAGAACAAATATCCGTGAAAAATGCACAAATAAATGCCCTGGCCGGGATTCGAACCCGGGACCTCTAGCTTCGGAGGCAGAGTCACTACCAACTAGGCTAAACAGGTCGTCAAAAAAATCAGAACGAAAATGAAGAAAATCAATATGGCCGTTACTTTATTCAAAGTTTACCTCGGATTCCTATTTCCTATTTCTTAGAGGACTCTTGTCCTCTCGGACGCTCAAATATCGGCGCTGATTAATAAAACCACTTACAATACATTGAATCAAAAAAGTTCGTATCTTCATAGGGAACTCACGGCACTTCATGCACCTTTAGATCTTATAAGGAACCTACATGCCGAATTTGGTATCTCTCGAACCAGCAGTTTGGGCTTTGCGTTGATATGTCACTCACTCAGTCAGTTTCTTCTTGCAATTTGGCACAAACTTTGAAAAGTTTTCATTTCCGCAATATTAAATTTCAAAATCAATGCGTTTGTCGAAATTAACGACCCAAAAAACGACACCCATATTAATATTTAGACATTACAACCCCCTCGCACCCCAACAGAGGGGATGGTATTTCACGTCCTCCACGTGGGATTTAAAATCATTGTTGTTTTCGTAATCAGTGACCCCATAAATCACATTTCCCCCTTTTAGGGGTTGATTTCTCAAAAAACCTGAAATACATGTTTACTCATTTATCGTTAGAAATAATCCTGTGAAGTTTTGAATAAAATAGTCCAAAAATCTTGATTCCCCATACAAACTTCGGACCCCCATTTCACCCCCTTAGGGATTGAATTTTGAAAAATCCTTTCTTATTGCACCTCTAGACCTTATATGGAACCTACTTATACATACTAAATTTGGAATCTCTAGAACCAGCAGTTTGGGCTGTGCGTTAATATGTCACTAACTCAGTCAGTCAGTTATTTCTTGCAATTTGGCACATACTTTCAAAAGTTTTATTGTCCACATTATTAAATTTCAAAATTAATGCCATTTTAGTAATAAACGTCCCAAATAAACCATAAAAACGACACCCATATTAATATTTAGACACTTCATCCCCCTTGCATCCCAACAGGGGGGATGGTATTTCACGTCCTCCACGTGGGATTTTAAAAATCATTGTTGGTTTCGTCATAAAAACGATACCCATGTCGATTTTCAGAATTGGTCACCACATTTCCCCCTTTTATGGGTAGATTTTTCAAAAAAACTGAAACACGTGTGTACTCATTTATCGTTACAAATACTCCTGTGAAGTTTTGAACAAAATAGTCCAACTAATCTTGTTTTCCCATACAAACTTCGGACCCCCATTTCACCCCCTTCGGGGTTGAATTTTGAAAAATCTTTTCTTAGTGCACCCCTAGACTTGATTAGGAACCTACGTGCCAAATTAGGAATCTCTAGGACCAGCGGTTTGGGCTGTGCGTTGATATGTCAGTCAGTCAGTCAGTCAGTTTCTTCTTTTATATATTTAGATTACAAAGTAGGATATCCTGTAGGAGGACAAAGAAGTTTGACTTCGTGTGTCTTTAAAAAAAAGCATCAACCACATTAAGGCGAAGGGGTGGGCAAGCTCTTTCCATACAAACTTTGTGCAAGTTTTTCTTCGTTTGTGTTTGCACTCTAGTTACTATTTTTGGTCCATATGCTTATTTTTTTGTTAGCTATGTCTTGATGTTTTTATTTTATAATTTTTTTTTTTTTATATTTTTTGAAATAATTCAAATTTTCAACATCAAGTTCTGCGTATATCCAATATGTACCAACAAAAAATAAAATTAAATGCTGTAGTGCCAAAACTAACGCAAAAAACTTGCACAATCTTTGTATGGAGAATTGCTTGCCCTACCCTGCGCCTTAATGAAAATCTTAGGTCTTTGAAAATGTCAAGCAATTCGATGATTGGAACAATTCTTCTGTGTATACACAGTACACAAATGTCATTGACAGTTTCCATATAATATTCAGGTGATGACGATTCGTTTAATAGCTTCGGGTGAATTCACTTGTTGTTGTTTTTATATCTTTTGTGCGTAGTGAGAATAATACTGACCAACAGATGTTTGTTTTAAGTTTTCACGGGCTGTAAATTGCTAATTAGATATTAAAGGTACGTCATTTAAACTTCGTGCTATTTACAACGCTTGCCAACGACTAACTCCCGGCGAAGCTTAAATCTGATATGTACCACATTGCTAATGCTTCCTTTACCTGGAATCGGGGTCCAAGTTATAACGTCCACTGAACTTTGTATGTTTGTTTTGGACCGAGAGAAACGAAGTTCTCTGTTTCAGCTTCGGCAAACTTTCTTTCGTATGTCCGGCAGGCGGATGGCAGATTTTCCGCTGTTCTTCTCTACAGATCTCACAGCTCAACCCATTCTCGTGAAATTTTGTGAGCAGGTTTGATAATTATATAAAAAATCGGGAGGTCTACAGTTCCTAGAGCCACTATTGTTACTTGTAAATAGTGCTTATATTTATGCTCCGAGTAAATCAACTGAAACATACGGACGGACCGACAGACCAGATATGATAAATATATAAGGGTTCCGTTTTTACCACTTTGGAACAGAACGGAGAGTGTCATAAAGGAACGAGATGAATTAAATGTTCTGATAATCTTTTAGTTTTGGCGTCCAGGATTTTAAAACGAATCATGTTAAATTTAATTTTTGTCTATACCATGACGGTGGCAAATAAGCTTTTTGAAGTGTTGATGACATTTTTAGCTATTAGTTTTAGTCCCAAGATTACAGGTAGGTATCAGATAGCGGTCTTTGAATATTAGTTAATTGTTTTATTGAAGGTAAGAAACACCAAAAATAATAATACCTGAATAAATACCTGATACCTGAATGAGTACCTGATGGTCAAATGTAACGTGCAAGTGCATATATTACATGTAAGTAATACAGATTTTTTATGTTCTTGTAAATATATTCATTCATTTATACAGCCCACTTCATGACAAATGGATACCTTTAAAATAATGTACTGGACCATTCATTAATTATAGGATTATCTTTGTTGAACGTGAATGGCCAGAGATAAATTCGGGTTCTTACCTCTAACATACCTGGCGTCCAATCTAAACTCAGATTTAAATCAAGTTCGCGCACTCGTTTCTAAGCACGCTTAGTAGGTAACTTAGGATCGGATCTAGCGCCCAACTGCTGCTGCTTGTTATGTATACACGAGTATGTACATCACAAGCCGAAATATCTTTCGAACGAAAGATACCTACTTCCACTTGTAATATTACTTATAATTCATTATACAATATAGGTAGCTGGGGCCTATTGTATAATGAATTAAAATGTGGACCAATAGAGCCCGATAATAGTCATAAAAATTTACTGTAGATTAACAAAATTATTAACGCCATTAAACCCTTTTTCCACGCAGTTTCATAATCTTTATCATTATATATTAAATTCATTTTTTATATAGCCTATTTAGGTGTCCCACTGCTGGGCAAAGGCTTCCCCTCTTTCCTCCACTCGGCCTTATTGCTTGTATGCTCCCGCCAATCAGAGCAGAATGCGTCCAAGTCGTCCCGCCATCTCCTTTTTGGTCTGCCTCTGCTCCGGTAGCTGTCTCGAGGGGTCTACTCCGTGCATATTTTGGCCCATCTTTCCGGATGCATACGGCAGACATAACAGCCCAGTCCCACTTTAGTTTTGTGGTCTTGACACCGATATCTACAACTTGTGTTTTGGAGCGCAGTACCGTGTTTCTGATTCGGTCAATTATTAATTACAATACCTAAGATTTATTTAATAACGCCGTTGTTATTATAGTAACTCGCGCGTTTAAATCTAATGTTTATAAATTTTAATACAAGAACGCGTAGTATAATAAATATAATAATAATATTATGAAGTTTCTAATCCGTTGAGTAATTGTTTTTTTTTGTTTCTCCGAAGTCAATTAAGCGAAAAAGAGTATTGATCTGCATTTGGTTGACGTTTCTGAGCTCCCGTATGCATGCTCAAATTGCTCAATGTATTCATATTACGTATAAGTCTTAGTTTTCTCCAGAAAAAACCAAGCGAGGCAAATTTCATTAAAAGCGGTTGATATTCCTTCATTTAATAAAATAATCGTGCCACCAGCGTCATATTTTTGATGCTGTCATTCTTTTCAACCACGACACAAATGTGAAGATTATATATTTAGGTATCCATACATATATAATACAACTCCGCGTTTAGAAAGGGATTGAGCTCATATGTCATTTTTGAACTAATGCATGATATGACATTGTCAGTGGTAGAGTATGCAGATAAATTAAATTGTTATTTTGGTACAATGAAGTTCTAAAGCATGGAAAAAATATCAAATTATACAGCGTGTTTTTATTGATTTCCGATAGCATTAAGAGATAGTTCTTCAGATCAAATAGAGTTACTTTCTTAAACACCGTTTTTGAAGTATTTTAAGTATGATTTTATAATTTATGTACAATTGGTAAGTGTTGTCATTGATGTAAAGTCAAAACTGTCACAATTGCAATTTTACATTTACGCTAAAGGAGGTGAAAGTGAGAGGTCACACTTGTGATCAACACGATTCTGATTTAGGGTGTATGAAAAAGTAAAAACAAGTCTCATTTTGAATTAAAAAAAAACCCATATACAAGTTGATTGCTGTTAATGTACTAAGCGACGTGTCGAATTAATCGTAAATAAAAAAACACGGTATATTACTTAAATAAAATACAAATGTTGTAAATAATTACTTTAAGAACCATAAAAATTATTCAGTCATAACGCTATCGTCATCAGAGCTCTCAGTATCATCACCTGTAAGAAAAAAAAAATGGATAAGTTAGTGTTTGATACGAGTAGATTCTATAATGTTAATTTGATATTATGCTAATAGGTTAACCTACCAGTGTTAACAATTACTTCATTTCGAGGAATTTCCATGTTTTCTCTCAGCCAGTAGTCATTTTCAATATGTTTCACGTGAGTCACCTCTTTTTTCCAATCGTTCTCGGTGATTGAGGCTAATGACTCTAGTGTTATGGCCTCAGTCTCATTTTCACGCTGTAGTACATTTTTTTGAGATACTCTCTGCTTAACTAAATGCCATATATACTCGAACGGATTTAGGTCGAAGTGATAAGGTGGCAAGCGAAGTACCTCATGACCGTGTGCTTTTAATAGGTTATCTATTAAATGTTCTTTAGGCGGGCGATTTTTATTTATAATTTCGTATAAAATGGAAACCGTGTCCTTCATAGAAAACTCGATATTATGTGCTTTAAGCCATTCCTTCATTACGTCTTTCCGATCTCGAGAAGTGGGGGGTTTATTTACCTGTGTACTGTGATAGGAAGCATTGTCCATTACAATAATCGAATTGGGTGGTATATTCGGTAATAAGTTATTAGTAATCCATTTAATAAATTTTTCGGTATTTACTTGACCATGATAATCCCCTTTCTTGGAATTAGCCTTCCAAATAGCTAATGCTCCGTTCACAAAACCGTTTTCAGAACCTGCGTGGATTATAATCCACCGATTTCCAGCACTGTCATATTTTCGAATGCCCTGTTCGGACATTGATTGCCAACATTTGTTCACGGTGTAGTGACAATGTATCCAGGTCTCATCTAAATAAACTACAAGTTTTTTATTAGGACCCAATGCATCGTTTTCGCGGATTCTTGTTAGATACCTGGCTCTCCAAGCTTTAATCTGAGGTTGTTCGACCAATTCTAACCGTTTCTGTGTGCACCTCTTAAAGCGGAACCCTAAATGGTTTTTCATTATATTTAATAATGTGGTTCTTTGACCAAGAAAGTTTATATCTAATTGAGCTTGAGTTAAAAAAAATTGCACAGTTGGAACAATCTTTTGTCGATACATATTTCTTATAATATTTCGCAAGGCACATTTGTCGAAATTGTCCAAAATAAATTTTGGCCCTCGTTTTCCTTTTTTAGGTGTGCTCAATTTACAAGAATTTGCTCTGGCGACATTGCCTTCTTTTTTTATTAATGTTACTGTGTTTTTTCCAACGCCCGTCGCGGCCACCACACGATTCAAAACTTTGGTATTATTGTTCAGTAATCCAATTATTTCCTGCAATGTATCTCTTGGAATACTTACCTCAGAGACGATTGCATTTACGCTTAAGATGGCCATCAAAGTTTTCAAAAGAACCTTCGTCTTATCGTTTTCTTTATTAAAATATGTTAGTACATTGTAGACAATTTCTCGGCATCGACCGTTTAATACTTTACCGCGATTCATATTCTATACAAACGTATGTTTGAAAAGCTACGGCAATTTGATAAAGCGAAATAATGTGACTGGTGACAGATTTGTCAAATATGATAATACTATTTTTTATTAAACAAATGACAATATTTACCGAGAATAGAGTTTAAATATGCAAATCATATTTAGCTATTAATTCTATTATCTATAAGGGTCTGCACTTATGAAGATATCAAAGATTGGTTTATGATTATACTTATATTTAATCATTTATTAAGTACACTTGTGCTAACGGTACACTCGAATCCCTTTCTCAACGCGATAAGTTTATACAACGGTGTAAAGAAAGACTTAAAAAGAGATAAATGTAGCTTATTTCTCAAACAACAGCTTAGTTCCTAAGTTTACAATGAAGATGTCTCCACCGGTGTCTACCCCGCAAATGAGGTTCTCCTGTTCGTCTGTCAGTTTGTCTGGAGTGTAGTTTTTGAACCCGCTAGGGCTGCTAAGGCAGACATTAGAAATTTTCACTACTTATGTGCTGCAAACAAATAGGAAATAAATAATAATACTAGTGGCTCTATAAGCTGCAGACCTCGAGATTTGCATTCAAATATAAAAAATCCAATAACTGACTGCACTAATAAAACTATATAATTGTCAACCCTGCTCACAAAATTTCACGAGATTCGGTTGAGAAATGTGACTTATAAGAGGGGAACTGCGGGAATTTTTTTTATGTTTTTCTTCTCGTTGTCCTGAAGTCTTTTAAAATGGTAAATCTATTCTGAAGGTCGTAGCACACTCTCCAGCTCTCATTTTTGATAGCTAATTTTTGATAATGGCATTTTTCCAGACTTAAGTGTAATAAACTAGTTCCTATTTTCAAATCATGTCATAAAGATAATCCATTATCGTCCAGTTTCTATCCTACATGTGTATAGCAAAATATTCGAAACAATAATGCTGACGCAATTGATTTTTCACTTTAATTCCCACAATATTTTGCACAGCAGTTCGGCTTCAAGAAGGGTCAACTAACAGTTGCAAGTTGAATAAAAAATACTTTGCCTTCTTGGAAAGAGACACATGACGCTATTGGAGTCTTCTGTGACCTCTCCAAGGCTATTGATTGTGTAGATCATGGTACTTTAATTTGTAAACTTAAGTTTTATGGCATCAGAGGACATCCATAAGATCTCATAAGGTCTTAATTAGCACAGAGAAATCGAAAGGTAGTAGCCATAGAACTATTTCATCAGAGATAGTGGAAGAGATAGGAGTACCTAAAGGGTCTACCTATATTCAGGATTTATCCCTATTCCTTGTTTATATAAATGATCTGCCATATATGTTTAGCTGATCAGGCATTGTAATGTTCGCAGATGACATCTCATTATTGTTCATGGTTAATAGGAGAAATACTGAACTCGTTGAGCCAAATCATACCCTGTCCATGATATCTGACTGGTTTGATGCCAATAACTTAGTGTTGAATCCGAAAAAAACGAAATCTTTAAAATTCTCTCTAGCAAACTCCTCAAATAAAAACTTACCGAAATAATAAACTAAATGGTCAAACATTAAACGTTGTCAAGATAACTGTATTCTTAGGTATTACATTAGACTCAAAATTGCAGTGCAGTTCCCATATAACAGCGATTGCAGTCAGCAGAATAAGGCACGATAACTATACTTTGCTCGTTTCTATAATATCATTTCTCAATAATATAATTATTATTGTCTTATCCTATGGGGATCAGCTGCACATATTGAAACTGTTTATATCTGGCAAACAAGGGCTATTCGAACGATTTATAACTTGGGGTAGCCTGAGACATTAAGAGAATTCTTCAAGGACTGATATTCTGACCCTGCCATCCCTATACGTATTTGAAATAATAATTTTCTTGCAATTTTCCAACGAACGCTGATAAATCAATATCTACCATCAGAATCACTGGGAAGCTAAAAATAACGTTTAATAGACTAGTAAATGCAAAAAAGTCGTTCTTGGGAAATTGTATCAAATTAAAAAATAAAATTCATAAAATAGCTCTTGTACTAACGAAAAGGCCAAGATTAAGAAAGAAAGAAAGAAAAAACATTTATTAATGACAAACACAGATAATACATAGAAGTTTACTAAAATAGGACGAACACTGTTTGTCAGAAAAGGGCCACAGCTCAGCATGAGGCTGGCAAAGCCAGCGCTGTTCTTCCGTTGTGGCCCAGGTGCAAGCCACAGCTCGCCGACGACGCGATTATACTAGCCGGTTTTTCTGACATATATTACATTTACAAATTCTAACATTATGTAATTTACGACAGAAAATAAAAATAAATGTAAATGTACGTGCAGACCACACTTAACCAGCCTTAAAAATATATTACTATTCTTAATCTATAGTACAAACTTGCAAAATTGAAACAACCTACCATGAAACTATTGAAAACGAGACGTCAATAACGGGGCCTCCCACATGACATGGTAATTATTATCACGCGATACACTCATATTTCGATACGTGAATATTTACGAATATTGAAGCAAACTCCAATTTTGAAAACCGCAATAATATTGACATTCCAGTATTGTGACAAAACTAACCATGTAAAGAGCCCCACTGTTACCTTATCAGTGTCACTTTTACGCGCTTTTACCAGCTTCGCACGAATACTAATGTTTTTTTTCTTTTAAGCCGGATTTCCCTATTTTATTTTGAGTCATTCACTCACTTTTCATGTGAAAGGTTATCATCATCAGCCCCTTATAATATTACTAGCATTTGCCCGCGGCTTCGCCCGCGTACTAAGCGGAATTTTTAACCGTCTACAAAAAAGAGGTTCTCCGTTTGACCCGTATGTATGTATGTATGTACGTATGTAGGTGTGTATGTATGTTTGTCCACGATTATCTCGCGTTTGTCTGAACCGATTTAGATGCGGTTTCCAGAAAAGTATTTGTTACATTCTGGGGGTTTCGGTATACGAAGTTTGGTGATTGTGATTCATTAACAGATGAACAGATGACAGTCAGTATACATTCTGAGAACCGGCAAACTGTTGAATTTCATTTGATTTTGGCAAAAATAAGGATCGAAAACTATTATCATACATTTCCGAGAGCCCGAAGAGGAAAGGGAAGATGAAATAAAAGCATATCTTAAATGGCCCTTAGTAAAAGTATCTGTGTACTACAGTAACACCAATAGAAAGTCTGTAAACGACCAAGCAGCGGTCTTAATCTCTGGTCCTTTGAAGTAAAGAAATACGGATAATTCAATATCACGTGTAACATTTATTTTTCCTAAAATAAAATTTATTAGGTAGGTTTTACCAGATCCCATTGGCGCATCAAAAAATAAAATTTGGCCTCACTTCCATTCGCACTCCTTACTGTCAGTCCGTCTGTTACAACCGAGTTGCTTATACTGGACCGATTGAATTGCAATTTGGCACAAACTATAAAGAATTTAGAGCGCTCGTGGCCCAGCGGCACCTGCCTACCGCGTCTGGTATGCGAGTTTAAGCAATGTGGGCGCAGGTCAGTTCTTGGATGAGTGACCGCTTTTAGTGGTTACTAACTGAGCGCTCTCGTGCTTTGGAAAGCATGTTAAGCCGTTGATCCCGGTTGATGTCTACGACAGCAGTCGTTAAGCCAAGTTAGTGGCCTTCGGGCGGCTTGAGAAATTCTAACAGTCATGTTGCCCACTCACTTGACAAAGGGGGGTCGAAGTTGCACCACGTCCGTATGGAGTATCCACCGTTACCCTACACGTGACCCCTGGGTGGTGCTAAAAGTGCAACAAAAACTGGCAACCGTATTTGTCTTCTCTAAGATCTCACTCTATGTCGTTTTTAAAAGCCAATACATAGATACCCCACACGCCTATATAGTAACAATAAACTTTTTTTTACAATCCCTGGTATGTATGGAGTGCCAAATTTAACCTCAGATTCTTATTAAGAGACCTCTCGGACGCTCAGATATCGATTTTGAACGAAATCGGGATGAAAACAAAGTAAATCAATATGGCCGCCACTTTCACAAATTTTACCTCGGATTCGTATTAAGAGAAGTTTCGGACACTCAGATATTGATTTTAAACGAAATAGAGACGGAAATAAAGAAAATCAATATGGCCGCCACTTTTTCTAAATTTTACCTCGAATTCGTATTAGGGTACTTCTCGGACGCTCAGATATCGATTTTAAACGAAATCGGGTTGAAAATGAAGAAAGTCAATATGGCTGCCACTTTTTCTAAATTTTACCTCGGATTCGTATTAGGGGACTTCTCGGACGCTCAGATATCGATTTTAAACAAAATCGGGACGGATATGAAAAAAAAACCATATGGCCGCCACTTTTTCCAAATTTTACCTCAAATTCGTATTAGGGGACCTCTCAGACGCTCAGATATCGATTTTAAACGAAATCGGGACGGAAATGATAAAAATGAATATGGCCGCCACTTTTTCTAAATTTTACCTTGGATTCGTATTACGAGACCTCTCGGACGCTCAGATACAGATTTTAAACGATATCGGGACGAAAACAAAGAAAATTAATATGGCCGCCACTTTCACAAATTTTACCTCGGATTCGTATTAAGAGAAGTTTCGGACACTCAGATATCGATTTAAAACGAAATCGAGACGGAAATAAAGAAAATCAATATGGGTGGCACTTTTTCCAAATTTTACCTCGGATTCGTATTAGGGGACCTCTCAGACGCTCAGATATCGATTTTAAACGAAATCGGGACGGAAATGATAAAAATGAATATCCCGCTTTTTTTAAATTTTACCTTGGTTTCGTATTACGAGACCTCTCGGACGCTCAGATATCGATTTTAAACGAAATCGGGACGAAAACAAAGAAAATCAATATGGCCGCCACTTTCACAAATTTTACCTCGGATTCGTATTAAGAGAAGTTTCGGACACTCAGATATCGATTTAAAACGAAATCGAGACGGAAATAAAGAAAATCAATATGGCCGCCACTTTTTCCAAATTTTACCTCGGAGTCGTATTAGGGGACCTCTCGGACGCTCAGATATCGATTTTGAACGAAATCGGGACGGAAATGAAGAAAATCAATATGGCCGTTACTTTATTCAAAGTTTAGGTATCTCGGATTCCTATTAAGAGGCCTCTCAGACGCTCAAATATCGATTTATGTCGAAATCGTATCGGACGGCACTCATTAATAAAACCATTTACAATACATTGAATCAAAAAAGGTCGTATCTTCATAGAGAACTCACGGCACTTCATGCACCTTTAGACCTTATAAGGAACTTACATGCCAAAGTTGGTATCTCTCTAAAAAGTTTTCATGTCCACAATTTTAAATTTCATTTTCGTTATTAACGTCCCATAAAACCATAAAAACGACACCCATATTAATATTTAGACATTTCATCCCTCTTGCACCCCAACAGGGGGGATGGTATTTCACGTTCTCCACGTGATATTTTAAAATCATTGTTGTTTTCGTTATCAGCGACCCGCGTTTATATCATAAAAACAATACCTATGTCGATTTTTAGAATATGTCACCACCTTTCCCCCTTTTAGGGGTTGATTTCACAAAAAACCTGAAAGACGTATTTATTCATTTATCGTTAGAAATACTCCTGCAAAGTTTCGAATAAAATAGTCCAACTAATCTTGTTTCCCCATACAAACTTCGGACCCCCATTCCTCCCCCTAAGGGGTTGAATTTTGAAAAAACCTGAAGCACATGTTCACTCATTTATCGTTAGAAATACTCCTGTGAAGTTTTGGCTAAAATAGTCCTACTAATCTTATTTCCCCATACAAACTTCGGACCCCCATTTCACCCCCTAGGGGTTGAATTATGGAAAATCCTTATTAATGCACCTCTAGACCTACTATGGAACCTACGTACTAAATTTGGAATCTCTAGAACCAGCAGTTTGGGCTATGCGTTGATATGTCACTCACTCAGACAGTCGGTTATTTCTTGCAATTTGGCACAAACTTTCTAAAGTTTTCATGTCCACAATATTACATTTCAAAATCGATGCCATTTTCGTAATTAACGTCCCCAAAAACCATAAAAACGACACCCATATTAATATTTAGACATTTCATCCCCCTCGCACCGCAACAGGGGGGATGGTATTTCACGTCTTTCACGTGGGATTTTAAAATCATTGTTTTTTTCGTTATCAGCGACCTAATAAACCAAAAAAAACAATACCCAAGTCGATTTTCAGAATTTGCCACCACATTTCCCCCTTTTAGGGGTTGCATTTTCAAAAAACCTGAAACACGTGTTTACTCATTTATCGTTAGAAATACTCCTGTGAAGTTTCGAATAAAATAGTCCAGCTAATCTTGTTTGCCCATACAAACTTCGGACCCCCATTTCACCCCCTTAGGGGTTGAATTTCGAAAAATCCTTTCTTAGGACACCCCTAGACCTTATAAGGAACCTACGTGCCAAATTTGGAATCTCTAGGACCAGCGGTTTGGGCTGTACGTTGATATGTCAGTCAGTCAGTCAGTCAGTCAGTCAGTCAGTTTCTTCTTTTATATATTTAGATATAGGAATTTAACCCATTGTTTTTACTCTTTCTTACAATCACTTAAACATTGTCTTTTAAAAAAACTAGACCCGGCAGTTGTAATATTTAAAAAACGCTAATTGAATGCAGCTCTGAACTGAAGTGATGCGCGAACATGCATTTTTAGCAATTTACTTTAATTTTAGCCAGACTTAAATAAATGCAATCTTGGACGTGTTGATTCATTTTAGTCGTGGTTTGTCCAACAAAACATGCTGGGGCAGTGCATAGCTTTGATATTAGGTAAATATAAGAGAATTCCCATTAAAACAAGCCTATCGGAATATGTCACGCGTGTTGTAGCGGGTTCGTTATTTTAAATTGCCTCTGCTTGAATGCAACCAAAATCGATGATTTAGAGCAGTGTCAGATATTTATTAACCGCGAAATCACATCTTACTAATAGTATTTAGTGGCTGAATGGATTAAATGCACAACAAATAGTTTGGTGGAGAGAGAGTGGCGGTGGTTTCATATCATATTATGATCTTTACCGTTATAGATAAAGCATTAATATTATTTTAAAACTAGACTAACTATGATTCCCTGCCAAATAACGCGACATCGTACAATACAAGATTTTTTGTCACATGTAACGAAAAAAATTCACGAGAAATTTAAATCCCCAGAAAGAACTTTATTTCACGTTTAGTATCGTATTATATAAATCAAAGCGCTTCGTGTCCACTAAGAAGATTACAGGTTAGAAAATATCTTCCAAATTCCACGGAAAAAACTTTAACACACGGGAGCTACAACTTTTTTGTTTTCCCTTAATATAAGCATACGTTTTCCGAAAAGGAACGTAAACACTTCCTTGATAAAAATTATTACTCTTGCCCCTGAATCGGTCATTCATAATTCAGAGAAGTTACACAATGACCGCGTGGCTGCTCCATGTCAAAACCTAGTATCGGCTTTAGACCGAATACCCTACCTAATCCTAGTATCGGCTTTACAGGAGAGCTTAAAAACCTTAATTGTGTCAGCTTGAAAAAGTTCGGGTTAAAAATTGTACAAAAACAGGTAGTACTTTTTTACACAAATCCAACTAGTCCCATAGTAAGCTCAATAAGGCTTCTATTATGGGTACTAGAAGATGATATATTTAATAGATATATAAGTATATGCTTAAATACATAAAAAAGATCCCAGTCTGCTCACCACAGAATTAAATGCCCTTACCGGGATTCGTACCCAGGACCTCTATCTTCGGAGGCAATATCACTAGCCAATTTATGTTTTTATAGAATTAGACACCTCGCAAACTGGGTGCCAAATATATGACAACACATCTTTTCACATTTTTGGTGGATATTGGCCCTGACGCCGTACCTTACGCCTAAAGGCCTCAATACTCATACGAATAAATACAGGTGGCAACTTACTATTTGATCGAACAAGGAAATTGTGCAGATGGTTAGTTAGGTACTTTAATCAGGAAATGTTGTAGGCAAAACATTTTCTGCAAAGTAAACTAATGTAAATGTTCATTCAGTAAACATTTTTTTGTAAAAACAAGAGCGGAAAACCTACATTACTGAAAATTTCGCGGCAATGCTTTAGTAAAAATATAATCCCATTTTACTGCGAAATATGATAGTAACCGTTAAAATTACATAAATATTTATTTCACATATGAATATTAATGTCGGTCTCAAACAGAATAAACTATCATCAGATATGCCACGGGTTCGAAGAAATTTTGCGAAAAACCTTTTCAATGCACTTTGAATATAAGCATTTACATTTATACCCTGAAAAAGGATAAAAGTAACAGTTCTGATATAATAGTATTAATAAAATCTCTGTCTGTTCCATCTTGTCTGTACCTTAATTTGAAACAAAGGAATAAACATATCAAATGTGTACTAAACTAAAATATGTAAATAGATTCCATCAAAGCTACCACTGTGTTGCCATTAGAATAAAACGTTCAATAAATAGAAAAAAAAAAATTAGCGAAATAATGGACGTATATACAACATTTATTGGTAATTTTAATTATTGTGTTTAAATACTCAGTTTAAATAACCAGACTTCATAAAAAAGCTGTCGCACAAATTAATATTTAATAAAAACTATTTTGTGGTACAAATGTTTGTTTAGGAATGGTAAAACTCAGGTGTAAACCACCTTTGGTAATCAATTTTAATATAATTACCATTATTGTCTTAACATTGAGTGCATATCTTTTCACCTCAAAAAGGAAATTCATATATGGGGTTGTTTATGTGTTGTGTAGTACGCCCTTTATGGGGAACGTATGGCGGCCATGACACTTGTCACTTCATTCGGCATCTGACGTCTGTCTTGAGCGCTCGAATGTTTTCTTTCCTCGTTGTGGTATTTTTCATTGTTGAGTTTTTGTTTACTGTTAAGTTTGTTTTGTGTATTTACGTTGACTCTTTGTTAAGTTTGTACCGTGAACGTGAGTTTTCGTTTTACGTAAGTAAAATGGAACCCGTGGCAGGTCCCTCCCAGGACATGAAAGAGAATATTTCTCTTTCCCCACCAAGGAAAAGACTGGCATCTCATATGAGTGTTTCCGAAAAATGTATGGTGATGAACTGCTACAAATATACGTACAATACGTGGCCCCAGGACAAGTATTGGACACAAGTTGAATGTGCTAAAAAAGTGGCGGAAATATTGGGAATATCCGAAAGAACCGTCAGAAATATACTAAAAGAACATAATACGACCAACGAATTCGCTTCGCCCAAGAAACCTGGCCCGAAATTGGCAGTAATTGACAAGTTGGACGAGTTTACGTTTGCAGCCATTAGACGGATAGTGCATCAATTTTTCCATCGCAATGAGCCGCCTACTATTCAAAAGGTATTTTTTTAATTGTAATCATGACCATTTATTACTGTTATAATGTAATGCTGTATGATGGCAATATTACCATCTTTTAAAAAGCAGAAAATGTTCTAATTAATGATAACAACCTCCGTAGCCTAGTTGGTAGTGACCCTGCCTACGAAGCCAGAGGCCCCGGGTTTGCATAGGGATTTATTTGTGTTTATCACGAATATTTGTTTCTCAGTCTTGGATGTTTTCTATGTATACAAGCATGTATTTAAAAAAAAACACAAAGCATGAATACTTACTTGACAATGTACTAAAATTTGTATTATGTTCTTAGGTGTTGCAGGATGTTAATGATGACCCGGACCTACCAAATTTGTCTGCATTTACCTTGCGACTGGTACTTAAGCACCTAAATTTCAAATATGCAAGTCGGAAACGCCATAGCTGCCTCATTGACCGGGCTGATATAATATTGTGGAGAAAACGATATTTGGTAAAAATAAAACAATATCGCAGAGAGGGAAGACCAATATATTACCAAGATGAGACTTGGGTTAATGAAGGTATATATATTATAATTTACATAATTTGTTTGGGCTCATTAGAATTGTCTTAATAAGTAATTGAAAGAAATTCTGGAAAAATAGTTGCAATAAAACATTGTACAATTGACGTTAAAAATATGTTTACACTTTTGATCCTTACTCCTGTAAAAATTTGTAAAAGTGTAACAACTAAATATCTTTGATGTTGCCTGTACCAAAAGTATTCATTAAGTGATTGTAAACATTTATTCATCACTATGTTACGAGATTTACGAGTAATTGTAGTAATTTTTATTTTAATCTGATTCTTTCTTGTTAAAGGGCACACGGTAAACAAAGTGTGGCAAGACCCAAAAGTTTTGTCATCTCGACAAGCATTTTTAGAGGGTCTTACAACCGGACTGAAGGCTCCATCAGGAAAAGGAAGGCGGCTCATTATAAGCCACATTGGCAGCGATGAAGGATTTTTAGAAAATGGACTACTATTATTTGAATCGAAGAAAAATACTGATGACTACCATAAAGAAATGAATGCTCAGCATTTCGAAGAGTGGCTGACTGGTATATTGCCAAGGCTTAAGCCCAATTCTGTACTAGTCATAGACAATGCTCCATACCATTCTAGAAAAATGGAAAGTGGCCCTGTAAAGAGGTGGAACAAGGGCCAAATTATTCAATGGCTGCATGAAAGGAATATACCCTGTGACATGTCCATGATAAAAACGGAGTTATGGGCTCTGGTAGAAAGCCAACCCAAGATCAGCAAAATGGCAGTTGATGAATTAGCGGCTGCTCACAATGTAACCATTTTAAGACTCCCCCCATACCATTGTGAACTAAACCCTATTGAATTAGTGTGGGCACAGGTAAAAGGACATGTCGCCAGAAATAATAAAAGTTTTAAAATGGCCGAGGTCAAAACATTATTCCAGGAAGGTTTGGAGCTTGTTACACCAGAACGCTGGAGATCGTGCATAGATCATGTAATTAAAGTAGAGGATGAAATGTGTCAATTAGATCATTTAATTGATGATGTTGTAGAGCCGTTTATTATAAACACAGGTGAAGATGAATTGAGTGGATCGGAACTTGAAGAATAAATAAACTTATTAAAAATATTGTTGTTTTCATTTGACACAATACACTGTTAGGCCACCCTTTTTAGGCCAGCTGTTAAAAAATAGGGATAATTTTCTACCATGGCAAGTCTTTAATTTTATTACAGATTTGGACTTTCATAGACACATAAAAATTACATAAATTATATGATTTGACAGTCTTTAACAGACAGATCAACCTCACTCAATGCCAAGCTGAGCAAGTTATGTACGTAGTGCCTAGTGACGATATCTTTAATAGTAAGTATACTACACCACTAGGGAGATAAAATAGAAAGCCCGAGATCGCAGATGTTTGCGGCCCCAGCTGCAAGCGAGGGCCTCAAATATGCGATCAAGGGCTTTTTCTTTATCTCCCGTGTTGTGTACATCATTTCATGCCTACACGTTTTCGTACGCGTAGCGAGCGTAAAAAGCTACTTTATGGCCAGGTGTGACATAAAATATTTTTCTTTGTATCTTCTACACATAGTATAGAGAAGTCCAGAAAGTTTGTTTGGGCCGCTACTAAAAACATATTTGTTTCATAATGTGTAGGTAGTAGGAGTAGGTATCGCATTATGTAGGCAATTGCAGCATTTCATTAAAGGTATGTATAATAAATTACGTATTTTGATGCAGCAAGTAACTTCCGTATTCCATACATAGACAGGGATTTCAATATATTATTCACCTAGTTAGATAATTGTATTTTTTATTATTAAGAAAGGGTTGGCGACATCTGGTCCCACATATTGAAGTTGACAGATGTCATTGTGACAATGACATTTCTTGGTAGATTTGATGGAATCTAATTACATATTAGAGTTTACATATAAGTACTACTTACTCACCCTTTTGCGTTAAGGCTTTGACAAAACAACAACGAAGCAGGAACTGTAGGTAAGCATAAAAATATTAATCATTTTAATTAAACTCATACTGCTGCTAGTTAATTTAGTCACTAGATTGACCTACCTATTTACCAGTATCCTTTATAGCATCGTTAACTCATTAAACAGGGTCTGACGTCGCAGTTTCTATGACACGGGTCCAACCTTGTCTCCCAACTAAACTAAACTAATTGTCATTGCAAAGGTCTGGGCGGTAAACTTACCCTGCCTCATGTTAGGCAACGCTGAAAAACTGCTTTAGTATTTATAGGCCAGAAGATGGAAATTAAGTTCGTGCAATGAAATAAACAATTCGATAAATAATAACAGAATAACCATTTATCAGCTGTTCTATATATATTTTAAAAATGCTACAAACCGGAATAATGTATCTGATGACGAAGCAGAATTGTGCAACTTCATAACAAATATTACCTACAATATACCTCGATCTAATCCCACTAATATTATAAATGCGAAAGTTTAGATGTTTGGATGTTTGTTACTCATTCACGCAAAAACAGCTGAACAGATCAAGATATTTTTTTGTATACTAACAGTATATAATCTGGATTCACTTAGAGTATACTTTTTGGTCTATGAAACGGGGTGATTTAAATCCTCATACGCCATTCTAAGCTTTAAGTTTCAGCCAATTGGGAGTATAACGGCGTGTCAGTAAATTTAATTTAACCATAGCAGAATTTGACGTATTACAAACAAGCTGACGTTTCGATATGTCAAAGCCGAAGTATCATAATTCCTTCTGATTAATGACGCTATTTTTGAGCATAACCTTTCAAATCAAAATAGATTTGCGATACTTTGGAATTGTTTGTCTACATATGCTTTAATACAAAAACAGCTGCTTCAATGCGGTCTTTGTATCGAAGGTGTACAATTTAATTTTGTCGTGTATTATTTTTTACGTAATTGGTGACCCTTCAGCCCATAATAACTGTTTGATATAAGAGATCACTTGGGCTGGGCAGCCCAATCGTCAACATAGACAGTTGAAGCACCTTAGATCTATGCACAAAGTACAATATATAAGGTGTTAATTTATTAGTTGCAGATATTTTTACAGCTGATAGTACGCGGTCCCTGGAGTATATTTAAGTATGAAACATTATAGCTTTTACGATGTTTTTTTGGAGAAAACTGAAAAACAAATTTGTTACGTAAAAACATCCTGTTAAAGTGATTATTAAATGAGAACTCATTGAACAGATTCTAGTATAAAAGAATTTATACCTCTTTTACGTACCACTTAACTGTAACTGGCCACTTCACGTCGATAAATCAAATACTTGATTGTTAATATCATGTTATTTTCTGTCTGATTGTGTCGTTTGCAAATCAATTTTACTTATTTCGAAATGCCTTCTTTTCTTCATGCTTGCTTTTAAAATTACTTTAACTCACTTATCAACGGCTAGTATTAGTTAACTATACTAATGGGTGGATTTTCTTGACTAGTTTTAACACGACAGCCCCAATTTCCATCCTACATTACATCCTACATTTTGTAATTTTGCCCCTGAACCATAATGACATTTAAGACAAACAATTTTTGACACGAGGGAAATGACAGATAGTGTTAAACGTCTTATCAGGCACATGGTGATTATTTTTAGACGAAATTACAATCACTTCACCCCTGGGCAGCTTCTATCTTTATATAAAGCCCAAGTCCGGTCTTGCATGGAGTATTGTAGTCACCTTTGGGATGGCTCGGCTAAGTACCAACTTGCCGCACTCGACTCGGTGGACCGCAGAGCCAGGAGGCTACGGTAGTGGGAAATAAGCTGCAGAGCTTAGCACATCGACGCAAAGTAGCGTGTCTGTGCGTCTTCTACAAACTGTACTTCGGTGAGTGTGCTGAGGAGCTCCATGAGCTCATACCGCCTTCCCCCTTCTTCCATCGGACATCCAGACGTACGGCTGCCTACCATCCTTACCTGGTCGAAATTCCTCTGGTTCGAACCAAGCGCTTTGCTTCTTCTTTTATAATGTGCACTTCTAAGGTTTGGAATTCTCTGCCGGCGTCTGTATTTCCGAGTTCATATAACCTGGACCTTTTTAAGGCACGAGTGAATAGGCATCTTCTGGGTGAGCTCGCTTCATCGTCGGCCTCATCTTTGCCTCCTGGCTAGATGCTGGCCAAGAGCAATCCCATTTTTAATAAAAAAAAAATATATATATGAAGATGTGCTCGATGATACATACATACCCGAGGAAACTTTAGGCAATTCTCCACCCCGTCGAATCAGCCTAAGACCACGACATCGAGAAGAAACACACGATTCTTCTACGTTCCTGTGCATAAATGGTGAGTTGACTATGAGCATAAGACATTGACGAGGCTCTTCATGGTAATAAAGCAGAGAAGTGGATAGAAGCCATCAAAGAAGAACATGAATCGTTACTGAAAAACAAAACGTGGACACTTGTTAACTTACCTAAAAATAAGTAGGTGATACCCTGTAAATGGGTATAATAAGACGAAGACGGACGAGAGTGGAAATGTAACACGTTATAAAGCAAGATTAGTTATAAAAGGGTATAAGCAAGCAAGAGGCATATACTATAATGAAATATATGCTCCTGTTGTTCGTAATACGTCTATAAGTCTACAAGTTACAAATCCATCAAACAGACGCAATTACGGCTTTTTTGCAAGGAGACATAGATAAAGAAATTTATATAATAATAAATATTGGGGGACAATCTTACACAAATCGACCTAGTCCCAAACTAAGCAAAGCTTGTACTATGGGTACTAGATGACGATATACATACTTATAAATACATACTTAAATACATAGAAAACATCCAAGACCCAAGAACCAATATCCGTGATAATTTTTTTGAATAGATAAATTTGACGACCTGTTTAGCCTAGTTGGTAATGACTCTGCCTCCGAAGCTAGAGGTCCCGGGTTCGAATCCCGGCCAGGGCATTTATTTGTGCATTTCTCACGGATATTTGTTCTTGGGTCTTGGATGTTTTCTATGTATTTATCTATATAAGTATGTATATCGTCGTCTAGTACCCATAGTACAAGCTTTGCTTAGTTTGGGACTAGGTCGATTTGTGTAAGATTGTCCCCCAATATTATTATTATTAAATGCACAAATAAATGCCCTAGCCGGGATTCGAACCCGGGACCTCTAGCTTCATCTAAATCGACACGAGTTGCGAATTACCTGTTCGGACGTGTATCGTACAACGTTTTACAGTACATATGGCTCTTTAAAGTTTCGACATATGCACGTAATTTGCTGATTACCGCACTCGTGCGATAACGTAGCACCATATGTACTGTAAATGACTTTTTTGCTGGTATCGGTAAGGAACTTGTACAGAACATTTCTAAAACCAATACATTGACCACGTCCCTCTACAATGTATACAGCATAGAATCAGCGTCCTCCTCATTTGTTCTCGTGGACACTGACCCACATGAAGTGAACGCTATTATTACCGGCTTGAGACCGGACAGTGCACCCGGATGTGATAATATTCCACCCAAATTTATAAAAACAGCCGGTAGCTACATTGCTCCTGTGATTAGTCATTTGGTTAATCTGTGTTTTTCAAAACGAGTATTTCCCACTCCGCTAATAAAATCTGTTGTAACGCCGGTGTTCAAGAGTGGGGAACGAGACGATGTTAACAATAACAGACCAATCTCAGTATTACCAGTCAATCCAAAACTTACCGAGAAAATTATAAATAATCGTTTATTAGCATACTTTGAAAAATGTCATATACTTTCTGATGCTTAGCTGTGTTTCTAGATTTAAAGAAAGCATTTGATACCGTCTCGTTCCCCATTCTTGAGCACAAGCTGGAACGAATACCTTCATGGTCGTACTCAGAGGGTTAAACTGGGAAACTACATGAGCGAAGAATAACAAATCACTTTCGGGGTACCCCAGGGTAGCGTATTGGGATCCACGTTGTTCCTGGCCTACATTAACGACCTCACAAACTTAAAAATAGAACATGGACACGAATTTTCCTACGCTGATGATACTGCCGTCGTTTTTGAGGGGTCAACTTGGGAGTCAGTCTTTGCAAGTGCTGAATCCGGTTTTAGGAAAGTGGCTGACTGGTTAAGAGGAAACCTTCTCACATTAAACATTGCAAAAACTAACTACATATGTTTTACCAAGTACAAAAGTACACAACCACAGATTGATCTACACCTCAGAATACATACTTGTGACTCAATAGAAAACTCGAGCTGTAATTGCATGTAAAAGTAATAAAAAAGTAAAAGTAGTTTATTCTTCAAATTAGGCATATTACATGCACCTATGAACGTCAATAAACTACCACCGGTTCGGAAAAATATACCTCTGTCACGAGAAAAACCGGCGCAAGAAACTCGGCGAGGTGTCATTTTTTCAAAACAGTATACATTATATAGTTAAATATAAAATTACATTACTACAAAATAACTTAAATAACATTGCTACAATAGAAAATATATTTTCGCGATAGATTACCCGTGCAGGACGCTATCACTGCCAAACATCCCTATCCATGATGTAATCGTTTATCCCATAATATGCTCTTGAAATAAGTGTTTGTTTTACTACAGATTTGAATTTAGAATTGCTAAGTTCAGTAATGTGTTTAGGAATTTTATTGTAGAATTTGATACAATTTCCCAAGAACGACTTTTTCGCCTTTACTAGTCTATAGAAGGTTATTTTGAGTTTCCCAGTATTTCTCGTGGCTATTGGTTTATCAGCGTTCGTTGGAAAATTGCCCAAATTCTTCCTAACATACATTATTATTTCAAATATGTATAGGGACGGCAGGGTTAGAACATCTATTTCTTTGAAAAATTCTCTTAATGAATCACGCGACCCCAAGTTATAAATTGCTCGGATAGCCCTTTTTTGCAAAATAAAAACAGTTTCAATATCTGCAGCTGATCCCCATAAAATAAGACCATAAGTAATTATACTATTAAAATAAGCAAAGTAAACTAACCGTGCCGTTGCCACATTGGTAAGCTGCCTTATTCTCCTGACTGCAAATGCAGCAGAGCTCAACCAACTTCCTATCGCTGTTATATGAGAACCCCACTGCAATTTTGAGTCCAATGTAATACCTAAGAATACAGTAGAAGTAACAAATTCTAATGTTTGACCATTAAGTTTAATATTTGTATCTAAGTTTCTGTTCGATGAGTTCGCTAGAGAGAATTTCATACATTTCGATTTTTTCGGGAGAGGGTATTATTTGGTTCAATGAGTTCAGTATCTCTCCTATTTACCTTGAACAGTAATGAGGTGTCGTCTGCGAACATTACAATGCCTGATCGTCGACTTACCATATATGGCAGATCATTTACATAAACAAGGAACAGGAACGGACCTAGTATAGACCCCTGAGGTACTCCCATCTCTACCACTGTCTCTGACGAAATGGCTTTATTTACCGCTACCTTTTGATTTATCTGTGTTAAATATGACTTCATGAGATCTAATGCATGCCCTCTGATGCCATAAAACTTAAGTTTACAAATTAAAGTACCATGATCTACACAATCAAAAGCCTTGGAAAGGTCACAGAACACTCCGATGGCTTCGTGCGACTCTTCCCAAGACTGCCAAATAAATTTTAATAAACTTGCACCTCCATCAGTATTTGACCTACCCTTTGTGAAGCCGAACTGCTGTGCGTGCAAAATATTGTGAGAATTAAAGTGAGAAACCAATTGCGTAAGCATTATTTTTTCGAGTATTTTGCTTAACGCAGGTAGGATAGAAACTGGACGATAAACAGAAGTATTATCTCTATGACCTGATTTGAAAATTGGAACTACTTTACTACATTTCATTAAGTCTGGAAAAATGCCATAGTCTATACAGTTATTAAAAATGAGAGCTAGAGTTGGTGCAACGACCTCCACAATAGATTCCAGTACCTTGACTGACACGCGCCATAAGTCCTCAGTGCTCTTTATTTTTAACATTTCAAAGGACTTCAGTACATCTAGAGGAGAAACATGATGAAATTTGAAATTAGTTAGTGATTCTAATTTTACGTTGTCATTCAGAAGGGATTCAGCTTTTGTGGTAGACGATGCTAAACTTTGAGTAGTGACTATAGGAATTTTAGAAAAGTAATTATTAAATTCATCAGCTACTTTTACTGCATCAGTTATTAAATTATCCTTTACTTTCAAAGAAATTGTGGACTCTTTATTATTTCTCTTCCCAGTCTCTGTGTTTATTATTTTCCAGACTGTCTTGGCTTTATTATCTGAGGACTTAATTTTATTATTCAAGTGCATTGCTTTTGCTTTCGTGCACACTGTTTTAAACAATTTGGAATAATCCCTAACATACTGATGGAAACATTCGTCAGTGGTGCAAGATCTCCTTTCATAAAGTTGATATAAGTTATCTCTACTTTTCCGAATTCCTGTAGTTGCCCACTTATTAAATCTCATTTTATTGTTTATCTTAATACGCTTTTTACTACAAGTCTTATTAAATTCGTTACACACTGTATTCAGAAGCATTTTGAATTGATCATTCGGATCATTTGATTGTACCTGGGTGTTCGGCATGGCGACTAGTAGATTAGACTTTAGTAAATCTAGTCTACTTCGACTCAGCGGTCTTATTTCTATAACGCGATCTGGATGTTTTACTTCGCAAGGTAGCATGACCATCTGAGCTTTATGATCCGAACGAACTCCATTCACTATGCTACTGTCTATATGAGAACTGTTTAACCAAATATTATCTATACAAGTGGCCGAGGTCGGAGTAACTTTGGTAGGTACTTCAAACAAGTAGTTAAAATTGAAAGATTTCAAAAGAGTGATGTACTTATCATACATGGACATTGAGAAGGTTTCCTCTACCAAATACCTTGGCATTATGTTAGATGAACGTTATTCTTGGCACACGCATATTGAATATGTGAATGGCAGGATAAGAAAACTCGTCTGGCTATTCAAGATACTTAGGCATGTTGCGAACAAATCTTTATTAGACCAGTTATATACTAGCCTTGCACAATCGGTTATGACTTATTGTATAGCTGCGTGGGGAGGATCAAGTAAAACCAAGTTTCTTGAGGTGGAGAGAGGTCAGCGTTGCATTTTAAAAGTGATGTACTTAAAACCCTTCAGATATCCTACGGAAGAGCTATATCAGCTTGCTGGACTCCTAACCATGAGAAAACTGTACATACTTTCCTCTGTACTGCGGCTGCATAGGTCCTTGCCTTATTATCCCTCGCTAGTAACTAGGAGAAGCAAACAAGTCGCAACTCAGCCCAGAAGCAGATCTGTGTTTGCAAAAAGACAATATGCTGCAAAAGCGATTTACTTGTATAATAGCATAAACTCAAAATTAAATATCTACCAATTGCAAACATACGCCTGTAAAAGGGCTCTTAACGAGTGGTTGAAGCCACTGAAATATGAGGATGTGGAGAAACTAGTGAAGTGAGTTTTTACACATGACACACCCAAATACTGGGTAGACACGACACATACCACACGCTCACACACACACACACGCACGCACGTACGCACGCACACAAGCACGCATGCACGCACACACACACACACACACACACACACACACACACACACACACACACACACACACACACACACACACACACACACACACACACACACACACACACACACACACACACACACACACACACACACAAATTATGAAAGCCATCTCTTTCATTTTATCAATCGGCATGAGGAGTCCGCTCTGTGTGAATGATCTGCCTTTGGACTCGCATGCCTTGCCCTTCTCCATCAGGCCTCGAATTTCGGCCTTCGGCCTCGCGTGCATTGCCACTCTGCTTCAGGCCTTCTGCCCGCTAAGTTGGGACGCTCGGCCTTCGGACTCGCGGGCTTGCCACACGGATATAAGGATCCCGCTCTATGTGAATGCTCGGCCTTCGGCCTTGCATGCCTTGCCGCTCCGTTTCACCCTGATAGTCATCAACTTTACATGAAGAATTCACTCTGTTGGGAAGCTGGGCTTTCGGCCTCGCGTGTCTCGCCTCCCTGCTTCAGGCCTTCGGCCTTCAGCCTTATGTAAGAAGCCCGCTCTGTGTGAATACTCGGCCTTCCGCCTTGCATGTTTTGCCATTCTGCTTCCGGCTTTCGGCCATCATACTTTCATGAAGGACCCCGCTCTGTTGCGATGTTTTACGGAAGAACTGCGTAGCGAGACTTTTATCATTGTACATGTAATATTTTTACGAGCTTCATTCGTCTAGAATCGGTACATTTGATATTCTGAAATAAGCTTAATCATTCGTTTTGAAAGCACGATCACGTAGCACCAACTCCCGTTACCATCCAACACTTACTCGAAGTTGTAGACGATTATATATACCTAGGACAGACTATCCAGTTAGGTAGGTCCAACTTCGAGAAAGGGGTTAATCGTCGAATCCGACTCGGCTGGGCAGCGTTCGGAAAGCTACGGCACATCTTTTCGTCCAATATTCCGCAGTGTCTCAAGACGAGGCTCTTTGACCAGTGTGTGTTGCCAGTGATGGCATATGGCACTGAAACGTGGTCGCTTACCATGGTCCTCATAAGAAGGCTCAAAGTCACCCAAAGAGCAATGGAGAGGCCTATGCTGGGAGTATCTCTGCATGCTCGCATCAACAATGAGGCCATCCGCAGTAGAACCAAAGCAACCGACATAGCCCTCCGAACCGCTAAGCTGAAGTGGCAGTGGGCGGAGCATATTGCACGTAGAACCGTTGGCCGTTAGGGAGGAAAGGTTCAAGAGTGGCGACTACGTACCGGAAGGCGCAGCGTGGGTAGGCCCCCCACAAGGTGGACTGATGACCTGGTAAAGGTCGCAGGTGTCCGCTGGATGCGGTTGGCAAAGGAACGGTCATTGTGTCACTCTTTGGGGCAGGCTTATGTCTAGCAGTGGACGTCTTTCGGCTGATATGATGATGATGATGATTCGTTTTGAAAAAAGGATTTTTCAAAACGTTTTGAAAAAAAGATTTTGAAAAAAGGAAGGAAATTTGCCGTGACCGGTAAAGAGCATGTCATATTGAATGTAATCATTTCTTAAGGGGGTGTAAAGAAGGGTAAAAGATGTATGGGAAAACAAATAACTCTAAAGCGAGAATGAGTTCTACGCAGACGAAGTCGCGGGCAAAAGCTAGTAACGCAATAGTTATTTATGATACAAGTGTGGAAAGTAGGCTTTTTCAAACGAGTGTCGGTAATGACGCATTAGTGCGGAAAAGTATCACTTTCTATCCATATGTTTACCCTTACAAAGAGCACTTTCGGAGCATATGCATTGTAACAGTACTTTATTGTCGAGGAATAGAAGGAGGCAATTGCCGGCTGAGTATTAATTTTTCTCGAAAATATGGGAAAAGTCAAGCTAGAATTAAGTTATGATAAACAGAACCCTAAACCCTCAAAATGTTTATTTATTTATTTATTTATTTCAAAAAGCATAGTTACACGCTATAAACTTAAACATTAGGATATAATTCAATGTTGTGACATAGCTCAATTACAACTATGCACAACATCAGAGAGTATCTGTAAAGTACATGGCAACCACTTATGAACTAACATGCCTGAACTAAATGAAATGAAAAATTAGTTAGAAAATGTAGGTAAGTAACGGTAACACAATAAAATAAGACCATAAACATTTATACGGTGGTTTATTTTTTTAAACAGAATCGGTAGTGTATTTTTCCACCGAAAACCGCAAATTATTACAGACACGAACAAAAACGTCGCGTTCGCAACAGAAAAATACGACTTGAGTTGGCTTTTACGACCTGCGTCATTTTTGTATGGCTGTTTTTTATTCTTTAAAAATTTGACAAATAAAGGATTTTGTCATAAGTAACATTGTAGTTAGTAGCGCGGTACGAGCCTTCAATCTTTTTAGGATTCCGTAGCCAAATAGCAAAAAACGGAACCCTTATGGATTCGTCGTGTCTGTCTATCTGTCCGTCTGTATGTCACAGCCGGTTTACTCGGAAAACATGGGCACTACAATTATGAAATTTAGTAGGAAGGTGTATGCTATGAACCGCTATAGAACAATGATGTGAAATTTTGAAAAAAATATTAAGCTTGGGGTGACTGGGGGTGCACCCCATACATGTAACACTGGGGTAATTTTTTTTTAAATGCTCATAGGCGTGTGGGTTATCTATGGATAGGCCTTCAAAAATGACACAGAAGTTTCTAAAAACTTTTCCATTTTAAGTCAACCGTTGGCGAAATATTACCTGTCAAAGTGGTGAAAAGTGTGTCCCCCCCACTAATTTCCAAACTATGAAGTTTAAAATTCTGAAAAAATCAAGATAATGTAAATTAATAAATACTTTCAACGATTTTCGGTTTTAACAAGATACATTAAATGGTTTTTGAGTTCTTGCTGAAAAACTGTCTTTCCCAAAGAAAAGGGCCTAAGTGCCGTATGTTTCCTATGAACGAAGATGCGACTTTTTTTATTAAATGTATTGTATAGTGGTTTAAATGTAGATTAGGAGGCGTTGGTACTTAACCCTTCGTGCGTGAGTCCGACTCGCGCTTGGCCGGTTTTATTTTTTAAATTAATGACTGACCATAAACTATATACACTTCGCCTTCCAATATGTAATGAGAATGAGTAACGTCCAATTTTACGGCTTTATTGGGGGGAAAAGTTTTATGCCTTGTAAGTGATGAATGGCAGCTATATCAGTTTCAAAAGTTATTTTAGATTTGTTTGATTACAGTGAAGTAAGTTGGACGTCATTGTGTTGTCACAGATCATTTATCTCCCTCACATTATCTTCATTTAATATCCCATATCTTTACCCTGAACAGCAAGGCATAGGTACATTGCGTATCCACCATTCAATAAATCCCACTGCCTTTTGAATCAGGGATTTGTTTGAATTATTCATAATTGACGGCTTCTCTCCTTTGGCTTCGGGCAACGTATAAGCCTATTTTCTTACACTTCATTTCGTCATCCGTCCCCAAGAGGGCTCCTGTTTGCGCCACGTGGAAAAGTATAGCAAAGATTTATTTTAAGACTGCGCCGTACGTTCGGTTCTCCATACAAACGTATTTACGCTCTCATTTTAAAACGCCATGCTAGAATAACGTGAAACTTTGTATACACAATGGGATTCGGCATATCTAGGTCGAAAATTAGTTTCTGTTGCTTGAAATTATAATGGAAAAAAATACAGCGATTATTAAGGTTTTCATACAAGCCGTAAAAATCTCAAAAAACCGCTGTTTTTTTTTCTTTTACTATTTCTAGCAACAGAAACTAATTTTCGACCTAGATATGTCGGATCCCAATGTGTATACAAAGTTTCGTGTTATTCTAGCCTGGCGTTTAAAAATGAGAGCGTAAATACGTTTGTATGGAGAACCGAGCGTACTGCGCCCTCTTAAACCCTTTTTATACAGATATCTACTGCTTGCACAAATTCCGCAAGAGGCCTCTAGGACAAAAATCTTTTTTTTCTCATAATCCATTGAATCGCGCACTGGTACTGTATATGTATGTAATTCGCGCCAACTATATTTTGGAATATTTGCATTTATCTATATTTGCAAAAACAGCACGAGTGTAGATAGATTCCTGTGACGCAGAATAAAAATCCGGCACCGGATGGGGAACGTCACGAAGCGAAACCATGGTTTCTCTTCGCGACTAGTGTTGCGAACGCAGCGCGAGTGTAGAGCGCGCATTAGCCTTAGATAATCAAACACAAACAAACTCCCAGTGACTCGATATTTTGATACATGTGGGGAAAACCTAGCTACGGGCTTCGGCAAATTGTGTTCTGGTAGCATCGCTTAGGCTGGAATGGGTTAATAAGTATGCACTTATGACGTATCTACGAGTAAGTAAGTTTTTCTCTCATAATACTATGATCAAAAAGTCTACTTCTCGTCATCCACCCAGCATTTTATTTCATTTCAGTAAGTATTTGTGTATAAGTATACTTATTCAATATAATATATTCAAATTTCAAGTTGTTATGAAAGCATCCTCATCAATTTATGGATGATTACGAATTTATTTACGATAGAGCGTAATATATAATAGGACCGCGACGTATCAGTCTAAATAAAAAGTGTTGGCGGAAAAAACGGGTCGACATTGCCTCACCCACAATTTTTTGTTTGAACTTAATCCCGGTTCTTATTAATACCTCTCTGTGATCATAATCCAAAATCAGAATCCAAAAATAATAATAATAAAAATAAAATAATAATGGGAGCCAAGTTCAATATTAAGAATATGCGATGCTTGGTTGTAGTCTTCACCGACAAAAGAATTGAGATTCCGTAGATTCTCTGAAATGGTGCCAAGTCCGGCACTACATTGTTTACAGTAAAACTAATTTACTGCGGCTTAATGCATTTTGAGCTTTAACTTGGCAGTATTCTTAAATATCCAACAGCTTTTATGGTATTACAACATACTGCGTAGAAAACTGCCAAGTTAAGGCTGAAAATGCATTATGCCGCAGTAAATTAGTTTTACTGTAAACAATGTAGTGCCGGACTTGGCACCATTTCAGAGAATCTACGGAACTTGGCACCCATTTAGATCTCAATTCTTTTGTCGGTGAAGACGAAAACCACGCATCGCATATTGAACTTGGCTGCCATTTTCACATTTATGTTTTTGATGGGATTGGTTTTACTGTAAACAATCTAGTTCCAAACTTGGCAACTTTTCAGATAGGTAATCTGGCACCCATTTAGATCTCAATTCTTTTGTCGGTGAACTTGGCTGCCATTTTCACATTTATGTTTTTGATGGGATATCATTACTTTTTGTCAAACTTCATTAAATGATGCTTTCCCAGAGCGAATGCACGAGTTACTATACAAAATTCCCAAACCGCTATAGGTGCACCTAAAATATTTCAAGAGTTCCTTCGATTTCTCCAGGATCCTATGATCAGATTCTGACCCGATGACAATGGGACCACCCCGGAAGTATACCGTTCCAAACAAAAAAAGAATTTTCCAAATTGGTTAATCAATGACGGAGTTCTGAGGTAACTAGCATAGATAATAATAATAAAACTAATAAGGGATGTTGGCGTAGGGATGTGACGACCCCATCGCCCACTGGATTTCCAGTGCAGTCAGTCAACATAGGGCAGCTTGTGGCGAGCTGTTAGGGAGCAGCGACCCTATGTACCTGAGTGCTCCTGGGGGTGTCCTGTGGGTTGGTTGTATGAACAGGCCCCCCGCCTCTGGCTTGCCTTAACCGGCTGTCCAGAGTGGAGTCGCTAGAGCTGTTGCTCGGCGGTGGATGTGGTCACCTAAGTGGCGAGTTGGCTATATGTTTAAAGTCCAGTGCCACCTCTCTACCCCCAGCCCTCAGCACCGGTGTTGCCCTTAGGCCATTTTAATGTCGCTATTTATAGGGGCCCATCTACCAGAGGGCGAGTCACCGTCTGCCTGAGATAAAAATGTGAGACAGTTTTATTAGGCAGACGTGAGTTGTCTCACTCAATAGCCCTTAATTTAGATTCCATCAACACTTAATCAGTCTCACTTAATTTAGATTCCATCAACCAGCAATAGTTCCTGTACACCCTGGCAGGTGCTGTCTCTGCGTGCGTCCCATGACACGGGCAGGGACAGCATCCGCTCGGTGTACCCCTTGCATTTCATTAAATTGTCAAAAGGGCCTCTACGTGTTGGCTATGTGGTACTTCGGTACCTCGGTACTTCGGCTTCTCGCACGCCTTCCAAAGGTCCGGGACACCATTGTCCCGTGAGCGAAAAAAAACTAATAATAAAATCACTGTTTTCTGATTTTTTCTGGTGTATACACATAAATACCAAGCTGCATGCTAAATTTCAGCTTTCTAGGTCACCTGAAAATGGGTTAGGTTTATGATTACTAGTCAGTCAGTCAGTCACTGGTAAAAATGCCGTTTTTTGGAATTCAATATCTCAATAACAATTAAACCTATATTTATGAAATTTGGGGTTCTAGTTGTTCTAAAGGATCTTTATATATGTACCAAATTTCATGTTTTTATGTTAGATAGATTTGGAGTTATCGGGGGGTCAAAAGTGGCTCCAAACGGTTCGTATAAAATAATAACACACGGCTGCTGTCCGCCAGTTCCTCGGGTGAACTTGGCCGGATACGCTAGATCGATGTATCTCGACCAACATGTAAGAAGAGTCTCGCTAGATGGCTGAGCTGGGTCAAGGGTCAGAAACAAGGAAATAAGGTCTGTTACTCTGGATTGTAACACAAGCTTACGTCCCTGTCGAGTTACTACTTCAAAGTATTTAAACAAATAATTAAGGAAGTTTTTCTGCCGTCATCATGCAAAATATATTATATACGATACGCATCACAATCGTTATTTATGTGCCTATAAACCAAAAAATAGGTCGAGTTAAACATGAATGAACGTAATAATTGAATAAAAACATTCACAGGTACTAAATGTATCGTGAGAATATCATTGTCAAATACAAAAAACGCTAACCCTGGACACGGCGCAGATAGGTTTATCTCTTTCTCTGTACCACCAGGAAGCTTAGGCCCCGCCCCGTTGCCGGCTGCACCGCAGGTTAGGTTTTTATAAGGATTTTATATCTTGTAAGTATTGTTTTATATTTTAGTTTTAGTATGCTGTAATATGATTCATAATTATGTTTTGCAGAAATTGTCCACCAAATACTTGTATTGCACGGTCATTCGTAATCAAATCTTGATTATGTTGTGGTGAAAGTTCGAACTCAATCTAATCTACTACTTATATTGCACGGTCATTTGTACTCAAATTTTGATTATGTTATGGTGAAAATTCGAAATATAATAGCATACAGTGTCATATACCTTTGTAGATTAGCCGACACATTTGCCTGGGACTTGACCTGGGATGTCTGTTAGCGCACTCGTGAAAACCAGCAGTACAGGAAACCCCTCGAAGTCTAATAATGGGAAACATAATGTCCTAGTTTGCCTCCTTGTGTTGCAAAAAACAACATTACCCTGTCGTTTGTGACTTGTGCTACGCGTAAGGTCAGCGCAAAGGTAAGGCGGTTAACAATGATGGATGACAGCATTAGCATCGCCGGGCCTATTTATCTCCTTCCCTGCGATCGACGACGTGATCGGATCACAGGTAAGTGCCTAGTCTATTGTAAGCTTTCTAACGGGACAAATGCGGGCTCTAAATTTATTTAGTACCTAGCCGTATTGTGTGAATACGGGGAATATGAGGGACATTTAAAAGTGAATAAAAATGTGGTGTGGGGTGTGTGGTGGTATAACGAACCTCTCTATGGGATTATAGAGCATGTACACAGGAGACGCTTTTAATATATTTTGTACTCAAACATGCTCTGAAAAGTAGAAGTTAGGTTCAAGATAATACCCACCAATACTGCGAACCCGATATTTACTGGTGTCGCGAATTTACAGGTCGGTAACGGCAATCGTATATGATATTGTCGGAGAGTTCGGACATTGCAGGCACGGGCGGCACGCCACAGTGGGGACCAGGCCGGGCGCCCGCCAGCCGCAAGCCGCCGCACCCGCTGCAGCGCGCCGGCGCGGCCATGGCGGCTACTGCAGCGAATAGTTTTGTTACTGAATCCTTAGAATTTCCATTTAGATTTTTCTCATTTTATTTAATTTAATCGTATGGCATTTATTTACGAACCGTGGGATCTTCAAGAAGACAAGTACGGTTGCCAGTTTTTGTTGCACTTTTAGCACCACCCAGGGGTCACGTGTAGGGTAACGGTGGGTACTCCCTACGGACGTAGTGCAACTTCGACCCCCCTTTGTCAAGTGAGTGGGCAACTTGACTGTTAGAAGTTCTCAAGCCGCCTGAAGGCCTCTAACTTGGCTTAACGACTGCTGTCGTAGACAGCAGCCGGGATCAACGGCTTAACCTGCCTTCCAAAGCACGAGAGCGCTCAGTTAGTAACCACTCAAAGCGGTCACCCATCCAAGAACTGACCTGCGCCCACATTGCTTAACCTCGCATACCGCACGCGGTAGGCGGGTGCCGCTGGGCCACGAGCGCTCTAGATTTTTCTCATCATTTACAATATTCCTCGCACTATACATACTTTGGTCGGAACAGGGATTGCCTGTTTCGTATTATTAGACAAACTCGCTCGGTCGTCAATAAACACACTAAGCAGGCAATCCTTCCTTACGAGTACCTTGAGGTATAAGAGAAACAACCGCCATGTTATAAAAACTACATCATTAATCAATAGTAAACAAGTTTCGAAATCGATCCTGGCATGCAACAATCCCCGTCAAAACGCATATACGAATAATGTGCTTTGCGCTGTATTTCAGCTGCGTAAAAGTATGGTTGCCATTTTATTACTTATGACTGTGGATTAGACGTTCGTCACGCTCTGTCAAGAAAGCGAGTTGGAGAGCGACGGGCGTCTTATCGACGACGATAAGTGATAAAATGGCAACCATCATACGCCCGCCGGTCAATGCTCCAGTCTGTCCATCGAGTAGGACTGCGGCCACAAAGCCCGAATAATTTTAGAGTTTCAAAACCTCTGATTATGTTTTGTTCTACCACGCGAGCTAATAACATATTTATATTACCTACTGTATGTGTGTATAGAAAGCGAGAACCAAAACATGTATAGGCTTATGCAAAATGTTTCCAACGTGTCTTTCAATACAAATAATTAAATTAAATCGCGAAAAAAATACTTCGTGTAGAAATAACTACATTTACGTTATTACCTATTTCTATTGCAACCTGTCCTAATGTAGCAGAAGGCCGCAAATTGAAAGCAAATTTCGTAACAGAATCACTCGGTCCAAAATTTTCCACAAGCGAAGCGAGCGGCGAGTGTTAAACTTTTATAAGCTTTTAAGCGCATGATTGCTTCCATCGCCACAACGAGCTTTGTAAATAAAGTAACGAATTCTGGAACGTTATCGTTAAACAAAGAAGGTAAAAGAAGGCGAAGAAAGTTTAATAGGCTCAAGACAGCGTTAATTAAAGTTGACAGGTATAGATTACTTTAGTATAACATCCATCATCATGTAGTCTTTTTTATACCTACCTACGTAACCAAAGTATTGGAAAAACAAACAAATTAATAAAATTTTGAAATTTGCGTGGCATTATGTGGGTGGTGGTTTTCAAAACTCACAGCTCTCACCTCCCCTCCACCTGACGCTTCACGCCCCCTCACCGTGAAATATTACAACCCGTTTTCCGGTTTATTCACTTTTTTGCGAAAACTATTTGGCCCTAAAATATACAATAAGCTTCCAACCGACTTAAGAAAAGCGGATATATCGGATAAAATGTTTATAAGTCAGCTGAAAGAATACCTCACCGATAGGGCTTTTTACATTGTACAAGAGTTTTTAGAAAAAAACAATATTTATAACTAGCTAAACCCGCGACTTCGTTAGCGTGAAAAAAAATCGTCACATGGACATTAAGTATATTGCTCTGTATGTGATTACTACCTATGTGATTTTGTGTTCTTAATGGGGAGTATAACGCCAGAGCTCCCGATACACTGTGTTAACATAGGCACAACAAATGCTCAAATAAATAAAAGGTCGACAATGCGCTTGTTATTCTTATAGGGTCTTAAGTACTGCCGTCGTCTACTACCGTCGTAGTGTTTAAAAAAATGGTCTTGTATGGCATTACACCTCTGCCGCGCGCAGCACGCTACGCTTACACTTTGTTCGACTCTTCAATAATTTAATTCTTAATATTACAAATCTGCTGGGGCTGAGCTGTAGGCTACCAGTGGGGTCCACAGGTGGTGGATAGTGGAACGGCCATCAGATATGGTGGTTAGCTCTGAATATGTTGAATAAAAAGTCCCCAACCAAACAGCGACAGGGTTAACAGGATGTAGTGGGAAGTTTTGTAGGAGAAACTTACTTAGAAAAAGCTATATAAATCCAAAGACGACCCTGTGACATGGCGAATAAATGCCGCCAGCAAATAAGCATTCCTCTGATACTGGGCAGCAGCGGTATCAGTATTGACAAAAGGTCGAAGAAGAGACTTCTGGTAGAGCTTTTGGCCAAACATTGGGGAACAGGACAATGATTCTCAAACTGCGGTGCAGAAAGTAAAGGGAACCTACTGCGCAATTCTCCCAAATTAGTAGCTGATGGAAAGGGTAAATAAACAGAGAAATGTCCTTGACAACGGGCTACCGCGATGTAACATGCCGTGGCGGTCTGCGTCCGGCAGGGGTAGGGACGCGGCAACCCAGGTCATCATCCTGCGAAATCCGTGTAAGATAGGGACATGGAACGTCCGTACCATGTTGGTGCCAGGCAAGTTAGAAGAGCTGAAAAGCGAGATGAGGAGACTTAGTTTAGATATATTAGGACTAAGTGAAGTAAGATGGGGAGGTACCGGAGATTTCTATAGAGAGTAATATATACGGGGGGGAAACAAGGAAGCAACGGAACAGCTATAGTCTTAAATAAGAATTGGGGACAGCAAGTAGAAAATACAATACATCATAGCGACAGGATCACGGCAGTAAAAATAAAAACCGAACTGGCAAACCTATTCATAGCACAAGTTTACATGCCGACAGGAAGTTACCCAGAAGAAGATATAGATCAAATGTATGAGCAGCTAGATACACTGATGGACTTAGTAAATGAAAAAGATAATTATATATTAATGGGAGATTTTAATGCGATAGTCGGAGAAGGACAGGAGGAAAGTGTTATCGGTAAATATGGACTTGATAAAAGAAATGAAAGGGGCAACAAACTGGTGCAATACTGTAAAGAAAATAATTTAACGATTGCAAATACATTATTTGAACACCCCAAAAGAAGAAGGTACACTTGGAAAATGCCCGGAAATTTAACTAGATACCAACTTGATGATATAATAGTAAAGGATAGATATAAAAAAGTATTAGCCAACTGTAAAACGTATCCAGGGGCAGATCTGAATACAGACCATAACCTTCTGGTGAGTACATTGAATATACAAATTAAGAGACAGAGAAGAAAGCACAAAACAAAAGAATTAGATCTCAAGAATCTAAGAAACAACTGTGATATATTGCAATATAGTAATAGAGTAAAAGAAAAAATAGAGTTAATGCATAATAAAGATATTAGTACTATAAGGGACGCTAACGATAAATGGTGCCATATAAGAGATATAGTGAAGTTAAGTGCAGAAGAGACTTTAAAAAAAGAGAGAATAAAGCCTAGGAAGAAATGGTTGAGTAAACACATATTAAATTTTATTATTGAAAGAAGAAGATATCGAAACAAGGACGACTCCAGTAGCATCAAAGAGTACCGTAGATTTACTAATAAGATAACATTGGAGTGTAGAAAACGAAAAGAGGATGATACAGAGAAAAAATGCGAGGCAATAGAATATTATATAAATAAAGGGAAACCAGATTTAGCATATAGAATTATTCAAGATTTGGAGATGAATAAAAATAAGAAAACCATAACTTCTGCAATAATGAGTGAAAATAATAAAATATTAATAGACAGTAAAGACATCTTAAAAAGATGGAAAGAATACATAGAACTATTATATAAAGGAGAGGGATTAACAATAAGTGATATAGAAAAAGAAGAAACAATAGAACAAGATGACCTAGGGCCAGAAATAATTCGAGAAGAATTTGATAAGGCTATCAGGAACATAAAAAATGGCAAAGCAGCTGGCAGTGACGGAATACCGATAGAACTTGTCAAATATTCTAATGCTGACTTACAAGATGAACTATTTAGTTTAATAGGGGAAGTGTATAAGACAGGACAGATACCGAATGATTTTAGAATCACCAAAACAGTGACCCTACCTAAGAAAGCCAACACTCTGAAATGTGAAGAACACAGGACATTAAGCCTGAACTCGCATGTTTCTAAAATACTACTCAAAATTATACAAAAAGAATAAGATTGAGCGTGGATTATAATTTGAGTGAGGACCAGTATGAATTCAGGAAGGATAGAGGCACCCGTGAAGCCATTTTAGCACTAAGACAGGTAATAGATAGAAGAATGGACCTAGGGTTGAACACACATATTGCTCTTGTAGATTTAGAAAAAGAGTTCGATAAAGTAGACTGCAAAGGAATGATGAAGACGCTTAAGGACATAGGTTTAGATTACAGAGATAGGAGAATAATATACGAGCTTTATAAATTTCAAGAAACTGTTATTGAAGTAAATTCAGAAAAAGTAACAGCAAAAATTCGGCAAGGAGTCAGGCAGGGATGTCCACTCTCACCACTCATTTTTAATGCCTTCATAGAAATGGCAATCCAAAAGATCTGGGAATTGACCGACGTCGGAGTCAAATTCAATGATAGAATTATTAAATTGATCCGATTCGCAGATGACATAGCAGCAGTTGCAGAAACACATCAGGACCTGCAATTGCTGCTTTATTACGTACTTGTCTTCTCGAAGATCTCACGGTTCGTAAATAAATGTCATACGATTAAATAAATAAATAAATTGCTGCTTAATATTATGGACGCCACATTTAAAGAATTTTCACTTAAAATCAACTTAAATAAGACTAAAGTATTAATAACTTCAAAAACTGAATTACAACCACAAATTATAGAAATAGATCAAATCCCACTCCAAAATGTAAAGAGCTTTAAATATTTGGGCAGTGTCACTACGGCAGATTCAAGATGTACACCAGACATTAAAATAAGAATAGGATTAGCTAAGCAGGCTCTCAATAACAAAAAGTACCTACTCACATCAAACATATCGCAGAGAACTAAAATGAAATTCATCAAAATCTTCATCTGGAGCATAGCATTATATGGGTGTGAGACGTGGACTAAGACGCAAAGAGACAGGGAAATGTTAAAGGCTTTTGAAATGTGGTGCTGGCGAAGAATGGAGAAAATCAGATGGGTAGAAAAAGTCACAAATGAAGAAGTCTTAAGCAGGGTAAAAGAAAAAAGAAGATTGCTACAAACAATAGAAAATAGAAGAGGGAAAATGTTTGGTCACCTTGTACGATACGATTCCTTAATGAGCACCATCATAGAGGGGAAAGTAGAAGGCAAGAGGGGAAGAGGAAGACCGAGAATAAGCTACATGAAACAAATAAAAGAGAAAATAGAAGTCGTGTCGTATAAGGAAACGAAGGAATTGGCTCTGGATAGGATAAGGTGGATATAACTGCATACTTCATCGGCTACACCGACAAGAGTTTTACTCTTAAATTCATGATGATTACAAATCTCACTCCAAAAAGTGACGTTTAGTGAAAGTTGCAAATGGCCTTCAATGTTGGTTAGCAGTGCGTCATATTTACCTAATCAATAGTTATTTGAAGTGCAAACAAACAAATATTATTCGTACAACTGTAATTAATTGCTACCGTCTCAGTTAAAAATCACGGTTAGCGCAGTGTCGGACCAAACGGTCTTAACCGACGCGAATTTCATGGCGCTTGCGACATTTCGTGTGTGAACAAGTTGAACGCTTAAGTGCCTGGTTATCGTGTCGGCTCCCGCGATACTGGACCTTGTGTGCTTTGATTTAACGGTGAAGCTTCATTGGATCGGTGGCAGAATGAATTGCATTAAATGCAATACAGTACTTGCGTTAACGGATCAAATCAGATGCACAGCTTGCGAAGGATGTTTCCACTACCGCTGCGCTGGGCTAGAATTGGAGTTCAAAAAAATCCGCCCTATGAATCTTATAAAATGGAAATGTACGAAGTGCAAACCCAGCAAAAAACCGTCTACCTCCAGCATACCTAAATCACCAGTAGTTTTTAATGATCGCTCGGATGTAAAATCGGTAATATGCCCTCAATTATGACTATCGACACCGAAGCACTGATGAGCGGAATAAATGAGAAATTGCAGAAACTCTCTCAGGAAATGTCCGACCTGAGATGCAGTTTCGACATAAAGCTGGATACCCTGACAAACAAAGTAAATGACTGGGCAACAAAAAATTTCGAACTTGAACATACAGTTCGGAGCATGCAGAATGAATTAGTAACTATATCGTGCGCATGCAATGAGGCTCGCGACAAATTGACTAGTTTGCTTTCCGAGGTGGAAGTTTTGCGCGAAGATAATACTAAACTACATGTTAACTTCAATCAACTTCAACTCAGGATGTCTCATTTGGAACAGCGGCCACGCGATACTCGTATTAAAATCAAAAGTCCTCCGGATCTTGGAATCAACGAGTTAAATAACACCTCGGCGTCTGTATCAGCACAACCTGCTCTAAAAGCTGCCAGTAAGGTAAAGAAAGTTAAGCGCCGCGAGAAGAAGCCTAGCAGCAGTGTAGGTGCAGAACTTGCCTCTGACTCTAATGAGTTACTGATCACGATGACGCGAAGCAGGAGCAGCCTATCCCTAAGCAATCTGGATGCGTAACTTCGGAACCTTCAAGCTCCCTCTTGACTCATTCGCCAGCGGTTGGAATTGTCTATAATCATATCGTTTCAGACCAGAGGGGAAGCCATGCATCGAAAACCACACCGGAAACCACAAGAGCTCGGAACTCTAATCGGTACTCCTCGGTACGTGGCTCCGCCGGACCTGACATAACAACTCTGAAAGCTGTGGAACAACGTAAACACCTGCATCTGTGGAACATGTTGTCCGGACCTGAAGAAATACGGTCTTACCTGCAAACTCTTTGCCCAGAGGGAAAATGCACTGTAGAAGAGCTCAAGCCAAAAGCCGACTATAAATCGTATAAGATCGGAGTGCCAGTTGTGTACTTTGAGAAATGTTTATCACCTGACGTTTGGCCGTACAATGCAAGAATTAAGGAATGGTTTTTTCGTCGACAAACTGAACATAAAAAGTAGTAAACACCCTTCCGGAGATGATTGCCTTTCTCATTCATTAACGAGGCTTACAGCGAATATTATATATCAGAATGTAAGAGGCCTCAATACAAAACTTAAGCATTTTAGGCAGAACTTTTTCGGCTCAAATTGTGACGTTATTGCTGTAACCGAATCTTTTCTTACGAACTCTGTTGATGACCCCGAAATCGTGTGCTCTGACTGGAGTCTGCTGCGCCGTGATCGTGCCACTGGTGCACGAGGTGGTGGAGTGCTGCTCGCGTGTCGTCCAGGCATTAAAATGACGAGACGCGTGGATCTGGAAACCCCTTGTGGCGAAGATCTCTGGGCTACGATAAGGATTGGTGACACGATTTTGCATATTTGCGTAGTGTATATACACCCAAGAGCTTCTGATGATGTATATATGACATGGTTTCAAAAGGTTGAATCAGCGGCTGAATCTCTTAATGGTAATATCATTATCTTAGGCGATCTGAATCTAAACCCATTGTATACTTCTCAGAATATTTTACATTATTATTGTTACTTTCTATCTGTTTCTGGCCTGACAGAGATGAACGATGTTGAAAATTTGTATGGCGGTAAGCTAGACGTAGTGCTCGTGGCAGAGCGAATTAGTATTGTCGACATTAGGGAAATTAAGGGCGGCGGGTTGGTGCCGGAACGTGATGCCTACCATCCACCTCTTGATGTAGTCGTCAGTCTTGACCGTATTAACGACGGATCCGTTCCTGGCTACATTGATCCAAGTAATATAGCCTTGGAGCAAGATTGGAATTTTGCAAAGGGTGACTCATCATCATCATCATCATGTCAGCCGAAAGACGTCCACTGCTGGACATAGGCCTCCCCCAAAGACTTCCACAATGACCGGTCCTGCGCCACCCGCATCCAGCGGACACCCGCGACCTTCAACAGGCATCAGTCCGCCGTGTGGGGAGGCTGCCTACGCTACGCCTTCCGGTACGTGGTCGCCACTCGAGAACCTTTCCGCCCCAACGGCCATCGGTTCTACGTGCTATGTGGCCCGCCCACTGCCACTGAAGTTTAGCGATTCGGAGGGCTATATCGGTCACTTTGGTTCTGCTGCGGATGGCCTCATTCCTGATGCGATCACGCAGAAAAACTCCCAACATAGCTCTCTCCATTGCCCTTTGGGTGACTTTGAGACTTCTTATGAGGCCCATTGTAAGCGACCACGTTTCAGTGCCATATGTCATCACTGGCAACACACACTGGTCAAAAACTTTTGTCTTGAGACACTGCGGAATATTGGACGAAAAGATGTGCCGTAGCTTCCCGTACGCTGCCCAGCCGAGTCGGATTCAACGATTAACCTCTTTCTCGAAGTTGGACCTACCTAACTGGACAGTCTGTCCTAGGTATATGTAATCGTCTACAACTTCGAGCGTAAAGTGTCCGATTGTTAAGGGAGTTGGTGCGACATGGACATTTGACATGATCTTCGTCTTGTCCATGTTCATCCTTAGACCAACTCGCTCGGAGGCTTTACTGAGGTCATTGAGCATTGTACTTAAATCCTCCATGGTCTCAGCCAAGACTACTATATCGTCAGCAAACCGAAGGTGAGTGAGGTAGTCGCCGTTTATATTGATGCCTAGCCTTCTCTAGTCCAGAGTCTTGAAAACATCCTCCAGTGCAGCGGAGAACAGTTTAGGAGAAATAACATCTCCTTGCCTGACTCCCCGCTCCAATGGGATAGGCTTAGAGCTCTGGTCCTGGAGTCGGACTGACATAGTGGCGTTCTCGTACAAACACTTCAGCACTTCGATATAGCGGTAGTCCACTTGGCACCGCTGGAGAGATTGTAGTACAGCCCAGGTTTCGATCGAATCGAAGGCTTTCTCGTAGTCCACGAACGCTAAACAGAGGGGCAGGTTATACTTCTCAGTCTTCTGTATAACCTGACGGAGCGTATGGATATGGTCTACGGTGCTAAAGCCTCTTCGGAATCCGGCTTGTTCGGGAGGCTGGAAGTCATCTAGCCTGCGTGCGAGACGGTTCGTAATGACTCTTGAAAACAGCTTATAGACGTGGCTCAGAAGTGAGATGGGTCCGTAATTTCGTCAGTAAAGAGTTGTCACCCTTTTTGAAGAACAGCACCACCACACCTCTGTTCCATGCCTTTGGAGTTTTCCCTTCTAGTAAGACGGAGTCGAACAACTTCTGAAGGGCCCTAAGGACCGGTTTTCCACCCGCCTTCAGGAGTTCAGCTGTAATTCCGTCTTCACCGGGTGCCCTGTTGTTCTTCAGCTGCTTGAGAGCCATTCTTATCTCGTACAGGCTGATGTCCGGGATATCTTCGGTATAGTGCCGGGTTAGTCTAGCTCTAGGGTCTTCCGCCAGACCAACTTCGGGTCTGCTAGTTGACGTGTATAGCTGTCCATAAAAGCACTCTATCTCACTCAGAAGCTCAGGTTTGGACGAAACGATTCTACCATCCTCAGTTTTTAATCTGGCGAGCTGGCTCTGCCCAATAGACAGATCTCTTGAATAAACTTTAGAGCCCTTATTCTGCTCGATGGCCTCTTCAATACGATTTGTATTGAATTGGCGCAGATCGCGGGTAAGGGACTTAGAGATCTGTTTATGGAGCTGCCTGTATAATTTCGCATCGGCTGAAGACTGCAGAATCATCTCATTCCTTTCCTCGATGAGCCTCTGAGTGGAGATAGAGAGCCTTTTGGCTCTTTGAGTTCGTTGGGCCTTAAAGAACTTAGACCCAATGCTATGGACAGCTTCCACAAACGCTTCCTCGTCCACATCGCCGCCTAGACAATCGAAACGGTTTTGGAGTTCCAGCTGAAAGCTCTCGGGGTTTTGGAATTGGACTGCTGCTGGACGGAGCGTGGACTTCATCAGTCGAGAGCGCTCTAGCTTGACGCATATATTCAATGTGCCTCTTACCAAACGATGATCACTTCCAGTTTTAACCGTATTGATCACAGAGACATCATTGAATATATGCCTCTTCGTCGACATGATGAAGTCAATCTCGTTTTTTGTTGCACCCTCGGGACTCATCCAGGTCCACTTCCTGTGCTCGCGTTTCTTGAAGAAGGAGTTCATCATGTAGAGTCCCTCCTTCTCCAAGAAACCAGCCAGTAGTTGGCCCCGGTGGTTCCGACTTCCAACTCCAAATTGCCCCACTCTCGGCTCTTCGCCGTCTCTCTTGCCCAGTTTCGCGTTGAAATCCCCCATAACAACGGTGAAGTAGGTTTTGGAACTATGCATGACCTTTGATATATCCTCATACATAGCCTCCACTTCGTCGTCGGAGTGTGCCGAGGTCGGCGCGTACACCTGTATGACCGTCAACGAGTACCTCTCGAATACTCTGAGTATAAGGTACGCCACCCTAGCCGACACACTCTCGATCTTCACCACGTTGTTCACGAGGGATTTGTGGACGATAAACCCGACACCTCCCTGGGACTGTTGGTCGCCCTCCCGGAAATAGAGCAAGTTGCCGGACTTCAGGGTTATCGTGTCCTCCCCCTCTCTTCGGACTTCAGATAACCCTACGATATCCCAACGCAACTTGCTCAATCCTTCCTCCAGTTCCGCTATCTTTTCGTTGGTCCGCAGTGTTCGTGTGTTTTATGTTGCCAGGGCCAGAAGTCGTCGGTGGTGGTAGCCGGATCTTAACCGGAGATTTTTCGCACCCCTGACCCCGCTAGTACCCTGGCCGCTACCAAAACCAGGGTACCGGGGGTCGCCGGAACCTCGGGGCCGTGGCCTGTTTGTGTATGTCATGAGGGGTAATTGCCATAATCGCCACGCTTGGCATGCGGGTTGGCGATCGCAGTATCTCAACCGCACTCCAGGGATGCTGCTGCCCATCTGCTGCCAGTCTGGTTTACTAAGGATATTATCCATGATATTCGTCGCAAGGCTCACCTCCACAAATCATGGAAGAGCACGAAGGATCGGACTGTTTATAATGCGTTTTCAGAACTACGCGCTGACATAAAGCAGCGCATATGTAGAGCCTACGACGGCTACATTACTGGTTTGCAGGGTAACATCTGTCACGACCCCCGTGCTTTTTGGAAGCATATAAAGAGCTTGAAATCAAAGGGTGGATTTGAGACCTCTGTTCACTATGATGGTCAAGTTTTTTCAAGCGTTTACATACCTGATGCCCCGTTGCTTGACCACAACGCTGCAATATCTAGCGATCATTCTTGCTCAGCAAGCTTCGTGTACGTCGATTCTATATCTCCCCAAGAAGTGGAAGCAGCTATTAAGAGACTTAAACCTAGAAGCTCTCCAGGTCCAGATACTTTCCCTGCATTTATACTCAAAGGCTGTAAAGATAATTTCCTCTTGCCCATACTATACATATTTAACCTATCGTTGTCGTCTGGCGTGTACCCAACGCAGTGGAAGGTTACTCGAGTTATCCCAATACCCAAATCGGGTAACAACTCACAAGTGGATAACTACCGACCAATAGCTATTCTCTCTGCGTTGGCCAAACTTTTTGAATCTGTTCTCCAGAAGCTGATTTTTCCGCAATTAAAACCGTTTCTTTGCGACTCGCAGCATGGTTTCAGACTTCAATCTTTTGTCTGCTAGTAGTACAATCTTTGAGCACTTAGATAAGGGTACACAGATTGACGTCCTCTATTTTGATTTTAGAAAGGCATTTGATCAAGTCGACAATGACATTTTGCTCAGTAAACTGTGTCGTATTGGTTTTTTGCAAATTCTTTGCAAACTATCTTTGTGACAGACGCCAGATTGTACGGCATGGTAGCTTTGTATCGCTACCTTACTCTACTAAATCCAGTGTCAGCCAGGGATCTATCCTCGGCCCTCTACTGTTTGTTATTATGATCAATGATCTTGAATCGGTACTAAAGCACGCCAAGTGTCTTCTTTACGCGGATGACATATAACTCTTGTACGGTATGAAGCAGCTGTCAGACTGCGAAGCGATGCAAACTGATATCAATTCGGTTCTACAATGGAGTACAACAAACCAGTTGTATTTTAATGATCCCAAATGCTGCGTTATGTCCTATACTCGTACAGCGAATCCACTACTCGCCCAGTATATGCTGGGATCTGAAACCATAGCTCGCGTAACCACTGTTAAAGACCTTGGCGTTATCTTTGACGTGACTCTTACTTTTCACGACCATATTAAGGGACTCGCTGCGGACTGCTACAAGCGGCTAGGATTCGTTTTAAGAAACGCTCGAGACTTTAGTGATCCCAGTGCAATCAAGTTATTGTACACTGCTCTTGTTAGGAGTAAACTAGAGACGGCAAGCATAGTTTGGAATCCAGCTGAGAGTACGTACGCCTTGCTTTTGGAAAAAATACAAAAGACTTTTCTCAGATTTATGTATAAAAAAATGAACTACTACTATCCTTTTCTCTACCCAACTAAGTTCTTGTTAGGGTCTTTGTGTTTCAATTCTCTTGAAACGAGGAGAAACTACAACCTTTTGGTGGCAATCGGTAAGATTCTAGGCGGCGATACAGACTGTCCGGATTTGGTAACGCGAGTTGTGAAGCTCACTATCCCGTTTGTGCCCAAAAATGTTCTGAGGCCGAGGAATCACAACCTCCTAGCGGTCCCAATTACTCGCACTGTAGCTCATAGAAACTCTCCTGTAGTCAGGGCTGTAAGGATGCTGAACTCGTTTCTGTCATGGGCACCCGAATGTGATATATTCGTGAGTCGATGGGCGCATGTGTGTCGTGCTTGTCTTAAATATTGCGAGGAGATGGATGAAAGTTAAATATTGTTTTATATAAGTACCTGTATAACTGTCATCATTTTTACCTATTGTGTCTTTCTTATGTTACCTACCTATATTTTATGTATTATGAATTGTACAGTAATACTGTGATGCTGTATACATTTTGTTTGCTATAAATAAATAAAAATTAAGAACCTAATTTCAACTTTACTCATTTATTGTATTACCTACTGTGGGACTTTAGACGCAGATTTTACCTATCATACTTAACAGCGATGTGATTATTAGGGATGCAGTGCTTTACTATTTTGCAAATAGCAGTTTCTTTATGTTGGTACTTGACAGTTTTACCCTAAAATATATCGACTTACTAATAGGTACTATACCATTTGCCCGCGTCTTAGTTCGGGTGAAGTTCGAACTACCGCATATGTACACTTACATGCTCGTCTTCAACCCTCTGAGGGACGTTTTTAGGGGAAAAAATACCTTCTTTCCTTCCTTGGTTCATAGCCATAGCGTTAACGTAATAAATCACACAAAATTAGTTGGTAATAGCTAACCAGTAACTACAATGACTATTTCAGAGCGACGCATCTTACTCTCTACTTTGCATGTAGCATACATTTACGAGTAGGTATTTTGCGATTACGTGTTTCTGATTATGGAGTGACCGAACAGGGTCTAAGGAACTTCATGCACGGCATGAACACCCGCTCGACCTTGAGTTTCGCGTGCAGCGGGTACTCCCTACGGACGTGGTGCAACTTCGACCCCCCTTTGTCAAATGAGTGGGCAACTTGACTGTTAGAAGTTCTCAAGCCGCCCGAAGGCCTCTAACTTGGCTTAACGACTGCTGTCTTAGACAGCAGTCGGGATCAACAGCTTAACGTGCCTTCCAAAGCACGATAGCGCTCAGTTAGTAACCACTCAAAGCGGTCACCCATCCAAGACCTGACCTGCGCCCACATTGCTTAACCTCGCATACCGCACGCGGTAGGCGGGTGCCGCTGGGCACTAGCGCTCTAGCAGCAGTGATGAAACCTCGGATTAATCTGAAGTGGCTTCTAATATTTGCAGGAAGAGTCTGATTCAAATATTATTTATATTTGTATATATGTATCGTAAAAATCTACTAGAACACAGAGCTTTCTTAATCAGCTCAGAAGAAATAGTTAATAGAAGAAAGCAGATAGCAAAAACTAGTAAAGAAATAAAAGTAACCCTAAGGAAGGATCGGAGACAAAGACGAATGAAAACAATTGAACATCATGTTATTAAGACTGGTGGGATCAAAAAGGCCTATAAAAATTGAGTCAAAGTAAGAACTGGATTGTAAAAATTAAAAATAAATAGGGCAAACAACTAAGCCAACGACAAGATATTCTAGAAATCGCGAAACATACTACAGGAAATTATATGAAGGCACTGAAACTAACAGGAAAACCATACTCCAAAAACAGTCTGATACCCCACCCATACTCCAAGAGGAAGTAAGGAAAGCTTTAGAATCCCAAAAAAGCGAGAAAGCCCCGCGACCCGATGGGATTAGCAATGAAGTTTTTAAGCAAGCAGCAGAAGTAGTGGTGCCAATGCTCACAGACAAATATAACGATATCCTCAAAAAGGAAACCATCCTAGCCCGGTGGACACAGTCTAATTCTATCTTATTGTATAAAAACCGGCCAACTGCGAGTCGGACTCGCGCACGAAGGGTTTCGTACCGTATGATCTATAAAAAGAGTCCGACTCGCAGTTGGCAGTATTTTAAAACACATATTAACGTAAATTCATAGGTTAATTACTTGAATTTTGAAGTAAAATGCAGAACGTAAACTAAAGCGGGCGGGCTGCGTACGTCCTCTCACGGCAAAGGCCTACTGACTACTTAGCCGACAGCGGCGCCTTTGAATCGGTTTAACGCGGCGGTAGTATTGGACATCACTAAATTGCTTACGTGACGTTATAGTAGGCACGTAAAAATTGACACGCTCGGTTTCCATACTATTGAGCGCGTTTGCGGCGTCTATATGGTCTGTGATGAATACTTTCATAATTATATTCCAATTTACTATTCGACGTCCATCGAAATTGTCACTGAAATCGTATCATCTCTATATAAATCAAATAAAAAAACCGGCCAAGTGCGTGTCGGATCACGCACAAAGAAGTGTTCCGTACCGAGACCTCCTAATCTACATTCTACATTAAAAAACCACTATACAATACATTGAACCAAAAAAGGTGGAACATGAATAAGGAACTCATGGCACTTACGGCCTTTTGTTTGGGCAAGACAGTTTTTAGCAATAACTCAAAACCGTTAAGCCCATCTTATTCAAACCAAAAATCGTTGAAAGTATTTATTTAATCTAAATCACCTTGAATTTTTTAGAATTTTCTACTTCAAAGTTTTTAAATTAGAGGCCCCCCTCTAATTTACGGATAGACGTTTTACGACTTTGACATCTAATATCTCACCATCGGATGACTTAAATGGAAAAGTTTTAAAGGAACATCTGTCATCTGTCATAGGCCTATCTATAGCTTCACCACACGCCTAAATGCAATGAAAACAAAATTAACCCCCCTGTTACATGTATGGAGTGCCCCCCTAATTTAATATTTTTTTTCGTAATTTCACATCATATTTCTATAGCGGTTCATGGAATACACCTTCCTACCAAATTTCATAATTGTAGTGCTGACAGTCTCCGAGTAAATCGGCTGTGACATACGGACGGACGGACGGACACTACGGACAGACATGACGAATCTATGGGTTCCGTTTTATGCCATTTTGGCAACGGAACCCTAAAAACGAGCAAGTATCTTATACATTTTAATGTAGAATCTAACAGTATTTTTAACCGACTTCAAGATTTCAAAAGAGGAAGTTATCAATTCGGTTGTATGTTTTTTTTTTTTAATGTTTGTTACTCCATAACTCCGTCATTTCTTAACCGATTTGGAAAATTCTTTTTTTGATTGTAAGTATATATATCCAAGTTGGTCCCATTTTTGTCAAAACGCAGTTCTGATGATGGGATCCATGAGAAATTGAGGGAACTCCTCAAATCTTAAAGGCAAACATATAGTGATTTTTGTGTTTTTATCAACAAGTCAAGCATTTTCATCCAAAAATGTGACATTGGATGAAGTGGAACTGCTGATGATGATCAGAACAGAACTCTTCAACGACGAAAAGTTCACGTTTGGCGATTTGTACTCCTAGCTGTGTTTGTTAAGCAATTTCTATTTTTAACCGACTTCAAGATTTCAAAAGAGGAGGTTATCGATTCGGTTGTATGTTTTTTTTTTTTGTTTTTTTTTTTTTTTTAATGTTTGTTACTCCATAACTCCGTCATTTCTTAACAGATTTGAAAAATTCTTTTTTTGATTGTATGTATATATATCCAAGTTGGTCCCGTTTATGTCAAAAGGCAGTTCTGATGATGGGATCCATGAGGAATTGAAGGAACTCCTCAAATCTTTAAGGCAAACATATAGTGATTTTTGTGTTTTTATCAACAAGTCAAGCATTTGCATCCAAAAATGTGACATTGGATGAAGTGGAACTGCTGATGATGATCAGAACAGAACTCTTCAACGACGAAAAGTTCACGTTTGGCGATTTGTCCTCCTAGCTGTGTTTGTTAAGCAAGTTCTTTTTTCACGATTAATTTTTGTCATGCTCGAGTTCTGATGATGGGATCCATGAGGAATTGAGGGAACTCCTCAAATCTTAAAGGCAAACATATAGTGATTTTTGTGTTTTTATCAACAAATCGAGCATTATCATACAAAAATGTGACATTTGATGAAGTGGAACTGCTGATGATGATCAGAACAGAACTCTTCAACGACGAAAAGTTCACGTTTGGCGATTTGTCCTTCTAGCTGTGTTTGTTAAGCAAGTTCTATATTCACGATTGATTTTTGTCATGCTCGAGTTCTGATGATGGGATCCATTAGGAATCGAGGAAACTCCTCAAATGTAAAAGGCACACAAATAGTGATTTTAGTATTTTCATGAACTAATCAAGCAATTTCATTCATAAAAGTGACATTTGATGAAGTGGAACTGCTGATGATGATCAGAACGGAACTCTTCAACGACGCGTAGTTCACGTTTGGCGATTTGTTCTCTTCGTTTTGTTTGTCAAGCAAGCAAGGTTTTTCCATGATTTCATGAGGAATTGAGGGTACTTAGTCTTCTACCATTATAAACATACTTATAGCCATTTTTGTATTTTATTGTATGGAATCTAAGAGTGCACTATCTAAGATTAATAATCTTTCACCGGACTCCCCCATTGAAGTCGGTTTGTTTTTCTTAAAAATTATTTATCACGATTAATTTTTGTCATGCTTGATTTCTGATGAATGGATCCATGAGGAATTGAGGGAGCTCCTCAAATCTTACAGGCAAACATATAGTGATTTTTGTGTTTTTATCAACAAATCGAGCATTATCATACAAAAATGTGACATTTGATGAAGTGGAGCTGCTGATGATGATCAGAACAGAACTCTTCAACGAAGAAAAGTTCACGTTTGGCGATTTGTCCTCCTAGCTGTGTTTGTTAAGCAAGTTCTATTTTCACGATTAATTTTTGTCATGCTTGATTTCTGATGATGGGATCCATGAGGAATTGAGGGAGCTCCTCAAATCTTACAGGCAAACATATAGTGATTTTTGTGTTTTTATCAACAAATCGAGCATTATCATACAAAAATGTGACATTTGATGAAGTGGAACTGCTGATGATGATCAGAACAGAACTCTTCAACGACGAAAAGTTCACGTTTGGCAATTTGTCCTTCTAGCGGTGTTTGTTAAGCAAGTTCTATTTTCACGTTTGATTTTTGTCATGCTCGAGTTCTGATGATGGGATCCATTAGGAATCGAGGGAACTCCTCAAATGTGAAAGGCACACAAATAGTGATTTTAGTATTTTCATGAACTAATCAACCATTTTCATTCATAAAAGTGACATTTGATGAAGTGGAACTGCAGATGATGATCAGAACGGAACTCTTCAACGACGCGTAGTTCACGTTTGGCGATTTGTTCTCTTCGTTTTGTTTGTCAAGCAAGCAAGGTTTTTTCATGATTCCATGAGGAATTAAGGGTACTTAGTCTTCTACCATTATAAACATGCATTATAGCCATTTTTATTTTATTGCAATATGATGTTTATCTAAGAGTGCACCATCTTAGTATAATAATCTTTTACCGGCCTCCCCCATTGAAGCCGGTTTTTTTTTCTTAAAAATTATTAAATAATAATTAGGTATGTAATAACTAGATGCCCGCTCGGCTTCGAACGTGTGTACAAATAAAGAAAATGAGACCTGACCTGATTTTCTGTAATTGTAGTCTCATTTTCTTCCGTCTCACTCGCTTTTTAGGGTTCCGTAGCCAAATTTGCGAAAACGGAATCCTTATAGTTTCGTCATATCTGTCCGTCCGTCCATGGACCAATATCTTTTTGTATTTTTTTTAATGAAGCAAATTTTCAACATCAGGTTCTGCGTACTTATATCCAATATGTACAAGCAAAAACTAAAATTAAGTGATGTAGTGCCAAAACTAACGAATAAAACTTGCACAACGTTTGTATGGAGAAGGCCTTTCCCTACCCTTCGCCTTAAATATTTTTTTCCTAATTTCACATCATATTTCTATAGCGGTTCATAGCATGCACCTTTCTACCAAATTTCATAATTGTCAGAATGACAATGATATAGTGATTGTTGTTGTGTGTTGTTCTCATCGTCTCAGAGTAAATCGGCTGTGACATACGGACGGACGGACAGACATGACGAATGTATAAGGGTTCCGTTTTCGCCATTTTGGCTACGGGACCCTAAAAATGTAGACTAGTAGGTGTCGGTCCGGAACCCTTCTTTGTGCGTGATCCGACATGCACTTGGCCGGTTTTTTATATGGAGATTAATATAACCCAATTTTTTCACTTTTTCTGTCCAATTCTTGAGAAATTTTCTTTCACGCAAACCTTGTCCCGACTACTATTGTAAAATTTGGTTTTTATACACACTGTCGCTTCAGAGTTGCTTAAGCTTTAGTTTAGTTGCTTAGCGAACTTGGCCGAATACACTACCGCGTGTCTAAAATGTTAATGTCCATATAACTACACCATCAGACCGTCACTGATTACAAAATTAATCCAACCAAGTTTATTAAGTTTACCATTTCAAATGTTTGCGATATATTTTCTGCTGCCGCAACAACAAATGGCATTCCTGATTTATTATATTATCTTGAGTTATCTCAAAACAACTTGTGCCAATGCACAAGCATTCAATACTATAACTATGGTAAACATTAGTCAATGTGCAAACCCAGACCTGCCGTTTGCTGCATATATTCCTTTTAAAACAGATTTTGAAATATATAAAATCAAGCGCTCTGGAAACACTCTAATACGAGGGAACTTGACGGTAGACGAAGATATTTCTGAAGAGGACAAAGAAGGAAGCTTTCGTTTCGGACTTGTAAAACCAGATGGCAAAAGCCAACTACGTAACATCCAGTGGCTGTATAAAATGAAAAATTTAAATTGTCACAGTTTTGTTGCCAAAGCAGTGTTCTCCAGTTTTGGTATTCCATTCTTAAAAACCTGCTCTATCAAGAAAGGAATATATCATATCGATGGTGTAGATATAAGCAGAACCCAGAAAGCGTTTAGAGGTGTTATATCCAGAATAAGCGGTTTATATGTAGCGGTGTTGCAAATTTATTCAAAAAAGAAGACGTTGGGGTGCTGGGAAGTCTTTCTTTATTATGGTTAGAAATAGGTGATAATAATGAAATAAAAATCTTTTATTCCAAGAAGAATGATAATTGCGGTAAAAAAATGGTTCACTTCCGATGATTAGTACTACCCTATAATCCAACTTAGTCTTAGACGGGTATAAAAACGTATTTATAACTACGTATAAACTGAAAAACGTACCTACGTTAACTTCCTTACTTAGCGAGCCGGTACCAATTTATGGAATTTTTTTCTTTCTCTGTCCTCACTTAACGAGAAACTGTAAGTATTATACGTTGGTGCAGCAGTGGTATTCTGCGCAGAAGCAAAGCCGTACTGCATTCGTATCGCCTGTTTTGGTATTCTGTTCTTAAAAACCTGCTCTATCAAGAAAGGAATATATCATATCGATGGTGTAGATATAAACAGAACACAGAAAGCGTTTAAAAGAGGTGTTATATCCAGAATAAGCGGCTAATATGTAGCGGTGTTGCAAATTTATTTAAAAAGACAACGTTGGGGTGCTGGGATGTCTTTCTTTATTATGATTAGAAATAAATGATAATACTAATGATATAAAAATCTTTTATTCCAAGAAGAATGATCATTGCGGTGAAAAAATGGTTCACTTCCGATGATTAGTACTACCCTTTAATCCAACGTAGTCTTAGACGGGTATAAAAACGTATTTAAAACTACGTATAAACTGAAACACGTACCTACGTTAACTTCCTTACTTAGCGAGCCGGTACCAATTTGTGGAATTTTGTTCTTTCTGTGTCCTCACTTTACGAGAAACTGTCAGTATTACGTTGGTGCAGCAGTGGTATTGTGCGCAGAAGCAAAGCCGTACTGCATTCTTCTTTCGCGCATCCGCAGTCAGGAAGCACTAATTTAAATGTAGGGGCGCAGTAAAAAGCACTATTGATACTGAGAGCTGACAGTTTTCTCATATCGTACCGCCTCCACACCTACAAATCGGGAATTCGCCTTTCATAAACAAACAAGGGATCTGTATATTGCTGCATTTCTAATATGTAGAAACCAACGGCAATGTGACAGCAGCAGCCACATCCGTTGCAGTGGAGTGCTTCTGATGAACATCATCTAGCGGGCTGGCACTTAGGAAGTTGGTGTGGCGTGCGACAGTGTCTGAAGACCCTACTCTCTCTCTGGTAAGCATGCGTATTATGGCAGCACACAACGGCAAACTTTGTCTATCGGGTGAGCAGTTCACTTTTTATTGGGATTTTGGTAACAGTACTTTCGATCAGTTTTGTCCATATTCTAATATATTTGACGGCCTGTTTAGCCTAGTTGGTAGTGACTCTGCCTCCGAAGCTAGAGGTCCCGGGTTCGAATCCCGGCCAGGGCATTTATTTGTGCATTTATCACAGAAATTTGTTCTTGGGTCTTGGATGTTTTCTATGTATTTAAGTATGTATTTATCTATACAAGTATGTATATCGTCGTCTAGTACCAATAGTACAATATTTTGCTATTTGGAATGATAGGATAAACATGGTCATTATTGTCACTAATATTCTAATTCGACATAAATCGATTACTACATAATATAATATATTACATAAACTGTTATATAATATATTATATATACTACATAAACTGTTTTCAATAAGTTACTGTTTTAATAATAATATTGTGTTGTAGATTTTTAATTGCGATTTGTGGTTACGCAGTTATTTTAGAACTAGCTCTAACCCGCGGCTTCGCTCGCATACGTTTACTTTAGAACTTCTTTAACCTTTCTTTATATGTACTTTATTAATATTTAATATTGCTTTAAATACTATATTTTATGTCATTTCATCAGCAGGTAAGCTAACAGGTGAGCATGACACCTAAAATTGACCACGAGAGAAACAATCCTGTCGAAATTTCTAGCCCTAAGGGTTTGGACCTGTGCGTTTATATAAAACTTTCATTCCTTGTTTTACCCTCTTAGGGGTTGCATTTTGGAAACGCTGCAATACGTAACTCATTATTTTTGCCGTAGTCAATTCATACGAAATTTTATGCAAGTAAATGTACAAGGAATAAAAAGTTTCATACAAACATATATCCCCTATTTCACCTCCTTAGGGGTTGAATTTTAAAAAACCTTTTCTTATTGGATGCATAAGTTATAAGAGGAATACATGTGAGAAATTTTAAGTTTGTAGGCCTAAGGTTTTGGCCTGTGCGTTTATATAAAATTTTCATCCCCTAGGAGTTTTGAAAAACGCTAAAATATTTGAGTCATCATTTTTGCCGTACTCAATTCATACGAAATTTCATGCAAATATGTCCGAGGAATAAAATGCTTCATACAAAACTATTTCACCCCCTTCCTTAAAACTCCTTCCTTAGTGGATGCCTTCGTCATAAGAGGAATACGTGTGCGAAATTTTAAGGTTCCAGCCCTAAGAGTTTGGCCTATGCTTTTATATAAAACGTTCACCCCCTATTTTACCCTCTTAGGGGTTGAATTTTGGAAAACGTAGATATACTTAAGTCATTACTTTTGCCGTATTCAATTCATAAGAAAGGGTGTAGCAGGATAACCCTTCAAAATTGCCCCCAAGCTTTGAGTTCGAAACTATTACCAGTTGATGCTCCGTCAAGAGAAAATACTTTATACCAATTTTTAACCCTCTACTGTCACCTGGAACCTGACGGCATTAATTTAACCCTAAAACGTTTTATTTTTTTTCTCAAGAAGTATTTAAGGGACAAATATCACAGTTTGCATAAATGTTGCTGTAACCAATATAAACTACTTATCAAAAAGAAATCTGTATACTTACTTATTTTCCGGGAAAAAAAAGCAAAAATAAAACATCCTGTATTACAATTCAGGCTCGTCGTACAAACACCATTTTTATACTAAATATTAACCAACTACTTATCTATATAATATGTAAGTTTCATGTAATTAACAAAGGTGAAATAAACTTAACACTGTGAAATAAACGTAAATGTTTAATTAGTTTGGGACTAGGTCGATTTGTGTAAGATTGTCCCCCAATATTTATTTATTTATTTTTTGTTTATTTATGTAGATATTGATATTGCCAAAAAATAATATTAAAACAGTTAATTTAACTACAAACTTTAAAAATGATTAATTTGATTACTTAATTCATCCTTCAATTTCTTCAAGCAGCCAGCAGCGGGACATTATGCGAACCTTTGTTTATTAACGTCGGCCTGTTTAGCCTAGTTGGTAGTGTCACTGCCTCCGAAGCTAGAGGTCCCGGGTTCGAATCCCGGTAAGGGCATTTGTTTCTGTGGTGAGCAGAGACATTTGTTCCTGAGACTTGGATATTTTCTATTTTATTTAAGTATATATACATATTTATCTATTAAATATATCTTCGTCTAGTACCCATAACACAAGCCTTATTAAGCTTACTATGGGGCTAGTTCGATTTGTGTAAAAAAATGTTCCCTAATATTTATTTATTTATTATTATTAAAGAAGTTTCATAGGTATGTTGAAAAAATATCATATTCAATGAAATACAACTTAAATTAACTTTTTTTTTATTTAGATAATAAGTTTTCCGTAAAAATGGGTATTTTAATTACATTTAGGTTTACCGTACACCTTTTAACTTTTAAGCAAAACCTTTGCCTTTGAAAAAAGCTGTATGCGGCTCGGTCCCCACCGCTATACCGAAATTCCGACATACTCATAGTTTGTTTTCATCCAAAGTAGTTTAACTAGCCCTACTATTCTTTTGGTTGCCTGCATTAACAAACGTTATACAATACAAATTCTGAAGATAAACAATATCCTACGAGTGGAGAGACAAAAAAACACGAGCGTTTAACACATTCCCTGCCAGCCACGCCCCCAGGAACAAACTTGCATAACGTGAACGCACTTGTGCGTCGGTGGCAGTGAATGCGTTAAAACCAATTTAGTAAAATAACTGCGCAGTTTAAGATAGATACACAGATATTTTTCTTAAAAAATCTAGACCAAAACTGTTTAGTTTGGTATCATCTAAAAATATTATAAACAATTTTTTTTATGTAAATGAAACATAAAACATATACAAATGTTTAATTCGTTCACAGTACCTAGGTTAACTCTTGACGTCTAAATGAATAAGTTAATTTAATAAGGTCTCCACTGCAGTAATTTTGATGATAAGTTATCTATCTGTATTACAGTAATTAATTAGCTGTCATGTATTTTTCTCGTAATAATTACTCAAAGATAACGTCTATATTTATTTTATGTTTGGCAATCTACATCAGCTTGGCAGTAGGTGGCTTAACCCTGTTAGTTATTTACTAATTTCTATTTGTACATTTCCAGGTTTTTGTGGATGTTACATTTAACCTGACAGTTATGCAGAAAAGTGTATCATTTTTAGTATTAATGTGAACCATTGCCACATAAATGCCATACTTTCTTGCCATTGACCCTTGAATAGTATGATCCACTTTGTCCATATCAACATTTTTGAAGTTATACACGCCTTTTCTCAGTGTGCAGTTTCTTGAAAACCTTACTTTATATGCCTTAATTAAAGATTTAGCAATTATATTATTGCAATCTTGATTTTTCAATTCATAAAACAATTTTACTCCGGTTACTGTTTCATACCCTTAAGAGAAAGTCGCTCTATAGTCGCCTTCTGGAATATCTTCCTTAATTGTAAACTCGCCATTGACCACGGTATTTCCAAGACTATTGTTGCTTAAACTGAATTGTACATTAATAGGTCTATATTTTCTGTAAGGTGGATTCGGGTTGATTCATTGCTTTATGTCAACTACGGTAGATTTGTACTGCTCCGATGCATTTGTCACCACAACTTTTAAAATGAACAGATACAATATATAAAAGTTAAACATCATTGTATTCAAGGAGTATAAATCGCAGTTTCATATCGCACCGCTGATAGATTATGAATCTGGTGACTTTATTATAGATTATTATATTTCTAATGTTATTTCAATTGAATCTGCACAAAATGATCATTCATAATGATAATACAACAATCTGATAATATAATGACACTACTGGTACTTCAACAAATATCAGAATTTCATTGATATTTAAATAATAGGCATATATTTTTGTTGTTATTTACTTCGTGTCCTACCCTACGTGTAGCGATAAAAATGGCGAAAGATTCATGTTGTTTGTTTCGAAACTTTGTATCTTTCATATAAATTACACATAATTTTCGAAACAAAAAGAAAACTGACGTTTGTTTGATAAATACAATCATACACGTTTACTACCTGTTTTATACTGTGTATTTTACATGTTTATTTAATAACCAGCTGTGCCCGCGACTTCGTTAGCGTCAAAAAAAAATCTTCACATGGACATTAGGTATATTGCTATGTAAGTACCTATGCGATTTTGTGTTCCTGATGGGGAGTAAAGCTCCAGAGCTCCCGAGGATGCACTGTGTTAACATAGATACAACAAATGCTCAAATAAATAAAGGGTCGGCAATGCGCTTGTTATTCTTATGGAGCCTTAAGTAAATACTACGGTACCTGCTTGGCATCAAGAAGGCCACCGTCGCAGTGTTTAAAAAATGGTCTTGTATGGCATTAAGTACCTACATACATAGTTTCAACTTTGCTCATTTATTGTATTACCTACGATGGGACTTTAAACGCAGTTTTATCTATCATACTTACAGTTAGGTAGCTATGTGATTATTAGGAATGCAGAGCTTTCCTATTTTGCAAGTAGCAGTTTCTTTATGTTGCTACTTGTCAGTTTTAACCTAAAATATATCGACCTGCTGATAGGTACTCAAATGCCTGCGACTTAAGTAGTTCGCGTGAAGTTCGAACTTCCGCATAGGTAGGTAGAGGAGCCTGGGATCAATTGGAACGTTTTCGAGAAAATCGGTCATCCTGCTTTAGTTTTCTACCGAATTTGGCCGTGAAAGGTTTTATTTGTAGCCAGGTTATCTGGCTAAATAATGCTAACGTTTATTTGACTTCAGAGCGTACCTTTTAGTAGTTATAAGCTTTATAAAATCATGGAAAAGGTTTCAAACGTCCCTGGGTCTGGGTCGATTGAAACAAAGGTGGGGGGGGGTAGTTGAAACCCTTAATGACATGTAACTTTTTTATTATTAAAGAATTTTTTTACTTTGAATTGAACATAATCAATTAAAAAACTGGCACTCATTGGCCTTAACCTATCATTTAATACAGAACAGAGTAAGAGTTATTTCAGTAATTAGATCAACTTTCAATGTTAAACATTAATTATAAAGTTCGTTGTCAATTTTAAAAGTTTTATGATAAAATCTAACATTTTTTTAGGAACCTAATAAATAAATTTACCAACTTTGGTTATTGACAATATAGGTAACAAATAAAAAAATATATTTATCTGATTCATAGCTTACACCCAGAACATTGCACCCAACCTTCCCCACGTCTTCTGGCCCCGAAGCTTTCCATGCAAACAAGGCAGAAGCAATCTTCAGAACAAGTAGTTTTTTTAGTTTATTTCCTTCTTTTTCTCTTGCCCTTGCCTATACCCTCCTGAGTCCTGGGTATCAAAATTTGCCAGAATAAATTATACTCTGTCAAATTGACAAAAAGTCAAAACTTAATTGGGACCTATGTCCTATGTGTAGGACGCTGGGTCTCAGGAGGTTATTTCTTCCACTCAAATTTTTTTAAACAATTTTTGTCTGTCTTTTGCAATTATTTTGTTCAGTTTCAGACGACTTTCTCTTTTTTCTACCCCTTTCAGACACCCTTGGTGGAGCAAGCAGAAATGGCCTGGTTGATGACAAACTATAGTTGACTGACTTGTGTACAAATTAGTAGCTGAGGGCTGAAAAAATATAATTGGTATTGTTTTATTCTAAAATTAAACACACATACTCAACACATATACATTTTCGGTATGCTTAGCCTAGTTGGTAGTGACACTGCCTCGGAAGATAGAGGTTCCGAGTTTGAATCCCGGTCAGGGCATTATTTGTGCATTTAGCACGGATATTTGTTCCTGGGTATTGGAGGTTTCCTATGTATTTATATATATCGTCGTCTAGTACCCATAGTACAAGCTTTGCTTAGTTTGGGACTAGGTCGATTTGTGTGAGATTGCCCCCAGAATTTATTTATATTTATTTTATTTATACTGGGGTCAATTGCAACATGTTTCTATTGCCACCATTTTTTTGTTTCTATTGCCCCATCAACCTCTTTACAAATATTAAATTACAACACACACTGGTCAAACACTTTTGTCTTGAGACACTGCGGAATATTGGACGAAAAGATGTGCCGTAGCTTCCCGAACGCTGCCCAGCCGAGTCGGATTCGACGATTAACCTCTTTCTCGAAGTTGGACCTACATAACTGGACAGTCTGTCCTCGGTATATGTAATCGTCTACAACTTCGAGCGTAAAGTGTCCGATTGTTAAGGGAGTTGGTGCGACATGGACATTTGACATGATCTTCGTCTTGTCCATGTTCATCCTTAGACCAACTCGCTCGGAGGCTTTACTGATATATACAGGGTGGCCCATTCAAATCGGTCAGTATGGGAAAGTCTAAAACTATAAGACATACGAAGATTTGTTCTTAGGAACCATGTCACCGATTTTACAAGTAGAGAGGTACAAACAACCATAGAGACAATTTTACATGCCTGAACTTGTTGAATATTGTAACGGTGGTCACTTTGAACACCTACTATGATAAATTAAAGTATGTGAAAAAAATGCATTTTATTCATTTTAGACATTATGTTTCTTAGAGACATTTACTGCTTAAGACCTACACAAACGATATCTGAATAGAAATAGTGTAAGTTTATTTTTTCAAAACAACCGGGTTCGATTCCCTAGCTGGGTACAGTGTTTTTTTCAAATGTATGAATGCAGTTTTTCTTTTTATCAAAATCGGTGACATGGTTCCTAAGAACAAATCTTCGTATGTCTTATAGTTTCAGACTTTCCCATACTGACCGATTTGAATGGGCCACCTAGTATACTTATATATATATATATATATATATATATATACCCGGGTATGTCCTTAAACTACGACCAAGACCACCGGGGGATGGGCAGCAGCATCCCTGGAGTGCGGTGGAGACACTGCGATCGCCAACCCGCATGCCAAGCGTGGCGATTATGGCATTTACCCCCTATGAAAGCGACACAAAGGCCACGGCCCCGAGGTTCCGGCGGCCCCCGGTGCCCTGGTTTTGGTAGCGGCCAGGGTACTAGCGGGGCCAGGGGTGCTAAGAATCTCCGGCAAAGATCCAGCTACCACCACCGACGACTCCTGGCCCTGGCAACGTACAACACGCGTACACTGCGGACCGACGAAAAGATAGCGGAACTAGAGGAAGGATTGAGCAAGTTGCGTTGGGATGTCGTGGGGTTATCTGAAGTCCGAAGAGAGGGGGAGAACACGATAACCCTAAAGTCTAGCAACTTGCTCTATTTCCGGGAGGGCGACCAACAGTCCCAGGGAGGTGTCGGGTTCATCGTCCACAAGTCCCTCGTAAACAACGTGGTGAAGATCGAGAGTGTGTCGGCTAGGGTACCTATAATCGGCTATCCAAGAAAAGAAGAAGAGAAGTGTACGCGCCGACCTCGGCACACTCCGACGACGAGGTGGAGGCTATGTATGAGGATATAACTAAGGCCATGCATAGTTCCAAAACCTACTTCACCGTTGTTATGGGGGACTTTTGTTCAGATGTACTCTTTGAGTAATAAGAAAGTTAATAATAGACTTTAACGCGAAACTGGGCAAGAGAGACAGCAATGAGCTGAGAGTGGGGCAATTTGGAGTTGGAAGTCGGAACCACCGGGGCCAACTACTGGCTGGTTTCTTGGAGAAGGAGGGACTCTACATGATGAACTCCTTCTTCAAGAAACGCGAGCACAGGAAGTGGACCTGGATGAGTCCCGACGGTGCAACAAAAAACGAGATTGACTTCATTATGTCGACGAAGAGGCATATATTCAATGATGTCTCTGTGATCAATACGGTTAAAACCGGAAGTGATCATCGTCTGGTAAGAGGCACATTGAATATATGCGTCAAGCTAGAGCGTTCTCGAATGATGAAGTCTACGCTCCGTCCAGCAGCAGTCCAAATCCAAAACCCCGAGAGCTTTCAGCTGGAACTCCAAAACTGTTTTGATTGTCTAGGCGGCGACGTGGACGATTTCAATGACGGGTTTGTGGAAGCTGTCCATAGCATTGGGTCTAAGTTCTTTAAGGCCCAACGGACTCACAGAGCCAAAAGGCTTTCTATCTCCACTCAGAAGCTCATCGAGGAAAGGAATGAAATGATTCTGCAGTCTTCAGCCGATGCGACATTATACAGGCAGCTCAATAAACGGATCTCCAAGTCCCTTACCCGCGATCTGCGCCAATTCAATACAAATCGTATTGAAGAGGCCATCGAGCAGAATAAGGGCTCTAAAGTGTTCTCAAGAGATCTGTCTATTGGGCAGAGCCAGCTCGCCAAATTAAAAACTGAAGACGGTAGAATCGTTTCATCCAAACCCGAGCTTCTGAAAGAGATAGAATGCTTTTATGGACAGCTATACACGTCAACTAGCAGACCCGAAGTTGGTCTGGCGGAAGACCCTAGAGCCAGATTAACCCGGCACTATACCGAAGATATCCCGGACATCAGCCTGTACGAGATTAGAATGGCTCTTAAACAGCTAAAGAACAACAAGGCACCCGGTGAAGACGGAATAACAGCTGAACTTCTGAAGGCGGGTGGAAAACCGGTCCTTAGGGCCCTTCAGAAGTTGTTCGATTCCGTCTTACTGGAAGGGAAAACTCCAAAGGCATGGAACAGAGGTGTGGTGGTGCTGTTTTTCGAAAAGGGTGACAACGCCTTACTGAAGAACTACCGCCCCATCTCACTTCTGAGCCATGTCTATAAGCTGTTTTCAAGAGTCATTACGAACCGTCTCGCACGCAGGCTAGATGACTTCCAGCCTCCCGAACAAGCCGGATTCCGAAGAGGCTTTAGCACCGTAGACCACATCCATACGCTTCGTCAGGTTATACAGAAGACTGAGGAGTATAACCTGCTCCTCTGTCTAGCGTTCGTGGACTACGAGAAATCCTTCGATTCGATTGAAACCTGGGCTGTACTACAATCTCTCCAACGGTGCCAAGTGGACTACCGCTATATGCTGAAGTGTTTGTACGAGAACGCCACTATGTCAGTCCGACTCCAGGACCAGAACTCGAAACCTATTCCGCTGCAGCGGGGAGTCAGGCAAGGAGATGTTATTTCTCCTAAACTGTTTTCCGCTGCACTGGAGGACGTGTTCAAGACTCTGGACTGGAGAAGGCTAGGCATCAACATAAACGGCGAGTACATCACTCACCTTCGGTTTGCTGACGATATAGTAGTCTTGGCTGAGACCATGGAGGATTTAATTACAATGCTCAATGACCTCAGTAAAGCCTCCGAGCGAGTTGGTCTAAGGATGAACATGGACAAGACGAAGATCATGTCAAATGCCCATGTAGCACCAACTCCCGTAACAATCGGACACTTTACGCTCGAAGTTGTAGACGATTACATATACCTAGGACAGACTGTCCAGTTAGGTAAGTCCAACTTCGAGAAAGAGGTTAATCGTCGAATCCGACTCAGCTGGGCAGCGTTCGGGAAGCTACGTCACATCTTTTCGTCCAATATCCCGCAGTGTCTCAAGACGAAAGTCTTTGACCAGTGTGTGTTGCCAGTGATGACATATGGTACTGAAACGTGGTCGCTTACTATGGGCCTCATAAGAAGGCTCAAAGTCACCCAAAGAGCAATGGAGAGGGCTATGCTGGGAGTTTCTCTGCGTGATCGCATCAGAAATGAGGCCATCCGCAGCAGAACCAAAGTGACCGATATAGCCCTTCGAATCGCTAAACTTAAGTGGCAGTGGGCGGGGCACATAGCACGCAGAACCGATGGCCGTTGGGGCGGGAAGGTTCTCGAGTGGCGACCACGTACCGGAAGGCGTAGCGTGGGCAGGCCCCCCACACGGTGGACTGATGACCTGGTAAGGGTCGCGGGTGTCCGCTGGATGCGGGTGGCGCAGGACCGGTCATTGTGGAAGTCTTTGGGGGAGGCCTATGTCCAGCAGTGGACGTCATTCGGCTGAAATGATGATGATGATGATGATGATATATATATGAATTTTGTGTCTGTGTACTGATTTCGACTTCGCGTTGCTTAATTACCTACACTAGTAAGTAGTAACTATAATTATCAGAAGTGGTGGAGGGTGATATTTTAAAAGCTTAAGATGATAATATTCTTGTTGAATTAAAAAAAAAAAAGATAACTGCCTGAGCGATCAGGTCGTCGTCTGTCAAAACTGAAGTATATAATATAAAAGGAGGGGGGGTCCCAGCGCGCATAAGTTATTTGCAGAAATTGCGAAGCGTCTGGTTGACGTAACTGGTGACCGAAGAGCTGGCGGTTTCCTCGCTCAACGTATCAGCATTGCGATACAGCGAGGAAATGCCGCCAGCATCCTCGGTACAATGCCTCAAGGGCCCGTTTTAGATTCAAGTTAGTTTTAATTTTCTTTATATTATTTTGGTTAAGTATTCTTGTATATATTTTCGTTGTACATAAATAAATGGTTATAATTAGCCAAAAAATATATATATATAAAAGGATCATTAACTGTACTCATATTTCCCATAAGAGAACGACAGCAGCCCTGTGGTTTTTATGGGATTGCTCTTGGCCAGCATCTAACCAGGGGGCAAAGATGAAGCCAGCGTGGGGACTAATGCTCATTCCTTCTCATCTATGATAGGAGGCCTGTGCCCAGCAGTGGGCCGTATATAGGCTGATGATGATGATGATTCCCATAAGGGAAATGTATGACACTTTGAATCCTAATAGTGATTCCTATTTTTGATATTACCACGTACAACAAGACGTAGATTTTAGTGCTATAAACTTTTAATGTGTTTATTTTTTTAACATAAATATTTTTTCATTTTTTCGAGCAGCAATGTTACTAAACTTACTCTGAGAATTTGCGGTTGTATCAGTAAAACACACTGTATTATATATTCAATGTTTTAAGGCCTTATTTGTGGCTGAACAAGTAGTTTCGGTTTGTTATACTCTCTCTTACCGGTTTTTATATTTGCCTTCCCAACATTAGACTCTTCCACTGTCGCAAATCCCGCATCAATCGCTGTGTTTTCTTCTTCATGTATGGGAGTCCTAACTACGGTGCGATAATTAATAAGCGGAGACTTCCATATAAGTAACTAGCATTTGCCCGCGGCTTCGCCCGCGTACTAAGCGTAATTTTAACCGTTTACAAAAAAGAGGTTCACTGTTTGACCCGTATATATGTATGTAGGTATATATATGTATGTTTGTCCACGATTATCTCGCGTTTGGCTGAACCGATTTAGATGCGGTTTCCAGAATAGTAGTTGTTACATTCTGGGGGTTTCGGTACACGAAGTTTGGTAATTGTGATTTATTAAAAGGAGCATCCAAAAAGAAAATTTGGCTTCACTTTCATTCGCACTCCTTACTGTTAGTCCGTCTGTTACAACCGAGTTACTTTTACTGGACCGATTGAATTGAAATATGGCACAAACTATCAAGAATTCAGAGCGCTCGTGGCCCAGCGGCATCCGCCTACCGCGTGCTTTCAGTTCCTGTGGACCCTCGCGGGTCTGTGGGAAGGGGAAGGGTCTTGGCTGGTGCGCTCCTGGAGGCAACGGTAAGTTATTTCTCTAAGGGGAAATCGCTTACCGGTGCTACTAATAACCCGACGCTGGGGGGGGGGGGGGGAGGGGTAGGCCTTCTAATGCCATGAAGGAGTCGCTCTGGGCCTCTCTGTGTAGCAGAGCATGCCTCAGAGGCGACTGAGGGGAGGGACCCCTTAAAGAGGTTGGAGTGGTAGTTCTAACCAAACTACAGATTGAGGAGTCTACGCCGTCTCTTCTGCATTTCCGCAGTACTCTCCCAACTATCCCCATCAGTGGCGATATGGGGTACGGGAAGTGCCAGCAAGTCTGCGCGCGGAACGGAGGGCTTGCCTTAACTGGCCGGCCCGCGGGAAGGAAAACCCTTTAACACCCGACAGTGAAGTCGTTAAAACCTCTGGATACCGGGGGACCTCCAGAGTAACTAGTCACACCCGCGGAATGGGCGTAACCCGGGGGTGTAGCTTTATCGACCCTACTCGTGGGAACAAAATAAGAATGGCAACAAACCTAAAAAACCAAACAGAAACGGATCTATCTAACGACATCGGCAACGAAGTAGTATATGATAATCAGGCAGCGGAAGTGGGTACCCCGAAGGTGCGCACTGAAGCTATTGACCCAAGCGTGGTAAATCGACAACCGGTAGCACTACTAAACCGGCGGACGGACATGGAGCTGAGAACTCGTGGGAAAAGAGGGCACGTTGACCAGCCCGATGATCCAATGCCGGATAACGGGCCCAAAGTTAGTACGGCTCGAAGAGGGAGGCCTGGGGCAGCTAAAGGAGGACGGAGGAAAATACACTGAACCTCCTGCCTACTAGAAGACCTCTCGGACGCTCGGATATCGATTTTGATCGAAATCGGGTTGAAATGAAGAAAATCAATATGGCTGCCACTTTATCCAAATTTTACCTCGGATTCGTATTAAGAATTCTCTCGGACGCTCAGATATCGATTTTGAATGAAATCGGGACGGAAATGAAAAAAATAATACGGCCGTCACTTTTTCTAAATTTTACCTCGGATTCGTATTACGAGACCTCTCGGACGCTCAGATATCGCTTTTGAACGAAATCGGGACGAAAAAAAAAAAACAATATGGCTGCGACTTTTTTCAAATTTTACCACGGAGTCGTATTAGGGGATCTCTCGGACGCTCAGATATCAATTTTGAACGAAATCGGGATGTAAAAGGAGAAAAGCAATATGGCTTCCACTTTTTCCAAATTTTACCTCGGAGTCGTATTAGGGGACCTCTAGGACGCTCAGATATCGATTTTGAACGAAATCAGGACGGAAATGAAGAAAATCAATATGGCCGTTACTTTATTCAAAGTTTAGGTACCTCGGAATCCTGTTAAGAGTCCTCTCGGACGCTCAAATATCGATTTATGTCGAAATCATATCGGACGGCACTGGTTAATAAAACTACTTACAATACATTGAATCAGAAAAGGTCGTATCTTCATAGGGAACTCACGGCACTTCATGCCCCTTTAGACCTTATAAGGAGCTTACATGCCAAATTTGGTATCTCTCGAACCAGCAGTTTGGGCTGTGCGTTGATATGTCACTCACTCAAGTCAGTCAGTTTCTTCTTGCAATTTGGCACCTACTTTTGAAAGTTTTTATGTCCGCAATATTAAATTTCAAAATCAATGCCATTTTTGAAATTAACGACCCAAAAAGCATAAAAATGACACCCATATTAATATTTAGACATTCCAACCCTCTCGGACCCCAACAGAGGGGATGGTATTTCACGTCCTTCACGTGGGATTTTAAAATCATTGTTGTTTTCGTAATCAGCGACCCGATAAACCATAGAAACAACACCCATATCGATTTTCAGAATTTGTCACCAGATTTCCCCCTTTTAGGGGTTGATTTCTCAAAAATCCTGAAACATTGAACAAAGTGTCATAAAATCATTGAGAACATCATAAAATTATTTAAATTCAAAAAATTATAGTTATCTGAACATAGCCAGTAACCTACACAAATTACAACATCCGCCCATAATGGCCATAATAAGAACTCTTAAATAATATGAACAACAAAATAAGATCGATATCTCAATGTCCGCCCATAATGGTGTAATCTACACAAATTACAACAACAAGAATTAGAAATATACAATTAAGTAGGACGCAAACCTATACTGTTTATATATTTGCGATGTGCAATTTTTCCTAAACACTTTGTTAATGCATCCGCTAACAAATCACTTGACCTAACATATTGAAGTACAATCTCGTTTTCAGATACCTTCTCTCTAATAAAGTGGTATTTGATATCAATATGCTTGGTCTGACCATGCTGTATAGGATTATGGGCTATGTTTTGTGCACTTTGACTATCGTTGCATAAAGTTATGCTAGGGTAACGAACATCACATACCTCTGAAATGAAGCGACGCAAATAAATAGCTTCTTTTGCAGCATCAGTAAGTGCTATGTACTCGCTTTCAGCTGACGACAGTGCTACGAGTATAGTATGTTGCTTCTTCGAAGCCCAGGATACAGGTCCATCTGCCAGCTTGAAGCAAAAGCCTGTATACGAATGACGATCTTTAGTACAGTTCGCAAAATCGGCATCCGTGTACCCGACTAGGGGTTTTCCCGTCTTCTTATAAACAATGGAATAATCTATAGTCCCCTTAAGGTACTGCAGTACTCGCTTAGCTGCCGACCAATGAGTACTATTGTAACACTTATTAAACTGACTCAAATAACTAGTAGCAAACGCGATGTCTGGACGCGTATTCACGGAAATATAATTCAGACTTCCCCTTAAGTGTTGATAAGGATAATTAGATTCCTTACCTTCAGAGTCTTGCGTTTCCAGCTTACTATGGGCCAAAGGAGTTTCATATTCTTTGGCATTGCTCATATTAAATCTTTGTAGCAATTTTTTAATGTAAGAGCGCTGATTTATCTTATTTTCTCCATTTTTCCGCGATATATTAAGCGCTAAATAATATGTTAGGTCGCCTAAATCCTTTAAAGAAAAATATTTATTTAAGTCACTTTTGACAAATTCAAATGACATGTCATTTTGGTAAAAGACAATGATGTCATCCACAAATACTGCCGAAAGTACTAACTCTGAACCAAAAAGTTTCTTATATACACACGGTTCAGTAGGCAATCTGTTAAAACCCATCTTATTTAAAGTTTCATTCAGCTTTTTATACCAAGCCCGCGGGGCCTGTTTTAAACCGTACAGGGACCTTTGCAATAAACAAACCTTATCTTCATGGCCTTTTCGAACAAATCCTTGAGGCTGGTTCATGTAGACTTCCTCCTCGAGTTCTCCATTTAGGAATGCGGTGTCAACATCTAAATGACGCATTTTCAAGTCCATCTCTGCAGCAAGAGCAAATAAAGTCCTCAGAGACGAGTGTCTTACTACTGGAGAAAATGTCTCATGATAGTCCACACCAGCTACCTGATTAAAACCTTTTATCACATGTCTTGCCTTGTATTTTGTAATATTGATATGAGCATCTGCTTTGAGGTTGTAAACCCACTTGCAAGGTATCACTTTCTTGTCAGGTTTATCCACCAATTTCCACGTGTTAAGCTTCATCAACGAATTCATATTCATATTCATATATTTATTGCGATCATGTTCATTACATTGGTATGTTAGTGTTCTTGTGGTTAGTAGGTACATGATACCCCGTTAGGGCATTGCAATTATCTTACTAGCTAGGCAAGGGTGTAGCATATTCATTTCAAGAAGGGAAAGAAATCTTACAGCGTTCTTAGAATGAAATCGCCAACCTAAACAAAATTATTAATTACATTATATAATAATATTATTATCATCTGACCAATCGTGCATGCAATAGTGGAATTTATGTGAAATGTATAATTCGATGACAAGAACTATAAACTAAAAATTTCCTCATAAGTAAATGTTAAGTCAAGTTTTAAGATTTATGTTAACAGCTTATTCAATGCGATGTCAGGAATTAATAACTAAAAATATGAAAGTATTTTTTTAAATTATACTCGTCTTGCATGGCTGAATGCCACTTAACGGCATCTTCAGCTCTTCGCGCTTCTATGTATGTTTTTGGAATATTCTCTTCTACCAGAGTATGATACGTCAAAAAATCCGGGGGTTTCCTATCTCTAGAAGGATACCTATGAGTAGGCTTTATTTCTGAGGAAACACTCTCCGATTCCTCATTTTCCAGTTCAGGAACAGCCTCATTTTCCAGTTCAGCGACATCCTCAATTTCCTGTTCGGGAGCATTTCTGTATTCATCATCCTCTAAGGCATCCTGGAAATCATCTGGCAAAGCATCAATCTCCTGATCTAGGAATCTAGATATCCTGTGGATCTCTAAATAAATAATTATGTGAAGTATCGGTATATCCAACAAATACAGTTTCTACAGCTTTCATATCTAATTTCTTTCTTTGGCAATCATGTACATGAATCAGAGCTCTACAACCGAACACTCTAAGATGACTCAGGTTCGGTTACCATTATACCACTTCTCAAAGGGAGTAGTGTGACACCCTAGAGCGCGATGAGGCGATCTATTTTTTAAATATACTGACGTCTGTACCGCATCTTCCCAATATGCTCTGGAGAGTGTACATTCAGCCAACATCGAGCGTGCTTTTTCAATGATAGATCTCGCCGTGCGTTCTGCCAACCCGCTCTGTTGGGGGCTATAAGGTACTGTTGTTTGATGCACAGTACCTTTAGAACGCAGGTGATCAGCTAAATCCTTGTTGACATATTCACCTCCATTGTCTGTTCTAATAGCTTTGATTTGAGCTCCAGTCTGTCTTTCAACTAAAGTTTGAAAGTCACAAAACTTTTCTTTTATCTCTGCCTTAGAAGAAATAAAATATAGAAATATAAAACGTGTAAAATCATCTACAAACAATAGGACATACTTATTTCCTTGTAGCGAGCATTGCGGCATAGGACCAACGACATCACTATGTACGAGTTGTAGAACTGACGTTGCTGAAGTATACGCTGTCTTCTTGAAAGGTTTTCTAGCTTGCTTAGCTTTGACACAGGCAACACATGGTTGTTTATCTACTTCCTTATAATCTATACCTACGTGATAATCCCTCAGTTGGTTCATACCAATTCGACACAGATGTCCCACCCTTTTATGCCATAACTTATACATGGACGCGTTTGAGTCAGAGTGCACATCACAAGCCACATCGCGAGGAATATTTACAGTACAATCGAGTTTGTACAGTCCTCTATAGGGCGAACCATGGAGAATAGAATCACCTACAAAAGAAAAGGTATCTGAGTTATAAAAATCACAACCAAATTTATCAAAAACTACAGTAAAACCTTTTTCTACAGCTTTGTATACAGAAATTAAATTGTTATCTAAAGAAGGTACATACAAAACATCTTGTATTCTATTTACAGTAGACGTAGTGTTAATGGAAATGTCTCCAACACCATCACAGTTGATCTTTTCACCATTTGCCACAGTGATCATCTTAGTCGAATTCAGCGGTTTAATATTCTGAAACCATTCTGCCCTTGATGACATATGTTTAGTAGCCCCAGAATCAATAATAAAGCAACCCTGGTTGTCATCTTTTATGCCAAGAGCCACTGCTGCTGAAGAATCTTTGGCCTTCTGCTTGCTTTTCTTCAGCGGACAATCTGGTCGCTTGTGACCAGGTTCGTTGCAGTCAAAGCAAATAATAAGCTTCTTTTTCTTTTGACTTGCAGGCTGAACCACTCTAGACCTCATTGCAGACTCAGGTTTAGTCGAATCTGCACCTTTCGACATTTCATTCAACAACTTTGACTTCACAAGCTCTGTAGTTACATCAACATTGCTATTCTCAAGAGCCATAATTAAAGGATCATATTTTGAGGTCAAACCTCCTAATAAAATAGCAGCAATCGAGGCATCTTCTACCGTCTTGCCTATATCGGAAAGGTCTTGGGCGGTAGACATTACAGCATTAATATACGCCTCAATGCTATTAAAGTCACTAAGACTCAATCTATACAACTTCCTCTCTAAATGCAGTCGGCGACCCATACCTCGATCCTTAAGCAGTTTGTAGTGCCTTCCACGCTCCTGAAGCCGTTTTAGCACTTCTCACATGAGTTATCGCAGAACCGTCTAATGTGAGGCATATTTTGGTCAACGCCCGTGTATCGTTACGTGTTTGTTGAGCAGCAGAAACACCATGTCCTTCTGGATAGCCATTCACAGCTTCCTATAAATCTTCGTGCATGAGATAGTTACGCATTTTAAATTTCCATATACTGTAGCCGTCTCTATTGCTGAGGCTAAAAGTAGGTAGTGAGGAACTCCCTTTTATCATCACTGAATCTCCACTCGCACTTGTCATGGTAAATAGTAAAAATATACAGAATTACACTGCACTCTCTAAATTGACTTCAAAAAATATCAGAGCTTCGTGCTGATAACGTGTTATAAATTAGAAAAATCGTAAAGTAAAAAGAAATCTTGTTTACTTATTGAATGTTTATTTTGAAGTGTCATAAAATCATTCAAACATCATAAAATTATTTAAATTCAAAAAATTATAGTTATCTGGACATGGCCAGTAACCTACACAAATTACAACAATATGGAACGTACATACTAAATTTGGAATCTCTAGAAGCAGCAGTTTGGGCTGTGCGTTGATATGTCAGTCACTCAGTCAGTCAGTTATTTCTTGAAATTTGGCACAATCTTTCAAAAGTTTTCATGTCCACAATATTAAATTTCAATATTGACGCCATTTTCGTAATTAAAGTCCCAAAAAATCACAAATACGACACCCATATTAATATTTAGACATTTCATCCCCCTCGCACCCCAACAGGGGGATAGTATTTCATGCCCTTCACATGTGATTTTAAAATCATTGTTGTTTTCGTAATAAGCGACCCGATAAACCATAGAAACGATACCCATGTCGATTTTCTGAATTTTTCTCCACATTTCCTCTTTTAGGGGTTGATTTCTCAAAAATCCTGAAACATTGAACAAAGTGTCATAAAATCATTGAGAACATCATAAAATTATTTAAATTCAAAAAATTATAGTTATCTGAACATAGCCAGTAACCTACACAAATTACAACATCCGCCCATAATGGCCATAATAAGAACTCTTAAATAATATGAACAACAAAATAAGATCGATATCTCAATGTCCGCCCATAATGGTGTAATCTACACAAATTACAACAACAAGAATTAGAAATATACAATTAAGTAGGACGCAAACCTATACTGTTTATATATTTGCGATGTGCAATTTTTCCTAAACACTTTGTTAATGCATCCGCTAACAAATCACTTGACCTAACATATTGAAGTACAATCTCGTTTTCAGATACCTTCTCTCTAATAAAGTGGTATTTGATATCAAAAAATCTGAAACAGGTATTTTACTCATTTATCGTTAGAAATACTCATGTGAAGTTTCGATTAAATAGTCCAACTAATCTTGTTTCCTCATACAAACTTCGGATCCCCAATTTACCCTCTTAGCGGTTGAATTTTGAAAAATCTTTTCTTAATGCAACTTAAGACCTTATATGGAACCTATATGCCAAATTTGGAATCCCTAGAACCAGCAGTTTGCGCTGTGCGTTGATATGACACTCACGCAGTCAGTCAGTTTCTTCTTGCAATTTGGCTCAAACTTTCAAAAGATTTCATGTCCACAATATTAAATTTCAAAACCGATGCCATTTTCGTAAATAACGTCCCAAACTATAATACTCCTGTGAAGTTTCGAATAAAATAGTCCAACTAATCTTGTTTCCCCATACAAACTTCCGACCCCCATTTCACACCCTTAGGGGTTGAATTTTGAAAATCGTTTCTTAGTGCATTTCTAGACCTTATAAGGAACCTACGTGCCAAATTAGGAATCTCTACGACCAGCGGTTTGGGCTGTGCGTTGATATGTCAGTCAGTCAGTCAGTCAGTCAGTTTCTTCTTTTATATATTTAGATTGTAATTACTTGGGTATATAAGGATTGTGATATTATTGTTGTGAGCGGTGCGATGCATTCGCGTTACGCATAAACCTTAAATAGGTTTCTGTGCGCGTCTATTAGTTTTGTATTGAAATGTTTATTTTTTGTAATATAAATAAAGTAAAAAAAAATAGAGCATTTAGATGCCAACTTGGGTTTGCCTTCTAAATGGCTCCGAAACTGGACGTCGCTGGAAATATCGACACCAAGGATCCCAATAGTCTCTGAGATGGAGAGGGTTGGGTCTTGGAACCGCGGGGCCACAGTGAATGGGGTTTTTTTTAACATAACTCCTCTAAGCAGTTCTTCCTTTAAGTTATGCCACAGATTTTTCAGTTTTGAAATATGAGTAGACATATCATCTGCCGGATCTCGTTTAAGTTTGAAGAATTCCAAACACAGTTCGTATAGCCGGTTCTCGTTAGGACCCTCGTACAGCCTGTGGAGTTCTTGCCAAACTTCTTTTGCGGTGGACAATCTTATTACTTTGCCTAGTGTCTCATCAGTTATGTTGTTCTTTATCAAGAGCAAAGCCGTACTCTCTAACTTAATAAATTCTTGTAGGTTCGTGTTGTACCTTTCCAGAGCATCAACATCTGGAGCAGCATTCGTGGAAACACCATCGCCGTCATTTGCCAAGGGTCTGATAGGCCTTTGCGCTAAACCTTCGACAATGTCCATGAGTCCGTGCCCGCGCATACGATACTTCCATGATACCCAATTGTGATCATCGAGTTTAGTAATTGCAATTTTCGTCAACTCCATTTTTATTTTACTTCCGGGCGCTGGGCCCATAACCACTTAGGAGTGGCTTGCAGCGGCGGAGGGGGAGTCCGATATACACACAACACTAATCAGTCACTCACAATATTTACAAGATATTTATATTCACAACAAAACTTCCGTACATAATTTTTCATTGACACTAATAAACTTGACAGTCAATATAAACACACTCAGAGTCTTCGTTGCTAGGCATCATACAGGTTTTATTCACAATAGTTATAATAATATAATAATAATAATAATTTATTTGTACTTAACTTACAAACAATAAACATACATTGCAAAAATTCATCTTGTTTGTACAACGACGCCTAAAGGTAGTGGTCGATAGTTCCGACCCCCGAACTAGGTGGGAGACCTGTATCTCGGGGGTTAGAGTTATCTCTTCTTCAGTGTCAGATAACAGAAATACAGTTCGGACAATATTCATTATCATTGGAGATGAATCGGAGTAGTTATTTGTAAAATACAAATTATATTTATATTGTTGCCGTTCATATAAATTCGGGCTTTATAAGAACTATTGATTTATATGTATTTATTTATGTATAGGTATACATACTTATAACACATGTTATAGGTATGTATGCCTATACAACATATTCATAAGTATATACAAGTTGAATTAAAACTAAAGATATATTATATTATAACAAAGTAGACGTGATGCACGAACATTATTAATTAATTATTTAAATGATGAAATTAAGTTACATTCGAAGTAAAAGCAAAATCAATTTAAAGTAAAAGCAAGAATTCTTACTCACTATTTGCCAAAGAATTTCTCAAACAATAGTCCCAAGTAGATTTTCTGTATATTCATATGTTAGAGCCACCAGAAAAATGAAACGACCAGTTAACATCTCTCCCCTCTAAGAAAAATGGACGGTACCTGGGCACGAACAGACCAGGAAAAGGCCAGTACCTTCTCAGAGCACCTGTCGAAAGTATTTATACCACACCCATACGAAGGTTCACCAGAACATGCCGTAGAAATTACTGACTTTTTGGACGGTCCTAAAGACACAGAGGAGTTGCCTGCCAAGTTCACGAAATCAGAAGTAGTCAGAATAATAAAGAACTCAAATACTAAAAAATCACCAGGATACGACCTCATAACAAATCGTATTCTACAGGAACTACCCGAGTCTGGAATAACATATCTCACATCGTTATTCAACGCAATGACTAAACTTCGGTTCTTCCCCATAGAATGGAAGGTAGCACAAATCCTAATGCTTTTGAAACCTGATAAACAACCTGGAGAAGCAACCTCATACAGACCCATAAGTTTATTACCTATTCCATCAAAAATATATGAATCCTTGCTGCTCCAGCGTATACTACCTATACTCAAAGAAAAACAAATCATCCCTGATCACCAGTTCGGATTTCGCAGCAAACACGCCACTATTGACCAAGTGCACAGATTGACAAAAAAAATCATGGAGTCCCTAGAGACAAAACGCTACTGTGCCAGTGCATTCCTGGACATATCACAAGCGTTTGACCGCGTATGGCATGATGGACTACTTTTCAAAATAAAAACTGCTCTACCGGGATACTTGTACGGAGTTCTAAAATCTTTTTTACAACAACGTCACTTTATCGTACAAAACGGCGATGCACTGTCCGATCTATGTCCCATAAAAGCAGGAGTCCCACAGGGCAGCGTATTGGCACCGGTACTCTACCTACTTTTCACTGCAGATCTACCCACATCTGAATACATAACCACAGGTACTTTCGCCGATGATACTGCCATCCTAGCTGCGCACAGTGACCCCATCATAGCTTCAAAAATACTGCAAACAGGACTGAACGACATACCACATTGGCTCAAGAAGTGGCGGTTAAAAGCTAATGAAATCAAATCAGTCAATGTTACATTCACACTAAGAAGAGGCTCCTGTCCTCCTGTCACTCTTAATAATATAGTAATTCCACAAGCTGAACATGTGAAGTACCTTGGACTACACCTGGACAAGAGACTCACTTGGCAAAAACATATATTTACTAAAAGAAAACAACTTAGTCTCAAAACAAGGAAGCTCTACTGGCTCATCGGCCGTAAGTCCCAGCTATCACTCGAGAATAAAATACTCTTGTACAAGGCTATTCTGAAGCCCATCTGGACGTATGGGATCCAACTATGGGGTACCGCATCCCATTCAAACATTGAAATAATCCAGAGATTCCAAAATAAAACACTACGCATGCTGACCAACGCTCCCTGGTTCGTACCGAACGAACTACTACACCACGACCTAAGGATTCCCACAGTGAAGCAAGAAATTGCAAGGCACACTAAATCCTATAAGGAACGCATAGCACACCACCCAAACACTCTGGCTCAGCCGCTAATGGACGACCACAAAGGAGCGCGAAGACTCAAGCGGAAAATACCCCAGGACTTAGTCAGGCCTTAGAGACATATCCAGTTACTCTGTTTGTATGAGTAGGATGCGACACAGGTCGCATGCCGAGCACGCCAACTTGCACCAACCAATATACTGCTGAATGTCCCAAAGAAGGTGACAGATTGTAGTAAATAAATAAATATAAAAAAAATATGTTAGAGTCTGCAGCCAGTTTTGTAATTTATTTTTAACTTCAAATTTTGTTAGTTTATATATTGAGATCAATTTGTTTATTTTGTTATAAATCCTCGGACCCTGCCCAAAAGCCTGTCGACGTGCGAATGATGAGCGACAAGAAACAGTCTTGCACACTGGTTTAGTTTGTCTACTGCTGACAATAGACTTATCCAGTGGCAATGTTGGCGCAGGATTGCACGAAGAATGTATATTTGTCTCACCGTCAGTTGGCGCGATTCAGAGTAAAGTTTGACGGTCGGATAATCTCTTCTTTTAAAGAGCATCACCTTCAAGATCGCTCTTTGGGCACGCTCTGCGTGGATTAGCAGGGTTTTATATGTCCCACCCCAGACTGGGATGCAATAAGCAATAATTGAGACACATAGGCTTTGATAAACCATCAACAATGTTTCGACTGGTGCAGAGTGTCTGAGCTCCTTAAAGATATATATCATCTTACGGAGACAAGTGCAGAGAGCTTTAGTATGAGCACGCCAGTCCAGCTTTTGGTCCACTATTACGCCTAGGTATCTGATGTGAGGAACAATGGTCATGGCTATGCAACTGCAACTTGCGGTATTCGCCGAACAAGAGTGGGCTTTCACAACATCAGATTCCTTGCCGGGTGGTTGTGAGTTAGGTGATGAGAAGCGAATGATCTTGGATTTCTCAATGTTCATGGTTAATTTATTCATAGCGAGCCATTGCATAACACTTGAGAGAGAGCATTCCGCATTTTCCCTAGCTACAGACCATGGATTGCCATACACTAGGAGTGCTGTATCGTCTGCATATGTAAAAATTTCGCAGCTGGGAAGGGTCATTTGACACAGCTCATTTATGTAGATAAGAAAAAGCGTTGGGCCAAGAATACTTCCCTGCGGAATAGCATGGGAAATAATCTCATCACTGCTAAAAAAAGAATTAATTTTAACACTTTGTGTGCGATTGCACAGGTAATCTTTCATGATTTTTAAAGCCTGACCGCGAATTCCAATAAATTCTAACTTCATTAATAAGGTAGGGATAGAGACAGTGTCGAAAGCTTTGGCGAGGTCTAAAAATATACCGTAGCATTTCATTTTATTATCCAATTTATTTACGACTGATTTAGTGAAAGCATATACTGCGTCTTTAGTAGAAATTCCTGGTCTAAAACCATACTGGTTGTGTGCAATGATCGAATATTTATTGAGGTATGATAATAACCTTTTATTTATGATTTTTTCTAAAAAATTTTAATAGAGAACTAAGAATTGATATAGGTCTGTAATTAGTGACACTGGCTCTATCCCCACTCTTATGAATCGGATGTACTATGGCTTTTTTTAAAAACATCAGGGAAGATACCGGTATTTATAGCGAGGTTACATATATGTGTAATGGGAGGTATCAGGGGTTCTTTAGATTGCCTAATTACATTTGCTGGAATGTTATCCCACCCTGTTGCGCAATCACCTCGCAGGTCCATTATAATCCTCTCTACTTCCACGACATCAGTTGGTAAGATTGAAAATGAGTTACAAGGAGGGTTCCGAGAGGCGTCTGCGATTGAAGACCAGGTAAGTGTAGGTATTTTGGATACCAATTTTTTCCCAATATGAACAAATAAGTTATTCACTAAATTTATAGATGTTTGAGTATCGCCGGACTGTTGTAAAAGTTCAATGGAAGACTGCTTTTCACGACTGCAGTTTGTAATTGATTTAATAGCTTTCCACGTAGCTTTTGGGTTGTTTTTTGCTTTTTCCAATTCACCTCTATCAAAAGTTCTTTTCAATTTTCTGAGTAGTGCATTACAAAAATTACGATAACGTTTATACGTTATTCTTAAGACCAGTTCCGAATGTATCACAACATCCTTGGTCACGAGTTGACTGTTTGTCGCCACGGTTGGAACGAGTATTCAGTCAGCTCGTGACCACGGGGCACGGATGATGTTAAACATTCAAAACGTCGATTCAATCTCTAGCTTCGGAAGTGTCACTACCAACTAGGCTAAACAGGCCGACAGTTAATAAAACCCTAAAACTAATTCAAATTAAATTAAAATAACTAAAACTAAACATTAAAAAGGCTGACCAAATTTGGTCCTCTAGGTAACATGCCATTTGCGATAGAGAGGAATGGAAGAAGAAAACATGTTGCGCCGACCCTGCATAAGCGGGATAAGGACAGGGAGATGATGACTGTCTACTATTTACCTACATACTATAACGTTGTTTTGCTTGAATATGTTACAGAAATTACTCTTACAGTTTAGTAAGTTTGTAATTTAATTAGATAACTCTTTTTACTTATGTTTTGATCAATAAAATAACCAACAGCAATTTAAGTATTATTTATGGAATAACGTCTATCTTATCACGTTATAAAGCCTTAAACTAGGCACACTGTATTTTAAAATGAAATATATAATGAATATGGCAAATGTTTAAGATGGTTAGGTAGTACTAAGATTTTTAAGAGATGTTATGTATGATCTAAGAGGAATGAATGAATATAAGAATTGAAAGAGGAGCGAAAGAATGGCATACCTGGGGGCCAGATATGATCCAGGACGGCCGATTGTAGGAATGGAACGTAAGGGGATAAAGTGAAACGGAACGGAAGTGTGCGAGAAGGATGACGAGCGTGTGAAAGGGACGGGGAGAACGATTTGAACGAGGAACGGAAGCGTGCATAGTGATTGTTATAAAAATAAGAAAAAGGTGTTTAAAGGTGAAATAAAACCCATAATTAAGTATACTCGGTTTTTATTACGAGGCCTTCCAAAATCCCACATAATTAACAAATAATATAACATTAAAACTACCTAATATTAAGTTACAATAAATAAAACCAAAAATTAAAAAGACCGTCTTTTGGACTAGTAGCGTACCCATCACACATTGCAAGTCCTATCGTGGTAAGAGATTTACGTAGAGGGACGTCTTAGGAGCAAGAAGCAAACGGTAGGGGCTATAGGAGAAAGAACGAACAGTGTTCTTCCCTGCTTCCACCCTGAACTTGGCCAGAAGTCGGACCATACACACCCGTGTCTGCACTTGTGCGAATCGCATTCCTGTAAAAAATGAGACAAAGTGGTGAACCTCAAGCTTCTCCATCATCATCATCATCAACAACATCAGCCTATACGTTCCACCGCTGGACATATGCCTCCTGTCATGGATTAGAGGAAGCTTGTCCATATTGTATTATTATTAGACAACAAACCAATCTAAAACTGGTAGCATGTAAAGTTGGCATTAATGGGGCAAAAATACATTTACGAAGTCCATTTTTATATGCCTAGGGGATTGTCAATCTTTTTTTTCGTTGTAATTGTCATAATATAAACAGCTACATTTTCGTTGTAATTGTCATAATATAAACAGCTACATGAGTACACAAAACAAACAGAAATGGTTGACTTTGACTGCATTTTTTACTTACCAACGCAATGTCGTGGTCCAACGCCAAACGGCAGGTAAGCGCACGGGTGCCTGTTAGCCACCTTCTCTGGTGCAAAATTATCAGGATTAAACTTATCGGGATTCGGATAGTACTTCTTATCACGGTGAATTCCCAAAGCTGACACTATTATCATTTGTTCTTTAGCCACTATCAAATTAGTACCGGGACAGTCATAATCATTTTGTGCTTTTCGTTTTAATGTGTCCACGATTGGATACATCCGAAGAGTTTCACTAAAGACTTGATCAAAATATTTCAGTTCATTTAAGGTATCTAATTCTATTCCGCCATCATGTCTTTGCAGATATTCATCTATCTCGTTTCTTAATCTTTCTTGAATTTCAGGCTCTAATGCTAGATGATATAACATGTAGCTCATGGTGGAAGCAGTTGTTTCATATCCAGCTGCATAAAAAACAAATGCTTGTGCTTCTATTATTGAGTTTGTTATTTCTATTGTCTTAGTGTCTTCATCACTGAACCTTTTGGCACTTTGAACTTCTTTTTTGTGTCTCATTTCTAGGATTAAATCCATAAAGTCTTTTCTATTTGATGGCATTCCATTTCTTTGGGTGATTACAGTTTCAACAATTTCCTTGAAGAATCTCTTCGTATACTCAGGAAACATTGACATATTTAGCTTTTTCAACAAACCCGGGTACATCATATCGAGCTCCACAACAAAATTGGAATTGAAGACGCCCTTGTCGACTTTCTTTAAAGTTTCTATATCTCCACGGAAGGTGTCAAAATCAAGACCAAACACACACGCTGATATCGTTGACATTGTGTACTTCTGCACCAGTGAATGAGCATCGTATTCCGCAGACTTAGCTGTTATCTCGCTTACATAGTCCACGAACTTATTAGCTCGGTCATCGAGTAAGTACAGCATATTCTTCATTTTGTGGTTAGTGAAAATGGGTGAAAAGCGACTTCTCAGTGCTCGCCAAATCTCCCCGTCAGAGTGGAACAGGTTTTGCCCTAAACCTTCCTTACTAAACGCGATACCGCGGTCCACAAAATTATCAAAATCTTTAATCATGACGTGTTTCACAATATCTAGGTCACGTATCAGCAAGCATGGAGTTGTCATTCTGAATAGTCCAACCACTTTCTCGTCAGGGTAGCTGTCGTAGACTTTTTTGAAGATTTCACCTATATATACATACCGCAGAGTAGATTTAAATAAGTTTCCGAAAAACATTACAGGTTTTGGTCCAGGAATATTTCGTTCTTTCCAGTAGTTAAAAGTTCTTGTGAAGTAAAAGTAGAGTGCACTGAAAGTAACAGCGATGACGGCTGTCGTAAGAAGGACCATTTTGTGGAGATCAATCCTCTATATTTTACTGATGGCTATGAGCTGCTGTCTGCGTTGTCTTGTTCTGGGCTTGCGCTATATAAGCAGTGGTGATATCTGCATTAATGCGTTATGCAACCGCATTATGCAATATTATGCACTTAATACCAGTGACTTGTATAATTTGCATACCAACGAAATGAGCATGACTTATAAAAATTTTTGGCAATCGCTCGCATCACTTGGTTGATTATTATTTGTACAGCTAGCAATCGCGTAGATGCTTTGCAATAATGTGGTATGTCATTTATATAAGATAATACAGTGTGTAACATAAATATTACGGGAACCGATGAAGGTAACCATCGATCCAAAAATAATTCCTTTTTTAATCAACAAAAAAAAACTCAATCATGCGTTGTACTTAACTGGAAATCGAGGTGGTGGAGTCAAACACACGTATGCTATGTGTGATATCGCGCGGATGCAGCCGCGCGTTATAACTACGTTTGCTACATCCCTCCACCATAATCTAAATCTATTGCTTATTATTTTTTTTATTTTCTTGTGCTGTTTTGAATATACCTCGTGGAATGAGCGCCAGCTACTGGAGCACCCTCGCTGTCGTGGCTAACAATCGTGTAAGCGGCCGTGGTATCGCTTTCTACAACTGTACGTGCCGGCACAGCTTCTACGCGTCGCGTAGGGCTTTCGTCGCAGTCCGACCACATGAATGTGTCAGCGCTCGCGGTCTCGGCTGACGGCGGCGTCGTGGCCTCTGTCGCAGGCTCGCGGGGACTGCCGGTTACATGACCCGGTTATGTAGACGGGCACTCTGTGCTGGCTGCCGGTAAACGTTCATCAAAGATCTATTTCTGATGAACATAAATTTATAAATGACTTGCCTAAAAGTGTTAAATATTAAATGGTATTTTTCGCAGACTGAGACTACTAGACAGCACCCAGAATATAATTAGTAGTTTAAAAAATTTAAAAACTTGGACGGACAAGTTAGTTCTCAACTACGAAAAAACAAAGCTGATGCAATATTTCTTTGCACAAAGTAAACCTAATAAATTACAACTTAAATTTGACGGTTTGTATACCGTTTATTGCGGAAGAAAACATAATATATAAATTTCTTGGTGTAAATATAAACTATAAATTGTAACTGCAATTGGATAGCTCATATCTTGAGCCTTAACAATAAAACACATATGTAAGGTAAGTTTAGGTTTTTTATAATGTCTTCATATTTTGTACGTAAATTTTTGTATTTTACTTTTTATAAATTTATTGTAAAAAACCTAATCTAAGAATCAAGACGAATAAAGGATATAAATAAGTTTATATAATGCACTATTAAGACGATTTAAGAAAGTTTCCTCAATTAGCACAGAAATCACAGCTCTTCGTGTGCAATCAAATGCGATAACCATAGACTAACTAATTACTGTAATATCTACGAAAAACTATTAAAAAGAACTGTGTGTAACACCAAAAAGATCCAAAATAATAAAAGCATGGAAATATGGCTTATAACAAAAAAAAAGCCCAGATAACAATAAGGAAATATATAAATAAATAATAAATAAATAAATAAATATTGGGAGACAATCCTACACAAATCGACCTAGTCTCAAACTAAGCAAAGCTTGTACTATGGGTACATACTTATATAGATAAATACATACTTAAATACATAGAGAACATCCAAGACCCAAGAACAAAATCCGTGCTAAATGCACAAATTAAATATAACAAAATAAACTTACAGAGAATTCTACGGAAATTGCTAATGAATTAAACACGTTCTCATCGGTGGGGGGCATGCTGCAACCAGAGCGATAATACGCACCCTCTCGGTCGACCTAGCCCCAAGAGACAATATATACCTTTCACCAGTAAAACTAAAAAATAAGCGTATCGATGAAGTGCCCCCATACTTGTAAAACAATGTGCTCAGGAATTGGCCGATGCTTTGCCACTACTGATAAATCAATCATTTAATGAAAGTACTTTCCCAGACCTCCTAAAGACATTTATAATTAAACAAGTACCCATAGTACAAGCATTGCTTAATTTGGGACTAGGTCGATTTGTGTAAGATTGTCCCCCAATATATAAGTATATTTATTTATTTAAAAAAAAAACACCTTTACGTCGGCGTACTTGTGTGTTTCCATAAAGGCGTGCGCATTTTCATATACTGCTGACAGCTCACGTGACGCGATTAAACGAACAAGCAATTTTGGCGTACAGTCAGCATCAAAAGTGGCTACGCATTTGAAAAGTTCAAAAGTCCCTATTATAAGGGAATAAAAGTTTGTGAGCCCTTCATATGCGTAGTTACTTTTGATGCTGACTGTACCCGCCTTCTTGTAATCTACAGATTTTATATCTGGTTACTAGCCAGACCAATCCCAGATTTATCAAAAAATGCATGAGACTTATCAATGCATGCCTTACGTTATCTCCCTATTGAAAAAATAAATCAAGAAATTTACGATAGCCATCGTACTGAGAAAGTGGCGGGAATGTTCAGGATGACAACTCCATGCCTGTTGGACCTCGATTAAGTGAAACGTGTTTTAATTAAAGATTTTGTGGACCGTGGTTTCGCATTTAGCGAGGATGAGTTAGGAGCAAACCTAGAACAGGTAACTCAGGAACAGGCATTTCGACGGGGTGACTTGGTGGATGTTGAGAACTCGCATCTCTCCCATCTTCAATTCTTCACAAACACAAATTTTAAATTAATTAGTATGTTTCTTTTTTCGTGTAATTTAGTAATTAATTATTGGGCATAATTCATTTTTTTATTGTTAGAATAATTTTTGCATTTGACATTATCACCTTTTAATTACGTAGTTTCTGTTTATATATTTCTTTTGTTTAGTGTAATTATTTGGGATAATGCAAGTTTACGTTTTTTTTTATTTGACAATCTTGCCTATTAATCTTATTATTGTTATATTATTTTATAAGTAACATAATAAGATGGAAAATGATTTTTTTATGTAATTTGTATTGTTAGTGTACTTATTTTCAACACAATATCTATTGTTAAGTATGTTATGAATAAATGAAATGAACCAGAAATTAAAAAATATGATGTGCTTGAAATATAATCAGGTGTTACCTTGTGAAATCCACGACAAGTTTCAAGAACAATATTTAAATATTATTCTAGAAACTTATGATGTTCTTGCTCAATAACCACTGTGATAATCATTCGTGAATGTTGAAAAGGTTTTGCTAAACTCTATGATAATCCAGACCACATGTTTACTTTTTATTTTTGAATGTCAATGTCACTGTGTACAACCATATAATTTGAATAAACCGATCCACCTCAATATGGTAGCAGAACTCGGTATTTAATAAATAATTCAAAGTGTACGTAATTATATTAATTATGTGTGAAGAAAAATATTACGCACTGTTTTTGTAAAAATATTTTTCAAGAGATAATTAATTAGAAACAATTTTCAAAACAAATTCGAAGAAGACCTGTCAAAATGTCAACTTCGTCAACAAGCTGCAAAATTGATATTGGTAGATTGGAAGAAAAGAAAATTGGTCAACATGGCGCTGCAAGGTACTGTTACTACTGAGAGGTACTCCTGGAGGGCTGGATGCTGTCAATGGCAATCTAAAGCCACCGACCCCACCAGAGTCAACAGCAACCCCGGCTGACATTGCTAGTTATCAAGTAGCTCTTCAAAAATATCATCAAATGGATAGTGCAGCGATGCTCATTTTAATGGCTAACATGTCAGATGTTACTCTACAGAAAGTTATGAGATTAACTAGTGCAAAACAGTTTTGGGATGAACTACACACCCTGTTTGATGGCACATCTGAAGACAAAAGCTATAATCTGTGCTACAGTTTCTTTATCTAGAACACTAGCCAATCCATCTAATGATGATGTTGTCAAGGTCAAACGAATTTTTCGTTACCTTAAAGGAACAATAGATGCAGCTGTTGTGTACACAAAAGAACACAAACCTGGAGTGTTAGAATGTTATAGTGACTCTGATCATGGAGGAGATTTCACAACTGGACGCTCCACTTCTGGAATTTTATGTATGTACTCTGGAGGTGCTGTATCGTCGGCAAGCCGAAGACAAACATCGGTCGCAATATCGAGCACTGAAGCAGAAATAGTTTCCGCAAGCGAAGCAGCTCGAGAAATAGTCTGGCTACAACAATTGTTTCAGGAAATTACAATTCTAAAAGAAATTCCTACTCTGCAGATTGATAATGATGCCGCTATAAAGCTTGCTCAAAACCCGGAACTGCATAGAAGAACAAAGCACATCTCCAAAAGACATTTCTATGTCAAAGAGTTGGTGAATTCTAATGAATTACGAGTGAAATACGTTTCGAGTGAATATCATTGCGCAGATATCTTGACAAAAGCAGTGTCTAAGCCTAGACTGGCATTCATCTGTGGCATTATTGGATTACATCTATAACGTTTACCAAAAAGGGAGGATGTTGAAGAGGTTTTGCTAAACTCTATGATAATCCAGTCCACATGTTTACTTTTTATTTTTGAATGTCAATGTCACTGTGTACAACCATATAATTTAAATAAACCGATCCACCTCAATTGTGAAAATAACAGAAAAAGTACAGTATTTATGGAAAGGTCATACTAGTTGGCCAGCGAGTTGTTTTTACCATACCCAAAGGGTGAAATTGCACCCTATTACTCATGAACCGTGATAGTTAGATAGTTGAAATTTTCACAGATGATGTATTTCTGTTGCCGCTATAAGAACAAATACTAAAAACAACATAAAACAAATATTTCAGGGAGCTGGTTCTCAAAATATATGGGAAAACTAAAATCAGACTCGCACTTGACCAAAATTCTACTTGATATTGTTTAACGTTCTTATTACAGATCAAAAAAATTCTAATGTTCTAAAGATAATAATAGTACGGCACCCTTCGTGCGCGAGTCCGACTCGCACTTAGCCGTTTACCCGACTGCGGTAATCCCAAAGAAGATTTATATTATGGCCAGTATGTTTGTCTGCTTTGAACTACTCTACAGTTCAACTGATTTTGATAAATTCTACGCCATGAGATTCGTCTTTCGTCAAATGACCTACAATGCTACCTGTGCTACCTGAAACATATATAGGTGCTAATCTATGAAACTGGTCACTGGATATTTGCTTGCCCCTCACCAATTACAAGTACTTTTTTGGGGCCTGAGACTTAGCTATTAGCAGTCGGTCTCCGCCTATACGGGTACCCGTACACATTCCCCATAAATGTCACTATGCTCGTGACGTCTACCAACTGTCTTGCCAAAAGAATGCCGACCGCTTCTATCGTCACGCCGCGCTTAACGCATTCACTGCCACCGACGCACATGTGCGTTCACTTCTATGCAAATTTATTCCTAGGGGGCGTGGCTGGCAGTGAATGTGTTAAGAGTCCGTATAGTTTTGGATCAAAATTTCGAAATAATATATGTGTGTGTGACATTGGTGTAAATGTGTTCATTTGTATAAAGCTCGTACTATGGCTACTAGACTACGTTATACATACTTATATTATATAGATAAATACATACTTAAATATATAAAAATCCATCCAAGATTCAGGAACAAATATTCGTGCTAAATATTCACAAATAATGACCTACTAAGCCAAAGTGGTGGTGGTGAATATAGTAATACTCGTACTATTGTGATCATACGTAATCAATTAAATAATTCTGAACTCTTTACATGATAACCCTTCTTAAGCTAGTAATTAAAAGCTGAATGTTTCATTCTCTTAATATAAGTACTTAATCATAGAAAATAAAATGTGTTACAATTTTTCAATGTTAATGCCTTATTAACATTGAAAAATTGTAACACGACTATTCGGTAGCAGATTTTTCAGAAACGCATGTCTAAATAGACTTTAAATATTTTTTCCGTGGCGTATCGCGTCGGAACACCACCACGATTCTCACTTGTTCGACACCTCAGATCCCAACTATAGCTTTATCCCATATAACAACTAGATGCATTAACGGAGGTCAGGAGGCCAATTCTCGGGCCGTTCGAGACGATGTCTATTCAAAATGATCTCGATTGATGCAATGTCTATTGAAAAATCTCACCAAAATGTCGAACTCAGCGAAATGTCTTATTCTAGGGCCCAACGAGAATTATGTCGAACGTCGATCTCAATGTCTATTGTAATATGCGTTCCGTTTTTTTCGATTGTGTTAAATTACAATCGAGTGTATGATCTTTTTATAAGTTTTTCCACTTAATTGAATATATCTTATATCAAAAACCAATTTTTCAACAATGTATACATAATTATGGTGATGAAATTTTGATACAGGTACTTACAACATTCATAGTTATATGCAAAGAAGTGGAGTGACTAACTTGTTTATTTTGAGTGTTTTTTATATTATATTTTGTACTCTATCTGTAATTATATTCTTGGCCTATTTAGATGCAGACCGCGACCCAGTCTGGTGATAGCACGGCGACTACAAATCATCCCTGTCAATTGTGTGCAAAATCTTTTAAAACTGTTAAGGGCCTAAACATTCACAAAGCCAAATGCCACCGTAACTGCCTGAGTCAAGATGCTTCTCCTTTAAATTTAGACGATTCATCACCTATTCATCAGCCATTTCATATCCGCCTAAGTCACCTAAAAAAAAACGTCCAGTTAGTGAAACGGATCCCCCGTGGGGCCAGGATCACCGTCGCCAATCACCTTTCCCAAACCTTACAAAAATGCTTTGAATGTAACTCTCCGCAAGACTGGCACAATCTTTTTCTGTTTCAATATTTAGTTCTGCATGCGAAACAAGACAATTCAGATGTATCTTTAACGCAAAAATTAAAGAATAATTGCACTGACCATTCCATTCCGCCGACCTCGCACAAACAACCAACTTTATTTCCTAACAAATTAAAATCTATTGAAAACAAAATAAGTGATGGAGATCTCAAAGGTGCCGCTCGTATGCTTTTTTCAAATGACGTGCTATCTCCAGACAATCCAGATACTCTTTCGGCCCTACAGACCAAACATCCTCCCGCTCCAGCAACTCCATATTTTTATGATCCTCCAACAGCAATCCACTCATGCTTGCAGATCCAAAATAAAGACGTTTTAAATGCCATTTTTTCTTTCAAAAACGGTTCTGCTGCAGGTCTTGATGGTCTTTCACCCCAACATTTAAAAGACTTGACGTCCCCTTCTGTAGGCGATGCTGGTGAGAAACTCATCACCCGCATTGCCAATTTAATAAATTTAATGTATTCGGGCAACATTCATCCCGATATCGTACCCATTTTGTACGACGCGAACCTCATCGCCCTGACCAAAAAGGACGGAGGGGTGAGTCCAATTGCTGTTGGCGCTACACTTCGCCGCCTAGCTTCTAAAATTGCAGTTCGGTATATTTCAGAGAAGTTACAAAATCTTTTTGAACCTATACAGCTAGGTTTCGGTATCAAAGGAGGCTGTGAGGCCGCCGTGCATGCCCTCCGCACCTTCCTCAGCCACGGCCAGTGCGAAGTGTTGCTCAAAATTGACGTAAAGAATGCTTTTAATTCCATAAACAGAGATACCTTGCTGGCAGAAATAAAATCAAACATTCCCGAAGTATATAATTATCTTCTTCACTGTTACGCGGATCCAACGAAGTTGATGTATCGGTCGAAAGAGTTGTCATCTGAAGTTGGCTGCCAGCAAGGTGATCCAATTATCAGTTTGGCAATAAATCCTATCATAAAAAAATTGGCATCAAAATTTAATGTGTGGTATCTTGATGATGGGACCTTAGGAGGCGATGCTAATACTGTGCTATCGGACCTTTCACTAATTACTGATAAATTCAATTCTATTGGCCTTGAATTAAATTTCAACAAGTGCGAACTTTACATTCCAAATAATTGCAACAACGTCATAAACAAATTCAACCAACTTGCACCTAACATCAAAATTGTAGATAAGAGTTCTCTTTGCCTCCTAGGGTCCCCTATCTTCGAAGAATTTTATCCTGGTTGTATTCAAAATTGTATTTCCAAATTCGAAAATCATTCTCATCGGTTGCTCGAAATCAGTCCCCACTACGCACTTACAATTGTTAAATTCTGCCTTTTTGTCCCAAAATTAACCTACTTGCTTCGCTGCTGCCCTCTTTGGAATCATCAAAATCTTTTGTCAAAAATAGACATTTTGATAAAAAGTAATTTAGGATCAATCCTTAATATTCAACTCAGCGAACAGTCTTGGACCCAAGGATCCCTTCCCATCCGGTACGGTGGACTAGGAATTCGCAAAATTTCTAGTATCGCGTTACCAGCTTTTTTGTCGTCCGTCCATAGCTCGTCTAGTCTCATAGGTAAAATCCTTCCCACACACTATGAGACTTCGGGCTTGGAGGACGGAAAAAATGCTTGGTTAATTGCTTGCCCCGGTCAAAATTTTCCAGAACATCCAAAATCACAGAGATGCTGGGATGACATATCTTGTAAATTGACCGCCGATTCCTTACTCAGCCATTGTAGTACCACGGAACGAGCCAGACTTCTAGCAGTTGGTGCAAGGGAAGCTGGTTACTGGCTCCATGCTCATCCATCCTCTTGCACTGGTACATTTTTAGACCCTAACACACTCCGCATTGCAGTCTGTCTTCGTCTCGGGGTCCCGGTCTGCGCCCCACATGATTGCCCCTGCGGAAGCGACGTGGACCAGCTAGGGTACCACGGACTTTCCTGCCAGAGAAGCGCCGGCCGCTTCTCCAGACATGCTGCTCTCAACGATATCATCCGCCGGTCTCTTGCATCAGCCAACGTGCCTGCCATTTTAGAACCTGCAGGCATGTCAAGAAACGATGGTAAGAGACCGGACGGGATGACTCTGATTCCGTGGAGTATGGGACGGGTGCTGGTGTGGGATGCTACATGTGTAGATACACTAGCCCCGTCACATCTCCACGGAACCTCCACGAGGGCGGCGGCTGCAGCGGAGGCGGCCGAACGTGTTAAAATCGGCAAATACAGCGATCTCGGCGCCGAATACATGTTCACCCCTTTCGGCGTCGAGACTCTCGGTCCGTGGGGTCCTGGGGCTTTAAGCCTCTTCAACGAATTGTCGAAGAGGCTTATTGATGCCACAGGTGACCGAAGAGCTGGCAGCTACCTCGGCCAAAGAATTAGCTTGGCTATTCAGAGAGGAAATGCTGCCAGTATCTTCGGCACAATGCCGCGGGGGCCATTTATAGATTTAATTTAGTTTTGTAATTAGTTTTAATGTTATTGTAATTAGTTTTATTTTTGGTATTTAATCTGTTTTTATATAACGTTCTAAATAAATAGTCATTATGGTGATTTAACACCTCAAACATATTTACGAGTATTTGATCGTTTATCAATCAAGACCAAGACTACGACCAAGACCACCGGGGGATGGGCAGCAGCATCCCTGGAGTGCGGTGGAGATACTGCGATCGCCAACCCGCATGCCAAGCATGGAGATTATGGCAAATACCCCCCGTGAATTCGGGGGAGGCCTATGTCCAGCAGTGGACGTCCTTTGGCTGATATGGTGGTGGTGGTGGATCGTTTATTTACTTACGTGACATGGAACGCATAAAAACTGTTTTGACTTGACAGTTTTGAGTTGAAGACTACTTGAAATATTTGAGAGCTGTCAATATTTTCCGCCAACCGCCATTCCACCACTGAACGTATCAAAAATATTTAAAAGTCTTTAGTCATTAAATCATTTAAGTGAATCGTCATATTTTTCGCAACTATGTTCATTTTATGCTGCTGTAAACTCTCGATCAACTACTTAAGTTGTCAATATTTACCGCCACTGGCAGATCAAATGTCAAAAGATGTGATAAAACCATCTCGATCGCTACCGACCACTCGTTGCATCTCGAACGCTGGGAGTAGACATATCTCGAGTGTGAGATTTTGAGAATTCGCAAATGGGTTTACGATCGACATCAGCCATTTTTTATCGAGATATGTCTAATAGACATCATCTCTAATGGCCCGAGAATTGGCCTCCGTGTGTTAGTGGCCGGAATATATATATATACTAGATGAAAGCCCGGCTTCGCTCGGATGAAATAAATAAGAAAGAAATAAAGTAAACATTTATTCGTGACAGTTATGCAAACGACGAAAGAAATTGTGTACAAAAATGTATAAAATAAAAACATTACAACAACGGATTATGATGAAACTTCGTATAGAAATATAGTCTGTAGTCTGGATTAACATATGGAATATGGAGAAAAGATTACGCTAACAACGTCACGGGCAAAGGCTAGTACCTTTGCAAGTTAATCCTAAGCATTTTTATAAGGGTAGTCTTTAAAGGCACATAAAAAATTTGACTCCGTAATCAGTACTGATTTGTATAGCTAAAATACTAATCGTTCATTAAAATTCAGTTCAGATTTGCAATTCTTAAATATTGATGTGCCAGTCAGTATTTTTGGTGCGAAGTCAGAGCTGCGAACGCGAACGAAAACAAGTGAAGTTCGTGTATCTCCCTCTCTGTCGAACTTGCAAAATCGAGCGACACAGAGGGAAATACACGATGTTCGTTCGTTTTCGTTTCGCGGTAGCAGCTCTCTATTCTCCGCCAAATTCTATTAAGTGGGGCCCTTTACACTCAATATTATGTGTCAATATTATCGAGACTTTTAAAATTGTATGGGGTCTGTTACACGCTTAATATTATCACAATACTGGTGTGTCAATATTATCGTGGTTTTCAAAATCGTATGGATGTTTCTTCAATATTCATTACACGTGATACGGTTCGTGATATGAGTATATCGCGTGATAATAATAACCATGTAACAGGCCTCTATGGATGTTGCTTCAATATTCAGTGTGTCGCGTGCTAATAGTAACAGTTGGTAATATTTTCTCCAATTAATGGAATCTATTTAACAACTTGTTCCGTTTTGCCAAAGGTATTTCACATTCCGATACGCGCACCATCCAGGAATAGGAGCCGTCAGACCAGAGGGCCTACCGCGATCTGAAAACGAAGTATTTCCCTCTCCGCGCTCGAATATGCAAGTGCGACAGAGAGGCATATATATTTAGTTTTCGCTTGCTAGCACTTTAGTTCGAGCGCGGCGGACAGTCGAAGAAAGTCAAAGAACATTCCGTGTGTTGTCTGTCACACATATAATTTTTTAACTTCCCATCGACCTATGAACTTGAAATTAGGTGATAATGTTTATTATGAAGTATATTTTACCAAAAATATCAATATATTGAAAAATCACTTTTTTTTTTAGTTGACCGGAACCCTTAGTGTGCGACTCCGACGCACTTGGCTGGTTTTTATTACATTTTGAATTTTATTTCTCTTATAGTAAAATACCCTATTCGTTTTAAAGTTGACGCCTGAGGGCCTACCGCGAACCAAATACGAACTATCTTCCTCTCTGTCGTTCGAATATACATGTGCGAGAGAGAGAGGCAGATACTTCGTTTTCGGTTCGCGGTAGCGCCTCTAACGTCCGAGCGCGGCGAACGGCATGAGCTGGGGGTCTACTCCGAAATTCAAAATCCTAACTTCGTATGGTGCCGTCCCTTTCACTCTCCTGTCATAGACTATATGAGTGAAAGGGACGGCACCATACGAAGTTCGGATTTCGAATTTCGGAGTAGACCCCCAGTACCACTAAGTTATAAGATAGAGCGAGATAGGGATAGAATTTTGCAAGACGTTTAAAAGCCATAAGTCACCTAGTAGTTTGTCACAACAAAATAGAGACGCAGCTTTAAGGTGGCGGACAGACTCAGCAAACATTCAAGTGGTGTCCTTTACACGATTAATATTATCATTATCACAATACTGGGGTGTCCATATTATTGCAGTTTTCAAATTTGTATGGATTCTGCTTCAATATTCACGTGATACTTATCGTGATATGAATGTATCACGTGATAATAATAACCATGTAACAGGCCCCATGGACCCGGGTATGTCCTTAAACTACGACCAAGACCACCGGGGGATGGGCAGCAGCATCCCTGGAGTGCGGTGGAGACACTGCGATCGCCAACCCGCATGCCAAGCGTGGCGATTATGGCATTTACCCCCTATGAAAGCGACACAAAGGCCACGGCCCCGAGGTTCCGGCGGCCCCCGGTGCCCTGGTTTTGGTAGCGGCCAGGGTACTAGCGGGGCCAGGGGTGCTAAGAATCTCCGGCAAAGATCCAGCTACCACCACCGACGACTCCTGGCCCTGGCAACGTACAACACGCGTACACTGCGGACCGACGAAAAGATAGCGGAACTAGAGGAAGGATTGAGCAAGTTGCGTTGGGATGTCGTGGGGTTATCTGAAGTCCGAAGAGAGGGGGGGACACGATAACCCTAAAGTCCGGCAACTTGCTCTATTTCCGGGAGGGCGACCAACAGTCCCAGGGAGGTGTCGGGTTCATCGTCCACAAGTCCCTCGTAAACAACGTGGTGAAGATCGAGAGTGTGTCGGCTAGGGTGGCGTACCTTATACTCAGAGTATGCGCGGTGTACGCGCCGACCTCGGCACACTCCGACGACGAGGTGGAGGCTATGTATGAGGATATAACTAAGGCCATGCATAGTTCCAAAACCTACTTCACCGTTATTATGGGGGACTTTAACGCGAAACTGGGCAAGAGAAGACGGCAATGAGCTGAGAGTGGGGCAATTTGGAGTTGGAAGTTGGAACCACCGGGGCCAACTACTGGCTGGTTTCTTGGAGAAGGAGGGACTCTACATGATGAACTCCTTCTTCAAGAAACGCGAGCACAGGAAGTGGACCTGGATGAGTCCCGACGGTGCAACAAAAAACGAGATTGACTTCATTATGTCGACGAAGAGGCATATATTCAATGATGTCTCTGTGATCAATACGGTTAAAACCGGAAGTGATCATCGTCTGGTAAGAGGCACATTGAATATATGCGTCAAGCTAGAGCGCTCTCGACTGATGAAGTCTACGCTCCGTCCAGCAGCAGTCCAAATCCAAAACCCCGAGAGCTTTCAGCTGGAACTCCAAAACCGTTTTGATTGTCTAGGCGGCGACGTGGACGATTTCAATGACGGGTTTGTGGAAGCTGTGCATAGCATTGGGTCTAAGTTCTTTAAGGCCCAACGGACTCACAGAGCCAAAAAGCTTTCTATCTCCACTCAGAGGCTCATCGAGGAAAGGAATGAAATGATTCTGCAGTCTTCAGCTGATGCGACATTATACAGGCAGCTCAATAAACGGATCTCCAAGTCCCTTACCCGCGATCTGCGCCAATTCAATACAAATCGTATTGAAGAGGCCATCGAGCAGAATAAGGGCTCTAAAGTGTTCTCAAGAGATCTGTCTATTGGGCAGAGCCAGCTCGCCAAATTAAAAACTGAAGACGGTAGAATCGTTTCATCCAAACCCGAGCTTCTGAAAGAGATAGAATGTTTTTATGGACAGCTATACACGTCAACTAGCAGACCCGAAGTTGGTCTGGCGGAAGACCCTAGAGCCAGATTAACCCGGCACTATACCGAAGATATCCCGGACATCAGCCTGTACGAGATTAGAATGGCTCTTAAACAGCTAAAGAACAACAAGGCACCCGGTGAAGACGGAATAACAGCTGAACTCCTGAAGGCGGGTGGAAAACCGGTCCTTAGGGCCCTTCAGAAGTTGTTCGATTCCGTCTTACTGGAAGGGAAAACTCCAAAGGCATGGAACAGAGGTGTGGTGGTGCTGTTTTTCAAAAAGGGTGACAACGCCTTACTGAAGAACTACCGCCCCATCTCACTTCTGAGCCATGTCTATAAGCTGTTTTCAAGAGTCATTACGAACCGTCTCGCACGCAGGCTAGATGACTTCCAGCCTCCCGAACAAGCCGGATTCCGAAGAGGCTTTAGCACCGTAGACCACATCCATACGCTTCGTCAGGTTATACAGAAGACTGAGGAGTATAACCTGCCCCTCTGTCTAGCGTTCGTGGACTACGAGAAAGCCTTCGATTCGATTGAAACCTGGGCTGTACTACAATCTCTCCAACGATGCCAAGTGGACTACCGCTATATCGAAGTGCTGAAGTGTTTGTACGAGAACGCCACTATGTCAGTCCGACTCCAGGACCAGAACTCGAAACCTATTCCGCTGCAGCGGGGAGTCAGGCAAGGAGATGTTATTTCTCCTAAACTGTTTTCCGCTGCACTGGAGGACGTGTTCAAGACTCTGGACTGGAGAAGGCTAGGCATCAACATAAACGGCGAGTACATCACTCACCTTCGGTTTGATGACGATATAGTAGTCTTGGCTGAGACCATGGAGGATTTAAGTACAATGCTCAATGACCTCAGTAAAGCCTCCGAGCGAGTTGGTCTAAGGATGAACATGGACAAGACGAAGATCATGTCAAATGCCCATGTAGCACCAACTCCCGTAACAATCGGACACTTTACGCTCGAAGTTGTAGACGATTACATATACCTAGGACAGACTGTCCAGTTAGGTAAGTCCAACTTCGAGAAAGAGGTTAATCGTCGAATCCGACTCGGCTGGGCAGCGTTCGGGAAGCTACGTCACATCTTTTCGTCCAATATCCCGCAGTGTCTCAAGACGAAAGTCTTTGACCAGTGTGTGTTGCCAGTGATGACATATGGTACTGAAACGTGGTCGCTTACTATGGGCCTCATAAGAAGGCTCAAAGTCACCCAAAGAGCAATGGAGAGGGCTATGCTGGGAGTTTCTCTGCGTGATCGCATCAGAAATGAGGCCATCCGCAGCAGAACCAAAGTGACCGATATAGCCCTTCGAATCGCTAAACTTAAGTGGCAGTGGGCGGGGCACATAGCACGCAGAACCGATGGCCGTTGGGGCGGGAAGGTTCTCGAGTGGCGACCACGTACCGGAAGGCGTAGCGTGGGCAGGCCCCTCACACGGTGGACTGATGACCTGGTAAGGGTCGCGGGTGTCCGCTGGATGCGGGTGGCGCAGGACCGGTCATTGTGGAAGTCTTTGGGGGAGGCCTATGTCCAGCAGTGGACGTCATTCGGCTGAAATGATGATGATGATGATGATGAACAGGCCCCATACATTCGCTTTGAAGGCGGTTGTTGTGACAATCAGACTAGCTAGCACGATAGATTATATTGTTTCGTTTAATGTGACGTTTTAATACATTGCGCCTATATAACGTGACGGTATAAGTTATCGTGCTAGCTAGGCTGATAGGTGTATAGAACGCATGAAAACTACCAAAACAAAACGCTGCAGACGCGGCTAGCCGAATTTACACAATGGGCGATGATGGCCCATCACCCAGAACGCAGCCCAGCAACCTGGCCAACACACCGGACGCAAACATAGTTTACAATTTCCGAACGTACCCAACCAACGAATTTAATACGGCCGACCTTTTTCATAAAATTATCACTTTTTAATGCAAAATACGCGACAATCCGAATTTTGCGGATACATATGTTCAACTCGAAATCGTTATTTTTATACGTTCTTCAATTTGAAACAGGTCTCGTTCGGGTCTACCGTACCCCTGCACGAAATTATTAATATAGATACGGTTTTTTTTGTTTTTTTTTTAATCGTATGACTTTTATTTACGAACCGTGAGATCTTCGAAAAGGCAAGTACGGTTGCCAGTTTTCGTTGCACTTTTAGCACCACCCAGGGGTCTCGTGTAGGGTAACGGTGGGTACTCCCTATGGACGTGGTGCAACTTCGACTCCCCTTTGTCAAGTGAGTGGGCAACTTGACTGTTAGAAGTTCTCAAGCCGCCCGAAGGCCTCTAACTTGGCTTAACGACTGCTGTCGTAGACAGCAGCCGGGATCAACGGCTTAACGTGCCTTCCAAAGCACGAGAGCGCTCAGTTAGTAACCACTCAAAGCGGTCACCCATCCAAGAACTGACCTGCGCCCACATTGCGTAACCTCGCATACCGCACGCGGTACGCGGGCGCCGCTGGGACACGAGCGCTCGCTCTATATATATATATAGAGCTGCAGTCGAATAATTCCCTGTCCCGTATCTTTTAGCCACGTCTCGGTCAATACTATAATGTCATGACTACACTGTAATAAGTTCAAGCGAATATCTAGTAATTTACTTTTAATAACACCGCAATTTTGATAATACAATTTTAAATTATTGCTAACTAGGCCTGTTAAATATATTTGAAATAGTTTGATATTGTAAACATATATTAAATTTATATACATATTTTTATGCGGTACCAATAAACTATGTAATTTGTTACTGTACGGTGGTATAAATGACATAAACATTTTTCTTTAAGTGCAATTCATAGACCTAAATATAATATTATAGCCCAAAGGAAGATAGTAATATGACATTACATGACATTAGTAAGAGTAGTTCATTTGTGATAATGATAATAAACAACTTAAATAGCCGGGTAATTACTAACACAATAGAATGTTCATACAAATTTCAAAATCTATCCAAATCAGCCTCCTTGCGAATACGAATAACGGGGGATGAGTCATCTTTCCGAACTAGAATTGCAGCATTTTTAATCCAAACCCACTTATAGTTTTTTGACTTCGCTATTTTGCTCGTTTTGGAATATAGAATCTTGTTGTTTAGTGTCAAATGTTCGTTTATGTATACGGGTCGTGATTTGGTCCCTTGGTCGCCTGGCGAGGGCTCGCCGCTGGTGGCGGGCGCGGACGTGCCGCAGGCCTCCAGGATCTGGCCCGCCGTGATCCCACGCCGGATCCGAGCCGCTGCGATGACGTCATCCCTCAGCCGGCGGGAACTCAACTCCACAACAATATTTTTTGGGCGATCCGTTTTGTTGTTGGGAGCGATTCTATGCACAGCGCGTATTGAATCGGTGGTAATAGGCAGGTACTTTCAGAACCTGACGTAATTAATTGCATAACGTGCAATTAATTACGTCATCCGATGATAGATATAAACTGCATTTATTGCAAATCATCTTGATGTGAAATAACACCGCTGGTTGAGACGACTAGGTGATTAGAACGCTATAGTATTTGTCGCAAGGTTCACAGTTGCTGGTAAGCCGCCCTCGTTTCGCACACTCGCTCTTATTAATGATTAAACGAACTTACCTGTAATTGAAGTTCTATCATAATTATACGAAGCGCCTCGTCCGAAGAGATTAGTAACTGAAGATTTATAATACACATAGTAACGCCAAGTGTCTCCACTCTCTGCACTTAGTTTGGAATTATTTTTGAATTTTTATTTTTTAATTAGAGGGTATGTCTTGATTCTGCTTCCCAGCCGTCCATCGTTCCGCCTGTTCATTAAGTTGAGAGAATTTTAATGATTGATGTGATTGATGTATATTTCCGTATTGATCTTGAAGTGGTAAGCGAAGCGACGGGCGGGAGGGAGATAAGTTACTAATCTCTTCGGACGAGGCGCTTCGTATAATTATTTATAATTCACGCCTCGTCCTTGAGATTAGTAATACTGAAGTAATATCCACCGAAATATCATCAATCTCACATATTATTATATTATTGTATTGTATAATGTTGGTATTGTAAGCATTACTATGAAGTCATGATCAGTATAAAATTATTATATAGGAATGTATTCCTTTATGATAGTGAGAAAAAGATAAACCAAATCGTCAAAGCTGTGTAATTACCAGCAAGTTAAAGGTTAAAAGATTCGATTCGGTAACTAAAATACTGGATATTAGGAATGTAATTCTGAAACAAAACAATCTCTGTGTGCTATGTTTATTTATTACATAATTATAATTCTCACTTATCAATCTAGTGAATCGTAACAGATTTTAACTGAAGATATAATTATAGATTACTAGCCTGCCCGGCGTACTTCGTATCGCCTTATACTTGGAAGCGCAAAACATGGGGCAAGGCAAAGAAGTGACCATTTCTACTTGACACTATGAAGTACCTACATCATAAATTACGTTATAGCGTACCTATTTAATATACATATACCTATTGAAGAGATAAGATGACTTACTTTTTTCCTGTGGCAATCATCCGGTTATTGTGTTGTTTTAGTTACTAACTGTAATACTTTTGCTTTTCAAATAAATTTAGAGTTTTTTTACAATTCATTTAAAATACACCTATACACCATTTACTATTTTTATTTTATCTCAAAACACACACACAATGTTTACACTTACAGCAATACCAGTTGACATTGTTGACAAAGTCTCACTTTTTTTTCTGTTATGACAGCTCATTCTCATTCATATCATTTCAAGCAATATTTTTTAAGCTCGATGCACACATTGGGCCAATGCATTGGGCCATCATGGCGGGCCACGATTTCTAAATCCCAATCGTCGCTGTTCACAATGTGTGTCACAGTAGTAACAATTTAACCAGAAACTGAAAGAAAAGAAAATATTTCCACAAATGTCAGCGAATTCCCAGAAAGTGGAGCAAGACGAAGGTTTTCCTGCATTAGAAGTAAGTTTCGAAGAATTAGATGAAATAGAAGAGAGCTAAAAATCCAGTATAAGTGTCATCACACAACACGCGAACTCGTCGCAGAGGCGGAGGAATTCTGTTTCGCAGCCAATAGTCACCGAACCAAGTCGTGACGACGCTCGGAGTTCGCCAGTGCTGCTGAGAAGTCCCAGTCGCTCCAAGTTAAATGTGGACAGCGGGTCGGACTGACAGTCTATTTAGGCGTTATCTGAAAAATCTATGATTTCCAAAAATTCGCCGCAAGTAAGTGGAAATAACGAAATTGTCCATAGGTACATTTATTATTATTTTCACTTAGTTGCGGCCAAATTGAACAAAAAAGCATAGTAGGTTAAGACGCTTGCTCTTCGAACATTTGTATTACTTCGACGAACTAAATCTGGTTTTTTCTTAAACATGGCCACAAAACAATTTTTACAAAAAATCAAGAGAAATTTACCAGATCACAGACCATAGACCAATCAAGCACAGACTACTTAGAAGATAACATAGAGAAGTATTTATAGCTATAACAGACGTTCGAATTTGGTACGCTCCGTACCGTGACCTTGTAAAGAATCACAATTTTAATACGTTGTGTTACTATTTTTATGTAACCTATTCAATTCAGATAAGTAAATTGATTAAAACTACTTCTAGTAGACAGACGCTACTTCTAGTAGTACGTTGTCATATAATTTTCACAACAATGTATGAGAAAAAAAAGTATTTATATCTGTAACAGACGTTCGGATTTGGTACGCTCCGTACCGTGACCTTGTAAAGAATCACAATTTTAATACGTCATATAATTTTCACAACAATGTATGAGAAAAAAAAAGTATTTATAGCTGTAACAGACGTTCGGATTTGGTACGCTCCGTACCGTGACCTTGTAAAGAATCACAATTTTAATACGTTGTCATTTAATTTTCACAACAATGTAGGAGAAAATAATTTTTAAGAAAAAAAAACCGACTTCAATGGGGAAGGCCGGTAAAAGATTATTATACTTAGATGGTGCACTCTTATATCTTATATATGCAATAAAATAAAAATGGCTATCATGTATGTTTATAATGGTAGAAGACTAAGTACCCTCAATTCCTCATGGAATCATGAAAAAAACCTTGCTTGCTTGACAAACAAAACGAAGAGAACAAATCGCCAAACGTGAACTACGCGTCGTTGAAGAGTTCCGTTCTGATCATCATCAGCAGTTCCACTTCATCAGATGTCACTTTTATGAATGAAAATGCTTGATTAGTTCATGAAAATACTAAAATCACTATTTATGTGCCTTTCACATTTGAGGAGTTCCCTCGATTCCTAATGGATCCCGTCATCAGAACTCGAGCATGACAAAAATCAATCGTGAAAATAGAACTTGCTTAACAAACACAGCTAGAAGGACAAATCGCCAAACGTGAACTTTTCGTCGTTGAAGAGTTCATCCAATGTCACATTTTTGGATGAAAATGCTTGATTTGTTGATAAAAACACAAAAATCACTATATGTTTGCCTTTAAGATTTGAGGAGTTCCCTCAATTCCTCATGGATCCCATCATCAGAACTGCGTTTTGACAAAAACGGGACCAACTTGGATATATATACTTACAATCAAAAAAAGAATTTTCCAAATCGCTTAAGAAATGACGGAGTTATGGAGTAACAAACATTAAAAAAAAAAAAAAAAAACATACAACCGAATTGATAACCTCCTCTTTTGAAATTTTGAAGTCGGTTAAAAAAGTATTTATAGCTGTAACAGACGTTCGGATTTTGTACGCTCCGTACCGTGACCTTGTAAAGAATCACAATTTTAATACGTTGTTATATAATTTTCACAACAATGTATGAGGAAAAAAAACATTGTTTTCAGCTTACTTGCCTAACACCCGAAACGCCAAGATAAATTTATAAAATCAGATAAATTTATCAATTTATCGAGTTTATGGGTAACTAACAAACGCATTTCATTTTTATATAGAGATATATAGATAGATAGATAATAAATGATTCAGTTATCAATCGCGTAAAGATTTAATCGTTTAAATCACTTTGTCATAAGGACTTATGTTGATAATGAAAATGTTCTTAAATTGAACAATATATTTAATGCAAAAACTATCTTTAATCATTAATTAAATTTTAATTATAACAACACGGTCCTTACTATTGATTTAATACTGACAACGCTAGAGACGTATTGTCTTCGCAACTCAGAATCGGCCTTTGATAATATTTAGCAAAAGTATTAGACTGTCCGCTCCACCCTGCGGTGTTACGGATGGCGTCAACACTCACGCCGTGCGCGTGCGCGCGCGACGCGGCGGCGTGTCGCGTGCTGTGCGCGCTGAACAGGCGGTGTTCGCTCAGCGTGCGCTTAATCCATCGACTGAGCGTTTGGGACCCAACTGCTTTATGTGGCTTTATAATGCCAATGAACAGGCTGTCTGAGCTTCTTAGACACGCAGTTCTATCTAAATAGCATACGAGCGCTTCTGCTGGACAAATAGCAGGTTTTTCGAGGAAAAAGGGCAAGTATATGATGGGTTGTTTACAACCGCGTCTGGATGTTTTCAAAATATCCGGTATTTTGATTGAATTTTTTTCAGCGGAGTTTTCAATGTTTTTAACATTAATTTTAGAAAATGTTTGAACTCTGTGGGCTTAAGTGAGCGCGAGCAATGTAACAGTTTTATATGTGAGTTTTTCGAATGTTAATTCGTTATTTGGAGGCCAATTGCTCAGTGCTCAGATAATTAAAGACAGTATTAGTGTCCCAAATTTCATTATATTTGGGTCTTGGAGGTCGTAGGCGAAACACGCCTCTAAAAAATCTCTGAAGCCTGTCATCATTACTTAACGTTGGCCCTAGAACTAAGGATAGTGCCGATCTGCAGGTGTTTAATGTCCCATATTGACAACCGTCATTATACAAATGAGTCAAAAAATATATGACTGTAGGAACAGACGCGTCATACACATGAATTGCATTTATTTGACAAAAGTTCCACCACTTTTTAAGATAAACATCATATTGTTTAATTGTGTTTTGTAACAGTGATGCTATCATAATATCTAATGAAGATGGCGGCAAGCTTCTCCTTGATAATGCGACCCGCATAATATCCCTGCAACCAGGGTAATCGAGTTGTGTATGCGATCGGAACTGGAATGAGAGATTAAAGCATTGCTATAAGGTTGAAAAGTTATGACTTCGCTAACAAGGAGGCTTCTAAAGACAGGATACCATGGCTGAGTAGGCCACAAGGGTACAACCATGATACCCTTAGCTTTTTCTGAAATGATCTTTCGGAGAGCTTTCAATATTACCGAAAACGGAGGAAAAGCGTAAAAGAATATGTTCATCCAGGATTTCCAGTATTCTGTAAACGAATCTACGCCAAAGGCATCAGGATCTTTGTGCCATGAGATATATTTTGTACAATTCTTATTAATGCGGCTTGCAAACAAATCTATATCTGGGTAGCAAAATTTACGCACTAATGAGTTAAAAACCCAGTCTGCTAATTCCCATTCTATGTCAGGATGAGATCTGCGTGATTCGAAATCAGCGACGGTGTTGTCGCTGGACTTTATATAAGAGGCAAATACGAATAAATCTCTTTGTTCACACCATTGTCAAAGTTCCCTCGTAATTTGAGTGAGATGAGGGTATTAAATACCGCCCATTCGATTGATATAAGCTATTGCGGTAGAATTATCTACTCGAAGTAATATTTGTCAATTTCGTAAATCACGAGCAAATATTTTTATAGCAATAAAGCCAGTAAGTAGTTCTAAGTAATTAATGGGTTTTTCTTTTTCGGTCTTAGACCACTGACCGCTTGCCGTATCACTACCACAGGCTGCCCCCCACCCCGTAGTTGAGGCGTCAGAATATATTTGAATTCGGTAATCATCGGTGCGAATACGCCGATGAGAGTTATCGATATTCATTAACCACCAATTGATATCAGGTAGAAGAACTCAGGTACACTCATCGTACGGTTAAAATCGTCGTAGCCCTGTAGGTTAAGGTATTTGCAGCGTTCTAATCTTTTCGTATAAAGCAATCCGTATTCGATGGCCGGGCATGCTGAAACTAACAGGCCAGTAAGTTTTGCTAGTTGCCAAATTTTACAACGCTTGATTTTTAAGAAGGATTCTAATTCCAATTATATGCGCGTTCTTTTTTCAGATGGCAAACTTAATCGAGAGTAATGAGAGTCAATAATCATTCCCAGGAATTCACATGACGTAATGGGCGTAAATACACTTTTTTCTTTATTGACAATGAATCCTAGCGCAGTAGCCTAGTTGCTGTGTTAATTCTATGTTAAATAAGTATTGCTCGTAAGTTTGACGGAAAAGAAGCCAATCATCAAGAGGGTGGAGAGGAGGCCTGAAGAACGCAATAGTTTTACAACAGGTTTTGTTATTTTCGTAAAGATATATGGGGCAGTACTGAGGCCGAATGCTAAGACATTAAACTGGTTACCTATCATAAAGTCGAAAATTGTAATGTCGATTATTAATACCCCGAAAACGTTTCCCATTTTATTAATTAGCCTAAATTTTGTTTGCCCGAAAGTACGTTTCCCTGTTCATTACTTTCCCCCCTTCTCAGTTCGCTGCAATTTTATTTCACTTATGATTCGAATCAACACTTGTAAAAATTCCGAAGTATCATTTGCCAACTACTTTTTGTGGCGTAAAGTATTTTGAACGAAATATTATTTTCCCTATAACGCGCGTTGCCTATAACGCCCCGCCCATCAGATCGACAAACAAACAAACAAAATTGTAAGTAAGTAAATTTGTTCGTTCGTTCTTGCAGTAATAACTCGCATATAATATTTAAAAAGTGTTACTATCGCATTGCACGCAACTCAATATTAGTAATTTATTTTATTTTGAGGCTGAGATCACATGAAATGTCCTCATTATTTACTTACCTAATAGCTGAATTTAAGTATACTGTATGAAAGTTTTATATAACAAGTTTTTCCGCTCTTTTATAAAAAAAATAACCTCGAAGCTAACCTATCCGCGATTAGAGTCGGTTTTGCCACTAAGTCCCTATTCCGGTTCCTTATTCGGTTTATTAACCTATATTCAATACTTTCTTACTTTCCTAGCAAATGTTTGTTTCCGCAAGGGTCGCCGTTCTAACCTAACCTAACCCATTTCGATTTCGCGTAGCATCGGATTTATGAAAAGGTGATTAACAAATCGGTTGTCAAATAATAAATTTGGCAACCGTTCTTCTGGTTATCGAATTTCGGGAAAATGTAGATGTGGGATAGGAAACTAGAGACATTTTAAAAAATATGGTAAGCAATGTATATGGATTATATTATAAACATTCGAGCAACCGTTTTCGGACAAGTGAAAATCGGACAAAGGATTTTCGAAACTTCGATAGGTTACCCATTAAACTCGTACATTTTTTCTTCAAATACAAAACGAAGATACTTTCTAGATTCTTCATGATTTTTTATTAAAACGTATGCGTCTTTCAAATCTAGGGTGGCCATGTAACAATCAGGAGTTACGAGTTTGACAGCTGTTCGCAAATCCTCGAGTTTAAAGTGATCAGTCTTTATAAATTTATTTAATTTCTTAAGGTTGAGGATAAAACGCATCTTACCTTTCGGCTTCTGTACTAGAAATGTACTAGAAACGAATTGACCTTTACATGGGCTACATTCAGATATAGCATTGATTTGCATTAAATTATTTATGGCATCTATATAATGTTGCCTGTCCTCGCCCGAGTACTCTGGTGTCGAGGGTAAGCAACGTTGAGAAACAGTCCGCAAGAAGTTGATTTATAGCCATTGATCCATGAAAGTATAGTTCGGTCACTCGTAATGAGTGCCCACTGTTTACTAAATAGAGACAAACGGCCGGCGTACTTAACTGTATCTAGTAGCGACGCTGCGGGGGCTGGTGCGCGTACGACGGCCTGTAGTAGCGCATGGGCGGTGCCGAGGTCGGCGGGAACGGCATGCGAGGAGCAGGCGCGCGACCCCTCGGAGTCGGACCTGGCGGCGGGCCCGGCGGCGGCCTGCGCGGCGCAGGGCCTCTGCGATTTAAAGGCCGCGACACAGTGGACTTTACCCTCCTGTATTGTGGTGGAGCAGCAGCTTTCATTTCTCCGCCTGTTTTAAGCACGGTCTTCGCCGATTACAGCGTGTCCGTCAGATTTTCACCAAATAGGCAATCAATCTTGGTATTTACCAAATGGTCCTTAAGATCTTTCTTCAAACTGAAGAGTATGAAGTTTCGCCTGGTTACGCTATCGGCGTATTTAAGTCACATAGAATACGACCGAGGTCGATGAGTTTTTGTAAAAATCTTTATTTTTTTCTTTTGAAATTAACTGCGATGTAATAATTTCACCGAGGCATGATATGGCGCTGGCCATTTCCTTTTGTTTGGACTCAATGCCCTTGTCACGTGGCAAAGTTTTCTGGAATGGCGGCCTTAATCTCAGGATTTAGTTTAGGAGCGCCTATTTTCACACATTTAGCTGGTATTAGGTATTTTTCGATAAGATCCTTACGAATTTCTTTCATAATACCCTCTGTAGCTACGTGTTCAAAACGAGTAGCTATTTCTGCACGTATCTTTTCTATATTTTACAGCTGACGTAGGGTCGTCGCCTAATATTTGCAAAATGTCCTCGTCTAAGTTGACTGTGTCATCGCCTAAATATCGATTGTTGTCGACGGGCTCAACTGTTGTAGTACACGTATTTGTACATGGAACAGCACTGGAGCTTGTGCTTAGTAAGGCGTTAGTGCCTGTGCCTGCCAAAGTGCTAGTGCGTGTGTCCGCTAAGGCGCTAGTACTTTCGCCTGATAAGGCGCTAGAGCTTGAAACCGCTAGGGCGTTAGTGCTTTTGCCTGCTAAGGCATTGGTGTTTGTGTTTACTAAGGCACTAGTGCTTGCGCTTGCTACGGCCAGAGCGCTGGGCAGTGTACACTGAGTGCTTTGTTGGGCCTCGATAGCCTCCGTCTGAACAAAATGGGGTTGTTTAAATGTTCGAGAGAATTGTACTGGTTCTCTAAAGGACTGTAATGTTCCCCTGCATTATCAAGTGGGTAGTGTAATAATCGTCTGGTCGTAGTACAGGTGATGCTGAGAACAAGGAGCAATATTTTCTTGTGTATTCTGTTGTTGTTGTATTTCTTTGTAAAAATTAAACGCATAGTGAAAATGAATAAGAATAAGTTATACGTGAATTATAATTGATCGGAAAATTAACATTTGATAAACTTATTGTCAATGATTAGTACTCTTGCCTACCATGTACGTTAAAGTGAACTCGGCTATCGTAAATATAATTTGGTGATTACTAATTAATGTCATAAAGGCAACCCCTGTTATGTTTCTTTGAAAGGTTAGGCAACAATCCCCAATGAATTTTACGCCAACCGTTAAATCGTGCGTCGATTTAGCCTCAATGACTAATCGGAATGCATTGACAAAGTATAAACCGTATGCACGTAAATAATTTCACTTAGTTAGGTATAAATCCCCAGTGAACCGATCGCCAACATGTAAATCTTGCGATGATTTAGCCCCAACGGCTAATCTGATGCAAGCTGGAGGTAATAACAAAAAAAAAACACCACAGCAATGTATTGTAATTGCTAAATTTGTATCGTATAAACTTTAGATGTGGTACCTTTTTCCTGTGGACCAAATTCCTCCTCATCGCCTTGTGACGAAGCACTCTCACTACGATCGCGTAATTTACGTTCTAGTTTACGAACTTTATGCATTAAATGTTCTAAATCTTCATCATATTTCTTTGTACGTTTACGTTTAGGCATTTTTGCGAGAATACACGAACAAGAACTTGTAGATTATTTAAAGTGACTGGAGCGGTCGAGCACTTGATTGCGTATGAACGGGCAGAACGATGGGCGACGGCTGGGAAGCAGAATCATGACATACCCTCTAATGAAAAAATAAAAATTCAAAAATAACTCCAAACTAAGTGCAGAGGTGGAGACACTTGGCGTTACTAGATGTGTATTATAAATCTTCAGTTACTAATCTCGAGGACGAGGCGTGAAGTATAATCACGGTCGCGCACAACAAACTTTAGCTTAAACCGTCGGTATCTGTGAATCTTGATATAGTTAATTCGACGATGTTGTGGATTAATTAAGCACTGTTTAGCATTTATTTCACACTGAGTATAACACTTGGTATTATTGATAGTTTTTAATATAAAAAAAATATTTTGATATTATATCCTTTTGTGCAACATAGGAATAAAGGTAATATTTAAAATAAATAGGTGCTTAATGTAAAAGCCAAGTCATCACTTTAGTCATATAAAATTGTGAATTGTGAATTCACGCTGTTATCTTGGTAATGTTTTGCTGGATAAGTAATAGTGAGACAATGACAATAGTACAGTCATAGAAATATTTAAAGTTTATATCTAAATAGAATAAGTAAACTTAACCATACATCTCAGTGAGGACTGTTGAGGAGCTAAATGCATGTTTGCTATGCAGTTTATTAATATTAAGTATTATGTACATTAAACACTGTTCTCCGAATAAATAAAATAAAAAATAAAAAAGGGCCTGTACGTGTTGGCTATGTGGTACTCATTTGGTACTTCGGTACCTCGGTACTTCGACTCCGCGCACGCCTTCCAAAGGTCCGGGACATCATTGCCCCGTGTGCGGAAAAGACATACGAGTACAAATACAAGACTGCCAAAAGAAGGGGGTGTATGGTTTTCAGGGTTCATGTTTGTATGTATGTGAGTTTCTTTATGACACCGTAACTAATCAATGCCTCAACCAATTGATATGTAAGAGGTATCGTAAAAAAAATTACGTCGTCCTGAATGACATGTCATGTCATAATATTTAAATTATGGCGGATTGGATAATATTTAAAATATGAGACTTGCAAACCCAGTGAGGGCTCAAAATAGGGGGGTTTTAAAAAGCGATGACTTAAATGTAAACAAAATATGTATCTAAATTTTAGCTGAACATTACAAGATTTGTAAAAAATAATAATTAGAACTGCATCGAATAAGAACATCCATGCCTATTAAAAGGTAAATCAAAACAAAGCATAATGAACGCTGATCATAAAAAAGGTTTTAGGCATAAATACATTTTATATGTTTATAATACTTTTAAAGAGAGGTAGGGCACAGCGAATATCATCTCGCTTGAATCCGGAGCAGCCCAACTGGTGAAGTACCTCCACCTTACAGAAGATCACAGCCATAATAGCACTGCTACTTACTCTGTAGGTATGTAGTGTTGTGTTCCTGATGGTGAGTAAGGTTCCCAGAGCTCCAAACCCCCAGCCTCCCCTTAATGATGATGTTCGCGCAGTTAAATTGGCTACCCCAGGAGGGTACCAGCTGCGCTAGCGCTGGAGAATCCCTCTCTGGGCTTCCATGCTCAGGTAACAATATGCCTGAGCGTGGACGCCGAGACTGCCCCGTGTCGTACTCTGGGGGGGGGGGGGCCAAACCGCGCTCTGTCATCTGCCATCTGCCCGAGGCAAGAACAAGGCAGCTACAACATCCATTGCCTCGCTGGCCGTGGACTTCTGCAACATCAGGGGCTTACATTCAAACCTCAATGCTGTCCACCAACACCTCGAGACAGCAAAGCCGGCCTTGTTCTTTCTGACCGAGACGCAGATATCATCTCCAGCGGACACATCTTATCTCTCCTATCCTGGGTACGAACTGGAACATTCCTTTCTACCTAGAGCTGGGGTATGTGTGTACGTTAGAGATGATATCAGTTCTCGCCGCCTCAGCAATCTTGAAGGTAGGTGATAAGTCGATGGACAGGGACACAAGTGAAACAGCCGGTAGCTAGCTATGCACTGTTTATTCATGTATAGGTAACGTGGTGGGCGCAGCCACACACACACACGCATATGCATACGCTAATCGCATACACAACATTCCCTCCACCTATTAAGAACTAATACATCAATCAAGTACCTAGAAGAATTGCTTGAAGTTTATTTTGGGACGAGGACGCAAGAATCTCCGAGTGTTTGGCTCGCTTGTATCGGGCCCGTTATCCGACTCTGCCTCATGGAACTCTTCCTCACCCTCGAGGTTCTCTTCCTTATCCTCTGGGTGAGCAGCATCGATACTTTGGCGCGACGATGGGCTCATAAGCGACACCGACGGTAGGGGAGACGGCAGCGGCCGTAGCGGCGGTGGCGGTGACGGTAGTGGCGGCGGCAACGGCGGCGGCGGCGGCGGCGACGACGGCGACTGTGACAACGAATGCGTCGGCGGTGGCGCAGGCGACGGCGGCAGCGGCGGCAGCGGCGACAGCGGCGGCCGCGGCGGCTGCGGCGGCTGCGGCGGCGGCGGCGGCGACGGCGGTGGCGGCGGCGGCGGCGGCGGCGGTGGCGACAGCGGCGGCGGCGACGTTGATGGCGGTGAGTGTATATTAATTTCGTGAGCGTCATAGTCAAATGTGATACGATTTTTTATATTACCTTTGTATAATGCTAGTTGATTTACGTGTTTACGATAGCATACTTGTGAGTCCCAGTCTTTGATTAAATAAAGAACTTTCCCTATTCTTTTCTGTACCTACTGTTCCTTTACCCCACATTAACTTATTATTACAATACTTTGTATACAACACAAGTGTGCCTGTTGCAAATTGTTTCCGATTGTCTTTGTTGTTACCCTGTGAGCACTGATCATCGCGGTTATCACAGGCTGGAGCCGCAGACGAGAGTGGGGATAAGAGGTCAAGTCGTGACCTCAATTTGCGTCCATACACTAATTGTGCGGGGGAGAACCCTGTGGTAGTGTGTTTTGAATTACGGTAGTCAAACAAATATTTTAATAAATTTGTTTTTGTTTCCTTTACATTACTACTTGACATAAGACTAGATCGTATTCCCCTTTTAACAACCTTCACATAAGATTCGGCTTGGCCATTACTTGCCGCATGGTACGGCGGCGATGTGATATGTGATATTCCGTTCAATTCACAAAATGAATGGAACTCCTGCGAGCAGAACGCTGTGCCATTGTCTGTCACTAAAGTTACCGGTACTCCGAATCTAGACATGAACTCATACATTTTGTCAATAGTCGCAGTCGATGTCGTCGTGTTAGCCATGTCGTAGACCTCCGGCCACTTGGAATACGCATCTACTAACACGAGGTACATGCGACCATTTATCGGGCCCAGGAAGTCGGCATGCACACGGTGACCCGCTTCTTTGGGCCGCGTCCACGGGACGGGTTTGACTCGTGCTGGCGCCGGCCGCATTTGTAAACAAACATCGCAAGACCCTATCATCCTCTCCACGGCTTCGTCTACCCCCGGGAACCAGAACCTTGACCTAATCTCCGCCTTAGTCTTTACGATTCCTAAATGGGATTTATGGAGCTCCGATAGTACCTTTTCGCGGAATGCTTCGGGAATGACGACCTTATGCCCTCTCATTATACATCCATTTTCGTATGACAGTTGAGTTCGGCATAGATGATATGGTTTAATTTGCGTATCATTAGTTTTCCTAGGCCAACCACCCATTATGTATTTACTTACCTTATCTAAAATCACATCATTACGCGTTTCTTTGCAAACGTCCGCATAAGTGACGGGTAGGCTGCCGCTCATAACAAAATGTACATAAGCGGCGCTATCGTACGGTTCGACCCCGTCAGCACATTCCTGCGCCGCGCCGCGCCCCCCCGCGCACGCCCCGCGCGCGCCCGCCGGCAGACTGGCACGAGACAAAAAATCGGCGCTGTTATCAGCACTTCGCACATATTCGATACAATAATTATACGCGCTTAAAAATATTGCGTATCTTTGAAGTCGGTTTGCAGATACTTCTGGAATTCCCTTATGGTGGCCGAAAATCGAAATAAGCGGTTTATGGTCTGTTCGCAAAACAAACGGTTCCGATCTGCCATATAAATACTGGTGAAAACGGCGCACACCAAAAATAATTGCGGTTGCCTCTTTTTGTATTTGCGAGTACCGTGTTTCAGCCGTTGTCAATGTTCGCGAAGCAAAGGAAATCGGCCTCTCTTGCCCGTCGGGGCCAACTTGCGATAGAATAGCTCCGAGACCCCGGGGTCCAGCATCAACCGTTAAAACTATCTTGGCCCCTGGATTAAAGTGAGCCAAAACTTGATCTGATGCTAAGCATTTTTTTATTTCGTTATACGCGTTTTGGTGCACATTCTTCCATTGCCACTTCGACCCTTTTTTTAGAAGTTCGTATAAAGGGCACAAGATTGACGATGCGTTTGGAACGAAATTCCTGTAGTAATTGATTAATCCCAGAAATGATTGAAGTTCACCTATATTACTAGGAACAGGGGCCTTAAGGATCGCTTCGACCTTTTCCGGGGATTTATGCAAGCCGTCCTTGTCTATGACGTAACCCAAGTAACTAACTTCATCTTTATAGAAATCGCATTTTTCCCGTTGCAAGGTCAGTCCTGCGTCTTGTAACCTTTTGAGAACGGCATTTAACCTGCTAGCTTGCTCGGCGTCATCGCGGCCCGTGACGAGCACGTCATCGAGCATACACAACACGCCATCCATGCCGGCCAGCATGCCTTCCATGGCCCGCTGGAACTGGGCAGGTGCACATGATAGCCCAAATACAAGGCGTGTGTACATGTATAACCCTCGAGATGTGTTTATGCACGTGTACTTCTGTGACTCATCATCCAGGACGAATTGATTGTAAGCCATTGATAGATCGAGTTTTGTGAATTTCTTGCCGCCATATAACTTCGCAAATAATTCTTTTGCTGTTGGCAAGGGATACTGATCGACTATCAATTGCTTATTTATCGATACAGAATAATCAGCGCACAGTCGTACACTGCCATTTCGTTTCAGTACCGGAACTATAGGGGAGGCATATTCCGCATAATCAATGGGTTTAAGGATTCCTAGTTGTACCAGCCGGTCAATTTCTTTATTTACTTTATCGCGTAAGGCAAATGCAACTGGGCGCGCCTTATAAAATACCGGTTTAGCGTTATCTTTGAGTCTCAACTTGACCTTGTGTTTATTAAAACACCCTAATGTATCGGAGAATAGTTTAGGATATTTCTCTTGTAATTGCTCGAACGTGAACAGTTGCTGACAGTAATTAACGGGTACAAGTTCCAATTGAAAGGCTGATATGAAATTCCTACCAAAAAGGGATACCCCACCGTCACGCACTACGTGCATGTCTAATGTTTGTGTGCGGCCGGCGAAACACACAGGTAGCCGTACTACTCCCACACATGCAATATTATCGCCAGTATAACTAACTAGCCGTTTTTGTGACGGTATCAATGGCACATCTTTAAAATATAATTGATAAGTATCATTTGAAAGAACTGTAACACTCGATCCCGAATCAATTTCAAATTTTAATTTTAATCCACGAATAGCTACTGTTTCTACCATGGGTTCCCCTTTCAATGAACGGATTGTAAATACCTCACCATCATCTCCGAAGTCCTCGTCTCCGGCTCCATTATCTACGTAATTCACTTTAGATGGACACATCTTACGTAGATGGCCCTTGACGTTGCACTTCCTACACACATAGTCACTGTACTGACACTCCGTAGACTTGTGGTTGGTATATCCACATACAGAACACTTAGGTTTCCCGACACGACCGCTTTTGATAGCTGCTGGCTCCTTGGTATTACGTGAAATCTTAAACAGCGAGTCCGGCACCGCGGTGGGTGCGGCCGCTCCGCTAGCGCTGGCGGCAGCCGCGGCCCGCGCGCAGCTAACATTCTCCGCAATTTCCACGACTTTGCTGAGTGTCAAGCCAGCCACATCGTGGGCGTACAACTTTTCTTTCTCTGGACAAGCTATCATTCCCATAATAAATCGATCACGCAGCGCTTCCTCTACATTGGCAAAGGCACAAAGTGACGTCAGACCGCGAAGTCTCGCTGCCCACTGTGAGTGAGATTCGCCGTGTTGTTGTACCGCTGCGTAAAAATTATGCCTTTCGCTAAATCCGATGCGTTTAGGGTTGAAATGTTTGTCTAGCGCTTGAATTATGTCATCATAGGGCACCACTTGCAAATCCTTCGGCAATGCCAAATTTGCGGCGAGTTTATAGGTACCCTCAGCGAGTGCACTTAGCAATATGGCTCTTCTCTTTGTTCCGCTTGGATCCGACGCGTCGGTAATATCGTTCGCCACAAACCACTGTGTGAGACGGCACTTGTAGGTCTTCCAGTCCTGGGTATTGTGGTCAAAGCTAGTTAGAACACCGAACAGTCCAGTCGTCATGTTTTTTTTTTTTTTTTTAAACGCGGGTATTCGTCGCCACTGATAAGTCGATGGACAGGGACACAAGTGAAACAGCCGGTAGCTAGCTATGCACTGTTTATTCATGTATAGGTAACGTGGTGGGCGCAGCCACACACACACACGCATATGCATACGCTAGTCGCATACACAACAGTAGGGATCTCTCCACCTTATGGCTGCGAATTGACAGCGATGACCATCCTCGCGTCTACGCATGCCTATATAGATCCCATAGCGGCGATGCTGAAACTGGCCGTCTCTTGGAGCAGATCCAAACGGCTGCAGATTCCGTGCAGCAGCAGATCCCATCCGCTGAAATCATAATTCTTGGTGATTTTAACGCCCATAACGCCGATTGGCTCGGCTCTAGCAAGACCGATCATGCGGGGAGATCTGTTTACGACTTTGCTCTGGCATATGGCTTAACACAATTGGTTACGGCGCCTACGCGAATCCCTGATGTGGAGAGCCAAGCACCTTCCCTGTTGGACCTTCTGTTGACTTCCCATCCGGTTGGCTACCATGTATCCGTTGAAGCCCCTCTCGGCTCCTCGGATCACTGCCTGATCCGGAGTACGGTGCCTCTCACGTGCTCACCGCGTCGGCGAGTTGCATGTAGCCGCCGTGTGTGGCACTATAAGTCAGCGGATTGGGACGGAATGCGGTCGTTTTTTGCATCCTACCCTTGGGGGCAAATCTGCTTCACGCCGGATGATCCCAATGTCGCTGCTGATTCTGTTGCTGATGTGGTGCTGCAGGGAATGGAGCTTTTCATACCATCCTCTGTAGTTCCCGTTGGTGCCAAATCGCAACCTTGGTTTGGTCAATCTTGCAAGAAGGCTTCTCGCCGAAAGCAAGAGTGTTACCAAGCCTGGGTCAATGCAGCGGCGGTACGGGATGGAAAATCCAGCGCATTAAGAAGGGAGTTTAACTTTGCCTCCAGGTCCTTCAAAAGAGTTATTGCCAAAGCAAAGTCGTTGCACATTGGTAGGATTGGCGAGAAACTAGAGCGCCTCCCTTCGGGAACTCGTGCGTTCTGGTCTCTAGCCAAAGCTATCCAAGGGAATTTCTGCACGCCGTCTTTTCCACCTCTGCACATGGGAAATGATTCATTAGCCCACGACGCAAAAGACAAAGCTGATCTTCTGGGTAAACTCTTTGCGTCCAACTCGACTTTGGATGACGGGGGCCACGCGCCGCCGACCATTCCGCGGTACGGGAGCTGTATGCCGGATGTTCGCTTCCACCAGAACTCAGTGCGTAAAGCTCTTCTTTCCCTCGACGCTCATAAGTCTAGTGGGCCCGATGGAATCTCTGCCATTGTGCTGAAGATGTGTGCTCCTGAGTTGGCACCAGTTTTAACGCGTCTTTTTCGGCTCTCTTACTCTTCTGGCATAGTCCCGACCTCATGGAAGTCAGCTTTGGTGCACCCCATCCCTAAAAAAGGCGATCGCTCAAATCCGTCCAACTACAGGCCAATAGCTATAACTTCCCTTTTCTCGAAGATAATGGAGTCCATTATCAACTGCCAGCTCCTTCGGTACCTGGATGACCACCAGTTACTTAGTGACCGACAATACGGTTTCCGTAGGGGCCGCTCGGCTGGTGATCTACTGGTTTACCTGACACATCGTTGGGCACAGGCGATCGAGACAAAGGGTGAAGCATTGGCTGTTAGTTTGGATGTAGCGAAGGCCTTTGATCGCGTTTGGCACAAAGCACTTCTCTCGAAGCTTCCATCCTATGGGCTTCCCGAGAAATTATGTGAATGGGTCAGCAGCTTTCTAGCAGACAGAAGCATAAAGGTCGTAGTTGACGGTGTATGCTCTGACGCCATGTCTGTGAATGCTGGTGTCCCTCAAGGCTGTGTGCTATCACCCACGCTATTCCTTCTGCATATCAATGACATGCTGCAAATCAGCGGCATTCACTGTTATGCGGATGATAGTACGTGTGATGCCTCTTACACCGGTCGCGCCAATATTTCTCGGGAAAACGTCACTGTGAGCCGAAACAAACTTGTGTCTCAGATTGAGACTTCCCTGGATGAAGTCCCAGAATGGGGTCGACTTAATCTGGTCCGCTTTAACCCTACAAAGACGCAGGTTTGCGCGTTTACTGCGAAAAAGCTTGCGTTTGTCGCATCACCTCGTTTTGAGAGCACTCCCCTAACTGCCACAGCCAATATCGAGATCCTTGGCGTCGACATCTCGAGTGAAGTCCAGTTCCGCGGTCATTTAGAGGGTAAGGCCAAATTAGCCTCGAAAAAGCTCGGTGTGCTAAACAGATCGAGACAGTATTTCACGCCGGCCCATCGCCTACAGCTTTATAAGGCACAGGTCCGCCCACATATGGAATACTGTTCTCACCTTTGGGCAGGGGCACCACAGTACCAGCTTCTCCCTCTGGACGACATCCAACGGAGAGCGACTCGAATTGTCGGCTGCCAGCGGGTTTCGGAACGGCTTGACTCCTTGGCGCTGCGTAGAAATGTAGCCTCGCTCTGCATTTTCTACCGCATGTATTACGGGGAGTGCTCCGAGGAATTGTTCGGATTAATCCCTGCCACTTCCTTCCGCCATCGCCCAACGCGACAAAATTTCCATCCTCACCACTTAGATGGTTGGCAGTCCTCAACTGTGCGTTTCTCCAGAAATTTCTTGCCTCGCACAGCTAAACTGTGGAATGAACTGTCGCCTGCGGTATTTCCGGACCGATTCGACCTTCAAACCTTCAAGAAAAGAGCGTACTCCCATCTTAAAGGCCGGCAACGCACTTACAACCCCTCTGGTGTTGCGAGTGTCCATGGGCGGCGCTAATCGCTTACCATCAGGCGATTCGTCTGCTCGTTTGCCACCTATGTCATAAAAAAAAAAGAGAAAATATGAAAATTGATCACTAAAAAGATTGTAATAAAAAAAAATTAAATATACGCCTGCTGTTAAAAAACGGACTTTAATGAGAAAATTCCGATGGTGTAATAAAGTGAAAATGTGTGTTTTTTTTTAATTATTGTTTTGTAAAACGGCTAAAATATTTAAAGACCGAATTCATATTCACAAGAAATGTAAAAATAGAATAGCCGAGCTGTTGACTTGTAACATTGAACCTGGGCACTTTGAATCGACAGGCTGTAGCGGTGGCGATGTCGGCGCACGCGTGGCCTCGCCCGTGGGCCGCCCACAGCATTTAAACTGACGGCTGGGACAGCGGAGAAGCACCGATTAGTGAGTTTGGTTCACCAAAATATTCAGGGCTTCTCCAGCAAGGAACTAGAGGTAGGACTTTTCTTAGAGTCTCAAGATATAGATATCATGTGTGTAACTGAACACTGGCTTAAGGAACATGAATTGTTATTATTGAATATTTATGATTATGACATAGTTAGCTCGTTCACTAGAAAAAAGGCCATTCACGGGGGTTCGATGATTATAATAAAAAATAAATATAAATCCAAAGAAAGAAAGAACATAGTCAAACTTTCTATTGAACGAACTATTGAAATTTCTTGTGTGGAAATGGAGAGTCATATCATAATCTGTGTCTACCGGCCACCTTCGTCAGATTTTAGCCAGTTTGAGTCCATAATGGAAGATGCGTTGAAACAAGTATTTAATAGCAGCAAGATGATAATAGTCTGTGGTGATTTTAATGTGAACGTTTTAGACATTGCACATGCATATACAGTGAGAATATTAAACTTATTTAAATCATTTGACTTGTTCCCGCTCTTTAATGATCCTACAAGAATTACGGCCAGCACGGCAACTTGCTTGGATAATATTTTCTGCAACTGTGAGGCTACAAAAATAATAATATTTAACTGCTTTAACTCGGATCACTGTGGTCAGAAAGCTCATTTCAAAGTCGATATTGAAAAGCAACAACAAACTGTGACATATAGACCCATCACTACGAGTCGGATGGAGAAATTTAGAGAAAAAATTATCTACAAGGTACCTTCACTTCCTACAGACATTAATAACCCTAATACTCTGTACAATGATCTGTCAAATGTGATACATGGTGTGCACAAGAATATATTTAAGTCGAAAACATTAAAGAATGCCACAATGAAAACAAGGTTTAGTAATTGGGCCACAGTGGGCATTCATAAGAGCAGAAATAAACTCTATGAACTGTATGAAATGAAGAATTATATAAAAGATGAGAAATTTACGGAATATGTAAGAAAGTATTCGAAAGTATTCAAGAAAGTTTGCGCCGCTGCTAAGTCTACCTTTATAAGCAACAAAGTCAGGTCTGCAGATAATAAAGTAAAAGCCACCTGGAATGTAATAAATACTGAAACTGGTAAGAAAAAGCCCCGTGAAGGCCATTTCAGACTGAAAATAGACGATAAAGTCTTGACGACAGACCAGGATGTAGCTGGCGCCTTTCAACATTTCTTCACAAACATAGCTGCAGATACAACTGAAAATTAGATTCTTCTGTGGCTAAGACTAGTATTTTTTTGAATTCTTTTGTAAATAAACAGTGTGACCAGGAACTTCATTTTCAATATACCGACCCTCATGAGATCATTAAGACATTCAAGTCTTTAAAAGTAAAGAACTCCGAGGACCTGTGGGGTATATCTGTGAAAGTTATGCAATCTGTTATTGATATTATAGCACCGTATTTAGCCGTGGTGTTTAATGCTTGTATCAGCGAGTGTGTGTTCCCCGACCTAATGAAATACAGTAAAGTTATTCCATTATTTAAATCTGGTAGCAAGACGGAGCTTGGAAATTTCCGTCCTATTTCTGTATTACCTGTCCTCAGTAAAGTGTTTGAGAAAATAATATTGAACCAATTGCTTCGAAATTTTAACAAGAACGAATTTCTTCACCATCAGCAATTTGGTTTTACAAGAGGGCGTTCGACAACAGATGCCGGCTCAGTACTCATCAAGCACATCTACGATGCTTGGGAACACTCACAAGATGCTATAGGCATTTTCTGCGATCTCTCCAAAGCATTCGACTGCGTGGAGCATGATACACTGCTACACAAGCTAAAGTACTACGGCCTGTCAGCTGAAGCTCTAAACCTTGTTATGTCTTACTTAGGCCAAAGAACCCAAAAAGTAGTCGTGAACGAGACTCAATCAAATGGTACTACCGTGAAGCTCGGCGTACCACAGGGTTCAATTCTGGGACCTTTCCTCTTTCTTGTGTACATAAATGACCTGCCATATTTTGTAAACAAAAAATGCGAGATAGTATTGTTTGCTGATGACACTTCACTAATTTTCAAGGTTGATAGGAAATTGAGCGACTTCAGCCATATCAATGCAACTTTAAGAGAAGTGCTTGAATGGTTCACAGCAAATAATCTGCTACTAAATGCAAAAAAACGAAGTGCGTTAAATTTTCGTTGCCAAATGTAAGACACGTTGAGATTGTCATAATGTTAAATGGAGAAAAACTGGACCTTGTCGAAAACACGCTTTTTCTGGGGCTCACATTGGATTGTAAGCTACAATGGGCCCCTCACATATCTGCTTTGGCTAATAGGCTGAGTTCTGCCGCGTACGCTGTAAGAAGAATTAGACAATTCACTGACGTGGAGACAGCTCGCCTAGTTTACTTTAGTTATTTTCACAGCATCATGTCATATGGCATATTGATCTGGGGAAAGGCAGCTGATATAGAAACTATCTTCGTACTTCAGAAGAGAGCAATCCGAGCTATTTATAATCTAGGCTCTCGTGTATCGTTGAGAGAAGATTTTAAGGACATAGGTATCCTCACAGTAGCTTCACAATATGTACTGGATGTGATTATGCATACACACAAAAATATAAAGTCCTTTAGGAGGCAGTCTGATATTCATAATAGAAATACACGAAACAGGCATAAGTTAGCTGTCCCGAAATTTCGTTTGCAGAAAGTGAAAAAATCATTTTTGGGTAACTGTATAAAGTTTTATAACAAAGTACCTAAAGATGCATGGGAACTACCTTATATTTCATTCAAAGAATATATAAAAACATACCTTTTGAACCAAGGATATTACAAGATCGAAGAATTTATGGAAGATAAAAGAACATGGCCAAGCGTTCGATCTCCAAAGCCGTCGTAACTTTGCAAGCAGTGTCCCGGAGACCAATGTTTGCTGCTTGTGGCGCTGCCGCTACTGCTTGTTTTAATGTAATAGGTTTTTGTTTATTTTCATTACATTTTTTTTTTCATCATATATTGCATATTTGTCATATTGGTTACATACACGTTATGTATACCGTAGCATTAGCTCAAAGACTGCTAGCTTAACAGTCTCCTGACACGGAATTGTTATTTCTGATATTCACTTTTTTATTTTGTCCTTTAGAGACCTTTTACATCTCTAAAACCTAATGTTTTAACTATGGGGACTCTTTACACCTCCGCTTTTATCTATAATATTTTTGACCATAGAGACTCTTTACATCTCTCTGTATTATAGGATAAGTTCATCGAAAGTGTGCCCAGGTATTTATTTGTTGGTTTATACTGCTTTGTATTTATGTCACTAAATGATTTGAATTTAACTGTAATTTTATATTTAACTATACAATGTATATTGATTTGAAAAAAATGACACCTCGCCGAGTTTCTTACGCCGGTTCTTCTCGTGGCAGAGGTTTATTTTTCCGAACCGGTGGTAGTTTATTGACGTTCATAAGTGCATGTAATATGCCTAATTTGAAGAATAAACTACTTTTACTTTTACTTTTTTACTTTTTCATTTTAAGTTCGTGTTTTTTTTGTGACTTTTGTTTGAACTTTTGGACTGGAAGTGGGCATAAAAAATCTTATGCATGTATGTTTGTAAGCATTTTATTGTACACAATATTAGTTTAAAACAATAAACGTTCATATCGCATAACAATAAACTGGAAGGCGAATTTATCTCTACGTTATTAAGTTTACCAGTGAAATATATTATTGAGTCTTTGTTCTTAAAATACACTAGACGTTTAAATATCAAAAAAGTGTTTTTATAATAAAACATATAAATCTAGAACTAACTATGGAGAACTCATGGGGGGGTGCAGTAAAAAGCGGTACTGCCTCGACTGTCAGTTGTGACTGACAGCTGACAGTTTTTTCATATCGTACCGCCTCCGCATGACGACGGGGCGGGAGCGATATGTGGTGGGTATTTTGTTCTTCTACTTGAGTTTACTGATGTGAGATTTCCTTACTTGACGAAATACTGTCTGTATTAAGTTTGCGCAGTAGTAATACCATGCGCAGAAGTGGAGCAGTATTGCATTCGTAGTATCCTTTGACTCTGACAACTGTCAGTTTTTTCATATCGAAGTCGCCTAAGTTAGGAAGTTGACAAACTGATGTTCGTATACCAAATAATACTTTGGTACATAGTCATAGTTATAGTGATTTATTTGTAACCATAGGTGCGGTACATGGTGGTTAAATAGTGGGTTGTGTAACACTATGTCTTGCCTTTAGGCGTACAAAATCAGTAGCATGATTAATACTATACTTTTTTTAAATGCGCTAAAACATAACAATATTACAAAAAAAAACAAAACGAGAGATAAAAAAGAAAACATGGTAAATTAAATAATTAGTATGAATTGTCAATTATGTACAGGAATACATTAATAAATTCAATCTATTTAAATTACAAACCAATTTATATGTCTAAATAAAGTTAAGTTAAATGTCGTCTACCTAATCCATGATAAGCTGACATGCCTGCATCAATGCTTGTTTGTTTCTGCAGTCTATGTAGAGCATATGCATACTTGTTAAGTTTGGTACAGATTTCATCAGTGTGTGATTTCCATGATAAATTATTATCAATAGTTATTCCTAGAAATTTTGTTGATTTAGCAGATTCAATAATATGTCCTTTATAGTTACAATTGATTGGGTTTATTAGTGATTTTTGCCTAAAACGCAAATTTTTAGTTTTATTCAAATTTATCTTTAAATTGTTAACGTCTAGCCAGTCTATTATTTTAGTAAGAGTTTGATTGATTTCAGTTTCATAATTGTTACTATCATTACACTCGATTATCACCGTGCTATCATCTGCGAACAGGACCATAGGGTACTACTCCACACATCTGGGAAGGTCATTTATGTAGAGTAAGAATAAAAGGGGTCCTAAAACACTACCTTGGGGAACCCCATACATCAACACACGCCTATCCGATCTATATGTCTTTTGTTCTTTCGAATTTACACAAATCTGAGTGAGTTCAGTGAGTTGTTCTCTGTTACTTAAATAAGACTTAAGCAAATCCATAACATTTCCACGGATACCGTAAGCGCCAAGCTTATTTATTAGAATCGAATGATCTACGTAGTCAAATGCCTTCGTCATATCCATGAAAATGGCACAGATCCGCTCACGGCTATCCATTTTCGAGATAATCGGATTGATTAAATCATAAATCATATTGATGGTTTGCCATAACGTTTGAATTCGCCATAACGGGTGAAAAATGAGAATACATTTGGGCAACAATAAAATTAATAGGTACTGTCAACCCAGAAAAAAAAGTTGTTCAAGAAGTTGTTGCTACCTCTTTTGAGAATCGTAGACTTCATTTGTTTTTTTTTTCTTAATTTTATATTTGTCAAAAATGGCATCTGAACCAGAAACCCTGAGACTACGCGTTGTACAGTTTTACAATTTCAACATAATCTTGGGTAAAAAGTACACAGTGGACCATTGTAACAAGGAGAATGTGCCAATTTCTACTATTTACAGAATCCTAGCATCCTTGACGGTAGCTCGTAAAAGTGGCAGCGGTCGACCAGCGAAGATAATGACTAAGAGAAGGCTGCAGCTGCTCCACAGTATTTTTAACGATAACGATTCCATAAACCAACGAGTTGCCGCCAAAAAATTTAAATGTACTCAACCATACATCTGTAGCTCGTTAAAAACATAGGTCTGGAATTCAGAAAGAAGATAAGGGCACCAGAATACACTGATGAGCAAAAATCGATGGTTATGTTGGACTTCTCAACCATTACTACTGGAGAGTTCCAGGGTGAATAAGAAGGTTCCACTATTCCAGCCTCTAACATACGATCTAGTTCAATTTCTAAAGCTTTCTGTTTATCAGCACTAAGTCTGTAGTATTTTTGCTTGACGGGAGGACTATCACCAGTATTTATAACGTGTTCAATTAAGTGTGTTTTTCCTAGTCCGACCTTATCAGTATTTATTTGTTCAAATAAAAATTTGATATCCTCTAATTGTTTTGTTTGGTCAGGTGATAAGGATTCTGACGCGACCAAACCATTCTCTGAGGAAACAGAAGACACACTAGCAATATTTTCGTCGGTAGAAATGCTAGAAATAATATCAGGCGCTAACTTAAACGTTCTCCAAAAATTAATACCAAAGATGATTGGAGTAGTAATTCCAGGTTGAATGTTGAAGTTAACAATTTGTATTTCTCCTTTGTAATTAATAGGTAAAGACATGTATTCAGTGCATGTAAGCTCCTGACCATTGGCAACACGAAGTTTCACCGGAATAGAGTGAGAATAAGTTTTTATACCCATTGCGATAAATTTTAAGTGACTGTCCATTCCTAAAATAGAACAGCTTGCACCGCAGTCGAGTAAGCCTTTCACTTTCAAATCAAGTATGTTCACAGCAAGATAAAGTCGTCTATCTCCCTTAGGCGGTTCAAAATAACTTGGCTTTTCTCTAATCGAGGGAGTAACCTGAGAGTGTGATGGAGAATTAGAAAAGTCAAGCTTATTCAGTTTTTTGAATTATCAGAACACTTTGGACAATCCGGAGTGCGGACTCCCTTTTCACCACACTTAAAACAAACGATATCTCGAGACTTCGTACAAAGATTGGTCGAGTGATTTGTTAGACCGCAGCGAAAGCATGGCGATCTTGAAGACTGACCGACCGAAAATACAAAAGACTTTGTGCTAAAATATGTCTGTTTAGATTTAACAGTATCCCTCACATTTAGGTTCTTAGATGGGAATGCTCCCGAATTCTTGTTTACTTTTGACGAAGAGGGTTCACAAAAATTGTCCGCTTTGAACTTTGCCAATTCTAACCGCTTGCAATAAATTTTTAACTGTTGGATAGAAGTGATATCGTATCCTTATACGATAATTCTTTACTATAATCAGGCCGGATAGTAGTTTATTCTTCAAATTAGGCATATTACATGCACTTATGAACGTCAATAAACTACTCTTAAGACTTAGCGGATCCCATTGTGTACTTATATACAAAGATTTATTTTATTTCAGCATGGCGTTTTAAAATGAAAACGAAACTACATTTGTATGGAGAATCGAGTTCAATCAAGCGTATGGGGGACTCTTAACAGGTTTTCCATATGTTATTGGACTTATAAAACTGCAAACATCCAATTTTTAATGTATGTAATTAATAATTATGTAGGGTGATTTATTCCATGTGCATGAAGTACTGTCAGGAACTGTAAATATGTGTTATATTACCACTAAACACTCAATAGTAACGAAAGTGAATAGTTGTGTGTGAAATTCAATACAAGTTGATGTACTTAAATATTTTCTATGTTCTTAAGTGTATTAAGTTCTATGTGACATTGCATAATGTGTCTAAACTAAATAAACTGCCAACTAATTTTTATATGTTATTTGAATTTGCTGACACACATGTATTTAGATCATTGATAATGATATACATATATTTCAAATAAATTGGAGTGCAAAGCCCTGTTTGATTGATTACCTACTTATTTTATGGGTATAGAGACCTGCCCTGCTAGTATGATAGCTTATACCGTCACGTTTTATGTGACGTTTCAGTTCAATTTGGCCGTATAACATGACGGTATAAGCTATCATACTAGCCGGGCTGTTGTTAAGGTTTTAAGGCAATGTCCAGCACTCTACTGTAATAAAACAAGACAGAAAATCATTCTAGTTTTATTTAATTGTCCTGCAAGTTCTCCAAAGCACAAGCAATGATAACACTATTATCTAAATACCGCATATGGCTGTGGTTTGTTACTGAATGAGTCTTAAAAAACCGGAATTCCCTCACTCTTCGTTTTAAACGCTCTACATGAATGCGCAGACTGGCGATCACTTGACCAAGTAATACTTCTTTTTTGTTGGGAGTTTCTTTTGATGAGACACTTGGAGGGCGAAGGAGCTTCAACTTTCTTCCCTGTAAATGTGCTTCTATTCCTTTAAAGCCCCGGTCGGAAAAAATAACAGCCCCTGGAGGAAGACGGTTAGTAAGTAAGTAGTAAGTTAAGTTGGGATTATCCCTTCTATATTTTTTGCACGATGATACAAAGTATCTCATTTCATCTGCGTAATACTTTCTATCGTGAACTATTGCATTGGAAGTGCTACTTGTACTAGCCATTGTATTACACAAGTGAGAACAGCGGTCGTCGAGGGCAGAAGTATCGTTGTCCAAAAATACTTGCACTAGTCGTCGTGAAGGCATCCGATTCCGTAAAATAGCAATGCGTTGGTCGTCGTGAGATGCGGATACTACAAAATCCAGGGTCAGGCAGCATGGTAAAAACTCGATAACAGTAGAAATTAGGAAGCACAGCGTACAAACTCGTAGGTGTGACGGCTATATTTGACAACTGCCAACTGTCAGTGTCAACTCCACGTATTTTTTTTTGTTGCGGCAGACTAAGGCACAAACTCTATTAATCCAACCAAACTCGTGGTATGTCAAAACACATATTCAAAAAAATATTTCTAAAAAACCACAAGTAATAAAAAAATATCAGCTGCAGTTTTGGACTTCATTTTGAGTCTACTAACAATAAAAAATATAATATGGACCACTTTAGAAAACTTAAGGTACCCAATTTCTGGAAAGCTATGATAAATTTGTAGTTTGGGGATACGCCGAGCGACCCAAAGTTCCTCTAAGCGAGTCAAGAATATACGGACACTAGTGTCCCCTTTGAATTTTAGGTTTAATGAGTTGATGTTAAAACATTTCTCAGTCTTATATACGATTTCTCTAATCACTGGGGTCCTATCGTCTGACAGGCTACCCTCCTGATCAGAGTCAGATGAAGCAGAGTCACTATTAGAATTGCCAATCCGGTTCAACATAACCTTTAAAGTGTCGGTTAACAAACGAACATCCTGGTCCTCAGACGGTAAACGCGACAGGCGACAAAGTAGATAATTACAGCGAGAAGTTAAACGATCAACAGCAGCACTTGAGAGATTATTGTTGATGCTTGCTTCAATCTCTTCAATTCTACGCCTACAAGTGGTAAGTTCGGTGGATAGATCCACTTCCTCGAGCACATCAAATTTGACACTGCCTCTCCTAGCGAGGTCTGCCGTTTGTTTTAAGACTTGTTGCAAACTATTTCGACGAGAGACTGGGTTAACTGCCAGCTTTCGAATAGTTAATTCGTGAGTTATTTCATCCTTTAAAAGATGCGATAGCCTACAACCAGCTTTAAGAAAATCCATGTTTACAGCAATTGTATCAATCCGTTAAATGTAAAAGTCGCTTGTACCTTTTCTTTGACAGGGCTTGACAAGTAGCCAACTAGTATAAATTCCAAAATAAGTCTTCTGCACCGTGGAAGATAATATATGGTTATTAAAAACAGGTATAGGGTTTATTCCCTATTGAAAAGAAGTACAATTATAAATTATTTACACAAACAAGTAACTGCCAAGTTTAAAAATTAAAATAGGTTTACACTGTTCACTACACCTAGAATTATTTATTGAGTATTATTTAAGCACTACATCATCCAGGCCAAACGTTGGGTACTGCCACTGTAATATCCCGAGCATGCCACAGGAGTGGTCATTCCTCTTCTTCTTCAAGTGCCATCTCCTACCGGAGGTCGGCTATCATATGGGCTATACGGACTTTTGACACGGCCGCGCGGAATAAAGACCTTGTGCTTAAGTTGAACCAAGTGCGAAGATTCTTCAGCCATGAATGGCGCCTTCTTCATCACGAGTGGTCATTGGAAATATTAAATTAAGTACATTAGAGAATGCGCCGGTCAGCAGAAATAGAGACTCTTGAATAAGGGCATGGTTCTTCCGCGCTTGGAGTGACAGGGAATATCTGAATTTATTTGCAAAGGCGCCAAGATATCCCGTTCCTCAAACTGATATTAGTGCTTAAATAATATTTCGTGGTTTCATTTTCGATACAAATTAACAGGTAGTCATTTGCCCTACAAGACAACATTCGCACGCTTATTATTTTATATTTATCTATTTAGTATCGTTTCTTTAAACTTGATTCAAAAACCAGTATTTCTACCTCCCCACCTAGGTACGTAGCCATGACATCTCATTCTTTTTCCGTGCGAGGCAACAAGCGCACGCGCTCCTCCCTTCGAGTTGTTTAAAAGTAAAACTATTTAGAGTTTTCAATCGATCGTTCGACGAGAAGATGGAGTATTATTTGCGAAAAATGGAAAAATTGAGAGATAAACATCGCCGTTAACGACGGCGTTTAGATTCGTCATCTTCAGATGAAGAAAAAATACATAATATTCAAGGTAGGTGTTGTATTCAAAACCATACTCGTATTTTAGCTAAAGAATCGTAAAAGTACTGTTCGATTTGAAAGTACCTTTGTTACGATGTTTTGCCATAGATTCTAATTAGAACTCGGAAAAATTACTTTACCTACCCGCCATAGATTCATAAATAAACGAGGCGTAATTTTCTAGGTTTTTTATGCAGGTTATAGATTCAATATGAACTATTCCTGTTTATCGTCATATTATCTTTGACTTACGTAACCTGTTGGTTATTGTCCTCTATAAGGCGAAACTTCGACGATGTACCTAGCGGAACCTGACCAGGATGTAACGTCGCCATTACCTGATTTGGATGAACATGCTATCGCCACCACGTCACTGACTATGGTTTACCACTTGAATGATTTACCACTGCCACCGCCACCGGCACCGGTTACGGCGCCGTTGGAGACCGAGACGTGTCCTCCTCTTGACCTAGAAATTCTATCCGCCCTCGGTGAGGCCACAGATTCGGGACCGACGTGGGGTCAAGATATACATAATAATTTGACACAGCTCTGGCTCCCATTGTTAAAAACAGATATGGACAAGGAAGTTAAAGAAAAGGTATTAAAACAGTACCTTATTCCTAGCAATTGCACTTTATTGCAAGCTCCAAAACTCAACATTGAAATATCGGCGGCAGTTATAGAAATGGTCAGATTGCGTGACAAAAAAGTCGAAAATGCAACAATAATTTGGCGCAGGGATTACGGCTATCAGCCGGGCTATGTCAACATTGTTGACAAACGACAATAAAATAAACGCAATTAAAATGCTCAGTGACGGCTGTCGCATTCTATGTGATTTACATCATTCTGAAACTCAGGCTAGGATCAAAATGATTACACCAGGGCTAGCGAAACCCTTTTTGAACGTCATTCAAGAAAGTGAACGTGACGAAACGTTGTTCGGTGTCAATCTGCCAGAGAAAATTAAAGCTTCCAAGACTATTGAGAAGCAGGGACTGCAGATCAAAAAGACAGTGCCTTCTCCAAGATCTAATCCTGTGGCTCCCAGCACAAGTACGGTCTGTCAACAGTTCCAGGGAAACTGGGCCGGGCCTCCTCGATACCCGACAAACAGGGGGGGATGAGGTCAGAGGAAGTTACCCATGTTTTCGCGACGACCAGCAACCCCGTGGGCGCAACCCAAGGCGAACCAGAGCAGACCACGTGCCCCACCACGTCCCTAATGCAGGTACGAGTACATGCGGGTCGCGTTCAATTTTTCTATAATTGTTGGCTTAATATTACAAACAATGTTAATATTCTTAGCTGGGTTCTGAATGGAGTACCTATTCCGTTCAGAACCAAGCCATATCAATCACAAGTACCGCGACTTTCGTGGTCATCAAACGAACAACATGAAATGTACATGGCTATCGATAATTTACTTGACCTAGGTGCTATTTCACAAGTCGATCAATGTGAAAATCAGTTTATTTCAAGCACGTTTTTAGCCCCTAAGCCTAATGGCACTAAAAGATTTATCTTAAATCTAAAATTATAGAATCGTTTTATACCAAAGACACATTTTAAAATGGAGGATTATCGGACTGCCTGCAAGTTATTACAGAAAAACTGGTTTATGGCAACTATTGACTTAAAAGAATCATACTTACTTATACCTATCGATATAGAATCTCGAAAATACCTTCGATTCCAATACATCGAACCAAACTCGAACGAAACTATAACGTACGAGTTTAATGATTTATGTTACGGCCTAGGAATAGCAATTAGATGTTTTACTAAGATAGTCAGAGAAGTCGTAGCACACTTACGTAGTCGTGGTCACAAATCTGTCTGCTATCTTGACGATATTTGTTGCTTAGCTAAGAGCTACGAGGAATGCCTTCGTAATTGTACAAGAGACGATACCGTTGTTTGAATGTTTAGGTTTCGTAATAAATTACGATAAAAGTCAATTACAGCCACAAAAAGTGTGTAAATTTTTAGGATTTATATATGATACCACTCAAATGACCCTTTCGTTACCTTCAGATAAACGTAATAAGATAGCCAGTATGGTTCAAAAATTTTCTAAATTACCCATTGTTACCATCCGTGAGTTTTCTCAATTGATAGGCGTCCTTGTATCAGCTTGCCTAGCAGCGCGCTATGGTTGGCTGTATACAAAAATATTAGAACGACAAAAATATATATTGTTAAAACAATTTGGTACCTTTGAAGCTAAAGTAAAACTACCAAAAATTATTTTAAACGACCTTGACTGGTGGATTAATAATATCTCCATAATAGACAGGCCTATAAAAGATGCAACCTATGCTATGGAAATTTATACTGACGCATCGCGTACCGGATGGGGTGACTATTGTAATAGTTCGAGGGTAAACGGTTCTTGGAAAGATTGTGGACTTCAGTTCCATATTAATTATTTAGAACTGCTGTCTATATTCTTGGCTCTTAAATTTTTTGTAAAAAATAAGTCTAATTGTGCTATCTTACTCCGCGTATACAACACAACAGAAATTAGTTATATAAACCGCATGGGCGGTATACAATTCCAGCATTTCAACGCACTTTCTCGAGATATTTGGCAATGGTGCGAGTCGAGACAGCTGTGGCTATTTGCCTCGTATATAAATACGAAGGATAATAAGGAGGCTGATGAAGAGTCACGCAGATTGAATCCTGATGCCGAGTGGGAGTTGTCAGAAGCCGCTTTTCTAAATATATAAAAGAAGAAACTGACTGACTGACTGACATATCAACGCACAGCCCAAACCGCTGGTCCTAGAGATTCCAAAATTGGCACGTAGGTTCCTTATAAGGTCTGGGGGTGCACTAAGAAAGGATTTTTCAAAATTTCACCCCTAAGGGGGTGAAAAGGGGGTCCGCAGTTTGTATGGGGAAACAAGATTAGTTGGACTATTTTATTCGAAACTTCACAAGAGTATTTCTTACGGTAAATGAGTAAACACGTGTTTCAGGTTTTCTGAAAAATCAACCCCTAAAAGGGGGAAACGTGGTGACAAATTCTGAAAATCGACATGGGTATTGTTTTTATGGTTTACCGGGTCGCTGATAACGAAAACAACAATGATTTTAAAATCCCACGTGGTGGACGTGAAATACCATCCCCCCTTTGGGGGTGCGAAGGGGATGAAATGTCTAAATATTAATATGGGTGTCGTTTTTATGGTTTTTTGGGACGTTAATTACGAAAACAGCATCGATTTTGAAATTTAATATTGTAAACATGAAAACTTTTAAAAGTTTGTGCCAAATTGGAAGAAATAACTGACTGACTGAGTGAGTGACACATCAACGCACAGTCCAAACTCCAAATTTAGTATGTAGATTCCATAAAAGGTCTTGAGGTGCATTAGGAAAGGATTTTTCAAAATTCAACCCCTAAGGGGGTGAAATGGGGGTTCGAAGTTTGTATGGGGAATCAAGATTAGTTGGACTATTTTATTCGAAACTTCACAGGAGTATTTCTAACGATAAATGAGTAAACATGTGTTTCAGGTTTTTTGAGAAATCAGCCCCTAAAAGGGGGAAATATGGTGACAAATTCTGAAAATCAATATGGGTTATCGGTTCGCTGATTACGAAAACAACAATGATTTTAAAATCCCACGTGGAGGACGTGAAATGCCATCCCCTCTGTTGGGGTCCGAGGGGGTTGGAATGTCTAAATATTAATATGGGTGTCCTTTTTATGGTTTTTTGGGTCGTTCATTTCGAAAATGGCATTGATTTTGAAATTTAATATAGCGGACATGAAAACTTTTCAAAGTTTGTGCCAAATTGCAAGAAGAAACTGACTGACTGAGTGACATATCAACGCAACCCAAACTGCTGTTTCGAGAGATACCACATTTGGAATGTACGAGTAGGTTCCTTATTATAAGGTCTAAAGGAGCATGAAGTGCCGTGAGAACGAAGATACGACCTTTTTTGATTCAATGTATTGTACGTAGTTTTATTAATCAGTGCCGTCCGATACGATTTCGACAAAACTCGATATTTGAGCGTCTGAGAGTTCTCTTAATAGGACTCCGAGGTAAACTGTGAATAAAGTAACGGCCATATTGATTTCCTTCCCGATTTCGTTCAAAATCGATATCTGAGCGTCCGACAGGTCTCGTAATACGAAAGCGAGGTAAAATTTGGAAAAAGTGGAGGCCAAATTGATTTTCTTCATTTCTGTCCCTATTTCGTTTAAAATCGATTATCTGAGCGTCCGAGAGGTCTCTTAATACGAATCCGAGGTAAAATTTGAAAAAAAAAATCGCAGCCATTATGATTTTCTTCATTTCTTTCCCAATTTCGTTCAAAATCGATATCTGAGCGTCCGAGAGGCCTCGTAATACATATCCGAGGTAAAATTTGGAAAAAGTAGCGGCCATATTTATTTGTATCATTTCCGTCCCGATTTCGTTCAAAATCGATATCTGAGTATCAGAGAGGTCTCTTAATACGAATCCGATGTAAAATTTGTGAAATTGGCGGCCATATTGATTTTCTTTTTTCCCCGTCCCGATTTCGTTCAAAATCGATATCTGAGCGACCGAGAGGTCTCTTAATACATTCGTATTCCGAGGTAAAATTTGGCACTCCATACATGCCAGGGATTGTAAAAAAAAAGTTTAATGTTACTATATAGGCGTGTGGGGTATCTATGGATTGGCTTTTAAAAAGCGACATAGAGGTTTCTAAATTTTTTTCCATTTAAATCAACCTTTAGATTAGGTATTACATACTAGCAGCCCGGCCCATACAAATAATTAACAAATAGTTACTCTATCATCAGTAGTTATTGCAGCGCACGCGATGTAAAGAATATTTTAGGTATTTTTTTACACCTTGGGTTACATTATTGCAGTTTTAGTAAGAATCCTTGATTTTTTGAAAATAGTGTAGCTTCCCAACAGTGAAAGAATTATTCAAATCGGTTCTGTAGTTTTGAAGCCTATTCAATGCGAACAAACAATCAAATCTTTCCTTTTTATAATATTAGTATACTTGGCCGGTTTTAATTTAATACTATGGACGTGAAAATTCTTGATAGTTTGTGCCAAATTGAAATTTAATCGGTCCAGTAGTTCTAAAGAAAATCGATTGTAACAGACGGACTGACAGACAGCCACACGTGAATTGAGAATAAGGGTCTCTTTTTGCTTTTGAGGTACGGAACGAGCTCCGGATATCCTAACAGATTTTTGGGTATGATGTGATAGTTTTAGAGGGGTTAGTTAGGCATGACTATGATTCATTAACCGATGAACAAAAGTCAGTATACGAGCAAATAGTAAGGAGTGCGAATGGAGGTGAGGCCAAATTTTCTTTTTGGATGCTCTAATGGGAACTGGCAAAACCTACCTATTAAATTTAATTTTAGGAAAAATAAGGGTTACTCGTGGTATTGAATTAGCCGTATTTCTGTACTTCAAAGGACCAGAGTTTATGACCGCTGCGCGCTGCTTGGTCGTTATCAGACCTTCTATTGGTGTTACTGTAGTACACAGATACTTTTACTAAGGGCCATTAAGACATGCTTTTATTTCTGTTCTTAAAAAAAGGGCAATGTGGGTCTGCAATGGCCACCTGTACCGCGAGACACAGGTCGTGGAGTTACGAGGGGCTGGATGTTGATATAAGAAGATAACTCACATTTCAGTCTTGAAGTGGCAGCTTTTATTTCTCAGAATAAAATACGCACTTAAATTTGTCACATATATCACATAGACAATTTAAAGGCTCTTCACACTATGTGATACATTGAGAACAATAATAACTAACAATTTCATCGGCCCTTTCCTCTTCGGCCTCTCGGAAATGTATGTATGATAATAGTTTTCGATCCTTATATTTTCCAAAAACAAATGCAATTCAACAGTTTCCCGGTTCTCAGAATGTATACTGACTTTTCATCTTTTCATCTGTTAATGAATCACAATCACCAAACTTCGTATACCGAAACCCCCAGAATGTAACAACTACTTTTCTGGAAACCGCATCTAAATCGGTTCAGCCAATCGCGAGATAATCGTAAATACCTACATACGTACATACATACATACGGGTCAGACAGAGAACCTCTTTTTTGTAGACGGTTATAAATTACGCTTATTACGCGGGCGAAGCCGCGGGCAAACGCTAGTAATAACATAATTAAAAAGCTCGGTAACACAGAGATTGACTTGTTCGCTTCTCGCACCAATGCCAAGTGTCCCGAATATGTAGCTTGGAAACAGGATCCAGACGCCATTAGTGTTGACGCATTCACAATAAGCTGGAGTGAAAAATTCTTTTACGCCTTTCCGCCTTTTGCTTTGTTATTAAACAACTGCATACAAAAGGTTATTCAAGATGAAGCCACATGTATACTAGTATTTCCGATGTGGCCTGCACAGGCTTGGTACCCTTAATTAATGGACTTATTAGTTACCGATATAGTTATTTTGGAACCTCATTAAAACTTAGTACTCTCGCATTTCAGACAGCAACACCAACTCCACCGGACGCTTTATACCAAAGACACATTTTAAAATGGAGGATTACCGGACTGCCTGCAAGTTATTACAGAAAAACTGGTTTATGGCAACTATTGACTTAAAAGAATCATACTTACTTATACCTATCGATATAGAATCTCGAAAATACGTTCAATTCCAATACATCGAACCAAACTCGAACGAAACTATAACGTACCAGTTTAATGCTTTATGTTACGGCCTAGGAATAGCACCTAGATGTTTTACTAAGATAGTCAGAGAAGTCGTAGCACACTTACGTAGTCGTGGTCACAAATCTGTCTGCTATCTTGACGATATTTGTTGCTTAGCTAAGAGCTATGAGAAATGCCTTCGTAATGTACAAGAGACGATAGCGTTGTTTGAATGTTTAGGTTTCGTAACCGGGACCGTTGCCGACAATATAATTCCGCGGCATGTGAGTTCATACTCCAACTCATCCTTCAACAACAGTTGCGGATCCATGATCTGTATACAAATTATAACTCAACGGCTTCGCCTCCAAAATACCCCTACGGTATGTGTTCACTAAAAACGAACATATTCCTCTATTCACATTCATAAATGATATCTCTTTCGCACACTCAGTAGCGCGAGAAAGAGACAGCGCTATACGCGCCGTGCGAGGTGCCACGGGGCTTTCAACCGGCATTCGGCTCATCAATTCATAGAGTGGGGAGGTTAAGAATTCAAGATGGCGTTGTGACTGCTTCCTTCCAAGTCAGGGTGGAACGAGCTAATTTTTCAAGTCAACTTAGTCAATTAATAATCAAGGTTCATTTCATAATAAAATCATTATAAGGTGAAATAATGTAACGCTCAATGTACAGTAAAGTTATCAAAAGTCAGTGAAGTTCATATTTCTTCTAAACCTCAAACACGTGTAATCGACACGTTATAAAAACGATTTGGTGGCCCAGTAGAACAACACACACAGGCTTTCAGGGAGGGAGCCTGCTCTCAAGCTGCTGCAGGACGCAGGGCTTCCAAGGGGAGTTGGTAATAGCGCGCGGCGAGGTAAGCAGCCCCACGCTTCAATTCACCACAACCAGCATCTCAACGCTTCATCATATCGTATCCGGGGAGCGGATACGATCATCATCATCCAGCCTTCAATTAGGTGCTCCCACCAGGGACTCACACCACTTCAACGCCACAGTTTTGGTGACCCACGTTCGGGCCCATCACATCATCAAATCATCGGTCATCTATTGGTGGTCCCGTGAAGGGAGAACCACCATATCATCATTCAACGTTCATTTTTGGTGGTCCCATGAGGGGAGAACCACCATATCAGCATTCATCGTGCATTTTTGGTGGCACCCATGAGGGGAGAAAGATCAGCACGATAAGGAAGAACTTTGCACGATTGGATAATACGGCGGGAGCCATATATATAGAACATATCAAAGGATCAGCGCAATAAAGAAGAAAACCATCACCCGGCCGTTTTCCGTTATCAAACCCGGCACTGGGGGACGGAGCGACATCGCACCACATCGAGTGAGCATTCATCGGGGTTATCGACCGCCGTGCGAAATCAGGACAAGGTCATCCACATTCCACGGCATTTGTGTCATGTCAATGGAATTATTTTATGGGCATTACGTCATTTAGTTCATTCATTCAAAGGTCATACACAGTGTAATTTCAATAAAGGTTACGTTTGGCTGAGATTCAATTTAAATAGCCAACGTATTGATATCATACGGCCGTCAGAGCTGAATAATTACAGGATTAAACGAACTTACCTGAAGTGAAGTTCTATCCTGATTATATGAAGTATTCAGTCCGAGGTATTTACTTGTAGTAGTAGATGTGCCCACGCCTTAATCGTCGCGATTTTATAGCTAGATAGGGGAAAAAAATGTACCTAGCAACATTACTAGTTGTCAACCTCATTAAGTTTAGAGCTAAATAAATAATTCAATAGGGGAAAAATTAACATGTAGGTATCATGATAATATTTGGGAGGGAGGGAACTCCGTACCTCGGACTGAATACTTCATATAATCAGGATAGAACTTCACTTCAGGTAAGTTCGTTTAATCCTGTAATTATATTCATATTCAGTCCGAGGTATTTACTTGTAGATGTTTACAGGAATTGACATCACTATTATACCAGTCGCATAATAATGCAGCTGTTCGTATCTAACTTTTGTAAAAATACAAGATTAACTACTAAATTAAATTCCATTTTCCTCTCATCAGAGGAGGCAAGCGCTCAACAGTCATAAAATAGGCTGATGATGGTGAAGTCTGTATGCCTTTTATGGTAGTTTACTTATGACGATGAATTCTTGAAGCTGCAGATATAAAAATTTAATTAAATTTAACATTATTATATTGCCAATCGGTTGTAAGTTTTGTAATAAATGTCTTTAATAATCTAATGAAATCGTATAATAAGTTAACATGTGATATTTATTAGCAATGCATTAATATGAATATGAGTAGGAACACCATATAAATATAGTAACTATTCATAGCAAAAATAAAATAAAAAGTAATAATTAAAAGCGAGAGCTATCCAAAGGTAAGGTATACTTGCGCGAGTTGCGCGAATTGCATTTTATCATTGCCACTATTAAGAATTATCTTAAGACAAAGAAAATTACGATATTGAAGGCAACTTTAATGTTTAATTACACCTTGTTAACCACCTCACAGTGTTCAATGTCTATGTTGTCCATCTAACTACTGTGAGATCCCTATCAAGATAGTGAATCATGTCTAAAAATCAAATCTCATTCTCACTATACCTTCTAAAATTGTAAGCCGTCCTAGTATCGGCTACTTAAAAAAAAATTAAGGATACATTGATTGAAAATGCCTTAATCAGTGAACGAAAAATTCACTGGCCTTATTAGAAATTGATGTTAACCTAAAGACATGATAGTTTTATGGGAAAGTATATTCTGAGCCCTGACATTATTAATTTGTATTAGTTACTGTAAAAACTCATAGACCAATAACAACACTTCTCTTACTTCTAGTAGGTATATTTTGGCTATCCAAGTATTTCTAGTTGTTATCTCGGAGATTATATAATACTTCTAACATGTTTTAAAAATGACCAGTACGAAAATAGAATAAAAAGGGGGGTCATAAATGATATCCAAATAACCCCTTTTGGGGGATAAAACCAAAAGTTGATTCACCCCATAACTATATATAAGTGGTTATCCGTGTTATCACGAAATCATTTTATCGATTAGGTACTACCGTGATGTAATCATCGTCAAAACATCATCTTGTACCTAAAATATAATGAACTAGTAGGATACCTAATCCGTGTTCAGTTCTTCCAGCGAAAAAATAATTTTATATGATCGCTGATTATTCTATTCCATTATATATCTTTGAAGTCGTGTGCGACATACAGTATGTGTACCTATGTGTTTTAACCTGTTATTGAACACCTTTATAGTGCTTCCAATATATAACATTCATTATTAGAAATACTGCCAGAATAAACATTTGAATGGTTTATCCTGAAGACCCTTTTACTACACATTGACTTTAGTGTTCTTGGATTTAAGAGCAATTGTGATGCCACCGCGCAACAGATATACTTTTGATCGCTTTATGATAACTTGTGTAGCATGTATTAATTAAATATTTGGACTTCAGACAAACCTATCAAGGTTGAGATATAATAAATAGCACGACGCAAATATCCATAGTCTTTTTCATAATATTAATGAAAATGATATGGTATGACATATCTAATGTGTCCAATAACATGGAAAGGTCGAATGGTATTAAATGTATACCTGATATTTAAAAAGCCATTTCAATCTGCACGGTTATATGTTTATAAGTATTCATCTTAAGAATGCAAACAGACGCAAACTTGTATTTGGATTTTTGCTGATTCACTGTATGATACAAAATATCCAATGTTACTTAACATTCCATGACTACATAATTCCAATTTCTTAATACATAGTACATACATTCATTTATTCATTCATAAGCGTAGAGTCAACTGCCTGAGGCAACAAATTTTTCTTCACGCTCCAAAAACCATATTAGGTATTTATTTCTTGTATGATTTTTGATCACCACATGGTGTGGCATAAATTAATCTATTTTTTGTTTGCGCTTCCACAGACCAGATTAATCTTTTAGGTTTTCACAATATGCAAGCACTTCACTAGGAAAATACTTCATTTCAGTGTGTGTTTTCCCAAAAATATTTGTAAATTATTATGTCCATAATTTGAAGTGGTTACTTTTATTAAGATGTTCTAATGCTTCACCACATTTATTCCATTTTGTACCTCTCTTTCTTCTAAATATACTTTGTGTAAAGTAGTAGGTTTATATGTAAACCTACCTAAATATGGAACATTTTTGCTATGTCTTCTAATATATATATTTATATTGCCTAATATGAATTACATATTTAATACACAATGTTCATGGTCTTGCTATTTTATTAGTCCATCAATAACATACTTCAAAAATATATATTTGGCAATGGCAATGGTCGGCTGGTAGAGAATGCAATTTTGCATTAAGCCCGCTATTTGTACATTTTGGTTTTTAACAATAAAGTTAAAATAAATAAATATTTTCTCATTGGTGTATGCCATCAGATGGACCATATTGTCCACAACAGGTTTTAAGAATGATCGTTATTCTGTCCATCGTCCATATATTAATATATACTCTTAGGTATATCACTCAATATACTCTTACTCATATTGTGCACAACACAACAATATGTACTCCATATATGAGGCTTTTATAAAAAATAAATAAAAAGTTATTTTTGTGTAAGTTCATACAATGTTCAGCTTTTTAAAAATACATATGGCTATATGTAGATTATGACCACATTCTTAAGACCTCCAACTGAACCCTTTGGATGGCAAAGTGCAGTTTGTTTAGACATCCCTTGCTCCAGAGTTGATCTGACAGTTCATATCAGAAATAAAGTTTTACTAAAATAACAGTTCTATAAATTATTCATATATTACGCTTGTGTATGCTGTTACACATTGATAATAGACATTGACTTAGACTTATTGCGTCTGTCTAAGCCACAACTATAGATGTTGTAGGCAAGGAATCTTTATTCTGTGGTTGTAGGAAACAAGAAAGGTACATTATTAAATATCCACTTTATACAGTAAGAAAAATCTCCGTTCATTGAACTTTTTGAAAAGTGTAAATACTGCCTTGTAGTTTCTTGGCCTTTCAATTCCATTTGTATTCATAAGCAGGAAATTATCCTTCAATAATAAAAACTAGTGAAGGAATACAGTGTACTCACCTGCATGTTTAGTATGATCAGATTGTTAAACAAAATATTCAATCCTTACAAATATTAGAGTTGCAAGCTCTAACAAGAGTTTTAACTTGTATCAAGAGATAGTGTGATAGTGATATTATTGGTCTCTATTGCCAAAGAAAGTGGATTCTTGCAGTCAGACATAGCAGCAATAGCTTGGGTGCAGCGAGTCTATTCATACTATTTTACATGTTGACTAGGATCTCTGAAAATTTTGAATCTCTGTCTTGAATGTACCATCTGGTAATATGGCTGATGATGAGGATGTCTATTGAGTTCTCTATATTCTTCATATTTTGGCCATTTTGTCAATTGTTAGACTTGAGTCAAATTGCTTGATAAAACTATGAACCAAACAATTTTTTACCAATTAATCCATTTATGATTTTTAATATTGTAACACAATATTAATTGTATGTAGTTTGTGACATTAGTAACTTAAAACCATGAACTGCTGCAACACAGATTTGAAATTCACTCCTATAACACAAACATAATTATGTTATAATTATAACTATGGCCCTCAATACCACTATTGGATACTTAATGGGTAAGTATTATTTTTAAACAACAGGCAATTCTGAAATTTGTTTAATTTAGTAGGGCTTGGCTAGAAACAACTTTTTCAATAGTTGTGATATATTGTAGCCAATCTAATATCTTTTTGTTTTTCTATGGCTTATTTTTGCTTCTTCTTGAGTGTTTTTTGTATGTTCCACTGAACATTCTCTTACTAAACATGACCGAATAATGATATCTCCTCACTTGGATCACGAAGGATTTGTGATATGTACATGTATATATTCCTCAAAAACTGGATTTCCTCCTGGATCTTAAGCAGAAGGTTTACTTAACTTGGCCTTATGGTGCATAATAAAGTCTCACTATATTGTTGGAGACATAAAGGTAAGATATCATTTGTCATACTGACTCGGTAACGATACCAAACTGTTCCGAAACACTTTCCAATGGAAAGGATAAAAAAGTTAAGATAAACAAACCTCTCTTACTTTTTGTGCATTTACTATGATGTAAAGTATCTTCCCCCAACGGGAGAAGTGAGTTTTTTTTTCAGTCATCGAAAAATAATTATATGTAAAGGATTCATGATCAACTTGTCTAGTAGATTATTAATGGTCCAAATTAGCTGCATATTCTATTCCAAGGGAATAGATGACACAATATTAATAGTTCTCTTTCATACACTCTTGTTTTGTTCTGTTCTACCAATCATGGTTTTCAATAAGTACTGTAAAGAACCTATTGGAGTTAATTTATGACAATCATTTCCACAGTGTTCTCAAGCCCTGCATTGTCTCGAAAAGACCTTTATCCAACGTAAAATGAGACAATATAACATAGTATGACAAAATTCATGGATTTCAAAACTTGAAAACCAGGAATGAGATTGAGCCGCTTGTAAAACGGCTCAATCTCATTCCTTTGACGGCCTGTTTAGTCTAGTTGGTAGTGACTCTGCCTCCGAAGCTAGAGGTCCCGGGTTCGAATCCCGGCCAGGGCATTTATTTGTGCATTTATCACGGATATTTGTTCTTGGGTCTTGGATGTTTTCTATGTATTTAAGTATGTATTTATCTATATAAGTATGTATATCGTCGTCTAGTACCCATAGTACAAGCTTTGCTTAGTTTGGGACTAGGTCGATTTGTGTAAGATTTCCCCCATATTTATAAAAAAATTTTTTATAAAAGCATGAGAGTGTATTACTAACAAAATATCTCGTATAGAACAGCTTTTCCAACGGAAAAGGCAACATAATATAACATATTATGCCAGTAATAGTGCCAAGTGTCATTGCTTTTTGACCAACAAAATTCAGATTATCTCGTATAGAATGGCTTTCCCAACGGGAAAAGCGACATAATATAACATATCATGCCAGTAATAGTGTCATTGCATCTGAATAAAATCAAATAATTAGTTTTTGGATTGAGTTTACGTCAGCCAAACCTACTTTCAAATTTACGATTTTCATGTATGGTGTTCGTAATTTTAACTACTCTTTGACTTCTCTGCTTTTATTTATCCATCCGAGTGTCTGTAATGTTCCTGAAAACCTGAAATTTCACTGAAAACAACTTTTTTCGTGAGAGATGCAACGTTTCGGGCGGCGCGAAAACTTCTAATGAGGTTAACAACTAGTAATGTTGCTAGGTACATTTTTTTTCCCCTATCTAGCTATAAAATCGCGACGATTAAGGCGTGGGCACATCTACTACTACAAGTAAATACCTCGGACTGAATATGAATATAATACGATATTATACAGCTGCCAGCTGAGTAATAACCGCTTGCGGGAACAAGTGACGTATTGTTCTGAAGTGTGATTTATTTGTGTCATTGTCATAATCAATGTTATTGTTTGCTGGTTCATGATCCAATAACTATTCAGAATAGATAGATGTCAACGTTTTCAAGGATATAATTAAGGATTTGTACTTATAATATTTGTCAAAGAGTGACTTTGTGACATTCAAATATATCTTGAAGGGTATTCAAACTCAGGTTACAATTCAACATAATTTTAGTAGGTATTCAATTTAGGTTATAAATCAACACTTTAGGATTGTCATTCATTGTGCCCGGGGTATTCAGATTTAATCATGGCGACCTTGAGAACAGCCAAAGCTACGTTCAGAACACCATTTCAATTATTAGTCGACATAGCAGGATTCGCGGAGCCGAACGAAGGGGGGATAACTGCAGAAGTGGCTAGGAGGCAATTTCACACGTTTTATCCACAATTCATCTCAGCATATGAGGTCATCATCAGCGCTTCAGACCAAGACCTCACCGAGGAGGACCGGGTACTCTTCGAGCAGCAGTTCACCACGGTAAATAAATTACTGGTGAGGTTGGAGCAGGCCACCGAGCCGTCGACAGGGAGCCGTCGGCCGGATGTCAAACCGCCAAGTCAGGTAATGTTGGCAAAGTTACCCGCTATAGAGCTACCGCGATTCACTGGGAGGGTTCATGAATGGCTGTCCTTTCATGATCTCTTTCAGTCATTGGTTCACTCTAGGGATATTTCGGATGCTGAGAAGCATTATTATTTAAGGGCGTCCCTGGATGGAGATGCATTGTCACTCATCAGACAATTACCGATGGACGAGGTCAATTACCCAGTAGCACTCAAGTTGCTACAGGACCGGTATCAAAACAAGAGGCAGCTTGTTGATACCTATTTGGCTAGGATAGTCAATTTACCTGTTGTAACGGAAGGGGACCCGCTACAACAGCACTTCTATGATCCGCTTAGGGAATCACTTCAGGCATTAGAAAAATTAGAAATGCCGGTGACTGAGTGGTCATACCTCATTGTCTGTCTAATCTTACAGAAGTTGCCGGTCAGAATCCGAACTGCCTATGAGGAGCGGTACGGCAAGGACTCTCAGGTCTTGCCTACGGTCACACAACTTCTGGAGTTGCTGGACGAGCAGTGCAGGGTGCATCGGACGGTGTCTCCGGAGGCTCCGGGGACTTCAGCGGCGACGAGCGGGAAGCCATCGCCACCTCAACGACCACGTCGGGTTCAAGTTACACCGAGGCCTGCGGCGCCAGGGAGGCTGCTGCACGCCCAACCCAGCTCATCTCAGGTGAACTCAATCCAGTGTTCCTTTTGTGCTAGTCAGGACCACACGCTTTACCGGTGCGAGGACTTCCGTCTGAGGATACCGGCGGAACGGAAGGCGTGGGCGAAGAAGAGCGGACACTGCTTCAAGTGCCTACGGCTGCACTATGCACGGGACTGCACTCACAAAAATTGGTGTGCTCACTGCGGCTCAGTGGAGCACAACTCCTTGCTGTGTACAGGCAACGCGGTGTCATCGACGTCCAGGTCTCAAGGGCGCGCCGCCATCAACATGGTAAGTCAGAACAGGGGTGGTTCACGACCACATCATTCACCGCCTCAGTCTCCAAGCCGGACACAGCGACGGGCGTCGCCGGTGCAGGTCGAGACACAGGACACCGAGCACGCTAGGGCAGCGCCGGTACCCAGGGTATCCGCTGCTACTCATCAACAGCTACAAGAACATGTACCGCGACCACGTCTGGGGGACAGGACGAGGAGGGCGCATGTGGCTTTCGAGGAGCTCAGGTTTGGTTCTCGAGATTATGCCGAGGAACAATGACGTAATCAAACTGTTGGCAGCATAAACGGTCAAAGGTCAGTCACTATCTGCCCAACCGCTATGATCATGGTCAGGTCAAACTCAGGCAATTACGTAAAGGTACGAGCGTTACTTGACAGCGGCGCTGGAGTGTCAGTTGTACATCAATCATTAGTAGAAAAGTTAAGATTGCGCCAGCAGTTTAATAATGCTAAATTATATGGAGTAGGTAATCAAAGGGTTAACATACCAGGATCATCAGTCACACTAGTCATAAGGCCTGTAGGAGCACAGGTACCTATAATAAGCACTCAAGCTACAGTCATGTACTCATTAACGGGAGATATACCTCCAATTTCATCACGAATCAAAGATCATTTGGGGTTGCCAAATATAACATTAGCCGATGAAGGGTTCAACAAGGCTAGTGATGTGGATGTCATAATAGGTTCAGATATGCTCAGTTATGTGCTAGACGGTTCAAAGCTTTGCACTCACATTCCAGGGCTGTCAGCCTACGGAACATGCTTCGGTCACGTGATCATGGGTACGTCTATCACTCAGCGGGAAGCTGGGACTTCGGTGGAAGATTATGGACTGCTCACATCCAGGTTAGAGGACGTACTGGAGCGCTTCTGGAAGACGGAGGAGCCGACTTCAGAACCTGTCATCCATCCGGACCACTTGGAATGCGAAAGGTTGTATCAATCCACTACTCAACGTATGCCAGATGGCAAATATCAAGTCAGACTGCCACTGCTATCAAACCGGCCCACTCTGGGTGAGTCGAGGGCTGTATCTGTCAAGCGATTACACTCATTGGAAAATAAAATGGCGAAAAATCCCCTATTCGCCGAGAAATATAAGGAATTCATGCGAGAATACGAGGCCCTTGGTCATATGAGTAAATCAAACTTCAAGTTCAACTCAGAGCACTTCATTATACCTCACCAGGGGGTATTTAAAAGGGGAGGGGATAAGATAAGGGTCGTCTTTGACTGCTCAAGTAAATTAAGCAATGGCGTGTCCCTCAATCAATGCCTTCATTCAGGACAGCCACTTCAAAATGATATCACGAAAATATTGCTCAATTTCAGGCGTCATCGTGTGGTTTTCACTACGGACATCAGGATGATGTTCCGGCAGACGTGGATTCATCCAGAAGAAAGGAAGTACCAGCTCATCCTATGGAGAGAGGATACCTCGCAGGAGATTCAGGTATACGAACTCAATACGGTGTCATACGGATCACGCCAGGCCCCATGGCATGCAATAAGAACGCTACTGCAGCTGGCTGACGACTGGGAACAGGAGCACCCTGACTCACATGCGTCGCACGTCCTCAGACGTGACGTGTTTGTCGACGACATACTCACCGGGGCGGAGACTGTGGAGGAGGCACAGCAATTAAGGTCAGAATTGATAAAGGTCATGGAGTCGGCTAGATATGAGCTTAGGAAATGGTCATCGAACTGTCCAAAGGTGATGGATGGGCTTCCAGCGGAACACTGTGAGACACCACATCAGTTTGACAATGACGACAAAACGTTCATAAAGGTTTTGGGTATTCAATGGAATCCAGGGACGGACTCAATGTCATATGAATTAAATATACCGGTAGGTCAAATAATCACGAAACGGAGTGTGCTCAGTACAATAGTGAGATTGTACGACCCATGTGGATATTGTGCACCCATCATATTCAGATTTAAACTATTTCTTCAATCCCTATTCCCAGATGGATTAAATTGGGATCAGCCTCTCAGCGAATATCAGATAGCTCAATGGAACGAGCTAATTCAAGATTTAAAATATTTGTCAAACTTGCAGATTCCGAGATGTGTGGCGCTACCAGGAGCGGTGTCCCACTCACTGCACGGCTTTGGGGACGCATCGGAACAAGGATATGCTGCATGTATCTACCTACGTACGCGAGATATGTCAGGCAACATAATGGCGAGACTGCTCATATCAAAAACAAGTCGCTTCACAGAAGGTGAAGCGAACCATTCTCAAGATGGAACTTAGCGCTGCTCATTTGGTTTTTCAGTTGTTAAACCATGTAGCAAGTGCTTACGAGGACTCAGTGGAGTTTGAGAGTCTAAACGCCTGATCAGACAGCACGATTGTGCTATCATGGTTAAACTCAAAACCTCACATGTTGCAGACGTTTGAATGTAACCGGGTTCAAGACATTCAGCAGACTAAACGTCCAATGACATGGCGTCACATAAGGTCAGAACTAAATCCGGCTGACATGGCATCACGCGGGCTGTCAGCGAAGGACATCATCAATTGTCAACAATGGTGGTCACCCTAATGGCTACACAAAGACAAGAGTCAATGGCCGACCTTGCCAGTGGTCATACCACCCAACTTACCAGGCTTCAAGAAGCTGGTGAACACAATCAACACTCAAGAAACTTGGGAGGATGGTTTACTGACACGTGTCAGCTCCTACAGTAGGCTCATCAATGTTACAGCTTATGTGCTCAGATTCATGAAGAACATAAGATTGCCTAAAAAGGAAAGGAACCTCAGAGCGAACCTCTCACTCGATGAGATTCGTGAGGCAACTAAGCACTGGATAAAGAAGGCTCAACTAGATTCATATAGAGAAGAAATCATACTGATCAAACAGGGGAGGTTGGTATGTAAATCACTTCAAAAGCTCAGCGTGTTCATAGACGATCAACACTTCATTCGTGTCGGGGGGCGACTACGCAAATCGAAGCTATCGTATGGCGCAAAGCATCAATATCTCATACCTAAAGATCATAGGTGGACTCAGCTGCTCATCGAGCACAATCATAAAGCGTATTGTCATGCGGCGACAAACGCACTCATAGCCATACTCAGGCAAGAGTATTGGATTCCGTCGATCAGACGTCAAGTGTCAAAGGTCATTGGTAAATGTATGAAATGTTTCAGATTTAACGCAACTAGTCAACCGCCAATCATGGCAGATCTTCCAGCTGATAGGATCACAGCTGTGAGACCGTTTGCGGGGGTAGCAACAGATTTTGCGGGACCGTATTTAGTTAAAAGCAGTTCACTAAGGAATGCAAAGTCATTAAAAGCGTACTTATGTATTTTTGTATGTTTAGGTACGAAAGCTGTTCATCTGGAGCTGGTCTCAACGCTGAGTACGGAGAGCTTCACTGCAGCACTCACGAGGTTTGTCAGCCGTCGCTTATCAGGTCAGACCGGGGCACTAATTTTGTGGGGTGTGATTCATATTTAAGGGAAGTCAATCAATTTCTGATACACAATCAAATCGTCCTTCAGGATGAGGCTCGAAAGCAACATATTCAGTGGGAGTTCAACCCTCCTGGGGCTCCACATATGTCTGGTTTAGTCGAGGCCGGGGTCAAAAGTGTTAAGAACTTACTCAAACGGGAAATTGGAGATACCATACTCACTTTCGAGGAACTTTATACAATACTCACTAAAGTAGAATCCATTCTTAACTCACGCCCCTTAACTCCAATGTCAGAAAATTCGTGTGATCTGGAAATTCTGACTCCTTCTCATTTCATTTTAGGGCAATCACTAGTAGCCTTGCCAGAACCGGTTTGGAAGGACACTAAAATGTCACGTTTGTCAAGCTTTCAAGCCATTTAAAAGCACTCTCAATTTATTTGGTCACGATGGCATAAGGAATATCTCAATACACTGCAGGCGCGCAATAAATGGTTCAGTCATACTTCACCAATAGGGCTAAATGATTTAGTACTTATTATTGATGAAAACACGCCATCTCTACATTGGCGTAGAGCTCGCGTGATAGAGTTATTTAAAGGCTCAGATAATGTCACAAGGTCAGTCAGATTGAAAATTCAAAATGGAGAGCTTATCAGACCAGTGGTCAAACTATGTAAATAACCTATTGGGTGCATGGAAGGAGCCTATGGGGTGCATGGAAGGAGCCTCCCCGCACGACGCATTCTGAGCAAAGGATATCCGAGCGTCTGGCGCACCCTGGGCAACGGTCAGCACCTGTGCTGACCGGCTAATCCTTCCACCACGATGGTTTCTCCTGCGAAAAATTCATGCTATCAAAAACGGCACTTTTCAGCGCCAGCCCTGACCGTCATCTCTATCAACATAGAGGGCTTCTCGGAAGACAAAGCACAACTTCTTTCCGAAATGTGCCGCGAGACGCATTGCGACGTATTATGCGTCCAGGAAACCCACCGTGACAAAGGCCACCAACGGCCGCAAATACCCGGACTTACACTCGTTGCCGAAATTCCCCACGCAAAGCACGGCAGCGCAATCTTCACAAGACCTGAAATCCATGTGACTTCCTCTTCTTGTGTTTCGCGGGAAACCATGGAGCTGATAGCCCTAGACATTGGAGAGTGTACGGTCACATCAGTCTATAAGCCCCCCCTACAATCTTTCCTGTCCTGGGAGGTATCCCCAACTGACGACCAACGACCTCAAATTGTGGTGGGTGACTTCAATAGCCACAGTACCTCATGGGGCTACCGAGAGTCCAACCCAGATGGTGAAAAAGTCGAGGCATGGGCGGAAGCTAATAATCTATCGCTCCTGCACAACCCTAAACTACCGCCCTCTTTCAACAGCGGACGCTGGAAGCGTGGTTACAACCCTGATCTAATCTTTGCATCCGAAACAATAAGCTCGCAATGTGTTAAGACCGTCTGTAAACCTATACCTAGAACACAGCATAGACCACTCATGTGCCGGATCCAGGCGGTAATCCAACCCGTCAAAACCCCTTTTCGACGCCGTTTTAACTTCCAAAAGGCTGACTGGACTAAGTACACAAACGACATCGATAGGAACCTAGATGGACTGCTGCCACAGGCATCGGAATACGAAAAATTCATTGAGATCGTACGGACGGTGTCGTGTTGGTGCATACCGCGAGGATGTCGTAGGAGCTACATTTCTGGACTCAATCCGATCACCACAGAGCTCCTAAAAACCTACGAGTTGCAGTATTGTAACGACCCCTTCTCCAAGGAAACTATACAGACTGGAGAGGAGTTGATGAGGGAAATAGCGGCAACCCGACGGGAAAAATGGTGCGAAACTGTGTCCAATACCGACATGACCCATAATAGCAAGAAAGCATGGTCCAACTTACGTAAACTTACAGGCGACCCACCCCTACCTACAAACCAAGCACAGATATCTGCAAATCAGGTAGCAACCCAGCTCCTACTTAACGGAAAGCCTACGAGCCGCATGTCTAATATGTCACCGAGGCCCACCTACCAACAAGATTCTACCAACCTCAGCAAGCCTTTCACTCACTACGAACTCGAGACTGCCATTACGTCCTTGAAAAATGGCAAGGCCGCCGGTGTGGACGACCTGACTGTGGAGCAGATCAAACACCTTGGACCGGAAGCCAAAAACTGGCTGCTGCAGCTATACAACAACTGCCTATCGTCTCTCAAAATACCCAAACTGTGGCGAAAGTCCAAGATAATCGCCCTCCTCAAGCCTGGCAAAGACCCCTCAAATGCGAAAAGCTATCGTGCAATATCCTTGTTGTGCCACACATACAAGTTACTAGAGCGACTACTCCTAAATCGCCTTGCTCCCATAGCTGAACCATATCTAATCCCAGAACAAGCGGGATTCCGACCAGGAAAGTCATGCACGAGCCAAACCCTGAAGCTAACGCAGTACATAGAAGACGGCTACGAACTGGGCATGGTAACAGGAGTAGTATTCGTAGACCTAACGGCAGCGTATGACACGGTGAACATACAGCGACTGATCTCAAAAGTTGGTAGGATGACCGGGGACACAGGGTTCATAAATATTCTCCGTGAGCTACTCCATAACCGCAGATTTCAAGTCCATATGCAATCCGGAAAAAGTCGCTGGCGCTCTCAGAAGAATGGACTTCCGCAGGGCAGTGTGCTTGCACCTATCCTATTTAATATCTACACCAACGACCAGCCAATCATGCCCAAAACCCAGAGGTTCTTATATGCCGACGATCTAGCACTCGGAGCACAAAGTGATAACTTTGAGGAAACGGAGAGGACACTATCGACAGCTTTGGATGTCCTCACAAAATACTATGAGGGGAACTGTCTGAAACCAAATCCCTCAAAAACCCAGTCATGTGCATTCCACCTGCGAAACCGGGACGCCAACAGACAGCTTAACGTCTCTTGGAATGGCGCTGCCATAGAACACTGCTCAAGCCCGAAGTACCTGGGAATTACCCTCGACAGGACGTTATCCTTCAAAAGCCACTGCGTTAAGACACGCCAAAAAGTTAACTCACGCAACAGCCTGCTCCGAAGACTCACCTCAACTCACTGGGGTGCTTCTGCACACACCCTTCGAGTCACTGGTCTGGCGCTGTGCTATTCGGCGGGTGAATATGCGTGCCCGGTGTGGCACCGGTCCACCCACACAGGACAAGTAAACACAGCACTCAATGATACCTGCCGTATAATCACTGGATGCCTCAAGCCCACTTCACTCAACAGGCTGTATCCGCTAGCAGGGATTGCACCCCCGGAGACCCGCAGAGAGGTAGCTTGTAGCGTCGAGAAACAAAAGCAGGAAGAAGACACCAGACACCCCCTTTTCGGGCATGCGTTGCCACCGCCCCGTCTCAAGAGCCGTAAGAGTTTCATGAGGTTTACTACCGCCGTCAAGGTTCCCCCCTCGAGGAACAGACTCACGAAGTGGCAAAACACACGCGCTCCTCCTGATAACTTTGTCCGTCCCGCTGAAGAGCTTCCCGCTGGGCACAAACAACCGTGGCCTACCTGGAGATCCTTAAACAGACTGCGCTCCCAGGTCGGCCGCAGTAAGGAGAACCTTATTAAATGGGGCATCCTAAGCGGGTCGGACGCTCGGTGTGTGTGCGGGACGGCTCCACAAACTATGAGACATATGTTGTCTTGCCCGGCATGCCCGTGCTCCTGCTCCGAACAAGACCTTCGTGACGCGACAGACAGGGCTTTGGCTGTCGCCAGCTTCTGGTCCCGTTCGATCTGAACAAGTAGTAGAAACCTTCGACACGAGAAGAAGAAGAAGAAGAAGAAGAAGAATTACCTATTGAATGTGATTCATGTTAATTTTACGGTGTGAACTATAGGTAGTCTACGGTCACACTACTTATACTGTTTTCAATTTCAATGTGTTTTTCATATCATGTCATGTTTTTAATATCTTGTGTATTAGGTCTTTAGTCATACCATTGCCCAAGTTATTATTGTTATATCAATGTCATATATTGTACCTAGTCTGTAGTCACACTGTGTTCAATTTCAATGTGTTTTCAATGTCATATGTATGGTTGCTTGCATGTATTCAGCTCATTCTTTCCTGGTGGCGGGAGGAAATGTTCACTAAAAACGAACATATTCCTCTATTCACATTCATAAATGATATCTCTTTCGCACACTCAGTAGCGCGAGAAAGAGACAGCGCTATACGCGCCGTGCGAGGTGCCACGGGGCTTTCAACCGGCATTCGGCTCATCAATTCATAGAGTGGGGAGGTTAAGAATTCAAGATGGCGTTGTGACTGCTTCCTTCCAAGTCAGGGTGGAACGAGCTAATTTTTCAAGTCAACTTAGTCAATTAATAATCAAGGTTCATTTCATAATAAAATCATTATAAGGTGAAATAATGTAACGCTCAATGTACAGTAAAGTTATCAAAAGTCAGTGAAGTTCATATTTCTTCTAAACCTCAAACACGTGTAATCGACACGTTATATAAACGATTTGGTGGCCCAGTAGAACAACACACACAGGCTTTCAGGGAGGGAGCCTGCTCTCAAGCTGCTGCAGGACGCAGGGCTTCCAAGGGGAGTTGATAATAGCGCGCGGCGAGGTAAGCGGCCCCACGCTTCAATTCACCACAACCAGCATCTCAACGCTCCATCATATCGTATCCGGGGAGCGGATACGATCATCGTCATCCAGCCTTCAATTAGGTGCTCCCACCAGGGACTCACACCACTTCAACGCCACAGTTTTGGTGACCCACGTTCGGGCCCATCACATCATCAAATCATCGGTCATCTATTGGTGGTCCCATGAAGGGAGAACCACCATATCATCATTCAACGTTCATTTTTGGTGGTCCCATGAGGGGAGAACCACCATATCAGCATTCATCGTACAGTATGCTAACCTTAAGTACCCTTACTATGGATATAATGTTAAAAATCACAAGTTGTTATTAAAATAATTTTTAATATGAAACTAATTGCTGATCTTAAAATACAATAAAATAAAAGATAAAAACACAAATCCAATAAAATAAAAACACAAAAAGATAATTAACAACACGTCTCATGTACTGGTGATCGTACTCGATCATTCATGCTCCGAAAGCTAGCGTACTCCGTATGCGCCACCAAGTCTTAACAACTATGATCAAAATTGCTGTTGCCTTCCGTACAAGTGTTTTGGATATGTACAAACCAACTCGAATTCTAGTTCTAATACGATCGACAAGGCTAGCAAAATACATAAAGCAACACTAATTAAATTAATAATATACACAGGAAAAAATAATTTGCTTAATAAACAAACAACCATCAACACTGCACTGCACCGTTACACCGTTGTTGACCTTTGAGTCGTGTCGCTGTCGGCCTCTCGACAACCACAAAACGTTTTTACGTTGGACGCTATTTGTTATGGGTTGTCGAGGGTGTTAGATGACTCAATAATCAAGAAACTTAAACCTAACTTAAATGTAAGGGGCGCCAGGAGAGATTTAGTCCGGTGTTCGACTGGGAACTCTGCCTAACCCGTGCCAACGACGTAGCTCAGTCTCTCAATATTCCCAAAATTAATGCGTACGCTAAGGGAAAGGGCGTGTCGTAAGGCTACAAATGAGATAAGACAGTATTAGCCCTATATACACTACCTAAAAAATCGCTTGCTAGTTAACATTTTAAGGGTCTATAAACTAGAACTTACCCCTTCAGGAATTATATCCAGTGCACAAAATTAAAACATAACAATTTCGTTAAACTCGATATTTCGAATCAGTAACTACACAAAGGAGGTGACTGCATATGTCGCGGTTGTTACATACTGGCCGTATTTGCTGGTATTTGTTTATGGTATTCGGCACAGAACAAATAAATACTATAGAAATGGTAATGGGCGGGGCACGCGTAGCCGCGTGTATGATCGGATTTACATACACCTGTCAAACGCAGTCAAAAGGCAGTTCAGTTGTCAATGGACTGCGAATGTGGAATTATACCCTTTTAAAAATATAAAAATGCCTTGTTGTGCAATTTTGTCGTACCGATAACGAAGCTACAACCTGAAGGATCAGCCGGGAGTGATTTCTTTTCACTGATAAGCACTAAAATAATTGTTTTTTGGAAAACATTGCGATGGATTATGACATTCGCCATTACTCCGTTAATATGAGAGAATCGGTATGGATGCTTGACATTGCTTGCTTGCGAATGGCACCGATTAAGGAACTATCGTAATGTCACCGCAATGTATCGCGCTATTTGTGCTCCTTTCCGTTTGTCATTTTATCGGAGCAATTGGTAGCAGTACTAGAGTGGTACCCATACCTAATGTACGAATTTATCGATTATGTTAAAATAAATTTAATTATGTTTTAACTTGGGCACGACAATAAATAAAAATATCTAATAATTTCTACATGTCATTATATAACATAACTCATCAGTTATACCATCGTATAGTCCGATAGTTATTTGTCATAGTTCTAATTTAGAATAACATATTAAGCATAGTTTGCTTATAGAATAGAATAAGTATTTTTTTTGTTAAAGTACTATCTATTTAATTTATTTTACGCGCAAGAACTCTTGCCCACATTATATAAATACCTACATATTGTACTGTAATAGAAAAAGAAACGTATTTATTGCAAATCAAAATTACACCACATAACTATACATTCATCCTGTTTCATTATTGGTACGTTCACATTCAGTACATTTTAACCATAGATAACCCTCTGTGCCCATCACATTAAGCTTTGTAGACTCAACTTAAAACCAAGTTTTAAATGATCGTGCCTGTATTTAATAAATGTGAAACAGGCAAGTTCGTAAATGGTTATTAGCGATAATAAAATCCCATGAAAAACATAAATGTGAAATGGCAGCCAAGTTCAATATGCGATGCGTGGTTGTCGTCTTCACCGACAAAATAATTGTTTTGCATTTTCTGCTTCTGGATTGATCTTAAGCTAAAGTGAATAGCTTTCTTAAATTATCATACCTTAACTTCGAGACACCTATTCGAATATTTAACTAGATCGTTGCCAATGACATACCTACTCTGCATTATACTCAAACTCAAAGATTAAAGTTGATGAATAAAAACATGCAGTTACATTTTAAAATAGGTAGCCAATAACACAACAAGTCATTAATTCATTAAAAGCACTGGAAAACGTTATGCAACACAGAAACTGTGATCTTACAACGTCAAAATTCGTTCAAAATTACGAAAACCTATTGGACGTGCTTTCCGTTTTAGACAGGTTCTACTAACGTATTTATATCGATGATTAACGATTATACCCTCACCCCTATTTCTTTCCAAATTTTAACTCTCACTTCCAAATAGGTGTGCCACTACAGACTTTTATAGTAACATAAGACCTTTGGCTTCGAACGCAATCAAATGTGAAGAGTATTTGACCGCGGTCTCCATTTTGCAAACAAGAATTCCATACCAATTTCTGTCCAAAGTGCATCTCGCTCACACACGCTTGGCTATGTAATAATGCACGAGGGAAAGCATATATCAATACTAATAGAATATAATTTTTATGCCATAAATGCCTTCCGATTTTTAGCCCCTATATTTACAAAGCAAAGACTTACCTGTCATTTTTTAGGCATTGGAATTTAGGCCCTAAATTGATCTAGTTTGAGGTCATTTTCTTGCTAAAAATGACAACCGTTAAAATCGTAATGGAATTATAAGCGTTATCCATTCAAAAGCGTTTTGCGTTAGTGTTGGCGTGTATGTATGTACCTATAGTTATGATTGTGTTAGAACGGCCACGGTGGTTCTCTAAGTAGATAGCTGTCAGGCCGCTTCCATCTTTTTATATATTCCGTGGTATTCGGTCTTCCTAGTTCTAGATTCTGATTTGTCTTTGAAAAGATTATTCCAATAATGGTCGTCGAATAAACTACGTCTCAAAATATAAAACAGTATTTTTCCTTCGGATAATTAAACATGGTGTCAGAAGATGAGTGATAATGATGAAGAAAAGAACGATTTCAAAGAAAATGTAATATTCGGATCGATAAAACCGCTAAAAGTTGATTCAAATGTAACGGAAAAATGGCGGACATGGAAACAAAAGTTCGAAATCTACACAGAAGCAAACAATCTTTTGGATCTGCCGGAAACAAGAAAAGTCGCTATTTTCCTCAACCTACTCGGAGACAAAGGGTTAGAAATCTTTAATTCCTTTTCTATAGATCGCAAGACTGCTACTCTTGTAGGAATCATCGATGGTAAGGGGTGTTGTCAGTGCAATAGTCAATCTAATATTTGGTAGTGAAGTACGTGGGTCAGCAAACACGCGCTCTATCTCACAATTATTTACGAAAATTGGTAACATTCCAAGAATTTTTATTTATTTTGCGACAACATAATTTATAACACCATTTATGTACTACATTTATAGCAAATAAAAATATTTCTATTTCTAATTGGTGGCATTGTTGACGGATCCTTAATACCCAACGATTCACCTCGGCGTGCCTCGGCAGAATGAATATATGTATGTAGACCGTAAAGGTGACCACTCAATAAATACCATGGAAGTTTGTGGGCCAATTTGGAGTGTTGCCTTGGAACTTGGAACGGTCTGTTTCAGTACACCCAGTTTCCCCATCTAGTGGGAGGTATCACTGTCCTGCCGGAACGAGTTACATATCATAGTCATGTTGAAGTGATCGGCAATCGACATAGGGGGCTGACTCAATGGCTGCGGCTGCGGGGCGGGGATGTCGTCAAACTCGAACCCGCACTCCGTGACCGCGTCGGGCCGCCAGGGCGAGTCGGCTATGATGTGACGCCTATTCCTAACTATCTTATTACCGTTGTACATAGTGATCTCATAAGAACGACTATTTAAAATTTTGTTAATTGTACCGTTTCGCCAAGGTTGTTTATTATTTTCTCTCACCTTTACTTTTTGACCCACCTTCAACTTGCACAGATTTTTCGCATCACGATCGTACTGAATTTTATACTTATTCTGTCGTTTTATTAACTCACGTCTTATGTATGAACTAGCATTTTCCCGCGGCTTCGCCCGCGTACTAAGCGAAATTTTTAACCGTCTACAAAAAACAGGTTCGTATGTTTGTCCACGATTATCTCGCGTTTGGCTGAACCGATTTAGATGCGGTCTCCAAAAAAGTAGTTGTTACATTCTGGGGTTTCGCTATCCGAAGTTTGGTGATTGTGATTAATTAACAGATGAACAGATAAAAAGTCAGTATACATTCTGAGAACCGGCAAACTGTTGAATTTCATTAGATTTTGGCAAAAATAAGGATCGAAAACTATTATCATACATTTCCGAGAGGCCGAAGGGGAAAGGGCCGATGAAATAAAAGCATGTCTTAAATGGCTCTTAGTAAAAGTATCTGTGTAACAGCGCGCAGTGGCCATAAACTCTGGTCCTTTGAAGTACAGAAATACGGCTAATTCAATATCATGTGTAACATTTATTTTTCCTACAATTAAATTTATTAGGTAGGTTTTGCCAGTTACCATTGGAGCATCCAAAAAGAAAATTTGGCCTCACTTCCATTCGCACTCCTTACTGTCAGTCCGTCTGTTACAACCAAGTTGCTTTTACTGGACCTATTGAATTGCAATTTGGCACAAACTATCAAGAATTTAGAGCGCTCGTGGCCCAACGGCACCCGCCTACCGCGTGCGGTGTGCGAGGTTAAGCAATGTGGGCGCAGGTCAGTTCTTGGATGGATGACCGCTTTGAGTGGTTACTAACTGACTCTCGTGCTTTGAAAGGCACGCTAAGCCGTTGAACCCGGCTGCAATCGTTAAGCCAAGTTAGAGGCCTTCGAGCGGCTTGCGAACTTCTAACAGTCAAGTTGCCCACTCACTTGACAAAGGTGGGTCGAAGTTGCACCGCGTCCGTAGGGAGTACCCACCGTTACCATACACAAAACCCCTGGGTGGTGCTAAAAGTGCAACAAAAACTGGCAACCGTACTAGTCTTCTCGAAAATCTCACGGTTCGTAAATAAATGCCATACGATTAAAAAAGAATTGAAGGTTGATTTAAATGAAAAAAATATCGATTCTTATTAAGAGACCTCTCGGACACTCAGATATCGATTTTGAACGAAATCGGGACGAAATGTAAGAAAATCAATATGGCCGCCTTGTTTTTCAAATTTTACCTCAAATTCGTATTAGGGGACCTCTAGGACGCTCAGATATCGGTTTTGAACGAAATCGGGTTGGAAATGAAGAAAATCAATATGGCTGCCACTTTTTTCAAATTTTACCTCGGATTCATATTAAGAGACCTCTCGGACGCTCAGATATCGATTTTGAACGAAATCGGGACGGAAATGAAGAAAATCAATATGCCGCCACTTTTTCCCAATTTTACCTCGGATTCGTATTAAGAATTCTCTCGGACGCTCAGATATCGATTTTGAACGAAATCGGGACGAAAATGACAAAAATGAATATGGCCGCCACTTTTTCTAAACTATACCTCGGATTCGTATTACGAGACCTCTCGGACGCTCAGATATCGATTTTGAACGAAATTGGGGACGAAAAAAAAGAAAATCAATATGGCCGCCACTTTCACAAATTTTACCTCGGATTCGTATTAAGAGACCTCTCGGACACTCAGATATCGATTTTGAACGAAATCGGGACGAAAATGAAGAAAATCAATATGGCCGCCACTTTCACAAATTTTACCTCGGATTTGTATTAAGAGACCTCTCGGACGCTCAGATATCGATTTTGATCGAAATCGGGACGAAAAAAAAAGATAATCAATGACTGCGACTTTTTCCACATTTTACCTCGGAGTCGTATTAGGGACCTCTCGGACGCTCAGATATCGATTTTGAACGAAATCGGGACGAAAATGAAGAAAATCAATATGGCCGCCACTTTCACAAATTTTACCTCGGATTCGTATTAAGAGACCTCTCGGACGCTCAGATATCGATTTCGATCGAAATCGGGACGAAAAAAAAAGAAAATCAATGGCTGCGACTTTTTCCACATTTTACCTCGGAGTCGTATTAGAGACCTCTCGGACGCTCAGATATCGATTTCGATCGAAATCGGGACGAAAAAAAAAGAAAATCAATGACTGCGACTTTTTCCACATTTTACCTCGGAGTCGTATTAGAGACCTCTCGGACGCTCAGATATCAATTTTGAACGAAATCGGGACGGAAATGAATAAAATCAATATGGCCGTTACTTTATTCAAAGTTTAGGTACCTCGGATTCCTATTAAGAGTCCTCTCGGACGCTCAAATATCGATTTATGTGAAAATCGTATCGGACGGCACTGATTAATAAAACCATCTACAATACCTTGGATTCATATTAAGAGACCTCTCGGACGCTCAGATATCGATTTTGAACGAAATCGGGACGGAAATGAAGAAAATCAATATGCCGCCACTTTTTCCCAATTTTACCTCGGATTCGTATTAAGAATTCTCTCGGACGCTCAGATATCGATTTTGAACGAAATCTGGACGGAAATGACAAAAATGAATATGGCCGCCACTTTTTCTAAACTATACCTCGGATTCGTATTACGAGACCTCTCGGACGCTCAGATATCGATTTTGAACGAAATTGGGGACGAAAAAAAAAGAAAATCAATATGGCCGCCACTTTCACAAATTTTACCTCGGATTCGTATTAAGAGACCTCTCGGACACTCAGATATCGATTTTGAACGAAATCGGGACGAAAATGAAGAAAATCAATATGGCCGCCACTTTCACAAATTTTACCTCGGATTTGTATTAAGAGACCTCTCGGACGCTCAGATATCGATTTTGATCGAAATCGGGACGAAAAAAAAAGATAATCAATGACTGCGACTTTTTCCACATTTTACCTCGGAGTCGTATTAGGGACCTCTCGGAAGAAAATCAATATGGCCGCCACTTTCACAAATTTTACCTCGGATTCGTATTAAGAGACCTCTCGGACGCTCAGATATCGATTTCGATCGAAATCGGGACGAAAAAAAAAGAAAATCAATGACTGCGACTTTTTCCACATTTTACCTCGGAGTCGTATTAGAGACCTCTCGGACGCTCAGATATCAATTTTGAACGAAATCGGGACGGAAATGAATAAAATCAATATGGCCGTTACTTTATTCAAAGTTTAGGTACCTCGGATTCCTATTAAGAGTCCTCTCGGACGCTCAAATATCGATTTATGTGAAAATCGTATCGGACGGCACTGATTAATAAAACCATCTACAATAAATTTAATCAAAAAAGGTCGTATCTTCATAGGGAACTCACGGCACTTCATGCACCTTTAGACCTTATAAGGAGCTTACATGCCAAATTTGGTATCTCTCGAACCACCAGTTTGCGCTGTGCGGTGATATGTCAGTTTCTCAGTCAGTCAGTTATTTCTTGATATTTGGCACAATTTTTCAAAAGTTTTCATGACCACAATATTAAATTTCAAAACCGATGCCATTTTCGTAATTAACGTACCCAAAAAACCATAAAAACGACACCCATATTAATATTTAGATATTTCATCCCCCTCGCACCCCAACAGAGGGGATGGTATTTCACGTCCTCCACGTGAGATTTTAAAATCATTGTTGTTTTCGTTATCAGAGACCCGGTATATCATAAAAACAAAACCCATGTCGATTTTCAGAATTTGTCACCAGATTTCCCCCTTTTAGGGGTTGATTTCTCAAAAAACCTGAAATAAGTATTTACTCATTTATCGTTAGAAATACTCCTGTGAAGTTTCGAATAAAATAGTCCAACGAATCTCGTTTCCCCATACAAACTTCGGACCCCCATTTCACCCCCTTAGGGGTTGAATTTTGAAAAATCCTTTCTTAGTGCACCCCTAGACCTTATAAGGAACCTACGTGCCAAATTTGGAATCTCTAGGACCAGCGGTTTGGGCTGTGCGTTGATATGTCAGTCAGTCAGTCAGTCAGTCAGTCAGTAAGTCAGTCAGTCAGTCAGTCAGTCAGTCTGTCTGTTTCTTCTTTTATATATTTAGATTTATATATTTAGACTAAGTTGTGTGCCAAACACTTAGGTTTTACAACCAAGGAGGATACACCCGTTTATATTTCGGAGCACCTGACAGCTAAAGGCTCCCGCCTCCACTTCCTTGCGCGAGACCTAAAAAAATCTAAGGGTTATAAGTACTGTTGGACATCCTACGGCAAGGTATACATACGCAGGACTGAAACATCACAAATAATCCAGATTAACACCGAAGAACAAGTGCATCGTTTACTTCAGGAATGACTAGACAAAGCCGGAGATAGAAATAGCTTCAGTTTAAATATGGAACAATTAATGTTTTACTTTAACTTAGTGCAGGTATTATTAGTGAAAACCCATATGTTTAATATTAAACAAATAAGTTTATACGCACTTACACATACTCACTTTCACACACACAAACCAAACAATCTCTCACTCACAAACACACACACACTCCAACCAAACAATCTCTCACACACAAAAAATAAACTGGCTTCCTGTTGGCAACAAAGTCAAAGTCAAAGTCAAAATATTCTTTATTCAAATAGGCCTAGCAACAAGCACTTTCGAATCGTCAGTTATAACATGTATTAACATATATATTAATTAATTATTTAGAGCAATTTATTGATGCTATTATTATTCTTCAAAATAAATATTGTTGTTGTAGACATGTCAAAGTAAGAAATTATTTTGTAGTAAAATTCACAATAGGATCGTCAAAAAATAAATAATAATAATAATAGAAAAATATATAAAAAATAGAAATCTAGACAGTTTCTAGAATAAAATCAAAAATAAAAAGATCATATTAATATCTAACGCCATAATGATTAATTCATTAATATTTCAGTCACAATTAATCCCACGGTGTTTTATCATTCATGTAGTCATGTGTGCTATAATATGCTTTCGATATGAGTTGACGCTTTACATAATTTTTAAATTTATTAATAGATAATTCAGTTACATTTCTTGGAAGCTTATTATAAAACTTCGCACCATTACCCATGAATGATTTTCTAATTTTCTGTAGGCGAGTGGTGGGCACCGCGAGTTTGTGTTTATTTCGAGTATTAATATTATGTATGTCACAGTTCTTCCTGAAATTTACAATGTTTTTATGTACATACACAATATTATCATAGATGTATTGACAATGCAATGTCATTACATTAATGTTCTTGAACTTATCTCTAAGTGAGTCTCTATGGTTCATTTTATATATTGCTCGAAAGCCCTCTTCTGCAGAACAAAAATGGTATTAATATCTGAAGCACTGCCCCATAGTAAAATACCATACGACATAATACTGTGGAAGTAACTAAAATATACTAATCGAGCTGTCTTCACGTCTGTCAGTTGGCGGATCTTGCTCACGGCAAAAGCTGCAGAACTCAGTCTATTCGAGAGATTAGCAATATGGGGACCCCATTGGAGTTTGGAATCTAATGTTAATCCAAGAAAAACTGTACTATCCACTAGTTCCAATTCCTCATCTTTCACAATGACACTTGTTTGATTGTGCTTAACGTTAGTCGTGACAAACTTGATACATTTGGTCTTTTTCTCATTTAACAATAAATTGTTGACATTGAACCAATTAACTACTTTAGAAATAGCATTGTTTATATCTATATTAGCTTGTTGCTGTCGTTTGACTTTGAATATAAGAGAGGTATCGTCTGCAAACAATACTATATCATGGTGGGTCTTTACGAGGTATGGCAAGTCATTTATGTAGATAAGGAATAGGAAAGGTCCCAATATTGATCCCTGCGGTACACCCATCGAGACCACTGATCCTGGAGATCGCTGTCCATTCACATCGACCCTTTGTATTCTACCATATAGATAAGATTTTAGCAAATTCAGTGCCGATCCTCTAACTCCATAGTAGTGCAGTTTCCTGATTAATGTTTCATGACATACGCAGTCGAAGGCCTTGGACAAATCGCAAAAAATACCTAAGGCATCCTGTGACTCTTCCCAGGCATCGAATATATGTTTAGTTAGCTCAACAGCCGCGTCGGTTGTCGAGCGACCCCGCGTAAAACCAAATTGCTTATTATGCATTAAATTGTTTGCATTAAAATGTCTTATTAATTGGGACAAAACTAATTTTTCAAAAATTTTACTAAATGTTGGCAGCACAGATATTGGTCTAAAATTAGTGGGGTCAGAAGTGCTACCTGATTTAAATAAAGGAGTTATTTTACTATGTTTCATTAGATCAGGAAACTCACCGCAGTCAATACTGTTATTAAATACAACTACCAAGTCAGGCGCTATGACTTCTATTAGAGATTTGACAGCATGGACAGAGACTCCCCAGAGATCACCAGTTTTTTGGACATTAATTGATTTAAACGCCTTTATTACATCTGGGGTACTAACATATTCAAAATGAAGATTTCCACTACATTCTGAGGCGTTATCTTTTAACAATGTAACGGCAGACGAAGGTGAAGAATTTAATGTCTTTGTTGTGGATACTGGTATCTCAGTGAAAAATTTTTCAAATTCTGTTGCTACTTCTAAACTTGAATCTATAATTATGCCATCAATTTTTAGTTTAAGATTATTCATTTTGTGCTTTGATCTACCAGTTTCCACATTAATTAATTTCCATGTTGTTTTGATAATGTCCGAACTATTTGTAATTTTCTGGCTTATAAAATTACGTTTAGCTATATGACAATCTATTTTAAATTTCTTAGAATATTGTTTGACATGTTCCTTAAATTCATCACTCATATTAAACCGGCGTTCCTCATATAAAGCATACAGTGCTTGTCTACGTTTATGTAAGTCCTCAGTAGCCCACTCACTAAAAACTGATGTCCCACCAACCACGACCGATTTGGATGTAAAAATCGCATTATAATGTTTCATAAAAGTGTGAAAAAATGAATTGTACATTTCGTTTGGACTCATATCGGAAGACAGAAAGGGTAGCGCCTGGACTAGACTTTGCTTCATTCGTTCCATACGGCCCGTGGTTACTGGTACAATAGTTATTTGTTTCCTCAGGGTATTTCTTCTTAATGTCTCAAATACCATTAATTGACCTAAGTGATCTGATTCTAATTTACTGATTACACTTTTAGTGATTGGAATAATATTAGTGAAAATGTTATCTATACAGGTGGCGCTTGTAGCAGTGACTCTAGTAGGCTCCGTAAATATATGACTCAAATTACAAGATTTGAAAAGATTCAACAATCTGATACTTGTTGTTGAATTTTCTAAAATGTTTACATTGAAGTCTCCGCATATAAGTAATTTCTTACTAGAGAGTGATATTTTAAGTAGCACGGATTCCATTATGCTTTCAAAAAGGTCAAAATTACTTAATGGCGGCCTATACACACAGACAACAATAAATTGCTCTAATTCTACTGCACTTATTTCTATGGTCCGTTCAACAGACAAGGATACAATGTCCTTACGTTCCTTAAATTTTAATTTATTATGTAATATTATTAATGACCCACCATGTATGGAACTAAGTCTGGTGAACGAACTTCCCACCTGGTGGTTATTAAATTGAGGCATTAATTCATTATTTTTTAACCAATGTTCAGTTACACACAATATTTCAATATTATAATCATTCAAAAAGAGTTCAATCTGTAAGTCTTTTCCTCTAATAGACTGAATATTTTGGTGAACCAGGTGCATATATTTTCCATGATGGCAGTATCTTTCATTAAATTTATTAATAACTAAATTGCCAGAGTTTGAGTACTCCTTTGTCTTAAAATCTAATTTAAATGATTGGTTAAAACTGGAACCAATTCCAACTGTATATTGAACTGCTCAATAGGAGCAGAGTTATGTGCCAAATTCTTGGCAGAAATGTCAAATAAATAGGATAGTGACAAAGCTATTTGTCTTTTATAATAATTACAAAGGTAAAACTTACCTTTAGTCAATAAATTGTGTTTACCAACATATTTGTTAGTGTCAATTATGCTAAACTTACTACTATATGTACAGAGATTATGCAGAGCTATATTCAAATTATATCTAGTGTCATTTTCTGCCTTTGAAATCTGATGACAATAGGGGAATGTGAACATAATAATTTCTTTTACAGTTAATGTGTCCAACACAGATACTACTTACTCGCTATATACCATGTATGGTCTATATCATTCCTCTTTTATCATACGTTATCTAACTATAATATGTACAATGTTCTATCATCAATCACGTGTTTCTTCCTGAGTATTCATTATGTGTGATACATTACATACATTAACTGAGATAGACGATATTGAGGTAGCGCGTGTTATTGAATGTGATAATATCGAAGAGCTATCGAAAAAAATTACCATAAATAAGAATGACTTCACAATAATCTCCCAAAACATACGTAGCATCTATTGTAATCTTGATGATTTTATCTTGACGCTTACTGGGCTACCACAAAAACCTGACATAATAACACTCACAGAATGCAGGTTAAACGCTAACAAACCCTTGCCCCAGCTTCATGATTACGACTCTTATTACACAACATGCCAGCTCAACCAAAACGACGGGGTGGTTGTATATGTTAAAAGTTCATTGAAACACAAAGTACACGAAATTCACTTATCTCAAGCATCTTGTCTTCGGCTTGATGTTCTTAATAATACAGTTTTATGTGTGTACCGATCTCCGTCTAATACCAACGCAGAACCTTTTATAGACTCGCTAAAAAAATATTTAGAATCGTTTACCTTATGTAGCAACTTTATAATTACCGGTGATATTAATATCAATTTAAAGCCTAAACTTATAGAACCTTCACATGAATTCAAAAACAGGACTAATTACTTAAATACTTTATCGTTATTTGGACTGCTAACTGGACATACGAGACCCACGAGAGAAAAAAACTGCTTGGATCACTTCATCCTAAAAATTAATAAAATCAAATTTTTCCCAACTATAGCCATCATAAAAACTACCACAACCGATCATTATACAACATTTCTTTCAATCTCTAAAGTAAAAAATCAACCTATTAAAAATAATACAAAAACTACCATACATTTTGAAAATGCACTAAAGTATCTGCAGGAAAAGAACTTACCTGAATTAATGTTCTGTGATAATCCTGATATTGTAACCGACCGTCTGATTTATATTCTAAGTGAATCTATAAAAACTAACACTAAAACTACAATAATACCTAGTGCAAAGCGCATTATAAAACCCTGGATCACTGCTGGTGTACTACGCTGCATACGTAATCGAAATAAGCTACAAATTAATGTTCGAAATGATCCTTCTAATAAGATTCTAAAATTAACATATATACGCTACAGGAACTTTTGCAACAAACTTATTAAAAAGCTTAAGAGAAACTATGAAAAAGAACTTCTAGAAAAATCTATAAACAATAATAAACTGCTTTGGAAAAATATAAAAAAATTAACCTTCACTAGTAAACAACATAAATTACATACTGATCTTCTAAATATTAAATCCAATTTCACTAAATCAGCTAATTACATAAACTCTTACTTTGCTAACATCGGAAAAGACCTTGCTGAAAAAATCAAGCCAGATTCACAAAATGACGTAAACTCTTTCTTCGCAAATCTCCCCACTCAACCTGGGTCTTTTGTATTGCTACCGACAACCGATGATGAAGTTCATAAAGTACTGATAGGTCTAAAAGGGAACAGCGCACCTGGTTGGGACAATATCTCTACAAAATTTCTAAAGTACGTTTCCCAAGAAGTGGTTCCATTAATAACACACCTAATCAACCTCAGCTTTAGGTTAGGAATCTTCCCTAAAGCATTAAAAAAATCCACAATTACACCTGTTTACAAAAGTGGAGACAAGGGTAATGTTACTAACTATAGGCCAATCTCGGTTTTGCCAGTAATATCTAAAATCCTCGAAAAGATAATAAATACAAGACTGCTGAAATACTTAGAGAAATATAACCTCCTATCGGCTTCGCAGTTTGGATTTAGACGGGGAAGGTCAACAGAAGACGCAATCACTTCTCTTAGTACATTAGTTGTAGAACATCTTGACAACAGCAAAAAGAGCTTAGCTGTGTTTTTAGACCTAAAAAAGGCCTTTGACACAGTCTCTCTTCCCATTCTTTTGCATAAGTTGGAAAGGAAAGGTGTAAGGGGGACACCTCTTCTGCTTCTAAAGGATTACCTCTGGGGTAGGAAACAACGTGTTAAGCTTTGTGATTGTGTCAGTGCAGATGAGGACGTACTATATGGAGTACCTCAGGGAAGCGTATTGGGCCCAACTTTGTTTTTAGTCTATGTTAACGACCTCTGCGATATGAGCATCCCGAATGCAAATATTTTCGCTTATGCAGACGACACCGCCGTTGTTTTTACAGGCAACTCGTGGGAAGAGGTAAAAATCAGTGCAGAGTTGGGAATGGCTCAGATATCAAAATGGCTTAAAATTAATTTATTGACGCTAAATACTGAAAAAACTAAATACATGTGTTTCAGCATTACTCAGTCCACACAGCCAAATTTTAAAATGAACTTTAAAATCCACTCATGTCAATTATCTGACTCCTCTATGCTCTGTACCTGCCCAACTATTGAACAGGTAGTTAATATAAAATATTTAGGGATAAATGTAGATGAGCATCTAAACTGGTACTCTCACCTTGACGAGGTCATTGCCAGACTCAGAAAATTGCTCTGGATCTTTATGTCACTGAGACACATTGTACCAGGTAATAGTACAAAGTCAAACTCCCGAAATATACTAAATGAAATCTATGTATCCCTGGTGCAATCTGTCCTAGTGTACTGCATAACGATCTGGGGAAATGCAGCTAAAAGTCGATTCATACACCTTGAACGGTGTCAGCGCGCTCTGATAAAGGTCATGTATTTCAAGAATAGGCAATTTTCAACCGAGTTGTTATACCAGATCAGTGATCTTCTCTCGGTCAGAAAATTGTTTATTCTTCAAACTACACTTAAGAAGCATAAGCTGATACCCTACAATCCTACATATAAAAAGAAAAGGAAAATAGTGAACGTAGCGATGGCTTCACACACACGCACATACTTTGCAAGCTCACAGTTCAACGCTAAATCTTCATACCTTTACAATAGAATCAACAGGGAACTTGACATTCACTCAAAGTCACACTATGAGTGTAAATCGCTAATCACAAAATGGTTGAAAACCAAATCATATGATGCCACGGAAAATATGTTACGCTTATCATACTAGGAGACCAAACACACAATGCACACGCATACACACACACGCGCGCACACACACACACACACACACACACACGCACACACACGCACGCACGCACACACATACACACACACACATTGTGCTACTAGAGTAAAATACTATTAATAATATACGCAAGCATGGTCTATGTAGTTAAGTAATTATTGTGTTCATACTAGTTTAAAGCATTAGCAAGTATCCATTGTTTTAAACCTAGGGAAGAGCGGTGCCTCCCAACACAAGCTTTCTTTTGCTTACCGGGTGGCCCCATCCCCTGTATCATTATCATGTATTTTTAATGAAATAAACTATTTTGTATTTGAAACTATTTTGTATTTGAAGATTTGATGGATTGTTGAGTATTGTTTCACGTAATGGAAATATGCTTCGGAACTTTCTATTTTGGAGCAATTCTGCAGGAGAAGGCAAGTGTTCCGTTATAGGGGTGTTTAAGTACTCAATTAGTGCTAAGCGAAAATCGGTGTTAGAGTGTGCACATTTTTTAATGATATTTTTCACCGTTTGCACTGTGCGCTCGGCTTGCCCGTTAGACTGCGGGTAGTGAGGGGAGGAACGGACATGGTTAAAACCCCAATTGTTCAAGAATAGGCGAAACTCCTCCGACGTGAATTGTGGTCCACCGTCTGATATTACTGTCTCTGGAATTCCATGACTGCAGAATATACACTTTAACTCGTCGATAATTGCGTTTGAGAGTGAACTTTTTAGGTAACGTATTTCTACAAACTTACTAAAGTAATCTACGACTACTATATAATTTTTTCCATGACTTTGAAACAAGTCTATCCCTACTTTCGCCCACGGTATCTTTGGCACTGTGTGTGGGATTAGTTCTTCCTTTGTGTTGCTTCTTCTATGTGTCAAGCAGGCCTGACAGTTCGAAATGAAATTTTTTAACTGATTATTTATATCTGGCCAAAATAATAATTCTCTCGCTCATAGTAAACATTTTTCTAACCCTAAGTGGGCATAGTGTATTTTATGGAGCATGTCATTCCGTAATTTACGTGGGATAATAATTCTTCGACCCTTCCACATCAAACCTTGACTCTCTGATAAATCCTCCCTTTACGGCCAATATGGCTTCACCAAGACATTTACATCTTTTTAGTTTCAGGCCATCCTCTACGAGTATACTTCGGCAAAGGTCTGTAGTTCTGCATCCTGCTCAATCTCTTTCTGCAAGGTTTGATAATGCGTGTCCGTCAATTCGTTGTCGGCCGTCACGCAGCGCACAGCCTCAGCCACGTCTTCGCGCAGCTGCTCAAGGCGCGCGCCGGCGTCCGCCGCCCCCGGCTCGTACGCGCGAGATAGCGCGTCGGCGATGTGTAATTGTTTACCCGGCTTGTATATCAACTCAAACGTAAATGGTTGAAGTCTTAAGAGCATACGCTGCAGTCTTGGAGGAGCATCTACAATAGGTTTTTTTATTATGCTAATCAAGGGTTTGTGATCGGTTTCTATAGTGATGTCGGTGCGCCCGTAAACGTATCCGTAAAACTTTTCACATGCAAACACACACGCGTACAGCTCTTTCTCGATCTGGGCGTACCTTTGTTCTGTTTTTGTAAGAGCCGAACGCGTAACAAACGGGCAGCCCGTCCTGCAAGAGGACTGTTCCCAAACCACTTTTCGAAGCATCTACCGAAAGATTAATTGGTTTCTCCATGCTGTAATACTGCAGTACGGGTTTTTGAGACAAGCATGTTTTTATTATATTCCCCGTTTTTTCATGTAACTCTGACCTGTGCCACTCTATGTCTTTTCTCAATAGTTCTCGCAAGGGTTCTGTTATCTCCGATAAATGAGGAATAAAATTACCCACATACGTTGTTAGCCCTAATAACCTTTCAACATCTTTACTATTTTCTGGCCTGGGCAAGTTTACAATAGCGGAAATGTGACTGTCATCGGGATAAAGACCGCTTTTTGTAATTCTGTGTCCTAAATACTTTATTTCCTCGAGACCGACTTTACATTTACTGAGATTCAATTTTAAATTAATTTTTCTACATCTTTCCAACACTCGCCTTAGTCTGTCGTTATGTTCAGACTTGCTCTTGGCATATATTAGAATGTCATCCACATACATGCAAACACCTTCTATGTCATCGAAATTCTCATAAATTTTCCGATGAAATATTTCGCATGCAGACGATATCCCGTAAGGCATTCTCAGGAATTTGTATCTGCCAAATGGAGTATTAAATGTACACAAATCGCTGTTTTCAAGCTCCACTTGCCAAAACCCATTCGTGGCATCCAGCGTGCTAAAATTTTGGGCTCCTGATAGATTCGAAACTATTTCGTCCAACGTGGGCAATCTAAAATGTTCTCTTTTTATAGCCGAGTTAAGCTCTTTCGGGTCCACACAGATACTCAAATCTCCGTTTGGTTTTTTAACTATGGTCATACTATTAACCCAGTCTGTTGGGCCTTCTACCTTAGCTATTCCTTGCTTTTCCATATCTTCCAACTTAGCCTTGACCGCCTCTCTCAGCGGGATGGGTACTTTGCGGAGAGCGTGTACAACTGGCTTACAATCACTCTTCAACCTTATCTTATAAGTGCCCGGTAAACAACCTAAACCCTGGAAAACAACCTGAAAATCTGAAATAACGGGAGGCGGCGGTGCTAACACTGTTTCCATGTTTACGGCGATATATTTTCAATTTGTACAACAAATTACTCGATTAATGCTTCAAATTCTCAAAATTTCTACAACCGGCTGCGCCATGTCAAGGTACGCGTGAATCAAACTACATGTAGGCTTCAAGACTGGTTTATTCATCCACGATGTCATGTGGGTAGTACATGCAAGATTCCAAACTACCGACACAAGTGACCAAAAATCTTATTGGTCAGTAATATAGCCGCGTCTTCCGTCGATATCCCTGCTCTAAAGCCAAATTGAGCGGCTCTAGTATTCTAACTTCCTGTTTGTCGGTGGGACGCATAAATAATGAATAAGTAGTAGTTATTAGGGGTTTGTATTTAGTCGCAAGTGCAGCTTGGGTCTCAGCATTTTTTTTTCTATAAGATAGTGCACTACAACAGACCTGATATGACACTCCTCGACAAAGCAGCAAAAACAGTATAGCTCATCGACGTAGCCGTCCCCAACACTCACAACCTTGCATCTACCCATACTGAAAAAATCAGCAAATACACAGACCTGTCTATAGAAATTAAACCCAATGGAAGGTGAACACCGTCAAGACTGTTCCGATCGTCATCCCGTCTACAGGAGTTCTCCCTCGCAATCTGCACACCAACCTCAAAAATCTTGATATTCACCCACTTACATATATCCTCCTACAAAAAGCGGTCATCATGAACACATGTCGAGTAGTTCATAAATTCTTAGCTATAGAACAGTAGGTTCTATCATTTAGTACTCGTTTGGCCAAAATCCCGCGATTTCTGAATTAAAACTTCCTCCTATTAGAGAAAAGTAAAAGTAAAAGTAGTTTATTCTTCAAATTAGGCATATTACATGCACCTATGAACGTCAATAAACTACCACCGGTTCGGAAAAATAAACCTCTGCCACGAGAAGAACCGGCGTAAGAAACTCGGCGAGGTGTCATTTTTTTCAAAACAATATACATTGTATAGTTAAATGTAAAACTACAGTCTCAGTTACTACAAAAATAACAAGCTACAGTAGAAAAACTTTTTTCGCGATAGATTAGCCTTGCAGGACACTATCACTGCCAAACATCCCTGTCCATGATGTAATCGTTTACCTTATAATATGCTTTTGAAATAAGTGTTTGTTTTACTACAGATTTGAATTTAGAATTGCTAAGTTCAGTAATGTGTTTTGGAATTTTATTGTAGAATTTAATACAATTTCCCAAGAACGACTTTTTCGCCTTTACTAGTCTATAGAAGGTTATTTTCAGTTAGAGAGATAAACAAAGAAAACACGTAATAATAATAATAATGGACCATCATCATATTTGTTAATTTTAAAATCATGACCGTGGGCCACAATGATGATCTTTTAAGACACGCTTTGATGTCATCGGCACGTTTTTCCCTTGGAACTATTGGTAGAGTTTGAGGAAATTCTCCTGCCAGGAATACAGTCAAACCACCCATCAAATTTTGTTGCTGGGTACGTCTTGCAGAGTCCTATTCAAAGCTTCTATAGCTTTTGTATGGGCTTTACTTTCATCTCAGACAATAATTTTAGCTTTTCTCAGTACTTCGGCAAATTTTCTCAGTTTTAAATTATTACGTAATGGAGTTTCTATATTTGTTACGTTAAATGGCAACTTTAAGGCAGAGTGGGTGGTCCGACCGCCATGCTTACATAAGTGTTGCGGCAATTCCCGAAGTAGCCACAGCTAATGCAATATCACGTGTAACCCTTATATTTCCCAAAATCAAACTTAATAGGTAGGTTTTGCCAGTTCCCATTGGAACATCCAAAAAGAAAATTTGGCCCCATTTCTATTCGCACTTCTTACTATTTGCTCGTATACTAACTTTTGCTCATCTGTTAATTTATCATAGTTATTCCTGGCTAACCCTTCTAAACTATCACATCATACCAAAAATCTATTACGACACGCGGGCCTCGTTCCATACCTCAAATGCAAACTGCTTTGAAACTACTGGGCCGATTGAATTGCAATTTGGCACAAACTTTCAAGAATTTTCATGCCCACTTCATTAAATTTCAAAATCAATGCTATTTTCGTAATTAATGTCTCGAAAAACCATAAAAACGACACCCATATTGATATTTCGACATTTTAACACCATCGCACCGCAACAGGGCGGCGATAGCATTTCACGTCCTCCACGTTGGATTTTAAAATCATTGTTGTTTTTGTAATCAGCAACCCGATAAACCATAGAAACAATACCCATGTTGATTTTCAGACTTTGTCACCACATTTCCCCCATTTAGGGGTTGATTTCTCAAAAAGCCTGAAACACGTGTTTACTTATTTTTCGTTAGGAATACTCCTGTAAAGTTTCGCATAAAATGGTCCAACTAATCTTGTTTCCCCATACAAACTTTGGACAGTTTGGATCCCCATTTCACGTGAACCCCCCAACCCAATTATCCTTTCTTAATGCATTTTGCATTCCTAGACCATATAAGGAACCATCGTGGCAAATTTGGAATCTCTAGAACTTGCGGTTTGGGCTGTCCGTTGATATGACTCTCAATCAGTCAGTCAGTTTCTTCTTGCAATTTGGCACATACTTAAAAAAAATGACCACAGTATTAAGTTTAAAATCGATCCCATTTTCGTAATTAACGTCCCAAAAAACAAAAACACGATACCCATATTGAGACATTTCATGACCATAATTTTAAATTTTAAAATCCATGTCATTTTCGTAATTGACGTCCCGAAAAACCATAAAAATGACACCCATATTAATATTCAGACATTTCAACCCACTCGCAGATGGTATGTCACGTCCTCCACATTGAATTTTAAAATCATTGTTGTTTTCGTAATCAGCGACCCAATAAAATATAAACCAGAAAAAATATAGCCATGTTGATTTTCAGACATTGTCACCACATTTCTTTCTTTTAGGAGTTGATTTTTTTTTAAAACCTGAAACACGTGCTTACTTATTTATTCCTGTGAAGTTTCGAATAAAATAGTCTAACCAATCTTGTTCCCCATACAAATTTTGAACCCCCATTTAACCCCCTTAGGGGATGAATTTTGATAAATCCTTCCTTAGTGCACCCTTAGACCTTATAAGGAACATATATGCCAAATTTGGAATCTCTAGGACCAGCGGTTTGGGCTGTGTGTTGATATGTCAATCAGTCAGTTTCTTCTTTTATAATATTTAGAAGAAGGAGCAGAAGATGCAGGTACCTGGTCTATCCAAAGATAAATAAATACCCTAGATGGATTGTATTTCGCAGGATCTGAATAAGTAATGCCGTGCTTTACTATCTTAAGAAGTACATCAAAGAGAAAAAGAGACAAATGTTGCTACACTATTTGGTCTTAAATGGTAGAATGGCACCATTTCAATTTACATTCCCCGCTAAACATTTGATAGATGTCAATACTGCTAGTGTTGTGCAGTCTTTATCGCAAGCTTTTGTCGATAATTTTTTTTAATAATTTAATTGTAAAATAAAATAAACTGCGGTGCTCAGTCCAGGTTTTTATTAATTATTTTTATATTGTAAAGGAACTATAATGCCCGTTATAATAATACCTCTCTATGTACAGAGTCTAGTGCGAGTCTAGATTTAATAAAAATGCAAGTTAAAATCAGAAATCATCTATGAAGCCAAAGCGCTAGAATATCTGTGCAAGAGAGATGGCAATGAGTTGAGAGTGGGGCAATTTCGAGTTGGGAGTCTGAACCATCGGGGCCAACTGCTGCTGATTTCTTGGAGAAAGAGGGACTCTGCATGATGAACTCCTTTTTCAAGAAACGTGAGCACAGGAAGTGGACCTGAATGAGTCCCGACGGTGCAACTAAAAACGAGATTGTCTCCATCATGTCGAAGAAAAGGCATATATTCAATGATATCTCTGTGATCACCACGGTTAAAACCGGAAGTGATCACCGTCTGCTAAGAAGCATATTGAATATATGTGTAAAGCTAGAGTGCTCTTAACTGATGAAGTCTACACTCCGACCAGCAGCAGCCCAAATCCGAAACTCCCAGAGCTTTCAGTTGGAACTCCAAAACCGTTTCGCTTGCCTAGGCAGCAACATGGGACGAATTCAACGACGGGATTGTGGAAGCTGTCCATAGTACTAGGTCTAAACTCGTCAAGGCTTAATGGACGAACAGGGCCAAAAGGCTCTCTAGCTCCATTCAGAGGCTCAAATGAAAGGAGTCAAATGATTCTACAGTCTTCAGCCGATGCGACATTATACCGGCAGCTCAATAAACGAATCTCCAACTCCTTTCCCGGTCTGCGCCAATTACCTATGTCCAGCAGTGGACGTCCTTCAGCTGATATGATGATGATGAATGTGCGAGTGCTGTCTGGTAATATATAAATGAGCACGCTGAAAGATTTTGATTTGCACATGTTGATACTTTTTGCCACTTGTTTGATTAACTACTACTTTTGAGCACAAGACTTGTTAATTATTGTTGTATATTCTGAACATATGGACTTACTGGTTGACATGCTAAGGGAAGATTAACAAATATTGTTAGCACTGAATGAGAATGGAGTTTTTCGAACGTGTCCCTGACGGAAGCGGAGGGCCTACTTCGAACTTCGAAAATGTCGTGCCGTCCCGTTCACTCTCGTGTTATACACTTAATGACGGAAAGGGACGACACGATACAAAGTCGATTTTCAAAGTTCGGTGTAGGCCCTCAGGATTCTTCAAAATGTGCCGATCATATTCTTGAGTATTGTGTGGGACGCCATTGCTCGCCTCTTTTTATATTTTTGATCTATTCCGTTCCAATTTCCAAATTAGCCGGAAACCTGTTTCATAATTATAAACACAGTTTTATTTAATCGTATGGCATTTATTTACGAACCGTGAGATCTTCGAGAAGACAAGTACGGTTGCCAGTTTTTGTTGTACTTTTAGCACCACCCAGGGGTCACGTGTAGGGTAACGGTGGGTACTCCCTACGGACGTGATGCAACTTTGACCCCCCTTTGTCAAGTGAGTGGGCAACTTGACTGTTAGAAGTTCTCAAGCCACCCCCGAAGGTCTCTAACTTGGCTTAACGACTGCTGTCGTAGACAGCAGCCGGGATCAACGGCTTAACGTGCCTTCCAAAGCACGAGAGCGCTCAGTTAGTAACCACTCAAAGCGGTCACCCATCCAAGAACTGACCTGCGCCCACATTGCTTAACCTCGCATACCGCACGCGGGTGCCGCTGGGCCACGAGCGCTCTCATAAACACAGTAAATACTATTGACTATTGTACGTTATCGATATCACGATAAGGATCTCAAGTACAACACGACGTGGTAGGTGAAAAGTCAAAACATTGGGAAGCATTATTTATTATTAAAATAATGATGCAATTGCGCAGAATTGATGCACATACTCGTAACTACACATGATTTTCCAGTTATAGATATTTAATAAGTTCTGCAGTTAGTTTTTACTTAATAAACTTTATAATCACAATATTCATGTCATACAGCTTGCCGGTGCAAAATGATTGCATTTAATTTTTGTTGTCTACCTTCAGAGCCTTAGGCCCACAAAAATCACCATTTTACCCGACCGTAAAGAGCCCACTATAGTGTAAACCTGCGTCATGTATTAAATAAATTATCACCAAATTAATTTGGAGTTTTCCTTAATATGATTGGAAAATAAATTATTAAAATGCATTGTTTGAATCTCAAGCCTGTTTTAACTAAACGTTTCAATTTTAATAGGTACGAGTATCAAATTCACATTACTACTATAAAACATTTAATTTTCAATCGCCAGTTACTATATATAAAAGAAAAACATTTAAATAAGTATTTAATTGAGAAAAAACTTACCTCAGTAGTTGCATATGAGTTTGGTGCAGTTGTCGAACCACTATATCTGCTTGTTTGTCACTAACTCCTTTTTCATTTATGCCCAGCATCTCTCTGCATCCTATACGCAGTAGCTCTAATTTTCCACCAAAAAATACTAAAATGACCATGACACTAGTATCATAAGCAGCCATTAAAGTCGCCCCATAAACACATTCTCCTGTATGCCACAAAATAGTTATCCAGCTTCCTGGGTAGTTTTCTTTATCAAAAGGCATCCACGAGCTTAATATATGGGGAAAAGCTTCAGTTCCGTTTAAAAAATCTTCTCGAAATTCAAGCGACGAATAATATTTCATTAATGGCGTTGTTACAGTAGTGACGAAAGTGATAAGCAGCAAAACCCAATAGAAGTAGGTTACACGGCGACAATACTTTGTGTAAGAGTTGATAATCTTAGCTTTAGTTTCATCTTCATTATTCCTTTCACATTTATCAGCATCAGTTACGTAATCGATGAGTTGACGCCAGTCGTCTTGCCAAAACACACAGGTGTTTGATTTAATGATATTAATAATGCTCAGCATATAAATTTTTAAATTTGTTATGACGAGATCTATATCTGATCGTATCACATAGAGTTCTATGAATTGTGTAATTACAAAAAATACCCCAATCTCGTGTATAATAACTCTCCAAATTTTCTGTTGAAAATTATTGGGAAGCATCAGCCCAATTTTGTTCATTAGCCAGTAGTTCGGGCCAAGAAGAGGTCTATTAGGATCTTCTAAGCTTTTGAGAAATGATCTGAACATTTTGGACTTTACTTGAGGAGTGTTTGAGGAAAATGACGAAGGGAAAATGTGTTTGCACCCGTTATAATATCACCCCGCTTCTTTGGTAACCCATAAGACAGTAAGGAAATCATAGTGTTGTGTTTAACAATGCCGACAATAGATAACTCTATTTTCATGTTTTATTGAAGTAATAAACACTTTCCTTTTTAGGGATCCGTAGTACACAAATAATCCTTATAGTTTCGCCATGTCTTTACTTTCGTCTGTACGCTGCTTAGCTCAGTAACCGTTACTGCTATAAAACTGTAATTTTGGTGTGGTTATTGGTATTTTATTTTTTTATTTTATTTATTGGAGAAGCAACAGAAATAAGTACAATATTAGGTACAATGAAAGTATTTTAAACATTAGGTGTGCACCTACTTCCTTAAACGCTCTCACTAAGAGATTTACTTATATTGCAACATATGTAGGTAAGCAAAACAATACAGAAAACCAAACACACTCTAAAAGCTAAAGGTAAGCTATAAGTAAAGTAAAATATAAGCTAAAAGTACTAACAATAAAGGAATACATATAAAAAATATCAAGTTTCAGCTAAGGTATCGAGAATTAGTTTTTGGAAACGTGGTCTGCTTGAATTAAAAATATCTATTGATGTAAAAGATTTGTTGAATGAATTGCAAAGGCGACGTAATGGTGCGCGTTTACCGGCGTTAGTCGAGCAGGTCGGGACGGCAAACATGGCGGTTGAGCGTGACGTACAGCGTGACGGGACTCTGAACCGAATGCTCCCGAGCAGCTCCTTGCAGTTATAATTGTCCCTGCATATATTGTACAGAATCGTCATATCAGAGCATTTTCGTCTTGATTCAAGGGAGGTTAGTTTGTAATGTATTAATAAGTCTGAGTAGGACATATATTGGCCAGTTGAGCGTCTATGTGTTGCCCGCAAAAACTTTTTTTGTATCATTTCAATAGCATTTGAATATTTGGAATAAAACGGATTCCAAACAATTGAGGCATAGTCCAGGTGTGGACGAACAAGAGCTTTGTATAGTATGATGTAAGTGGATGAATTTTTAAAAACTTTTGCTGTTCTTAATACAAAACCTAGCATTTGGTATGCCTTAGAGATGATTCGCTCAACATGACAGTTAAAATCTAGTTTATTGTCAAATAATATACCTAAGTCCCGCACTGTGGACACATTTGTGATGACCGTATTGCCAATCTTAAATTCTGAGTCGATCGTCCTATTTTTATTTTTAGTAAAACGCATATGCAAACATTTGTCGCCCGCCAACTGAAGTTTATTGTCATGGCAGTATGCTGTGAAATTGTTGATGTCATCTTGAATTAAGATAATATCATTACTACATTTGACAGATTTAAATATTTTTAAGTCGTCTGCAAACATTAGAAAACTACAGTTTCTAAAACACTTTTTTATATCGTTAATAAATATAATGTACAGTAAGGGGCCCAAGATAGATCCTTGAATTACACCAGACGACACATTTGTGAAATCTGACTTATACCCATTCACGGCTATGACTTGGGTTCTGTTCGAGAGATACGAAATAAACCAACGTAGGAGATTGCCTCGAATACCGTTGTAAGATAGTTTTTTTAGAAGCAGTAGATGGTCGACTTTATCAAAGGCCTTTCTAAAGTCAGTGAATATTACATCAACTTGTTCTCTTTTATCCAAGCATTCAAATAAGTAATTAGTGTAAAGTGTCAGATTAGTGATTGTGGATTTGCCTTTTAAGAAGCCGTGTTGTTCTGGAATTATATTGTTAACAAGCGACGGATACAATAGGTCATGTACTAAACTCTCGAATATTTTAGGTATGCATGATTGCACCGATATAGGTCGATAATTAGTAATATCGGCTCGTGAGCCAGTTTTATGAATCGGTGTAACATGGGAAATTTTCCACCGCTCAGGGAACACGCCTAGACTTAGGCATTTATTGAATATAATATACAATGGACTAGTAAGAGCCTTAGCAGTATTTTTAATAAATATCGGACTGATTCTGTCAGGCCCAGTCCCCTTATTTATATCGATTTTAGAGAGTTTTTTTGTAAGATCTGATTTTTTTATATATAGATTAGATAAGTTAGGCGCCCCTTCATGCTGTGGTAGGTCTGCAAGGTCGTCAAAGTTTATATTACTTTTAGGCTCGAACACAGAAAGAAAGAACTTAGCAAACATGTCGACTATTTGTTTAGGCGTAGATCCTGAGTCACCGTCATAATGCATCGTTTCGGGATAACAGGACGAGTTTTTCTTAAGGGATGACACGTAGGACCAAAATGCTTTGATATTACCTTTTACGCTCTTCTCAGTATTATCAGTATAGGTATTAAAGCATTCTAACATTAGGGTCTTGCATCGAGTGCGTAAAAGTGAAAATTCTAGATAATCGGCAAGGGACTGGTAGGTATTCCATTTACGCCATACTCTAAATTTTCTATTCAAACTGCTAATAAGTGCCCGGGAGAACCATTTTGGGTACTTTGAGTTCTTTGGGCACTTTAGTGGAACTAGTTGGTCAATAACATCCAACAGCAAATTGTAGAATCGCTCCACTGCCTGGTCAGGATGTAAGTTAGTAAGTTCAGCATCCCAATTTACCTTGTTCAGCTTATCTGATATAATGGAGTAGTCTGCCTTGTGGTAATTATATTTTGGGATACAGTTGACGGAGAGGGGTCGAGGACATCTAATGCCCATGATAAATAATATAGGCGGGTGATGCCTATCAACACTCGATAGTTCAATATCAGGCTCAGTAATTACGCACTCCTGGCTATAAAAAAGTAAATCTAGTAATCTGCCATTTGTGTTGCGAAAGCTGTTAAATTGTCTAAGACCCAACATGCAGGTGGAGGCCGTAACGAGCCCCCCTATTTGACATAAAGTAGCGTTTGACGGCACAAGATCACGTGCCGCCGGGCGCTCAACCCATTCAATAGAAGGTATATTAAAGTCGCCAACGATACAGATATCAAAACAACTGTAGCTATCATTTATTCTTGTGATTTTATCACAATATTCTTTATAAGTGTAAAAAGCTGTTTTGGGCGGGATATACACGCAATTGATTACTAATTTGAATTGTTGACAACTAATTGTAATAAAAACATCTTCAATATTTTTAGACTCCCAGTGTGGGGCACGGGATGCCTTTAGGGAAGATTTGACCGCTATAAGAACACCCCCGCCATCACGCTTCGCCGCTCCGACCAAGTTCCTATCACGCCGAAACACATTATAATTAGTATTAGCGAAAATTTCAGCATTGTGTATTCCAGGCCGCAGCCACGTTTCCGTTAGAATAATGACATCATAATTGCATTGAAGGATATTTAGGCGCAGCTGCAAGATTTTAGATTTAATACCACCACAGTTTTGGTAATATAATTTTAGTTCATTAGGCCCCATCACACTTAACTTTAGAGAAATACAATTTATACGGTAAAAATACAATAAAAACGACACGTCGACCTAATACGTTATTCTTATATACAAAGTAAATTATATACATGGACCATGTTGAAATGAATGTATAATTAACAGTGAATTTCGCCGTGGTGGTGTTTATAAGGGGAATAGGTATTATTTGCACCTCAGGCTCAAACTTTGTGGTATAATTGGTAAAAATGCATAATAATGCTAAACATATAGTGCTGCTACAATTCATAGCTCTTCTTACAAAATAAATGTGTTTAAGGACATCATTAACGTGGGTACAGGATTTGTTACGAAGTATAGTGAGTAATTTCATTAAACATTGCGAAAAAGAATGTAGGAAATCCCGTCACAGTCTATTTAAATCTTCCTCGGTTCTGATCGCGATAACACGTGAATCATCACTTTTGCGCATGAGTATTGATGCATTTTTGACCCAGATATATTTATAGTTTTTACTATAAATATATCTGGGTCAAAAATGCATATTTATAGTTGGTACTCGTACATATCAATTATGCTAAAAAACAGTATAAAAATATTTAAAAATAAATATATTATTTTGGGTACCTCCCGTACACTTAAAGTGAGGATGCAATTTTTTTTTCTTGTTAGAATGATTGTGTTGTTAAATTATTTTTTAATATTATAGCTGCATGCATAAATCGCTCTGTGTTACAATTTATCAAACAAGATGTTAATAAATATTCTTATTAAGGAAACTTTAAGTCTAGTTTTAAGAAAATGTTCTAGTGTTATATATTGCTATAAAAAAATGTTTGTTTCTTAAATAAATAAAATTACTAGTTAACGAGTAATAGCCGAACTTAAGAAATGTACTTGGAAAAGCAAACTTCCGTACAATTTCCATTGATTACTTAGATATGTTGTTGACATAACCGTCAAATATAGAACAAATAAAAGTTTTCGACATTTTAATTCAGCATAATTTCAGTGGTGGACAGCTACGGAACCCTATATTGCGCGTGAGACGACACGCACATGTCCACTATTTTATGGAAACGTAGTTTCTGGCGGATTTTGTAGTCATAAAATGGAAAATAACTGGTCACAAACACGAAAACGGATTTTACGAAACGAACACACGAAGTAGATATGTAAAAGTATACAAAACAAAATGTGTCTCAAAAACGAAAACTATACGACATTAATAGTATTTATTTGATATCTAAACTTAATTCAAAAATTTGTGTTTTTAAAAAATAGCGTCAACAATCAGAAGGAATTATTATACTTCGGTTTTGACATAATGAATCGTTAACTTGTTTACAATTCTGCTATGCTTTAAGTTAAATTTCTTGACACGCTGTTTTACTCCCAATTGGCTGAAACTTAAATCGTAGAATGACGTATGAGGATTAAACCAACCCGTTTCATAGACCTTACTTGCATCCCGGATTTAATATCCGTTTGATGGAAGATCATCGGGACAAAAAGTACACTTTATCTATCTATATACATATAATAAAGCTGAAGAGGGTCGAGAGTCTGTACATGGAAGATATTCGAAAAAAAGTTGACTGGGGATAGTTAGAATCGATAACAGAACACGTTCCAACAGTTTTTAGATTTTTTGTCTGTTTGTCTGTTTATCTGTTTGTCTGTTTATATGAACGCGCATCACGTGAAAACGGCTAAACGGATTTTGATGAAAACTTTACTAATCTGTCGAGTAAATACCCGGTCAGGTTTTAGGCTATATAAATTGCGCAGATTTGGGTTAAAAGGGGGTAAAAAGAGGGGTTGAATTTTGTATGGGAACTCCTATAATCCATGAGTCACAGGTATTAAAATTGGTAAGCATATACTTGACGACAAAGGAAAAACATCCTCATTCAATATCCCAATTGGGAGTATAACAGCGTATCAAGAAATTGAACTTAAAGCATAGCAGAATTGTAAACAAGTTGACGATTCATTATGTCAAAACCGAATTATCATAATTCCTTCTGATTGTTGACGCTATTTTTGAGCACAACTTTTCGCAATACTTTGCGTGTACATCAAAATGCATTTGCGATACTTTGGCATTGTTTTTATTTATGTGCTTAAATACAAAAGCAGCTGTTTCAATGCACACTTTGTATCGTCGGTGTACCATTTAATTTGGTCGTTCGTTATTTTTTACGTGACTGTTGACCCTTCACACCATATAACAGTTTGATATAAGAGATCACTTGAGCTGGGCAGCCCAATCGTCAGCATAGACAGTTGGAGCATCTTAGATGTACACTTAGAAGAGGGTCAAAAGTCAGTACATGGAAGATATTCGAAAAAAGTTGTCTGGGGATACTTAGAATCAATAACAGAAATCGTTGCAACAGTTTTAAGAATTTGTGTCTGTTTGTCTGTTCGTTTATATGTCTAGGCATCACGTGAAAACAAACGAATGGTGTATAATTTGCCCTCATTAATATGACAACTGGATCTTCGGAGACGACATAGCTCGGCCTTCGGCCTCGCATGCCTTGCCACTCGCCTTCGGCTTTTCAGTCATCAATCTTACATGAAGAATCTACTCTGTTGGGAGGCTCGGCCTTCAGCCTCGCGTGTCTCGCCTCTCTGCTTCAGGCCTTCGGCCCTCAGCCTTACATGGGAAGCCCGCTCTGTGTGATTATTCTCGCATGCCTTGCCGCTCTGCTTCCGGCCTTCGGTCATCATACATGAAGTACTCGCTCTGTTGGGATAACGTTTTACGGCAGAACTGCGTGGCGAAACATTGTCCATTGTACAATGTACATGTAAAGTTTTTGACGAGATTCATTCGTCTAGAATCGGTTCATTTGATATTCCGAAATAAGCACTATATCATTCGTTTTGACAAAAGGATTTCTAGGGAATGTCATATTGACTGTAATCATTTCTTAAGGGGGTGTAAAGAAGGGAGAAAGATTGTATCATCATCATCATCATCTGAGGCGTTATAGCCGCGGGTGGGACCTAGGCTAGCCTGGTCAAGCAAATATCTCCAGTCCGATCTATTCGTGGCTTTCCTTCTGCAACATGTCACCCTTAAGTTCCTGGTTCCACCTGAGCTTGAGAAAGATTGTATGGGAAAACAAATAATACACATAAATGTAAAAACATTGTAAAAAATATGTACTTGCAAACTACAGAGGCGCGCCCGAGCGGTGCACAATTAATAGGTACAGGTAAAAATAACTAATATTATCTGTAAACCAGCGACAGATAAACCATACGCGGTTTTCGTTCGCTGTTAGAAAAAAAAATGTAATTAGTTTATAAGTAATTTGGATAAAAAAAATAAAAAAAAAAACATTCTAAGGCGAGAACGAATTAGACGCGGACAAAGTCGCGGGCAAAAGCTAGTAATATATATAAGTGAATCCAGAATTAATATATACTATTAGCATACAAATCATCTTAATCTGTTCAGTCGTTTTAGCGTGATTCAGTGACAAACATCCAAACATCTAAACTTTCGCATTTATAATATTAAGTAGTGGGATTATGGTATAAAGTGAGTGCACATGAAGTGAATGGCAAAAGTAACATTGTAATTGCATGTTTTTATATAGGATTACAAAGTCTTATATATAGTTTTTGAATCTAGAAAAGGGGACTGGAATTTGGGTTGAGAGTCACAGTTACTTAATGATTAAATCATAACAGTGTTCAAAATTTGTAGAGACCGTGGTGGCTGGCGCGCACACTGGGCAGCGCCGCGGCTCAGCACTTGCGTTTGCTTTTTTTTTCAGTTTCTATCATAAGATTTCACAAATTTTGAATGAGTATGTTTTTCCTTTGTCGTCAAGTATATGCTTATCAATTTTTATACCTGTATAAAAATTGATTATAAAAGTTCCCATATAAAAGTCAATCCCTGTTTTTACCCCCTTTTGACCCAAATCTGCACAATTTTTATAGCCTAAAACCTGTCTGGGTATTTACTCGACAGATAAGTAAAGTTTTCATCAAAATCCATATAAACAGACAAACAGACAAAAATTCTAAAAACTGTTGGAACGTGTTCTGTTATCAATTCTAAGTATCCCCAGACAACTTTTTTTCGAATATCTTCCATGTACAGACTTTAGACCCTCTTCAGCTTTATTATATTAACTAGCTTCTGCCCGCGACTTCGTCCGCGTATAATTCGTTCTCGCCTTAGAATGATTTGTTACCCCATACAATCTTTCTCAAGCTCAGGTGGACACCAGGAACTTAGGGGTGACACGCTGGAGAAGGAGAGCCACGAATAGATCGGACTGGAGATATTTGCTTGACCAGGCTAGCCTAGGGCTCACCCGCGGCTATAACGCCTCAGATGATGATGATGATACAATCTTTCACCCTTCTTTACACCCCCTTAAGAAATGACATTCTCTAGAAATCCTATTGTCAAAACGAATGATTAAGTGCTTATTTCGGAATATCAAATGTACCGATTCTAGACGAATGAATCTCGTCAAAAACATTACATGTACATTGTACAATGGTGAAAGTCTCGCTACGCAGAACTCTGCCGTAAAACGTTATCCCAACAGAGCGAGTTCTTCATGTAAGTATGATGACCGAAGGCTGGAAGCAGAGCGGCAAGGCATGCGAGAATAATCACACAGAGCGGGCTTCTCATGTAAGGCTGAGGGCCGAAGGCCTGAAGCAGAGAGACGAGACACGCGAGGCTGAAGGCCGAGCCTCCTAACAGAGTAGATTCTTCATGTAAAGTTGATGATTGAAAAGCCGAAGGAGAGTGGCAAGGCATGCGGTGCCGAAGATCTAGTTGCCATATTAATGAGGTTAAATTATACTTCATTTGTTCGTTTTCACGTGATGCCTAGACATATAAACAGACAGACAAACAGACACAAATTCTTAAAACTGTTGAAACGATTTCTGTTATCGATTCTAAGTATCCCCAGCCAACTTTTTTTCGAATATCTTCCATGTACAGACTTTCGACCCTCTTCTGAGTGTACATCTAAGATGCTCTAAATGTCTATGCTGACGATTGGGCTGCCCAGCTCAAGTGGTCTCTTATATCAGTTTTATGGTGTGAAAGGTCAACAATTACTTTAAAAAATAACGCACGACAAAATTAAATGGTACACCGACGATACAAAGTGTGCATTGAAACAGCTGTTTTTGTATTTAAGCATATAATAATAATATATATAATAATAATATTGGGGGACAATCTTACACAAATCGACCTAGTCCCAAACTAAGCAAAGCTTGTACTATGGGTACTAGGCGACGATATACATACTTATATAGATAAATACATACTTAAATACATAGAAAACATCCAAGACCCAAGAACAAATATCCGTGAAAAATGCACAAATAAATGCCCTGGCCGGGATTCGAACCCGGGACCTCTAGCTTCGGAGGCAGAGTCACTACCAACTAGGCTAAACAGGTCGTCTAATCGTATATGAATAAGAACAATGCCAAAGTGTCGCAAATGCATTTTGATGTACACGCAAAGTAGAACTAATTGCGAAAAGGTTGTGATCAAAAATACCGTCAACAATCAGAAGGAATTATGATACTTCGGTTTTGACATAATGAATCGTCAACTTGTTTACAATTTTGCTATGCTTTAAGTCAAATTTCTTGACACGCTGCTATACTCCCAATTGGCTGAAACTTAAATCGTAGAATGGCGTATGAGGATTAAACCACCCCGTTTCATAGACCTTACTTGCATCCCCGATTTAATATCCCTTTGATGGAAAATCATCGGGACAAAAAGTACACTTATAATATTAATAAATATAAGTGAATCCAGATTATATACTATTAGCACAAATCATCTTAATCTGTTCAGCCGTTTTTGCGTGATTCAGTGACAAACATCCAAGCATCTAAATTTTCGTATTTGTAATATTAAGTAGTGGGATTATGGTATAAAGTGAGTGCACATGAAGTGAAAGGCAAAAGTAGCATTGTAATTGCAGGTTTTTATATAGGATTATAAAGTTATATATGTAGTTTTTGAATCTAGAAAATGGGACTGAAATTTTGGTTTAGAGTCACAGTTACTTAATGGAATAAATCATAATAGTGTTCAAAATTTTAAGAGACCGTGGTGGCTGGCACGCACACTGGGCAGCGCCGCGGTGCAGCGCTTGCGTTTACTTTTTTTTCAGTTTCTATCTTAAGATTTCACAAATTTTGAATGAGGATGTTTTTTCTTTGTCGTCAAGTACATGCTTACCAATATTCATACCAGTAACTCATGGATTATGGGAGTTCCCATACAAAATTCACTACTCTTTTTACCCCCTTTTAACCCAAATTTGCACAATTTTTATAGCCTAAAACCTGACCAGGTATTTGCTCGACATATTAGTTAAGTTTTCATCAAAATCCGTTCAGCCGTTTTCTCGTGATGTGCGTTCATATAAACAGACAAACAGATAAACAAATAAACAGACAATCAGACAAAAATTCTAAAAACTGTTGGAACGTGTTCTGTTATCGATTCTAAGTATCCCCAGCCAACTTTTTTCGAATATCTTTCATGTACAGACTTTCGACTCTCTTCAGCTGTATTATATGTATAGATAGATAGATGATATACTATACGTTCGTTGTAAGAGTATTTCAAAACAGAACGCTTTACTCAAAATACTTAATTTAAAAAATATATGTTAATTTGACAAAATTGTGGCTAATATTTTATTCTTTAAAATATTTGGAAAACGTGTTTTTATCGACTTATTTTAGTAACATCACTATGATGACTGTGCCGGTTGTATTTTATTTTTACTGAATCCCAAACCTTTGGTTTCGATGTTTTAATAATACAATATATCAGTCGTGAAATGTGGGCGGAACGATCACGCGAGGGGCGGCAACCCTAAAAAAATAATGAAGCCGCCAAACGTTGGAACGGAGTGAGGAAGACCATACACTTTATACTTTACTATAGTGACAGTTTATACATTACTATAATGACTTAATTCGAAAAATATTTAATTATGTATGGATATTTATTGTATAAATATTTATTTATCCTTTTGCCCGCGGCTCCGCACGCGCATAACGATATACTTTAGCGGCGTAGTCTATGTTGTTGTTGTTTAAAAGGACATACCAAGTTAACAATAACTAAACAACTCACATACACACACACATCCATTGTGGTAATGCGAAAGAAATATTAGTTATTATGTTGAAAATTACAACTACAGGCAGGGTTAATTTTTTTTGTAGCACTTCTTTATACTCTTTAGTAGTGGTTCCACCTTCGGGTGCATTTCAAAAAAAAACCAATAACGTAGTCTGAGGTGGACTTATCTTTTCTGAGCTGTTTGTTGGAGGTGTAGTATACGCGCTGACCATTTTCAACTTGAACAATTTAGTTGTACCACAGGAGGAAATTAACCTTTCATGATTGGGAAACTGTAGGATCCTCCATATAGCTTCAAAGCTGCGGAGCGGATGTATCGGCCGCTTTTATACCATTTTATCTCATCATTCTCATTTTTGAGACTTAAAGCCGCCCGATTACTACCCTTGTACTTGCTTGCTTGCTTGCTTGCTTGTTGATACTTGCAGTGTATTTGCTAGCTTTAACAGAGTTAAATACCTCTACATTAATATGAGCAATGAAAGTACATGACAGCACAGAATGTAAGGCACTACCCAGTGGTTATCCAACTCCATCTCATTAACACTTAGAACAGTGTCGAAAGTCTGTACATGGAAGATATTCGAAAAAAAGTTGGCTGGGGATACTTAGAATCGATAACATAAATCGTTTTAACAGTTTTAAGAATTTTTGTCTGTTTGTCTGTCTGTTTATATGTCTAGGCATCACGTGAAAACGAACGAATGGAGTATAATTTACCCTCATTAATATGGCAACTGGATGTTCGGCGACGACATAGCTCGGCCTTCGGCCTCGCATACCTTGCCACTCTCTTCGGCTTTTCAGTCATCAACCTGACATGAAGAATCTACTCTGTTGGGGGGCTCGGCCTTCAGCCTCGCGTGTCTCGTCTCTCTGCTTCAAGCCTTCGTCCTTCAGCCTTACATGGGAAGCCCGCTCTGTGTGATTATTCTCGCATGCAATGCCGCTCTGCTTCCGGCCTTCGGTCATCATACTTACATGAAGAACTCGCTCTGTTGGGAAAATGTTTTACGGCAGAATTGCGTTGCGAGACTTTTACCACTGTACAATGTACATGTAATGTTTTTGACGAGATTCATTCGTCTAGAATAGGTACATTTGATATTCCGAAATAAGCACTTAAGCATTCGTTTTGACAATAGGATTTCTAGGGAATGTCATATTGATTGTAATCATTTCTTAAGGGGGTGTAAATAAGGGTGAAAGATTGTATCATCGTCATCATCTAAGGCGTTATAACCGCGAGTGGGCCCTAGGCTAGCCTGGTCAAGCAAATATCTCCAGTCAGATCTATTCGTGGCTTTCCTTCTCCAACATGTCACCCCTAAGTTCCTGATGTCCACCTGAGCTTGAGAAAGATTGTATGGGAAAACAAATCATTCTAAGGCGAGAACGAATTATACGCGGACGAAGTCGCGGGCAAAAGCTAGTTGAAAATAAATATGTTGACAGTTAAAAAAGAATATCTATTTAACAAGCTGCAAAAGGCCTTATCCAAAACAGTCAAGTTGGATAGTTTAGACTCAGTACAAAACTTTATGGTGCAGTTCTCAGAACTCGATGATGCTCGTGGCGATTTTGAGAGAATTGTCATGGAAGTTGTAGTGCTCGAAATGCAAGCAGACCCTAAGTTTAAACCTTCGTCAAGCACATTAGAGAGTTTCGATGACTTATATTACGCTTGCAAGAAAGTAGCTTTGAATTGCAATCGTATAGGCCAGGAGCCAATAGAAAAAATGATCGTTCAAAAGAGTGATGATTGTCTAGCTAGGCCGGTCTTACCAAAGCTGACATTATTCGAGTTTGATGGTCAAATGGAGAATTGGACCACATTTCATGATACTTTCGTGTCATTAGTGCATACTCGCAATTTTGACAACATAGATAAATTTCATTATCTACTATCCTGTGTCAAGGGTCCAGCTCTGAATATGGTCAGGAGTCTGTCGATCACAGCTTATAATTACCCTTTAGTGTGGCAAAGCTTGCTTGACAAATACCAAGATGTCAGGGCGTTGACCAGCAGGTATCTGGACAAAATGCTGAATTTCTCACCTTTGACAAAGGATAACGTAGCAAATTTAACGTCGTTCGTGGAGACATTCGATCATTCGTTGAAAGCAATTCAGGCCTTGCAAATAAAATTTAGATATTCTTATATTAGTTTTTATTATTAGTTACGCGGGTTGGACACTCATACTCGGAAATTGTTTGAAGAAAGTCGCGATCAAAGGAAATTGCCGACATTTCAGGAATTAATTGAATTCGTGAACAAACTAATTAAAGAATTGGAGGATACATTTCCGACTACGGGCTCTCGGTCTAATTTCAGCGATCAACAAATGAAAGTGAAGTTACCTGTCAACTTCACAAATATGCAATAGAGTCATAAACCGGCCAGTTTTAAATATTCGAAAGCAACCTCGTCTTCGCAAAAGGTTGGATTAGGTGTTTCGCCTGACACTCGTACTCATAATTCGAACCAAAACAAATTAACTTGTGTGCACTGCAACTCAAATCATCTGATTTATCGTTGCGAACAGTTTCGTAAGCTGTTGGTTCAAGATAGGATTGACTGCCTTGAAATTATGCACCAATTGTTTGAAAAGTGGTCATGATGCGTCAAGTTGTAAGAGTAACATGACGTGTGGATTTTGCGCTCGTTATCACCACTACTTACTACATCGCGATGCGACTGTGCTGCAGGCATCGGCCGTGCCGCTCCCGCAGCCGCCCCGCGCTGCCGTGCACGCAGCGGGGCCGTCGTCGCCGCAATCTGTGAGGTGACGCCCTCTTCAGCCGTAACTGAAAATCTTCATTCCGTGAATGAAAATACGAGCTCTCACGGTGTAGTCTTAGGGACTACGAGAACTAGTTGTTGACGTCACTGGTCAACATCAGAATTGCCATGCAGTTCTGGATTCAGGAGCTCAGAGCTCATTTATTACTTTAAACTGTGCTCAACCTTTGGGCCTACGCCGCAACAAGTGTCCATTCACAGTGTCTGGACTAGGCGGTGATATCGTCAAAAACTTTGGCATGATAACCTGCGACATGAAGCCGTGTAAATCGGACGTTCCGAGTTTCCAGGTGGATATGGTTGTCGTCGAGAAGGTATCATCTGAAATGCCAAACGTTTCATTTCCACAGGAAGTTGTGGACGAATATAAAGACTTCGGATTGGCTGATCCGTTGTTCTTCAAGAAGTCGTCGATTGACATTTTGCTGGGCAACGACATAGTGTCAGAGTTTATTAAAGACAAGCCGATTAATATCAAACCGAACATTCCGAAAGTGATCCAGACAGTTTTTGGTTACGTCGTGAGTGGAAGGTACAATGATGGCAAACAACTGTCACAGAACTTTCATCTGTCAGTTTCTCAAGAGAAGGCTTTGGACAGAACGCTGCGTGACTTCTGGGAAGTAGAGGAATTGCCGTGCAAGCCTGTACTTAGTCCACCCGATCAGCAGGCTGAAGATATTTTCGCATCTCATCACTCCCGTGATGAGGGGGGGAGGTATATAGTGCCGCTACCCTTCGCTACTGATACACCACTACTTGAAGACTCTCGCACTGCAGCTGAACGGCGATTGCTAGCAACAGAGCGGAAACTCGCGCGTTCTCCAGTGCTTCAACAAGCCTACAACAATTTCATGCTGGAATATGAAAAGCTCGATCACATGGAATTGTACACTGGTAGCGAGCCAAGTAGGTATCTGATCCCTCACCACAGTATACTTAGACCAAGCAGTACATCAACTCCCTTAATGGTGGTATTTGATGCCAGTGCTAAGACAAGCACCAATGTCTCTCTCAACGATACGCAGCTGACAGGACCCAATTTATACCGTGATATAGGTGGCATAATAACTAATTTACGATTATTCGAATATTGTTTCGCAAGTGACATTTGTAAAATGTATCGTGCTATCCTGGTACGTGAATCTGATAGAAAATATCAGCATATATTATACCGTTCGTCTGTTGACGAACCTATAAAGGTTTACGAGCTGAAAACGATAACTTATGGCGTGAGTTCCAGCCCATTCTCGGCTATCCGCACCTTGCTGCAATTAGCTAGTGATGAAGGCGAACGGTTTCCTTCTGCTGCTAATGTCGTTAGACAAGGTATTTACATGGATGATATTCTATGGTCATGCGCAACGTTCTCCGAAGCGTGTGCATTACAAGATGAATTAATTAATATGTTCCAGTGTGGAACGCTTGTGTTAAGAAGTGGTCGAGTAAATGTGAAGAACTGTTCGAACGTGTTCCAGAAGAACATCGCGAAAAAACAGTTACTTTATAAAAGGACAGAAATGATGTTTTGATAAAGCTTTTAGGCTTAAAATGATCCCCAGTATTCGACGCGTTTAGCTTTTCCTTGAATAAGCAGGATACCGTCAATACAAAGAGGTCCATCTTAATGACATTAGCGTCTATTTATGATCCCGTTGGATACATTGCTCCGTGCACCTTCATTGCGAAGTGTATTCTTCAGGATCTTTGGAAGCTGGGTCTTGGTTGGGATGAGCCCTCTGCCTCTAGAAGAGTACCAGCAGTGGGTGGAATTCATTGACGAGTTACCCGAGCTATCTGAGATGCTAATTGAACGACATATTTTGCTGCCAGAGGTCACTGAATGCGAACTGGTTGGACTCAGTGACGCATCATCTCGTGGCTATGCTGCATGCATTTATGTTATTTCACGACGTCACTCAGAAGTTAAGTGCAGACTTCTGATTGCAAAGTCGAAGGTGGCACCTATTAAAGTTGGGACCATACCTAGAATGGAACTCATGGCTGCCACGCAAACTCATGAAATATGCTTGTGAATTCTTAGCGCGTATTAACGTAACCAAAATTATAGCATTAACCGATTCATCTATTGTTTTGGCGTGGATACAAACTGATGCTTATAAATTAAAAACATTTGTGTGTAACCGTGTTACTCAGATAATTGAGTCAATACCTCCTCATGCGTGGCGTCATGTCAACAGTGAATATAATATGGCAGATGTGCCTTCGCGTGGGGTTACTCCGTCACAGTTCATGGCTTGCAGGTCGCAATGGTTTGAGGGACCTGCCTGGATATATGAGGATCGAGAAAGTTGGCCTGTATCTACATACATCAACAGAAATGAATCGAACATCCCAGAGATGAAATCCTACACAAATACACTTAACTTGCTATCTCAACAATTTGTTGAACGTGTATTCAACCAGTTCTCTTCATTCTCGAGAATGCAGAGAAGTATCGCCTGGATTTCGCGTTTACTGCGGCGGTTCCGCGGAGACGTTTCATTCTGTAACCGAGTAGTCTTAACTACTGATGATTTGAATAAAGCTCATGATTGCTTAATCATATTAGTACAAGGTGCCTACTTCACGAATGAAATTGACGCTTTGAAGAAGGATAAAGCGTATATTCCTTCGTTAAGGAAACTTGCACCTTTCATTGATGCCCGTGGCTTCCTGAGGGTGGGGGATCGTATTCCTCACTGTGATCTGCCGTACAATGCGAAGCATCCATTGCTTTTGTCGAAGCAAAGTAGGTTTACGAAGCTTTTAATTGAATATTTTCACAAAAAATATTTACATGCTGGACCGCAAACCTTACAAAACATCATTAACCAAAGATATTGGATATTATCGGCTCGTAGCCTCATTCGGTCAATTTTATTGAAGTGTAAGACTTGCTTTAAGTGTAAACCAACGCTGCTTCAGCCTAAAATGGGAGATCTTCCGTCGACACGGCTGCTGCATAACAAAGTATTCGACTATGTAGGTGTTGACCTAGCCAGACCTTTCTATGTAAAAGAGAGCTTACGACGTAATGCGAAGATAGAGAAGGCTTATTTAGCAGTCTTCGTGTGCTTTTCCACTAAAGCCGTGCATCTGGAAGCACTTTCTTCCCTATCTGCAGATTGCTTCTTGGCAACTCTCGATACTTAGATTTGTATCACGTCGTGGTCTTTCGGCATGCTTCTATTCGGACTGTGGATCGAATTTCATAGCAGCCAGCAAGCACCTTAGTGATGTACAAAAATTTATGTCTGACAACGGCAATCAGCATGATATTTTAAATGGCTGTGCTCAGCGGTTAATCAATTGGAAGTTTAACCCTCCCAGTGCTCCAAACATGTGCGGTTTGTGGGAAAGTGGCATGCGCATAGCTAAATATCATCTTATGCGTGCTGTCGGTGAAAAGCTTTAACCTTCGAGGAGCTTACTACAGTTTTCTGGAAGATAGAAGCCATAATGAAGTCGCGTCCGTTATGCGCGCTGCCAGCTAGTGACAACCCTAATGAATTTAATATTCTGACCCCAGGGCATTTCTTATTAGGTAAGAGTCTGACAGCTGTACCTGAGTATGATTTGCAAGTGGTACCTGTAAATCATCTGTCGCGATGGCAATATTTACAACATTGCTCCCAATTGTTTTGGAAAAAAAGGAGCCAAGATTATTTGAACACTTTACAACAGAGATCAAAATGGTTTGCCTCGCCGCCTAACCTTAAAGTGGGAGACTTAGTATTGGTCAAAGATGATCGAACTTCTTCTTGTAGTTGGCCACTTGCAATAGCCTATCAGACACATCCCGGTTTGGATGGAATTGTGCGTAAAGTTACTTGGCGTACAAAAGGAAATACTTCTTTGTCGAGACCAGTGAATAAACTGTGTCCTTTATTTACCCTACACTAAATGATTCCCGTTTTTCAAAATGTTTCTTTTAGTCACGCGGGTACTTATTTATTTTTTCTTTTAGCGCTGTTATGTGCACAGAAGTCCATAATTTTATTGTAATCAATTTGTCTTTTCTTTATCTGAAAGCTACATAGTGCTTTCGGTGGGGGTGTTCAGTATACAGCCGAGCCGATGAACCTCAATGGTAAAGAAAGTAGGTATTGGCCGGCACGAATATCAAAGATTATAAAAATTCAAAAAGACATAAGTCAGTGTCACAAAAATAGTTGTTCCAAGATAGCTGCTGGAAAACCAATCTATTATTTCTTCAATAATATTCATAAAAGTGAATCATCGGAGCTGAAGGGGAGCGATCCCTCAACGGAGCGGCCACCAGCATCAGGTGAGTCGGTCTTTCCACTTTCAGTGTCAGTGAGGTTCATCGACAGAACACGGGGAAAATAAATTAGGATATATTTAGCCTTTGCTGTTTGAGCAACAATACTTCCATACAGTCCGCTTTTCCCGTGGCTTTACGCCACAAGTATCATCTGTTAAAATATCTGCAACTAATAAATTAACACCTTGCAACTAATATATATATATATATATATATATGTATGTATATATCTGGTTAAGTAGTTTAAACACCTTTTTCTAATTAGCTCTACCTTAGGATTTTTTTTTGTTTTTCTAACCTAGTTTGTCTCTTGCACCTACCTTAGCTATTTTCTGTTTGGCCCTATGGTTGACTGGTAGAGAATGCCTTGAGGCATTAAGTCCGCCATTTGTACCGATTTTGTGTAATAAAGTTTAAATAAATAAATAAATAACAATTAAATTAAATTCAAAATGCTGACTAATTGTGTGCATTATTAAGTACACTACCATTTTTAAGTTTCAGGGCTTTTATTATGTAACAGTTACTACTATGACCAATCTGCCTCACATTTCACCCATAAGAATAAATCAACTACTTAAAGGAGTTTTTCTAAAAAACTAAAAATTGCCCGGTGTAAAAAATTAACATTAAAAATATTATTAAGTAATAATGGTGTTCCGGGCACTTTCGTGTGGCTAAAATGTAACTCCCTGGATTAGATCTGTAGTCTATTGGTATTGTGCAACAGCAACAACAACATAGTGAAAAAACCTATTCCACTGGGACTGGCCATGTACAATTCAAACTTATATTAGTGTTACAAAGACTAATAGAAAAGTGTTTTTCACTTTATCTGGAATTAGCAAACTGGTAAAAGTAATTAAAAAAAACTTTAAATTATTCCAATTTTATAATCATAGACCATTTAATACTACTTATGTGAGATTAAAAACAAGTCAACACAGCACTTTGCCTTTTTATATCACACTATATTTCACTTCGGCTCTATTTATGTACATTTATGATCGCACTATTATTTCACTTTGCATGGTTGGGATGGTATAAGTAGTTCATATCGTTTTCGTCATTCGTTCGTACTTATTTCTAACTTAACTGAGTTACCCAAGTAATTTCCTCACCTTTCACATAGCTATATATGTCAATTTATCTCTTCATTGCAATTGAATGGCTTCACAATTAATATCTCTTCATAGCAGAATTTCTTTATTTTCTCGGCACTTTGAAACATCAGTTTGAAACTAAGTAAGTTTTGTCGCCGGTTATTTTTACCCTATTTGGTGGGCCCAAGCTGCATCTGGCAAGCCTGCGAGAAGAGCAACCAAACCCATTTCTCGTTAGCATGCAGCATCCCGTTCTTTATAGCTTATTTATAGCAATAACAAACTAATTCGTTTTACTTTAATTAAAACTATAAAGATATTCAGAAATTTTGACGTCAAGCGTAATGTCAATTGACAAATGTCAGGGGTGCTACCGCGAACTTCGTAAATAAACTTCGTAGCGTACCGTCCCTTTCCGTCATATAGCGTATAACACGAGAGTAAAGGGACGGCACGACACGAAGTTCGATTTTCGAAGTTCGCGGTAGCACAGCAGAGTAACGTTTTGTTTGTGTTCCGATACTTCCGTTTAGAAATACAAAATATTTTCTTATTTCACTCATTGGTTTTGCTAATTTGTTTAGTTATTAACAACAACATGTTTGCAGATAAATGTTCTAAATACCTGCAATATAGGCCATTTAAAAAAATTAGAATGAGTTTTATTTTGACGACAGCTCCCACTGACAGGATAGAAGTGAAAAATATAACAGTATAGAGGCATTGTTTTTTTACACGGGACCAGAAAGATAGTGAGTCAATAGAACAATAGTCATTTGAATTAAAGAAATTAGCTAGCAAGGGTCAAGAGTTCAAGGACTTGTGGGATGATTTGGTGCGAGACAGACTAATTTGTGGCATTAGAGACAGTGCAATGAGAGAAAGGCTTTTACGAGAACCAAATTTGATGTTGTCAAAATCGATCGAAATTTGTAATATTGCACAAATGTCGAGAATGCAGACTGGGACAATAAAAAAAGAGTTGACGGAGCAACACACTTACTACTTAGGCCACGACAGAACTCAAGGTAGTGGTGAAGATGTCGACGATGTCCATTTTATGTCCCGTCGTGGGGCAGCCAGCGGAGGTTGCGGCCGTGGCGGTTGGCACGAGGCGCGCTCCGCCGGACCGCCGTCTGGGCGTCCTGGGCCCGCCCCTGGATCAGCTTTTAGAAGATCATACGGGCAGCGGAACAATAGACATGACTCGCGTCCTGCTTGTCAAATGTGTGGAGGGGTTCACGGTAGTCAAAGATGTCCGGCTTACGGCAAGAGATGTTTGCGATGCAATCGTTACAACCATTTTTCGCGCATGTGTCGCGTGTTTGAACTTTGTACCGAAGAGGAGAACCCCGATCAGGTTATTTAATACTTTAATTAAAAAAAACCGGCCAAGAGCGTGTCGGGCCACGCTCAGTGTAGGGTTCCGTAGTTTTCCGTCCGTCACATTAAGTTGACATATTAAGTACAGAAACACAAAACCTTTGAAAGCACGTCATTTCATTGTGATTTTGTAGAAATGACAGGTACAATAAACACCTGTTTATACGGTTAAATTACAAACTTAGTTCAGAAATTATTTTTGTAATTTTTTCAAAAACTATTCAGCCTATCAAGTTCAAAATAATTTTCCTACAAAGTTTTATAAAGTTCTACTTTTGAGATTTTTTTCATATTTTTAAAACTAATGGTTCAAAAGTTAGAGGGGGGGGGCACATTTTTTTTTACTTCTGGAGCGATTATTTCCGAAAATATTAACATTATCAAAAAAATATTTTAGTAAACCCCTATTTATTTTTAAATACCTATCTAACAATATATCACACGTTAGGGTTAAAATGAAAAAAAAAAAAACACTCCCCACTTTACGTATAGGGGAGGTACCCTAATAAAATATTTTTTTCCACTTTTTATTTTACCACTTTGTCGGCGTAATTGATATACATATTAGTACCAAATTTCAGCTTTCTAGTGCTAACGGTCACTGAGATTATCCGCGGACGGACGGACAGACGGACGGACAGACATGGCGAAACTATAAGGGTTCCTAGTTGACTACGGAACCCTAAAAATAGTGACTGGTCAGTATTAGTTAAAATAAATAATGCCGAAATTTCGTTTAAAATTGACACTGGCTCAGATACAAACGTTTTACCTCGTAGTTATCTTAAAGAAATAGGTGTGACCGAACAAGACCTTTTACCTACCTCAACAAGGCTGCGTGGGTACTCTGGAGGCGATATCAAGGTACTAGGAAGGTGCAATTTAAAGTTAAAATATAAGGATATAGAATATATTTTAGAGTTTCTAATAGCCGACGTTGATTCGCCTCCCATACTAGGTCGGGATTCTTGCCAAGAATTAAACTTAGTACAGTTGGTACTGGCAGTAGGTGCTCAGTGTGATGATGTCATAAAGACCTCTCTTCTTAAAAGTTACGCAGGTGTGTTTGAGGGCATTGGTTGCATGCCGGGCGAGTACAGGATAGGGTTAGACGAAAGTATACGTCCTGTACACGCACCACGCAAGGTACCTGTTGCACTGAAAGATAAAATTAAACAAAAATTAGATGAGATGGAGAGGCAACAAATTATCGCCAAAGTGGAGGGGCCTACCGATTGGGTAAATAGCATGACCGGGGTTAGGAAACCCAATGGAGATCTACGTATTTGTTTAGATCCTAAAGATTTAAACAAAGCGATTAAGCGGGAACACTATCGTTTACCCACATTAGATGAAATAACCGCCAACTTGCCTGGAGCGCAATTTTTTAGCACGCTAGATGCGAAGAATGGTTTTTGACAGTTAAAACTTTCTCCCGAAAGTACAAATTTATGTACTTTTAATACAGCGTTTGGAAGGTACAAGTTTCTTAGGCTCCCGTATGAGATAACCTCCGCATCAGAGGTCTTTCATAAAAAGCTTTTTAAATGTTTTGATGATTTAGGAGACGGAAAAAGCCTATTTGTTGATGATTTACTGATATACGGCCGAACTAGGCAAAAACATGATGATCGTTTGAAAAAAGTGCTTGATAGGTGTCGTCAAATAAATCTGAAACTGAATGTAAACAAGTGCAAATTTGGCTTGTGAAAATAAAGTAACTAGGGCGTAAAATAACGCGAAACGGAATATACCCCGACGAGTCACACACGTCTGCCATAAAAAACATGCCAACACCCGGAAATCAGAAAGATTAAGAACGATTTTTAGGTCTTGTCAACTATGTAGGAAAATTTGTAAATAACTTGTCAGACAAAACTCATCACTTAAGACAATTGTTATAAAAAATATCGAGTGGCATTGGGATAACTCCCATGAACGCGATTTCGATCGTCTCAAGAGATGTCTTATAGAAGCACCAGTGTTACAATACTTTGATGTAAACAAGCCGGTAGTAATATCCGTTGACTCCAGTAAGAACGGTCTCGGAGCGTGTCTGCTCCAAGACAATTTGCCCGTAAGCTATTCGTCAAGGTCATTGACAAAGGCTGAGCAGAATTACGCGCAAATTGAGAAAGAATTATTCGCATGTGTGTACGCCTGCGAGAAATTCTACTCGTATATTTATTGGGAACACGATATTACTATAGAAACGGATCACAAGCCGTTAGTAAATATAATAGATAAACCCATAGCTGACGCCCCTGCTAGGCTTCAGAGAATGCTGTTACGACTGCAACTGTATTTATTCAAGCTAACATATATAAGTAAACCGGGACGATTCTTGCAGCAGAAGATGTGACAATCTAGCTCTAGAATGCTACAATCAATACATACACAAAGCTGAACAAAACATTGCTGTGAATCCTATATTCTTCTGGACTTATTCCACGTTCATATCCGGCATGTATGACGAATGGTGCGACATCTGCTTCAGATGGTTCAGAAATATGTAACCTATTTGCGACAGACTTTTCATCAGTGTATAGTGACGACAATAATTCTATTAATTCTGATAGAACTTATAACGTAAAAAACGATTTTCGTGAAAAATAGCATGTAGCAGCCTAAGCCTCGCATCGCTAGTCATAGACCACAACTCTATATTGGGAAGACTCAAACAGTTGAACCCAAACAAGGGACCTGGTCCTGATGGTATACCGCCATTTTTTTATTAAAGCATGCGCCTCGGAGCTAGTTAATCCACTACACATAATTTTCAACAAATCACTGAGCTCTGGAATTTTTCCAGCTATTTGGAAACTATCCAAGGTCGTTCCAATTTTTAAGTCTGACGATGAAAGTGTAGTCAACAATTACAGGCCCATTTCCATACTATCAACCTTCAGTAAAGTCTTGGAGGCTTCAGTATTACCCCATTTACAGAATCATGTGAAACAAAATATCAGCGAACACCAGCACGGTTTTCTCATAGCTAGATCCACCAGCACGAACTTGGTGAGTTTCACAGAGTCACTTATTTAGTCTGTTGATACACATAAACAAGTTAATGTGATTTATACGGATTTCAGCAAGGCGTTTGATAAAGTTTCTCACAGAATACTCGTCCAAAAACTTATATCATACGGAATAAATGGCCCTATACTGAACTGGGTTGAATCATATTTAAAAAAAAGACAGTTCTTCGTAGTTGTTAATGGCTTCTACTCCTCGTACTACAAAATAACGTCAGGAGTCCCACAAGGTTCTCATCTGGGCCCCTTGTTATTTAATTTATATATCAATGACATTACATTTTGTTTTCAAAATTCAACTGCTTATCTCTTTGCTGACGATCTTAAATTTTCTAAAGTTATAGACTTCATTGACGATGCGGTATTGTTACAGAGCGATCTGGATAACTTAATAAATTGGTGTAAAAGTAACCGTATGTCACTGAACGAAGAAAAATGTGTTCATATAAAATTTACACGCAAGTTAAATATTACCTCTTCTAGGTATGTAGTGGACGATAACTATCTGAAAGAAGTTGACCGTATACGAGATTTGGGTGTCCTACTGGACAGCAAGCTCACTTTTATACCTCACATAGACAAAACGATCAAGAAGGCATCGGGAATGTTAGGCTTCATAATTAGAAATGTTAGAGCATTCAAAAATCCCTCAACCAAGATTCTACTATATAACTGTCTAGTGCGAAGTGTACTAGAGTATTGTAGCGTTGTCTGGCGACCACACTATGCAACACACATCCTTAGAATTGAACGTATTCAAAAAAGATTTCTTTGGCATTTTGCTCGATCGGTGGGATTAGCCAAGCGTAGCTTTTCTTATAATAGCCGAGTAACACATTTCAAAATGTGCTCTCTCGGTGCGCCGTGAGGTCTCAGACTTATTGTTTCTGTTTAAGCTATTACGACAAAAAATAGACTGCCAACAACTTCTACAACTTATCAAGTTCAGAGCGCCTAATAGAACTCCTCGAAAATCCATCACACCACTATGCCCGCCACTTCGTCGAACCGTGCTCGGGTCTAACTCGCCTATATCACGCTTCTGTAAATTAATTAACTCTTGCAGTGAGTCGGTAGATATACACGCTGACTCACTACCCAAATTTCGCAAGTCGATATATACCGTTCTCTGTAAGAATAATAATTAATAAATAGTCCTTTCGTCTCCATTAGCCTAAGTTAATACTCACTTAATTTTTTAAACTAATAAGTAATTGTAAACCTTATTCTGTTAGTAATTCATCACTACTTTTGTATTATAATTTGCATGCAACGTTGTTTTGCGTATAGCTCTTGTAGCTAAGTACCTCTCAATTACTTCGTATTGTTAAGTTAGCGTATATATTTACCTAAGATTATCTCGCATGTTGTGTTTACCTATAATTGGGTGTGCATTAAGCTAACCACTGCCGAATGTAATATATTTTTAATGTCATGATGTAGCAACTGTTGGTAAACCTTACCTAAATAAATAAATAAATAAATATAGCGGACACGCTATCGCGAGCCGTGGAACCGGCAGCCCGCGGTGCCGGCGCCGGCGTCGAACCCGCCGACCTCCACACGCAGGCGCGGGTTTGCGCCATGCTCGGCTGTAACCCTCTCACTGATACGCACTTTGTACAGCTTCAGAAGAATACTCAGTCGGATAACGAATTAAAATGCATAATTAGATATATCAAAGAAGGTTGGCCAGAGAACAGAAATGAATGTGAGGACTGTGGTAAGCCCTATTGGTGTTACAAAGATGAGCTGTCTGTTTCATACGACATTCTGTGGAAAGGCACACGAGTTGTAGTACCTAAAGCGATGCGAAATGAAATACTCAAAAGAGTACATGTAGGGCATTTGGGCCTTGAAAAGTGCAAGTTACGTATCCGTGAAACAGTGTTTTGGCCGAATATTAACACTCAGCTGGAAGATTTCATCACAAAATGTGCAGTATGCTTAAATTACAAAAATAAAAACAGGAAAGAAACAATGATACCCCACGATAAACCTAACCGAGCTTGGTCAAAGGTAGGTACGGATTGTTTTCACTTTGGCAACGATAAATATTTACTGGTTATCGATTATTACAGTAAATATATAGAAGTATGCAAGTTAAGCAGTCTCACGTCAGAGGTGGTAATAGACAATTTAAAAACAGTCTTTTGTCGTCATGGGATTCCGGACACAGTCATGTCTGATAATGGCCCTGAGTACAGTTCAGCCGCGTTTCAAAATTTTTCGTGCGAGTGGCACTTCACTCATGCTACTTCCTCGCCAAGATATGCCCAGTCAAATGCTCAAGCTGAAAGAGCCGTACAAACAGTTATAAATATGTTGAAGAAAACTCATTTGGCACGAAACGATTTTAGGGGGTGCATTATTGGAATACCTAAATACTCCAGTTATGTAGCAACACTCTAAACTCTAATATGTAATTAGATTCCATCAAATCTACCAAGAAATGTCATTGTCACAATGACATCTGACAACTTCAATATGTGGGACCAGATGTCGCCAACCCTTTCTTAATAATAAAAAATACAATTATCTAACTAGGTGAATAATATATTGAAATCCCTGTCTATGTATGGAATACGGAAGTTACTTGCTGCATCAAAATACGTAATTTATTATACATACCTTTAATGAAATGCTGCAATTGCCTACATAATGCGATACCTACTCCTACTACCTACACATTATGAAACAAATATGTTTTTAGTAGCGGCCCAAACAAACTTTCTGGACTTCTCTATACTATGTGTAGAAGATACAAAGAAAAATATTTTATGTCACACCTGGCCATAAAGTAGCTTTTTACGCTCGCTACGCGTACGAAAACGTGTAGGCATGAAATGATGTACACAACACGGGAGATAAAGAAAAAGCCCTTGATCGCATATTTGAGGCCCTCGCTTGCAGCTGGGGCCGCAAACATCTGCGATCTCGGGCTTTCTGTTTTATCTCCCTAGTGGTGTAGTATACTTACTATTAAAGATATCGTCACTAGGCACTACGTACATAACTTGCTCAGCTTGGCATTAAGTGAGGTTGATCTGTCTGTTAAAGACTGTCAAATCATATAATTTATGTAATTTTTATGTGTCTATGAAAGTCCAAATCTGTAATAAAATTAAAGACTTGCCATGGTAGAAAATTATCCCTATTTTTTAACAGCTGGCCTAAAAAGGGTGGCCTAACAGTGTATTGTGTCAAATGAAAACAACAATATTTTTAATAAGTTTATTTATTCTTCAAGTTCCGATCCACTCAATTCATCTTCACCTGTGTTTATAATAAACGGCTCTACAACATCATCAATTAAATGATCTAATTGACACATTTCATCCTCTACTTTAATAACATGATCTATGCACGATCTCCAGCGTTCTGGTGTAACAAGCTCCAAACCTTCCTGGAATAATGTTTTGACCTCGGCCATTTTAAAACTTTTATTATTTTTGGCGACATGTCCTTTTACCTGTGCCCACACTAATTCAATAGGGTTTAGTTCACAATGGTATGGGGGGAGTCTTAAAATGGTTACATTGTGAGCAGCCGCTAATTCATCAACTGCCATTTTGCTGATCTTGGGTTGGCTTTCTACCAGAGCCCATAACTCCGTTTTTATCATGGACATGTCACAGGGTATATTCCTTTCATGCAGCCATTGAATAATTTGACCCTTGTTCCACCTCTTTACAGGGCCACTTTCCATTTTTCTAGAATGGTATGGAGCATTGTCTATGACTAGTACAGAATTGGGCTTAAGCCTTGGCAATATACCAGTCAGCCACTCTTCGAAATGCTGAGCATTCATTTCTTTATGGTAGTCATCAGTATTTTTCTTCGATTCAAATAATAGTAGTCCATTTTCTAAAAATCCTTCATCGCTGCCAATGTGGCTTATAATGAGCCGCCTTCCTTTTCCTGATGGAGCCTTCAGTCCGGTTGTAAGACCCTCTAAAAATGCTTGTCGAGATGACAAAACTTTTGGGTCTTGCCACACTTTGTTTACCGTGTGCCCTTTAACAAGAAAGAATCAGATTAAAATAAAAATTACTACAATTACTCGTAAATCTCGTAACATAGTGATGAATAAATGTTTACAATCACTTAATGAATACTTTTGGTACAGGCAACATCAAAGATATTTAGTTGTTACACTTTTACAAATTTTTACAGGAGTAAGGATCAAAAGTGTAAACATATTTTTAATGTCAATTGTACAATGTTTTATTGCAACTATTTTTCCAGAATTTTTTTCAATTACTTATTAAGACAATTCTAATGAGCCCAAACAAATTATGTAAATTATAATATATATACCTTCATTAACCCAAGTCTCATCTTGGTAATATATTGGTCTTCCCTCTCTGCGATATTGTTTTATTTTTACCAAATATCGTTTTCTCCACAATATTATATCAGCCCGGTCAATGAGGCAGCTATGGCGTTTCCGACTTGCATATTTGAAATTTAGGTGCTTAAGTACCAGTCGCAAGGTAAATGCAGACAAATTTGGTAGGTCCGGGTCATCATTAACAACCTGCAACACCTAAGAACATAATACAAATTTTAGTACATTGTCAAGTAAGTATTCATGCTTTGTGTTTTTTTTTTAAATACATGCTTGTATACATAGAAAACATCCAAGACTGAGAAACAAATATTCGTGATAAACACAAATAAATCCCTATGCAAACCCGGGGCCTCTGGCTTCGTAGGCAGGGTCACTACCAACTAGGCTACGGAGGTTGTTATCATTAATTAGAACATTTTCTGCTTTTTAAAAGATGGTAATATTGCCATCATACAGCATTACATTATAACAGTAATAAATGGTCATGATTACAATTAAAAAAATACCTTTTGAATAGTAGGCGGCTCATTGCGATGGAAAAATTGATGCACTATCCGTCTAATAGCTGCAAACGTAAACTCGTCCAACTTGTCAATTACTGCCAATTTCGGGCCAGGTTTCTTGGGCGAAGCGAATTCGTTGGTCGTATTATGTTCTTTTAGTATATTTCTGACGGTTCTTTCGGATATTCCCAATATTTCCGCCACTTTTTTAGCACATTCAACTTGTGTCCAATACTTGTCCTGGGGCCACGTATTGTACGTATATTTGTAGCAGTTCATCACCATACATTTTTCGGAAACACTCATATGAGATGCCGGTCTTTTCCTTGGTGGGGAAAGAGAAATATTCTCTTTCATGTCCTGGGAGGGACCTGCCACGGGTTCCATTTTACTTACGTAAAACGAAAACTCACGTTCACGGTACAAACTTAACAAAGAGTCAACGTAAATACACAAAACAAACTTAACAGTAAACAAAAACTCAACAATGAAAAATACCACAACGAGGAAAGAAAACATTCGAGCGCTCAAGACAGACGTCAGATGCCGAATGAAGTGACAAGTGTCATGGCCGCCATACGTTCCCCATAAAGGGCGTACTACACAACACATAAACAACCCCATATATGAATTTCCTTTTTGAGGTGAAAAGATATGCACTCAATGTTAAGACAATAATGGTAATTATATTAAAATTGATTACCAAAGGTGGTTTACACCTGAGTTTTACCATTCCTAAACAAACATTTGTACCACAAAATAGTTTTTATTAAATATTAATTTGTGCGACAGCTTTTTTATGAAGTCTGGTTATTTAAACTGAGTATTTAAACACAATAATTAAAATTACCAATAAATGTTGTATATACGTCCATTATTTCGCTAATTTTTTTTTTCTATTTATTGAACGTTTTATTCTAATGGCAACACAGTGGTAGCTTTGATGGAATCTATTTACATATTTTAGTTTAGCATCCCCGTCAGAACTACAAAACAATAGAAAACTACGAAGTATAGTACCATGTGCTCCAAAGTTACTTAAACCTAAAATACCTACGAACGTGCGTAATGAGATAGATAAGCGTCAACAAACACAGATTTTTTTTTACGACAAAGGCGCTAAGGACATGATCACGCTGTGTCCCGGGCAGCGGGTTAAAGTGCGAGTGAGCAAACGTTGGGTCAGCGCGCGAGTCCGTGCTCTCGTGGGTACGCGATTTTACTCCGTGAAGATTCACGGAGGAGGCACACTAACTCGTAACCGAACATTCGATATATCGATAATTCTGAGGAATGCGAAAAGTTAAATAGTTCACATTGCTACACCAATCCTTACGATGATATCGTCATCCCGAGTGCTCCCGCAGCGAATCGTAGTCTCGACGCGCGCCCGCTGCCAGTAAGACCTAACCCTTATGTAACTTCTTCCGGCAGGGTGGTGATTAGACCTGGTGGGGCTTCGATTCCTCGTGATAAGATCACAGCCTCTAAAGTGCATGTACCTGTTGTCATCGAACCTAGTCACCTTTTAATTTTAATATTTTTAAAGCATGTATTTTTACACATTTTATATAATTATGAATTTGTTAATTTCTTATATCAAATATTATATCTATAATCTTAAATAGTATAAATACAATAAATGTCAATTATAATCACTGGATAAAAATGTCACCTACTCACATTTATGTCAAGTTAAATAAAAATCTATTGTGATCGTCTAAATTAAATTTAATGTTTAAAGTAATAATTTGAATCATTTTTAAATAATTCTACATACTTATCAAATATTTAATGAAGCTATACTTCAACAAACAAACGTATACAACATTAAAATTTTAAAATTGTTATTGAATTAAACACATTGTATTATACTTAATATACCTTGTAAAATGTTAACTTATTATTAATGAACCCATCTACCAACAATGTATATGAAATAACTATACTAAATATTAAAAAAAACACTATGTGAAAATTGTATTTTAGTTATGGCCTATTGAATAAATAAAATAGGTACTTACATAAAGAATTGTCAACATTATTATTATAATTATGCTTAATTTATTAATTGAAATTGAGAGTTTTTGATTTGATTTAATATGTGTGCCTGTGCCTGCTATATCTATTTTTTTTTTTTGAAAAGGGGGGAGTTGTGGGTATATTATAATAATCATATGTGGGTACGTACAGATTTAAATAAAACAGTCTTAGTCTCGACCTCTTGTTTGACTTACGTGTCCCGATACCTATACTTTAACAGACTCTACTTTCGACCCTCTTCAGCTTTATTAAATGTATAGATTAATTGATTAATCAGGGCCCGCACTTGGCATGCCTTTGACGCAAAATTGACTTCACGTTCACGTCACATAGAGCATAAATTAACGATTGCAATTTATAATTATTTCGTCATAATTGATAATTTCAACATCTTTAGTTAACTGCTATCGAGATTTTAACAGGTGCCTAAGCAAATAAAACACTTAGTGCTTATTCGCAGGCGATGGTCGGTCTCGTGGCCGCAGGCGCTAGGAAATAGTACATTTCGATGCTAGTGCGGAAAGTATGTCATTTCTTCACGAGTACTCGCCTGCGGCTCGTGGCAACACTCGGGACGAGTGAAGAATGACATTTCCGCACGTGTATTGAACGACGTTTTTTAATACAGTTGCGAAAAAATAAGAAAAACAACAAGTAATATTTATAAAAACAATATCGAATGTTGCCTTTAGAAACTTAAAACATGCTTGCAGTAAGTAAAAACGCCTCTTCTTTGACAGGCGTTTCGGCAGCTATTCCGTTCCACTCAGACAACTTATTAAGAACGGTTTTTCAATATTCAATATTAAAAAATAAACGTGTTATAATGATGAAGAAGTAAGTAATAAAATATGAAATGTGTATATTTTTCGTATTCTGATATTAACAGTAGGTTTTTATGTTGATTACGACGTTTAAAGGAAACTAATATTTAACACCCAGCAATAAGGAGTCATGCATTGGAACAAGCATAAATTTAAAAAAATTGGAAAAGTGAAAAGCACTAGTGCGCGAAAACCAACTTTCCGCACGCTAAACAGCTACGTAAAGTAGCACTTTTTGAGCAACTGTATTAAAAATTGTGTTTCCAATCAGCGGTATTGTTGTTACAGCGCATTTTTATAGAAAGATGAAATAAAGAAAGTTTTGCTACCATTTCGTCAATTTTTTTCCTTTTATATAACTCCCTTATATATTTCTAAGCATACCCCCCCCCCCCCCAAACCCCTTTAAATTACATCTTGTTTGATTTTATGTTGGTGGGTGATTTTATTTTGTGTAGCCTGTTTAGCCTAGTTGGTAGTGGTACCTCCGAAGCTATAGGTCCCGGATTCGAATGCAGGGTTTGTTTCTGCAGAAACATTTCTTCCTGAGACTTCGGTGTTTTCTATGTGTTTAAGTATTTATACACACACTTTAAATATATCGTCGTCTAGTACCTACCCATTACACAAGCCTTATCGAGCTTACTATGGGACTAGTTCGATTTGTGTACAAAATGTCCCACAATATTTATTTATTTATGTTATTTTGACGGCACAAAAAGGCTCTTTAGGGTAATCAACAACAATGCGTCATGGAGAAGAGGGAGAGGATTTGCTAGAAGGCTCATTCCAAAGACTGCAGGTTTCAAAACGATTAGGTATAGGTGACGTAGGAATTTCATCCGTTTGACCCGACTAATAAATGCAATTCGCCCTAGAGAATATTTTAGGATATGTGTGTATGTGTATAGGTTCATATCATAAGAAACGATAGTACCCAGCGAACGTATTTAATTCTATCCTTCTCATTTTTCGAGTAACCAACTGTCAATTCCAAATTGCCTTGCCTGAAATCAATTCATTATAAATGCCATGAGCTTTTGCTCCGGCAGAAACAAATGAACAATCTCACATGTCATAGCAGTATATGAAATAGTAACGATTTCATTTTAAAAAAAATATCATGCCCATTGGTAAAAACAAGAATAAGTTAGTAATAGTAGATAGAGTGGGTATAATAAAGCATTTAGAAGTACCTATGTAGCAATGTCATTGATAATAAAGTAAGTATTTAAACTCTCCAGAGCTATCCACTGGGCCTGTAATTAGGGTTGCCACTTAAAAGTTCTTCCCACAGTTAGGAAGCAACCGGAACACTCTATAAAGGACCTAGTTAAAATATTCAGTGTCTTGATACGCCTGTTTTTAACTTTTCCTGTAATATACCTGTTTCATTGACGAATAGACTATACTAATTATTTTTCTGCCCTAGCCTAGCCCCACCATTAAAATAAAACATGACAGTGTAATTTTATGTGTCTCTGTTTGGCCCAGTGGTTGACTGGTAGAGAATGCCCTTTGGCATTAAGTCCGCCATTTGTACATTTGTTTTTTGTGCAAAAAAACTTAAATAAATAAATAAATAAATAATTTTTTGCATCTCTGTCCTATTGATCATCTTTTAAATTACTTTATAGGAATATGTCCTACTAGAGGGACCATGAACCTCAAGGGGTTATACAGAAATACATTTATCAATTAATAATATCTACGAGAAAAACGTTTGTCCTGCCTATTGCCGGCCTACCGACTAATCAGCGCAAATAAAATAGTAAAAATGTACAGAAACGGCTAGTAAAAATGTATGAAAGTACATATACAAAAAGCCCTTATTTAGTACCTCACACAATAGACAAACGTGAGAAGCAAACATTCTTTTCTCAAACATGCAATGAAATATTGATGTTATGTTCCTTATAAATAGGCTGCGCTGCGAAGTATGACGTTTCAGGTGCGGCTAGGACAAGAGGTCGTTAATGGAATTTCATACAAATCTTGCAGGCCTAGGCCGGCAAAGTCCTCTTTTTTAATTTTCATTCCACATAAATTTGTGGCACATGCATCATGACATTCTGCCACTATGCTTATTAAAAATTGTAACACCACTGCGTTACCGGGTGGGACTGGGGATGGTGGAATTAAACAGCACAAGTTTAATTCCACCTAAACTCTAAAGGTTTATTGCCCTGTCACAGTCCTCACCGTCGTTTACAACAATCTCCAACCACTAGAATATGTGCCTCGGCTAAGGCAGTAGAGACAAAGGGCATATGTGGGGTGCTGGCTAACCGGCCTGTTACTGTCGCTTTCTGTTTCAATACTTTTATAAGTGTACTAAAAGAGCTTGGGCGCCGTGAATAAAATAAAGACACTCTACCGACCTCCCACGTCCACAAGTTACCGGTCGATGCCTGGCTACGTAGCAAATCGCTGAGGCGATCCTCAATGAGTAAAGTGGAACGAACGCCTCGTTCGCCTCACGCCGTAAAACCAGCAGGGCAGCGACCCGTCAACAGTCCACAGTCAACCACGGGAAGGACTTTAGAATATGCAACACCGAGTTTAGCGTTCATATTTTTTTTATAAATACTACTCACTATTAGAAAGCTTTCCACAAAATTTCAAGTTGCGGAGACGTACGGTTTAAGAGAAAAAAAAAGGAAAGTTGAAAGTTTCTATACTAAAATCGGTAAATAATACTACGCCATGTCAGTCCGACTCCGCCTTAGCTCCGGCGCTGCGGGACGAGCAGCCCTTCCGCCTTCGCGTAACAAAGCACGGTCGTCCATGCTCGGCTCCGCAGCTTCGTCTTGCTGGTCGCCTTCGGCGACCAGGCTCAGCCGCTCCACCTCGCACGGTTCCCGCGCTTTGTCACGGCGGGCGAGGGCTGCTCTCCCTTCGCGCCTCCGAATTTTTATATACACTCTAGGGGTAGGGCAGACAAGACCACGTGGATAGTGGGGTGCTCTGATTCGGTTTTTGATATACCCAGGCCCCAGTGACGTGAGTGACATAATCATCTGACTGTCATGGCGTGGTGTTTATTAGCGATTTTAGTATAGAAACTGTCCAATTTTTTTTACGTTTCCGCAACTTGAAATTTTGTGGAAAGCTTTCTAATCATGAGTACTGTTTATAAAAAAAATATGAACGCTAAACTCGGTGTTGCATATTCTAAAGTTGAGCCCTTTTCTATATGAATGCGACGGAGAAAGTCGGTTCTTACTTCCGGAGACAGTAATACGTGCTTACAGCGCGTGGAAGAACTTTCAATCCAGGAGGGTCTTAAAAGCAGTAACCGGTTGGCCGATCCCGGTGACTTCCCAGAACTCCTGGAAATCCGACGGAAATCTTATAGCAGGGACAAAAGCGATCAAATTTAACCCACAATCCAGCAGAAATACTTACGGATTCCTACAATGGAGCCGAGTTTAAAAATAGGACATATGTCCTCTAGACAAGTATTCTGAGAAGTGACAGTTCCGGCCGTCAACTTTGACAGCAGCGGAACCTTGCCAGTTGCAAATTTGCGAAATACCCATTCTAACCAACACGAACCCACCATTAATTAAAAAGGCCATTGCGGATCAGAAATAAAGATTTCAGACACCTTCCTGAAACGATTTAAAAAGGTACCAAAGTTGAAATAACTACCAAATGCTAAATAGAACCGAAATAAGGGTGAGGCAGTTTTGAATAGTGGTAACCCTGACACTTATTATTTTTAAACTAGGATAACCTGCATGTGGCGAAGGAAAGACTTAATCATCCAACGGATCGACGGTGGTGAAAATCGTTAATCGATTACCATAAATTGATTAAAGACGACCTAATTAAAAGGTAGGGTGTGGGGTTCGAAAAAATATGTGTTACAAAATAGAACTTAGATATTTTTCTTGCTCCGGCTGGAATACATTTTAAAATAAATTGCGTCAGTAATAAGAATTTTACTTCGTAATTTCCTGAAATTCTCGCTTGTGGCAAAACAGACGCTCCCTTGTGGTCTTTTGCATTCTGCTCTTAATTTTAATTCCATTGCCTTGGTCTAATTAAAACATAGCAATCAAATGATCGTTGACTAGAAGCAAGATAAGGTTTGATATGTGAATATTTGCAAAAAACTGACGACCAAAAAATCCTTTTCTAAAGACGTTGTTCATCGGATTTTATACAAATGAGAGCTAAAAGTAAATGATACTTGCAATTCATTATATTTAATTCAATATTGTGTAATTATAATAATATGTTAGTTCTTTGTTTGTTTATTTATTTTTGAAGTTAAGAAATTACGTATTTTAACTGTAATATGTTTTTTTTTTTGTAAAAACTATAGCCTTTTGTATAAACTTATTCGATGATACGTGCTTGTTATAGCGTAAATCAATATTCCTTTCTAACTTTAAAAATTGGGTAACGAAACATTATTTTGAAACAGTTAATTCTCTTATCCTGAAATCACAATAACCTGTTACAAATAGCTGCTACGCGGCCACAGGCAATCTCGAAAATTGGCTCACTGGGACTCTGGCGGAAAATCCTGTGAAAGATAGCTTTTAACTTCGTCGAAGAAATTAGTTGGCAAAGGCTATGCATACTTGTAGCTTGTTTGCAATCTGTGTTATCATCTCCGTTATAAAAACATGTTTTTTTCGTAGTATTCATCGCATCGCTTGGATATGAGCGAGCCTTGTGATTAATGTTATATTATATACAATGTTTTGTAATTTACTAAGTTCTTCTTTAGTTTAGTAGTGAATATTTTTTAATTTTGTTAAATAATAGAATGAAAGTGACAAAACAGATCAATCAAACCCCAGATAAGTAATGTTATTCAAGATACACAAAATGCCAACAAAGGTCCCTTTTTAGCTAAATAAAAAATTAACCCACGAATAAATACCCACGATCACTTTTGCGGTAGAATCTAAAAAGTTACTGCGAACTAATTTACATTTCTAAAAAGGGAAACAATGCTTTTAAATAAAATTTGATAGCAATCTATGTCAAGAAGTTGTTAAATGTAGCACCAGATAATAATTATGTATTGAGTAAGTACGTATCAAATACATAAATGAGAAAATGGGAGCCAAGTTCAACATTAAGAATAAGCGACGCGCGGTCGTCGACTTCGGCGTCAAAAAAATTGAAATTTAAAACTTAAATTATCCTGATATATATTTAATAATAACACACACACAACATTCTAAAGTAAATTACATTTAATTTTTTTGCTACAACAATATTTATAAAATTACGAGTATAAGTTGTTAAATTTGAACACTCGAACAATTTGTACAAAGCAGATAACTTAGGATAAAATTTCGCTCAAAATTTGAGAAAAAAATAGCGTGTACTCTAGTTTCAGTGTGGTTGGCGTGGTTGACATGTATGCCAAATTAGAGTTTTCTAGTAGTAACGGTTACTGAAGTAAGCCGTGAACGGACGGGCGGACGGACATGGCGAAACTAAGTAGATTTAAAACACAATATGACATGGACCTATAAAGCAAGATGGGGTTTGAATTCTACTCGCATTTTAACCTTGAAGTAGCCCTAAGAAGAAAAGGTATATTAGGTACATTTTACATCACCTTGATCACCAGGCAAACTTAAAAATCCTATGTGATCATGGAATTCTGATATAAAAAAATTATTTTTAGAAAAAAAAAATGATCGTCTTGTTACATTATTCTGTACTAAGTCTAAAATATTGAGCTCACGTATACCCCGAGTAATCACTCCATTGTCAAAAAAGGTTGGTCCTTCCAGCTCGCGAGTTTTACTAGTTTCCTTTTACCCGGCGGTAATATTCCTTATCTCTTAGGTATTGTTGAACGTTTTTGGGAAATGAAAAGCTCACTGAAAACATTTTCCGCACCCCTCGACATAAAGACTTTTTACAGTTCTCATACAGTAAAAAATATTTAATATTCGTACTTGAGGAAAAACGGGTTCCGCCAAGTCAAATAATTATACAATATAAACATTGTATCCACCACCACCATAGCAGCCCAAGGACGTCCAGCTGCTTTTCACTTCTCATGCTCTAAAAGTTCGATTTTACGTTCTGCATAGGCGACATAAAGTAGCTTTTTATGCTCTAGAGTATAAAGTAAAATCCGCCCTCGGCGCGCGGCGCGCGCGGTCGCTGAGAACAGAAGTATACTCGTACATTTGATGAAATAACTTTAATTATATATTAATTATTTGTTTAATTTTCTCGCAATCGAAGTGAAAAGCAGAGTGTATAACTCGTGTATAAAACCCATTTTATCCTCTACTTTATATCGACCCTCGCCTGCAGCTCGGGGCGATAAATTGTCTCGGCTAAAATGGCTTGTTTTATGCACATTTTGTACAATCTACTATTTTGTATTTCTTGTTGACAAGTTAACGAAATTAGGTAATATTTTACACTACTTTAAAATTTGAGATGTTGTCAATTATAAAATCACACAACGTGACTAGATAGATTTTCTAAACTTTTTGTCATGACGCTTTTGTGATAAGCGCGTTATATTTTGATTAAGTTATATATAATTATCAATGATTCAGATTTCACTGACTATGCCACAGAAATGTATCAGTTTTTTCCCGTTTTACATTAGTTAGAACATCACTATATGTCAGTAATTGTTCCTATCTTGTACTTAGTAATAATAAGCATAACTTAACATTCAGTAAATCACTCTGCTATACGTCTGTTACTGTGTTTGTTTAATTAACAGAATTTACGGGTTCCCTTCCCAAAGAGTGGCAATGTCCTTCCGCCCCGTCCATACGAATGTCAGCGAGCTGTATCTCATGTATAGGTAGATAGTCGGAGTTTTTACATAATATATATTATTTTTGCCGCTATAACATTGAATAATAAAAATAAAATACACTAAAAGGGAACCTGTTTTTTCGGTACCAATGAGGTTCAAACAATATTGAAACGAGGTTCAAACATGTATACGTTATTATGCCCGCGACTGTACTTGTACGATGGTTCGCACATTTCCCACGTAACGTTCCGTATGTTTCATGTGCGACGCGCACTTGGCCGGTGTTTTTGACAATGATGTCTAAAATATGTATAAGGCTAGTGGTAAAATAATCATTGAATGATTTAATGTTTTTATTGCATTCTTAATACGCAGTGCACAAATTGATTACAAACTGAACCCAAAAATTTATCATCTACAAATCGCACTCAATCTTCACAGAGTTTCAAGGTCTGACAGTAAAAACGTTGGTTTTACGCTATGGACATTCAACATTAGGCACTTTATGTAAATTACGTAGGGGTAGTATCTCGGGGGAAATAACCGCGCATCACTAGAGCCCTGTGATATCCTAACGTGTTTTATTATCTTTGTTCGTCTCTCCTTTGTTTATGTCTACACCTTTAGCGTTTATTTTTGGTTATCATATTACCTACTTATATATACCTGCACGTAGCATGTTTACATTATTCCGTCTCCATGTATGCATTCTTTAACTTTTATTATAAGAAACTATCAGAATAGTTGGACTAGGTTCGGCATTCAAAGATATGAAGTATCACCAATACCACAGATGCAGTCAGCTATGCCCAAAAATGAATATTTAGATGAGCAGGAGATGTGTCTAAACTTAAGAGTCCGTATATAGCCGTTTGCTGAATTCGCTAAACTTTTTGAGGTCATATCTCATTCAATATTCGTTTTCCTAAAGATTTTATTGTATAATATGAAAGATCGTTTCAATTCAAGTTGAATAAGTGGAAAAGTTGTTTAGATTTAGCTCTCAATTTACTATATTTTGGCTCAGTCCAACAGCTGTTTTCTCAATTTTCGCTCGGAGACGTGTAAAACGAGTTAGATTTGCAGAACTATTTGATTTCAAACCGACATGAAACAATTAAATCTATATTGGATTGATAGTCTTCTTAGGAATAAGTGGAAAACATTTTATAAGTTGCATATTAAATTATTGAGTAAAACCGTATTCCAAGCAAAAACTTTTTAGTAAAAACACACGAAGAATCGCCAGTATTTTTGGCCATTTGGCAGATTATTTCAAAAATATAAAACCATAATAAGAAACTCCAGTTCAAGCGCTTCTCGTTCATATAAAAATATATGTATATGTAGAAGTAAATTTCGGCATAAAAAATATTTCAAATCACCCTAAAATTCGTAATAAAACACCGTGCACGGCGCTCGGTTCGGCAGTCGCCGCCAAGCGGTTCGAGGGATTGGTCACGTCGCTCGTCGATTTCAAGGTCACGTAGCTACGGGCGCATGGGCTAGCGGGAATTATAGCGCGAAGAGGCAGTCTTGATCATAGGTAAGTAATGCTTTTTGTTACATTTGACTTTTTATATGAAATTGCATTATGCATTTGTACTAACTGATGGAAATAGTTTCATTGTACTATTAATATTTTTGACCTATGTTCCATAGAAGGAGGTTCTTAATTAGTCTTCATGTTTTATCTATAAGGGCGTATACTTTTTTCACCTATAGTATCAATTAATACGACTCATTTAGAATAATAATTTTGTTAAATAGTGTTATTAATTAGGTGTAACGATTCTTTTAAATCTGACCGAGCAACAATGTTCGCAGTCCAACTTATTTTGACATAACAAGTTTGTTTACTTTATTAACCGACTTCAAGATTTCAAAAGAGGAGGTTATCAATTCGGTTGTATGTTTTTTTTTATGTTTGTTACTCCATCACTGCGGCATTTCTTAACCGATTTTAAAAATTCTTTTTTTGATTGTAAGTATATCCAAGTTAGTCTCGTTTTTGACAAAACGCAGTTCTCATTATGGGATCCATGAGGAATTGAGGAAACTCCTCAAATATTTAAGGCAAACATATAGTGATTTTTGTGTTTTTATCAAAACATCGCGAATTTTCATACAAAAATGTGACATTTGATGAAGTGGAAATGCTGATGATGATCAGAACAGAACTCTTCAACGACGAAAAGTTCACGTTTGGCGATTTGTCCTTTTAGTTGTGTTTGTTAAGCAAGTTCTATTTTCACGATTAATTTTTGTCATGCTCGAGTTCTGATGATATGATCCATTAGGAATCGAGGGAAATCCTCAAATGTGAAAGGAACACAAATAGTAATTTTGATATTTTCATGAACTAAACAAGCATTTTCATTTAAAAAAGTGACATTTGATGAAGTGGAACTGCTGATGATGATCAGAATGGAACTCTTCAACGACGCGTAGTTCACGTTGGGCGATTTGTTTTCTTCGTTTTGTTTGTCAAGCAAGCTAGGTTTTCAAGACACATTTTTGTCAAGCTTAAGTTCTGATGGAGGATTCCATGAGGAATTGAGGGTACTTAGTCTTCTACCATTATAAACATACTTATAGCCATTTTATTTTATTCTCTCCGGCATCCCCCATTGAAGTCGGTTTTTTTTCTTAAAAATATCTGTTTTAACTTTTAGAAACTGTCTTTTTCCCATGATGTTTTTGTATGATAGGAACAATCTGGACTTAGCAACTTGACTTAATTAATTAAGCAAACTAATTTAAACACTGACAAGACGCATCGGTACGTTAATTGTTATGGGTGCAATACTATGCGTGCTTAATTATTATGTATGAAAAAGAAAGAACTTTATTTCCTAAAGAAATTAATGTAAATAGGTTCCCTAGGTCCAATCTTAATCTCCATTACGCCTGTATAAAATTTACACACTGTATATACATTTAGCAATAATTCTAAAAGTACGTCATCGAATTTTCATCATCATCAGTATATATGTCCCACTGCTGGGCAGATACGTCCTCTCATGAATTAGTTGGACTGTTCAGGTTGTTATTTTGATGTTTCTTAATTTTGGCAGCCGTTTGGAATATTTCCGATTTACAGAATCTTATTCCCATTGCCTTTATCTGTGTGATATAAAGTGCTTCCTGCTGTCCTAATGCTACTTTTCTGGCCTTTTTAGTTATTCCTGGTTTTAACCATATTTATGCAATTTTACCTAACATCTGCTTCGATGACAGGTCCCAACACATATCCGTCAGCAACAATTGGTCATATTTGAAAAATTACTCTAATGGGAGTCTGATTTTATGGGTGTCAGCTTTCTTTTTAAAGGCTAAAGCTAAAATCGGCTGCAAGGATAACATCGGTTTACCTCACAAAAAAAATGACGGTATTTCTGCTTCTTCTTCTGCACCTTTTGATAATAATTTCTGCTGTGTTATTTCACCACTTGTATAGAACTCACGCTTTTAAAGAGCATATTGTTTTGCGTCTTTTTAGTGATTTATGACCTAATAGTGATAATATTTACTGAAGTGGTTTCATCTTTCACTTTAGTTGTGGACGGACGGTGCAACATGTTTTATCTCCATACCTTTTTATCGCCCATCTTTTTCTTGTTCAGATTCTTACTATTCATGTCGCTAAAGTAGTATACTATAAAACAATATTTATAAATTGATTGGTTTTATTATTTTAGTTTTAAGTATGGCGCCTAGGACGGCAAACCGTTTATTTGGTAAAGTAAAGAGGAAAAAAGTATTTTGTGGTCCTAAAAGATTAAACCCAGACTATAAAGAAATCAGCGCAACGCTGGAATCTGGAAAGGTTAAGGAATTATTCTTATTTATCTGTCGATGAAGCTTATTATACTTTAGGCAAATTAAAATGATTATTTTTCTAGGATGTGCAGTATAATGAAAATGTCGAACCCGATAAAGACCAAGGCACCACAGACCAGTAAACATGCCATATCGGATATGGTGTTGAAGTTTGGCTGGTCAAAAGCCCCATCTTTTGCTGAGAGGCCCGGATATAACAGTGCTTCTACACGTTATCGAGGCAGGCGATGACCATCCAATAGCTATTATTCTTATTCAAGTAAAAATAAAATATACCTACATTTCTTAATGACCTGGTATTTTATTTCAACACCTACACTAAAACCAAGAAACGAATAATTCAGGTAAAAACTATTCACCTAGAACTTGATAACCTGGAAACTGAAAACTCTAACAGTAATTCATTATCGACCGAACGCGAATAAGGTCTCCGTTTCAGCTTGGACAAAAATGCTTTTGTATGTCTGTCCGGATTTCCGGCTGTTCTCCTCTAGAGATCCCATTTCTCAACCGATTCTCGTGAAATCTGGTGAGCAGAATTGGTAATAATATTTTTTTTTCTCGAGCAAGTTTAAAAAAAAACAAAAACAACAGACAGAGTTATGCAAAACAACAGACTCGCGAGGTCTACGGCTCACAGAGCCAGATAAAAAATAATATAAATAACCTAAGTTTTAAGATGAATAAAGATAAATAATAGTAAATATTGGGGAAAATCTTAACAAATTGACCTAGTGCCAAACTAAGCAAAGCTTTTACTATGGGTACTAAACGACAATATTCATACTTATACTTATATAGATAAATAAATACTTAAATACATAGAAAACGAATATCCATGACTCAGGAAGAAATAAATGCCCATACCGGGATTCAAACCTCAAGCTTCGTAGGCAGGGTCACTACCAACCAACTAGGCTAAAGCGGTCGTCAAACAAGTAAGTACTTAAGGCGAAGGGGTAGGCAAGCTCTTTCCATACACACTTTGTGCAAGTTTTTCTTCGTTTATGTTTGCGCTTTAGTTATTATTTTTGGTCAATATGTTTATTTTTCTGTTAGCTACGACTTGATGTTTATTAGTTTTATTTAAATTCTTTTTTGTATTTTTTTTTAAATAAAGCAAAAGTTCAACATCAGGTTCTGCGTATATCCAATATATAGAAGCAAAAAATAAAATAAAATGATGTAGTGCCGAAACTAACGAATAAAACTTGCAAACTTGCTTGTATGGAGAAGGCCTTGCCCTACCCTTCGCCTTGAATGAATTCTGAATTTGTAGTAATTACATAAATAAATTATAATGAACGATACAGTTTTAAGTTACCTGACATTTTATTTAAATACATAAACATAGAAATATTAAGAAACGAAAAAGTCTGATAAAACGGTTAAAGTATCAACACTACTCTACGCCGACCTAGCCGCCTCGCTCGACCCCCACTACAACACCTGCGCTGGCGCGCTTAGAGACTGGTAATAATACCTAGAATCGAACTTTTTCCGGGCCGATACGGACTCTTAAACTCAGCAACTCATTATTTATTTTAAAGAATTATAATAGTGTCAGTAAATTGCTCTAAATAATAAACTTAATAAAATGTTATAATTATAACAGACGATTAGAAAGTGCCTTTTGCTAGGCCTATTTGAATAAACCCATAATGCAAAGTTCCCATGAAGAAAGACTCAAATTACTTCCAATAGCGAAATTACATCCAAATAATGATTATTAAGTCAATAGCTGTGCATCTTTGCCTCGATTCCTAAATATGAAATAATGTTTTTAGTAGTACATACCCGTAATATTAGCAGTTCGTTTGTAAACTTCTTCTAAATCCAGCAATAACTATCCAGCTTCAAGCTTCGGAAAACCATGTTAAAACACCGTTGTCGCCACATTGAGTTATGAGGATGTAATAGACGACAAAAGTATATTGAATTGAGTATCTGCATAATATTGATAGTTCAGTTTTGGGACTCAGCATTGTATGCACTACCTTTCTCTTAAAGGTAGCTGTTGTGATCTTTGATATAGAGAAACTACGGACCCGTATTGTGATCTACCCAAGCGACCCGTGACTCGCACGGCAACGGTCTAGCCTCGTCTCAACGAGCTCATGACATCACAGGGATCGCCACAACCTTGTGCTGTGGAGCGAGGAACAATCACTACGTGTTCCTGCCTGTTTACGATCCCCTACTTGGGGAATGTGTGGGGCCCCGAGGGCCCCGTAAGACCTCCTTTGCCTTCCCCCTATAGTCTTACCCTTGATTGCCTCGCATCGGTTCCGTACGAGTCTCTGACTCTTGCTTGTATTGCTATTGTTATCTAGTCCCTTAGTCGGGCTTTGATTGCTGAGTCCCACAACCAACAATTGCATATAAAATTCATAAAGACTCACCAGATCAGACGATCTTGAACCGCCCGAGCTACAGCAGTCTTTTGTGCTACCTACCCGCCACACGGGTGAACACAAACCGCCTGCTCCCTTTGTCGCCGCCGTTTTTTCTGTCATTGTCCTACCAACGACTATAGAGGTTAGTATTGCCAGTGAGTAAAATAATACCACAGCTTTGAGGTGAAAACAGTTGTTGATAACTCACCGATTGTTGGTTAATCGCGGTGCTCCGCGACACTCCCAAGGGCCAAGGGCAAAGGAAGTTTGGATTGACTTATTGTAGCAGGACCGCTAGATTTCGGGTCCATTCAGCAATCTTCATTCGGGCTTGCATGGCTGCTCGTCTCTCTGGCCTTGAAACCGACGCACCATCGTCGATTGGGTTGTCTAGGTGCTCTCCTGCGGACTGCATAGTGTTCAGTGGTAGTTCTTCATCGTCAAGCTCATCTGCGATAGCCTGACGTTGCTCGATTGAATCTACATTGTCAGATTGTTGTTTATTTGGACTTTCAATACTTTGCGGTGGATCAACATCCATTGGAACGAGTATCTGTTCATCGGATTGTTCAACTTGATGAGTAGTATCCAACGAAACTGGGTGTTCTGTGTTTAACACCTCAGGTACTTGTGTCTCTTCGTTGTAGTCTTCAATCTCTAGAGGATAGAGATGACCAATAGATCGAATAAGCTCAGTATTGCCAACTTTAACTTTTGCCACACGGTGTTGTCCATCTTGCCCTCTTATTAAGGATAGTATTCTACCGACTTTCCAATTGCTTCTGTTCTTTGAGTCTTCTTTTATTTGGACTAAGTCGCCAAGTTTTGAAGTCACTCGAGGTTGTTTTACAGAACCTCTGTGTTTCTCGCGAAGGCTGGGTAGATATTGTTGCTGAAACATCTTCTTGAACTCTGTCAATAGAGTTTGACCCTTTTTCCACCCTTCAATAAGGTCTAATTTTGTAGTCGTACCATCAATGCACGCTATTCTATCCGAGGAAGACATCTCCAAACATTTTCCTAGAGTAAGGAAATCTGCGGGCTTTAAAACGTAGTCTAAGTTGGCTCCAACACTCGTTAAGGGCCTTGTGTTAACGACTGCCTCTACTTCCTTAATGACGGTTGATAGTTGGCTGTCATTCAACAGATGTTTATCAAGTGTTCTTTTCAAACAATGCTTTACAATCCCCACAAGTCGTTCATAAAATCCACCATGCCACGGAGCAAGTTGTGGAATAAATTTCCACACTATTTTGTTCTCTGTGCAATATGAATTGATCAATACTTCAGACGTCAATTTGAATTGCAATGCATTATCTGAAATAATTACAGCTGGCGTCCCCCTAGTTGCTACAAATCGCCTAATCGCGAGAAGGCACTCTTGTGCTGTTAAATCTTTGACTACTTCCAAATGGATAGCGCGAATTGCTAGACACGTAAACAGACAGATCCATCTCTTTTCCTTGTTACCATTAGTGGTACTTACATACATTGGGCCAAAATAGTCTGAACCCGTGTACGTGTAGGGAGCGCTGTAATTGACCCGCTCAGGAGGCAATGCTGGAGTTTGAGGTAGCTTGTATGGTCCTCCACTTTGTTTTAAGCAGCTTCTACACTTTCTGATAACCTTTGTTACTTGCGTTTTGCCTTGTGGAATCCAATATTGTTCACGTATGATATTTAGTGTGTGTGTAGGTCCAACATGGTAATTCTTTTCATGTGCTTCTTGTATGACTTTGTTGGTAAAGTCACTCTCTCTTGGGAGGAGTATTGGATGTTTCTTATCATAAGACCAATTTGCATGTTTCATGCGTCCACCACACCTAAGGATTCCATCTACATCGAGAAATAAATCCAGGTTTCTTGAGAGATGTGTCTTCTTTCCATTCACCTCATCGGGGAAATATTTCTTTTGTAGATTTTTTACAGTATACATCTTACTGGTTTCAGCCTCCATATTGTCGGTTATTTCTGGTTCTCTTCTAGCATCCATATCCTGATCTTCCTCAGTTAGATAGTCAGGTGGATCTTCCTCGTATCCTTTCATCACCATCTCTGGACCATCTATAATGTCCAGGGGCTCCCCAACCGAAAAAAGATTGTTTTGGTCTATGTATCTATTGCTTGGCCAGCACTTAGACTCTTTTGTAAGGAACGGTGGGCCTGAAAACCACAAGGACCTTTTGGTTTCCCATAGTTCTGGTCGTGTGCCTAGATCAGCTGGGTTTTCATTGCTATTCACGAAACAAAACTCGACATCTTTCAGTTGATTTATCTCATCAGTCCGCCTCTTTACAAATGGTGGTAATAAGTTATTGGTTTTAAGCCAATGAAGCACAACTTGGCTATCCGTCCATAAGTACTGCTTGTAAATTTTTAGGTGCAGATTTGTCTTCAAATATTTCAATAACCTACTTCCAATCAAGTAGCCTAGAAGCTCTAAGCGAGGAATTTTCAGGTTGTCTTTATCCTCAACTGGTGTCACACGACATTTCGACATTAGGAATGCAGTTTTTATCTGTTCTCCACAAATGATGCGTAGATATGCAACACACGAATAGGCACATTTGGAAGCATCTGTGTACACATGAAGTTCATACTGTGCTACCCCTTCTGACATGCCTTTCCTCACATATCTTGGTATCTCGACATTTTTAATAGATTTTAATTTCTCCTTAACAGAGTTCCATTTGTGTACCATTTCTTCTGGCAATGGTGAATCCCATTTAAATTTAAGAATACATAGCTCTTAAAATAGTAATTTTGCTGGTAATACAAGAGGTGACACAAACCCACAAGGATCATAAACTCGAGCAAGGGCTCTGAGTACATCTTTCTTTGACAAGTATTCCTTTTTCTGTATTTTAAATGCTTTATCTTCGACTTTAAGTTGTAGTGTGTCATCCTTCAAATTCCACTGTAAGCCGAGAATCTTTATTTTTCCTTCCGACTTCCCTTTCTGTTTGTGAGGAATCTTTTCCATAAAATTTGCATCATTTGAAACCCAGTCTCTGATATTCATAGAGAGTTCATGAAACACCGTTCTTGTTTTGTCAAATAATTGTGAAGCTTCTTCAAGCCACTCTACAGAAGTGACTAGGTTATCAACATAGCATTTATCTGCTATTTCAGACAAAAGTGGTTCATTTGTTTTAGACATGTGATATCGAATTGTTGCTGCCAATAAGAATGGACTACAGATAATTCCGAATGGTAATCTGCGGAACCGAAAATGGCTTATATTGTCTTCAGTCAACCCCTTGGTTGGGTCTTTAACCCATAAGAAGCGTGTTACGTCTCTATCTTCTTCTTGAATACCAATTTGTAAGAACGCCTTTTCAACGTCAGAGGTTATCCCAATTTTTCCCGTTCTAAAATTGAGTAACAATACTGTCAAATCTTCTAGTAGTGAGGGTCCTCTGTACATGCATTCATTCAGGCTGTTGCTATCCTTAATACGCGCTGAGGCGTCGTAGACAATACGCCCTCCTTTTCCTTCTTGTTTTACCATATGGTGAGGTAGATAGTGAACAGGAGGATTTACCTGGTAAATCGGTATAGTGCTAGGTTCAATCTCTTCGATAATATTAGCATTCAACTGTTCCCTCAAAATTCTCTGGTATTCATTAAGGGTAGCTTCATCTGAACGATGTAACAGGCTTCTTAATCTTCCATGAGCTAAACTGTAATTTGTTGGTAGATCAGGTGGGTATTGGATCCATGGCCACTTGACTTCATACCTGCCATCACGATAAATCACAGTCTCATTAAAATACTTCACAGCTTCTTCTTCCCTAGTTGTGTTTGGAGAATCTGTAATTCCAATACTTTCTAAGCTCCAAAGGAATTTCATATCTATACTCCTTAGTGGCAGTTCAGGTTCAGTAAAGTAAGATGAGTTGATGTCTTGACACTGACAGTAATATGTTATAATTGACAAGGTATTTTCTTCTTTATGTTCAGTATTACCAGAAGTAATCCACCCAAAGTCAGTATTGATCAAAATTAAATCATTAATTTGAGCACGTTCATTCCGAATGAATGAGAAATAATGGTCATTTCCTATAAGCAAATCCACATCTTCTCCTTCTGACTCATCATCGGCTAGGAAATCCACTGTATCAACAATATTTATATTTACAACCGGTATTTTATTTGTTATATGAGGAACTAAGTTTACTCTTATTTCTCTAAAAATGCCTCTCTTGGTTTCAATCATTATTTCAGCAGACGGGCTGTGAATAGGTTTTGGACAGTTTGATCCGAACGTGTACATTGTAAGGTAATCATCTTTATCTGGAATAATATTTAACTTACTGGCTAATCTGGTAGTCATGTAACTTCTTTGAGATGCAGAGTCCAGAATCAATCTGCAAGGTAGTTTATTATTGTTGCTTTTGATCTTCACAACCGCCGTCTGTAAAAATGATTTATGCTTAGTATTAGTATTCAGAGTCTGAACTTCCTCCATTAGTATTTTATTAGTCTGCGGTAGCTTACCATCTGTTACCTTCTGTTCTTGCTTATTTGCCTTAGAATGTTTTGGACATAAGGCACTATTGTGCTGGCCTTTACAAAAGAAACAGGTCTTCTTAATTCTGCAGATGTTCGCATTGTGCCCCTTTTTAAAGCAAAGAAAACACCTGCCCTGTAGTTTGGCTTTCCTGTCTTTAAGACTTGATATATTCCTACACTCATTGCTAAAATGTGATCCTTGGCAAAATATACATTGTTTCCTACTCCTCTTAAATGGAACCTCTCTTTTCTGATTTCGTGAATAGCTAATCCTCCGCTTGGTCCCTCTTCGTTTGGATACGTCCACATGTAAGGAAGCAGTTGATGTTGATGGCACTGAATCATCTTGTGAACGAGCAACTATTATTTTCTCTGATCCGGAGCGCTCCATTGCTGTGATGACAAGGTCCAAACTTTGCCTCAGCTTTTCAATACCTTGATCTCCAGAAGAAAGCAGATGTACTTGGTACATAACGTTTTCAGGAAATTTATTGCTAATTAACACTCTAAAGTGGCTACTGTTTATATCTTCTCCTAAGTTTTGCAAGACCCGCAGATGTTTTTCTATAAAGTTTATTGTTTGTCTACAGCTGTTGGCATTTCCACTGCATCTATTTATATTGAGAAGAGCACTGTGGTGTGCATCAATCACCTTTTCTTTGGAACCGAACCGTTCACGCAAAGTATCTAAAGCTATTTTGTAATTAGCGTTAGTGACACATAGTCCCTCAACTGTCTCCAACGCAGACCCTTGTAAGCACCCAAGAAGGTACGCCATCTTATCTACATCCTTAATGTTTCGTGAATCTACATTTGCTTCGAACTGGTCCCAGAATTCGGTAAACTTGAGGATATCACCATTATATTTGATAAGATCTAATTTCGGCAGTCTCGCTGTTTGTTGGTTAACTTCCTTTTCTAAGTTTGAAGTTAATTCATTAAAACTCTCTAGTCGACACAATATCTCTTCGGCCTTCATTTGCTCTTCCATACATTGTGACACAAAAGCATCTGTATGCCCACCTTGTTCAATAAATTTATATGTCTCCTTTTCTAGCGCAGAAATCGCTAGTTTAAAGTGTAAACGCATGTGCGTTAAATCTGACAAGTGTATTGCAGCTCCATCAAGGATAGTCTGAGCCCTAGCAATAAGATCGAGGATTTGCTGGTGTCTCATCTTTAGTCGCGACAACAAGGCTTCATCCATCTTGACAACAGTGTATGTAGATCCAACTTCTTATAATTGTCCAATCCGAGTATTGTAAAGTCCAGTAATGTTCCCAGTCCAGTATTTGATAAGTCTGAAAAGTACAGTAAATGGTTTGTTTGATCCTATCAACAAATGGTTACAAATCCTTAAAATTGTCTTAAGTCTATACTTAAAGACAAATTGTATAATCCTTGATAAACATAGGTATATTCAGAATATATATTTATACACTAATAGACCACATTAGAGAAAGTAAGGCTTAGTTAAAAATATAAATTCTTGATTAATAATTATTTTTATTACCGCTTGTACATAGTCATACACTACTCATCGGAGAGGGCTCCAAAGAGTCCAAGCACGGTAGGCCCATCTTGTCTACTATAGGAGTTGATATGGGTACCACCCTGTCTCCATCATCAGAGTATATACACCCATAATGGCTTTGTCATATGACTTAAGTACATATGCATACTAAGATCAACTCAATTTATTACAGACAGTTGGCTAAATTTAACTTGTAAGGTTTGAACTAAGCTGACTACCTCTGCTATTAATTTTAACTGCTAGTAAAATAAGTTTGTAAAAAATAATAAACAAAAATAACAAACCAGCCGTATCCTGACATTCAGTTAATGTAATCACGCTTATTACGCTCGGTGCAGGCTGTTTAATCTCAATTGTCTAGTCTCTTTGTGAATTAACTCTGTAAATCAAGAAATCGACGCTATAAAACTACCCGGGCATTTCATTTTTTCTCAAAAGAAACATGGCGTTGATTTTTAAAAAACTTTTGCAATCGAACTTTTTAGTCTTGAAATAAATCGTCAACCATCACAATAACATTGCTTAAAATAACGATTCTCATGATATCCTTACGATTTAATAATAAATAAGAGCTAAAATATTGTAATATTAGAGTAATTATCTCTTAACAACATGCGAAAAAAAACTTACAAATGATGCCGCCACTTGTTAACATAAAACTAATTATTTTGCGGATCCCCCGCTCTTCCACGCCTTTGATTGATTAATCACTGCATTAAATTGTAATCAACACTTAAATTTGTATCTATTTACACCATATTTATCACACAATTGTATTTTATGCGAGTTAAACACAGGTCCCGGCCAGCTTTAAAGCTGGCCGGGCCGAGAAAAAGACAAAACATGGTGCGTTCGGAAACTTCATCACCAAGGTATTCCGGAAGTGTCAATTTTCTACGTCTCTTAGAGAACTGAACACGTCGAATCTTAATCTAAATAACAAACTTATGCTAATTACATCTTAATGTTCTATCCTAAATACAATTAAATATAATTGCTCATAATAAAACAACTCAGATTTCCAATATTTTTTATTTACTTGTCAGTATTTTAACATACACTTATTTCTTGTATACAGTGTATCCGAACGAGTACCACAGACGATGCAATCACTTTTTAGGGGTCTCACTCCCAATCCGACTTAAAGTTAGATATACAGGTGTCACAGAAAATAAAATCGAAAAATACACCACGGAATTGTAACGAAACGAAACGGAATCGTAAATTGTAACGCGTTAAATAATAATCAACGACAATGATTTAAAGAAAGAAATAATCAAACTGGGCAATTTCACGATACTGAGCGGGATGCGTATTTTTAACCAATAAGGTTTCTTTGTTGATTGATTGATTGATTGACTCGACAAAAATTTGAATGTATGCTGGCGTACTTGTTACGGAGTTACGATCTTTTACCACCTCTATGGGCAACGTAACTTCCTTCTTGAATAGCTTACACAAGCTTTGAGCCACGAAATAATCTGTTGTTTAGCCCGTACTGGGCAACGGGACTTGACTTGATCAAGCCAGCATATCAACTTGTGTGACCTCGGGATAATCTATTTTACAGCCGGTACTGGGCAACGAGATCATTTACATTGTTTCAACATTATGGTCACTATCGGCGTGACCTCAACTTCTTTGTCCGAGTCAAATTGTGAAATTGTTATCACTACAGTTGAGGCAACTGGAACTGGTCCAGCTCTCACTCTTTCTATATTCCCACTCAGTAGACGTGAAATAAAAGTAGCATCTCCACCAAATTTTGTCGCCACATTGAGTTATGAGGATGTAATAGACGACAAAAGTATATTGAATTGAGTATCTGCATAATATTGATAGTTCAGTTTTGGGACTCAGCATTGTATGCACTACCTTTCTCTTAAAGGTAGCTGTTGTGATCTTTGATATAGAGAAACTACGGACCCGTATTGTGATCTACCCAAGCGACCCGTGACTCGCACGGCAACGGTCTAGCCTCGTCTCAACGAGCTCATGACATCACAGGGATCGCCACAACCTTGTGCTGTGGAGCGAGGAACAATCACTACGTGTTCCTGCCTGTTTACGATCCCCTACTTGGGGAATGTGTGGGGCCCCGAGGGCCCCGTAAGACCTCCTTTGCCTTCCCCCTATAGTCTTACCCTTGATTGCCTCGCATCGGTTCCGTACGAGTCGCTGACTCTTGCTTGTATTGCTATTGTTATCTAGTCCCTTAGTCGGGCTTTGATTGCTGAGTCCCACAACCAACAATTGCATATAAAATTCATAAAGACTCACCAGATCAGACGATCTTGAACCGCCCGAGCTACAGCAGTCTTTTGTGCTACCTACCCGCCACACGGGTGAACACAAACCGCCTGCTCCCTTTGTCGCCGCCGTTTTTTCTGTCATTGTCCTACCAACGACTATAGAGGTTAGTATTGCCAGTGAGTAAAATAATACCACAGCTTTGAGGTGAAAACAGTTGTTGATAACTCACCGATTGTTGGTTAATCGCGGTGCTCCGCGACAACCGTGCTTCACTGCGAATGGTTTTATTCATTTTCACTTTATTTAGATATTTTTATTCGAACAAAAACTGGGTAAACAACGATAATACTTACCATCAGCAATTCAATGTTTATTTACGGACAAATATTTGACATCTTTCACATGACACCTGGTGCTGGCATGTAACGTTATATGTTAGTTCCATTTTATTAAAGGACCCCGTACCATAAGTATGGAAAATGTGGTTTCAGTTAAATATTCTGAGATTTTGATATAATGTAGATTTTATCGTCCTGAACAAAAGTCTCTATGGGGGCTACCACTGTTGCCGAGTCCCTTTCAGAGTTACGACTGATTTTGTATCAGATAGTAAATCATTAATTAGATGCAATTACCAACTATATATTTAAACAATTGACATTAGATTGAACCTATATTGCGATTTCGCGATAAACTGGCCATTTGACGAAAGATAAAGTGACTGCAATGTCAACTTCAAACGTGCGTCATGTGCACTTCGTAGATATTAATAAATAACATAATATTTATTGATAATAATGTGAATATATACCGAATAAGATTATTTATGTAAGGTTTAGATGTAAGATTTACAAATAGGTAAGAGTAAAGTAGAATGGCGTTACTATTAGTTAGAGGACATTGCTTTGTCTGCAATAATGCCTATGTTCCTCGTGCTTTGCGGCGGATACCGGAAAATAACGAAGAAAAAATTCAGATGGCGATTTCATACAGAGAAAGTATGAACAATATCCCGGCTGAATTTATCAATGAGTCCCGTGTATGTATTAACTGTGACCGATTGCTAAATACAGAGTTGGAGGAGCTGCGTCGCGATGATTGTATTGCTTTAAACGTACTGAGGCAAAGGTCGAGCAATACTTGCATGATTTGCAACTCACGAGAAAACCATCCCCGGTTGAACCTCAATGCAAGAACAAACGTCTTCATTGAATTAAACATTTATGTACCCGCATCAGCTCGATGTTGTGTTGGACACTTGGACATTTCCGGGCTACTACTTTTAGAATTGAAGCCCACGTTACTATTTGTTAAACGACGTTATCGACTTGCGGGCCATGAATTGAGTTCATTCCTACACACGTTACGTAAGCAAAAAAAGAGTGATGATTTTGACGTAGACAACATCTCAGAAGAAGATTTCAGTATAATATCTCCCGTAACAAAACAGCAATTTCAAGACATGTTGCAGTATTGTGTGCCGATTAACGACGACGGGCCTAACCGCAATGTCACAGAAAAAAAATTATTGATGTTCTTGGTGAAAATGTGTCAAGGACTCTCTGATGATTTCCTAAAAGTTCTTTTCAAATACAATTCCAGAGCCAACGTGAGTCGCGACATTAAAATAGTCAGGCAATCATTATTGATAAGATTTGTGCCCCAGTCTATTGGGTATAATGCCATTACTCGAGATGACTTCATTAATGCCCACGTGACACCATTCGCTAATGAACTATACAATCCTAATACTGACAATCGACAAGCAATAGTTATTGTTGATGCATCCTATACTTATACAGGAAAACCTAGCAACTTCAAATCTCTCAGAAAATATTTTTCTTTTCATAAAAAACGACATTTAGTAAAACCCTGCCTAATAGTAGCCCCTGATGGATACATTTTAGATATACACGGACCCTATTTTTCAGACTCCAGAAATAATGACGCGAGCATACTTGAAGTCGAGTTTGAATCGAACGATGATATGAGCCAATGGTTTCGAGATGGCGATGTGTTTTTAATGGATCGAGGATATCGAGATGTTGTGCCATATCTCCAAAATAAAGGCATGCACTGTAAAATGCCCGAAGTCCTTGCACGTGGACAGCAACAACTTTCAACAGAAGCAGCAAACAAATCGCGAATAATTACGAAGACAAGATGGATAGTTGAAGCCCGCAATGGCCATTTGAAGTCAATTTTTAAGTTTTTTGATGGTTTGATCCCAATGGCACACCTTAATCATCTAAACGACTTTCTGAAAATAGCTGGTGCTATAATTAACAGATATCATGTCAATATCTATATGGAGGATGCAACTGTTCGATTAGCCAGAGAGTTACTGAATAGGATTCATGATATTAATGTAATGCAAGCACGGGTGGAAGCTGACGTTAATCTTACTAGACGTAATGCTAATTGGAACCTTCTTAATGAAAATCATTTTCCGCAGTTTCCTAGGCTTGACATGGCGTATTTGAAGCGACTGACTATTGGTATTTACCAAATTAATTTAAGCCCTGCTTACATACAGGATAAAATGGATATGGATAATAACGATGTATTTGAGTTTGATGAACTAAATGAACACGGCCTGATACGTATGAGAATACGCTCGCGTTTTCGAAATGCAGTTAAACATCAATTATGGATAGCGTTCCAAAACGAAATTCCGGAGGAAGAGCCTATCTTGGCCTGTTACTGTAAATGTAAAACCGGTGCCAGGACTATTGGTTGTTGTGCTCATGTTGCCAGTGTGGTATGGTACCTTGGTTATGCACGTCATCAAGAAAACGTGAAATACCCAAGTACTGCATTATTAAACCACATACTTGATTGTGCGAACAGAAATCCTTGTGACCGAGTTTTAAAGTGTACATGTGTATCTATCAAAGTATGTAAATATATGTAGATAAGATTGAACGAGTAACACTATTTTCTTTCATTTTATCCGTTAGGTAGTTTGTTTTGTCTGGTACAATCTACTGTAAAAATATGGGTGCATTAAAATGCACAAAAAAATGTTCCAATGATTTGTATGTCGTTGTAATAAGAACTTCTCAAAACATTTATCAAACGATTTATTTTTCACTAGAAAAAGACGCTGGAAGTGACACTGTGACAAGGTGCGAATTAGTAGTTAGTACTAGTCTATTTCCTTGAGGGTACAAAATAAGTCGTAACTCTGAAAGGGACTCGGCAACAGTGGTAGCCCCCATAGAGACTTTTGTTCAGGACGATAAAATCTACATTATATCAAAATCTCAGAATATTTAACTGAAACCACATTTTCCATACTTATGGTACGGGGTCCTTTCTACTCTTTATTGTCATACTATAGTGTAGATCACAATGCCTTCGTTTTGGTTCCGATAATATTATGTATTTGTAAAGTTATTATAAAAAGCCAGCAGTTAGGAAGAATAATTATATCACAGTCAAAATCACGGCGTTTTAGAAGAAGACGTAATTCAGCATATTTTTTGTTCAGACTACGTATATTTAGCGTTTACATTTTCAGGCTTGTAGCTGTGATTATTAAGGTTTGCAGGATTTGACTTCGGCAGTAATAGCTTGTGCTACTGATAAATTGTCAATTTCATGGATATCATTATTTTTCATTTAATTTGAAATAGTTATAGACTACCGTAAAATGGGGTGAGTAGGGTCAAAACTATGAAATTCAAACCACGATAACATTTTATTTTACATATGAAAACCGAATGGTGTATATAATAAGTGTTCCGGACGTTTGTATTTTAGTTTGTATTTTATTTTGGGTAGTTCCATTTCATAACTTTGATGATAAAGAGGAAAACCCACACCCCGTAGTGCCTCGTATTTGGGGTGAGAGGGGTTTTCATACAAAGGTGATTTTGGAAGATTGTTGGATCGTTTTTTTTTTTATTATGCGTATTACTATAGCTTCATTTTAAATTGGAACACATTAATTTTGTAGCAGTATCCTTAAAATCCCTTCTCACCCCTCCTCTCAAACCTTCTCTCCCCATTCATAACCCACCTTTCCCCGCGAAACCTATTCATCCCGTTTCACGGTATTTAAATAATTTGCAATATTTTTGTGGTATGATTATAACAAAATTCGGGTAAACTAACTTATAAAATCGTTCTTAAAATAATGCAAAAGTAACCAAGAGGTGATATTTTAATAATTAGTGGCAACTTAAAAACTAATCATTGTAAAATTAAAATGGGTGCCAAGTTCCATAGATTCTCTGAAATGGTGCCAAGTCCGGCACTACATTGTTTACAGTAAAACTAATTTACTGCGGCTTAATGCATTTTGAGCTTTAACTCGGCAGTTTTCTTAAATATCCAACAGCTTTTATGGTATTATAACATACTGCATAGAAAACTGCCAAGTTAAGGCTCAAATTCCATTAAGCTAAGCCGCAGTAAATTAGTTTTACTGTAAACAATGTAGTGCTGGACTTGGGACCATTTCAGAGAATCTACGGAACTTGGCACCCATTTAGATCTCAATTCTTTTGTCGGTGAAGACTACAACCAAGCATCGCATATTCTTAATATTGAACTTGGCTCCCATTTTCACATTTATGTTTTTGATGGGATATCATTACTTTTTGTCAAACTTCATCAAATCGTGCTTTTCAAGAGCGAATGCATGAGTGACTATACAAAATACCCAAATCGCTATAGGTGCACCTCAAATATTTGAAGAGTCCCCTCGATTTCTCCAGGACCCCATGATCAGATTCTTACCTGATAACTATGGGACCACCCCCGAAGTATACCGTTTCAAACAAAAAAAGAATTTTCCAAATCGGTTAATAAATGACGGAGTTCTGAGGTAACAAGCATAAATAATAACAATAATAAAACTTTTTTTCTGGTGTACACACACAATTACCAAGCTGCATGCCAAATTTCAGCTTTCTAGGTCACCTGGAAGTGGGTTAGGTTTTTGATTACTAGTCAGTCAGTCAGTGGTAAAAATGCCGTTTTTTGGAATTTAATATCTCAATAACTATTAAATCTATATTTATGAAATTTTGGGTTCTAGTTTTTCTAAAGGATCTTAATACATGTACCAAATTTCATTTTATTATATTAGATAGATTTTGAGTTATTGGGGGGTCAAAAGTGGCTCCAAACGATTCGTGTAAAATAAAACGGCTGCTGTCCGCCAGTTCTTGCGGTGAACTTGGCTGGACACGCTGCCGCGTGTCTAGATAAAATATTTGTAAGACATTATTTCACATTGCCCATGAATTTATCAACGCTATATAACGCTATCTAGTAGTATAAATAAAATTGAAAAGATTTTCATTTAAGTCTCTTTCTCAATTATCCAGATAATTGACATTTTGTTATTATATTAAGGTAGTTTTATAGTCTGGAGGCAATCGGCCAGTTTTAGAAAAGTCGTCGACATCTCTTCTATATACCTAAAACAGGTATGGATGTGTTCCTTGTTGTCTCTAGAACACGAATCTATCGGTTCGTGAGAGGTGTCGTTTGAAAGCTTATTAAACGTACTACAATTGTATTCTTGATGCTTATAACGTATAATGAACGGTTTTAAAACCATTTATGAAAGTGTGTTTATCTTACTTTTTACGTTTGCTTACTTACCAAAATAATTCAAGAAAATGGTACTTTAGCGTGAATGATGTTAGTATAAAAATGATAGAATATTTAATTAGCTTCCTAAAAATATAGATTTTATCGTCGTACAGTAATAAATACTTATGTTAGGGCCAATTCCGTAACACGAGTACCAACGTTGTACAGAGCGACGCGGTAAATAGGCTAAATTGGCATGATGTTAATCTTTGAAAGTGCATTTGTTACGTTCCCGAATAAAAGGTGTTTTTGACAAATATCTATAAAAAAATTGTTTATTTGCATCGTTGTACTCAAAAATTAATATTTACAACCGACAAATTGATACTTTTTACCTAGAAGCGACATATTTCGGAGTATCCATGTCGGAGAGGAGAGGTCTCTCGACTCGGAATCGGATTCTAACGATTTAACTACCTTCACAAATGACTACAGCCACTACCTTAATACAACTTTATCGATATTAATAGGTAACTTGCGTGCGTTCAAATAAGTTTGGCCCGAAACAAATTCTGAAGAAATAAAAAATTTCAACTGCTGGGTATCTAAGTCGGAAGGGTCAAAAGTCGAGTTGGAATTTGGAATAGGATGCTAAAAATTTTACTAAGTACCTGAACAAACGTTAATAAATACTACCTAATCGACCTAGATACGTAACTGGCGGACGTACATATAAGTTTGACAAGTAAAAAAAATCTAAAGAAAAAATAAATTACTCAAAAGGAATATCTAAGTCGCAGGGGTCAAAAGTCGAGTTGGAATTGGATCCTAACGATTAAACTAGCTGAACAAATGTCTATCAACACAACCTAAATGACCTAGATAGGTAACTTTCGGGCGTTCAAATAATTTTGACAAGTAAAAAAAATCAGAAGAAATAAATAATTATTCAAGTGGAGTATCTAAGTTGAAGGGGGGGAAATTCGAGTTTCAATCGGATCCTAACGATTTGACTACCTGAACAAACATCTATCAACACTACCTAATCGATCTAGATAGGTAACTTATAGGCATTTAGTTAAGATTGAGAAGTAAAAAAAAACTGAAATAAATAACAGTTATTCAAGTGGAGTATCTAGGTCGGAGGGGTTAAAAGTCGAGTTGGAATCGGATCCTAACAATTTAACTAACTGGACTAATGTCTGTTAACACTACCTAATCGATCTATATAAGCAACTTGCGGGTGTTCAAATAAGTTTGACAAGTAAAAAAATCTAAAGAAAAAATAAATTATTCAAGTGGAGTATCTAAGTCGGAGGGGTCAAAAGTCGAGTTGGAATCGGATCCTAACGATTTAACTACCTGAAAAAATATTTGTTAACACTACCTAATCGATCTAGAGATAGGCAACTTGCGGGTGTTCAAATAAGTTTAACAAGTAAAAAAATCTAAAGTAAATATAAATTATTCAAGTGGAGTATCTAAGTCAGAGGGTTCAAAAGTAGAGTTGGAGTTGAATCCTAACATTTTAATTGCCTGCGCAACACTAATTTACTCTACCTTATCAATCTAAATAGGTAACTTGCAGGTGTTGAATGATTATTATTAATTTTTATTGAGTTATCATTATAAAATCCAAACATGTATATTATTAAATAAACTAAATTAAAACCTTACAAATCTAAAAACCTAAGTCTAAAATTGGCCCCTGTGGCATGGTGCCGAGGATGCTGGCAGCATTTCCTCGCTGGATCGCAATACTTATGCGTTGGGCGAGGAAGCTGCCAGCTCTTTTGTCCCCGGTTACATCGACCAACCGTTTCGCTAGCTCTTGAAAGAGTTTCTGTGCTGCAGGGCCCCACGGACCAAGAGTCTCGACTCCAAAAGCAACGAAGTTGTAGTTGGCGTCGAGACTCCTGTATTTGCGTCTTTTGAGGGCCTCAGCCGCCTCCGCCGCCGCGCCTACTTTGTGTGTGGTACTGTGGAGATGGGACGGCGCCAGCGTGTCCACGCAGGTAGCGTCCCACACGAGCACTCGTCCCATCTTCCACGGTATCAGGGACATGCCGTCGGGCCTCTTGCTATCGTCTCTGGCTATACCGCTAGGCTCTAGTATAGCCGGTACGTTGACGGTGGCGAGAGACCGACGGATTATATCGTTTATAGCGGCGTGACGCGAAAAGCGGCCTGCGCTACGCTGGCAAGATAATCCGTGGTGCCCCAGCCGGTCGACATCACTGCCACAGAGGCATTTATGCGGCGCGCATACTGGGACTCCTAAACGCAGCCCGACCGCCAGACGGAGAGTATTTCTATCTAAATGAGTACCTGTATTAGGCGACGGGAAAGCATTTAACCAATGCCCAGCCTCCCTGCAGCCCGCGGCAATCAGTCGCGCACGATCTGCTCCTGTTGCGTCGTCTACAAGAGAGGTGTATTTTAGTTTGCACAAAATATCATCCCAGCCCCTTTGCGATTTGGGATTAAGTTGAATTAAGTTTGACCAATATTTTTTTTAACAATAATTTTACTACTCAACTGGAGTTTTAAGTCACAGGGGTCAAAAGCAGAATTGGAATAGGATCCTCCTAACGATTTAACTTCCTACACAAACACCTATAACACTACTTAATCGATCTTGATAGGTAACTTGCAGGCGTTCAAATAAATTTTACCAACAAAAAAATTAAAGAACAATTAAATTCGAGTTATAATCAGATCATAACGATTCAACTACCTGAACAAACGTTTATTAACACTTCCTAATCGATCTATTATAGGTACTTGAGGGCATCACAGCTTAAACACATTAAGAGGGTCAGCCAAGGTAAGACGTACAATTTTGTACGCAGCTCGATCAGTGATAGAAGAGCCTCAGATCCCATGTTTAAAATCCTCGCCTTAGGGTCCTAGAGGCTTGGGCTGCAAATGCCCGCGATCTGTGACGGTTTCTATTTTACCACCTTATATGCATAAAGCAAACTAAATAATGACCGTCTGCAATATATTTACTGAGAAGACATACAGACTTCCTACTAATATTTACACCAAGGCGCGACGCCAGCGCTCGCAGTGCAGTCGAGCGTCGTTATTGTCAGTCGACGCGTAATGACCCATGTTGAGCAAAATTGGTCAAGACTCGATTACTTATTACTGTACACCAATAAATTTTATATTTTTGGAAAGCTTATAAAATGATCTACTTATTTTGTAATAACATACATTGCTCTAAAGTTATTATTTATTGAGTTATAAACATTTTTTATCAGTACTTATGCAATCATGCAGGGTAAAAAAAACACATTTTATAAAATATTTTAAACATGACTTAAGTTATGGTATAAGTGTCAAAAAAGAAATTATAGTAAGTTTAATAAGCTTTCAAACGACGCCTCACACGAACCGATTGGTAAAATAGAACCCGAGATTTGGACATAAATCGACGACGGTCGGCCGCCATTTTTATGACGTCACAGCTATGTGTGTTCCCCCCCCCCCCCCATGAACTAAAACAGGTAGATTCGTGTTTTAGAGACAACAAGGAACACATCCATATCTGTTTTAGGTATATAGAAGAGATGTCGACGAAAATCGTGAAGGAGTTTTTGCAAATTTATAGACTATTATATCGGACTTTGAAAGGTGTTTTTTTTTATGTTTTTTAATCTAATAGTCCGCAAAGAATCAAAATGAAATGAAATGGTTTATTTCGTTAGAGATATGGTTACATTAGTTAGTAGAATAATTTGACAATAATGTCGGCCCACAATAGCTCGCCAACAATGTCCGCATGCAAAAATACTGAATTTAATTGAATTCATTAAACAGTTACACCAGTTATCGAATTACACAATTATAACATAAATTTAATGTCAATGAGAATTGAACTACATATTCTAAAATTAACTATCATCATCATCATCATCAACATGTCAGCCGAAGCACGTCCCCTGCTGGACATAGGTCTCCCCCAAAGACTTCCACAATGACTGGTCCTGCGCCACCCGCATCCAGCGGACACCCGCGATTCTTACCAGGTCATCAGTCCACCGTGTGGGGGGCCTGCCCACGCTACGCTTTCCGGTACGTGGTCACCACTCGAGAACATTTCCGCCCCAACGACCATCGGTTCTACATGCTATGTAAATGTGCGTGTAAATTAACTATAGCTTCTAGCAATCATTTATTAGTACTTTACACTAGCTGTACCCGCGACTTCGTTAGCGTGAAAAAAAAATCGTCACATGGACAATAAGTATATTGCTCTGTATGTGATTTTGTGTTCCTGATGGGGAGTATAGCGTCAGAGCTCCCGATGCACTGTGTTAACATAGGCACAGCAAATGCTCAAATAAATAAAGGGTCGACAATGCGCTTGTTATTCTTATGGGGTCTTAAGTATATGGTGAGTATATGCTACTACCGTCGTAGTGTTTTAAAAAAATGGTCTTGTATGGCATTAAGTACCTAATTTCAACTTTGCTCCTTTATTGTATTACCTACTGTGGGACTTTAGACGCAGATTTTACCTATCATACTTCACAGCTAGGTAGCTATGTGATTATTAGGGATGCAGTGCTTTACTATTTTACAAGTAGCAGTTGCCCTCTGAGGGACGTTTTTAGGGATAAAAATACCTTCCTTCCTTTCTTGGTTCATAGCCATAGCGTTAACGTAATAAATCACACAAAATTAGGTGGTAACAGCTAACCAGTAACTACAATGACTATTTCAGAGCGACGCATCTTACTCTCTACTTTTCATGTAGCATGCATTTACGAGTAGGTATTTTGCTATTACGTGTTTCTGATTATGGAGTGACCGACGGGGTCTAAGGAACTTCATGCACGGCATGAGCACCCGCTCGACCTCGAGTTTCGCGTGCAGCGGGACGGGGCTTGCGGCGTCCATCTCAATCTCTCAACACATGCGAAACGCTGCCGCCCCGCTGCACTCTCCGCTTCGAGCGGGCACGGATCCCACTATCCAACGAAGAGGATGGCTTGACCAGGCACGACGATACGATGCCATAAGATAGAACCAGTATGATAGTTTTTATCGTCACGTTTTATACCCGAAACGTAATGAATAAAACATCACATAAAAAGCGGCAATATATTAAAGGGTTTCGTACCAGAATTTAGAATCACCATACTATACTGTGAGTTAAAAATGGTAACTCACGGCACTCACCTTTTGTTTAGGCGAAATTAGAGGTTGCAGTTTATCAGCGATAACTTAATAACCTTAATTTATTGGATCTATAATTCTTCGGTGTAAGTATTCAATAGTCACTATGTTTTTGATTGCACGATCGAAGTTTTTGAAGATCGAGAGGGGAAGGCACAAAATTATTGTGACTTCCAGGGCGATTATCTACGAATATATTCACTTACACTTGTTTCCAATGACCTGATTGATGTGCCATATGTTGAATTACGTAAATCAACGTGTTACGCAACAATAAAAAAAAATGTTTTAGAGATTTGACTACATAACTACCGAGTATGTAGCGGCGTTTATAATATAATACATCTATATTTCTAATTTTATTTTAATACACCCTATAGTTTATGAGTAAAATGCCTGTGACATATGGACGGACATGACAAAACTATTAGGGTTCCGTTTTTGCCATTTGGCTACGGAACATGACGGTATAATGTATTGTGCTATTTGTGCTACTCGTAGCTAGGCAGATAGATAGTAATATAAAACCAAGGTTTCGTCGATTAGGTACCTATCTCGTTCTATTTTATGGCATCTTACCGCTCAAACCGTCCGCCTCGTTGGGGCTGCGCTTTTACATCTAATCCAAATGTATGTTAGACTATACAACTCTGGCTACCAGCCTGGTCAGTAGCAGAGAAGCTCAAAATGTACAGTCAGCTGCACAGAATCGAAATCTCTCCTGTATACAAACTTGTTGCGGTTACAACCTTTTTTTATAGACATTTGTCATTTTTCTATCCTTTTACAATTTTGTATTTTGTTTTACTTTTAGTTGTCAATATATTTTCCTGCACTAAAAACGTCTGCTTGGTTTTTATTATTTATTCCCATTAATTCGCTCTCATAAGCTATCGAACTCTTTCATTTTTGGTCCTATCGCCCGTCTTAATGAACACGCGAAGTAAAACCAAGCAGCTGGCGACGCCGGCAAAAAGTGGAAAAGTGACGCGCTCGGAATCTGGAGCACCCGCCGCGGGTGGGCTCGGTCGGTCCACAAGTCAGGACCTCGTGAAGACCGACGCCACGGTAAGACCCGCGGCTCTCGATTTCGCCCACGCGTGTCCGGTGACAACCACCGGCGGCAGCGGCACCGCTGCTGCAGCCGAACATATTGACGTTTCCCTAAGTTGCAGGTCGCATGTATCAGGGTCTTCGCGGTCATCAGCCACTATAAAAGCACGCAGACTTTCCACGGAGGCCGAGTTAGCCCGTAAAAGTATGGAGCGAGAGCAAGAGTTATTAAAACGAGAACAGGAATTGGCACGAAAAATGTTTGAGCAGGTAAAGGAAGTAGAAAAATTAGAAATGCAGGCGGCTCTGGCAGCTCACGAGGCCGAGGAACGCTCTACACGAACGGGCAGTGTCACATTTGCTCGAACTTCGTCGTGAGTTCGGGATATAAATAAGGACATCCGCTCGGTGAACGAGGCGCCTGTCGGTGACGCGCATGTGACACCCATAGATTTGCAGGCTTCTATAGGCTGTGGTGACCGCTTGCCATCAGGCGGGCCATACGCTTATTTGCCACCGACGAGGTATAAAGATTTAAAGCCTTCTCCAGGAAACGACGAAATGATAATCAAAGCGATCGCTGACACCGCTGCGGCAGCAAAAGCTCTAGCTTCAGCAGGCAGTAGAGCTAAAATAGAACTCCCTCCATTCTTCGGGAATGGTTCTCAGTGGCTCCAATTTAAACGTCAGTTCAGTAGTACTGAGTCTTCTTATTCCCCCGCAGAGAACGTTGCGCGTTTACAGAACGCGCTCCGCGGGCCCGCGCGCGAGTCCGTCGCGTCGCTGCTCCATACCGCAGCAGCCCCCGAGGAGATCATGCACGCTCTCGAGCGAACATTTGCGTGCCCGGAAATGATCGTCTTCGGAGAGGTACAAATTTTGAAGACGCTACCGCGGCTCGGCGCGGATCTTAAAGAAATTGGTATTTTCGCCAATAAGGTACGAAATAGCTTATCTATTATGAAATTACTCGGCCTACCAGAATATTTACAATCACCTGAGTTATTTCATAGCATTTTAGGTAAATTTAACCCTTTAATGAAAATGAGGTGGTCTGACTATGCGGCTGAAATGTCAAACCCTCTTACGTCAACGTTAGAACTTTTATCTGATTTTCTAACACGTGAACACGAGCGGTATATAAAATTCGCATTGTCACCTGAAATTGGTATTTGTACACAACAATCCCACGGTATTTTACCACTAAATAAACAATTCAAACGTGAAAATATTCACGCATTGACACATGACAGAAATAAGACTAAGATAAGTGACAAAACAGAATGTATTTATTGTAAAAAATGCCATGATATAAAAAACTGTTCCGAATTCACAACGTTATCAGTAGAAAATAGGTGGTGTTGGTTGCGTCAACAAAAAATATGCTACAAATGTCTTAAACGTAAATCACATCAATGGAAGTTGTGTAAAGTTAACCCTTGTGGTGTCGACGGCTGTACTTTTAGACACCACCCACTTTTACACGGCAGGCAGGATGCGTTTATATCACCGCTAACACCCAATACACAAGCGTCCCTTAATACAGTGTGTACAACTGCACTCAACCATACAGGGTGTACAACACAATATGACAATACGGGGTGTAAAGCACCGATGAACAAATCCGAGTTCGATAATAGGTGTTCTATTGCGTCTGAAAGTGATGTCCAGCTAGCGTCATGCTCCTTGGCAGCTACACAAAAGGTGCCAAAAGAAAATGTACAGGTTTCTAATACAGGTATTTTGCGTAACCATGTAGCAACGTCAACCAAAACCCAACACAAACACAACACACTATTAAAAGTGGTACCAGTTATTGTGTCCGGTCCAGCTGGCAGTTATGAGACCTTCGCACTCCTAGACGACGGCAGTACAGCGTCGATAATTGACTCTAATGTCGCCGCTCGTATAGGGGTGTCAGGGCCTGAGGAGCTTATAACTGTCAACGCTGTAGGTGGCTTACATAAAACTACAAAGATTTCTTACGTTGATTTTTATATACAAGGTAAACATGAACCTGACAGGTTTTTAGTTAATCGTGCCAGGGCTATGCCCTCACTCAGCTTGAGCTCGCAAACATTGTCTAAAGAGACTGTACAGTCCTACGATTATTTGAGTGACTTAACCGATTATTTGACCTACACTGACGCTACACCAACCGTGCTTATTGGTGCTGAGCACTGGCATCTGTCAATTTCTCGTGATGTCCGCGCAGGTAGGCATAATGAGCCGGTGGCTTGCCACACTTGGTTAGGTTGGACGTTGTATGGAGTGGCTTCTGGTAAAACTAAACCAGTTGAGTTTGTCAATCATTGTCAACTTGACAACATTCAACTAAGTGCACATGAACGTTTAGAATTACTCATAAAGGAGAATTACAAATTGGACTCGCTAGGCATTTCTAAGCGTGAGAACCTACATAGTAAGCTAGATGCAAGAGCTGTTGAGATTTTAGAAAATACCACCACACGTTTGCCAACTGGTAGGTATCAGGTTGGACTTCCATGGCGTGACAATATCCAGTGCGTCCCTGATAGTTATCCTCAAGCTCTGTCACGCTTTCTGAGTCTAGAGAGACGTATGCTTCGGGAGCCCGATTTTTCTGAAGCGTACAAAAGGTTTATTGACAATATGATTATTAAAGGTTATGCTGAGGAGTGTGATCCTGTCACATATTATGGTCACTCTGTCAGTACTAGGAACTTTACTAAATCTGTCGATAGTGAGCACATTTTAGGTAATGGTTCAAACAACAATTCAAAAGTTCACAATGGTACAGTCAGTGCGAATAAAGTGCAACCAAAATGCAATGACGGAATGTCAACCTCACACACTGGTAAAATAAACTTGAAAGCGACTTCTGATACATATAAAACTGAGACCAACTCAAAACTAAGGTGGTATTTGCCACATTTTGGCGTTTATCACCCACAGAAACGTAAGCTTCGTGTCGTTCATGACGCAGCAGCGTCAAATCAGGGCGTTTCTTTGAATTCGTTGCTTCTCCAAGGACCTGATCTATTAGAAAATTTATTAGGCATTCTTTGGCGATTTAGAGAGGGCGCTGTTGCAGTGACAGCTGATATTAATGAGATGTTTCCTCAAATACGAATCCGTGAACAGGATAGGGACGCATTACGTTTTTTATGGCGAGACGTAGGGTCAAAGAACACAACGCCTCTGAAAGAATATCGAATGACAGCTGTCATTTTCGGGGCATCAACCAGTCCATTTACTGCGCTGTACATCAAAAATAAAAATGCCACGTCACTTCAGGATTTGTATCCCCAAGCTGCTAATGCAAGCATCCACAGCTCCTATATGGATGATTTTTTGGACAGTCTAGACAATGTATCCGAGGCTGCACAGCTAGCTTCCGATGTAGTGACTATTCACCGTAACGCCTGTTTTGAAATGGTTGGTTGGATTTCTAACAATCAGGAAGCGTTGCGTCTTGTACCAAATGAATTGAGGGCCACAAAGCCCGCTGAAGTATCTATCACTTGGTAGTGAATCAAGTAACGTCAGAGCCTTAGGTGTTTCATGGGATCCTATTTCGGATACCATTGGTTTTAGGACTGGTTTAGAAGGGTTCAAGTTATTGGGTGTTTTCACTAAGCGTAAAGTTTTGTCCCACCTTATGAAAGTATACGACCCACTAGGTTTGCTTGGCCCTATAGTTGTCAAAGGTCGTATATTCTGTGGATGGTCCAGGCTGTTCCCAGTTGGTGATTGCTTTGGCAGCTGTGGTGGATGAGCTTGAGGATGGTCCAAGCCGTTCCCAGTTTATGAGTACTATGGCACCTGTGGTGGATGATCTTGAGGATGCTTCAGGCTGTTCCCTGTTGGTGACTACTTTAGCAGCTGTGGTGAACGAGCTTGGGGATGGTCCAGGCCGTTCCCGGTTTCTGATTGCTTTGGCAACTGTGGTGGACGATTTTGAGGATGGTCCAGGCTGACCTCTGTCAGCGATTACTGAGGAAGTTGGTGTGGGCAATCCCGAGAAAGCTCCAGGCTGTTCTCTGTTAGTAACTTCTGATGGCATAAAGTCGACGTCTTCAAAAATTTCTGCGTTGTATGGAAAGATTCCACATTTTTGAACGCTGCTGCTATATTCAATGGCGTCATTGCCTTTGGGTATGCTTGACCCACACAGTCGGCGACATTGTAGATTGTCATTTGTTTGCCAGGGTTTCGTCGCAACCACGAATCTACGGCACCGTTATAATAGGTTTTAAATGGTCCGTTTAAGCCAACATCAAGTGGCTGCATTTTAGCTGTTGTGTGTGGGTGCAGAGTAAGAATACAGATACCAGACTTTTTGGCCAAATCTAAAGCCTCAATACTTAAATGGGACTCATGGTTGTCCATAATTAATAATGCGGGGTTTTCTGGAGATGCACATGTATGTTTTATAAAATGCTGCATCACTAGGACAAATAGCTCTGCGTTCATCCACCCACTGGGAGCAGCCAGTCCAAGGGACCCTGGAGGTGCACCGTTCAACATATAATCCTTATAATTTTTTCTCGGGAAGACAAGCACCGGAGGTAAAGCTTGCCCTGACGCGCACACAATAGCACACGTCGTCACCAATGTTCCTTTTTCGCCGCTTGTTATCTGCCCTAGATTGTGCCGGCCCTTCGGAGCCACGACTTTTTTTGTTTTTTGTACGGTACCTGTTGCAGTTTCATCTAAGTTGTATACTCTACATCCGTTTCCGAAAGACGGGTGTCTATCCATGGCATTTTTCAAATTGTTAAAAAAATTACCGACTGTTTGTCTATTAAAGGCAGTAGCCCGCGCTAAACTGCACGCTTCAGGCTTTTTTAATGTTAAATCAGGGTGCCTACCCCTAAAAGATCAAACCACTCGATACCTGCCATTTTGTCAGACTCCCAGCTAGCAGGACATTTAATTTTATTTATATGTGCCATCTGGAACGCAACGCTGCGGACATCTCTACTGGAAAGGCCATAAAACTTGACCGCGCAATCTTTTATATATTCTTTTAATTCAGCTTCTTGTTCTTCCGAAAAGATTCTGTTGACGTCGTATTTCGGAGTTAGTCTTTGATTTATTAACTGAGCATCACTTACTGTCGCAACCTTCTTTGCATATCGATATAGCGTTGGGTAATAAACATCACATTCCTTTGCCGCCTTTCTCACGCTCATCCCCGTCCTATACATTTGGATTGCACGCAACATATTTTCGGCCGAATGGTCTCCTTTTTTCCTTTTCAAAACTTTTGTACGTCCCATCTGAATCAAAAAGACATAATAAGCTTAATCTTTTATACTAAAAATACCTTAATAAGCTAAGCTTAATATTTATATAATGTAGGTCCTTATCTAGAAGAAACACACACAAACAACTAAAATCTTGTAACAAGTATTTTTTTAAACAGGATTTTTATAAGGTTCCGTATTTAAACACTCATACGACTGAGAGGAATCTAACGACACCTCACACGTTAAAATCCATTAAGTCGTATCGTAGAGCATGCCAAAAGATAGACATAGGTAGCCTATATACTTATACATTCATAAATGTTCTACATTGAAACTAGATAGGGCAACAATGGAACATGTTTCATTGTACACCCCACTCGAATGTTTCAACGTGAGACAACCAGGTCATTATTTATTTCCGTTAAGAAAACTGTAACAAAGAGTGAACGATTTCCAATAATATTTAGGTCCAAATATACTTTAGACTATACAGAATGCACAAAAATATTGAACAGTAAGAACTCATTATCAATAACTTGCTAAAAAATCACCAAATATGTAAAAAATATCTTACTTTGTCGTTGCGAAATCACAAATCTGCTCGTGCAGACGTGTTGCGTCGACGCGGCGCGTTCCCGAACTGGGCAGGCGGGGGGGTCCACAGAGCTTGTCCTTGCGTGCTATCGTGCACTTTTTGGCAACGTCGCATTTTCGAGATATTGTAAAGTTTCAATGTGTACCATTGTGTCAATGTTGGACAGTTGACCCTAAATACATAAGCAGGAAATTATCCTTCAATAATAAAAACTAGTGAAGGAATACAGTGTACTCACCTGCATGTTTAGTATGATCAGATTGTTAAACAAAATATTCAAACCTTACAAATATTAGAGTTGCAAGCTCTAACAAGAGTTTTAACTTGTATCAAGAGATAGTGTGATAGTGATATTATTGGTCTCTATTGCCAAAGAAAGTGGATTCTCGCAGTCAGACATAGCAGCAGCAGCTTGGGTGCAGCGAGTCTATTCATACTATTTTACATGTTGACTAGGATCTCTGAAAATTTTGAATCTCTGTCTTGAATGTACCATCTGGTAATATGATGAGGATGTCTATTGAGTTCTCTATATTCTTCATATTTTGGCCATTTTCTCAATTGTTAGACTTGAGTCAAATTGCTTGATAAAACTATGAACCAAACAATTTTTTACCAATCAATCCATTTATGATTTTTAATATTGTAACACAATATTAATTGTATGTAGTTTCTGACATTATTAACTTAAAGCCATGAACTGCTGCAACACAGATTTGAAATTCACTCCTATAACACAAACATATGTTATAATTATAACTATGGCCCTCAATACCACTATTGGATACTTAATGGGTAAGTATTATTTTTAAACAACAGGCAATTCTGAAATTTGTTTAATTTAGTAGGGCTTGGCTAGAAACAACTTTTTCAATAGTTGTGATAAATTGTAGCCAATCTAATATCTTTTTGTTTTTCTATGGCTTATTTGTGCTTCTTCTTGAGTGTTTTTTGTATGTTCCACTGAACATTCTCTTACTATACATGACCGAATAATGATATCTCCTCACTTGGATCACGAAGGATTTGTGATATGTACATGTATATATTCCTAAAAAACTGGATTTCCTCCTGGATCTTAAGCAGAAGGTTTACTTAACTTGGCCTTATGGTGCATAATAAAGTCTCACTATGTTGTTGGAGACATAAAGGTAAGATATCATTTGTCATACTGACTCGGTAACGATACCAAAATGTTCCGAAACACTTTCCAATGGAAAGGATAAAAAAGTTAAGATAAACAAACCTCTCTTACTTTTTTGTGCATTTACTATGATGTAAAGTATCTTCCCCCAACGGGAGAAGTGAGTTTTTTTAGTCATCGAAAAATAATTATATGTAAAGGATTCATGATCAACTTGTCTAGTAGATTATTAATGGTCCAAATTAGCTGCATATTCTATTCCAAGGGAATAGATAACACAATATTAATAGTTCTCTTTCATACACTCTTGTTTTGTTCTGTTCTACCAATCATGGTTTTCAATAAGTACTGTAAAGAACCTATTGGAGTTAATTTATGACAGTCATTTCCACAGTGTTCTCAAGCTCTGCATTGTCTCGAAAAGACCTTTATCCAACGTAAAATGAGACAATATAACATAGTATGACAAAATTCATGGATTTCAAAACTTGAAAACCAGGAATGAGATTGAGCCGCTTGTAAAAGCACGAGAGTGTATTACTAACAAAATATCTCGTATAGAACAGCTTTTCCAACGGAAAAGGCAACATAATATAACATATTATGCCAGTAATAGTGTCAAGTGTCATTGCTTTTTGACCAACAAAATTCAGATTATTTCGTATAGAATGGCTTACCCAACGGGAAAAGCGACATAATATAACATATCATGCCAGTAATAGTGTCATTGCATCTGAATAAAATCAAATATTTAGTTTTTGGATTGAACTTACGTGAGCCAAACCTACTTTCAAATTTACGATTTTCATGTATGATGTTCGTAATTTTAACTACTCTTTGACTTCTCTGCTTTAATTTATCCATCTGAGTGTCTGTAATGTTCCTGAAAACCTGAAATTTCACTGAAAACAACTTTTTTCGTGAGAGACGCAACGTTTCGGGCGGCGCGAAAACTTCTAATGAGGTTGACAACTAGTAATGTTGCAAGGTACATTTTTTTTCCCTATCTAGCTATAAAATCGCGACGATTAAGGCGTGGGCACATCTACTACTACAAGTAAATACCTCGGACTGAATATGAATATAATAATCTACATATACAGCAAAAATTGTTTAAATCGATTCAGCGGATCCTGAGATCCTTCGGGACACACAACCCTCTCTGAAAACACTGGCTGTGGAATTTTAAAGATTTATTATATACTAGCAGTTGCCCGCGGCTTCGCCCGCGTACTAAGCGAAATTTTTAACCGTCTACAAAAAACAGGTTCGTATGGTTGTCCACGATTATCTCGCGTTTGGCAGAACCGATTTAGATGCGGTCTCCAGAAAATTAGTTGTTACATTCTGGGGGTTTCGGTATACGAAGTTTGGTGATTGTGATTAATTAACAGATGAACAGATGAAAAGTCAGTATACATTCTGAGAACCTGAAAACTGACGAATTTCATGTGATTTTGGCAAAAATAAGGATCGAAAACTATTATCATACATTTCCGAGAGACCGAAGGGGAAAGGGCCGATGAAATAAAAGCATGTCTTAAATGGCCCTTAGTAAAAGTATCTGTGTACTACAGTAACACCAATAGGTCTGTAAACGACCAAGCAGCGCGCAGCAGTCATAAACTCTGGTCCTTTGAAGTACAGAAATACGGCTAATTCAATATCACGTGTAACATTTATTATTCCTAAAATTAAATTTATTAGGTTTGTTTTGCCAGTTCCCATTGGAGCATCCAGAAAGAAAATTTGGCCTCACTTCCATTCGCACTCCTTACTGTCAGTCCGTCTGTTACAACCAAGTTGCTTTTACTGGACCGATTGAATTGCAATTTGGCACAAACTATCAAGAATTTAGAGCGCTCGTGGTCCAGCGGCACCCGCCTACCACGTGCGGTGTGCGAGGTTAAGCAATGTGGGCGCAGGTCAGTTTTTGGATGGGTGACCGCTTTGAATAGTTACTAACTGACTCTCGTGCTTTGGAAGGCACGCTAAGCCGTTGATCCCGGCTACAATCGTTAAGCCAAGTTAGAGGCCTTCGAGCGGCTTGCGAACTTCTAACAGTCAAGTTGCCCACTCACTTGACAAAGGAGGGTCGAAGTTGCACCACGTCCGTAGGGAGTACCCACCGTTACCCTACACGTGACCCCTGGGTGGTGCTAAAAACTGGCAACCGTACTTGTCTTCTCGAAAATCTCACGGTTCGTAAATAAATGCCATACGATTAAAAAAATGTAAAGGTTGATTTAAATGGAAAAAAAATATCAAAACCTCTATGTCGTTTTTAAAAGCAAATCCATAGATACCCCACACGCCTATATAGTAACATTAAACTTTTTTGCATACAGGCATGTATGGGTAAGGCCCACTTTTTCCAAATTTTACCTCGGATTCGTATTAAGAATTCTCTCGGACGCTCAGATATCGATTTTGATCGAAATTTAGACGGAAATGATAAAAATGAATATGGCCGCCACTTTTTCCAAATTATACCTCGGATTCGTATTACGAGACCTCTCGGACGCTCAGATATCGATTTTGAACGAAATCGGGACGAAAAAAAAGAAAATCAATATGGCCGCCACTTTCACAAATTTTACCTCGGATTCGTATTAAGAGACCTCTCGGACGCTCAGATATCGATTTTGATCGAAATCGGGACGAAAAAAAAAGAATTCAATGACTGCGACTTTTTCCACATTTTACCTCGGAGTCGTATTAGGGACCTCTCGGACGCTCAGATATCGATTTTGAACGAAATCGGGACGAAAAAAAAGAAAATCAATATGGCCGCCACTTTCACAAATTTTACCTCAGATTCGTATTAAGAGACCTCTCGGACGCTCAGATATCAATTTTGAACGAAATCGGGACGAAAAAAAGGAAAATCAATATGGCCGCCACTTTCACAAATTTTACCTCGGATTCGTATTAAGAGACCTCTCGGACGCTCAGATATCGATTTTGATCGAAATCGGGACGAAAAAAAAAGAAAATCAATGACTGCGACTTTTTCCACATTTTACCTCGGAGTCGTATTAGGGACCTCTCGGACGCTCAGATATCGATTTTGAACGAAATCGGGACGGAAATGAAGAAAATTAATATGGCCTATACTTTATTCAAAGTTTAGGTACCTCGGATTCCTATTAAGAGTCCTCTCGGACGCTCAAATATCGATTTATGTCGAAATCGTATCGGACGGCACTGATTAATAAAACCATCTACAATACATAGAATCAAAAAAGGTCGTATCTTCATAGGGAACTCACGGCACTTAATGCACCTTTAGACCTTATAAGGAACTTACATGCCAAATTTGGTATTTCTCGAACCACCAGTTTGCGCTGTGCGGTGATATGTCAGTCTCTCAGTCAGTCAGTTATTTCTTGATATTTGGCACAATTTTTCAAAAGTTTTCATGACCACAATATTAAATTTCAAAACCGATGCAATTTTCCTAATTAACGTCCCAAAAAACCATAAAAACGACACCCATATTAATATTTAGACATTTCATCCCCCTCGGACCCCAACAGAGGGGATGGTATTTCACGTCCTCCACGTGGGATTTTAAAATCATTGTTGTTTTCGTAATCAGCGACCCAATAAACCATGGAAACAACACCCATATCGATTTTCAGAATTTGTCACCAGATTTCCCCCTTTTAGGGGTTGATTTCTCAAAAAACCTGAAACACATGTTTACTCATTTATCGTTAGAAATACTCCTGTGAAGTTTCGAATAAAATACTTATAATCCAGCTAATCTTGATTCACTCAGACTGAGCTCGATTTCCTGGATCGAAGGGTACGTGTACTGCTCACTGCGCACCGTATGCTACACCCACGATCTTCTGTTATGAGACTGTACATCCCGCGGAAGCTTGGAGGTCGCGGCTTCTTAAATGCCAAAGACCTTCACAATCGCGAGGTGTGCAGTCTCAGAGATTACTTTCTAAACAGTGAGTGTGGGATGCATCGTGACGTAGTGGCAGCAGACGCATCTTTCACCCCGCTCTCCATGGCAAACGAGAACTGGCGCAGATTTAAAGTACTAAGCACCGAGGACCGCAGGGCGGTATGGAAGAGTAAGGAGCTACATGGGCGGTTCTACAAGGCCCTTACGGAGCCCGACATAGACCTGCTCGCATCGGTGAACTGGCTACGTTTTGGGGATCTTTTTGGGGAAACTGAAGGTTTTGTCTGTGCAATTGCGGACGAGGTTATCATGACGAACAACTACCGGAAATATATCCTGAAGGACGGTACGGTCGACATTTGTCGGGCATGCCGCCGTCCTGGAGAGTCACTCAGGCATATTATTTCTGGTTGTAGTCATCTTGCTAACGGCGAGTACTTGCACAGACATAACTTGGTGGCCAGGATTATTCACCAGCAGCTTGCTCTTTTATACGGTCTTGTAGACTTCGAAGTGCCGTATTATAAGTACACACCTGCGCCAGTTCTCGAAAATGGTCGTGCAACGCTCTATTGGGATCGATCTGTCATCACGGACAGGACTATTGTAGCCAACAAGCCTGATATCGTGCTGACAGATCGATTGAAGCGCCAGGCAGTGCTCGTTGACATCACGATCCCCCATGACGAGAACCTCGTGAAAGCTGAGAAGGACAAAGTCAGCAAGTACCTAGACTTGGCACATGAGGTAACCGCCATGTGGGATGTTGATTCAACGATTATTGTCCCGATAGTCGTCTCTGTGAACGGTCTAATAGCGAAGAGTCTCGACCAACATCTCAAGAGACTCTCGTTAGATGGCTGGGTCAAGGGTCAAATACAGAAGGCGGTACTCCTGGACACGGCGCGGATAGTCCGGAGGTTCCTCTCTCTGTCGCCCTAACCACCGGTAGCTTAGGCTAGCCTCGCTGCCGGCGGCACCCTAGGTTAGGTTTTTTATAATGCTTTTATATTTTGTATGTATATTTTTATATTGTACTTGTATAAATTTATTGTAAAAAATCTAACTTAAGACGAAAAACTAAATAAGGTGAATAATAATAATATTCATACATTCTATAAACCATAAACAGGTAACTTCATGTCCTCTTTTCGTGACATTAATGCATACATTTAGGCGCATATTTGAGAAAAAAATATTTAAATTCTTAAATATTACCATTGATATTACTGTAGTATTATTATACATCACATCATATCACACAACGTATTTGCCTTATTATGAAATGAGGTGTGACTACCTGTAGGCACTGCTTACGTATTTATATCCAGGGTCGTAATTAAAGAAATAATTCATAAATGAAATGCCTTGATTAATTTCTTTTACCGTTCTATGTAAATATTTATTTTAGAGTTGACCTTCGCCTTGCGTAGTGTTAGTCGTAACTCAATGTTAACCACTTTAATATATATGTAGTATATAGTGGCGTCACAAACGACCTTGATGCGTGTTACTTACATTGACGCCGAGCTTTATTAGTAGCATCGGAATACGAGTATTTTACCCACATATTAAAAGTTATAAGTTCAGTAGATACATATTATTAAAATTAAAAAAATCCCGAAATGAATTTCTACACTATTCTATTAAAACGATAGGAAGATACGGTCGACGCTTGCTAAGGTCATAAAATCTTACATTCCGATTTGCACACTTCCTACGAATGTAATAAGCCGCATTCAACTCGATTCTCCATACAAACGTAGTTTCGTTCTCATTTTTAAACACCTTGCTAAAATAACATGAATCTTTGTATACACAATGGGAGCCGCCATATCTAGATCGGAAAGTGTCTGTTACTAGAAATTGTAATAGAAAAAAAATACAGCGAGTTATTGAGTTTTTTACGACTTGTATGAAAACCTTAATAATCGCTGTATTTCTTCTCCATTATAATTTCAAGCAACAGAAACTAATTTCCGACCTAGGTATGCCGGATCCCATAGTGTATACAAAGTTTAATGTTATTCTAGCACCGATTTAAAATGAGACCGTAACTACGTTTGTATGGAAAACCGAGCTTACTGCGGACTCTTAAAAAACTTTATATATGATATCAACCAACCAGAATACAGCTACACTAAAATCGACCAATCACGTAACAGAATTCATTTCTCAAAACGTTAGGTTTAATTAGTCCCTGTTTCATAATGTGGCATTTATTCGTGGTGTATTTATCCACTCAAAGTGTTGTGTCTATATTTTGTACGTACTGCGATTTTTACCTAGTTTGTTGTAAGAATCAATGAGATAAACAAAGAGGAAATTAATTTAATTTAGATTATCGCACTTAATCGTGTGAACTCGTGTGTGAATTGAGGGTAGGTATTAAAACATTCTCGTGCACAAATCTAATACAAAGGGGGTGATGACCGGCTGGCAATTTGGCAGAAATCGTCACGAGCGGAGGGAAACAGTTTGATTATCTGTGATCTTAGGACGTTGACCTGAACCTTCTATTGTATTCAAATAAAACGATTTTGGTGAAACCTATTAACATCAAATAAATGTAAAGAACTCCGGAAGTCCGTTTGTGATTTTACTTCAGCCCGTCGCCATGAAACCGATTTCACATGTTTGTACATTTCATCCTGGTTTTCTCGCAATCTGTGTTACTTTTTTATAACAAATATTACTTAAATTCTTTATTCATACTGATTCTGTAGAAATTGACTTTTCGAGTTTCATATTTATTAATGTCAAGTTCATCTATATATATAAACGTCTGAGTCCTGACTGACTCACTTAAATCAACGCCCAGCCCAAACCGTTGAACGTATAAAGCTGATTTTTTCAAGATTGGTTGATTATATAACGAAATTACCCACTAAGAAGGGGTTTTTGAAAATTCCACCCTCAAGGGGGTAAAAAGGGGGTTAAAGGTTTGTATGGGGATGGAGTAAAATTGTAGATGAGAGACGTTGTGTACGGACTCCTTATGCCAATACGAGAAAAGTAATTTTAGGGTTTTAAAAAAATCTACCCCTAAATGGGATAAATAGGGGTGCAAAGTTTGTAAGGGGATGGAGGAAAATTTTAGGTACGAGACTTGAAACTTTGTGTATAGACTCCTAATTACAATACAAGAAAAGTAATTTCAGGGTTTTGGGAAAACCCACCCCTAAGCGGGTTAAATAGGGGTGCAAAGTTTGTATGGGGATGGAGTAAAATTTTAAGTGAGAGACTTGAGACTTTGAGTATAGACTCCGTATCACAATACAATAAAATTAATTTTAGGATTTTGGAGAAAACCACCCCTAAGTGGGTTAAATAGGGGTGCAAAGTTTGTATGGGGATGGAGTAAAATTTTAAGTGAGATACTTGAAATTTGTGTATAGACTTCTTAATACAATACAAGTAATTTTAGGATTTATTAGAAACTCACCCTTAAGTGGATTAAATAGGGGTGCGAAATTTGTAAGAGGATGGAACAAAATTTTAGGTGACAGACTTGAAACTTTGTGTATAGACTTCTTATTACAATACAAAAAAGTAATTTCTAGGTTTTGGAAAAACCCACCCCTACGTGGGTTAAATAGGGGTGCGAAGTATGTATGAGGATGGAGTAAAATTTTAGGTGAGAGACTTGAAACTTTGTATATAGACTCCTTATTACAATACAAAAAAAATATTTTAGGGTTTTGGAAAAACCCACCCCTAAGCGGGTTAAATAGGGGTGCGAAGTTTGTATGGGGATGGAGTAAAATTTTAAGTGAGATACTTGAAACTTTGTGATTAGACTTCTTATTACAATACAAGAAAAGATATTTTAGGATTTTGGAGAAACCCAAGTAAGAAGGGTTTTTAGAAATTCGACTCCAAAGGGGTTTGGGGTTGAAATTTTCTATGGAGATCGTGTGTTTTTTTTAAGTAAAAGTGTAAGATTTTGTACAAAGACGCCTCAACTAAAGATATGAAAAGTACCTTCACGGCATTTCAAAATTCAACTTCTTGAATAAGAAGTCTAATATTCAGCATACACATTGCTCATGAAGAAGCTAAAAACGAATTTTAGCGTTTTTGGAAATTTATCCTCTAAGGTGGTTAAATAGGGGTTGAAATTTTGTATAGAGGTCGTTAAATTTATAAAATAAAATAATCGGGTTTTCGTAAAACACGCATTATCTAAAGATATGTAAAGTCAACGACGAAAAACGACTCGGCTGGGCAGCGTTCGGGAAGCTACGGCACATCTTTTCGTCCAATAATCCACAGTGTCTGAAGACGAAAGTCTTTGACCAGTGTGTGTTGCCAGTGATGACATATGGTACTGCAACGTGGTCGCTTACTATGGGCCTCATAAGAAGCCTCAAAGTCACCCAAAGAGCAATGGAGAGGGCTATGCTGGGAGTTTCTCTGCGTGATCGCATCAGAAATGAGGCCACCCGCAGCAGAACCAAAGTGACCGATATAGCCCTTCGAATCGCTAAACTTAAGTGGTAGTGGGCGGGGCACATAGCACGCAGAACCGATGGCCGTTGGGGCGGAAAGGTTCTCGAGTGGCGACCACGTACCGGAAGGCGTAGCGTGGGCAGGCCCCCCCCACACGGTGGACTGATGACCTGGTAAGAGTCGCGGGTGTCCGCTGGATGCGGGTGGCGCAGGACCGGTCATTGTGGAAGTCTTTGGGGGAGGCCTATGTCCAGCAGTGGACGTCATTCGGCTGAATGATAATGATGATGATGTAAAGTACTTTCAAGGGATTTCGAAATTCACCCCCTATTTTTGATTTAAAGTTTGAATGCAAAACATGTAATTCTTTGTCCTAGCCTGGTCCGGCAAATCTCTCCAGTCGGATCTTTCCGTGGCTTTCCTTCTCTAACATGTCACTCCTAAAGTTCCGGTGCCCTTTTCGACGCCGTCTAACCATCTCAGCTTGAGAAAGACTGTATGGGAAAATTTTCTAAGGCGAGAAAGAGTTCTACGCGCTACGCGTGCTACGCGGGCAAAAGCTAGTTTAATATAAACGTTGAAAGGTTTTAGCGACGTATTCTCATTTGACGCAACCGTCCTCACCTGACACTTCACACCTTGCCCGTTTTTATGCGGAAACTGTCTAATGTTACTTGTGGAATTTTGACAATTTCCTTATAAAAACGGGCGTGGCGTGAGGAGAGAAATGAGGACGAGTGGGTTTGCGAATAACAGCCCTGTTTCTTGGCTTAGCTAGTAAGTGTGCACTCTGAAATTTCGACCTTATGTCACGATCGCTAGATATTATTCTTATTTCTTTTAATGAAGTAGTACTCCGTATATTTATATTTAGTATAATAGTACAATTTAGCCGGCAGAAACCACTTTAGCTTATTATTATTATTTTATTCAATCACAATTCACACAGTATAATACACACAACTTTTCGCCAAACTGCATGACAGTTTGTTGGCGAACGGCGACACTCAACTCACTTCCTATCTACTGTGTAACATACCCAACAGCGCCACAGTTAGCTGACCAATTGCTAGACGTTACGTATCTCATTGCAATAAGGTTTATAAGTGGTCAGGTAACTGTCACACCGCTGAACAAAGTAACATCACAGTATTACAATATATTCCCTACAGTAGTGAAACGCCTTTGATGTCGGGCGACGCCGCCGCTCGTGTAAGTACTTACGCTGTAACGCGCGGATGTGCCAGGGTTGTCACAAAATGGAAAATAAAACAAATATAATTATTATGCAATGATTTATTTACATGTGTTGCACAGCCAGATATTTACGTGAGATTTTGTTTTTAGATGTTTTAAGTTTTCTATTATTAAATTTAACTATGCAATTTATTCGCATGCGTATGAACAATTTGAGCATAAATGTTTGTGGGAAGCGGTAGGTTTAATGCCTACCTACAAGCTCACGCGGCGTTAGTTAGGTAACACTTGAACTTGAAACTACAAACTGCTTTATTCATCTCGCACGGCACTTCTGTTTACATTTAAGGGCTGTGACGTCACACAGCTATCTTGAAACGTTACGAAGTATAAACACAAAAATTATATTTACAGTCGCGGAATGAAAAGGTTAGTCACTTTTCAAGTCTATTTCAATGTCGTTAAGGTCGAAAAGTGACGAACCTTTTCATTCCGCGACTATACCCCAATTGTTTCTGAGAATATTGATCGTCGTTACTAGCAGAACCTATCACATTATTATTCTCTAAATCAATAGATGAGGACTGTGTTCCCAGTATTTGAAAACAGGTATGGGTAACTCCAATACCGAAAGGTCCGGTTTCTTCTGACATCGAAAAATATCGACCAATTTCTAAATTATGCCAATTTGGCAAGGTTCTCGAAAAGATCGTCACTAATCAGCTTATTGAAGCTGCTCGCCTACATATAACCCACCACCAGCACGTTTTTTATAAGGGACGTTCCGTAGATAGTAACTTACTTACTTTCACAAATGAAATTTTGAATGCCATGGACGAAAGGTTTTGTGTTGACGCCGTCTATACCGACTTCGCCAAAGCTTTCGATAAGATCTGTCATAGCACGCTCTTACTCAAGCTTTGGCGTCTCGGTATACACGGTTATCTTTTTAGATGGATAAAATCTTATGTCGAGAATAGGTGTCAGGCTGTCGTTCTATCTGGGTTTACTACACAAATCAGGCATATAAGCTCTGGAGTACCTCAAGGGTCTCATCTGGGCCCATTGCTGTTTACTTTATATATCAATGATATCTCTGAATACGTTAGGCACTCAAACTTATTACTCCATACAGACGACACCAAGCTATTTAGAGTTATTAAAAATCGAGACGATTGCAAACTATTACAGGAAGATTTAATCAACTTAGAGAGGTATTGTAAAGAAAATAAGCTTTTTCTTAATTATGATAAATGTTTTGTGATAACTTTCTCTAAAAAAAAGACTAATTTAAATTTTAATTATACAGTGTCGAATGTAAAAAAAACTGCATAGAGTGTCGCAGATTCGGGATTTAGGTGTCATCGTGGATTCTGGAATGACTTTCACTCCGCACATAGACACAATTATACAAAAATGCTATAAGCAACTAAGTTTTATATTACGCGTCGGGAAGCCATTCCGGAATGCTACCTATAAAATTCTATTCAACAGTTTTGTTCGAAGCCATCTTGAATTTGCGTGCGCAGTGTGGAAACCTTATTATGCCATCCATATAGAAAGACTTGAGAGGCTACAGTTTTTTTTTTGTTAAATCACTAGATTTTAGAACTGGCCATACCTATGTTAATTATGACGACTCCCTAAACCATCACAATATGCAGAAGCTAAGTGATCGACGCGATTGTAATGATGCTGTTATTCTGTACAAAATACTTCGCTCACATTTAGATGTTCCTAGATTACTTCAAGGGATTTTGTTCAAAGTGCCTCACAGAAAACCTCGTATGTGTCGCAAAAAGGAGCTATTCGGAATACCTAAAACTAGAACATGTTATTCACGTAATAACTATGTTAGACGTGCTTGTAGGTTATATAATAATAAGTCAAAACTTTCTGAAGTCGATATATTTAATTGCTCAATATACGACGTAAAGAAAGCATTTAGATAAAAATAGGTTTTTAACCTATTTTTATTTAAAACTAAGTTGGGTATGTATAATGTTACTAATATTTAATTGTACTCGTAGTAACTTTTGATAATAAGTTACGGTTCGTCTGATAAATGCGTTTATTAGTAAACGTATTTATCAGACGTACCTTATTCCATAAAAACACTGTAAACTAAGTAAAATGAACAGCTCAGATAGGAATTTTTGGTTCAAATGCAAGAAAAAAAATTGCTATCGTATCTTTAATTAACCACTCACGTGCTCTCCGCAACTAGGGTTGCGACTTGGGAAAACGTACAGTGCTCTCGCAACACTAGTTGCGAGTTGGAGTTCCAACGGTTTTTAAATTGTTGCTATGCGGAACATGCAAAGAACGCTTTTGAATTGAGTTATATAGGTAGAGTATGAATGTGGCAACATTAAAAAAAATTAAAACCGCAGTCTACGGAACAATTTTTATAAAATATAAAAGTTGTTTTCATGACCATCGAAGTTCGGTACGTTAGCGAGAGAGCTCGCGATTAAAAAATGCAGTGAGCAATCAATTGCGCATTTTTTAATTGGTATTATATACCAAATTAATCCTGGTTTACTGCTTCATAAGACGAAGCATATATTTTGATACTAATTAAAATGGAATGTAATAAATTCTTCCAACAAAGTACGTTGAATGATGAAAATTTTGCGAGGTTAATTTTAAATCGTACATTATTATGTGATTATGCCATATTTCTGTACTAGGCTATTAAAATCAATAAATGCGTCTATTAAAATCAACATAAATCCACTTTTAATGAACAATTAGGTATGTTCTATGCAGGATTAGGCGAATGAACTTGTGACGTCTATAAATACTATTGTACGCAACTGTGGTTGCACAAGGCACTTCCGCTGATTCGCGTCGGATCCACGTATTATGTCATAAGGCGTGGTGCACACTGGGCTATTGTCGCAGAATGGTTTAATTTAGTTTATTCATTTTTGATAGGTTCTTTTACGCATACTAAGTGGCGGCCCATTACCAATGTAAAACTGCTTACCTTTTATTTATGAATGTATGAAGTAGAGGTAGGGTTCACTTTTACTTGTTCAACTGATCATATAAATTTATAAAATTCACATATTCCCTGTAATGGTTCAAATAAGAATGTATGGTTTTTTTTTTCAAAAAACCAGTTCTGATTTTGACCCGTATTGACCGTTATCTCAGTTATTTGTAGCTCGCATATAAACTATTGTATAGTCGTTTTAACTTAACACCCAAAAATTTCTTCATTGCGGCAGTGAAAACCACGTACCAATAAAAAATACTTACCTCACAAAATAAGTGTATGAATTTTGTTGTTACTTGTGATGTATTTTTTTCAAATATTAATTTAATTTTATTTCTTAAATTTTCATTGTAATTTTACTCTCTAGTGGTTATGGGATGTGTCAGGCAAGGATTCAATTATTATTTGTGCAATAAGAGAGCAGTCGTTTTTTTTACGACGAGTAATAATTTCGAATCCCGAGGTAGCGAAGGATGCCTTAGTCGAATCACTAGCGAGCGTGGCAAGTGATTCTATGATAGATTTTATAGCGTATCAAGGGATTCGAATACACGATATGCATATAGGTAACTTTGCTCTCGTGTACCACACACATACCACATCACATAAAACTTATCACCTCAGCAATGAAAACCTGTTAGAGTTAAAAAAAACTTGTTGGGGTGCCAAATAAATATATGTCCTATGTCCAGCAGTGGACGTCCTTCGGCTGACATGATGAAATTACAATATAGTCAGTTCTGGTACCGTACCTACTACTACTATACTACGCAACGCAAAAGAGGAGGGTTATAAGTTTAATGTGTATATCTGTCTGTGGCATCGTAGCTTTTATTTAAACTGGTGAACCTATTAGGTTGTCTTTTTTTCAGAGCAGGATTTCCATGAGAAATTTAGTAGTATCTTATAGCCGTGGATCAATATGAATGAAGCAACTATAACCACTCAAGTGCTCGCGTTAAAAAAAAAGGTAGGCTAAAGTGCTCAAGATTCACCGAGCATTAGCAGCGCATTGTCTTGTGTTGTTAATAAATCGGTTGCCTGGCTTCGTCTAAACTTTATGCTATGATTCTTTTTATGTTATAAAGCTAAAGGAACAGGCAATTTGTTTATATAATTAATTACATATGTCACCATAGTAAAATATTTTTTTAAAAAGTCACAAACTTTACATACCGTTTCGAATGAGATCTTTTGCAATAAATATATTTTTATTTTAAAATCTAAATCGATAACATATGTAAATGTTATGTTTATTTAAAACTGTAATAGTTTACGCTTCGATTGATACCAAATAAAGTATATGATCCCGGGGAAATATTTTGCATAAAACCTTTTTCATTTGCAATGTTTACATTGTCAGTTTTTCAATTCGCCGCAAAACAGTGTAGTTTGTTTGTGATTTTTGTATGAATAATTTAGGCAAACGAGTACAAAAATATTGTCAGACGTAAATAGAGACACTATAAATCTTTAAATAACAAGTGCCAATTTTGTCAAAATCGCAACAATTTCTGTCACAAATTATCAATAACAAAAAATAGCCTTACATACCTAACGTAATGAGTGCCGCTTTTGACGCCCGATTAAAAATAATTCCATACACTTCAAACCACATAAAACTCTTAACACATATACTACACATGTTACACTTCACAACTTAATAGATATTCGACCGATTACAACTCGATTTATATTTTTGTTCTCATTTCAAAAGTATACAAAAACCCACGCAAAGGTCCGGACTCAAACTAACGGACATACTCCGGCGGACCTGCACTGTCAAAATTTAATCATGGCGGCGATATAGGACGGGATACACTGGTGCGCAACGAAACCACAGTTCACGCAGTGATCGTCAATATTGAAATTACGAAATTTACATTTCTTATTAAATCAATTACGAATAGTTACAGATCCTTAACTTATGACTTATACAATGCTAATACGAAATTAACAGCGGTACACTCATGGTGACTTTAATTACTTATATATTCTTGAAGTAATAACGTTTGGCATTTTATTTTAAATATCATTGGCTGTCGTGATATAGAATAACTGACAAAGTAGAAAAGTTGGAAAACCGCCGATATTTTCATTTCAAAGTTATATATCTCAACAAAGGCTGAACCGATTTTGATAAAACATGTTTTACTAATATTATCGTTTCCCGAGAGAAAAGTTATGTTATTAACTTATTATAAATTCGAGGAGTTAAAAATGCAGTATTTTTTATATACACACCATAATAGTTGCAACTTTTTGGCTCGACATATCAGATCTCAATGACCTCGTGTTTACGCATTTATAGTTGCTTCAGTCATATTGATCCACGGCTATAAGATACTACTAAATTTCTCTTGGAAATCCTGCTCTGAAAAAAAGACAACCAAATAGTTCACCAGTTTAAATAAAAGCTACGATGCCATAGAGAGATATACACATTAAACTTATAACCCCCCTCTTTTGCGTTGCGTAGTATAGTAGTAGTAGGTACGGTACCAGAACTGACTATATTGTAATTTCATATGTCAGCCGAAGGACGTCCACTGCTGGACATAGGACATATATTTATTTGGCACCCCAACAAGTTTTTTTTAACTCTAACAGGTTCTCATTGCTGAGGTGATAAGTTTTATGTGATGTGGTATGTGTGTGGTACACGAGAGCAAAGTTACCTATATGCATATCGTGTATTCAAATCCCTTGATACGCTATAAAATCTATCATAGAATCACTTGCCACGCTCCCTAGTGATTCGACTAAGGCATCCTTCGCTACCTCGGGATTCGAAATTATTACTCGTCGTAAAAAAACGACTGCTCTCTTATTGCACAAATAATTATTGAATCCTTGTCTGACACATCCCATAACCACTAACGAGTAAAATTACAATGAAAATTTAAGAAATTAAATTAAATTAATATTTGAAAAAAATACATCACAAGTAACAACAAAATTCATACACTTATTTTGTGAGGTAAGTATTTTTTATTGGTACGTGGTTTTCACTGCAAATTTTTGGGTGTTAAGTTAAAACGACTATACAATAGTTTATATGCGAGCTACAAATAACTGAGATAACGGTAAATACGAGCCAAAATCAGAACTGGTTTTTTGAAAAAAGAAAACCATACATTCTTATTTGAACCATTACATGGAATATGTGAATTTTATAAATTTATATGATCAGTTGAACAAGTAAAAGCGAACCCTACCTCTACTTCATACATTCATAAATAAAAGGTAAGCAGTTACATTGGTAATGGGCCGCCACTTAGTATGCGTAAAAGAACCTATCAAAAATGAATAAACTAAATTAAACCATTCTGCGACAATAGCCCAGTGTGCACCACGCCTTATGACATAATACGTGGATCCGACGCGAATCGGCGGAAGTGCCTTGTGCAACCACAGTTGCGTACAATAGTATTTATAGACGTCACAAGTTCATTCACCTAATCCTGCATAGAACATACCTAATTGTTCATTAAAAGTGGATTTATGTTGATTTGAATAGACGCATTTATTGATTTTAATAGCCTAGTACAGAAATATGGCATAATCACATAATAATGTACGATTTAAAATTAACCTCTCAAAATTTTCATCACTCAACGTACTTTGTTGGAAGAATTTATTACATTCCATTTTAATTAGTATCGAAATATATGCTTCGTCTTATGAAGCAGTAAACCAGCATTAATTTGGTATATAATACCAATTAAAAAATGCACAATTGATTGCTCACAGCATTTTTTAATCGCGAGCTCTCTCGCTGACGTACCGAACTTCGATGGTCATGAAAACAACTTTTATATTTTATAAAAATTGTTCCTTAGACTGCGGTTTTAATTTTTTTTAATGTTGCCACATTCATACTCTACCTATATAACTCAATTAAAAAGCGTTCTTTACATGTTCCGCATAGCAACAATTTAAAAACCGTTGGAACTCCAACTCGCAACTAGTGTTGCGAGAGCACTGTACGTTTTCCCAAGTCGCAACCCTAGTTGCGGAGAGCACGTGAGTGGATAAATGCCTAGACACGTAAACACGAGGTCATTGAGATCTGATATGTCGAGCCAAAAGTTGTAACTATTATGGTGTGTATGTAAAAAATACTGCATTTTTAACTCCTCGAATTTATAATAAGATAATAACATAACTTTACTCTCGGGAAACAATAATATTAGTGAAACATGTTTTATCAAAATCAGTTCAGCCATTGTTGAGATATATAACTTTGAAATGAAAATATCGGCGGTTTTCCAACTTTTCTACTTTGTCAGTTATTCTATATCACGACAGCCAATGATATTTAAAATAAAATGCCAAACGTTATTATTACTTCAAGAATATATAATTAAAGTCACCATGAGTGTACCGCTGTTAATTTCGTATTAGCATTGTATAAGTCATAAGTTAAGGATCTGTAACTATTCGTAATTGATTTAATAAGAAATGTTAATTTTCGTAATTTCAATATTGACGATCACTGCGTGAACTGTGGTTTCGTTTCGCACCAGTGTATCCCGTCCTATATCGCCGCCATGATTAAATTTTGACAGCGCAGGTCTGCCGGAGTATGTCCGTTAGTTTGAGTCGGGACCTTTGCGTGGGTTTTTGTATACTTTTGAAATGAGAACAAAAATATAAATCGAGTTGTAATCGGTCGAATATCTATTGAGTTGTGAAGTGTAACATGTGTAGTATATGTGTTAAGAGTTTTATGTGGTTTGAAGTGTATGGAATTATTTTTAATCGGGCGTCAAAAGCGGCACTCATTACGTTAGGTATGTAAGGCTATTTTTTTGTTATTGATAATTTGTGACAGAAATTGTTGCGATTTTGACAAAATTGGCACTTGTTATTTAAAGATTAATAGTGTCTCTATCTACATCTGACAATATTTTTGTACTTGTTTGCCTAAATTATTCATAAAAAAATCATAAACAAACTACACTGTTTTGCGTCGAATTGAAAAACTGACAATGTAAACATTGCAAATGAAAAAGGTTTTATGCAAAATATTTCCCCGGGATCATATACTTTATTTGATATCAATCGAAGCGTAAACTATTACAGTTTTAAATAAACATAACATTTACATATGTTATCGATTTAGATTATAAAATAAAAATATATTTATTGCAAAAGATCTCATTCGAAACGGTATGTAAAGTTTGTGACTTTTTTAAAAAATATTTTACTATGGTGACCTATGTAATTAATTATATAAACAAATTGCCTGCTCCTTTAGCTTTATAACATAAAACGAATCATAGCATAAAGTTTAGACAAAGCCAGGCAACCGATTTATTAACAACACAAGACAATGCGCTGCTAATGCTCGGTGAATCTTGAGCACTTTAGACCACCTTTTTTTTTAACGCGAGCACTTGAGTGGTTAAGGAAACTGTAGGTTTAAAATAACTATTATATAGTTATGTTACCTTATATGTATACAACTGTATGTTTCTTAATAAACAAAAAATATTGAATTGTTGACGTCTTTTTAAAATAACGATAGCAACAAGTGGGCTAGAACTTAGGCCCGTATGATCAAACAACACTATATAAAGTTCCGAGATCGCGCTTAAAAACATGTACGCGCCTGCCTTGAATGTTAGAGAATGCAGACTGAATGAGTTTGCGTCGGCGGCCGGCGCCGCCCGCTCACCCGCGATAGCCCCCTCAGTTGCTCTGCGCAAGTATATTCGTTGTCCAACTGTATGTAGTTAAACTGTGGTAGCATGCTTCTATTTTAATACTAAGGTTACAAATAATTGCTATAAACTGAGCTATAGACTTGAAATTCAAACAGTTTATGTATACCTACGCAACCGAATGGCAAAACACATAAACAGCTGTTGTAAGTATCTAATAAAAACATCTTAAGCTTATTTTTAAATTCATCCTGTTGTATTAAGCAGAAGAAAATCCTGGACAACAAGCATTAAATTACAAAAATTCTGGTGATGTGAAATGAAGTGTTATTTTATACGTAAAGAGCATAATATTAAATGATTTACAGTACTGCCATAAGTGCTCTTTGCAACTTTCACTGCATTCGTTACGTTAAGGGTAAAGCTGCACTGCGCCGCGATGGGGCTAAAAAGCCAGTAGGGACTATATAAAATTAGAAATTTTAGGAATCACCATGAAATCTCCTATGCATATATTTTCGGAGTAATAGACAAATAATAATACAATAGTTATACTTACAATTCTACAATTTTAATTCTTCATTAATAATATTTTAAATTATAATATAACTTGATTTCCCATTTTAGGGTAGTAAACATGGAACCCTTATAGTAAGTTTCGCCATGTCCTTATGTCTGTTTGTCCCCGGCTTAGCTTAGTAGCCAATCTACTAGAAAACTATAATTTACATTACGTACGTACGTGATATCAATCACTCCGACAAAGCAATAGAATTAAAAAAGAAAGGAACTAAAGACGTACTCGTACATATATTTTTGAATTGTTGAATTCATTGTTCCCATTTTATTTGGATACCAAAAAATTAAGTCAATCAAATACAACAAAAAATTTAAAATATTTGGTAGCCTGTGTCGCTTAAACTTTTAGCACAAAGTTTTTAAAATACTTGATATCATCGACCATTTATTCTAAATTAAAATAATTTTTAAGAAAAAAAAACCGACTTCAATGGGGGAGGCCGGTGAAAGATTATTATACTTAGATGGTGCACTCTTAGATTCCATACAATAAAATAAAAATGGCTATGAGTATGTTTATAATGGTAGAAGACTAAGTACCCTCAATTCCTCATGGAATCATGGAAAAACCTTGCTTGCTAGACAAACAAAACGAAGAGAACAAATCGCCATACTTGAACTACGCATCGTTGAAGAGTTCCGTTCTGACCATCATCAGCAGTTCCACTTTATCAAATGTCACTTTCATGAATGAAAATGCTTGATTAGTTTATGAAAATACTAAAATTACTATTTGTGTGCCTTTCACATTTGAGGACTTCCCTCGATTCCTAATGGATCCCATCATCAGAACTCGAGCATGGTAAAATCAATTGTGAAAATAGAACTTGCTTAACAAACACAGCTAGAAGGACAAATCGCGAAACGTGAACTTTTCGTCGTTGAAGAGTTCTGTTCTGATCATCATCAGCAGCTCCACTTCATTAAATGTCACATTTTTGTATGATAATGCTCGATTTGTTGATAAAAACACAAAAATCACTACATAACTTGAAATCTTACTCGAAATCGAAAGGTCCTCTTTTGAAATCTTGACGTCGGTTAAAAATAATATTTAGTAAGTTCTTAAACTAGATTGTTGGGAGCACTAATAAATCTGACTCCAGAAAAAAGTAGAACGGCTTTTATTAACTTCGTAATTATACAAATTTGTTGACGGGAGACGTGCGCTCCGCGCGGTGTCGTATTGAGTCTGGTGGAAGGGGAATGCCGCCGACCGAGCGCGACCCGGCGCCCGCGTCGCCCGCACCCCTCATCCCGTGCGTAAACGTTAGCAGCGTTAACATACTCCCCCCCCTCGAGCAGGATGGGCTTCGAGGAGTGAAGATGCTGCTGTCGTTGGAGCCGATGCAGAAGAAGGCTTCGTCGTGGCTGGTGGTGACTCCTTAGGGAGTGCGCAGAGCTTGTGTGTGGCGCGACGGAAGATGCCCTTTGATGTCTGGACATCGGCGACCCTAGCGATGCCATCATCTCCAGGGTATAGTTTATGGATGCGCCCCAAGCGCCACTTCATTGGCGGAACATTGGCCTCCTTGAGGACGACCATGTCGTTGATTTGTAGGCCTTCCTGGTTAATTCGCCACTTAGTCCTTTGTTGCAATTCGTTTAGGAATTCATTGTGCCAACGAGACCAAAACTGCTGCCGCATCCTTTCGATGTGTTGATATCTACTGAGCCGGTTAGGGTTGACGTCAATCAGAGATGGCGATGGTAGTGACAACAGTGCTCTTCCGATCAGGAAGTGCCCCGGAGTTAAAGGTTCAAAATCATTGGTATCCGACGATAATGGTGTGAGAGGTCGTGAGTTTAAAATTGCCTCAATTTGAGTGAACAGCGTTGATAGCTCCTCAAATGTCATGTGTGTACCTAAAACCCTAGCTAAATGAAACTTAGCTGATTTAACCCCAGCTTCCGTTAGTCCGTTAAAGTGAGGGGAAAAAGCAGGCGAGAACTGAAATGATATGCCTTCATTTTCTGCATATGAAGCAATGGAATCACCATCAGTTATGAGAAATCTACCTATCTCGTTGCTTGCGCCTACAAAATTGGTTCCATTATCTGAGAAAATTTTGCTTGGTTTCCCTCTACGGGATATGAATCGCCTCAGACATTGGATAAAACAATCAGCAGTGAGATCGCTTGCTAGCTCCAAGTGTAGCGCCTTAGTCGAGAAACAAATAAGGATAAGTAGCATTTGGTAATCCTACAACCGCGTCCTTTGCGGTCTGTAATGAGGAAAGGGCCGGCAAAATCCACGCCGCAAACAAGAAACGGAAGGTTTGGTGTCACTCTTGGTTCGGGTAAGTCACCCATGAGAGGGTTAATATTTTTTGCCTTCATAATTTTACAAGGTTTGCAGTTGTTGACCGTGCTCCTTGCCAAAATTCTGCCTCGTAAAGGCCAAAATGTTTCTCTTATGGTGCTTAACAATAGTTGCGGTCCACCATGTAATAATTTTAGATGCGCATGTTTGAAAATTAACTTTGTAAATGGGTGATTTGAGTCAACTATGATAGGGTGTTTTTTACTGTATGTTTCAGGGGAATTTCTTATGCGGCCGCCGACACGCAGCAGTCCGGATTCATCGAGAAAGAGAGTAAGTGAAAGTATACGAGACTTCACAGGTAATGTTTTATTACTTTGTAAGTTATTGAGTTCCTTAGTAAAAGATTCTTGTTGAGATTGCTTACTTAAGTAATTTAGCGAGCTATTTAATTCAGCTGCTGTTAAGGGGCCTAAGATTTTTGAAGTTGGGTTTTTCAGGTTGAAAATGAATCTAAGTACAAAGGCAAAGGCTCTTTGCAAGGTCGATAATTTCGAATATTTCGTAAAGTCCACGACCTTGGAAAAGGCGCTCGCCGATGTCTGGGTTTCTGTAATATGCGTGTAAGTTTTAATTTCAGGTACGTTGGTGCTGAAGCTGGAATGACGCAATTGTGGCCAAGTTGACATTTTATTACTCAAGAACGAGGGACCCTGCCACCACAAAGCTGAATTACACAGCTGCTGAGGGTCAACTCCTCTGGAAGCCAAATCCGCAGGGTTCTGATCTCCGGGGATATGCCTCCACATACCTTCCGGAGACAGGTCCTGAATTGCTCCTACGCGGTTTGAGACGAATGTTTTAAGGCTACGGGGTTCGGCTTCGAGCCAACTCAGGACCACAGATGAATCCGTCCAGTGGAAAACTTGGTCGATGTGACATCGTAGTGTATGTTTGACCTTAACCGACAAACGTACGGATAATAAAGCTCCCAGTAATTCCAAGCGTGGGATAGAAGTCGGTTTTAAAGGGGCAACTTTAGCCTTAGCACACAGCAGACGTACGAGAGTTTTACCTTCACTGTTTTTTGATGATAAATAAACGCATCCAGCATAAGCATCCTGGGATGCATCGCTGAAGGAGTGCAAGGTAATTGTTTTATATTTAGGGCAAAAGACGCATCTTGGGATTTCAATATTAGTTAAATATTTGAGATTTCCTACATAATCTTGCCACTTTCCTGATAATTCCGTAGGAATTAATTCGTCCCAGTCTAGTTTAGTTAGCCATAACCGCTGTAAAATTATTTTCGGTGTTATTGTGATTGCACTTAAAAGTCCTAGTGGATCAAATATTTTAGCAGAGTTCGATAATATTGTACGCTTCGTCACTGGTAGCGTAACTTCCAGCTGTACTGAAAATTGCAATATATCATCAGCTGGATGCCATGTGAGGCCTAAAACACTCGATTGAGAAGTGAGGTCTAAGTCTTTCGGTATCATAGTACCAAGACTATTTTTTACAACCAAAGGGGCGTTTGTATGGAATTTGCGAAGAGGAAAGCACGCGGATTTTAGTATTTTAGTAACAGATTGACAGATATGGCTTAATTCGACTTCAGTTTGGGAGCCTGTTAAAAGATCATCTATATAGAAGTCGTGTTCTATGACTTCCGCAATGGTCTCATCTTCGCATTCTTTAGCTAATTGTAATAAGCATCTGGTGCTTAAGTAGGGGGCACCGGCCGTCCCATATGTTACCGTATTTAATTGTAGAACTTTGATTGGTTCTGTCACCTCATCTCTCCAGAGAATCAGTTGTAGGTAGCGTTGGTTAGGCTCTACGAGCACTTGTCTGTACATTTTTTAGACATCTGCTGTTACCACATACGTATGTTGCCTAAAACGCATTAAAATCGAGAGTAGGTCATCCTGCACAACAGGGCCAACATACTGTATGTCGTTGAACGATTTTCCGGTTGTGGTTTTCGCAGAAGAGTCAAAAACTACACGTAATCGTGTTGTCTCGCTCCTTTGTCGGATTACTGAATGATGGGGATGATAATAACCAAATTCAGGCTTTGAGACTTCTGTCAGATGTCCTAGATCCTGGTATTCCTTAATAAAGTCTGAATACGCTTGTTTCAGGGAGTGGTCCTTAGAAAGACGTTTTTCAATGTTAAAGAATCGTTTTTCTGCCATTTTGTATGAATCTCCTAGGACATCTGGCGATTCTCGCAATGGAATTGTAACAGTAAATCTTCCATTTGCGTCGCGATAGGTAGTGTCATTGAATAAATTTTCGCAGTAAGTGTCGTCAGCTGACACGACCTTTGTCGCGGGTAATTCTTCGAGTTTCCAGAATTTTGCGAGTTGATCCTTTATATCTTGTGAGAAATTACATTTTATTCCTTGTGTACTCGAAGAACCGCCGCGGCTCCCCCCAGTGGGGCCAGCCACTATCCATCCCAGTTCTGTCTCCGTCAACACGGGCTTATTACGCCCCAACTTAATTTGATTGGATCCAATGAGGTCCCAGAACACATCTGAACCAAGTAAGACATCGATCTCTGACGGATGGCAGAACTGGGGATCCGCTAGATTAATATTCGTTGGAATATTTAATTGTGTTGTGACTTTCATGTTTGGAAGTTTATCAGTAATGGTAGGCACTACAAATAACTTAACTGGAATCGAGAACTTGTTATTCATTGAATGAATTGTTAGATCACAATATTTATTTATTTTAAATGTTGCGTTGTTTATGCCCGATACTGAACGGTTGATTCCTATTGTATTACAATTAATCATTTTTTGCACCTTTTCAGAGATAAAAGAGGATTGGCTGCCGCTGTCTAGCAAAGCACGTAAAACACACTTATTTCCTTCGCATGTCACTTCAAGGAGAGCCGTGGAAAGCAAGACTTGGTCACAAGATACCGTAGACATTGTGATGGATGTTTGAACAGTGGTTGGTTGTTCCACGGGTTCGTTGGACGAAGATGCTGCTGGCTGAGGAAGGCGAGTGTTGTTTGTAGTTGAAGGAGCGGTGCTTTCATTACTAAGCAATTGTTGATTGATTGTTTGTTTATGTAAAATTGTGCTATGTTTTCTTTTGCAGATTTTACAACCACTGGAGCGGCACTGGTAAGTATGATGACCAGGTCGAAGACAGTTTTTGCACAATTTCCATTGTATTGCTTGCGTATAGCGATCATCGATTGATAATGATTTAAATTTAGGACATTCGACTAATCTATGATTTTGTTTACAGGACATGCATTGGTAACTACTAGTGGACGGTGCGTCAGAAGCGGAAGCAATAAATGATTTAGTCTTTGGAGCTGTGCAGCGTTTTTCAATTTTGCAATCCGACCTTGTAGAACTTACCGTTTCCAATACATCAGCCCTGTTACGTAAAAATTTAAAAAAATCATTTAAAGTAGGAGAATTTTTGATATCATTCCTAAATTCTTCCCACCTGCGGGCGGTAGCGTTATCAAGTTTAGTCGTAGCCATATAAATAATAAGCGTGTCCCATTTATCCGTGCATTCACCCAGCGTCTTAAGAGCTTGCAAGTTTTTGGAAATTGAATCTATTAAATTGCGCATGCCCCTATCAGTTTCTCTTGACAAAGGCTCGATGTTAAATAAAGACTTTAGGTGTTGGTTGACCAACAGGCGTTTATTGTTATACCTTTCACACAGAAGGGACCAAGCAATTTCATAATTATCAGCAGATACAGACACAGATTTAATAACAACACTCGCTTCATCCTCTAAATAAGATTTCAAGTAATGAAATTTGCATATGTCATCCATGTCCTCATTGTTGTGAATAAGTGACAGATAAATATCACGAAACTCAAGCCACGAGTTTGGATTCCCATTAAAAAGAGGAAGTTTCAAAGGAGGAAGTTTAATTTTATTAAGGCCCGTAATCCGGCTGGCATTACTTGAAGCCTTCCCCCTTTGAAAGATCTCTTGCCATGTTTCGATCATTTCTTGGGCTTGGCCCATGCTGCTATAAAATGAACTCTCCGTTTCTTCTCTTTCTTTCAATTGTTTACCACTGGTATCAAGCCTATCTATCTTATCTTGAATCTCATCGAAACTATTTAATGAGCTTCGTATTTTAGCTAACCTCATCGACAAATCGTTAATTTGGGCCCTAGTGACATCATTAGGTTCGAGCTCTACTATGGATGACAAAAACCTTTTAAATAGCGTTAGGCGCGTTCTCTCTACTCCTCTCTGTTGGATTAATTCATTTAATTCACTCATTTTGCAAAGCGCAAGCAACGTAGGCAACTGACTTAACTGACAACCGGGCAAGTAAAATATAAATAAGTAGATACTCACGGTTAACAGTTTGGAAATGATAATGATTCCTCAGCTCACACGCTTAATTTTAGCTTAGTAATATACCCGTTAAGCTAAATAATATGTAGTTATTGATCACGCTTCTTTATTATCTCGCCAGCTTGTTCCAAACATGTATTGCATCCCAAGTATGTAATATCTGAAATAGTCGGCAAATCACTTTAAAACATTTGTTATGTTTGTAATTTAAGTACCTATTTCCAGAATAAAGCAATTTAAAGCTTAATGATATTTTACGTATTTAGAACTACGTAAAGGGGTTAATTACGTTACGTATTTATATATTTTAACACTTATTTATGTTGTAAATGTTATTTATCATTTGTTACTTTAGAAAAGGAAATTATATAACCAAATTGTGAACCGCTTTTAGACACAATTAAACCAATAATTTCGTACCTATACCTGACGTACATAAATGTACATACGTATTTGATATCAGGTTTGTAAGGTACACTACTTACTCACAAATAACAATTTACTTATATTAATTTAAAAGGAGACTATCACCGCTGTCACAAAACACAGATTAAGATTACATTAAACCTTTAAAAAAAAAAGAAACGGGCACACTTCCTTCGTATTTGCACAGTAGTACTTGTATCTTCATATAATCCCTTCGTTCCTTTGTTTGAAGTTGCAACTTAATCGTTCCGTGACTGTTTCGCCGCCATTGTTCGTCTTAACGTAGTAATTTCGTTATTTATCTTCGTAAAGCCATAATAGTCGTTCTTGATTATCACGTCGAGTGGTCTCCAGATGTTGGGAGCACTAATAAATCTGACTCCAGAAACAAGTAGAACGGCTTTTATTAACTTCGTAATTATACAAATTTGTTGACGGGAGACGTGCGCTCCGCGCGGTGTCGTATTGAGTCTGGTGGAAGGGGAATGCCGCCGACCGAGCGCGACCCGGCGCCCGCGTCGCCCGCACCCCTCATCCCGTGCGTAAACGTTAGCAGCGTTAACAAGATGTTTAACGTTACGAAAGAGTAGGAGTTAAAACTATAAATACCCGGATAAACACGTGTTGTACAAAGACACACAAGCTACTAGAATAGATAAAATAACACAAAAGATATTTGCAGTAGCTTGTGTGTCATTATCATTAAGGCTACATTTTTTTTAGAAACAAAATAAGTACAATATTTTGTTTCTAAAAATATGCCATAAATAGCGTGCTCTTGTATTAAAAAGAGCAATACCTACGGCGATGGAATTTTAACCGTAAGGTCCGTAGATTATTATATTAAATTGTGCACACTTGTCAGGACTTGTCTCGCGTAAACGCGAGCACTGGCAAATTATGTCACTTGAATACTTCCTAGATTCGAACTTAATAATTACCTACACACGCAACGCATGGTCACCCGACGCGGTGACTATGGCTTGTACAGAGTGCATCATAGCATGCATCACAGTAATGTGTCTAAGCCACACGTACAGAGCAGCTAAAGTTAAGTACGTTAGAGCGAAAATTCCAAAAATCAAATTAAAGGAAAAAATAACATTTTAATGCTCCGAGCAGCCTCCCTAAGGCGTTGTAAGAGGGAACTAGTGAAGGATTTTGTGCTCGAGCTTGGTTGATCCGATAGCTCAGAGACTAGAGCGATTGGAAGCGTATGCCAGTTGTCGCAGAGGGCCTACTCCGAACTTCGAAAATCGAATTTCGTGTCGTGCCGTCCCTGAAAGGGACTCTCGTGTTATCTAAATATATAAAAGAAGAAACTGACTGACTGACTGACTGACTGACTGACTGACTGACTGACATATCAACGCACAGCCCAAACCACTGGTCCTAGAGATTCCAAATTTGGCACGTAGGTTCCTTATAAGGTCTAGGGGTGCACTAAGAAAGGATTTTTCAAAATTAAACCCCTAAGGGGGTGAAATGGGGGTCCGAAGTTTGTATGGGGAAACAAGATTAGTTGGACTATTTTATTCGAAACTTCACAGGAGTATTTCAAACGATAAATGAGTAAATACGTGTTTCAAGTTTTTTGAGAAATCAACCCCTAAAAGGGGGAAAGGTGGTGACAAATTCTGAAAATCGACATGGGTATTGTTTTTATGATATACCGGGTCGCTGATAACGAAAACAACAATGATTTTAAAATCTCACGTGGAGGACGTGAAATACCATCCCCCCTGTTGGGGTGCGAGGGGGATGAAATGTCTAAATATTAATATGGGTGTCGTTTTTATGTTTTTTTGGGACGATAATTACGAAAATGGCATCGGTTTTGAAATTTAATATTGTGGACATGAAAACTTTTGAAAGTTTGCGCCAAATTTCAAGAAATAACTGACTGACTGAGTGACCAACATATCAACGCACGGCGCAAACTGCTGGCTCTAGAGATTCCAAATTTAGTATGTAGGTTCCATATAAGGTCTTGAGGTGCATTAAGAAAGGATTTTTCAAAATTCAATCCCTAAGGGGGTGAAATGGGGGTCCGAAGTTTGTATTGGGAATTAAGATTAGTTGGACTATTTTATTCGAAACTTCACAAAAGTATTTCTAACGATAAATGAGTAAACACGTGTTTCAGATTTTTTGAGAAATCAACCCCTAAAAGGGGGAAAGGTGGTGACAAATTCTGAAAATCAACATGGGTATTGTTTTTATGATATACCGGGTCGCTGATAACGAAAACAACAATGATTTTAAAATCTCACATGGAGGACGTGAAATACCATGCCCCCCGTTGGGGTGCGAGGGGGATGAAATGTCTAAATATTAATATAGGTATCGTTTTTATGGTTTTTTGGGACGATAATTACGAAAATGGCATCGGTTTTTAAATTTAATATTATGGCCATAAAAACTTTTGAAAGTTTGTGCCAAATTTCAAGAAATATCTGACTGACTGAGTGACCAACATATCAACGCACAGCGCAAACTGCTGGTTCTAGAGATTCCAAATTTAGTATGTAGGTTCCTTATAAGGTTTAACTCCTTATAAAATTCAACTCCTAAGGGGGTGAAATTGGGGTCCGAAGTTTGTTTGGGGAAACAAGATTAGTTGGACTATTTTATTCGAAACTTCACAGGAGTATTTCTAACGATAAATGAGTAAATACGTGTTTCAGGTTTTTTGAGAAATCAACCCCTAAAAGGGGGAAATCTGGTGACAATTTCTGAAAATCGATATGGGTGTTGTTTCTATGGTTTATCGGATCGCTGATTTCAAAAACAAGAATGATTTTAAAATCCCACGTGGAGGACGTGAAATACCATCCCCTTTGTTGGGGTCCGCGGGGGTTGCAATGTCTAAATAATAATATATGGGTGTGATTTTTATGGTTATTTGGGTCGTTAATTTCGAAAATGACTTTTATTTTGAAATTAAATTTCCCTATGAAGATACGACCTTTTTTGGGTTCAATGTATTGTAAGTGGTTTTATTAATCAGTGCCGTCCTATACGATTTCGACATAAATCGATATTTGAGCGTCCGAGAGGACTCTTAATAGTAATCCGAGGTACCTAAACTTTGAATAAAGTAACGGCCATATTGATTTTCTTCATTTCCGTCCCGATTTCGTTCAAAATCGATATCTGAGCGTCCGAGAGGTCCCCTAATACGACTCCGAGGTAAAATTTGGAAAAAATCGCAGTCATATTGATTTTCTTTTTTTTGCGTCCCGATTTCGTTCAAAATCGATATCTGAGCGTCCGAGAGGTCTCGTAATACGAATCCGAGGTAAAATTTAGAAAAAGTGGCGGCCATATTCATTTTTATCATTTCTGTCCCGATTTCGTTCAAAATCGATATCTGAGCGTCCGAAAGAATTCGTAATATGAATCTGAGGTAAAATTTGGAAAAAGTGGCAGCCATATTGATTTTCTTTATTTCAACACGATTTCGTTCAAAATCAATATCCGAGCGTCAGAGAGGTCCCCTAATACGAATCCAAAGTAAAATTTGGAAAAAGTGGCAGCCATATTGATTTTCTTCATTTCCAACCCGATTTCGTTCAAAATCGATATCTGAGCGTCCGAGAGGTCTCTTCATACGAATCTGAGGTAAAATTTGGCACTCCATACATGCTTGTATGTAAAAAAGTTTAATGTTACTATATAGGCGTGTGGGGTTTCTATGGATTTGCTTTTAAAAACGACATAGAGGTTTCGATATTTTTTTTCCATTTAAATCAACAAGTACGGTTGCCAGTTTTTGTTGCACTTTTAGCATCACCCAGGGGTCACATGTAGGGTAACCGTGGGTACTCCTTACCGACGGGGTGCAACTTCGACCCCCCTTTGTCAAGTGAGTGGGCAACTTGACTATTAGAAGTTCGCAAGCCGCTCGAAGGCCTCTAACTTGGCTTAAGGATTGCAGCCGGGATCAACGGCTTAGCGTGCCTTCCAAAGCACGAGAGTCAGTTAGTAACCACTCAAAGCGGTCACCCATCCAAGAACTGACCTGCGCCCACATTGCTTAACCTTGCACACCGCACGCGGTAGGCGGGTGCCGCTGGGCCATGAGCGCTCTAAATTTTTGATAGTTTGTGCCAAATTGCAATTCAATCGGTCCAGTAAAAGCAACTTTGTTGTAACAGACGGACTGACGTAAGAAGTGCGAATGGAAGTGAGGCCAAATTTTCTTTTTGGATGGGCCAATGGGAACTGGCAAAACCTACCTAATAAATTTAATTTTAGGAAAAATAAATGTTACACGTGATATTGAATTACCCGTATTTCTGTACTTCAAAGGACCAGAGTTTATGACCGCTGAGCGCTGCTTGGTCGTTTACAGACCTATTGGTGTTACTGTAGTACACAGATACTTTTACTAAGGGCCATTTAAGACATGTTTTTATTTCATCGGCCCTTTCCCCTTCGGCCTCTCGGAAATGTATGATAATAGTTTTCGATCCTTATTTTTGCCAAAATCAAATTAAATTCAACAGTTTGCCGGTTCTCAGAATGTATACTGACTTTTCATCTGTGCATCTGTTAATGAATCACAATCACCAAACTTCGTATACCGAAACCCCCAGAATGTAACAACTACTTTTCTGGAGACCGCATCTAAATCGGTTCAGCCAAACGCGAGATAATCGTGGACAAACATACGAACCTGTTTTTTGTAGACGGTTAAAAATTTCGCTTAGTACGCGGGCGAAGCCGCGGGCAAATGCTAGTACACTATATGACGGAAAGGGACGGCACGATACGAAGTTCGATTTTCGAAGTTCGGAGTAGGCCCTCAGGTTCGAATCCTGCTCGGAGCATTAATTTTTTAGACTTTTCCCTTTAATTTGAAATTTAAACACCGATCATTTATCTGATATTCTCACTTACTGCTTCACATACTTAAATGAACCCAATGCAAACCTTGTATTTCAAATCTTGTAAGTATTGTTTTTCAAAAATAATTAATAATCTAATGCATGCACCGTTTACTACACTTTTTTGCATTTTAATGTACCCTTAAAATTAAACCACTTTTGTCCCAAAGAAATTGAAAAAAAAGCACCACTCTATTACAATTTGCAAAATACCTACCAAATGTTTTGGACTAATTTTCCTTGTAATCAAAATAACCCTCTTTGCGGATATTGTGCTCAGCTATCATTATCAGCATCGTAACTTTTGTAGCATATTCGGTGTAGCGTAGTGTTGTTAAGGGAATTTGAATAAATGATTTAAATTGTTATGATTCATTAGCGTTAATAACGTGAATAATAACCTTAACTAACCGTTTAAATTGTATTTGTTCATACCAACTCCGTTAACAGCACTACGCTGCACCGAAAATGATACAAAAGTTACGGTCACTGATCATTATAATATTGCCGAGTACCTAACTAAATTCATGTACGCAAGTCAATATGCTTTCATATTTCAGCAAACTTGATATCTTTTGACGTGCCAATGAACTAACGGAGTGGCGCATACGACTTTCGAATTCAATATAATATAATCTCTACCTTTATTCCCCTAACTGCACTGTAATATACTCTAGAAATTGTACATAAAATAGGCAACGGCAAATAAAATGTACGTATATAACTTAACACAGATACGGAAAATATGCAGAAATCATGACAAACAACTCTATAATCACGCATATAGGGAATCATTCACAATAGATTATAATCTGTTCAATGCGATTTGAGTTTTTTATTTATTTATTTAGGCAACAAACAGTCGAATACAGAACTGATGTTATAAGATTTTATGTTAAAAGACCTCGAGTGCCACAACAAACATTTTAACTTAATATAGCTTAGTGTAGGAGCTTATTGTGTTATAGCTCGTTGTGGGCAATTAATGATCATGACATGACAGGTCACAAGTTTATTGTGGTTGCGATTCCGTGATCTTGCATAATGGGTATACAATCATATCTGCATATGATAATTGATAAGATATTAATGAAATTTACGTTGGATGAGATTAATACAGGAAAAGACTGCTGGGCAATAATGGGGCTTGTGGTATAAAACTACATACGTATATCATCACTAGCATTTGCCCGCGGCTTCGCCCGCGTACTAAGTTTTTAATAATAATAAATAATAATAATAAATATTAGGGGACAATTTTTACACAAATCGAACTAGTCCCAAAGTAAGCTCAATAAGGCTTGTGTTATGGGTACTAGACGACGATATATTTAATAGATATATACTTAAATACATAGTAAACATCCAAGTCTCAGGAACAAATGTCTCTGCTCACCACAGAAACAAATGCCCTTACCGGGATTTGAACCCGGGACCTCTAGCTTCGAAGGCAGTGACACTACCAACTAGGCTAAACAGGCCGACAAAAGTTTTTAACCGTCTACAAAGAACAGGTTCGTATGTTTGTCCACGATTATCTCGCGTTTGGCTGAACCGATTTAGATGCGGTCTCCAGAAAAGTAGTTGTTACATTCTGGGGGTTTCGGTATACGAAGTTTGGTGATTGTGATTCATTAACAGATGAACAGATGAAAAGTCAGTATACATTCTGAGAATCGGTAAACTGTTGAATTTATTTGAATTTGGCAAAAATAAGGATCGAAAACTATTATCATACATTTCCGAGAGGACGAAGGAGAAAGGGTCGATGAAATAAAAACATGTCTTAAATGGCCCTTAGTAAAAGTATCTGTGTACTACAGTAACACCAATAGGTCTGTAAACGACCAAGCAGCGTGCAGCGGTCATAAACTCTGGTCCTTTGAAGTACAGAAATACGGCTAGTTCAATATCCCGGGTAACATTTATTTTTCCTAAAATTAAATTTATTAGGTAGGTGGATTGGAGCATCCAAAAAGAAAATTTGGCCTCACTTCCATTCGCACTCCTTACTGTCAGTCCGTCTGTTACAACCAAGTTGCTTTTACTGGACCGATTGAATTGCAAATTGTCACAAACTATCAAGAATTTGACCTGGTGAAGGTCTCGGTTGTCCACTGGATGCGGGTGGCGCAGGACCGGTCATTGTGGAAGTCTTTGGGGGAAGTCTTTCGGCTTTCAAGAATTTAGAGCGCTCGTGGCCCAGCGGCACCCGCCTACCGCGTGCGGTGTGCGAGGTTAAGCAATGTGGGCGTAGGTTAGTTTTTGGATGGGTGACCGCTTTGAGTGGTTACTAACTGACTCTCGTGCTTTGGAAGGCACGCTAAGCCGTTGATCCCGGCTGCAATCGTTAAGCCAAGTAAGAGGCTTTCGAGCGGCTTGCGAACTTCTAACAGTCAAGTTGCCCACTCACTTGACAAAGGGGGGTCGAAGTTGCACCACGTCCGTAGGGAGTACCCACCGTTACCCTACACGTGACCCCTGGGTGGTGCTAAAAGTGCAACAAAAACTGGCAACCGTACTTGTCTTCTCGAAAATCTCACGGTTCGTAAATAAATGCCATACGATTAAAAAAATCTTAAGGTTAAATTAAATGAAAAAAAATATCGAAACCTCTATGTCGTTTTTAAAAGCAAATCCATTAGATACCCCACACGCCTATATAGTAACATTAAACTTTTTTGCATACAGGCATGTATGGAGTGCCAAATTTTACCTCAGATTCGTATTAAGAGACCTCTCGGACGCTCAGATATCGATTTTGAGCGAAATCGGAACGAAAAAAAATAAAATCAATATGGCCGCCACTTTCACAAATTTTTCCTCAGATTCGTATTAAGAGACCTCTCGGACACTCAGATATCGATTTTGAACGAAATCGAGACGAAAATAACATTTTAATGTTTTCAAGTGAATAATTCAATCAATTCAAGTGACATAATTATCCATAATTTGCCAGTGCTCGCGTTTACGCGAGACAAGTCCTGACAAGTGTGCACAATTTAATATAATAATCTACGGACCTTACGGTTAAAATTCCATCGCCGTAGGTATTGCTCTTTTTAATACAAGAGCACGCTATTTATGGCATATTTTTAGAAACAAAATATTGTACTTATTTTGTTTCTAAAAAAAATGTAGCCTTAATGATAATGACACACAAGCTACTGCAAATATCTATTGTGTTATTTTATCTATTCTAGTAGCTTGTGTGTCTTTGTACAACACGTGTTTATCCGGGTATTTATAGTTTTAACTCCTACTCTTTCGTAACGTTAAACATCTTGTTAACGCTGCTAACGTTTACGCACGGGATGAGGGGTGCGGGCGACGCGGGCGCCGGGTCGCGCTCGGTCGGCGGCATTCCCCTTCCACCAGACTCAATACGACACCGCGCGGAGCGCACGTCTCCCGTCAACAAATTTGTATAATTACGAAGTTAATAAAAGCCGTTCTACTTGTTTCTGGAGTCAGATTTATTAGTGCTCCCAACATCTGGAGACCACTCGACGTGATAATCAAGAACGACTATTATGGCTTTACGAAGATAAATAACGAAATTACTACGTTAAGACGAACAATGGCGGCGAAACAGTCACGGAACGATTAAGTTGCAACTTCAAACAAAGGAACGAAGGGATTATATGAAGATACAAGTACTACTGTGCAAATACGAAGGAAGTGTGCCCGTTTCTTTTTTTTTTAAAGGTTTAATGTAATCTTAATCTGTGTTTTGTGACAGCGGTGATAGTCTCCTTTTAAATTAATATAAGTAAATTGTTATTTGTGAGTAAGTAGTGTACCTTACAAACCTGATATCAAATACGTATGTACATTTATGTACGTCAGGTATAGGTACGAAATTATTGGTTTAATTGTGTCTAAAAGCGGTTCACAATTTGGTTATATAATTTCCTTTTCTAAAGTAACAAATGATAAATAACATTTACAACATAAATAAGTGTTAAAATATATAAATACGTAACGTAATTAACCCCTTTACGTAGTTCTAAATACGTAAAATATCATTAAGCTTTAAATTGCTTTATTCTGGAAATAGGTACTTAAATTACAAACATAACAAATGTTTTAAAGTGATTTGCCGACTATTTCAGATATTACATACTTGGGATGCAATACATGTTTGGAACAAGCTGGCGAGATAATAAAGAAGTGTGATCAATAACTACATATTATTTAGCTTAACGGGTATATTACTAAGCTAAAATTAAGCGTGTGAGCTGAGGAATCATTATCATTTCCAAACTGTTAACCGTGAGTATCTACTTATTTATATTTTACTTGCCCGGTTGTCAGTTAAGTCAGTTGCCTACGTTGCTTGCGCTTTGCAAAATGAGTGAATTAAATGAATTAATCCAACAGAGAGGAGTAGAGAGAACGCGCCTAACGCTATTTAAAAGGTTTTTGTCATCCATAGTAGAGCTCGAACCTAATGATGTCACTAGGGCCCAAATTAACGATTTGTCGATGAGGTTAGCTAAAATACGAAGCTCATTAAATAGTTTCGATGAGATTCAAGATAAGATAGATAGGCTTGATACCAGTGGTAAACAATTGAAAGAAAGAGAAGAAACGGAGAGTTCATTTTATAGTAGCATGGGCCAAGCCCAAGAAATGATCGAAACATGGCAATCTCTATAAGAAGAGGAATTTTTCAGGGGGACGCTCTTAGCCCATTGTGGTTTTGTATGGCATTAAACCCTCTATCCGAACTGCTTGAACAGGTTAGTATAGGATTTAGACTAAAACATGACAATACGCATCACATACTATCCCACCTCATGTACGTAGATGACATTAAACTTTATGCAGACAATGTATCAGAACTTTTCCAACTGGCTGACATAACCCAAGAATTCTCTACAGACATCGGCATGCAATTTGGTATAGATAAATGCAAAGTCCATTCAGTACATAGAGGCCAAGTACAAAACAACACCTACACTTTACAGACAGGAGAGGAGATCGAGCCCATGACAGAACAAGAGAGGTATAAATACTTAGGCTTTCACCAGTCCAGACAAATACAGTTAAAACAGACTAAAGATGAACTTACCCGTAAATTTAGACATAGGCTCAACGTCATTCTCAGATCGCATCTTAATTCGCGCAATACCATCAAAGCCATTAACACCTTTGCAATACCCATTCTGACGTATTCGTTTGGTATAATAAACTGGTCGCAGTCAGACTTAAAGAGTCTTCAACGCATTATAAACACGAATCTAACAAAACACAGAAAGCACCACCCAAAATCCTGTACACAAAGACTTGGAGAATATTTCTAACTGGAGCGAACGCTATGGCCTTAAGGTAAACCCTGCTAAAACCCAGGTCATAATTATAGGCAGTCCGAAGCTCATTCCTAGGGTTGATTTCTCTAACTTGCCGGACATAACATTCAACGGTGTTCAAATTCCATTCTCGCACCAGGTAAGAAACCTTGGAGTCATAATGGATCGTATCCTGTCCTGGGTACCTCAATTGAGCGAGGTCAGCAGGAGGATGTTTGCTTCTGTGGGTTCTCTTCGTAGACTCCGTAACTTTCTACCTCTTGCCACTAAAATTGCGCTAGCTCAATCTCTCCTTCTCCCTATTTTGGACTATGCTGACATTTGCTATCTGGATCTTTCTGAGGACCAGCTGAATAAACTTGAGCGCCTCCAAAATCTTTGTATTAGGTTCATATTTGGCTTGCGCAAATATGACCACGTTTCTGTTTTTCGTTCTCAACTCAAGTGGCTTCCTATTCGCCTCCGTCGCGATTCTCATATTCTTTCCCTACTTTTTAGTGTACTTTTTGTCCCCACTACACCCTCTTATCTCATAGAGCGTTTTAATCGTCTCACTTCCATCAGATCTTCACAAACCCATCTTCTCGCTCCACCACCCTCATCCATCAAATTTTATAACAACTCGTTCACCTTTCGGGCTGTTAGGCTATGGAATGCTTTACCGTCTTATATAAGATGTGCCAAATCTCTTCCTATTTTTAAAAACCAGCTGAAACAATATTACATGTCGCTCCCTTAAGTTGCCTTTTATTATATATATTTATATAAGTATGTATTTATGTATATTTATATATAAATCTATATATATTATGTTAATATGTATTTATTTAATATTTCTTGTGAGATGTAGGTATGACTCTTCTTCCTGTACTCTTGCACTACCTGTTCATAATTTTATTTTGATAACTTTTCCTGCTACCCAAAGGTTGTCTGTAAGAGATCGCTTTAAGCGATAAGACCGCCTGTTGCTACCATTACTAGTTATGTAAGTTTTTTTGTGTAACATTGTTCTCTTGTGTGGTGCAATAAAGCATATTTATTATTATGTGTGTTTCTTCAATTTTTCTCCTTTTTACAAGGGTAATATGTTCATTATGCGGGCCGGAGCCAAGCGTAATGAAACATTCATGGTTCAATATGTACTTACTGTGTATATGTAGTGTTTGCAGATATAGTAGATGACGATAAGAATTTCCTAGTTATACGGCAGGTATTCAAGATTGTAGCTTTTTGTAGGGTTTCTATCATGTAAGCTGGAATTTGCAGTGTTTGTAGACTGCTGCATAGTGTTTTAGGGACTACTCCTGTTGTGGATATGACTATGGGAACTATGTGTACTGTCTTGGCTTTCCATTGGCGTCTAAGTTCGATGGCTAGATCTTTGTATTTCGACAATTTTTCAGTTACTGTAGATTGGATATTGTGCGTATTTGGAATAGCTATATCAATGATGTAAATGGTTTCTGTGGTTTTATCAAAAAATGTGATGTCGGGCCTGTTGAAATGTATGGTTCTGTCAGTTATAATTGTCCGGTCCCAGTAAAGTTTGTGTTGGTTATTTTCATGAACTACAGATGGGGCGTATTTGTAATGAGGGAATAGTTTGGGGGTGAACTTGTGTTTGTGTGCTAAGTACTGATGGATAACAGAGGCAACCTGATCATGGCGGTGCTTATAGTCAGTTTGTACGATGGTTTTACAAGCTCCGGTTATATGTTGGATGGTCTCTGGTGCACTATTGCAATGTCTACATGAGTCAGTCGGTCGGTCTAAGTCTTTAGTAATATGTTTTCTGTAGTTTCGGGTGGCGATGACCTGATCCTGTACTGCTAACATAAAAGCTTCCGTCTCCGGGAAGAGATCTCCTCGCTTAAGCCATGCGTTTGATAACTCTTTGTCAACAAACGACTGGCTAAGGTCGGCGCGGTGTCTTCCATGCAACGATTTCTGTGTCCATTCAGTTATTTTTTGTTGCGTGCTTACAATTCGTTCATTGGGCTGCGTAGTTTTATCTTTTAAGTTAAGTGGAGTGTAGCGGTTATCCAGTTCAACAGCGTATTTGTGTAGTGATGAATCTTCGGATTTTACCTGGAAGTAGTGCCTGAGCGTGGTTATTTGTTTGTTGTGTAAGTTTTGTACGTCTATTAAACCTCTCCCTCCTTCTTGTCGCGGCAAAGTAAGTCCTTGTGTACAGGATTTTGGGTGGTGCTTTCTGTGTTTTGTTAGATTCGTGTTTATAATGCGTTGAAGACTCTTTAAGTCTGACTGCGACCAGTTTATTATACCAAACGAATACGTCAGAATGGGTATTGCAAAGGTGTTAATGGCTTTGATGGTATTGCGCGAATTAAGATGCGATCTGAGAATGACGTTGAGCCTATGTCTAAATTTACGGGTAAGTTCATCTTTAGTCTGTTTTAACTGTATTTGTCTGGACTGGTGAAAGCCTAAGTATTTATACCTCTATTGTTCTGTCATGGGCTCGATCTCCTCTCCTGTCTGTAAAGTGTAGGTGTTGTTTTGTACTTGGCCTCTATGTACTGAATGGACTTTGCATTTATCTATACCAAATTGCATGCCGATGTCTGTAGAGAATTCTTGGGTTATGTCAGCCAGTTGGAAAAGTTCTGATACATTGTCTGCATAAAGTTTAATGTCATCTACGTACATGAGGTGGGATAGTATGTGATGCGTATTGTCATGTTTTAGTCTAAATCCTATACTAACCTGTTCAAGCAGTTCGGATAGAGGGTTTAATGCCATACAAAACCACAATGGGCTAAGAGCGTCCCCCTGAAAAATTCCTCTTCTTATAGAGATTGGTTCAGAACTTAAAGAAGTATAACCTTGTCTCACAGTTAGAGTAGTCTGCCAGTTTCTCATAGCAGCTTGTAAAAATTCAATTATTATTGGGTGGATTTTGTAGCGGTGTAATACATGTATAAGCCAGCTGTGGGGTATTGAATCAAACGCCTTTCTATAGTCTATGTACATGGAGTGGATATCCTGTTTCCTTTTCAGTGCATGTTTCATAGCTATTGAATCTATAATGAGTTGCTCTTTGCAACCTTGGCTGTATTTCCTACACCCTTTTTGCTGTTCTTTCATGAGATTGTTTTGCGACAAATGACTGTAGATTGTTTCACTGACCCATGCCGTTAAGATTTTGTAGATGGTTTGTAGGCAAGTAATTGGGCGGTATTTTGAGGGATTTGCAGTATCATTGTCTTTAGGTAGCAAATAAGTACGACCCTGAGTAATGTAACATGGCATTGTATCTGGAGCTCGTATAAATTGATTAAGGAATTTGTGGATTAGAGGGTGTGTGCAAGTAAGTTTTTTATACCAGAAGTTGTGTATGTTGTCTGTTCCGGGCGACTTCCAGTTATGTGTGCGCTTAATTACCTGGGCGAATGTATCTATTGTTATGTGCTCGAATTCCATGGTGGGTGTATTGTCCCTACTATCGTTGATCCAAGTTGCATTTTGATTGTGCTGAACCGGCGTTTCCCATATGGCTGCCCAGTATTGCCGAAGTGAATCTATTGGCGGTATTTCAGTGTTGCGTAGTAGATTTTGATGTGTGTCTTTAGATGAAATTTTTCTGTAGAAACCACTTTCGTTATTAGTATATAGGGTGTCTTGCGATTTCCTTTCTGTACACGCTACGTATCTTTTGAGTCTACTAGCTGCTGTGTTTAATTTTTGTTTAAGTGTGTCAAGGAAGTGTTCAGGTTCGGTGTTAAGATTTTCAAAAGTAGCATGTGTTTGGTAAGTCGTCTTGATCGTTTCCATAGTTGAAACTATCTTCCTACTTCTGTTACCTCTAATATACTGTGTTAGGCGGCCTATCTCCCTTCTGTACTTAAGGATTTTAGATTCCAATCTTAATTGCCAGTTCGGTTTGTAAGACTTTTTTGTATTACCACTACCAGCAGGGTTGTCAATTTTTATTCCTTAGTATGTAGCTGTTGTGTATGCAGCTGTGTAAATTATATTTTGCAGCGATTTGAAGTCGAGCTCATGTGAAAGATATTGTGGTATGATAACGTTGTCTATGTAGTCTACTGTAAATTTTAGTTTACGGGATATTTTATGTTTAGGGATATGTGGCCGGTTTGTGGGATCTGTGTTCTTGAATTTGACTAAGTTGCTGTTAAATAGTGTCCGAATCTCACTTTCATCTATACTAGATAGATTCTGTAGCCCGAGCTGTGCGTTTGTTCTGGATCTATCATGTGGTAAGTTTTGCGTTTCCGCTTGACTACTGATTTCCGCTTCCTGCTGCACTGCCCCTAAGCCATCGAAGGAATTATGTGTGATAATATTGATAATAGGATTGCCCGTTGAATTGGGTTCGGGTATTGTGCAATGGGATGTGAGTGAGTAAGTGGTGTCTAGTTCCGCAATAACCTGATCCTTAATTGCCTTAATTTTTGCGGAACTTAGCAGTTTATTACTTATTATCGCTCTCCTTTGATCAGCTATGCGCTGTTCAGATAAATGTGACAAATGGGGAAAGTGTGACGAAAATTTTTCATGTAACTTCTTCCTGTACGCTGTCATATTAGTCTCTGCTTCGGTAACTTCAAAATATAGTTTTATAATCATCTCATTAACATTTGGTAACCATGACATCCGTCCTTCAGTGCTTTGGGTATTGCTTAGTTGTTGCGAACAGTACAAACGTTGAGAGTTGCCTTGCTCGTCACAAGACGCAAGTGTGACTTGGAGATTAGGTTGGTCTGTAGTATTTGCACTACTTAAGTGTTTTTCTACCTCTGTCCGAATTTCATTTAAAGTTGTCTGCGTTAACAATTTGTTATTAATTATAGCTCGTCGTTGATCTCCTACTCTTTGTCTCGATGCATTCATATCCGGGAATTTTTCGTGGAACTGACGATGTAAAGATTCTAGATACCCACGTGTAAGTGTTTCTAGTTTACTACTTATCAGATATGTACGCCAAATAAACTTATTCATTTCTTCGGTCCATCTTTTTCGCGTACGTGTTATGTTTGTAGTGGGTGCAGGATTAGTGGCACGTGCCTCCCGCACAACATCTACAAACATTATAGAGCTTGATGGTGATGATGGGAATGATCCTGGGGGTAAGTAGCTATCGGGATAAGGGGATGAAATGGGTGATTGAAACAAGTTAAAAAGTGATGATGTTGGTGATGGCGGATGTGAAATTACGGCGACGATTTCAGGCACGTCCTTGCAACCTGCAGCAGTGTCTGATTGAACAGACCTTGACCTGTTGGAAGGGCTAGTTAATGGAAAGGAAAATAGCAAATCTTCTGTATCGCCGCCTAAATCGGCTGTAGCTTCGACATCGGTGGCCCGCCTGCTCAGCTCCCGATGACCGGCTGTCGTATCTTGGTTGACGCGAGCCCGCCTGCTCAACTCTGCGCCACCGGTAGTTCGCATACTGTGGCATCCAGTACCGGCTCCAGATGCGCCCCGACGATTACCCTCGGGCAGCGGCTCTGGACGTAAACTTCTCGAACGTAACTGCATAAAAACTCTATAAAAGGAAGGAGAAGAAGAGATAGGAAAGAAAGACGGGATCTTAGTTTGGGAAGGGTAAGCCCAGTTGATATCGGCACGTTTGTATCTCCCATATTTGGGGTGCGGTCTAGGTGTTTCGACCTCAGTTTTTATAATAGTATCACCAACCCGTAAGCCTCCCCACCACGGCAAGGTGATCCCATGGGGGGGGTTATTATTATTATTTATTCACTTTATTTATTTCTCGTCTTAGGTTGGTTTTTACAATATTTCTATAAAAGTAAAATATATAACTATAAATACTAAACATAAAATCATTATAAAAACCTAACCTAGGGTGCCGCCGGCAGCGAGGCAGGGCCTAAGCTACCGGTGGTTAGGGCGACAGAGAGAGGAACCTCCGGACTATCCGCGCCGTGTCCAGGAGTACCGCCTTCTGTATCTGACCCTTGACCCAGCCATCTAGCGAGAGTCTCTTGAGGTGTTGGTCGAGACTCTTCGCTATTAAACCGTTCGCAGAAACGACTATCGGGACAATGATCGTCGAATCAACATCCCACATGGCGGTTACCTCGTGTGCCAAGTCTAGGTACTTGCTGACTTTGTCCTTCTCGGCCTTCACGAGGTTCTCGTCATGGGGGATGGTGATGTCGACGAGCACTGCCTGGCGCTTTGATCGATCTATCAGCACGATGTCGGGCTTATTGGCTACAATAGTCCTGTCCGTGATGATAGATCGATCCCAATAGAGCCTATTATTATTATTATTATTATTACCTAAACTTTGAATAAAGTAACGGCCATATTGATTTTCTTCATTTCCGTCCCAATTTCATTCAAAATCGATATCTGAGCGTCCGAGATGTCCCCTAATAAAACTCCGAGGTAAAATTTGGAAAAATTAGGTTCCTTATAAAGTCTAGGGGTGCACTAAGAGAGGTCCCCTAATACGACTCCGAGGTAAAATTTGGAAAAATTGGCGGCAATATTGCTTTTCTTCATTTCCGTCCCGATTTCGTTCAAAATCGATATCTGAGCGTCCAAGAGGTCCCCTAATACGACTCCGAGGTAAAATTTGGAAAAAGTGGCGGCCATCTTGATTTACTTCTTTTCTTTCCCGATTTGTTAAAAATCGATATCTGAGCATCCGAGAGGTGTCTTAATACGACTCCGAGGTAAAATTTGAAACGGTCGCAATCATATTGATTTTCTTCATTTCCTTCCCAATTTCGTTTATAATCGACATCAGAGCGTCCGAGAGGTCTCGTAAGGTCATTTGTATAATTTCCGTCCCGATTTCGTTCAAAATCGATGTCTGAGCGTCCGAGAGGTCCCCTAATACGAATTTGAGGTAAAATTTGGAAAAAGTGGCAGCCATATTGATTTTCTTCATTTCCTTCCCGATTTTGTTCAAAACCGATATCTGAGCGTCCGAGAGGTCCCCTAATACGACTTTGAGGTAAAATTTGAAAAAAAAGTGGCGGCCATGTTGATTTTTTTCATTTAAATCCCGATTTCGTTCAAAATCGATATCTGAATGCCCGAGAGGTCTCTTAATACGAATCCGAGGTAAAATTTGTGAAAGTGGCGGCCATATTGATTTTCTTTTTTTTCGTCCCGATTTCGTTCAAAATCGATATCTGAGCATCCGAGAGGTCTCTTAATACGAATCTGAGGTAAAATTTGGCACTCCATACATACCTGCATGCAAAAAAGTTTAATGTTACTATATAGGCGTATCTATGAATTGGCTTTTAAAAACGACATAGAGGTTTCGATATTTTTTTCCCTTTAAATCAACCTTTATATTTTTATTAATCGTATGGCATTTATTTACGAACCGTGAGATCTTCGAGAATACAAGTACGGTTGCCAGTTTTGTTGCACTTTTAGCACCACCCAGGGGTCACGTGTAGGGTAACGATGGGTAATCCCTACGAACGTGGTGCAACTTCGACCCCCCTTTGTCAAGTGAGTGGGCTACTTGACTGTTAGAAGTTCTCAAGCCGCCCGAAGGCCTCTAACTTGGCTTAATGACTGCTGTCGTAGACAGCAGCCGTGATCAACGGCTTAACGTGCCTTCCAAAGCACGAGAGCGCTCAGTTAGTAACCACTCAAAGCGGTCACCCATCCAAGAACTGACCTGCGCCCACATTGCTTAACCTCGCATACCGCACGCGGTAGGCGGGTGCCGCTGGGCCACGAGCGCTCTAAATTCTTGATAGTTTGTGCCAAATTGCAATTCAATCGGTCCAGTAAAAGCAACTCGGTTGTAACAGACGGACTGACAGTAAGGAGTGCGAATGGAAGTGAGGCCAAATTTTCTTTTTGGATGCTCTAATGGGAACTGGCAAAACCTCCCATTAATTTAATTTTAGGAAAAACAAGGGTTACACGTGATATTGAATTAGCCATATTTCTGTACTTCAAAGGACCAGAGTTTATGACCGCTGCGCGCTGCTTGGTCGTTATCAGACCTATTGGTGTCACTGTAGTACACAGATACTTTTACTAAGGGCCATTTAATACATGCTTATATTTCATCGGCCCTTTCCCCTTCGGCCTCTCGGAATGTATGATAATAGTTTTCGATCCTTATTTTTGCCAAAATCAAATAAAATTCAACAGTTTGCTGGTTCTCAGAATGTATACTGACTTTTCATCTGTTAATGAATCACAATCACCAAACTTCGTACACCGAAACCCCCAGAATGTAACAACTACTTTTCTGGAAACCGCATCTAAATCGGTTCAGCCAAACGCGAGATAATCGTTGACAAACATACATACATACGTTTATACATACATACGGGTCAAACAGAGAACCTCTTTTTTGTAGACGGTTAAAAATTACGCTTAGTACGCATGCGAAGCCGCGGGCAAATGCTAGTATTAAATATAATGAAACGGGTCACTTACGTCTTTAAGTACGAATATCGCTCGACATGTTTCAGACCGGTTCGCGGTCCTTAATCATGAGCACCTATCGCGGCGGCGGTTTTCTTAGCACTGCGTGCCCGTGCCCTGTCCGCTCGGTTGCTAGGCGCGGGTGGAGGCGGCGGCGGCGAGAATCTACCCTCGTCCGTTCGTCAGTTTCTTCTTGCAATTTGGTACCTACTTTTAAGTTTTCATGCCCGCAATATTAAATTTCAAAATCAATACCATTTTCGAAATTAACGACCCAAAAAATCATAAAAATCACACCCATATTAATATTTAAACATTCCAACCCCCTCGGACCCCAACAGAGGGGAAGGTATTTCACGTCCTCTACGTGGGATTTTAAAATCATTGTTGTTTTCGTAATCAGCGACCCGATAAACCATATAAACAACACCCATATCGATTTTCAAAATTTGTCACCAGATTTCCTCCTTTTAAGGGTTGATTTTTCAAAAAACCTGAAACACATGTTTACTCATTTATCGTTAGAAATACTCCTGTGAAGTTTCGAATAAAATAATCCAACTAATCTTGATTCCCCATACAAACTTCGGACCCCCATTTCACCTTCTTAGGGGTTGAATTGTGAAAAATCCTTTCTTAATGCACCTCAGGACCTTATATGGAACCTACATACTAAATTTGGAATCTCTAAAACCAGCAGTTTGTGTTGTGCGTTGATAGGTCAGTCACTTAGTCAGTCAGTTATTTCTTGAAATTTGGCACAAACTTTTAAAAGTTTTCATGTCCACAATATAAAATTTCAAAACCGATGCCATTTTCGTAATTAACGTCCCAAAAAACCATAAAAACGACACCCATAGTTATATTTAGATATTTCATCCCCCTCGCACCCCAACAGGGGGGATGGTATTTCACGTCCTCCACGTGAAATTTTAAAATCATTGTTGTTTTCGTTATTAGTGACCCGGTATATCATAAAAACAATACCCATGTCGATTTTCAGAATTTGTCACCACCTTTCCCCATTTTAGGGGTTGATTTCTCAAAGAACCTAAAACATATGTTTACTCATTTATCGTTAGAAATACTCCTGTGATTGTTTGAATAAAATAGTCTAACTAATCTTGATTCCCTATACAAATTTCGGACCCCCACTTCACCCCCTTAGGGGTTGAAGTTTGAAAAATCCTTTCTTAATGCACCTGTAGTCCTTATATGGAACCTACATACTTAATTTAGAATCTCTAGAACCAGCAGTTTGGGCTGTAGGTTGATATGTCACGCACTCAGTCAGTCAGTTATTTCTTGCAATTTGGCACAAACTTTCAAAAGATTTCATATCCACAATATTAAATTTCAAAATCGATGCCATTTTTGTTATAAACATCCCACAAAACCATAAAAACGACACCCATATTGTATTTAGACATTTCATCCCCCTCACACCCCAACAGGGGGGATGGTATTTTACGTCCTCCGCGTGGGATTTAAAAATCATTGTTGTTTTCGTTATCAGCGACCCGAGAAACCATAAAAACAATCCCCATGTCGATTTTCAGAATTGGTCACCGCATTTCCCCCTTTTAGGTGTTGATTTTTTAAAAAACCTAAAACACGTGTTTATACATTTATAGTTAGAAATACTCCTGTGAAGTTTCGAATAAAATAGTACAACTAATCTTGTTTTCCCATACAAACTTCGGACCCCGATTTCATCCCTTTAGGGGTTGAATTTTGAAAAATCCTTTCTTAGTGCACCCCTAGACCTTATAAGGAACCTACGTGCCAAATTTGGAATCTCTAGGACCAGCGGTTTGGGCTGTGCGTTGATATGTCAGTCAGTCAGTCAGTCAGTTTCTTCTTTTATATGTTTAGATGTCAGCCGAAAGACGTCCACCGCTGCAGAAAGGCTTCCCCCAAGTATCTCCGCAATGACCGGTCATGCGCTGTCTTCATCCAACAGATTCTCGCGTTTTAGATACATATACGTATTGGAAAATATTATGTTAATTTAATCTTGTTTACCTAGTCATGTATGATATAAGTTATACAAGTCTATGTATGTAACTAACTATGATTTATTTTTGGCTTGTTTGGAACGTAGACTATTCAATAAAAATAATAAGACGGCAAATGCAGCAGTTTCTATAATAATAATAATTATATATTTTTTGTTGGTTTAATACTAAATGCACTTTATATCATTAATTACCATGTGTTATTTTTTTACATTATTACACGATAAACTTTTAGTCTTTCGTAGTTGAACTCACAGTAAATAAATAAATATGTTTTGAATACGCATCATGTCGCGGGTGGACTGCTACGGAACCCTACATTGCGCGCAACCTGACACGCACTTGGCCGCTTTTTAATTCATAGGACAGGATAGTGGTTTTATCCTAGCTCTGTCCCTACTACTAGTACTCCACATAGTACTAGTAGTAGGGACAGAACTCTTCATTGTGCCGGCACGCGTTGCCAGGTTTTTTATTTTCGAGGTGGGCACGGTACCATAAAAAGAAGTTAGCCTCATGCTTTATACCTTGTTTTATTTATGGTTCTGTAATGTATGATTCCACTTTAGCATCAAACATTACATTTCTAGAGGTCAGTCTGATTGTTTCGCAATAAAGCTCCTGATTTAAGATTTTCCTTGAAACATAATACGAGTTATACTTTATGCAAGTTTACTACCGAGGTTAATTACTTCTATTGGATTTCTGCGTCAGAACTGTATCGCAAAAAACGAATCCATCACTGATTCGATTGAAAATAAATTCTCTGAGGAAAAGCAAACGGAAAATTCGCACAGTGTTGTATTTCTTGTAGGTATCTTTTGATTTGATAATTTACGATGTTTGCGTTCGTACTAAATCAAGTCTCGAAATTCTTTAACATTTTTTCGGGAAGATTTTATATGCAAACCGGTTTCTGAGCCATATTTTGATGTAAAATTGTACGAAATCTACGCGTGGTGGGCTGTATAGGGCATTTAGTATTCCATCAAAAACATAAATGTGAAAATGGGAGCCAAGTTCAATATTAAGAAAATGCGATGCTTGGTGGTCTTCTTCACCGACAAAAGAATTGAGATATAAATAGGTGCCAAGTTCCGTAGATTCTCTGAAGTAGTGCCAAGTCCGGCACTACATTGTTTACAGTAAAATTAACCTTAAATACTGCATAGAAAACTGCCAAGTTAAGGCTTACCATTGTAATTTTAGAAAAATAAACAATGTACTATTTAGTCTAAAATGGCTTATTAATGTTACAACACCAAAATTATGGACAGGATCTAGCTAGATATAGGCTAAGGTGGCCATTTCGGTGTGGTATACAACGCAGATTTTTAGCTTGCCCCATAATTATGCGGAGTGACGCAAGGCGATTGTTACAGCAATACTACACTTATATAAATAGGTAGGTACGTAAAAAGGCAGTAGAAAGAAATTATAGAAAATTAAAACATAATGCTACAAAGCTACATAACACAGTACATTACGAGTAATTGAATATTAGATAAGTATGTGATAACTAAATGGTGTAAATTTTCAGTTAAAGCAACATGGTTTTCGTTTTAAGTTTGAACGAAGGTTGGGACATGTCAAGGCGAAGGGATGCTAGAGTGTTTTGCCGCCTTTGGTTTTGTGTGTTACGGAATTATAATCTTTTAAGGAAATAACGTAGGTAAGTGGCGAATGACTATATTACGGACACGTACATACTGGCACATACTGAGTTACCAGAAAATTATAATGTTGCTGAGAAAAATTAAATATTATTTTGCAACTATAGTGAACCTGGGGGCCTTCTGCGTCCCGAGTGGTTCTACTTATAGCCCAAAACGCATTGGAAAGTGTTCTTTGACGTGTATGTAGCTAACCAAGTACCTACTTAGGTGAGTCTAACATTTTATAGCTCAGTAGTCCATGATTCTACGTCGACATGTCGTAAGCGCGTTTTATTTCGACGCTAGCGCCATCTCTTGGCGAATTGGTTCAGGTACTACAATCTTTTATTAAAATAATAACTCGTAATTACGCCTTGAGGATACCGTTTAATCATGATGTTAAATGCACATTACTTACCAAATATACCATAGAACAATTGTAGGTATCGTCTTTGAATACATCTATTTTTTAAAGTGTGATACGTATTTTTTTAAAGTATAGGTACAATGCCCATGTTTTCTGCTAATAAAAATGCTTTAAAAAACTGCGTTCAAGAAATTAATGCACGCAATCACAACCACTCAGTCATGGACTGCACTTACGTGTAACCCTTCAATTATCTCTTACCCAACACTTATGAAACTAGCAAGTTAGCTTGCAGCACTAACTAGCCGTTTTATGCTCTCTTGCTAATCACAAGTTGACGTGCACTGAACAGCCGGTAGTTATTTTCACGGGTCGACGCTCACCTCATTTTGACTTAATCACACGTCAAGTTTCTCTGATTGCATCGTTTAGTGTCCTTGCGTCCTCAAAAGCCGGCGCTCGTGTCGATCACGAAGTTTAAAATATATTTCTATAATCAACTCCAACAATACAGTGTTTTTATTATTGTGGCATGACGGTTGACGTTACAACTTAAGATGTGTATAAAACGGGTACTTTTAATCTAATCAATAATTTAAAATACTACTGCAATACATAAACAAAAAATCACAATAATTGTGACCTTCCCCTAACTTTCGAACCGTGGAAAATAAACAAAATAGTTAATTAAAATAATCACAAAAGCAAAAATTTGTGATAGTTTAATACTATTTCCATGAAATAAAAGTTATAGTGTCGTGCGTTATAACATTCGAAATCAAAATGTCAAATGTTCCGTTAGTGCGTCGAGCGATCGCTGGGGCCGCCCGGCACTCGTCGATCCCTACCAACGAAAACAACCCCTTAGTGCTTCAACCTGCGCAGGAGAGCCAGTGGACCCCTGCTGCCTTGGAAAGGGCTGGGTCTACCCTGAAGGCTCTTAACCGCATGGCCAAACGACCCCCTGTGCATATACTGTTTGAAGATATTAACTATACTGTGAGCTCACACAAAGGTAAGATTTTTAAATTTTTCAGTTTCAAAAGTACAAGTGCTATCAAGTGTATCAAAAATAGGAATATTTTGTTAGAAATAGTTCATCGATATGGTTTGTTTTTCTTAAGTTTAAAATATATTACTATGTGTGTCGGTGAAGACGACAACCACGCCTCGCATATTGAACTTGACTGCCATTTTCACATTTATGTTTTTGATGGGATTTAATATACGGACAGACATACAGATAGATGACCATGATGAAACTATAAGGGTTTGCCATTTATTTATTTTTTATTTTGTCGTATCTTGTTTCATATTAACTCTGCACCACCTACTGCATATATTATTTTCTTTTTTTTCCGCTACCCAAAGGTTGTCTGGAAGAAATCTATCTTTAGCGATAAGACCGCCTGTTGTCTACTTCTAACTACATAGAACTGTTTTCAGTTTCTGTTTGTAACGTTTCATTTGTGTGCGGTGTGCAATAAAGAGTATTCGTATAGTATCGTATCGTAAATACATAAAAAACATCCGAGACTCAGGAACAAATATTGGTGCTCACCACACAAATAATGCCCTGACCAGGATTCAAACCCGGAACCTCCGGCTTCATAGGCAGGGTCACTATCAACTAAGCCAAAGTGGTCGTCATTAATCTATCTACTATTTTATGTATATCGTTATCGTTGCCTGGTACCCATAGTACAAGCTTTGCTTAGTTTGGGACTGGGTCGATCTGTGCAAAATTGTTCACAATTGTATATTTTATCTGACATACTTACCGCGTAAAGTAACAAAATTAACTTCTATTCCGCTCGCCGTCGGCAGGGCATTCATCCTCGCCTCAGGGGACAACGGATCCCTATTAGGCTGTAATTCGTGCACCGTAATATTTTTTACACCACACCTTGCCAAAAAGCGCGTTTTTTCGCACGCTGCGCGTCCGGAAAAACCCACTTTTTGACCAAGTGGTGACGTAAAATTGTGTACAAAAAACGGGTTGTAAAACAAAAAGCCCTCTCTCGCATATTTATGACCCTCGCCTGCGGCTCAGTTCTCAAACATCTGCGGTATCGGCCTTTCTTTATTTTACAACCCTTGTATCGTAAATAGCTATTAAACAATATGCATTACTCTGGTCATTATAAGAAGAAATAATTAAAGGGCTCCACGCGATAATCATCGACTTTTGACGAGTTAATAACACCGTCAAACCTATATAATATATCTAGACCCGCGGCAGGGTAGTTGCAGTTTGAGCGTTGAAATCTATCCCTCCAGTTAGCAGTAGATGGAGCCACGCTGTTATCTATTTACCAAACTGACGACTACTTTGGCTTATTTGGTAGTGACCCTGCCTTTGAAGCCGGAGGTCCCGGTTTCAAACCCCGGTCAGGGCATTATTTTTGTATGTTTAGCACGAATATTTGGTCCTGAATCTTGGGCAGGGTATTTTCAGTTTTATACAAGGCGTTTTATATGGGGATTCTCAGTACATAATGTACTCTTTGACCCGCGGCAGCGTGGTCAGCCAAGTTCAGCCCAGGAACTGGCGAGCAGCACCGTGTGTTATTTTACACGACCCGTTTGAAGCCACTTTTGACCCCTAAACAACTCCAAATCTATTTCATATAAAATAATGAAATTTGGTTTATATATTAAGGAGCATTGTGAGTATGGAGCGTTCGTGGCCCAGCAGCGCCCGCGTACCGCGTGCGGTATGCGAGGTTAAGCAATGTCGGGCGGGGTTAGAGGCCTCCGGGCGGCTTGAGAACTTCTAACAGCCAAGTTGCCCACTCACTTGACAAGCCTAATCCCAATAAGGTCTAGTTTCCCCCTTGGGTTGGAAGATCAGATGGCAGTCGCTTCCGTAAAAACTAGCGCCTACGCCAATTATTGGGATTAGGTAGCAGACCTCAGGCATCCATCAAAATGCAACTGTACTGGGAATAACGCTCGGAGGATGACGATATTAAGATTCTTTAGAACAACTAGAATCCTAAATTTCAGAAATATAGTATAGGTGTAATAGTTATTGAAATATTAAAGCCCAAATAACGGCATTTTTACCACTGACTGACTAGTAATAAAACCTAACCCACTTCTAGGTGACCTATAAAAGTGAAATTTGGCATCCAGCTTGATACAAATAAAACAGTCAGTAAACAGTGTTTTTACTAGTTTTATTATATTACTTATGCTTGTTACCTCAGAACTCCGTCAATTATTAACCGATTTGGAAAATTCTTTTCACTTTCGTATCGGTACACTTTTGGCATGGTCTCATTGTCATCAGGTCAGAAGTCTTGTTGTGTTCTCTTATAGCCTTTGATTTTTAATTTTAAGATACTGTAACATATTGTGTAACCTTAGTTTATATCTTGTTTCTATTGGTGAGTTTCTGTAATTGGCTCCATATTTCTATTTAAAATATCAACATGTTTAAAAAGCTGTTGAAATAAATAAATAAATCGAGGGAACTCTTCTTATATTTTAGGTGCACCGATAGCGCTTTGAGTATTTTGTATAGTAACTCGTGCATTCGCTCTTGAAAAGCACCATTTGGTGAAGTTTGACAAAAATTAATAATGTTGTATCATGTTTTAACTTGGCCATTTCCTAAATATCCAACAGCTTTCATGGTATTATAACATACTACATAGAAACCTGCCAAGGCTCAAAATGCAATACTGTAAACAATCTAGTGCTACACTTGGCACCTTTTCAAAAAAAGAAGAAAACTTTTCTCATTTCTACCCCTCAACCGAGTAAAAAATACTTTTTACTTTGGTCTGAGTTCTACCCTTCACATTTTATAAACAATTGTGGGGTAGTTAAAATATTGTGTATCCATATCTCTGTTGACAACTTGCTGGGACGTCAGTTCTGCCGCGCCATGACCGGTGCAACCCGTGTCGAAACGTCGGTATCGGTAATGAAGGTAAATAAATAAATTTCGCATTAGACCCTTATATACGAATATCTTTAAGAATGGGATTGTTGTATGACACAAACAGTTATCAGTTTTTATGACTTATTCAAACATGGTCTAAAAAAGTCGATATTAGTTTGTTGTTTATGCACTAATATATATGAAATCTTCATATAACTGTTCAGTTGCGTAGTGACGTCTGTAACAACTCTAGAGAGATTTCTATTTTTAATTTATTTTCGCAAAATTACTTCGGGGTAACGAAAGCGTGTCACTTCGTTGGCTTGGTCATCTAGAGCGAATGGGTGACGACCGTGCCGTCAAAAGAGCCTACCTGGGCAAACCGAGTGGGAAACGCCCAGTCGGCCGCCCTAGATACCGTTGGGCCGATGCTGTGGAGATCGATTTATGCGAGCTTCAAGTTGACTGGTGGAAGGAAATGACGCAGGATCGGGATCGGTGGCGTGCACTCGTATTGGAGGCCAAGACACACTTTGGGTCGCTGCGCCAGAGGAGTAAGTAAGTAAAATTACTTCGAAAAAACTGGTTTTATGGTCTAAAATTGCCAAAGTTTGATGTCATATATCTCGAAGATGGTGAGTTTTGAGGTAATTATGGGATACTATTTCGGTAAACATCGTTGTTGTTAATATGATAAGCTATAAAAAAACACGAAAAAACGGAGAGTCGAATCGAAGGTCATTTGGAGCTTAGGGCCCCTTAAAATTTAAAAGGCCCCAAACAAGGAACGTGTTTTTTCCGTATTTTTACTAAGCTTAACTAACTAACCGTTGCTGCATCTCGTGATCCGTTATAGATAAGGTCTCTCAATTTATTTTATTTTATAGCGGCTGCATATGATATTCTGTACCACGTTTCAACTGTCAACTTATTACAATTGATTAGAGAAGTACAGCTACAGCCCACTGACATACGTTCGGACCTTTGTCCGAACAAGGCAAAAGCTAATGCAAAGTCGAGGCATTGTCAGTAATAGTGTTCCGTTGGCACCTTTTGTGTTCGGAACCCTAAAAAGTACACATATAGTGTCGCATCTTCCACGAGGGTACGGTACGGAACCCTTCGTGTTTGAGTCCGATTCACCATTGACCGGTTTTTAAGAATAATTTCCTCATGTTTATTTTATTGAATGTCTTAAAACCTTAGCTATAAGTGAGCGTTAATAGTGCGTAGACTTATGCAACCAACAGTATTCACTTCTTCAAAGTTTAAAGTTCAATGACTTACTCCTTCAAAATAAATGTATGCAATGAGTGATTCGGACTGATTAAGACTCAGATTTTGAGAATATTTATTTAAGTCTGAATGTTCAGAATGTTTATTTAAACCCGGTGTTTTATAATTAAGTGTGAAAATGGCGTTTACCAATGGCATATTATTCATAATGAGAACCGTTAAAATGCATTGTTACGGCGGCGGAAGACGGCAATTTCAGACGTAATAAACCCGTTCCAGTCCGCGCGCGCTGAAATTATTTGCGCTCCAAGTACACGACAAAATATTTTTTTATATCACAAACAAGAGTGCTGGAAAAAAATTGCTTAGTGCCAAATTAAAAATAGTAAATATTTATTTCAAGTACATACAAACAATTGTTAGTATATAAGTTTCATTATCGTATTGCTAGTGTTAATAGTTAAATATCTTAAATACCAACAGCTTTTATAGTATTATTACATAGCTATAACATACTGCATAGAAAACTGCCAAGTTAAGGCTCAAAATGCATTAAGCCGCAGTAAATTAGTTTTACTGTAATCTATCTAGTGCCAAACTTGGCAACTTTTCAGATAATCTACGGAACTTGGCGCCCATTTAGATCTAAATTCTTTTGTCGGTGAACTGGGATGCCATTTTCACATTTATGTTTTGATGGGATTAAGGATTACAGAGAAAATGTATGTTGCCCTATTTTTTATCGAAACTTTATAATTAATTGATTGTTGTCAAAAAAGTGCGGGCCGATTTTCAAGACACGCAACGACGCTTAATGACGTAATCCGCCGGTCTCTTGCCAACTTTAATGTGCCTGCTCTTCTTGAGCCGACTGGCATGGTCAGAGACGATGGTAAGAGATCTGATGGCATGTCCTTAGTTCCTTGGAGCTTGGGACGGATGTTGGTGTAGGATGCTAGCAGTGTAGACACACTGGCACACATTTTTGTATCTTTTGGCATCGAGACTCTAGTTCCATGGGGTGGCAACGTGCACAAGATACTCGTATTTACAGAAATTGAGAAGCGTCTGGTTGGCGTAATTGGTGACCGAAAAGCCGGCGACTTCCTAAAGTTATGTGTCGAAAATTTTGAAGTTCTTTTTATCATAAGATGTTTCTTAGCAGCAATGCCACACAGTTAAATAAAGCCGTAGAGAGGGGTGATACAGTAATATGAATTCGTTATAATGTATCAAATCTATAAACTGTTAACCTATTGACCCCAAAAAAACGATGTTTGCTTATTAATTACCTCTATAAGACTCACGGTTCATAGAAATTACCCCTAGTATAGTATATACTACACATTACCCCTATATAATATATACATGACATTGAATTTACGACAGTTTACGTTATATATATATATATATATATGGTATGTAACCTATGTTAAAAATTCATTTAATCTATATTGCACAATCGGAATCCTGATATGAAAAGGGGGACTTAAAATGTCAGAAACAATTACTATACCATACCAGTCAACTTTAAGTCAAAGAATATAAATTGATTTCAATATAATAGTTATCATAACTATACTTTTACGACACGACACAGTGAAGAAAAGAAAATTGATTAACTAAAACTCGTAGCATTTCGTTTTTAAAAAATATTCCCCTCCTTGCCTTAATTTTAACCGAATTAAAATAGAAATTCTATGTTCCTCTGTATGTATTCTTTTAACACTTTAGCTTTAAATACGTATTTAATTGTAGTAGGTGTTTAGAGATTCGTTCAGAGCCCTGCTTTGTACTTTTGTGCGCATGACGCAAACAAAGCATATTAAAAACACTAATATTTGTTTATAATTGAAAAAATGTTAAACTTTTTGCAAAAAACAATCTATACAAAAGGTTGACGTCGCTAGAAATACCTAACTATTGTGCAAAACATTTTTTGCCATTAAAAACTTCAAAACCAAACACCGAGGCACATACATAAAACAACAAGGGTCGTCAACGCGCATGTGACACCCCTGGAATTGCAGGCGTCCATAGAATGCGGTGACCGCTTAACATCAGGCGGGGCGTACGCTTGTTTGCCACCGACGTGGTATTAATACATTCGAGGTACATATATTACGCCAAAAAACTTGTTAAATAGCTCCTCCAATATTTTAATATACCCCGAAAAACATAGTCACTATAAAACTTGAAACGCATAGACGGTTTCGCGGCAAAGCGAACTCAGTTTGGAGCACGTCGCACCAAAAAACCGCTTGGTATTGGGTAGCGTGTTATAGCGGAGGCGGCGTATGTGACATCCACCACCACCACCATATCAGCCCTAGGACGTCCACTGTATGTGACATATGAAGCAGTAATCGACAGTTTCGGAAAAATCTAAAATGCAAATCCCCCCGCCCCGCACCGCGCCGCGCCCACTCTGTGCTTGAGCTTAATTCAGTGAGTCGAAATTAGTGTTTGCGTGATTAAGTGTAGATACATTACATAGTAATATGAGAATGACTTACAAGCATGCGTAACTCTGAGTTGCCTCACCCTCCTCAGAAAATGGCAATAATAGATTTTATCACAAGGGAGCAAAACAAAATATTTCATCGAGGGTGAGCGCATTGGATCCCGAACGAAACGAAGGATTCAAATATTGAATCCTGAGCGTAGTGAGAGATTCACAGGACCATACCCGAGTTAGAAATAATTTTGCTACCGTATAATACACTCTTCATTTCACTTCTCTTATGAGAAAAAAGAAAGAAAATACCACACATTGCCATAATAAAAAATACGTACATAAGTACATATAGAAATAGTTATCACCCATATCAGAAGGGGACGAACTAAGACAAATTGAGTTTCGGCTCGCGTTTTCGGCCACAAATACACCTACAGATGGTACTCTACGTTTACGTAGTATCTTCTAATCTCTATGATTCATTCATTCACTTTCAAAGCGGTTGTTGTGACAAATTGATAGGTGTGTATAGAACGCTTATAACATATTTTAAGATTTCCAGTCATCTCATAAATCTTTAAAAATAGAAAGTAACAATAAAGAGTCGGAAAGGCACTTGTTATTATTATTCTGGAGTAGCAAGTGTTCATAGACTACGGTGTCTGTTTACCATCAAGCAGGCCGGAAGCTTGGTTCCCACCGTCGCCGTATAACAAAAATCTTTTATGCTCGTTTAGAGGGAGCAAATCTCGATTTCTCTCCCTATAATTTGCCAGCTGGCAAGGCAGAAATGAAGACTTTAAGGAAATATATATTACAGGGAGCAAAAGCGAGTCTTGCTCCCTCTAAACGGGCTACAAAAGACTTTTTTCGAATAGGAGAAGTGAACAATATTTGGTCGGAAAGATGCGCTGAAGGCGTCTCCTGTGTAAATGCTGCTATAATAATAATTATTATTATTTTGTATTAGACAGGCAGCTATCGCTGATATATTACGTATAGAGTTCACTTAGCACAGGTTCACATCTATAGACTGTCAAGTTTGTTTTTAAACTGGTTGACACTTCTGGTTCACTACTTCTGAGGGTAATTTGTTCCATGCATTTGTTACAATAATGGTATATTTTTTTTATAATAAAATATTCATACATGGGATTGACAGTAAAATGTCGTGTAATCCTATCGGGTTGGTATTGACACCGAAATCGTGGACAATAAATTTAATAAACTTACTTAAGAGCTATTATGACACATTGGAAAAAAGGAAAACCATACTGTTACTTACAATGAAAATACTAATAATTGCGTTGGAAGGTAGTATTAAATAGATAAATGATTCCCACTCGGGTACTGGTTTTCTAGCAAGAGAACTGCAATATGAATATTACACAAGCCTAGCTAAGCAAGCTTCCTCCTAAATGACATTCACAAAGCCTCTCAATTCGGAGTCGTTACAATCAATAAAACTCTAAAGTAGTAATGTACTATACATTACTACAGAGGCCGGGACGAAAGGGGTTGCCGGCCGAAGACATATAGACGGATAGGTCTAAGGTGGGCAACCCCATATTTCCCGCCGAGGTATATATAGTGCTTTTCTCAAACATGAAATGAAATAAACAAAAAATAAAATCAAAGTTTTATTTTTAGTACGCATAGTGGCAGAATGTCATGATGCCTGTGCCACAAATTTATGTGGAATGGAAATTAAAAAAGAGGACTTTGCCGGCCTAGACCTGCAACATTTGTATGAAATTGCATTAACGACCTCTTGTCCTAGCCGCACCTGAAACGACATACTTCGCAGCCTATTTATTATAAGGAACATAACATCAATATTTCATTGCATGTTTGAGAAAATGGAGTTGTTGAACCGGCGTTAAATGACTCTATTACTGGTTAGCTCCGAAAATTCCAGTCTGTACCTGAATCCTTTTGCCAGTGACACTAGACTGTTATTCCAAGGCTATGTTTATAACGCAGAAATAATTATAAAATATAAGTTTACCATGGGTTGCAAATTAAATATTGACTAGAGGCCTGCCTTATTATCATAATTTTAATAAAACTAACATTACCATAAATATAACATTCCGCTCTTAGGGCCGGTTGCACCAAACCGTCTGTAATTGTAAGCGGTCTTCGTCAAAATCTGACGATCACATGCGGATTTTAACGACCGTTAAATCCGTTGGGTTGCACCATCTTCAAAATCACGGATTGTAATTGTTAATCGGGTTGCCATTTAAGAAACGCACTTCCACCAAAATAATTTTCGGGTAATTATTTTTTCATATAGCAACCAAGCATGAAAATTCATTTTTGTCTGTGCTCATGTCACTTTTGACAAGAGATAAAAACGCGCTATAAGCAGCTATTTATTAAAATACTGATAAATTCGATAATATTTTAGAGAATATACGTTACTTACACGATCAAATAACAAAAAAGTGTAGTCAAGAAACTTGCCTCTAATATTCATGGGCAAAATACAGTCTACCGAGTGAGATTTCTCAAAACGACGACCGTTCATTAGAACATCTTGTGTTTCACAAGCATTCGGAGCTTTATATGTTGGATGGATGATATTCTTCTTCAATACCTACGGTGAGTTATAATATTTTACGTCTATTACATACTACCGCTACCTACCTACTCACGAAACCTAACCTCTAAAGCTGTTTACAAACTAGTTTCAGTAGCCGAGCGTTAAAGCACGCGACTTTCAATCTGGAGGTTGTGGGTTCGATACCCGGCTTTTACTTGGTCAGAGTGTGAAATATCATATGACATCGATTATAACATTTGCTTTTGGGTGACGGCAAACATCAACTGGTTTAGTTCCAACAGGTCTAGTTTTCCCTCTGGCTTGGAAGGCCAGATGGTAGTCGCTTTTTTAAAACTAGTGGCTATGCCTAATCCTTGAATTTGGATACCAAAGCAGACCCCGGACTCCTTTAGTACTTTTTTAACTAAAACAACTTGATTATTGTAGTAAAAATCTCAACAAGTAGATGTTGAAATACTTGTATGGTGTAAATATCACATATTTCATGTTTTTATTAATATGGGAATTTATTTCAGGTGCAGAATTAAGATGCATGAGCAATAATTTTAGACCGAAGTGAAAGAAACAAAAATGTGTGGCACATTCAAACCAATTGAAATGGAATTATTAATACCGGGATTAATAGTAACCTAGAAGAACTTAACAATTATACATAAGCTTCTTTTCAATTGTAATAAAAATGATGGCTAAAATTGTTCAGTTTTGTTTATTATTGGCCTTTACAGATATTTACTGCCTAGTTTTTTCTTTTTTGATTTCATACCAAATGCACTTACATATTAGGTTGGTAGGTATGATATTAAAAACTTTGATTTCATCAGCTTTTGTTAGACCCTATCTTCCTTATAAAAATAGTGATGTCAGCCATTAAATAGATAAGACCATCATTTTCACCCAATACCTTGGTTCATTTAGATTTCATCAACCCGCAATAGTCCCTATGCTCCCTACATCTGTGTGTCCCATCACTCCCATGATATGGCTGGGAATAGCATCCACTCAGTCTACACTTGTCTTTCATTAAAGTGTCAAAAAGGCTTCTTGTTCTACTCCAAATATAAGCAAGATTACATTCTGTCACACCATACCAACATCTTTAATTCCAGTATTGATAAATGAAATTAATTTAATCCAGAACATGTCCATATGGTTATACAATAAAATAAAATAAAATAATAACAATAATACCATACAAACACTAAACATTTCTAAATAAATTGTCAAAATTTTGTTGTTATATTACTCATAATTATTTGAATATAATAGGATAAACCTTTATTTACTATTGTTTTATGTATTTATATTATTTTTGAACACAAAGTTTATGAACTAATTATTGCTAAACAAACAAATTTTGGCACTCTTTGGGGTAGGCCTATGTCATAGCAGTGGAGGTCCTTTGACTGATATGATGATGTGATGATGAAACTAAAGTTTGGGAGCGCTCTACAGTATATTTGTTTTAAAAATTAATTTATCGAATCGGTCATGCAATTAAATGTAATGTTATCTGTAAAGAATACTGAGGTAATGTGTAGAATACTTGGGGTGTGGGTTGCTTTGCTCTTCTGCTGGTCCACCTGCAGTGTGTAAATTAACTCATCTTTTACACACATGACTGGCTGCATTTCGATACTGCGATACTGTATAGAATACTAAGTACCCCAACATTTTAGGTATATCAATATAGTAGCTAGGTACTTTACAGAATACAGACTCCTGCCCGGCTAGTATGATAGCTTATATGTCGGACATATAAGCGATCATACTAGCCCCACTGGTAACATGTACATTTACCTGTGCTGAGGTGCATATAAAAATAAAATACATAAGGTCTAAGGTTACATGTCCCTAGCATGTATTAGAAATAAACACCTATCCATGGGGTTATTTTTAATAGATGCTAGAGACATAAAGAGATGTAGTCCTACAACTCTATTTTTCAAAATGAGAATGATAGAAACATTTGTGGACTTGCTCAATATAGATAGTTGACTTTGAGCCCTCATGTACATGCATATGAAATGACAGGAAAATAACAAAGTCTGCTGTAAGCATCCTTCACCGACCTTTATTTTAGGATTTGTCTGAATGTGAAATTCACTAGGTCCAATGAAGGGGTAAATCAAATGTGATTGAATGAATGATTATCTTGATGTCCTTGTGGTACCAGTACAAATAAAACAACACATAATAATAGTTGAAATGTTTAATATTTTTCAACACATTCAAATGTTTAACACAATTTAGACTTGCTGAAAACTTTTCATCATTGTAAGTAAAACTTGTTTGTTGTTGTGACACTATTTTATACTTCTGTAAAGTTTGATACACTAAGATCACTGAGGTAACATAATAATGTTAGTTTTCCAATGTAAAAACGGTCTTCTCTTCATATTCATAGCATAGCCCTTGAATATCCGTTTTAAACCACTTTTATATGTTGTCCGATATTTTCCGTTGTTTCGGTATATACTTCATCCTATATTGTAAGGCGTGTGAGACATGAATCAGTCTGTTCTTTGTTTAGGATATCTGCACTAAAACCATATCGTCTTTCAAACTATAAACTACATTTAATTCACATCACAAAAGTTTGTAACAGTTTCCTTTGTTGCCAAGCGAAAATGTTCGTTGGGTTGACAGAAGTGAATTACGCATAAATCAGGTTATAGAATCGCGTTCCGATACTTTTCACAAACTGCTACAATATACGCTGCCATTTATTAATTAAATTTCTGTAATTTATTACTTAAATGGTCATGAAAAACTATTTTTCATAATAAATATGGTACTATGCCGCCATATTTGACGAATGGATTTGACGTTAACAGGGGGTCGGACCACTGGTTAATGTAATCGTCAAAATTTAACGTACGTCAAGGCTACGGATGGATGGTGCAACGCAAAAATGGACTTAACGTACGTCAGCGCCATATTTAACGTTGACCGGCCTGTAATCGTAGGTTGGTGCAACCGGCCCTTCCGCTGAATCCGCTCTTTCTGAAGGTCACACGTCAAGTAAAACACCTTTTCTTTGAATCATATGAAGCTTCGAGTAATAAAAGTGTTATTTTGCACGCTTTTAAGTAGGTTCTTACTTTATTATCAATTCTGTTTACCACTCTTGTGAGTCTTGCAATTGCGATTTTAGATTAATTGTTATCTCTTGTTGTTATCACACTTTGTTGTAAATTGTAAACGTACCTAATTAAACTATTTTGAGTATGTCTAGCTAGTGTAACGTGAGCTCCCATTTTTTTTTACCAGCGGATACCCAGACGCCGGTAAACACTCCGTGCATGACAGGAGTTCACCTAACGCTATAAAACAGAGCGGAAAACGCACAGAATTAAAACTATTGGATCTGTGAGCTGTAGACCTAGCAATTTTTTTTTAAAGTTTAAAAATTTTTCAACAACTGATTCGAAAAAAAAACTATATAATTATCGAACCTGCTCACAAAACTACACGAGAATCGGTTGAGAAATGCGACCTGTAGAGGAGAACATCCGGACAGACAGACAGACATCATCATCATCATCATCATGTCAGCCGAAAGACGTCCACTGCTGGACATAGGCCTCCCCCAAAGACTTCCACAATGACCGGTCCTGCGCCACCCGCATCCAGCGGACACCCGCGACCTTCACCATGTCATCAGTCCACCGAGTGAGGCGCCTGCCCACGCTACGCCTTCCGGTACGTGGTCGCCACTCGAGAACCTTTCCGCCCCAACGGCCATCGGTTCTACGTGCTATGTGCCCCGCCCACTGCCACTTAAGTTTAGCGATTCGGAGGGCTATATCGGTCACTTTGGTTCTGCTGCGGATGGCCTCATTCCTGATGCGATCACGCAGAGAAACTCCCAACATAGCTCTCTCCATTGCTCTTTGGGTGACTTTGAGCCTTCTTATGAGGCCCATAGTAAGCGACCACGTTTCAGTGCCATATGTCATCACTGGCAACACACACTGGTCAAAGACTTTTGTCTTGAGACACTGCGGAATATTGGACGAAAAGATGTGCCGTAGCTTCCCGAACGCTGCCCAACCGAGTCGGATTCGACGATTAACCTCTTTCTCGAAGTTGGACCTACCTAACTGGACAGTCAGACAGACATACGAAAGCATTTTTGTCGAAAGCTGAAACGGAGACCCTTCGCTTGCTCGGTCAATAATTGTTAACAAAAGAATCATTCAACTATAAAATGAAACTACATACTAGGTAACTCGCTATAAAATTCATTCGCACTTCGTCATAAGTGCCCACCATCACACTCTTCATAAAAGTCCGTCAGTGCAAGTGTCGAGTGAGCTTTCGAATAACGAAGTTGGCAGCCGCAGAGCGTTTTGCTGTTGGGAGGCCACTACGTGGTTTGAGGGTTATGCTTAAACTAATCGAAAAATGCTAAAATGTTTTTTAATGGTTTACCATTGACATAGACGTAGACGTTGTCAAAATTCGGATTAATTGTGAGTTTATATTGTAATAATAATAAAGGTTAGGATAAACATCAATAGAATACTTGATTTTTAAAGCACATTTTCAAGTAATTTCGTAAATCGATGCAAAGTGCAATAAGAATTATATATGAAAACCAAATGATTTCAATACATTAAAACCCATAATTCATCACCAATATCAATTTACTTTCGTCATTTCACGTCACTGGCTAACAGGGAAACAATCGGACAGTTCCGATTTTCTTTACTGCAATTAAGTGACTTGGTCATCCCAGTACTAACCTAAAAGGACAGTAAAAAATCGGCCATGTGCGTGACGGGTCACGCACAGAGAAGGGTTCCGTGCCGACACCTCCTAATCTACATTTAAAACCACTATACAATACATTAAATAAATAATTTATAAAGAGAAAAACTGACTTCAATGGAGGAGGCCGGTGAAAGATTATTATACATAGATGATGCACTCTTAAATTCCATACAATGAAATCAAAATGGCTATAAGTATGACTATAATGGTAGAAGACTAAGTACCCTCGATACCTCATGGAATCCTCCATCAGAACTCAAGTTTGACAAAAATATGTCTTGAAAACCTAGCTTGCTTGACAAAACATAACGAAGAGAACAAGTCGCCAAACTCCAACTATGCGTCGTTGGAGAGTTCTGTTCTGATCATTATCAGCAGTTCCAATTCATCAAATGTTACTTATTTAAATGTAAATGCTTGATTTGTTTATGAAAATACTGAAATCACTATGTGTATGCCTTTTAAAATTTGAGGAGTTCCCTGGATTCCTGATGGATCCCATCATCAGAACTCGAGCTTGACAAATGATTGTCTTGAAAATCTAACTTGCTTAACAAACACAGCAAAGAGGACAATTCGCCAAACAAACGTGAACTATGCGTTGTTAAAGAGTTCCGTTCTGATCATCATCAGCAGTTCCACTTCATCAAATGTCACTATTTGAATGAAAATGCTTGATTAGTTCATGAAAATACTAAAATCACTATATGTGTGCCTTTCACATTTAAAGAAGTTCCCTCGATTCCTCATGGATCCCATCATCACAACACGAGCATGACAAAAAAAAATCGTGAAAATAGAACTAGCTTAACAAACACAGCTAGGAGGACAAATCGCCAAACGTGAACTTATCGTCGTTGAAGAGTTCTGCTCTGATCATCATCACCAGTTCCACTTCATCAAATTTCACATTTTTGTATGAAAATGCTCGTTTTGTTAATAAAAATCACTATACCTATATGTTTGCCTTTAAGATTTGAGAAGTTCCCTCGATTCCTCATGGATCCCATCATCAGAACTGCGTTTTGACAAAATAGGGACCAACTTGGATATATATACTTACAATCAAAAAAGAATTTTAAAAATCGGTTCACCAATGACGGAGTTCTGGAGTAACGAACATTAAAAAAAAACATACAACCGAATTGATAACCTCCTCTTTTGAAATCTTGAAGTCGGTTAAAAAAGATCATATCTTCATAGGGAAGTCACGGCATTTAAGCCCTTTTGTTTGGGCAAGACAGTTTTTCAGCAATAACTCAAAAACCGTTAAACGTTATTTATAATTGTACATCATCTTATTTTTATTCAGAATTTTAAGCTTTATAGTTTAGAAAGTAGAGGGGGGGGGGGGGGGCCACTTTTTACGACTTTGACAGCTAATATCTCACCAACGGTTAACTTAAATAAGTTTTTAAAAACCTCTGTGTCATTTTGGAAGGCCTATCCATTGATAACCCACACGCCTATGTGCATAGAAAAAAATGTTTTTACCCCCTGTTACATGTATGGAGTGCCCCCCCAGTTTAATATTTTTTTCGTAACTTCACATCATATTTCTATAGCGGTTCATAGCATACATCTTCCTACCAAATTTCATAATTGTAGTGCTCATAGTCTCCGAGTAAATCGGCTGTGACATACGGACGGACGGACGGACGGACGGACAGACACGACGAATCTATAAGAGTTCCGTTTTAGCCATTTTGGCTACGGAACCCTAAAAAGCCGGACAAGTCCGCGTCGGGCCACGCACATTGTAGGGTTCCATAGTTAACAACACGTTAAATTATGAGGACTTAAAAGCATACAAACTTATACTTACTATATGTTTAATACAACTAGCAATTATCCAAGTAATCAATGAAAATGACACGAAAGTTTGCTTTTCCAAGTGCTTAAGTTCGACATTTACTACTATTTTTAAATAGTAATGTCTACTTAGCTGTGATAGTTTTCCTTTCTAATTAATTATAAGAGTGTTTTTATTGATTTCTGTTAATTGCGAGGGCACAAAACAGGCAGGGCACATAAAATAATCTTTTCTAAGGCACTAGTATCCCAATTCGTACCATTTTGAATATATTAAATAATTCGTTTTCGTTAATTAATACCACCAGAGTAATATAAAAGGTCCTTAACAATTAAACAATGTTGACGTGCGTGTCATTCGAATTCCGAATTGTCATATTTGACATCAACTTTTACTTAACTTCACGTTAACTCTTAAGGCCGTTTTTCATTCACCCTTGGTGATATAATTAATTATTTTGTATAAAAATTAAAAATATTATATTTTACGCCACACCTTGACAAAAAGCGTGTTTTTGAAAAACCCACTTTTTGGCCAAGTGGTGACGTAAAATTGTGTACAAAACACGGGTCGTAAAACAGAAAGCCCTCTCTCGCATATTTATGTTCCTCGCCTGCGGTTCGGGCCTCAAACATCTGCGATATCGGCCTTTCTTTGATTTACAACGCTTGTATCGTAATAGTTCATTAAGATACAAGTGCAGAGAACAGGAAATTCGCAACGGGTGGCGATAAATTAAAACACGACCGAAGGGAGTGTTTTAAATCGACACGAGTTGCGAATTGCCTGTTCGCACGTGTATCGTACAACGTTTTACAGTATGGTGCTACTTTCTGATTACGTGCATATGACGAAACTTTAAAGACAGAACTTTATGTACTGTCCGAACCGCAGGCGAGGATCATAAATATGCGAGAGAGGGCTTTCTGTTTTACGACCCGTGTTTTGTACACAATTTTACGTCACCACTTGGCCAAAAAGTGGGTTTTACCGGACGCGCAGCGTGCGGAAAAACGCGCTTTTTGGCAAGGTGTGGTGTAATCGTACATTACGATACAAGTGCAGAGAACAGGAAATTCGCAAAGAGTGGTGATAAATTAAAACACGAACGAAGGGAGTATTTTAAATCGACACGAGTTGCGAATTACCTATTCGCACGTGTATCGTACAATGTTTTACAGTACATAAAGTTCTCTCTTTAAAGTTTCGACATATGCACGTAATCTGCTGATTACCGCACTCGTGCGGTAAAGTAGCACCATATGTTCTGTAAATAGCTATTACAATATAAAACGTTGTACGATACACGTGCGAATAGGTAATTTGCAACTCGTGTCGATTTAAAACACTCCCTTCGGTCGTGTTTTAATTTATCACCACTCGTTGCGAATTTCCTGTTCTCTGCACTTAAAAGTAAAAGTAAAAGTAAAAGTAGTTTATTCTTCAGATTAGGCATATTACATGCACCTATGAACGTCAATAAACTACCACTTGTATCGTAATGTACTATTTCTTGCTTTTTGATAAAATCAATATGCTATCTAAAGATTACCCAACAACACGGTGAATTTTACAGGAAATAAAACTTGCATCTCCGCTTTACGTGTAGCATTGCAGCTCCCTTTATGCTAAACATTTTGTTTTCGAAACAAAAATGTCTACTGTTTTGTCGGTGTGATAGATTTGTATACCTATACTCAATTACAGCTTTCTAATATTAGAGGTCTCTGAGCAAAGCCGCGGACTGACGGACGGACGGACTTCTTTGTTTACGGAACCCTAAAAACCATCAAAAAACCTTTTCTGGTCGTCATATAGGAGTTTAATAGCCGATAAAATTAGAATACCACCACCTCTCCTCCTACATAAAAAGCTCCGAAAAAATAATTGTAACTATTATCAATCAAATGGACTTTTTCACTCAAAAGTGTAACTTTTACTTCTTTTCTTAAGAGTTATTTAACTTTCGATTTTTCCTGCTCAGAATTATTTGACCACTCCCAATGAAGAAAAAAGTACAAATTTGAGTGAAAATTCCTGAACAATCTGTTATTGTTTCTTTTTAGCTAATTTCACACTGTACCCACATTCGTAAGAGAAGAGAATAATAAATTAAAATGTGTACATGTGTTGCTCGTAAGTAGCTTTCCTACAAAAAATAAATTATAAAAATATTGCTGAACCGAGGCCCATCGGGTGTTGAGTATCATTGAATAGGAACAACTTTAGTTTTAGTGGTCCACACATAACTAATGAATAAAGTTTGGCCATCCAACACCCTTACCTCGAGTGTTTGTGTTCCCAACATAGGCCTTAGCGGTTATCCGAAGCACGTACATACATGTTAGATTTATACACAGTCAAATATGTATAGAGGTGGATTAATATTTATTATTCAATTAAATAAACGTAGTGTGTAATTTACGAGAAATTTTGAAGTTCAAATGGTATCTCTCTAAAACTCTACCATAAATAACTTATTTATACGTTAACACTTGTGTAGGCAAATGATTATGTGGTTATACTTAACTTGGATCCCGGAATGCAAAGCAAATAGTGAGCTGTAAATTAAACCGGGAATTAAAATTAGGTTTACGAGAAACTCATCCGCAATCCTTTAAGGAATTCAATATTATTGTGGTACTTATAACGCTAGAACCAATTTGGGACAAAAGACAAAAGTGTGTACATCTAAAACAAAATAAACATTCTAAATATTGATGAGAATAAAATTATTACCTATTTAGTGAATAACACTGAGGTGGTAATAAAGTGCATAACTAAATAAACAATTTCGATAAACACGAGTAACTAATGATTTCCCTACAGCATCGCCAAGGGCACATCAGGCATGCTAACGATATGTAGTTGCCAAGGCAAAGGTTGATTTACTTGATAAATAAACTGCTTATGTTAGCAGTTTATTAAACAACGTTAATATTATAATATTAAAGGTGTAAAATACTTTTGAGACTTTATCATGGTTTATATTTGATTTCGTCTCTCTTTCATAATAGGTATAACAGACTATATTATGTAAACAAGGTCGTTATTGCTAAATACCTGCTTTAGTATCCTGTTAAGCAAGTTACCTGACACCAAAACAATTGGAATACTACGAGCACTCTCGCAGGATAGATGGGGTCCAAGTAACACACTCGAAGACATATATCATAACATAAAGAGTGGTGGAAAATTATCTGTTCCCGGCAGTGTATAATTGGTAATTAAAATTACTATATGGTAATTAAATGTTTCATAAACTATGTTCATAAGGTCCTATACTGTTAGTTCTTAAAATGTACGTTCGTAATGGAAAACAAACACAGCATAAATTGTTTTTTGCTTCCTCTCTATACATACAGGCTTCTTCTCTATAACAAAATGATATATCGAAACTGACCTTTGACGAACAAAATTATGTCCAAATCCTTTATGTCTCACCCACATACTTTACGGAAGTAAATGGCCTTGTATAATGGCTGAGGTTTCTTAAGTTTCTAATTTCCATCGCGTTAATGATTTTCGTTTCAAAAACGCATTAAACTCGTGACACCATTAACGCTAACGACTTTTTGAGCAATCTTTCTAAAACGCAAATTGTTACCTCCATTTGAAGTGGAGTTGAAAAACCGCAGGCACTCGTGCCTTTTCATCATTAAGTAGAACTCGGTGAAGCAACGGGACATTCTAGGCGATCAAATATAACCCTTAAGAAGATCCAATAGATTTTTCCATGAGAAGATTCTCGCCGAGCGAAGGATTTAATATTTATATTTCAAAAGTAGGTACGTAGTGTTAACTTTATCATCCGTGACGTCTTGCAAAAGTTGCAAAAACGTTTGCGTTTTGTTTTTCTGTTGTTTAAAATGTGAAGTTATGCATTTTCATAACTATATACGTAATGAATGAAGGGGTCAAATGCGCATTATTTATCTGTTATGATCTCATGATGAGTTGAAGTTGGTTGAAGCTAAAAATACATTAGTGTTTTTGTGTACCACGCGGCTGGCGTATGGTCTTCCTGATGATAGCCTATGGATGCTTGTGACTCCAAAACAGTCACTAGCGCACCAGGATTCGTTGTGTTGCTAGAGACGAAAGCAGGTCCCTCACCCTCACTCTCAATACTGCTCATCCTCGGGAGCTCTGGGGATCGGTTCTTCATTATTAGACTTAACTACATTAGCCCTAATGCTTCATTTGACCTAATATTTCATTATACCTAAAGCATTTTTTTCTGAAATAGTAAATTTTCACGACTATTGCAAAACAAACCCTAACCTAACCTAATGACATTTTGATGATATTTAAAGCCAACCCGAAAAGTTCACCGTTTTTAAGAAAAATGCATTAGGTCTAATGAAGAATTATAGCAAGACTTAGTAGGTTAAGTGACAGGATCCCCTGGCGATCTTACTGACCACCAGTACACGACGCCACATACCTACAGAGCAAATTGGCTTAAGCTTACATATATTTCACAAATGGGGCTGTTCCAAATATTGTGTTGTGCAACCTCTCTCATATTCTCGTTATTTTTCACGTCAAGTTGAAGTTTTGAACAAAAAGGCTCAGTCCACACCATAATGTAATTACAGAACTATGTTTACGTATCTGCATTACCATCATGTGTTAAGTAACGCTTATAAAAACTCCTGCGTAGCTGGGACTGCGTGGCTATAAGTGGTAAGTCAATACATCTTAAGTTGTTAACGAATTAGTGATCATTAAGTATTTAGGCGTTTTATAAAATGCTTTTTATTTCAATCAATTACTAACTTGATAACGAGTAACTTGTGTACGTTGAAAATATTGGAGTAAAAGTTTTCAGAGTTCCTTAGTAAACAAGAACCCTTCAAATGAAGATTACGATTTTTTTATTCGGAGGAGGGGCCTGAGGTGGTACCAAGGTAAGATCTGATGATAGAATACCAGAGAATTTTAGGGCCACCCTATAATTTTATAGGCACGTATTCCGTGCTTCATTTTCTCTCAAAAGCTATTAAAGTAGTTCCGTAACTCCTTCTTATATTTTTTTAAATATTATAGGTACGACTGTTATATTCTTTTGGGTTATTCGGGTGAGGCGGAAGGTAAAACTCCTTAACAGTCGAGAGTTCCAGGATAATTCTTTAAATATCATATGCACATATACCTTTACCACATACAGTTCTTTTGCTGTATTATTTCAAGCTATTCAGGTGAGCTGAGGATGCATCGGATGGAATAACTCAAAAACTGTAAAGAGTTACATGATATTTGTTACGTACGATCATTCACAATTAAAATAGAAAAAGAAAACTCTTTAAATATAAAAGTTAAACCGGCCGAATACATCAAAAAACACAACCGTACCTAAAACGCCAGTAAGCGAAAAATAGAGTTTGCCCAGCGAGTGGCTGCACAAAAAAAGCGGCAAATTCAAAAAATCTTTAACTGGTAACACGAAGCATAGTCCATCCAACACCCTTAATTAATGATACCTGAAGTAATTTGATACTTGGTAATTCATACGTAATTATTTTTTGTTTTGATTAGTGACAGACTGAAGTCTGCAACGTAGCAGACTGTAAATTTTATACAGTAAACAGACTGAGGATATCGTTGCAATGCAATTATAAACCCTGGCCTCTAATTTAGCCCACTTAAAAATTAAAAATATGATTGAATAGTTATCATTATTATCAGAGATACTAAAAAACGAAGGATCGAATTGTTAGTAGACTAATCAGTCAATCATTACAAAAATATGTAGTAAACATAAATATCTTTGACTTCAACTGTACAGAAAGTAAGTTATTATATTATCCTAAGATTCCTAAGTTATAGAAAATGATACTTTGTTGTTACAAATAAATGTCAGGACTGACCATTAAACGGCACCCTTTAGATCTCATTTCTTTGGTCGTTGAAGTCAACAACCAAGGCATATGTCATAATATTGAACTTGGTTCTCATATGACATTTATATTTTTGATAGGATTAAAAATTACTTCATTTGTGTTTTATTTTGAAGTTTTGAACTCGGGTTAATTACAGGCGATGATTTTTTAAGCATAAATATTTCCCTTGTGCTATTAAAGTAAACCTTCACAAGGGAAATATTTATGCTTCCCGTTGTACTTATAAAGTTAGAAATAATAAAAAAGTGACATATTGTATAATGGAGCTGAAGGAAGTAAGGTGAAAGAAAACACAATCTAGTTTCATTCTAGTTTGAATATTGTTAGTTTATAAAGAAGGTGCCTATTTATTTAAGAATCATAATCGAAATCGGATTCAAGAAATTCAATGCCTGACAGAGAACTATCACTGTCATTGTCACTTTCCCGAACTTCTATTATGAATGGAGCTAGTTCAATGTCTGTAATGTTGTCCTTAGACTTGTATTTTCGTTCCACATTTATTACATGGTCTGTACATTTTTTCCAATCTTCCGGGATAATCATTGCAAAACATTCCCGGATCAAGTTTTCCGTATCTGAACCCGGTAGCCCCACATTTCTGCTGGCTATTTTTCGCTTTGTGAGGCTCCATATAAACTCAATAGCGTTTAGATCACAATGGTATGTAGGCAATTTAAGGACCTCATGCCCATGCTGCTTCAATAACTCCTCTGCTGCATATATGGGACCAATTTTATTTTCCTCGACGAGGCACATCAATTTCTCCTTTTTGAAACACTCTTCATTTGGGATATTATTTTCCCTTAGCCATTTTTGAATGTCAGCCTTTAAGCTGTGCATGGTTGGAGGCTTATTTATTTGTTTTACATGGTAACTGGCATTGTCCATAACAATTACACTGGGCTCAGTCAAATTTGGGATTAACATTTCTCGTAGCCACTTTAAAAAATTTGAACTGTTCATGTCATCATGATAGTCAGCTGCTTTGGATTTTGTGCTAAAAACAAGCAAAGCATTGGGCACAAATCCTTGCTCTGATCCAGCATGCATTATAATATGCCGCTTACCCGAGGAAATTTTTTCAACTAAACCGGAAGTTGAAGGCCCTTGCCATGACTTCTTCGGTCTGTAATTTTGATGGGCATATGTCTCATCAAGATACAATTTTTTTTTCCTTCTTGCCGGTTTTTATGTATAGCTCTAAGAAACCTTTGCCTCCACCCAGATATTTCAAACTTTTCCATGAGGATGGAGCGCTCTTCTTTATTTTTTTTAAACTCAAATCCGTTCTCGTGTAGTATTTTCCTCAATGTTTCACAACATCCTGAGAATCCTATAGATTCTTTCAAATCCGCATGTAAGGCTCTTAGAGTAGGTACCTGCTTTTTGACGCAATAAAACTCGTTAATTTTATTACGGATGGCTGGCCGGGGTCGTTTTTTCCCTGGCGTATTCCATTGGCCTTGGTTAATAGAGCCCTCTTTTTTAATTGTGCGTAGTGTACGAATGCTTACACCTGAAAAAAAAACAGTTTTAACAATAGGAATTTTAACAAAACAACACTAATATATTAATAAACCTAGATGTAAAAATATAGATTATTTATAATACCTGTCATAGTAGACACTTTCTCTAAATAACTTGATTCTGATGCGTTATTATCAATAACATTCTTCAGTTCTCTTGCTACCTTTTCAAAAGTTTCTCTAACATTTTCGTCATCTACGCCCGCTGTAATATAAATAAATCATTAGTTTAGTAATACAAACAAATGTTCCTATCTCGTAAATTAAAATTTGCTACAAGAAGCATCAACATTGTTTGATAATGACTTACCGGTCGCCTGAATGATTTCGTCCAATATTCGCTTCTTTTCTAGTAATCTCTCATTTTCTTCGTGTCGAACTTGATTATAGTTACAGTTATCGTAAATAACATGCTCCTCACACTGCTTCTAATCGGTTAAGCCATTATAATCTAAATATATAAAAGAAGAAACTGACTGACTGACTGACTGACTGACTGACTGCCTGACTGACATATCAACGCACAGCCCAAACCGCTGGTCCTAGAGATTCCAAATTTGGCACGTAGGTTCCTTATAAGGTCTAAGGGTGCACTAAGAAAGGATTTTTCAAAATTCAACCCCTAAGGGGGTGAAATGTGGGTCCGAAGTTTGTATGGGGAAACAAGATTAGTTGGACTATTTTATTCGAAACTTCACAGGAGTATTTCTAACGATAAATGAGTAAACACGTGTTTCAGGTTTTTTCAGAAATCAACCCCTAAAAGGGGGAAATCTGGTGACAAATTCTGAAAATCGACATGGGTATTGTTTTTATGATATACCGGGTCGCTGATAACGAAAACAACAATGATTTTAAAATCTCACGCGGAGGACGTGAAATACCATCCCCTCTGTAGGGGTGCGAGGGGGATGAAATGTCTAAATATTAATATGGGTGTCGTTTTTATGGTTTTTTGGGACGTTAATTACGAAAATGGCATCGGTTTTGTAATTTAATATTGTGGACATGAAAAACTTTGAAAAATTGTGCCAAGTTTCAAGAAATAACTGACTGACTGAGAGACTGGCATATCACCGCACAGCGCAAACTGGTGGTTCTAGAGATTCCAAATTTAGTATGTAGGTTCCATATAAGGTCTTGAGGTGCATTAAGAAAGGATTTTTCAAAATTCAACGCCTAAGGGGGTGAAATGGGGGTCCGAAGATTGTATGTTGAATCAAGATTAGCTGGATTATTTTAATCGAAACTTCACAGGAGTATTTCTAACGATAAATGAGTAAACATGTGTTTCAGGTTTTTTGAGAAATCAACCCCTAAAAGGGGGAAATCTGGTGACAAATTCTGAAAATCGATATGGGTGTTGTTTCTATGGTTTATCGGGTCGCTGATTACGAAAACAATAATGATTTTAAAATCCCACGTGGAGGACGTGAAATACCATCCCCTCTGTTGGGATCCGAGGGGGATGAAATGTCTAAATATTAATATGGGTGTCGTTTTTATGGTTTTTTGGGACGTTAATTACGAAAATGGCATCGGTTTTGTAATTTAATATTGTGGACATGAAAAATTTTGTAAAATTGTGCCAAATTTCAAGAAATAACTGACTGACTGAGAGACTGACATATCACCGCACAGCGCAAACTGGTGGTTCTAGAGATTCCAAATTTAGTATGTAGGTTCCATATAAGGTCTTGAGGTGCATTAAGAAAGGATTTTTCAAAATTCAACGCCTAAAGGGGTGAAATGGGGGTCCGAAGATTGTATGGGGAATCAAGATTAGCTGGATTATTTTATTCGAAACTTCACAGGAATATTTCTAACGATAAATGAGTAAACATGTGTTTCAGGTTTTTTGAGAAATCAACCCCTAAAAGGGGGAAATCTGGTGACAAATTCTGAAAATCGATATGGGTGTTATTTCCATGGTTTATTGGGTCGCTGATTACGAAAACAATAATGATTTTAAAATCCGACGTCGAGGACATGAAATACCATCCCCTCTGTTGGGGTCCGAGGGGGATGAAATGTTTAAATATTAATATGGGTGTCGTTTTTATGGTTTTTTGGGAAGTTAATTACGAAAATGGCATCGGTTTTGTAATTTAATATTGTGGACATGAAAAATTTTGAAAAATTGTGCCAAATTTCAAGAAATAACTGACTGACTGAGAGACTGACATATCACCGCACAGCGCAAACTGGTGGTTCGAGAGATACCAAATTTGGCATGTAAGTTCCTTATAAGGTCTAAAGGTGCATGAAGTGCCGTGAGTTCCCTATGAAGATACGACCTTTTTTGATTCAATGTATTCTAGATGGTTTTATTGATCAGTGCCGTCCGATACGATTTCGACATAAATCGATATTTGAGCGTCCGAGAGGACTCTTAATAGGAATCCGAGGTACCTAAACTTTGAATAAAGTAACGGCCATATTGATTTTCTTAATTTCCGTCCCGATTTCGTTCAAAATCGATATCTGAGCGTCCGAGAGGCCCCTAATACGACTCCGAGGTAAAATGTGGAAAAAGTCGCAGTCACTGATTTTCTTTTTTTTTTTTCGCTTCGATTTCGATCAAAATCGATATCTGAGCGTCCGAGAGGTCTCTTAATACGAATCCGAGGTAAAATTTGTGAAAGTGGCGGCCATATTGATTTTCTTCATTTTCGTTCCGATTTTCCGTTCAAAATCGATATCTGAGCGTCCGAGAGGCCTCTTAATATGAATCCGAGATAAAATTTGGAAGAAGTGGCAGCCATATTGATTTTCTTCATATCTGAGCGTCCGAGAGGTCCCTAATACGACTCCGAGGTAAAATGTGAAAAAAGTCGCAGTCATTGATTTTCTTTTTTTTTCGTCCCGATTTCGATCAAAATCGATATCTGAGCGTCCGAGAGGTCTCTTAATACGAATCCGAGGTAAAATTTGTGAAAGTGGCGGCCATATTGATTTTCTTTATTTTCGTCCCGATTTCGTTCAAAATCGATATCTGAGTGTCCGAGAGGTCTCTTAATACGAATCCGAGGTAAAATTTGTGAAAGTGGCGGCCATATTGATTTTCTTTTTTTCGTCCCGATTTCGTTCAAAATCGATATCTGAGCGTCCGAGAGGTCTCGTAATACGAATCCGAGGTATAATTTAGAAAAAGTGGCGGCCATGTCATTTTTATCATTTCCGTCCTGATTTCGTTCAAAATCGATATCTGAGCGTCCGAGAGAATTCTTAATACGAATCCGAGGTAAAATTTGGAAAAAGTGGCGGCATATTGATTTTCTTCATTTCCGTCCCGATTTCGTTCTAAATCGATATCTGAGCGTCCAAGAGGTCTCTTAATATGAATCCGTGGTAAAATTTGGAAAAAGTGGCAGCCATATTGATTTTCTTCATTTCCAACCCGATTTCGTTCAAAATCGATATCTGAGCGTCCTAGAGGTCCTCTAATACGAATTTGACGTAAAATTTGAAAAAAGTGGCGGCCATATTGATTTTCTTCATTTTCGTCCCGATTTCGTTCATAATCGATATCTGAGTGTCCGAGAGGTCTCTTAATACGAATCCGAGGTACAATTTGTGAAAGTGGCGGCCATATTGATTTTCTTTTTGTTTCGTCCCGATTTCGTTCAAAATCGATATCTGAGCATCCGAGAGGTCTCTTAATGCGAATCTGAGGTAAAATTTGGCACTCCATTGATACCTATATGCAAAAAAGTTTAATGTTACTATATAGGCGTGTGGGGTATCTATGGATTTGCTTTTAAAAACGACATAGAGGTTTCGATATTTTTTTCCATTTAAATCAACCTTCAATTCTTTTTTAATCGTATGGCATTTATTTACGATCCGTGAGATTTTCGAGAAGACTAGTACGGTTGCCAGTTTTTGTTGCACTTTTAGCACCACCCAGGGGTTCTGTGTATGGTAACGGTGGGTACTCCCTACGGACGCGGTGCAACTTCGACCCCCCTTTGTCAACTGAGTGGGCAACTTGACTGTTAGAAGTTCGCAAGCCGCTCGAAGGCCTCTAACTTGGCTTAATGATTGCAGCCGGGATCAACGGCTTAGCGTGCCTTTCAAAGCACGAGAGTCAGTTAGTAACCACTCAAAGCGGTCACCCATCCAAGAACTGTCCTGCGCCCACATTGCTTAACCTCGCACACCGCACGCGGTAGGCGGGTGCCGTTGGGCCACGAGCGCTCTAAATTCTTGATAGTTTGTGCCAAATTGCAATTCAATAGGTCCAGTAAAAGCAACTTGGTTGTAACAGACGGACTGACAGTAAGGAGTGCGAATGGAAGTGAGGCCAAATTTTCTTTTTGGATGCTCCAATGGTAACTGGCAAAACCTACCTAATAAATTAAATTGTAGGAAAAATAAATGTTACACATGATATTGAATTAGCCGTATTTCTGTACTTCAAAGGACCAGAGTTAATGGCCGCTGCGCGCTGTTAGGTCGTTTACAGACCTATTGGTGTTACTGTAGTACACAGATACTTTTACTAAGAGCCATTTAAGACATGCTTTTATTTCATCGGCCCTTTCCCCTTCGGCCGCTCGGAAATGTATGATAATAGTTTTCGATCCTTATTTTTGCCAAAATCAAATGAAATTCAACAGTATGCCGGTTCTCAGAATGTATACTGACTTTTTATCTGTTCATCTGTTAATGAATCACAATCACCAAACTTCGTATAGCGAAACCCCAGAATGTAACAACTACTTTTCTGGAGACCGCATCTAAATCGGTTCAGCCAAACGCGAGATAATCGTGGACAAACATACGAACCTGTTTTTTGTAGACGGTTAAAAATTTCGCTTAGTACGCGGGCGAAGCCGCGGGCAAATGCTAGTACGATATAAACTTCCGTAACGAATGTGTAAACTCGTTTGACAATATTTTTGACACTTTTGACAGCTAAAATAATTGCCATATATAGAATTCTCTAAAAACGCTTGTGCAGCGACTCGCTGGTCAAACTCTAAACACACACAGAGAGAGAGAGACAAAACTGTGCGACTTGTTCTAACGAATTAAATTGTAATGTCCTTGTTTTTGTCAGTCAAGACTCAAGTACTCAAAATGACCACACATTCTGCTATAGATATTTAGCTACTACTAGGTATCTAAAATAATTTACGGATCTACTAGATAACTAATATGAGTTTAAAAGAAAAAATAACACAACTAGGTAGACATCGCTTGAAAATTATATCTTAGGTGAAATGATTAGTGGTGTTATGTGTAACAATTAGTAGAACTGTAACAATTACTCATATATCTACTATTTTTCAACCATGCAAAATTAAGGAAAAATGTAATTATAAGATCAATGTTCTTTTTAATGTTTCGTTGTAAGATCCTTAATAACTATTATTAATTAATTAATAAAAACAATGTTGACGATCGCAAAAAACGCAACCGCAATGTTTATTATTCCGTTTTTAGAACGTGAACTCAATTATGTCCATTGTATAAAGACCCTTTTTAACCCCTCGAACGTACCGAACGGCCACTACCCTACACTATTCATGGCGCGATCACGGCCCGACAAGCACTAAAATGGTTTTTTTTGAACCTGCATGAGTTTTTTAGTTTTTTTTAGCCTTCAAAAATTGAACGTCTCTCCCGTTTCTTTTTTAATTAAAAACTTATCCTCATTTGATGAAACTTATTCTATAGTTTTTTTGCAGAAAGAACTACTAAAATATTGAATCAAAGTAAAAATGTTATACTGCATGTATTAGAACGAAGTAAGTATATAAAAAACAAGGAAAAACTTAAGAAAATGACCAGTTGTATGTATTTCTGACGTGTTTGAATAGACATTTGATTTGCCTGTGTTACACATTTTAAATAATTAAATATGTAATGTCTATTAGAACACGTCACAACTACATACAACAGGTCATTTTCTTAAGTTTTTCACGTATACCTTAATGAGTACCTGAATCTTACAAAACATATATACCTACGAAGTTTTTAGTAATAGAAATAGAAAATATTCAGAAATTGAACTAATTTATTCGTGACAATACAAAAATACAAGACATCAAAAGAGAAAGTAAAAACAGTAACAATGGGAATTGCTCGGAATGGTTCCATCTCAGTGTGGTACTGGTGCGATTACCAGCGCTGATCTTCCGGTGAGTTTTTGATCTCAGATGTAAAAATACCTGAAACTATTGTTTCGGAATAGTCAGTAATCACTTTCATTGTTTCATCGGAGGAAGCTATGTTCATGTTGTATCCCTGTTTAGATTTACACAGGAATCAGACGGCCGCTAAACGAGACTGGGGACAGACATCGCAGATACAGCAACGTCAATTCACTGTTCTGTTCTAGGGTTGGTATTAACGTCGCTCACCGACAACTCGTCTCAGATCTACAGAACATTGAAACCACAGACAAAGGGCACACGTCTGTTACAAATAAATGTTTTGAAGCCGCCTCAAGGTCCTTTAGTTAACTGAAGCACGGAACAGCTCAGTTAGTAACCACCCAAAACGTTCAGCGAGTGCCCAATCCATCCAAGAAATGGCCTTCGCCGACATTGGACACGCGACCGCCTCTTAACCTTAAACGCTTCTATCGTAAAACCGAACAAAAGTGGGTAAGCTCTGAAAAAATTCTACCCAAGCATATATCGGTGGTTTCGAGAATTCAGCCTGTAGACCCAAGTGCGTCCACAAATTTGTCATGGCTCGGCGCAACCGCAGACCGCTGGATCAGTCAGTTGCTACAAATGTCGCTCGGTTTCTAGCACAGTGGATGTTAAACGACATTATCTGGACGTGTTAATTGTGTTTGCTTATATTTTTCTAATTTACGTTAACCTTTTTCGAATAACACCTTTTGTATGAAAATCTATATTGAAAAATTAGTCAAGCTATTATTGCCGACAGTCTTTTTTGTACATTCAGCATTCTACTCAGCGGTCACGCTTGGCAAACAAAACACTTGTCATAATCTGACGTTGATTTTTTAACATTAATCTTAGCGAGGCGTCAAAAACATAATTATTATTATCACGATATCATCAAATAAAAGATCCATCTAATTGTTGTTGCGTCAGTAGGTAAGAATTATAATTTTCCGCTATATATTGCACCTTGAATGCATCAAGTGGATAGATATTATTATTGTGCGGTAGTATATATTATACGTTAAGCTTTCTGTTGGCACAGAAAAGAAATAGTACACTTTTAGTCATAAATAGATAGGCATATTTTTTTTAGATTTCTAGGGTAAAATATTTACGGTAAACAAAAACAAATAATGTAACTGGTTGTTTATCAACAAGAAACCTTGACCTCTATGTATCCATCAAGTAAAAAACCGGACAAATGCTACTCAGACTGGCAACGATGGGCTCCGCTTCATTGTACATTATTTTAACGTTTGTATAAATATACCTATAATAAGTATGTATTATTGGTATTATTCGGATAAACCTAAGACTACTACTGGTAAGAAAGAGAAAGATTATTTGTTTAAGTATTTCCGTATTGTTGCGGACCATGAGAACCTCAACTATATGTTAAAGCTAAAGCACCATCCCGTCATTTTCTTGATAGTGGCAGTTTTATATAGACGAACAGAACAAATGGGAATCACCCGTTGCTTACCAGTAAATCGCGTTTAGAAACTCGGCCGTAAAGCGGTGTTCTACCCACTTGTATGTATTTATCTATTTGGCAACAGTTTGTCTTTATTTCTAAGTTTTAGTTAAGTTGTACTTTGTACCAGCGCATTGCGGTGCTTACCTATAATATATTGTATTTTAAGTTAAGTTCTCTTAAGTGAAATGTTAAATTTCTTTGAGAAATAAAGTTCTTTAAACATATAAAATAACATTTCTTAATTTATCCTCGATGTACTCGTAATGAATGCCAATGAATTTATTCTCCTAACTATTGCAGTGCTTACAAATATCTCTGTTAATTATCGTTTGTAATCTGCCCGTGCTCCTTTGAATCATAAAACTGAAACGTGATCATAACGACCATAAATATTTGAATAACAGACTGTAAAAGATGATAAGTGGAACGGAATATGTATTACATTTACAATCAAAAATATTTTAGTAACAAATTTAGTCAAATCAATTTAATCTAATAAGATTGATTTGTAACGTGCCCCTATCTTATGTTTGTACGGATATTTTCACTTCTATAACATTTTATTGGAGAGCTAAGAACGTTTTTAGAGACTGTCGATACTACTCTCTTATCGATAACACGATGTATTTATAAAAATACGTACTAGCTTGTTGAACGTGCGGTAACGGTAAACAATTATTTTAAATACAAACTTTTCGAATACCCAAACAAATAAAATACTTATAGAACGCTTCCGTAACAAAGAACAACAGGTAATTAGGCGCTCGAGTATCTTATATCTGATTGTGACGCATATTACTACTAAACCAACAACTAAAGGCACATTAACATATTTACATTCCATTTAACAACTGTGAAAATGTAATATCATTGAGATATCGAGGCTACCTCTGTCTAACTATAATATATCTAAATACAAATAACATAACTCACGTCCATATTCTCAAAAGGGGTAAGCAGAGCACAGGAAAATTAATTTCAGTGCCACATTTAGCAATTGTAGGCTTATAGATGGAGAAAATGTGATATCGCAGTGAAAGGTTGCTAGCACATCGCCCACAACACACTTCAACCTGGTTCCCATAGTGGACTCTTACGGCACCCAAGGGAAGAAAAGGGGTGATGAATAACGAAAATTTAAATTGCATTACGAAATTTTATTTATCATATGCATGCATTTATCAAAAAATATATTTTATTATACATTTTTCTGTATTTCCGAGTTCATATAACCTGGACCTTTTTAAGGCACGAGTGAATAGGCACCTTCTGGGTGAGCTCGCTTCATCGTCGGCCTCACCTTTGCCTCCTGGCTAGATGCTGGCCAAGAGAAATCCCACTTTTAATAAAAATAAAATAAAAAAATGATTCCGGGGTCGTGGTCATGAATAGTTTTTCCGACTTGGTAACTGTTAGCCATTTCAAAAAATAGTAGTGGCTCGAATCAAACGCATTTCATTTTTAATTTATTATGATGACAAGAATACTCAATCTCGAAAAAACATGGTTACCCTATTCTCTTTGACAGATAGTATAGAGAGTTCTTTATTTTATTATTTTTTTCTGACAGACTGACCAGCGATTGGCCTTAGTCTCACCTGATGAAAAGCGATGACAAGGCCTAAGATATTGCTCACTGATGTAGTAATAGCCTATTCCCTCTTGTCTTGAAGAGACCCAGATTGTATGTATCAGGAAATACAGACGGGCGGCAGTAAATTCCAGTCCTTAGCTGTTTGCATTAAGAAAGAAAAAGCAAATCGCTTCGTTGCGAACAAATGGTAGGCTGACAACGTAAGGATGCAGCCGCTCACCACGTCAGACAGACACACACAGTCAGTCAATCTTGATGTGCTCGAAAAATGTGTTTTCTAAGCAGCCAAATTATGCGGAAAGTACCACTTCTTGGTACTTTTCAATTTTTATTTTATTTTTTACCCCGTCGTCAGGCCGATGCACAGTTTTTATTATTTGAGCAAAGTTTTAGAATTTAGTTAATTATAGATTTACATTCTTATTAATGGTACATAAATATTACTACTTCGTTAAACGTATTATTAATCACTTTACATTTATATTTTTACCTATAAATAAACTATAAAATTCACTTAACATCCTTGGCAGAATGGAGACATAGGCTGTGCCTTCCCGCTTTGGATTTGGCACATGCGCAAAAGTAGATATGTTGAGCGCGCATGTATTTAAAAATGGCCGCCATTTTTCATTTTACCAACTTCTTGTTTAGTTCGATCACTCAATCTGTGTTAATTTTGTTAAAAATCAATTGAAAGTGATGAACTGGATCAATTTAATTCCAGAAAATGTTATTCTAGAAGCACAAAATGCCAACCAACAAAGGTCCCTAGCCGGCTAAATCATAATTAAAACCTAAATACTTTCAATATTCTTTTACGATGAAATCTAAAAAGTTACTGAAAATTATTTGTATATCTAAAACAGTAAAACGATGGTTTAAAGTAAAATTTTATAGCAATCTATGCCAAGTCGTTTATAAGTGAAGTTCCAGATAATAAATTGATACGTACATCCAGCAAGTTACATTATAACCTATATAAGTTTACAAGTAACTTTTCGATTGTATTATTTTATTTCCTCACACAATGCATAGTAAAACGTTATATGATACGCGCGCGTAAAGATGATTTTCGACTCTTGTCGCATTATAAACTCGCTCGCTACACTCGCTCGTGTATAAGAATGACACTCGTCGAAAATCACAAAATTTTCGGCACTTGTAGCATAAAAAACTATTTTTTTTCGTACCGGGCGTGGGTCATTTGCGCGTCGAGATTTGTTAGCTAGCCGTCCAATACGCATTTGGTCCAATACGCAGTTCGTCCATTATGCAGTCCGTCAGATGTCGTTAACGCAGTTCGTCCATGCCGCTGTTCGTCCATATCGCTATTCGTCCATATCGCTACTCGTCCATATCGCCATTCGTCCATATCGCTATTCGTCAATTTTAAATTCAAGTTCCCGGTTTTTGATAAGATCAGCAGGCCTATGATGCAACCATGACAAAATGCAACCATCATAGGCCTGCTGAAATTTTGCATGTACAGTGGGCCAAAAAAGTGGTCTACAACCCTACGGTCGAGATTAATTTGAACGTCATGAAACAACAACGGCGATTTCCCTAGAAAACATACTCTTCTTTCGAACAAAAAAAGAATACTTAAAATACACTAATGAAACCGAGCTACAAATACGCCTACATATATGTAAATTGTACTATTTTGCTTACAACAAAAAATTGATAAATTTGAAGCATTTAATAAAACGTCAATATCTCCGTAACTAGCACTAGAAATGGCCATAAGGACCCTTTTGCTATGGAACGCCACATATTAGTATGGATTAAAACGAAACAAATATTGATAGGTATAAACCTTTATTGGTACTTATTTTTATTTAATACACTTACATTAAGCAGAACATAATATTTACCCTTCCATAAATAAAAACAGTAACATTTATAAACAAAAAAAAGAAAAAATATTACGGAACCTTTTTTGAATATATCCAAAAATTCTATTGCTATAACTTACACTTTTTCAACAATTGCAATTTTTTTTTTCAAATACTTGTTGAAGCGAATGTCGCGTAATCTTCTTCTTCTATTCATCGGTACTGTTCTTTTGATATGAATGTCATAATGTCGCCCTTCTTTCTTTAAAATATCAATTAACAGCAGCAAATTCGGCTTCGCAGGAACTTTTTTGTTAAGTCGGCTGTGCCAGCCTTCCACGGGATTCGTTGACTATGGTGTGTTGGACCAAATGCGTGTTGAACGAAAAAGAGTTGATTTTTGACGTTTCGCGACGGCGACATTTGTATGCCCCATATGCCCATAATAAAACGAGGTATCGACATCAAAAATCCACCCCAAGCATGATGGACATACTGCGTATTGGACATGCTGCGTATATGACCAAATGCGTGGTGGTCAAAGAGCGTCTTGGACATACTGCGTATTGGACAAATTGCGTGTTGGACAAAAAGCGTGTTGGACAAAAAGCGTGTTGGACAAAAAGCGTGTTGGACGAAAAGCGTTTTGGACGAAATGAGAATTTCAGTTATATTTGGACGAACTGCGTATTGGACCAAATGCGTATTGGACGGCTAAATAAGTGCGTATCGGGCCGCGCGCAATGTAGGGATTCGTAGTTGCCTACACCTTAGATAATGAGGACTTAAAAGCTCACAAACTTGTATTTACTATATTATGAATAAATTTATGTATAATTATAATGAATATTGTTGACAATGTATAATAATGCAAATAAAAACATATCAATGGAAATTGTACGAAAGTTTGCTTTTCCAAGTACTTGGTTAAATTTGACTAAACTAGAAATGGCTAGTCAGCTTTTTTTTCTTACATATTTACTAGCTTTTGCCCGCGACTTCGTCCGCGTATAATTCGTTCTCGCCTTAGAATGATTTGTTTTCCCATACAATCTTTCTCAAGCTCAGGTGGACACCAGGAACTTAGGGGTGACATGTTGGAGAAGGAAAGCCACGAATAGATCGGACTGGCGATATTTGCTTGACCAGGCTAGCCTAGGGCCCACTCGCGGCTATAACGCCTCAGATGATGATGATGATGATACAATCTTTCACCCTTCTTTACACCCCCTTAAGAAATGATTACAGTCAATATGACATTCCCTAGAAATGCTATTGTCAAAACGAATGATTAAGTGCTTATTTCGGAATATCAAATGTACCGATTCTAGACGAATGAATCTCGTCAAAAACATTACATGTACATTGTACAATGGTAAAAGTCTCGCTACGCAGTTCTGCCGTAAAACGTTATCCCAACAGATCGAGTTCTTCATGTAAGTATGATGACCGAAGGCCAGAAGCAGAGCGGCAAGGCATGCGAGAATAATCACACAGAGCGGGCTTCTCATGTAGGGCTAAGGGCGGAAGGCCTGAAGCAGAGAGGCGAGACACGCGAGGCTGAAGGCCGAGCCTCCCATCAGAGTAGATTATTCATGTAAGGTTCATGACTGAAAAGCTGAAGGTGAGTGGCAAGGCATGCGAGGCCGAAGGCCGAGCTATATCGTCGCCGAAGATCCAGTTGCCATATTAATGAGGGTAAATTATACTCCATTCGTTAGTTTTCACGTGATGTATTCTTAAAACTGTTGAAACGATTTCTGTTGTCGATTCTAAGTATCCACAGCCAACTTTTTTTCGAATATCTTCCATGTACAGATTTTCGACCCTCTTCTAAGTCTCCAGTATCTAAGATGCTCCAATTGTCTATGCTGACGATTGGGCTGCCCAGCTCAAGTGATCTCTTATATCAAACAGTTTTTATGGTGACAAGGGTCAACAATTACGTAAAAAATATCGCACGACAACATTAAATGGTACACCGACGATACAAAGTGTGCATTGAAACAGCTGTTTTTGTATTTAAGCATATGAATAAAAACAATGCCAAAGTATCGCAAATGCATTTTGATGTACACGCAAAGTAGAACTAATTGCGAAAAGGTTGTGCTCAAAAATAGCGTCAACAATCAGAAGGAATTATGATACTTTGGTTTTAACATAATGAATCGTCAAGTTGTTTATAATTCTGCTATGCTTTAAGTTAAATTTCTTGACACGCTGTTATACTCCCAATTGGCTGAAACTTAAATCGTAGAACTTAATTCAGTGACAAACATCCCAACATCTAAACTTTCGCATTTATAATATTAAGTAGAAGGATTATGGTATAAAGTGAGTGCACATGAAGTGAACGGCAAAAGTAACATTGTAATTGCATGTTTATATAGGATTACAAAGTTATATATGTAGTTTTTGAATCTAGAAAACGGGACTAAAATTTGGGTTTAGAGTCACAGTTACTTAATGGAATAAATCATAATAGTGTTCAATATTCGAAGAGACCATGGTGGCTGGCGCGCACACAATATCGAGGGCAAGACATGCCGTACCAGCGGTGTTTTTTTCGCAACTCTAAGATTATAAATATTATAATAAACCCATTTGGCCTAGTAATCGAACATCAAAGTTAGTTCATTTACGAGGCTAATTCTTTTTAGTAATATTATATGAGTTTTCTTATTTTCCATGACGTCAATGTGGAAAACAAGTTTTTAAATGACATCTGAGACAACTACTTAATTAAACATGACACAAAAACAATATTATTACAAAGTCTTATTTCACTTCTATCTTTCCATCCAATTAGCTTTTTATTCTCTTCTTCTTTATTAGCATAAGCGCATCGTTGTACTTAATGTAAAGGAAAGATTTGATTTCATTAACATTATTAGTACAAGTATGATGTAGGTACACTCGCGCTATTCTTATTATTGTTCCCATTATTATGGCACGTAAGTTATTATAAAATGTTTGTATAGTCATTTTCACATCTTCTTTTCACCAATATATTCATAGTGAATAGCGTCTTTATCGTAACTAGTGGCTCTGTGAACTGTAGTCATCGCATTTTATTTTTCAAATTATAACATCTCCAATGACTCGATAAAAATAAGTATATACAAATTATCAAATCTGATCAAAAACTATCACGAGGATTGGTAAATGTCTATTAGAACACGTCACAACTACATACAACAGGTCATTTTCTTAAGTTTTTCACGTATACCTTAATGAGTACCTGAATCTTACAAAACATATATACCTACGAAGTTTTTAGTAATAGAAATAGAAAATATTCAGAAATTGAACTAATTTATTCGTGACAATACAAAAATACAAGACATCAAAAGAGAAAGTAAAAACAGTAACAATGGGAATTGCTCGGAATGGTTCCATCTCAGTGTGGTACTGGTGCGATTACCAGCGCTGATCTTCCGGTGAGTTTTTGATCTCAGATGTAAAAATACCTGAAACTATTGTTTCGGAATAGTCAGTAATCACTTTCATTGTTTCATCGGAGGAAGCTATGTTCATGTTGTATCCCTGTTTAGATTTACACAGGAATCAGACGGCCGCTAAACGAGACTGGGGACAGACATCGCAGATACAGCAACGTCAATTCACTGTTCTGTTCTAGGGTTGGTATTAACGTCGCTCACCGACAACTCGTCTCAGATCTACAGAACATTGAAACCACAGACAAAGGGCACACGTCTGTTACAAATAAATGTTTTGAAGCCGCCTCAAGGTCCTTTAGTTAACTGAAGCACGGAACAGCTCAGTTAGTAACCACCCAAAACGTTCAGCGAGTGCCCAATCCATCCAAGAAATGGCCTTCGCCGACATTGGACACGCGACCGCCTCTTAACCTTAAACGCTTCTATCGTAAAACCGAACAAAAGTGGGTAAGCTCTGAAAAAATTCTACCCAAGCATATATCGGTGGTTTCGAGAATTCAGCCTGTAGACCCAAGTGCGTCCACAAATTTGTCATGGCTCGGCGCAACCGCAGACCGCTGGATCAGTCAGTTGCTACAAATGTCGCTCGGTTTCTAGCACAGTGGATGTTAAACGACATTATCTGGACGTGTTAATTGTGTTTGCTTATATTTTTCTAATTTACGTTAACCTTTTTCGAATAACACCTTTTGTATGAAAATCTATATTGAAAAATTAGTCAAGCTATTATTGCCGACAGTCTTTTTTGTACATTCAGCATTCTACTCAGCGGTCACGCTTGGCAAACAAAACACTTGTCATAATCTGACGTTGATTTTTTAACATTAATCTTAGCGAGGCGTCAAAAACATAATTATTATTATCACGATATCATCAAATAAAAGATCCATCTAATTGTTGTTGCGTCAGTAGGTAAGAATTATAATTTTCCGCTATATATTGCACCTTGAATGCATCAAGTGGATAGATATTATTATTGTGCGGTAGTATATATTATACGTTAAGCTTTCTGTTGGCACAGAAAAGAAATAGTACACTTTTAGTCATAAATAGATAGGCATATTTTTTTTAGATTTCTAGGGTAAAATATTTACGGTAAACAAAAACAAATAATGTAACTGGTTGTTTATCAACAAGAAACCTTGACCTCTATGTATCCATCAAGTAAAAAACCGGACAAATGCTACTCAGACTGGCAACGATGGGCTCCGCTTCATTGTACATTATTTTAACGTTTGTATAAATATACCTATAATAAGTATGTATTATTGGTATTATTCGGATAAACCTAAGACTACTACTGGTAAGAAAGAGAAAGATTATTTGTTTAAGTATTTCCGTATTGTTGCGGACCATGAGAACCTCAACTATATGTTAAAGCTAAAGCACCATCCCGTCATTTTCTTGATAGTGGCAGTTTTATATAGACGAACAGAACAAATGGGAATCACCCGTTGCTTACCAGTAAATCGCGTTTAGAAACTCGGCCGTAAAGCGGTGTTCTACCCACTTGTATGTATTTATCTATTTGGCAACAGTTTGTCTTTATTTCTAAGTTTTAGTTAAGTTGTACTTTGTACCAGCGCATTGCGGTGCTTACCTATAATATATTGTATTTTAAGTTAAGTTCTCTTAAGTGAAATGTTAAATTTCTTTGAGAAATAAAGTTCTTTAAACATATAAAATAACATTTCTTAATTTATCCTCGATGTACTCGTAATGAATGCCAATGAATTTATTCTCCTAACTATTGCAGTGCTTACAAATATCTCTGTTAATTATCGTTTGTAATCTGCCCGTGCTCCTTTGAATCATAAAACTGAAACGTGATCATAACGACCATAAATATTTGAATAACAGACTGTAAAAGATGATAAGTGGAACGGAATATGTATTACATTTACAATCAAAAATATTTTAGTAACAAATTTAGTCAAATCAATTTAATCTAATAAGATTGATTTGTAACGTGCCCCTATCTTATGTTTGTACGGATATTTTCACTTCTATAACATTTTATTGGAGAGCTAAGAACGTTTTTAGAGACTGTCGATACTACTCTCTTATCGATAACACGATGTATTTATAAAAATACGTACTAGCTTGTTGAACGTGCGGTAACGGTAAACAATTATTTTAAATACAAACTTTTCGAATACCCAAACAAATAAAATACTTATAGAACGCTTCCGTAACAAAGAACAACAGGTAATTAGGCGCTCGAGTATCTTATATCTGATTGTGACGCATATTACTACTAAACCAACAACTAAAGGCACATTAACATATTTACATTCCATTTAACAACTGTGAAAATGTAATATCATTGAGATATCGAGGCTACCTCTGTCTAACTATAATATATCTAAATACAAATAACATAACTCACGTCCATATTCTCAAAAGGGGTAAGCAGAGCACAGGAAAATTAATTTCAGTGCCACATTTAGCAATTGTAGGCTTATAGATGGAGAAAATGTGATATCGCAGTGAAAGGTTGCTAGCACATCGCCCACAACACACTTCAACCTGGTTCCCATAGTGGACTCTTACGGCACCCAAGGGAAGAAAAGGGGTGATGAATAACGAAAATTTAAATTGCATTACGAAATTTTATTTATCATATGCATGCATTTATCAAAAAATATATTTTATTATACATTTTTCTGTATTTCCGAGTTCATATAACCTGGACCTTTTTAAGGCACGAGTGAATAGGCACCTTCTGGGTGAGCTCGCTTCATCGTCGGCCTCACCTTTGCCTCCTGGCTAGATGCTGGCCAAGAGAAATCCCACTTTTAATAAAAATAAAATAAAAAAATGATTCCGGGGTCGTGGTCATGAATAGTTTTTCCGACTTGGTAACTGTTAGCCATTTCAAAAAATAGTAGTGGCTCGAATCAAACGCATTTCATTTTTAATTTATTATGATGACAAGAATACTCAATCTCGAAAAAACATGGTTACCCTATTCTCTTTGACAGATAGTATAGAGAGTTCTTTATTTTATTATTTTTTTCTGACAGACTGACCAGCGATTGGCCTTAGTCTCACCTGATGAAAAGCGATGACAAGGCCTAAGATATTGCTCACTGATGTAGTAATAGCCTATTCCCTCTTGTCTTGAAGAGACCCAGATTGTATGTATCAGGAAATACAGACGGGCGGCAGTAAATTCCAGTCCTTAGCTGTTTGCATTAAGAAAGAAAAAGCAAATCGCTTCGTTGCGAACAAATGGTAGGCTGACAACGTAAGGATGCAGCCGCTCACCACGTCAGACAGACACACACAGTCAGTCAATCTTGATGTGCTCGAAAAATGTGTTTTCTAAGCAGCCAAATTATGCGGAAAGTACCACTTCTTGGTACTTTTCAATTTTTATTTTATTTTTTACCCCGTCGTCAGGCCGATGCACAGTTTTTATTATTTGAGCAAAGTTTTAGAATTTAGTTAATTATAGATTTACATTCTTATTAATGGTACATAAATATTACTACTTCGTTAAACGTATTATTAATCACTTTACATTTATATTTTTACCTATAAATAAACTATAAAATTCACTTAACATCCTTGGCAGAATGGAGACATAGGCTGTGCCTTCCCGCTTTGGATTTGGCACATGCGCAAAAGTAGATATGTTGAGCGCGCATGTATTTAAAAATGGCCGCCATTTTTCATTTTACCAACTTCTTGTTTAGTTCGATCACTCAATCTGTGTTAATTTTGTTAAAAATCAATTGAAAGTGATGAACTGGATCAATTTAATTCCAGAAAATGTTATTCTAGAAGCACAAAATGCCAACCAACAAAGGTCCCTAGCCGGCTAAATCATAATTAAAACCTAAATACTTTCAATATTCTTTTACGATGAAATCTAAAAAGTTACTGAAAATTATTTGTATATCTAAAACAGTAAAACGATGGTTTAAAGTAAAATTTTATAGCAATCTATGCCAAGTCGTTTATAAGTGAAGTTCCAGATAATAAATTGATACGTACATCCAGCAAGTTACATTATAACCTATATAAGTTTACAAGTAACTTTTCGATTGTATTATTTTATTTCCTCACACAATGCATAGTAAAACGTTATATGATACGCGCGCGTAAAGATGATTTTCGACTCTTGTCGCATTATAAACTCGCTCGCTACACTCGCTCGTGTATAAGAATGACACTCGTCGAAAATCACAAAATTTTCGGCACTTGTAGCATAAAAAACTATTTTTTTTCGTACCGGGCGTGGGTCATTTGCGCGTCGAGATTTGTTAGCTAGCCGTCCAATACGCATTTGGTCCAATACGCAGTTCGTCCATTATGCAGTCCGTCAGATGTCGTTAACGCAGTTCGTCCATGCCGCTGTTCGTCCATATCGCTATTCGTCCATATCGCTACTCGTCCATATCGCCATTCGTCCATATCGCTATTCGTCAATTTTAAATTCAAGTTCCCGGTTTTTGATAAGATCAGCAGGCCTATGATGCAACCATGACAAAATGCAACCATCATAGGCCTGCTGAAATTTTGCATGTACAGTGGGCCAAAAAAGTGGTCTACAACCCTACGGTCGAGATTAATTTGAACGTCATGAAACAACAACGGCGATTTCCCTAGAAAACATACTCTTCTTTCGAACAAAAAAAGAATACTTAAAATACACTAATGAAACCGAGCTACAAATACGCCTACATATATGTAAATTGTACTATTTTGCTTACAACAAAAAATTGATAAATTTGAAGCATTTAATAAAACGTCAATATCTCCGTAACTAGCACTAGAAATGGCCATAAGGACCCTTTTGCTATGGAACGCCACATATTAGTATGGATTAAAACGAAACAAATATTGATAGGTATAAACCTTTATTGGTACTTATTTTTATTTAATACACTTACATTAAGCAGAACATAATATTTACCCTTCCATAAATAAAAACAGTAACATTTATAAACAAAAAAAAGAAAAAATATTACGGAACCTTTTTTGAATATATCCAAAAATTCTATTGCTATAACTTACACTTTTTCAACAATTGCAATTTTTTTTTTCAAATACTTGTTGAAGCGAATGTCGCGTAATCTTCTTCTTCTATTCATCGGTACTGTTCTTTTGATATGAATGTCATAATGTCGCCCTTCTTTCTTTAAAATATCAATTAACAGCAGCAAATTCGGCTTCGCAGGAACTTTTTTGTTAAGTCGGCTGTGCCAGCCTTCCACGGGATTCGTTGACTATGGTGTGTTGGACCAAATGCGTGTTGAACGAAAAAGAGTTGATTTTTGACGTTTCGCGACGGCGACATTTGTATGCCCCATATGCCCATAATAAAACGAGGTATCGACATCAAAAATCCACCCCAAGCATGATGGACATACTGCGTATTGGACATGCTGCGTATATGACCAAATGCGTGGTGGTCAAAGAGCGTCTTGGACATACTGCGTATTGGACAAATTGCGTGTTGGACAAAAAGCGTGTTGGACAAAAAGCGTGTTGGACAAAAAGCGTGTTGGACGAAAAGCGTTTTGGACGAAATGAGAATTTCAGTTATATTTGGACGAACTGCGTATTGGACCAAATGCGTATTGGACGGCTAAATAAGTGCGTATCGGGCCGCGCGCAATGTAGGGATTCGTAGTTGCCTACACCTTAGATAATGAGGACTTAAAAGCTCACAAACTTGTATTTACTATATTATGAATAAATTTATGTATAATTATAATGAATATTGTTGACAATGTATAATAATGCAAATAAAAACATATCAATGGAAATTGTACGAAAGTTTGCTTTTCCAAGTACTTGGTTAAATTTGACTAAACTAGAAATGGCTAGTCAGCTTTTTTTTCTTACATATTTACTAGCTTTTGCCCGCGACTTCGTCCGCGTATAATTCGTTCTCGCCTTAGAATGATTTGTTTTCCCATACAATCTTTCTCAAGCTCAGGTGGACACCAGGAACTTAGGGGTGACATGTTGGAGAAGGAAAGCCACGAATAGATCGGACTGGCGATATTTGCTTGACCAGGCTAGCCTAGGGCCCACTCGCGGCTATAACGCCTCAGATGATGATGATGATGATACAATCTTTCACCCTTCTTTACACCCCCTTAAGAAATGATTACAGTCAATATGACATTCCCTAGAAATGCTATTGTCAAAACGAATGATTAAGTGCTTATTTCGGAATATCAAATGTACCGATTCTAGACGAATGAATCTCGTCAAAAACATTACATGTACATTGTACAATGGTAAAAGTCTCGCTACGCAGTTCTGCCGTAAAACGTTATCCCAACAGATCGAGTTCTTCATGTAAGTATGATGACCGAAGGCCAGAAGCAGAGCGGCAAGGCATGCGAGAATAATCACACAGAGCGGGCTTCTCATGTAGGGCTAAGGGCGGAAGGCCTGAAGCAGAGAGGCGAGACACGCGAGGCTGAAGGCCGAGCCTCCCATCAGAGTAGATTATTCATGTAAGGTTCATGACTGAAAAGCTGAAGGTGAGTGGCAAGGCATGCGAGGCCGAAGGCCGAGCTATATCGTCGCCGAAGATCCAGTTGCCATATTAATGAGGGTAAATTATACTCCATTCGTTAGTTTTCACGTGATGTATTCTTAAAACTGTTGAAACGATTTCTGTTGTCGATTCTAAGTATCCACAGCCAACTTTTTTTCGAATATCTTCCATGTACAGATTTTCGACCCTCTTCTAAGTCTCCAGTATCTAAGATGCTCCAATTGTCTATGCTGACGATTGGGCTGCCCAGCTCAAGTGATCTCTTATATCAAACAGTTTTTATGGTGACAAGGGTCAACAATTACGTAAAAAATATCGCACGACAACATTAAATGGTACACCGACGATACAAAGTGTGCATTGAAACAGCTGTTTTTGTATTTAAGCATATGAATAAAAACAATGCCAAAGTATCGCAAATGCATTTTGATGTACACGCAAAGTAGAACTAATTGCGAAAAGGTTGTGCTCAAAAATAGCGTCAACAATCAGAAGGAATTATGATACTTTGGTTTTAACATAATGAATCGTCAAGTTGTTTATAATTCTGCTATGCTTTAAGTTAAATTTCTTGACACGCTGTTATACTCCCAATTGGCTGAAACTTAAATCGTAGAACTTAATTCAGTGACAAACATCCCAACATCTAAACTTTCGCATTTATAATATTAAGTAGAAGGATTATGGTATAAAGTGAGTGCACATGAAGTGAACGGCAAAAGTAACATTGTAATTGCATGTTTATATAGGATTACAAAGTTATATATGTAGTTTTTGAATCTAGAAAACGGGACTAAAATTTGGGTTTAGAGTCACAGTTACTTAATGGAATAAATCATAATAGTGTTCAATATTCGAAGAGACCATGGTGGCTGGCGCGCACACTGGGCAGCGCCGAGGCGCAGCGCTTACGTTTACTTTTTTTTCTGTTTCTATCTTAAGATTTCACAAATTTTGAATGTCAATGTTTTTCCTTTGTCGTCAAGTATATGCTTACCAATTTTCATACCTGTAACTCATGGATTATAGGAGTTCCCATACAAAATTCAACTCCTCTTTTTACCCCCTTTTAACCCAAATTTGAACAATTTTTATAGCCTAAAACCTGACCGGGTATTTACTCGACCGATTAGTAAAGTTTTCATCAAAATCCGTTCAGCCGTTTTTACGTGATGCGCGTTCATATAAACAGACAAACAGACAAAAATTCTAAAAACTGTTGGAACGTGTTTTGTTATCGATTCTAAGTACCCCCAGCCAACTTTTTTTCGAATATCTTCCATGTACAGACTTTTAACCCTCTTCAGCTTTATTATATGTATAGATTACACTACTACTACGACCATACTAGTTTCTACCATTTTATTTTCACATACCCGGTAGCCACCGTTTAGCTGGCAGGAGAAGGAAAATGAGTCCTACTTAGAAAAACTTATACTTTAAAGTTTAATAGCATGCAAACGGACATGGAACCTGTATCAAAAAATGGTTAAGGAAAAACCCACATTCATTCTAAACGAGCTCAAACCCACCTGGCGCCACACTGGCCACACGATCGGTTCCGTTAGAAATTGCAAGAGGATTTTAGGGCACCTAAAAAAAAGTATTTCAATATTTTAAGCCACCGTTTTGTCGGCGTGATTGATAGGTATGTATACCTTTTATTTATACTACGGCGGTGGCAAACAAGCTCAAGGCCTGCCTGATGGTAAGCTGATACCGTAGCCTATGGACACCTATGATCACAAGTGCATTGCCTACTCTTTATTGACTTGGGGATGCTCTGCACCTATACCAAATTACAGCTTTCTAGTAGTAACGGTTACTGACCTTAGCCGCCGGACGAGTATGGCGAAACTATAAGGGTTGCTTTACTCACCAAAATAATGATATGCCATATAAATGTGAAAGATAAATGGTTTCGCTACTGAAAGAAGTGAGACCTAATGGAAACCAAGTTTTAAGTTCCTGTCATGCCTATTGCTCTTCAATACGGTATTTGACTTTTTTATGATGCCATTTGAACTAGTTTTTGAAGACGACCAAATCTATATGGGACCAACTACAGTTAGAGTACAATAGAAAGCAAAAATAAGGAAGAAACCTTGGGAGAGTCTAGCGGCCCCCGAAAAGGCTCGTACAAATTGACAATTGTGACGTCACGCGCAACACACTTCGCATGTATATCGAACGACGTTTTAGGTTTCCATAGTCAACTAGGAACCCTTATAGTTTCGCCATGTCCGTCTGTCCGTCTGTGTGTTCGAGGCTTTGCTCTATGATTGTTAGTGCTAGAATGCTGCAATTTGCCATGGATATATAAATCAATAAATCTGACAAAGTGGTAAAATAAACTCGAAAAATATTTTTTTAAGGGCTTCTACCCTATTGTGTGGGGTGTTGTTAGATAACTCTTTCAAAATGAACAGCGGTCTTAATAACGCATTTTTTGATAAAATGAATACTTTCAGAAATAATCACTCCAAAAGGAAAAATAACTATGTATTCATGGGTATTTTAAATTCCTTGACATTATCAAATTAAACACGACGCAGATTGATCGCAAAGATTACAAGAGAAAATAAAGAATATTGACACTGACAAAATAATACCGCCAATTTATAGATAATAGAACATATATTTGATTGGAACTTTTACGAAGTTGTTTATTTGACTAGGTCATTAAAAAGGTTGGATATTCTTATGAAACTAGATATACTTAGTACTTTGAAATCAAAGTACAAAGATGCAAAAGGTACTAAGAGTCTGACTTTCTAAAGGAATAAATTTAATAACTGGCGAAGGTTTTTGTACTCCGACTGTACCTATTGTAATGAAGTCATTTTACAATGTGATAAACATTAAAAAAAACTACATTTTAAATTATTTTTAAATATTGTATGCTTACATACAAATTAGGTTTACCTAAGTAAGTAATACATAAATCATTTTAAAATTTGCGCTACTATTATTTTAAGCCCCCAAAAAATGACTAAATGTTACGATATACGTAAACTAGGAACTAATAAATATTTGAATTCCATTGTTTTATATGCGATAAGATAACAAATAATTCACATAAAGTTATCATAATACCAAATTGATTCCAAATTTAATAGTCTTGCGCTACCAGTTCGGTCAGTGACGTTGGTCAAAAACCAGTTTATATCTAAGGTTTAAATATCGAGGGCAAGACATGCCGTACCAGCGGTGTTTTTTTCGCAACTCTAAGATTATAAATATTATAATAAACCCATTTGGCCTAGTAATCGAACATCAAAGTTAGTTCATTTACGAGGCTAATTCTTTTTAGTAATATTATATGAGTTTTCTTATTTTCCATGACGTCAATGTGGAAAACAAGTTTTTAAATGACATCTGAGACAACTACTTAATTAAACATGACACAAAAACAATATTATTACAAAGTCTTATTTCACTTCTATCTTTCCATCCAATTAGCTTTTTATTCTCTTCTTCTTTATTAGCATAAGCGCATCGTTGTACTTAATGTAAAGGAAAGATTTGATTTCATTAACATTATTAGTACAAGTATGATGTAGGTACACTCGCGCTATTCTTATTATTGTTCCCATTATTATGGCACGTAAGTTATTATAAAATGTTTGTATAGTCATTTTCACATCTTCTTTTCACCAATATATTCATAGTGAATAGCGTCTTTATCGTAACTAGTGGCTCTGTGAACTGTAGTCATCGCATTTTATTTTTCAAATTATAACATCTCCAATGACTCGATAAAAATAAGTATATACAAATTATCAAATCTGATCAAAAACTATCACGAGGATTGGTAGAGAAATACAACCTGTAGAGGATAACAGCCGGAAATCCGGTCGTATTAAGCATTTTTTCCCAAGCTGAAACGGAGACCTTTAGTTTCACGATCGGTTCAGTATTTACTAAGTTATCAGCGACTTGCAATTGACAACCTTAGAACGCAATATCTGAACTTTTAGATATGAAATCGCGAATAAAAACTAAACTCGAAATACTGGGAACTGAATCTCGCAGCGCGAACGTTTTTACAAAAATGCGATATTCAGGTGCAGTGACAATGTTACCGAATCACCTAAACGCCGGAAAACGTCGCTGACGGCGGCCCACAATGTGCTCGCTTTCTGGCCGGCAAATTTATAAAGCCTCATTTTCATATCACGAGCCTAGTAAAATAATTAAACATCAGTTTAGACATTATAAATCCATGTCACGCACACACGTTACATGACGCCGGATCACATACTAACCTGAAGTCCTAAACTTTAACTTCTTTACTTACCTACTCTAATTTACCGCGTCATGTAACGTGTGTGCGTTACTGTGTGTGTGCGTGTGTGTGTCACTTATAGTTTCTGATAATGTTGAAGTTAGCTTAGTATATTATAAAACGGTTCTCAAAAAGTCAGACGACATAAGACAACCAATAAAAAAATACTTTAAGATAAAAAAAATTACCCAACTCACCATCAGCGGGTAAAGTACTTAGTTGCTCAGAAAGCTGGCCGCATTGCAATGCTTATTCTTTGTGCGAAATATTTTCCAGCCCTCTGGTCACCGGTGGTCTTTATTAAGCGCGCCGACAAATCTTTGAAAAGTCAACGCGCACTTATTTAGCTTATATATTTATACGTATTATACATAGGTATGTCCAATCCATGAAATGAAATTTCAATATATTTTTTATAATATTTACCGTTTGGCTACAGCCATGTACAGTTAGCATCAAAAGTAGCTACGCATATGAAGGTGTCAAAAGCTCTTATTCCCTTATAATAAAGCCTTTTCAAATGCGTAGCTACTTTTGATGCTGACTGTACCAGTAGGTCTCAAAATAATACCTTATTAAGTATTTACATCTTATTATTCCTCAATCTGAATTTTTTCTAGTTCCTAATTGCAAAAATCTACACTAATTTTTCAATATGTTACAAATCCGTAACGACATTTAAGTACTTAGTAGGTACAGTGAGCTACAAATAAACGTGAATGCCGCCCCCTGCATAGAAGTTTGTTTGTAGGAGGGTCCGGTTTTTCTGCAGCTGACTGTACATCCGATATCCAAAATAGCCTAGTTTAGCCTAGTTGGTAGTGACACTGCCTCCAAAGCTAGAGATCCCGGGTTTGAATCCCGGCCAGGCAATTATTTGTGCATAGCCCTTCGAATCGCTAAACTTAAGTGGTAGTGGGCGGGGCACATAGCACGCAGAACCGTTGGCCGTTGGGGTGGAAAGGTTCTCGAGTGGCGACCACGTACTGGAAGGCGTAGCGTGGGAAGGCCCCCCACACGGTGGACTGATGACCTAGTAAGGGTCGCGGGTGTCCGCTGGATGCGGATGGCGCAGGACCGGTCATTGTGGAAGTCTTTGGGGGAGACCTATGTCCAGCAGTGGACGTCATTCGGCTGAATGATGATGATGATAATGAAATCTATTTCTCCAGATATAAATATTTGTTTGGTAATTACTAATTAGCAATCCAAAATACCGTTGGTTGACTTTTGGACCTGTCTAAAGATCAAAATTACAGTCTCATTGTGCATAAACGATTGAATGAGTAGGTAAGCAAAATATTAATACCAAAATATTTATTTTATACCTTTGACTCCAAACTTAGAACAGATACGATCCGCACACTGAGGATTCTGTTTTACAATATATTCATGGACAAATAGGTATACCACTTGATATAATTTACGGATACACACACACCACTACACTTGGGAATAAATCTGTTTAAGATCAAGACATTTTCGAAACATAACATTGACGACCTGTTTAGCCTAGTTAGTAGTGACACTACCTCCAAAGCTAGAGGTCCCGGGTTCGAATCCCGGCCAGGGCAATTATTTGTGCATTTAGCACGACTCGACAAAAATAAGTATATATAATTATCAAACCTGATCAAAAAATAATTGAACTGTGGCATTGTCATTCGAATTCATAAAATTATTACTCGGCCTATGCTCGTCATTCAAAAGAATGTTGTCATTGAAGAATAAGTTACTCAGCTTGTTTACATTCTTAATAGGTTAAATGTTTAGAACATTAATATGACAGAAGCAATCACCTTAAAAATACTAACTGTTCAGTCAATCAGTGCCTTTCTATAATAATTTTACACTCCTGACCAAATTATAATAAAATAATAATTAGGAGTAGTAATTGTAGTTAATGCAACTGAAACGTAAAGGATTCTTAGAACATGCATGTGGTTTCATAAAACGAGCCGCAGACGAGAATATCACACGCTATTATCAGTTGCACACGTTACTTTATCTACACCTTACACATAACCCTTTAATGTGCTCCTGAGGAACCCACATAACTTTACCAGCGTATTCCTGATCATATTTAGAGACTAAAACGTTATGTGAAGTTCACTGAATTCAGGCTAGTTTTTTTTTTATATATATATATAAATAATAAATATTATGGGACAATTTTTACACAAATCGAACTAGTCCCATAGTAAGCTCAATAAGTTTCAGAGATATTACCATTTTTTCAGAAAACTTTTTTTATTCGTAACTCGGCGCAGAGTGCGTTTTTGCGCACGATGTTGTTATTATGTGGTTGAGTCTAGACATACTGATTGACAGACTTCAAAGTGACATTCATGCATGCGGGCTGTCCATGTTGGTGGTGTTAGTGTAAACAACTTAAGCTATGCTGACGACATGGTGCTGTTGAGCGCGTCAGTATGTGGCATCAGAAGGCTGCTTAAAGTATGTGAGGACTACGCACACATACATGGACTTAAATATAACACGACGAAAAGTCAGTTCATGGTCTTTGGGGTTGGTTCACGGATACCTACTGAAATACCAGAGCAAATATAATTGCGCGTAGATTTTCTCGAGTAACTTTATTCAGAGCTTTTTGCACCACATTTTACACCTGCAGCCTGTGGAGGAAATTTACCGTGAGATCATACAAGGCCCTAAAGGTCCAATATAATAACGCGTTCAGAGTGCTGATGGGGCTGCCGCGATACTGCAGCGCCTCGGGGATGTTTGCAGAAGCACATGTGGCATGTTTTGAAGCCACAATACGACTGCAGGCTGCATCCGTAGTGCGACGCGTGCGTGCCAGCTCCAACAGTGTGCTGACAATGATCGCAGATAGGTTTCCCCTTATATTGTTCATTGCTGTGGACTTCACGCGCATAGCGGTACTGTGGGTGATATATGAAAGCATGGGGAGTGTATGTTTCATGCGTCAACCACATATTAAAATTAAAATATCAAAAGTGTAATTGTCTAAATATGAGTCTTTAGTAACTTGAAATAAATAAATTATTGTACGTCTTTTCCATATCTCGGGACCATGGGGTCCCGGACCTTTGGAAGGCGTGCGTGGGGCCAAAGCCAACAGCGCAGAGGCCCTTTAAGACGAAAATAATCTAAAAGTAAGGGGTACACATGGCGGATACCATCTCCGAGCGCACAGTGTGATACATCCGGAGATGGTGCCCGCTAGGTGTAAAGACTATTGCAGTGCATCACTCTGCTTGGAAACTAAGGTCATATTATGTTGAATGTTGGATGGGCTGGATAATGGCCTGGATAATGGGCTATTGGAGGAGACTAGCGGACACCTGCCGTGACAATCAGTCTCAATATTGTAAAAGGCAGGCGGTGACTCGCCTGCTCGCTGAGTGGGCCCCACATAACAGTCGCACGCACAGTGCGACAGTGGGGCAACATCCCTTGGGCGGTGAGTCTGCGGTAGCCAGATCCCGGTAATCCGATCAGCAGGCCGCCGGCGTTATGACATTTTACACTTCCAACCTGGAGCGTAGTTCCACTCTGGCCGGCCAATTAAGGCAAGCACAGAGGCGAGGGCCAGATGGAAAGGGCCCTCTGGAGATTAGGGGTCCGCGGTGTCGCCACTCACCGTCAGCTCGCCACAAGCTGCCCCCGCGGGTTTATTATTATTATTAAATAAGAATTCTGTTGCTCAGACAAAAATAACAAATCTCTGAATAAACACTAAATCATGCTAATAAATTAAAACCAATTACATTGCTTTCAAATGTGATACGAGAAAAATATACATAATAATGAATGATTTAAGACCTGTAAAGGCAAGACACCTCTATTTTTTTTCTTTTTTTATTATGTTTTCTTTTTATTGCAGAAACAAATTATTGTGTTGGCAAATGGATTATATCAATACACTCATAAACATGTTACCATATACAAAGAATATAGTGGCTTTACAAATTGTGCGTGGTTGTTTAGAATTTGGAAATATTCTAATAGGCTTGTTTCCAAAAAAAATGCCTGCGACAGCAGCAATGACTACGACAGCAGTCGTTAAGCCAAGTTAGAGGCCTTCGGGCGGCTTGACAACTTCTAACAGTCAAGTTGCCCACTCACTTGACAAGGAGGGTCGAAGTTGCACCACGTCCGTAGGGAGTACCCGCACTACCCACAGTTACCCTACACGTGACCCCTGGGTGGTGCTAAAAGTGCAACAAACTGGCAACCGTACTTGTCTTCTCGAATATCTCACGGTTCGAAAATAAATGCTATACGATTATTATTATTATAGGCACGCATATGCCGATTTCGGTATTTTCTGTAGGTAACCACTAACCAAGTATTGGCTCACGGAAACCACAAATTGTGGCATTGCGAAGTACAAAATTGGAGTCTGTTTTTTTGGTATAAATTATAGAAACTTTCAAATGTCGTTCCTTTTTACTTTTTCAAAATTATTTTTACTGTGTTAAATTGATGATATACTATCCATATAACAGCAATAAATATGTTATAACGTTTATCATGAGGAAACTATCCTACTCGTATTGTCCAAGAAATTTATATCCAGGAATTAAATTAAAATGCAATGTAATGCAAATGTTGCAAAATTCCTGAAGTATCTAAACTATAACGATAGCCAAATCTGTTTCAAAATGCTGTCTAAATACTTGTCCCAACCCAACTAATTAAACTTGCTTAACTGAACATAACTGATCTTCATTAGAATATTTATATGAGTGCTTGTGTCAAACACTGGTACTGTGTCGAGGACCGGTACAATTAAGTTTCCGTTTCTCTAGCTATTTATATTATTTTTGTTAACATTTTGCATAAAAATGAACCTCCAGGTCTTTTTTTTAAATTACTGTTTAGTACACTTCATGTACACACACAACATATGTATTAGCCATGCGACTGTTTGTGTTCTGAATAAATTATATATATATATATATATATATATATATATATATTTGCGTGTTTTAATAACTAATTAGTAATTACTGACCTTATTTACCCTACTACTAACATGTAAATATCACTAATAAGTGCAGTTGAACTAACAAATGCTTATGCGCCAAATTTCTCTTTGCCTTCGGGTAAGTCTAGGAAACTCACTTGAAGCTGCACCAAAATGTTTGTTCATTTTAACTAAAATTAGTCTGATTCTCAAACAATTTGGTTTGTTATTTACGTAAGCTCAATTCAGAGGCAAGAATGTTTAGGTTAACAGGCGGTCGGAAAACAGGATTACATAGAGCTCATTTATAGCTGCAAACCTCGATTTACTCTCAACAAGGAAGTCTCATAGCAGTTGCATTTAGGGTTGCTAGTCGCAACATTCACCCATTTTTAATGATGCTATTTAAGAAATTCTTGAATCGTATAAAATACGAGTACATGTACCTACTACGTATCAATGGCAATGTAGGGTTTATCCTACTTAATATAGAAATTTAGGTTTTCTACATTTCATCTTCTCTCTTTAAATAACCACACAAACACACATATTATTTATTTTTGTTTAAATTAATTATTTTGTATATAAAAAGATGGTTCCATTACCTTTTGTTTTCAAATAGATTACTTTGATTTTTACTTCAAAATTAAAATCTAAAATATGTTTAGCACCTCAACGATAGGTTATTTCCCTGAAAAAAAAACAGTGCATTAAATACGGTCATCACAGTTTCTTACTGTTTTTCCCGTCTTAATCGACTTTCCAGTAGTCTACTTGCACTTAGCTTTGTCCTGGATATCGTCTTGACCTAATCCACAGAAATCCTGACTTTTACTCATGACATTTATTAACCGCAACTTAACTTTTGATGGCGAATAATAATCAAGAAAATTATCTTATCAAACATTTTACTAAACAACTTGTGATTCAAGATGAAGAGAAAATATGAAATGTGTTAAATTCATTATGTATTGGTTGCCATTGACACACCTACAGATCTAATACGTTGCGAAATGAAAAGCGAAGTTAGTAAACAGTCAACGTAGTCGTTGTAGATATGGAATTAATAAAACGCAGGCGAGCTTGCGGAATCATAGGCTAGACGCAGCTTTGAAACCACTTTGAAACGAAGATATAATGTGCTAGAATACTACAAACTGTCAAACATCAACAATTTAGGAATTCACAAGAAATTTCCCACCATATGATTGAGGAAGGTGATAGTTGATATACAACCTGATACAACACACACGCATATGGGTTCTGTTCTGAAGTCCAGCGAGTTCATGCTGTTCAAGATTTAGTTACGTGAGTTAGTACAGCACTTAATGTGTTTAAAGGATATATATATGTATTGAGAGATTCATTAATCGCTGTCACAGTGTGACTTTGTTTTAAGTTATTGAACATTGCTAGTCATAAGTTCATAACCTCGCGTTTTTTTACTACGGGTAATTGTTTAATTACGGGTCAGTTTAACCTCAGTAGACATATAGATTAAGGAAGTAACTCAAATAGAGTCTCTTAAGACCTTTTTGGACCTGCGTTTCGTTAGCGGATAGGGTTGGAACTCTGAATCTATGTACATTTGAATAACCAGCGGCAGCCAGCACGCGCTAGTTTATTCAAAACTTCTTCAATTTTGCGTTGCACACGTGACCGGAACGCCTCGAGACCTGCTTAATGAAGTGTGTCGGTGTGGGTGCCACAAATCGGACGTTTTTATGCATTTGTTTTACTGCTATAGGCTATACTCGTATATCTACTGTAGTTTAACCGGATTAACAGTTAGTATTTTATTTAGAAGGTATTTTTTTGGTCTTACTTATTGTATTTTATCGGATGTCAGATAAACCAAGGATAATCTGTGACAGCTAGGGCTGCCAAATAACTCTCAGAATATCTCATTTTAGTGAAAACGCCATAGTTTTCGAGGTATCGGACCTATAAATCTATAAGTATATATATAAAAGAAGTCCTGACTGACTCATCAACGCCCAGCCGAAACTATTAAAGCTAGAGAACTGATTTTTATACAGTCGGTTACATTTATAGCGTAGGCTAGGGATAAGAAAGGATTTGAGGATGAAAGTTTGTATGGAAATACTAAATTTTTTGTACTTGGAAACTTGAAATTGCGTGTATAGGCTCTCTGTTTAAATATATCAATAGCGTACATCAGCGTTTTTCGAAATTATTTCTCAAAAGGGGTGAAACAGGGGTTTCAAATTTTGTATGAGGAGCAAATATTTTTTGAAGGGAAAGATTGGAAACTGCGTATGTAGACTCTCTGTTTAAATGCAACAGATAAGTATTCAAGCGTTTTCCCCCCTATAAAGGGGTGAAATGGGGGTTCCAAATTTTCTACAGTTAGAGATTTGAAACTTCGTATATAGACTCTCTGTTTAAATGCAACAAATACGGTAGGTACGTCTGATGTTATAAATAACCAAAATATAAATTATTTATGGTATTATTAAGTCATTAATTAACACAAGAATAAAGTTTCTATGTTTTAAGAATATTATACAAAACTAATAGATCAACAGGTGGCGTTGGTAGTACTAATTTAACCATCTTTCAAGCCATTTTCTTAATTACTTCACGTTTTAAAACAATTTGGTGTACATATAAGAAATGACCAACGGCATATCCAAACAAAGCAATATGGCGCAAGTTCTAAAGGAGTGTAAGGTTATTATTTGGGATGAATGCACAGTGGCCCATGAAGGGGGGTTTGAGGCCCTTAACATGATATTAAAAGATATAAGGTGTAACAATAGTTTAATGGGTGGCGTAACTTTACTCTTAGGTGGAGATTTTCATCAGACATTGCCTGTTGTGCATAGGGGTACTCGAGCAGATGAGGTTAAAGCCTGCTTAAAGTCATCATATTTATGGCCACTACTAACGAGACAAAATTTCACTGTACACAAATATGAGGGTTCATTTAAGAGGCGATGAATCTGCTGGTGTTTTCGCCGATTTGCTACTCAGAATAGGCAATGGAAATTACCCATCACTCGATGGTAAAATCACACTTCCACAAAATTTATGTACAAAATATTCTCAAAAAATCAATAGCATGGTTGTCCGAACGTGCAATCCTTACCCTGAATAATGTCAATGCGGCCGCTATTAATCATTTACTACTAAATACTTTGAAAAGCCCCCAAAGGAAATGCCGATAATGTTGTTTCTAAGAGGTGTTACTCTAAGGTGACCAGCTTAAGTTTTTATTTCTTTTCCTGTTTTCTGCGCCGTGACTACGTCCACGTGAATTTTTCACTTTTGTCATACAAATTTGCATTCCCCGTTTTGCCCTATGGTTGACTGGCAACAATATTGATATTAATAATAGTAATATTATGAATAAATGAATATAAATATGGACCCGGGTATGTCCTAAAACTACGACCAAGACCACCGGGGGATGGGCAGCAGCATCCCTGGAGTGCGGTGGAGATACTGCGATCGCCAACCCGCATGCCAAGCGTGGCGATTATGGCATATACCCCCCGTGAATTTGGGGGAGGCCTATGTCCAGCAGTGGACGTCCTTGGGCTGATATGGTGGTGGTGGAATATAAATATCAACATTTTCTTAGTGTTTTTTTGTCACATAAGAGCGTACTCCCATCTTAAAGGCCGGCAACGCACTTACAACCCCTCTGGTGTTGCGAGTGTCCATGAGCGGCGCTAATCGCTTACCATCAGACGATTCGTCTGCTCGTTTGCCTACTATGTCATAAAAAAATAAAATAATAATAATTATTATGTGCACCAAGCTTTTAAAATTAAAATTTCATCGTTCTCATATTAGTCTGTAGACTAAAATATGAATCGCACTCGAACTCGCTGATGTGCGCATTCAGCAGATTTAAGGTTCTGTTTTCTTTTTTTGCTATGCTTTAAAACACTATCCTTTTGAAATGCTGAGGTACCGTCTAGAAAGTTTATTTTTGGCCGGTGTCGGGAACTCCACCTATCGCTTCTTCTAATAGTCAGACCTTAAAAATGTTGCCTTTTAACAGCATCGGGTAACTGTCAGAAAAAAATTGCCCTAATTTATAAAATGGCACATACAACATTTTGTGTTTTGTAAAAACAAACGTAAAAAGCCGCCAGCAGCGAGGCGGTTCCTTTTCTTTTTGGTTAGGGGGAAAATGCATTACGCATACCGTCCGGTTGCAGGGGGTGACCCGAGTGGTTATGCGGGACTCCCGTATAGGCTGATGAGATCCAGGTCACGGGAACGCTTGCGCACACATCCGCGACCCCGCCGGCGTCTCCTTCGCGGACGCCCGGAGGTCCTCCACAATAGGCACGCCAGATGTTTTGGCGTGCCTTCCTCCTCGACCTCCACTTTGTGCAGTAGCGGACCCCCCTGAGTCCGCTACTAGGAAGTCATGGGTGCCTTCTGGCATCCGGTGGCGGAGCAGGTCGGTGGTTCCGCCACAAACCACACCTCGGCCGCAGAGGATGGGGAAAGCATTTCTCTTCCTCTGCGGCCCCACCAACGCCGTTTTTGCGGAACAGCCCCGCCAATTTCGCAGGGGGTAGGGAGAGTGGCGCACCGAAATACCAACACGCCTCTCCCCCTGCGATCCCGCCTCGGCCACAGAGGATAGGGAGAACGGCTCACCGCAATACCGGCACTCCCAAAGAGAATATAATAGTCCTCTTCTTCTGCGGCCCCTCCTCAACGCATCCTCAGCGGGAGCGCCCTCCTCGGGCCAGCTGGCAGCCCAAACAGGCCGGCCCTGGGTGCCTCTTAGTTTCACCGTGGATGACCAGTCCACGGTTACTAAGCCCCCCGCCCCGACAAGGCGGGCACCCTCGAGGCGGGGCCTAGTTATGGAGACACAGAGAGGAACTACCGGACTATCCTCGCCGTTTTAATAGTATCCCTTGATTGATCCAGCCATTTAGCGATGCTCTCTTGAGGTGTTGATCGCTGAGATGACTATCGAGATAAGATTGTTATTAAAAGTAGCACTTCCAGGATTGAAAGTTCGACGCAAATCCAGATTTCATATCGATATTCAATTTGGCAGTCGCAATGCTAGTCGAGGGAAACGGTATTCTAACAGGAAGGAGAGGTGAGAACTTTGTATTTGAGATTTATAATATATTCCTACTATGCCTGTATACGAGACTATTTTTAAACTTATAATAAATCACCGCTATTTTAATGTAAGGACGTTCAAAGGCGGCAATCATGGAATAAACTATGAATACACTTGACTTTTTCCTCTACGTAATAAATATGTGCTTTACAAAAAATTTACGGTACTTAATCTAAATGCAACGATACCCGTATTTATTATGAGGAGAACAAGCTAAACACCTACCTACTTTTGCCTGACTATGGCAAAACGGAAGGCTATGATTTTAGCAATCATTTTTAATTCCAAACCAAGTAAAACCAAGTATTGTTCTTCATTTCGCTATAATCTCTGTTTTGATGTTTATTGTCACAAATAGATGCTTTTTTTAACCGACTTCAAAATTTCAAAAGAGGAGGTTATCAATTCGGTTGTATGTTTTTTTTTTGTTTTTTTTTTTTTTAAGGTTTGTTACTCCATAACTTCGTCATTTCTTAACCGATTTGAAATTTTTTTTTTTGATTGTATGTATATATATCCAAGTTGGTCCCGTTTTTGTCAAAAAGCAGTTCTGATGATGGGATCCATGAGGAATTGAGGGAACTCCTCAAATCTTTAAGGCAAACGTATAGTGATTTTTGTGTTTTTATCAACAAGTCAAGCATTTGCATCCAAAAATGTGACATTGGATGAAGTGGAACTGCTGATGATGATCAGAACAGAACTCTTCAACGACGAAAAGTTCACGTTTGGCGATTTGTCCTCCTAGCTGTGTTTGTTAAGCAAGTTCTATTTTCACGATTAATTTTTGTCATGCTCGAGTTCTGATGATGGGATCCATGAGGAGTTGAGGGAACTCCTCAAATCTTAAAGGCAAACATATAGTGATTTTTGTGTATTTATCAACAAATCGAGCATTATTATACAAAAATGTGACATTTGATGAAGTGGAACTGCTGATTATGATCAGAACAGAACTCTTCAACGACGAAAAGTTCACGTTTGGCGATTTGTCCTTCTAGCGGTGTTTGTTAAGCAAATTCTATTTTCACGATTGATTTTTGTCATGCTCGAGTTCTGATGATGGGATCCATTAGGAATCGAGGAAACTCCTCAAATGTGAAAGGCACACAAATAGTGATTTTAGTATTTTCATGAACTAATCAAGCATTTTCATTCATATAAGTGACATTTGATGAAGTGGAACTGCTGATGATGATCAGAACGGAACTCTTCAACGACGCGTAGTTCACGTTTGGCGATTTGTTCTCTTCGTTTTGTTTGTCAAGCAAGCAAGGTTTTTCCATGATTTCATGAGGAATTGAGGGTACTTAGTCTTCTACCATTATAAACATACTTATAGCCATTTTTGTATTTTATTGTATGGAATCTAAGAGTGCACCATCTAAGATTAATAATCTTTCACCGGACTCCCCCATTGAAGTCGGTTTTTTTTTCTTAAAAATTATTATTATTCAAACTGGAATGCAAATGGAAATATTTTTGTCTCAATATCCAATGATTTATTAAAATAGTTGCTTATAGTAGTAAATAGTGGTAATCCGTTAGGATGTTTATTTCCTTATGATTAATTAATTACTTTAAGGTTAGTCCAATACCGTAAGATATCATTGATATCCACCGTACACTCTTGAGTAAGGTACAAAAACAATAAATATTGTTTGAAAAATACCTGAATTCAGTGGGCTGACTATCCGTCTAGGCGGTTATATTTTTCGAATGTTAGCTTTCATACATCAATTTTCTGTATGTACGAGTACATATGTATATAAAAGAGAACCGGTTTATTCGCCTGGAAAACTTTTTGAAAATATTTTTATTCAAGGATTTCATACTGTTAGCGTTGCTTACATTTTCATCAATATAACGTAAGATTAAACTAATTATTTTCTAAGATTCGAGGCTCAATAATGTACTTACGTGCTTGATTTCATATATTTATTTAAGTTCATTAACATTGCCTAAGTATGAGAGTAGTAGGTATGTATGCTAACTAATATTAAAAAAAACCGTACAACTATCGTGTACACGTCCAGACCCATTAATTCAGAAGAAATTGAACGCTATGGGTACAGCGCCATCTATACAAACTTAATTTAGAAATGATCATTAATGATAAAAAATATATAATCTAGATAGATATATAATTGTATTTTTCCTGTGATATTTATATTGATATCATCAACATTGTGTAATAATTTAATATTTATTCTTGATAAACTTCGGAGATAAGGGGGGATGTGGCGATTTCTTTTCATATTCCTTCACATTTCAAAATTTATCCACCGTAATTAAATTTCGGAAATATGCAATTCAAGCCCTTTTATATAACATCCCACTTGACATCGTCACTAGACTTTGAAATTTTGCCTTTAAATTTTAATATGAAGGTAGTTTGAATTAAGTGTTCGACGTGGACGAAATGCGGGCAAAAGGTAGTAGTTATTTCATTATAACTATATACGATTGGGAAATAAGTGTTTCATTTATTACGTCACATTAAATAAATAAATAAATATTGGGGGACAATCTTACACAAATCGACCTAGTCCCAAACTAAGCAGAGCTTGTACTATGGGTACTAGACGACGATATACATACTTATATAGATAAATACATACTTAAATACATAGAGAACATCCAAGACCCAAGAACAAAATCCGTGCTAATTGCACAAATAATGCCCTGGCCGGGATTCGAACCCAGGACCTCTAGCTTCGGAGGCAGTGTCACTACCAACTAGGCTAAACAGGTCGTCGACATTAAACATTATCAACGAAAAACTACCGCTACTTCGTAAAACCGTGGTTCGTGGTTTTATTATGAAAATACGCTCTTTGACGTATCCACAAAAATTAACTGACTTTGGAAGAATACCTACGTCCCCTCAAATTATAATATAATAACGAAGGCAAACATATGGTCGAGACTTATTTGCTCCATATGTTATATGTGTGAATACATATGTATTCGGTGGATTTTTTGTGTACGTGTTGTAAAAAACAGTGTATATTGAATACAATATGATATATGTTGCCTCGGTTTTATATAAGTTATCAGCGGCGCTTAAAAAAAATACAACGTTGATGGAACTAGATCTTTAAAAAAAGTCAAAAAATCTGGTTACCCGTTAGAATTTTGTGCAGGCAGTATTTTTCAGTTCCGCGCTGTTTCCCGATCGGGACAATGGACTTGAAGTTGCAACGTGCACGAAATGTTTTAGAATTACTAAGAGGTATATTGTATTGGGATAAATGGTTTAGGAGTCAAACACCAAATTGACCAAATGTGACCCACGAAGACGAGTATCTCAAGACGAATACCGTAACGGAATCCTGGAAGCTTGCGAATGTGCAACCAGTGCCCAAGAAAGGTAGTCGTGCCGATCCCCCTTCTTCCATCGGACATCCAAACGTACGGCTGGCTACCATCCTTACCTGGTCGAAATTCCTCTAATTCGAACCAAGCGCTTTGCATCATCCTTCATAATGCGCACTTCTAAGGTTTGGAATTCTCTGCCGGCGTCTGTATTTCAGAGTTCATATCACCTGGACCTTTTTAAGACACGAGTGAATAGGCATCTTCTGGGTGAGCTCGCTTCATCGTCAGTCTCATCTTTGCCCTCTGGCTATAAGTAGATGCTGGCCAAGAGCAATCCCATTTTAATTTAACGTTTTAGTAGCAAATACTCACCTCCGAATTATGAGTTTATCTGTTTGAAAATTACGATGCCACATACGTAAAGACAGATTTTAACCCACCTTTTTTGGGTCGGAGGTTAATCCTTGATTAGTTAGCAACGTCATTAATCATGGACCCGGGTAAGTCCTAAAACTTCGTCCAAGACCACCGGGGGATGGGCAGCAGCATCCCTGGAGTGCGGTGGAGATACTGCGATCGCCAACCCGCATGCCAAGCGTGGCGATTATGGCATATACCCCCCGTGAATTTGGGTTGGGGGAGGCCTATGTCCAGCAGTGGACGTCCTTTGGCTGATATGGTGGTCATTAATCATTAATCAATCGTTCAATTAAGCTAATGCTTAGCTTTATGTGATAAGGATCATCATCATCATCATTTCAGCCGAAAGACGTCCACTGCTGGACATAGGCCTCCTCTAAACACTTCCACAATGACCGGTCCTGCGCCACCCGCATCCAGCGCCCATCCAACACCCGCTACCATTACCAGGTCATCAGTCCACCATGTGGGGGGCTTGCCACGCTACGCCTTCCGGTACGTGGTCGCCACTCGAGAACCTTTCCACCCCAACGGCCATCGGTTCTACGTGCTATGTGTCCCGCCCACTGCCACTTAAGTTTAACGATTCGAAAGGCTATACCGGTCACCTTGGTTCTGCTGTGGATAACTTCATTCCTGATGCGACCACGCAGAGATAGTTCCAGCATAGCCCTCTCCATTGCTCTTTGGGTGACTTTGAGCCTTCTTATGGGGCCCATAGTAAGCGACCACGTTTCAGTGCCATATGTCATCACTGGCATCACACACTGGTCAAAGACTTTCGTCTTGAGACACTGCGGAATATTGGACGAAAAGATGTGCCGTAGCTTCCCGAACGCTGCCCAGCCGAGTCGGGTTCGACGATTAACCTCTTTCTCGAAGTTGGACTTACCTAACTGGACAGTCTGTCCTAGGTATATGTAATGGTCTACAACAGGGGTTCCCAAAGTGGTCCAGGTGGACCCCCAGGGGTCCACGAACGATGTGACAGGGGTCTACGCTGGAGTGGCAAAAAAATAGGGGTTCACAGTTTGTACGTGGGGGTCCACGAAAATTTATCTGGTTTCGATGGTAAATAACGAAACAGATAATGATTTTTGTATTATTTTTATAGCCTGGACGACTGATAAATATATAATAAAAATATTGCGTTCCTCCGTGATAAATATTTCGGTGAATCAAACTACCTATACTATAATACTATATTATTAAAATTACAACTTTCGGCTCCAAAACTTGTCGACTGCAAGTCTGCAACATATCGCGAACGAGCTGTTGGACAAACGAACAAGTCTAGGCTTGCGAAGCACCGTCGCGTCGCTATCGCCGGCGCCGACCAAAACGCTTGTTCGGAAGTGCAAAGGGACGAAATACCTATGACTTACGGTAATGTGCTGTGCTTGTATGCACTTGTTTGATTCTTCACCAATAAATACGAATGCTAAGAACAAACGTTACTCATTTGTTTCCGGATTTCGACTACAAAAGTAAAGTGAATTGCTGTTCCTGGTTGCCAGAATCGTGTCGGAAAAGTAAGTACATTATTTGTTTATTTGCTATACAACTTATAGGCATCTCTTTTTGTAGTTAATATATTTGTCTTCTTTGTGTATGATAGACATGTATGAAATATGAAATAATGAACATTACGATTATTACCTACCTACTTCCATAAAACAACAGACAGCCGAAAAAAGTTTATTAGTATTCTTTTTTTGATTCATAGCGAAAAATTATAAATTCTGTTCTATAAAATAGCCATATCCTGTTAAGTAAGACTAAGAAGAAGTTAAGTAAGAATGTTAAGATCACAAAAACTTTTTTATACTTACAGGTAGCTAATTTGAAACATGGCGGAGCCAAAGAAGAAAATTAAGTGTCGACAGTACAGTGTGGAATATTTAAAATTTGGCTTTCTTCCATCAAACGCGGACAAGCGATTGCCCATGTGCCTTTTATGCAATAAAGTTTTGAGCAATGACTCTATGAAACCATCGAAGCTCGAAGATCATCTAAAAAGGTGCCACCCTGATAAAACAGGTAAAGATTTGAAATATTTTCAATCATTGAAAGAAAAATATGAAAAGAGACCCACCCTGCAAGGTATGTTCGCTTCAACATCTGAAAGTAACGATGATGGCTTGCGGGCATCTTACAACATCTCATTACTCATAGCGAAATCTGGAAAACCCCACACCATTGGTGAACAGTTAATTTTACCCGCTGTTGAAGAAGTTTTAAAAACTGTTCTGCACAAACCTCCATTTGACATACTCAAAAAAATTCCTTTGAGTAACAACACTGTACAAAGACGTATTGACGAAATGAGCTCTGATATTGAAAGTTTCTTGTGTAATTATCTGCAAACAACTCATTTTTCTATTCAACTGGACGAGTCAACTTTACCTGATAATAAGGCATTATTATTAGCATTTGTGCGATTTGTTATGGACGAAGAAATTCATGAAGAGCTATTATTCGCCAAAACTTTGAAGACTGACACTAAAGGTGAATCGATATTTAACATCCTGAGCGATTTTTTAAAAGAAAAATCAATTCCGTTCACAAACGTTACATCGGCGGCAACAGATGGAGCTCCTGCAATGGTCGGGAAATATCGTGGGTTCATAAGCCATCTAAAAAAAATGATACCAGATTTAACTGCAATTCACTGTGTCATCCACCGACAACACTTAGTAGCAAAAAATTTGAGTGCTAGACTGCACCAATCGCTCCAATTTGTGATTAACGCGGTTAATAAAATAAAAAGCAATGCTTTGAATACGCGTTTATTGGCCCAATTGTGCGATGAAAATGATGAAGACTTCCGACGATTGCTCTTACACACTGAAGTACGCTGGTTGTCGAAAGGTGCATGTTTAACAAGATTTTACTCACTTTTTGAGTCTGTCTTGGAGTTTCTGGATAGTAAAGCTCCAGATTTAAAAGAAAACCTGATCAAGTTCAAAGCAGATATCGCGTATTTGACAGATTTGTTCAAAAAGTTTAATGATATTAACTTACAACTGCAAGGGGACAACCTCAATTTAATTAAAACAAAGAGTGTGATTTCCGCTTTTCTTGGAAAATTGAAGTTAATGAAGCAAAACATTAGTCGACGCGAATTTTCCCAATTCTCAAGCTTGTCACAGGTAGAATGCGAGGATGATGATATTCAGACATATGTTCAACATTTGATTGCCCTGCATGATGAATTCAAAACCAGATTTGAAGACATTCTCACGATGGAAATACCACCATGGATTATAAATCCATTTGATGAAATGGAAGTGGAGAACGTGATATTGCAAGAGGAGCTACTTGAGCTTAGCACTAATGAGGAGCTGAAGGTGAAATATAAAAAAGGGTATCAAACTTTTTGGCTGCAAGCAGAAATACCCGAAAAATATCCTGGACTGTGGAAAATTGCGAGAAAGCTTTTGATATCATTTCCCTCGTCATATCTTGTGGAAAAAAGTTTCAGCACCGTTACAAACCTTTTAACGAAAAATAGGAACAGACTGAATATCACAGAACGAGGAGATTTGCGATTATTCCTGACAAAACTGAACCCAAATATTGACAATTTGTTGTCAATTCATCAAGCTCATCCCTCCCATTAATTTTGAGTGTCATTGTACTTAGAAGTTACGTAACAATGTTTAATTTTAATTATTTTACGACTGTTATTATCATCATAAATATTATAAAGTACTCGAATAAACACAACACAAGCAAAATATACTATATTTAATTTTATTTCACCACTCCGAGATTTAGATGTGATTGATTTTATTTTATTTGATGCTGGAATAGATAGGTTGTGAGTAGATGTCAAAAAAGTAAAGTATTTATTATGGACAGCATATTAACCAATCATTTTTCACTTTTTTTTCTAAACCTGTAAAGAACATTTATGTCACACCTGGCTAAAAGTGGATTTTTTCGCCCGATACATGTGCGGAAATAGCCGCTTTTTCGCCAAATGTTGACATAAAATGATGTATACAACACGGGAGATAATAAAGAAAGCCTTGATCGCACATTTGCGTCCTTCGCTTGCAGCTCGGGCCGTAAATATCTGCGATCTCGGCCTTTCTTTATATTATCTCCCTAGGTGTACATATAATATACTATACTATTTCATACTTATATCGTCACCAGAGTTAGGTAATAGTCACATTTTTGTAATTTTTTGGGAATATGGTGTAGGCTGTAGAGTAGGGGTCCACCAGAACCAGCAAATTTTTTAAAGTGGTCTATGAGAAAAAAAAGTTTGGGAACCCCTGGTCTACAACTTCGAGCGTAAAGTGTCCGGTTGTTACGGGAGTTGGTGTGATACGGGCACTTGACATGATTTTCGTCTTGTCCATGTTCATCCTTAGACCAACTCGCTCGAAGGCTCTACTGAGGTCATTGAGCATTGTACTTAAATCCTCCATGGTCTAAGCCAAGACTACTATATCGTCAGCAAACCGAAGGTGAGTGAGGTATTCGCCGTTTATGTTGATGCCTAGCCTTCTCCAGTCCAGAGTCTTAAAAACATCCTCCAGTGCAGCGGAAACCAGTTTAGGAGAAATAACATCTCCTTGCCTGACTCCCCGCTGCAACGGAATAGGCTTTGAGTTCTGGTCTTGGAGTCGAACTGACATAGTGGCGATCTCGTACAAGCACTTCAGTACTTCGATATAGCGGTAGTCCACTTGGAACCGCTGGAGAGATTGTAGTACAGCCCAGGTTTCAATCGAATCGAAGGCTTTCTCGTAGTCCACGAACGCTAAACAGAGGGGCAGGTTATACTCCTCAGTCTTCTGTATAACCTGACGGAGCGTATGGATGTGGTCTACGGTGCTATAGTCTCTTCGGAAACCGGCTTGTTCGGGAGGCTGGAAGTCATCTAGCCTGCGTGCGAGACGGTTCGTAATGACTCTTGAAAACAGCTTATAGACATGGCTCAGAAGTGAGATGGGTCGGTAGTTCTTCAGTAAGGAGTTGTCACCCTTTTTGAAGAACAGCACCACCACACTTCTGTTCCATGCCTTGGGAGTTTTCCCTTCCAGTAAGACGGAGTCGAACAACTTCTGAAGAGCCCTAATATGGATCGGTTTTCCACCCGCCTTCTGGAGTTCGACTGTAATTCCGTCTTCACCGGGTGCCTTGTTATTCTTAAGCTGTTTAAGAGCCATTCTAATCTCGTACTGGCTGATGTCCGGGATATCTTCGGTATGGTGTCGGGTTAATCTAGCTCTAGAGTTTTCTGCCAGATCAACTTCGGGTCTGCTAGTTGACGTGTATATCTGTCCATAAAAACACTCTATCTCACTCAGAAGCTCAGGTTTGGACGAAACGATTCTACCATCTTCAGATTTAATCTGGCAAGCTGGCTCTGCCCAATAGACAGATCTCTTGAGAAAACTTTAGAGCCCTTATTCTGTTCGATGGCCTCTTCAATACGATTTGTATTGAATTGGCGCAGATCGCGGGTAAGGGACTTGGAGATCTGTTTATTGAGCTGCCTGTATAATGTCGCATCGGCCGAAGACTGCAGCATCATCTCATTCCTTTCCTCGATGAGCCTCTGAGTGGAGATAGAGAGCCTTTTGGCTCTGTGAGTTTGTTAAGGAGCTGTGGAGGCCTTAAAGAACTTAGACCCAATGCTATCGACAGCTTCCACAAACCCATCGTTGAATTCGTCCACATCGCCGCCTAGACAATCGAAACGGTTTTGGAGTTCCAGCTGAAAGCTCTCTGGGTTTTGGATTTGGACTGCTGCTGGACGGAGCATGGACTTCATCAGTCGAGAGCGCTCTAGCTTGACGCATATATTCCATGTGCCTCTTACCAGACGATGATCACTTCCGGTTTTAACAGTATTGATCACAGAGATATCATCTAAATATATAAAAGAAGAAACTGACTGACTGACTGACTGACTCACTGACTGACTGACATATCAACGCACAGCCCAAACCGCTGGTCCTAGAGATTCCAAATTTGGCACGTAGGTTCCTTATAAGGTCTAGGGGTGCACTAAAGATGTAATTTAAATAAAAACGGATCTTAAAATGGCAAAATGTATTAAAACGAATTAAACGAACACCGAACGTTTTTCTTCTTTTTCATAAAAACTGACACGCACACAGAGTACAGCGCATGGACTGTAAGTCTATAAATATATGAAACTACCAACACAACAAACTTAATAACCAGATGTAATTTACATTGGTCCAACATTAGCAACACCCCCTCTCAATGTAAATACATTTTAATTAAAACATAAATAAGACTTATATACCTCTCACAAGAAAGAAATCAACACATTAGTTTACAGCACCACATACTTGTAAGTGCTTTGCAATTAAATCTTTACTAATAGCTTTTGTGAGCATATCCGCTGGCTGCTCATTAGTACTTATATACTGAACACATATCTTGTTATTTCTGACTAGCTCTTTAACAAAATGGTAGCGGATATCAACATGTTTTAAACGTTTAATGGCTTCAGAGCTTGCATTTAGTATGGCTGACTGATTGTCACAGTATATATTGACAGGGCAAACATTATCATAATCAAAGTCTTTCAGCAAATTGATAAGCCAACATGCTTCGCTAGCGGCCATGCTCAATGAGACATATTCTGCCTCTGAAGACGAAAGGCTTACTGATGCTTGCTTCTTTGAGCACCATAGAACTAGACACTTGGAGATAGAAAACATGTAACCTGATGTGGATTTCCTCTCACTAAGATCCCCACCCCAATCAGCATCACAGTATCCCTTTAATACTACATCATCACATGTGAAAGTAAGTTTTGTGTTTAAACTAAATTTCACATACCTAAGCACTCTCTTTAGAGCACTCAGCAAATTATTATTGGCATACTTTTGATACCTACTTAGCATAGATACTGGGAAACACAGATCCGGCCTAGTGCCAGAAGCTGCATACAATAGACACCCAATCATTTCTCTACATACTTTTTCAACATCCTTATCTACAATACCACTCTCATTTGAGAATATTTTTGTATTGAAATTGGGATCCATAGGAGTTGACATCTCCTTACAATTTTCCATATCAAACCTTTTAAGAATATTTTGTAAATACTTCGTTTGATTTAATTCTGTTACACCTGTTTCTAAATTTTGTTTTACATTTATTCCCAAAAAATCTGAAATTAACCCTAGATCCTTAGTTTTAAATTCCTTATTCAATGCCAATTTAAATTGTGTGACATCTGTCTCTCTTGTGCCAAACACCAGTATATCATCTACATACACTAATACATATGTTTTATTGTTATCATCATACACCTTTTTATATAGACATGAGTCACACTTAGACCTCACAAACCCTTCCTTTGTCATGACTGAGTGAAATTTTTCGTTCCAACACTTAGGGGAACTTTTTAAGCCATAGAGGGACTTATTAAGTTTGACAATGTTATTCTCACCAGAATAGGCCCCTTCTGGTAATCTGACATACACATCTCCGACTATATCTCCATACAAAAACGCCCCTGTTACATCCATCTGATATATTGGCAAACCTAACCTAGTCGCTATTGCCACAAAGACTCTAAAGGTTGACAATTTTGCTACTGGAGCATAAATTTCACTCAGATCTAAAAGATTGTCCTGCTCAAAGCCTCTAGCTACTAACCTGGCTTTGTACTGCTTAATGTCACTACTACCTTTCAACTTGAAAACCCACTTGCTACTAACTACTTTGTCACTCACCGGTGCCGTGTTGCATACTTCCCATGTATTGTTCTCTTTCAGGGTCTGGAGTTCTCTCTCAATAGCCTCACTCCACTTGGACGCATCTTTTCGTTTCATGGCCTCTTTGAACGTCACAGGTTCTGCTTGCTCATTTGTGACATTGTTGCACTTGTAGAATGAAGTTTGTTTTCTGACCCGGCTACTTCCCTCACGTCTGGGTGGCACTGGTTCTTCCAACTCTGACAAGTCAGTGCAAGGCTCATACTCGCTTGGAGATTCACTTGGGGTGTCACTTAGATTTCCGTTTACACTTTCATTTGGACATTCATTCGGGACTTCATCACGGACATTCACATTTTCACCTACTGGAGCACCTTGTATTTCTTGACAGTCTGCTGGATGATCCTCTGTCATTATTTCCAACATGTTGCCTTGGACAGGAATGTTACTTGAATCTGACATGTCTGCAGTTTCTTTCTCTTTTGCTGAGATAGGTGCAATATTAGGGAATACAATGTCTCTTTTAATTTCAACACAGTCTGTATTTGGGAAATACACTCTAAACCCTTTTGTATTTTCACCATATCCAACCATTATTCCCCTTTCTCCTGTATTGTCCCACTTTCTCCTTTTTTCTTTTGGTACATGGACGTAAACTGGTGACCCGAAGATTTTGAGGTTATTGATGTCATAGGTCTTTCCGGTCCATAGCTCATATGGGGATTTTACTTCCACTGAACTCTTTCCAGTCCTATTAATTACATAAGCTGCCGTATTTACAGCTTCCGCCCATAAGGTGACGGGTAAATCTCTGGCACAAAGCATTGTTCTAGCCGCTTCAACTAAAACTCTCACCTCTCTTTCGGCCCGCCCATTCTGGGCAGGTGTATATGTTACTGAAGTCTGGTGTGTTATTCCTTTAGACAGTAACAGTTCTTTAATCTCACTGTTTAAATATTCAGATCCTTGGTCACTTCGAATAATTTTCACTCTATTTCCCGTCTCATTTTCTGCTTGTGCTATAAAGTTTCGCATACAAGCCTTGGCTTCAGATTTCGCCTTTATGAAGAACACTTTTCTGAACTTAGAATAGTCATCTTTGAAAACTATAAAGAACCTTGAGCCTCCGACCGACGGCTCCTGCATTGGTCCGCACGTGTCAACATGTATTATTTCACAGCACTTCGAACTGACATTATCACTTATCGGATAGGGCAATCGGTGTAATTTACCCTTGAGGCAACTCTCACACGTTTGAGAATTGTTTACGTGAGATTTGTTTATCACAATGTCATTTTTCTTAAGCACGTCTTTTACATACACCATGTTTTGATGCGCAAGTTTCTCATGCCATTCATGTAAATCCGCACTCTCTGTTTCGGCAACATTAGCTGTGCAAGTACTAAAATATCGGAAATCTAAATAGTACATGCTTCCAATTCGCTCAGCGACAGCCATCACTTTATTTTCTTTGTAGAATTTACATTTGTTTTCACCTGTCACAACGACATAACCTTTGCGGGTGGCAGATGTGACAGAGAACAAGTTTGTTTTCAATTCGGGAACGTAAAGTACGTTCTCTATGGTCGTATCAATCCAGACATCGCCGTTCCAAACTTGTGCTGCCACCTGTCCGCAACCGTGAACACTAACTTGAGTTCCGTTTCCTACAATCACGTATTTGTTGCGTACACTCGAATACGTATTAAATAGTTCAAAATCACAGCACATATTTTCGCTGGCACCAGAATCAACCAGAAACTTTGTTTTCTGGAAATGTTCATTAGACGCACTGTGAACTACAAACGCATTTTTCGCATTTTTGTCCTTGAACTTTCTAAACCGACACTGTGCCTTGAAATGTCCCAACTTTCCACAATAAAAGCACTTATTGTCATTCACCTTCTCTTCGCTTCTCTTGCTATTATTGTTACTTTTACACTCAGTCTGGAAATGTCCTATTTTACCGCACTTATAACATTTCACGCTCTTTCTAGCTACAAACGCCGACGAGGATTGAGTCTCTTCACTCTTTTCCTTAACCCTCTCTTCTTCAACTAGCAACCTGGCTACTAAATTATCGAAGGTCTGTTTGTCGTCTGGTGCAGATTCCCAAGCCGACACGAAATGCTTATATTCATCTGGCAACGACATTAACACTTTGGTAATGACAAACTTGTCGGATATTTCTTCACCCATTTGCTTCAATTGGTTCTGCATTTCTTGGATTTTAGATAAAAACACTGACATCTCAACACCTTTCTCGTATTTATACTGGAAGAAACGTTGTTGCACGATGTGGATACTAGTCTCTGACTTCTGCTCGTACACACTTAAAAGTTTGTTCCACATCTGAGCGGAAGTTTCACACGAGATGAGATGTAGCATGACCTCCTCCGACATTCTCGTCACCAGTAAAGTTTGCGCCTTTGCATCTTTGGCCTGCCAGGTAGCTTTTTCTGCTGCTGCTTCAGGTTCCATATTCTGCCCTTGAACGATCTCTAACCAGCCGTGTCCTCGTAAAAGAACCGTTGTTTGAAATTTCCAAATATTCCAGTTTTTAGACCCTTCCAGCTTTATCGCACTGCTGTTATTCCCTTCCATTTTGCCTTCCTGCCTTGCTCAATCACCAGAACAAGTATTTCATTTCTTCTCGACGAAAAAAACAAAGTCCGAGCGCTAATGGCGGCTATGAAAAATTTTCTTTTCGACGATATTTATTCGCTTGAACTATCTCCGCGTACTTTACTATTATTTATTGCGAAAACTGGTATACGGGGCTGGGCCCATAACCAGATGTAATTTAAATAAAAACGGATCTTAAAATGGCAAAATGTATTAAAACGAATTAAACGAACACCGAACGTTTTTCTTCTTTTTCATAAAACTGACACGCACACAGAGTACAGCGCATGGACTGTAAGTCTATAAGTATATGAAACTACCAACACAACAAACTTAATAACCAGATGTAATTTACATTGGTCCAACATTAGCAACAACTAAGAAAGGATTTTTCAAAATTCGACCCCTAAGGGGGTGAAATGGGGGTCCGAAGTTTGTATGGGGAAACAAGATTAGTTGGACTATTTCATTCGAAACTTCACAGGAGTATTTCTAACGATAAATGAGTAAATACGTGTTTGAGGTTTTTTGAAAAATCAACCCCTAAAAGGGGGAAATGTGGTGACAAATTCTGTAAATCGACATAGGTGTTGTTTTTATGGTTTATCGGGTCGCTGATAACGAAAACAACAATGGTTTTAAAATCCCACGTGGAGGACGTGAAATATCATCCCCTCTGTTGGGGTGCGAGGGGGATGAAATGTATAAATATTATTATGGGTGTAGTTTTTATAGTTTTTTGGGACGTTTATTACGAAAATGGCATCGATTTTGAAATTTTATATTGTGGACATGAAAACTTCTGAAAGTTTGTGCCAAAAGTAAGAAATAACTGACTGACTGAGTGAGTGACATATCAACGCACAGCCCAAACTGCTGGTTCTAGAGATTCCAAATTTAGTATGTAGGTTCCATATAAGGTCTTGAGGTGCATTAAGAAAGGATTTTTCAAAATTCAACCCCTAAGGGGGTGAAATGGGGGTCCGAAGATTTTATGGGGAAACAAGATTAGTTGGATTATTTTATTCGAAACTTCACAGGAGTATTTCTAACGATAAATAAATAAACACCTGTTTTAGGTTTTTTGAGAAATCTACCCCTAAAAGGGGGAAACGTTGTGACTGTATGTACTCCTAACTATTTCAAAAAGGGCGCTCTTTATTTGGATGGAAGAAAACAACCAGTCACACATAAAGCATATATTCAAAAATAATTCACCTTGACCCCTTATACATCCTACGTCGACATTCCGTTAGCGTGATTCAGCCTTCGGAACAGCGACATCTAGCGTGTAATTGCATAAACTTTTAATTTGAAAGGAGTTAACTTGTTTAGACGCAAACATGCCGCCCACCAAGAACAAGAGTTCTTGATCCCATTTGCAACAAATATGAGAAATAACAAAATTCTTTAGTACAAATTTTGTCACATGTAAATAATAAAAATTGAAATTTGACATTACATTTAACAATAAAGTTAATCGGCTAGTGGTAAAACACAGATTCTCGAAGTAGGTCTTTTTATAAAACTGTTTTTACATTTTAGAGTAACAACTCGTGTTACTTTGTCCAAACCCGGATGCGTTTCAACCACTTGGCCAAGAAGCCATCGAGCTGGCGGTAAATCAGGCTCTTTCACCAGCACAACGTCGCCTACCTTAGGTTCAGGAGTTTTTTGTGTCCACTTGTGTCTTTGTAAAAATTGATTGAGGTACTCCTGGGACCAACGCCGCCAGAAATCTTGCATCATGCGCTGACACAATTGCCATCTACGTAATGGCGAGATTGAGGTTTGCTCATAGCAATGGTCTGGTGCTACTACCAGCGGTTCGCCCACCAGAAAATGGCCCGGCGATAATGGTAGGGATTGACCGTTGTCATCTATCCGCCACATCGGCCTCGAATTCAGGCAAGCCTCAATTTGTGACAAGACGGTGGTCATCTCTTCAAAGGTGAGTGTAGCATTTCCAATGACGCGTTTGAGATGAAATTTACAGGACTTAATCCCTGCCTCCCACAGTCCACCAAAATTGGGGGCGTAAGGGGGTATGAAGTGCCATTCAGTCCCGTTTGAGGCCATCCAGTCTGCCAACTCGGGTGCTAAACTTGATTATTCAGCGTTAAAAAGATATTGGAGTTCCTTTGCTGCGCCCACGAAATTAGATCCGTTGTCACTGTATAGATCGCTGCAGTAACCGCGCCTAGCAACGAACCTCTTGAAGGCAGCTAAGAATCCAGCTGTTGACAGCTCGCTAACTGCTTCTATATGCACAGCCTTGGTTGCCATGCACACGAATAGGCAAATGTACCCTTTGTATGATTTGTTTCCTCTTCCCTTGGAAACACGTATGTTAATGGGTCCCGCGTAATCCACTCCGCTGCGCGCAAACGCCCTTGCCATGTTCACCCTGGGCGTCGGTAATTGTCCCATCAACTGATTTCGAATGTTGGCTGCGTGCCGAACACAAGGAATACACTTCTTTACATGTGCCTTTATCAGGTTCTTCAGTCCAGGTATACAAAATCGTTCTCTGATATACGCGATCATAAGTGATGGTCCTCCATGCAGTGTTTTACAATGCGCGTCCCGAATGACCAGCTGAGTTAACCACGCTGATTTTGGTAACAACATGGGATGCTTTTGATTGTAATCTATGTTGGCGCTTTGAAGCCGCCCACCAACACGAATTATTCCCAAGTCGTCTATCTGTGGAGTGAATGAGGTAAGTTGACTTTTCTTTCTTTTCCTTTCTTTATATCTTCAATATCCTCTCCATATGCTTCTTGTTGGCACCTTTTCAGCATGATTGCTAATGCTTCTTCCAATTCTGATTTGAGCAGGTAAGTATGGTTTTTTCTTTTATTTTTCAGGAATCTTCGGCAGTACGCGACAACCCTCAACAACTTGGTGAGTGAAGAATATTTCGACCACATATCATTATCGATGCTGACCGTTCCGGATGCTGTAGTTGCCAGGTGAGTTTTTATTTTCCTTTCTTCTAATTGCGTATTTAACTGCTTGGAGTTAGTGTAGTTAATCACGTTATGTTTCAGCCAAGTAGGCCCGCTGAGCCAGAGTTCGAATTGACTTAACTCAGATGCTGGAATACCCCTTGACGCACAATCTGCCGGATTGTGCTCTGACTTGACGTGCGACCATTGACTTCGACTGGTTACAGTCAGGATCTCCGAACATCTATTCCCGATAAAAGTCTTCCATTTGCTCGGGTGGCTGCTTAACCACGCCAACACCACTTCCGAGTCCGTCCACGCGTGTATATTTGACGTTTGGATATTCAGCACCTCGGCGATTTCAACCAATAGTTTCGCCAGCAATACCGCTCCACATAATTCCAGCCGAGGAATAGATACCTGTTTTATAGGTGCAACCCTGGTTTTGGCTGACACCAGACTGACATGGATCATCTTTTCCGCGTCAATCACGCGCAAATATACTACCGCAGAATAGGCAGCATTGGACGCGTCACTAAACCCGTGCAATTCTACGGTTCTAGCATTGGACCTATGGTTTGTCCAACGAGGAAGCCGAAATCTGATCAGTTGAGACAGTTTTTCCCTGTAGTTCAACCATTCTTGGAGCAGAGGAGATGGAAGTTCTTCGTCCCACTCGATGCCTGCCAACCACAGCCTTTGAATGAATATTTTGGCCTGGACTATACTCGGTGCTATCCATCCGAGAGGATCGTAAAGTCTCGCGATGTCTGATGTAACCTTCCTTTTAGTTACTGGTGCTGTTGGAGGAGGAAGTTGAACTGCATAGGCGAATTCATCCCGATTGCGATCCCAGGTAAGTCCTAAGATTTTATTTACTGCCTCTTGCTTCATTTCAATTTTCTTATGCTCTTCTTTCCCTGCTGTGCTTTCTTTGATCCCTTCTAACATAGTTTTACTGTTGCTTGACCATTTTTGTAATTCGAAGCCCCCCTTGCTTAATAGTGCTTTCATTTGGTGGTAAATTTCTATTGCTTCTTGCTCTGATTGGCAACCTGACATTAAGTCATCCATGTAGAAGTCCTGACGTACCCTAGTTGCCGCGAGTGGGAAGCTTTCTCCTTCGTCTATGGCAACCTGAATCAGACTCTTTACTGCGAGGTAAGGAGCTGCGGATGTCCCAAAGGTAACTCGGCTTAATTTATATTCCTTGATGTCCTCGCCAGGATTCCCTCTCCACAGGATGCGTTGGTATTTTGTGTCCCTTTCATCTACTACCACTTGGCGGTACATCTTGACAATGTCCGCTATAAAACAGACAGGATGCATACGCCACCGCATGATTATATGCCGCAACTCCGACTGTAGAGTGGGCCCCACAAGAAGATCGTCGTTCAAAGACACCCCGTTTATGCCTTTGCATGACGCATCAAATACTATACGAACCTTAGTGGTATCTTTATCTTCGCGCACGACGGCGTGGTAAGGTAAGTATAGCCCCTTTTCCCTGGATTCCTTCGCCGACAACGGTTCCATGTGATTTAGTTCCCGATATCCATGAAACACGTTTGTAGACTCTGTTTTCAGGTGCTGATCTCTTTCAAGCTTCCTTTCCAATGAGAGGAACCTTCTCAACACTATCTCCCGAGAACCACCATCTATACAGGCTGGTTTCTCATCCCGGAACGGTAGCCTAACCACGTAGCGTCCGTTCTCATCCCGTGTAGTAGTCTCCTGATATATCTCCTCACATCTCTGTTCCTCACGTGTCAGAATCCTTGGTTTGTTGCTAGGTTCCGACTCAAGTTCCCAAAACGACCTTAACAACTGGTCCACCTGTGTGTGCATGCTCACCGGCGTGCTGGAGATGTTTGCCTGTAAGCCCACTTGACCGCTTAAAATCCAGCCCAGAGATGTATTTTGTGCAACTGGAGTTCCCTGACCCGGACATTTAATTAAACCAGTCTCTATAATCTGCGCATAGACCTCAGCTCCCAGTAGCATATCTATTCTATTGGGAGTGTGATACTCTGGATCCGCAAGATGTAAACTTTGCAGCTGGGGCCAAGATGCAATGGAAACCTTTTCCGATGGTAAGTATGAGGTCAATTTGTCAAGCACATATGCTGTAACCGTGATGACGTATCTGGAATTGATACGTGATGCAATTGTGACTTGAACCGTGGACTTCGACACGACCTTTTGCTCCCCTCCTAACCCTGATATAAGACCCTTGGCTGCAGATCGTTTTAAGCCCAATAGTTGAACTGTAGCCGAGGTGATGAAGGAGGCTTGTGATCCCTGATCTATTAATGCCCTGATCAGGTGGCGTTCTTCTCTTTCCCTTGATTTGGCTTCCACCAGCGCTGTAGCCAGTAACACCTGCTGAGTGACTTCATTCACGAAGTGATTTGTGATGCTGGTACTCGCTGAAGCTTCTTCCATTGAATGTGTGACTTGTTGTGTGTGAACTTGTGCCACAGCAGGACGTACTGATGGCTCATTCCTTTCGTTTGATTGTATTTCGCCCTTTTGATGCAACAGTGAGTGATGTCTTCTGTTACATATTTGACAGTTCTTGGTAATTTTGCAGTGTCTAGCCGAGTGATTGTTACCTAAGCAGTTGAAATATAGGCCGTTTGTTTGGACAAAATTACGCTTTACATCAACATCTAAACCAGTGAAATCTTTGCAATGTATTATCCTATGCTCGCCTTTACAATAACTACAAGATACATTATTAGTGATGTGCAGGTTATTAACTCTCTGCACTTGATTACCTTTGACCTGGTTAATATTCCCCTTATAGTTGCTATTACCATTTCCATACTTGGGTTTGTTTGAATAGCTTGGTCTAGGCTCCAAAAATTCTAATGAATGGTACCTCGTGAGCAAGAAGTCCTTGAATTGTTCTAGAGTCGGTAATTGTTCTGAGAGAGACACAAATTCGCTAACTTTACATTCCCAGGACTTCCGGCTTTCAGGATCTAGCTTATGACTAACAATGTAGATGATTATGATATCCCAAGTACTGGTATCTATCTTAAGATTAGTTAAAGCGTTTAATGTTTCCGTTGTACAATCCAATAAATTCTTAATATCCGTAGCGGACTCAGTCAGAAGGGTCTTCTGAGCAAAGAATCTTTTTAATATACAATTTCCCAAATATTGCTTGTTATTATAGCGACTCTCTAACTGAGTCCAACACTGATCGTAACTTTCACTCGTAATAGGTATATGTCTAAGGAGCTGTTCCGCTTCGCCTGTCAAATGCGCCTTCAAATAATGTAGCTTTTGCACGTCATCGATATCCTGATTATTGTGGATGAGTGAAGTAAACAAATCCCGGAAACTCGTCCACTCCGTATATTTGCCCGAAAACATAGGTATCGTAATTTTAGGTAATTTGACATGACTTGATTTTGACGTTGATGGAGCTGATAATGAGGGACTAGCGCTGCTGGACTTCGCCATTAACTTGCTAAGTGCATTTTTGAGTTCGCATTTGTATTCCATATATAATTCGTTTGTCGTATCATACATGTCTTCCTTCATGTATGCGGAATTTTGCAACACCTCGCGTTCTGGCATCATTAACATCTGCGTGTGTATACGTCCGAACTGTTGCCATAACTGCTCTAAGTTTTCCAATCTGGTTTCCACGTACGGTATGGTGATGCGATCCTTAGGAGACTTCTTGTAATTGGTAAATGCATTAGCGATACGCGTTCTTTGATCTACTTGGAGATTAATACTTGCGTCCATTTTACTCATATTCACAAAAAAATACAAGTTCCAGTAAAATGGCCAAAGTTAGCTAAGTCTCAAGTTTAAATATGTATCGATAAAATTCAAAGTGCTATTTGCTAGCAAATTTTCTAAGTTCCAATTCAGTCTTGAAAAAATCACAAGTGTTTTTTGCTCCGAAATATTCTAAGTCCAAACTCAATCTTGAAAATATTACAAGTGTTTTTTGCTCTGAAATATTCTAAGTGTTTTTGTTGGATAAACTTCGCTGTAAAATTGGGCATAGGTTCCCCGTCGGCCTTTCGACGCATAGTACCAAATTCGCAATGTGCCATTTGGCGTTTCGCGGAATGTTATTTTTATACACGCAAAGCACCAAGTTCTCACAATACCAAATACGCTTAGTGCCAATACGCATAGTGCCAAATTCGCAATGTGCCATTTGGCGTTTCGCGGAGTATTATTTTTATACACGCAAAGCACCAAGTTCTCACAATACCAAATACGCTTAGTGCCAATACGCATAGTGCCACATATGTTGCGGTAGAGGTAGAGGATAGTTTGAAAGAATATGTTGTATAGATCTGATATATGAGTAGGTATATTATTCATCCTACTCTGGGGTGGGGTAATTACAATCCAACGTCGACAGGAAAAAAATACGCTTAAAAATAATACTCAATATTTTATTTACTTCCTTATTTTTTTTTACCTTCAACAAAAATAGAACTTAAAAGTTATCTTTTAATACATAATGTAATATAAGGCATAAGTGAAAGCCTGCCATTGATTTAAACCATGGTTTTAGATCATAGTCTTGAATATTTTTTGTAAGGCTGTCACTTATACCTTCTGTATACGTTAACCTATCATATAATCTTAGTGTTAAAAATAACATCTACATGTTCGATGACATTACTTCAACAATTTCAGCAAAATTAGCTTCCGAAGGTAATTAATATTGCTAATTTTGTTTTTTTCAAGTTTTTTCAAGTATTTCTTTTTTAATTTGTCAAATCCGATGTCGACCCCTCTTCTTTTCGATTTTTTAGAAATGTTGTTTATGAATTTTATGATTGCTTGGTCCCAGACTTTAGCTTCTTTTTTCATTTTAAGAATAAAATCATAGAGACAAGGATGTTTCGCAATCCTAGTATTGATTCTATGGTTCCAACCTTCAAGGGAGTTGTTGGTACGGTGACGCTTGTGTGCTACACTCAATATTTCCAATGAAATTTTTCTGCTTAGCCACTGATCCTCAAAATAACGTTGGAAACGACGGTTGCACGGCGATTTTGGTGACATTTCCAAGATTAACTTCCATGTGTCCTTTATACGGTCCGGCGGCAATAATGGTAAATTAGCAGCAAATCGAACCATTCTTCGGTTTTTTTTAGAAGCAATACAGTGAAGCTCTTCTGCTTTATCCCACACTGCTTTGCTGTAATGATAATAACAGCCGGACACATCGACTCGAGGGAATACTGTTTGAACTGCTTTTATAACGGCTAATTCATAGTCGCACTTATACTCTTTCATTGTAATGCCCAACTTGGATTTCAATATTTCAAACAAGCGAATATATGTTTCTAATTGTTTGTTTGGTAGTAGAGCAAATACAATCGGGACTACATTAGTAATATTCTCATCCGAATCCAGGTCAATATGAATGGAGTACAGTTGAGCGAATGGTTTGGGTGCCGACTTAAATGTGCCATCGCCAAAAAATGTCCCAGAGCCGAAATGTTTCGTGAAACGTTTTGAAATTTTAGAACAAAAAACTAAAATCTTGTCTGATGATCCGTCATCGCAGAGCAAAAAGTCTTTTGATATAACCTCAGGAATTTCGATTTGACTCAAATTACTAAATGTGGTGCTATTATTTTCCAAAAATGCTCTTCTTGCTCGATACATAGAGTCTTGCTTCTCTTTAATTGTAGGCAAATTAATCTCCAAACATCTCGCCTCTCGAAGTTTATTGATTGTGGATTCCAGAATCTGCGGAATCGGGGACAAGTCTTCACAGACATCTTTTTTGCATTTGTTCATTGCCAGAAATACTTTTAATTTATTAGGATCAGGGAGGCACATGTGCTGACTTACTCTTAGTACATTTTCGTCTGAGTCCAACGTTAATGAAGCGTTACAATTTTGTCGTCGGTTCTTACATCTCCAGGTAGTACTATCTTTATTCCGATAATGCAGATTATACCGATGATTGTCGTATATTAAACACGGTTTATTTAATTGATTTGTCGTAAAAATGACTTTATTTGGTTCCTCCATGATTGACGACAGATATGCAATTATGACAATTCCCTGTTTTTCATAACGACTTCAAATCAAATAATAAATGTCTAATGAAGTGGCCAGTAACACGTGAGTAATACTCTTCCATTACGTAGAGGATTTACATACTGCCTATAAGTGCATATAGAGGTTTCAAGTTTTCTTATCGTCGTTGACACGTCAGTCAGCGTTTGTCAACGATTGTTATTATTATAATATAGTGTAATAAATATACTTCGCTAAAATAATTCAATTAAAAATAATGGAAGATAATGTTAGTTCCCGTTTAGAGGACAGACCAATGTTAAAGAGAGCTTTAGGCGACGTAAACAAATGTGTTTTCGGGTGCTTCATAGTGCAACTAATGCCGAGACCATTGATGCACAAAGCAATGGTTTTAAGCAAATATAACTTTTATCTTCCGCGGGACTCGAGAGTGTGCATTGATTCAATGAAGTGCATGCAGCCGATATCGTCAAAATATACAAAAGCGTACTGGAATTACTTGAAGTCACTGCATCGTCTGCTCTACATTAATTGATAAATTAATTTTTTATAATAAATTTGTAATTTAGAAAACAGATCCTGTGTACTCATTTGAATAATTATAGCTCTCCAGATTGTTCAAAAAATATATTTGCTTCCAGAGAGGAAAGATATTTATGCCTGTGAGAGTATTCACATAAGTTTAAGTTTTATAAGTAATCAGATTATCAAGCACCGACCTCGTGCGGCATTTATGCGGATATACGGGGTGTACAATCCAAATGGGTCAGTATGGTGAAGTCGGAAACTATGAGAGATAGCAAGATCTGTTCTTAGAAACCATGTCATCGATTTTAATAACAAAGAAAACTGCATTTATACATTTAAAAAAAACTTATGCTCAGCTCAGAAATCGAACCCGTTCGACTTTTTTTTGTTAATTATGAATGCAGTTTTCTTTGTTGCTAAAATCGACGTCATGGTTCCTAAGAACAGATCTTGCTATGTCTCATAGTTTCCGACTTCACCATACTGACCCATTTGGATTGTACACTACCGGGAGTAACGATATTTTTGACGATCACAAAGTGTCACTAGCGAAGTTTCTACTCCGCGTGTTACAGCTTTGGTAACTTGCAAAGTTGGTACTATGCGAGTTGGTACTATGCGAATTACAGATTTGGTAACTAACGTAGTTGGTGTTTTGCGAGTTGATCACTTTACAAACTTGGTACTTTACGAAATTGGGGTTTTGCGGAATTGGACATATGAGTATGTTGGCACATTGCGAATTTGGTACTATGCGTCGAAAGGCCCGTCGGATCTCTTTTCCTTAAATTATTCTAAGTTCTAATCTAAACACTTGTAAATTTCTTTACTCAAGTCATGCAAATTTTTCTAAGTCCTGTTTTGACAGTTCAAACTTCAAATTTAATTTGACAGCTGACAGTTCCAAATTATGACACTTCCACAGATAAAATATAAAGTACTCACAGTTTCTAATCTTCTTACACTTCTCTTGTACTTGAACCTCAGTTTGAATTTCCCGCCAAGTTGCTCGCCTGTGACGTCACTCAAGGTCACGCGACGCTGCTGCCTCCGCTGTTTGCTCCAATCCGCTACCGCTTCTGGGAGACTGCACCCTCGACAACAATCCGTTGCCACTTTGATGCAGGAAAGCACTTAGAGACTTAAGGCCCAAAGTACATCCGGCTCGAAGGACCAATGTATGTACTCCTAACTATTTCAAAAAGGGCGCTCTTTATTTGGATGGAAGAAAACAACCAGTCACACATAAAGCATATATTCAAAAATAATTCACCTTGACCCCTTATACATCCTACGTCGACATTCCGTTAGCGTGATTCAGCCTTCGGAACAGCGACATCTAGCGTGTAATTGCATAAACTTTTAATTTGAAAGGAGTTAACTTGTTTAGACGCAAACAGTGACAAATATTGAATATCGACATGGGTATTGTTTTTATGATATACCAGGTCGCTGATAACGAAATAAACAATGATTTTAAAATCTCACGTGGAGGACGTGAAATACCATCCCCCCTGTTGGGGTGCGAGGGGGATGAAATGTCTAAATATTAATATGGGTGTCATTTTTATGGTTTTTTGGCACGTTCATTACGAAAATGGCATCGATTTTGAAATTTAAAGTTGTGGACATGAAAACTTTTCAAAGTTTGTGCCAAATTGCAAGAAATAACTGACTGACTGAGTGAGTGACATACCATCACATAGCCCAAACTGCCGGTTCTAGAGATTCTAAATTTAGTATGTAGGTTCCATATAAGGTCTTGAGGTGTATTAAGAAAGGATTTTTCAAAATTCAACCCCTAAGGGGGTGAAATGGGGGTTTAATGTGTGTGTGGGGAATCAAGATTGGTTGGACTATTTTATTCGAAACTTCACAGGAGTATTTCTAACGATAAATGAGTAAACATGTGTTTCAGGTTTTTTGATAAATCAACCCCTAAAAGGGAGAAATGTGGTGACAAATTCTGAAAATCGATATGGGTATTGTTTCTATGGTTTATCGGGTCGCTGATTACGAAAACAACAATGGTTTTAAAATCCCACGTGGAGGACATGAAATACCATCCCCTCTGTTGGGGTGCAAGGGGATTGGAATATTAATATGGGTGTCGTTTTTATGGTTTTTTGGGTCTTTAATTTCGAAAATGGCATTGATTTTGAAATATAATATTGCGGGCATGAAAACTTAAAAGTAGGTGCCAAATTGCAAGAAGAAACTGACTGACTGAGTGAGTGACTGGTTCGAGATATACCAAATTTGGCATGTAAGTTCCTTATAAGGTCTAAAGGTGCATGAAGTGCCGTGAGTTCCCTATGAAGATACGACCTTTTTTGATTCAATGTATTGTAAGTGATTTTATTAATCAGTGCCGTCTGATACGATTTCGACATAAATCGATATTTGAGCGTCCGAGAGGACTCTTAATAGGAATCCGAGGTACCTAAACTTTGAATAAAGAAACGGCCATATTGATTTTCTTCATTTCCGTCCCGATTTCGTTCAAAATCGATATATGAGCGTCCGAGAGCTCCCCTAATACGACTCCGAGGTAAAATTAGGAAAAAGTCGCAGTCATATTGATTTTCTTTTTTTTCGTCCCGATTTCGTTCAAAATCGATATCTGAGCATCCGAGAGCTCCCCTAATACGACTCCGAGGTAAAATATGGAAAAAGTCGCAGTCATATTGATTTTCTTTTTTTTCGTCCCGGTTTCGTTCAAAATAAATATCTGAGCGTCCGAGAGGTCTCGTAATACAAATCCGAGGTAAAATTTAGAAAAAGAGGCGGCCATATTCATTTTTACCATTTCCGTCCCGATTTCGTTCAAAATCGATATCTGAGCGTCCGAGAGAATTCTTAATATTAATCCGAGGTAAAATTTGGAAAAAGTGGCAGCCATATTGGTTTTCTTCATTTCAACCCGATTTCGTTCAAAATCGATATCCGAGCGTCCGAGAGGTCCCCTAATACGAATCCGAGGTAAAATTTGGAAAAAGTGGCAGCCACATTGATTTTCTTCATTTCCAACCCGATCTCGTTCAAAATCGATATCTGAGCGTCCGAGAGGTCTATTAATACGAATCTGAGGTAAAATTTGGCACTCCATACATGCCAAAGATTGTAAAAAAAAGTTTGATGTCACTATACAGGCGTGTGGATTTGCTTTTAAAAACGACATAGAGGTTTCGACATTTTTCCATTTAAATCAATCTTTTTTTAATCGTATGGCATTTATTTACGAACCGTGAGATTTTCGAGAAGACAAATACGGTTGTCAGTTTTTATTGCTCCCTACGGACGTGGTGCAACTTCGACCCCCCTTTGTCAAGTGAGTGGGCAACTTGACTGTTAGAAGTTCGCAAGCCGCTCGAGGGCCTCTAACTTGGCTTAACGATTGCAGCCGGGATCAACGGCTTAGCGTGCCTTCCAAAGCACGAGAGTCAGTTAGTAACCACTCAAAGCGTTCACTTATCCAAGAACTGACCTGTGCCCACATTGCTTAACCTCGCACACCGCACGCGGTAGGCGGGTGCCGCTGGGCCACGAGCGCTCTAAATTCTTGATAGTTTGTGCCAAATTGCAATTCAATCGGTCCAGTAAAAGCAACTTGGTTGTAACAGACGGACTGACAGTAAGGAGTGCGAATGGAAGTGAGGCCAAATTTTCTTTTTGGATGCTCCAATGGGAACTTACAAAACCTACCTAATAAATTTAATTTTAGGAAAAATGAATGTTACTCGTGATATTGAATTAGCCGTATTTCAGAACTTCAAATGACCAGAGTCGCGCTGCTTGGTCGTTTACAGACCTATTAGTGTTACTGTAGTACACAGATACTTTTACTAATGGCCATTTAAGACATGCTTTTATTTCATCGGCCCTTTCCCCTTCGGCCTCTCGGAAATGTATGATAATAGTTTTCGATCCTTATTTTTGCCAAAATCAAATGAAATTCAACAGTTTACCGGTTCTCAGAATGTATACTGACTTTTCATCTGTTCATCAGTTAATGAATCACAATCACCAAACTTCGTATACCGAAACCCCCAGAATGTAACAACTACTTTTCTGGAGACCGCATCTAAATCGGTTCAGCCAAACGCAAGATAATCGTGGACAAACATACGAACCTGTTTTTTGTTAGTACGCGGGCGAAGCCGCGGGCAAATGCTAGTAGAATATATGCCTCTTCGTAGACATGATGAAGTCAATCTCGTTTTTTGTTGCACCGTCGGGACTCATCCAGGTCCACTTCCTGTGCTCGCGTTTCTTGAAGAAGGAGTTCATCATGTAGAGTCCCTCCTTCTTCAAGAAACCAGCCAGTAGTTAGCCCCGGTGGTTCCGATTTCCAACTTCAAATTGCCCCACTCTTAGCTCTTCACCATCTCTTTTGCCTAGTTTGGCGTTGAAATCCCCCATAACAACGGTGAAGTAGGTTTAAGAACTATGCATGACTTTTGATATATCCTCATACATAGCCTCGTCGTCGGAGTGTGCCGAGGTCGGCGCGTACACCTGCATTACCGTCAACGAGTACCTCTTGGATACTCTGAGTTTATACTCAGAGTATCCAAGAGGTACCTTATGGTACGCCACCCTGGCCGACACACTCTCGATCTTCACCACGTTGTTTTCGAGGGATTTGTGGACGATAAACCCGACACCTCCCTGGGACTGTTGGTCGCCCTCCCGGAAATAGAGCAAGTTGCCGGACTTCAGGGTTATCGTGTCCTCTCCCTCTCTTCGGACTTCAGATAACCCTACGATATCCCAACGCAACTTGCTCAATCCTTTTCGTCGGTCCGCAGTGTACACTAGACATGCTAATTAGTTACAAATCATGCGTTAGGTATTGGTATTACCTATGTAACCTACAGTGCGAGTGCTACAGTGCGAGTGCTACAGTTCGAGTCCGAATAGCACTTGACCGGCTTTTAGAATTTTTATTAACCCAGTTCTTATTTCACTAATCGCACGTCAACGGCAAATAGGAAATATTGAGTTATTTTCTCCAAAGTACACATGTACATAATGCGTACCTACATACGCAAGTTCGCATCCTACAAAAAAGTTGAGTTACTTTACAATTTTCTTTGATATATATTCTCGTACGCAAACAGCTTGTTACTCGAAAATTTTGAAATTAATAACCACGGTATATTAATACCGAAGGAATTTAATTAAAACGTCGAATCCATCTCACCCAACCTCAAAGATTCGTCATTAAGGACTTTTGTTTGCGGCCGCTAATTATGGGCTAATTAATCTGACTTCAATGACAATACAGTAATAGTCCCCTTGTATTTTGTTTCAATGGTAATCATCTGCTTTTCTTTGTAATTAATTACACGAATATTGATTAGTCATTACGTTTTTAATCGCTTTTCATGCCGCCATTTTTATTGAATTGCCTCGGATTTTGTATTTACCGTTTTACCCAAGTACAAATTAAGTAAGATACAATTTTTAAATTGTGTTTGTTTTTTATTCGAGTATACTATATGAATCGTCTTTAATAGTTCTATGTCTTTATTAGGGTTCCGTACCAGAATGGTAAAAAAGGAACTCTTACGGTTCCGCTCTGTCTGTCTGCCCAATAGTTGTGAGAAAGGCTAACCCGTCTGGTTTAGCCTTCTTTACAAAATATGTTCAATTTAATGCATCTGCATTGAATTTAACTTACTTTTTTTAAACTGGCGAAGTGCGAGTCTGGCTCGTGCACAGAGGGTTCCGTAAAAAGTATTTTTATTATATGATGAACCTAAAAATTTACGGTAGGTATTCGCAATTTTTCCTTTATCTGTGCTATAAGTGCCGATAAACGGCAGAATCTTTTGATTGCGCTGGCTTAAAAGTTTTATTTTTTCACAGCTATAAGGTACAGTAGACTTGAGTATTTGATATAAATTCCAGCTTGATACCTCTACGCGTTCCTGAGAAAAAGGGTCTTGACAAAGTGATCCTATAAGGGTTTCGTTTTTTCCTTTCGAGGTACGGAACCCTAAAAAATCTGTGAAAATTGATCTGTCAAGTGGGCCGATAGTTCAAATTAAAATGTAGTGTCATATACTAAATAGAATAAATGATTTTCTATTTCTATTTTCTATTTCTATATGGATATGAAAGAGCTTCAACATTCTGAAACAATTTTTCTTTTTTTTATGGTGGATTTAAAGTAATTTGGTAATTTAATCCCCTTTGTATTCATTTTTGATTTTGTTGTTTAAGTACCTTAAAATACTTCAAACTAGTTTTTACGTTGCTGGATTCGTCGATATGTGAGTTTTTAATTTGGACTCATGGATCGATGAATCCAGCAATGTAAAATATACTTAAATACAAATCATAATCTTTATTGCATCCATGGTATTGTGAAGATCTTAAAAACAAAACAGTCTCACATGGGCCCTGGTAGGGCGTAGCATTAACAATAATACATGGTAAATATAAAATATAAAAGTCTCATCTGTTAGCACCCACGAAAATAACCAACACGATGTATTTTTTTATAAATGTTAATTCGATTAATAATTAAATTAGAACTATTGCTATAGTTGTACAGTACCAACACTAAAGTTACATATTACAATCATCAATATCGAGAGCGTCTGTTCGATAGCACTGCCCAACCGAGAATGACCATCGCGCCAAATCCCCTCCATCACGATGATGGTGGTTGTCATGACGTCACCAGAATGGTCAGTTGAGCGACTTTTAAAATATTATTTTCCACTAAAACAATAAAACCTTACACTCGACCATTCTGATGACGTGCATGTCCCCAGGCACGTATCTGGTGAAACCAAATCTTACACTCGGCTATAAAGGACATTCTCAGTAGGTAAGCTTTCAAATACAATATTTACATAGTAATATTATATAAGAGTATACAGAGGTTACAGTGGAAAAAAAATCAAAAAGTATTTATATCGTGACCAACATAATATACCATATGAAGACGAAAAACAAGTTATTTATTTAGCATACAAACCTTTACAAACAAGAGAATAAATCCAATTTTAAAATCTTAGTCCTAAATAGGACACTCACTCAGGTTGTCACGGGATCGGTGATGCTGATTTTTAGTGAGTGCCTCAAAACTAAAAAATTAAACAAACATCAGTTTTATAACTAAACTTTATCTAAAAGTTACAAAAGCGACCCGCTTATGACCTTAAAAGCAGTGAGTAACATAATTAGATTATATTATCCAATAGCTAACAAACTGGCTTTTGGAGCGTCGTTTTTACAGCATATAGACGTATCTCGAACACTGAGAGTATTATAACGAGTAGTATTTATTTATATAATTGTAATTGTGTTAGATTTAATGATTTTACTGTGCATATTTGACCTTGATATGCCTATTATGTAAACTTTTGTAGTAAACTATTATGTAAACAAGTATTTAAAAAATGACATTTTACATTGATTTTAACTTATTTTTACTCTTTTTACATTTTAATCTACCACTGCATATTTGCACGCTTGCATATAGATACATGAAACATAATGTCCTGTATCATCCCTATACTGTGTATATACCTACACCTATACCACTACACACACCTACTCACCTACACTCTATATTGTATAATAACCTACTATTTATTTGCATTGATCGTACATCGTCATACACAATAAATATGACAAATATATTGACTATGGGCTATATAAATTGTCAATGAAATTATTATTGCTACTAATTAAAATCACATGTTAACATTTTCAATTTCCAATATGAAAGGCAAACCAAGTATATTACTTAGAAATCGTTTATCCCTGTTAAAAAAATCGGTAACTTAGTAAAAAGCCTTTAGGACCAGGAAACACTCGAGCTTTCGTGCGAAAAGAGGAAGCTTCTTTTTTTGTTATTTTACAATAACCCATGTCACTCCTAGGCTCGACTAACCAATTAATAATAATATTAATAATCAACGTATTCAATTAACTATCCATGCCATTTAACCTTTTATCCCATTACACATATATTCAACAAAATTAAGTCTAGTTATCTAATTAGTCCAATTTGTGAATATACACGTATCTAATCATCCGTGTAACTATTTATCTTTATAGCCACAAACCTTACATCGATGTAACTATAAGCCATATATCCTTAAAACATAAGCCATGTATCCTTCAAATCACAATCATATAACCATGTAGCCATAAACCAAAAGTAACGGTAGTGGAAACCGTATTCCCCTCCCAGGAATCGGTTTCCCACTACCAGTAACCATAAACCAAAAGTTACGATAATGGAAGCCGTATTCCCCTCCCAGGAATCGGTTTCCCATTATCAGTAACCATAAACCATATATCCATGTATCCTTAAACCAAAAGTTACGATATTGGAAACCGTATCCCCCTCTCAGGAATCGGTTTCCCATTATCAGTAACCATATATCCTTGTATCCTTAAACCAAAAGTTACGATAGTGGAAACCGTATCCCCCTCGCAGAAATCGGTCTCCCACTATCAGTAACCATATATCCTTGTATCCTTAAACCAAAAGTTACGATAATGGAAACCGTATCCCTCTCTCAGGAATCGGTTTCCCATTATCAGTAACCATATATCCTTGTATCCTCGAACCAAAAGTTACGATAGTGGAAACCGTATCCCCCTCTCAGGAATCGGTTTCCCACCATCAGTAACCATATATCCTTGTATCCTTAACCCTTTCTGTACGGGGACTTGAACACCTAGCACCGCCTTAATACGGGCATGTCTTTGCGAGAGTCGGCGGTTAGACATATTTTCACTTACCTGTATTTTCTGAAATATAACAGTTATGTGCTTGAAATTTTATACACACATTAAAAATATTATGCACGTTTAATAACTACTCACTTATTGCACTTATAATAACTAATACTATATATTTCACGCGTAATATCTCTCACTAAAAATAAATAAAAATTTAAGATACAACAAGCGATTTTAACTATTGTTAGTTTTGTAAATATTAGTTTATGATATTTTGAATAGAATAAGGACTTGAAATGATAACGATTATTAATATTAATTTTAAGTAACGAAATTTACAACCATAACACTTGCAACTGGCCCCACTACTAAAACTCGATGTAATATGAAACAACACTATTTGCCGCCATATTGAGGTACTTTTTCTGCACTTGTGGAGTACGGGTGTTAACCCCAGTTGACATAAAAAAGGGAGTTTTTAAATACATATTTATTTCAACGCCATCTACCGAAATTTCCTGGCATTTTTTTCTATGTATCTGTACTAATGCTACTACTAAATATTATCGTTATTACCAAGACATAAGGTCTAAGGTTGTTGAAAAAAAATATCAAACTTCGTTCTTGTTTCGATCAACTATAGTTGACACCGTACTACAGTGATATTGCCTAATTGGCAACTCTGGTTGTCACCCGTACAGAAAGGATTAAACCAAAAGTTACGATAGTGGAAACTGTATCCCCCTCTCAGGAATCTGTTTCCCTTTATCAGTAACCATATATCCTTGTATCCTTAAACCAAAAGTTACGATAATGGAAACCGTATCCCCCTCTCAGGAATCGGTTTCCCATTATCATTAACTCATCCAATCCACTCGTTCCAGGCCAAGCTAAGAGCGCCAACCATTTACGCGCCTTCCGTCGCTTGACCTGAAACCAAACAATAAATACATTTGCAGTAATTAGCTTACAGGATGGACACTGTCAACCGTCATTTGAATAATAAAAAAGACATCATTGTTACTGTCATCATGAATTTATAACGAGGCCTTATGAATCCACAGGCACATTATGTACTTTGCGCATGCGCACAATGGATGCAGGCACCTACATATATAAATTTCTGTACAAACCATTTCATTTTAGCAAACCAGTAATTTCTTTTCGTTCTTTCAACCATTTTCTTTAAACCGACATATCCTATGATGTCATCATGATTACGCTTGCATATCTGCCATCTTGCACCCACTTCCGGACCAATACTCCCCTATGCACCTAAAGACATAACATAACTTGTCTCGCAAAACGTAGTTACATTATAAAATAAATTAATTACATTTAATGTAATTTATAGGCCCTTGGGGTAGAGATCGCTATTGACATTATCTCGAATACAGGCAATACAGCACAATTCCGAATCGCCCATGCAGTAGCAACGCCAGAGGCTAATGATCGTCACAAATTGTCATAACAGAAACGCATCACCACTCGGAACATGTCGACAGTGAGGTTCCTAAACAATGCGTCAACGTGTCCCATTTTACTTCCCGCCCAATATTAAATGAATTATTGTAGTGCTAGCCACCACCGGGGTATGAAATCGCATTTGGCAAAAGTATAGCGGAGTGTACTGTAATCAGAAACTGTACAACCTAAGCTTATTGAGTGCACATATTACTAAACACACATATTACTGCTAAAGTTTCAAATTCGTAGGAGTGGAAGTTCCCTTCCTTCGGTGTAGTCTGGCGACTAAAAAAACGCCACTGGGTAGAACGAACTCCTACTCTCCTCGGGATACTGCAGAATAATTCCACCGAAACCTACTCGTAACTTACTGGCGCCTGTGTGGATTTCGGCGTCTGCTATAGGATCATAAATCACCAGCACAGGTCTATTTACTAACTTTCCTTTCAACGTCTCGAAAGATTCTTCATAGATCCTTACCCCATTCCCTTTTTCAGTAATTAGTTGAGCTATTCACGCGAAACCCTGGATAAACTCCCTAAAATAACTCGCAACTTGTCGGAGACTGTGCACATTTTCAGGTTGAGAGAAATCACTCACTCGTTGAACCTTTACCCTCCCCAGGCCACATGTCCGCCGAACCAATTTCGCAACCCCGCTGTTTATTTTATAGATTTTTTTAAGAGAATTACATTTCGACAAGTTTAGCTTTGCACGGTCCTACACGACTAAGGGAAGGATAAAGCATTTCTGACCTTCCCTTACATCGGGGCGGACGCCTCAGCTTAAATGGACTGGGACTGCCGGGTGACGCAGTGGGAGAATGTTCGCGATCCCATGGCGCCCCCATTCACGGCCAAGAGGGGAAACGCCGATGTCGTTTTAGTGAGTAGGATTCTCCCCTCCATTTCGTTCAGAGTCTCACATGATTATGTGGGACTCCCCTCGGGGTGGAGTTACCATCAGTAAACCTGGGAAACCTGATGGGGGATTCCCCATCAGGTTTCCCACACCGCGGGGTGCCACGGGGTAGGCGTAACGCATTTCCAAATCAACAATTTAAAAAGAAAAACAAAAAGGCTATCATCATTTATGATTTTTTCCGTCACCTTCGGCGTTCAGTGTTACCGACATTGACTGCTTATTTGGGTATAGTTTTTAAGTTTCAGATTGGTATTTTGTACCTAAAACTGTTTTTCCTGTTCCATTTTGTTTCCTACATTAATAGACTAATTTAGATTTAATTGTTTCCTAAGAGTAGGTTACACATCGTAAACTACTAACCCTTCTCTAAATGGCCTTAACTATTAAGTAAGACATATTTTTCTCATTAGTCATATAATACTCATAAGATAAGGCTTCTCGAAGTACATATGTTATTTAAATGTGATTAAAACTACTATTTTAATCGGGTTTCTAGACGCCAGTTAATATCTCGTTTTGGCATCCTTTGACTTACTCGCACGCAACTTATGTGTGGGACCGACTCATGCATAACCGATTGGAATAACTTAAACTACGATCAATTTATATAATAGCCTACTTGTTTATGGTTCTGCCTATGAAGCTGGTGGGCCCGGATTCGAGTCCCGGTCAGTGCATTTATTTGTGTGACGAGCACGAAAAATAATTGTTCTTGAGACTTGGATGTTTTCTGTGTATTTAAGTATTTATCTATCTAAGTATATAAGTAATAACAACTAGTATCTACAGTACAGTCAGCGTCATATACTACGTAGCAGCCAAACTGGCCAAATAGTTCTGTACACCATACGAAATATACCTATGGTGATACACTATATAACGCTGACTGTACAACCAATCTTTGTTTAGTTTGGGACTAGGTAGATTTGTGTAAGATTGTCCACAAATATTTATTTATGGGTTTTTAGTACCATTGACTTTTTATATAAAAATTATAAGTGTGATAATGTTAGATGTTTACATAATATATACTATATGTGTACATATCACGATGTTAATTATATTGCGAGTAGCTAATATTTCTTACGAAACAGGTACAGATATGATAATATCAGATCTGTACCTGTTTTATAGGTATAATATTATTGTACCTATAAAATATACAAGACATGTCGCTTAGTAGTAAATGCATGCACCGTACCAAAATCCTTGAGTAAACATGAGCGTGATTCCCAAAAAAGTTAAGATACTATTATTATGAAGTTGTAACAGCGCCAATTTTAAATGTTATTTTTATTCTAGAACTAAGAACACGTTCTAGCTTTCAGACTTTTCTGACTTCAGTTAGGTGAAATTGACTGCAACGAGGCAGCTAAGTAGATTCTCAGGGTACGAGTACCTATAGTTTCGTTAGTAGGATTAGTGCACTTCAGCGCGTATTCACAACGGTTACCACAACTCGTCTCTAAATAGCTGGTACAAGTCTGACCTTTGAATATACGTCGTTGTAACTTATTTTAGCATCAAGTAATAGTAGACACGAGTGGGGGGTTAGTCTGGATAAGTTGTGAAGCTCGAAGCTGTAATCTGCTTCCGCAAGCGTTGCGGTTGAGGGTGCAGCTCGAGGTCCTTTGGTTTGTCACCTCGCATCGCAATGTGATTTCAATGTGTTTCGTGCGCTCGCTTGTACACAGGCAGAGCGGTTCTAAACGAAAGAGCGCAACGCATTGGAGCCTTATAGTGATGAAAAGATCAAAGAAAATGGTATTCCTGTTCGTGGCAGGGCTCTTTTCTTCGTCCGTAAGATCAAGTTTATATTCTATACATTTTTTAAATTTTATTTGATGATATACACAATACCTGAAAATACAATTTTTGAATACAATACTGTCTAAGGTTTAATTCGGATACCTCATTTTAGTATAAAACATCATTTTAGTTTCATACTGCAGACGTGGGATTTTGGATTTATTAGTGAAAAGTGAAGGCAGCTTCCATATGCTGCGGTGACCGCTTCCCATTAGACGGGCCGTACGCTTGTTTGCCACCGACATGATGTAGAAAAAGTGATTAACTTTTCAGTTTTTATTTGAATTGTAAAATGATATATAGAAAATTGTTGTTATTCCCCATTACCTAATAATTATATATGTATATAAAACGTTATATTATATTTCAAAAGATTTATAGATTATCATTCGTCGGCCTGTTTAGCCTAGTTGGTAGTGCCATTGCCTCCGAAGCTAGAGGTCCCGGGTTCGATTCCCGGTAAGGGCATTTGTTTCTGTGGTGAGCAGAGACATTTGTTCCTGAGACTTGGATGTTTTCTATGTGTTTAAGTATATATCTATTAAATATATCGTCGTCTAGTACCCATAACACAAGCCTTGTTGAGCTTACTGTGGGACTAGTTCGATTTGTGTAAAAATGTCCCCTAATATTTATTTATTTTATTTATCATAAAATTGTAGTTTAATAAGGTTAATTAGTGGTGATTAGAGAAACCATTGACTAATTAGGATCATGTTCGAACGAACTTGAAAACAGTACCTGGACGACCTGAGCAATGCTTGTGTTTTCCTGGAGAATACGGGTTTTACCAAAGATAAGACCTAGCTAGACATTTTTTGTTCTCAGAAACCCCTATAAAGTATTGTAAGTTTCATTAAAATTGCTAGAGCAGTTAAAATTACAAACAAACAAATAAATATACAAATGTCACTCGTTTAATTTTTATTTGTCGCACTAATCCTCCTACCATTCCTACCAAATTTCACTACGTTCTGGTCAACGACACTCGAGTTATCCTCCTCAAGATACGTTTATTACATACCTACATACATAGCAAGGCGGATTGTTCTAGTAGACTCGGAGAACTTCGCTCGCTCGATTAGCGGCCGAATATCTCTATTTCACTAGGAGCAAGGATGTTTTACGCAATATATGTAACTTAAGAAATAAAATAATATGTATTTAAAGCAATTATACGGGCCTTAGATGCCTGAAATAATATATGATGCTGACTGTACTTTTGTATATTATTTATGCGAGTATATCGCGGCGCTTGAATATGATACAAGATTCGGCAAAGGAATAAGCAGGCAGGCATGTTATTTATTATGCGCAAGGCGTGAAACACCAATTTCCTGCTTCCGATGCGGTATCCGGTTACAGCTGTATGGCATTCTCGATCGAACAGTGTCTCTGAATTTCAGACGTGGCTAGCTTTATACTACAGTTAAGTGCGTTGGCATTTACCCTCCATGAAATTGGGGGAGGCCTGTGTCCAGCAGTGGCCATCCATGGGTGGTGGTGAATAGTGGTGGTATGTTTTGATACTAAGCCTTGGAAATACCCAATTGTAACAGACTTCAAAAGGATGAGGTTCTATGTTCCACTGTATGTCGGTACTTATTTTAATGTATGTTCACCGATTTATCAGTCAGGAGTGAACCGATTTTCAAAATTAAGTACCTTTTATTAGAAATAGTATACTCCTGAGGTGGTCCTATTGTCAGCAAGTCAGGACCTGATGATGGGATCCTAGGGCAATCGAAGGCAACCATCAAATTTTATAGGAGCGTATTACGTGTATCACATATATTTTCTAAAACTAATAAAGTATTTGCGTTTAGTAATCAGCATAATGATGAGCTGGTAATGCAAGGTACAGCTCGTTAGCGGTTAGGAGTTGGAGGATAATTGTTGAAATTCTGTACGTACGAGTAGATCGATAGTTATATTCTTTCAGGTTATTCAGGTGAGCCGATGACTGAAAGTAAAACTCCTTAACGGTTAGGAGTTGAAGAATGATTATTTAAATATCATATGCACTCTAGGCCTTTAGTTGTATTCTTGCAAGCTATTTAGGTGAGCTAATGATTTAAGGTAACTCGAAAACAGGAGTTACAAGATGGTTTACCTAGGATTAGTTACACAAAAAGAGAAAAATAAACTCGGTTTCAAATCGGTTCCTTGGCTTGCTTATCGGTGTTTTGGCTTGGCAACGACTTCAAACCGATCAGTATCGGGTACAGTCAGCATCAAAAGTAGCTACACATTTAAAAAGTTCCAGTCTTTATTATAAGGGAAAAAAACTTTTGACCCCTTCATATGCGTAGCTATTTTCGATGCTAACTGTACCATAGTACAGTAAATATTTCAAATGAATTAGTTAGAAAAGTCGCATATTTTTAAACTTTGTATTAAATAAACACTTAAATAAGTTTATTTTTCGCTTTATGGTGTACAAACACCGTAAAGGTAGGGAGTTTTTTATGTTCTTTTCGAAGCCTGTTTAAAGAAAATAGAAATTAATAAAATTAATTCTCACAATGAATCGCAAAAGTGAATTGAAGTGAATTTATTGATGGATATGCGACCTTTTTGAAAAAGAAATACTATCACGATTCTCTATTCACTGAATACTTATAAATATGTAGGTTGAAGATAATCTGAAAATAACTTGAATTTTGTAGGTATAACAGGAGTAACATGAAAAAATTATCAAAGCTGTGCCTATAAGAGCTGCTGAATATATCGTCTATTTTTAATACCCATTCATAATAAATAAAATACTTTGTTGATCTTAATCTTAACCACCACCACCACCACCACCATATCAGCCCTAGGACGTCCACTGCTGGACATAGGCCTCCCCCGATTTCATGGGGGGTAAATGCCATAATCGCCACGCTTGGCATGCGGGTTGGCGATCGCAGTATCTCCACCGCACTCTAGGAATGCTGCTGCCCATTCCTCGGTGGTCTTGGTCGTATAACCTTAATATCCTCAGAAATATCCTTTTTTGGCGATAGATTAGGTATTCCGACAGGCCAACGATTCAAGTCGTTTACAAATCTTTTAGCCAAGGCCGAGTCCGAGTATATTTATTGAGGGAATTAGTTTTCACGCCAATGTTTGCACAATCCGAAAAGCACTGACATTTGTGAGCTCAGTCGATGCTCCAAGAAATACGGGAGACATTACCGGTCCCGTCGGAGAAGACATATCGCCCTAGTTCACGATAGCTAAGTCACGTAACACTGAAAGTGACGGAGAAACCTTGATGCGAAAAACAAAAGTACGTACGCAAAGGTTATTTTATTGACCACTAGGTAATACCCGCGACTTTGTCCACGCACAACTGGTCAATCGCCTTAGAGGATGTGTGTTGTTATTAAATTCCTGCAGGCGTAGTCCTAATATAGTCGTAGCTCTCCCATCCAAAGTTCTGCTTCCCATTTCACTCGTTTAGGGGATTATTTTCGGAAAATAAAATATTTTATCTTCGGAAAGCAGACTATCTTCACTCAAATTATTTGTTTTAGTGGCGGGGAAATTTCATCTAAATAGATTCAAGCTATAAGAGTGTGAAAAGGTGACAGAGGGAGTTAGTTTCGCAATTACAATATTATTATGGGTTTTATTGTATACAGTCCAGCGCGCTGTTTAATGAATAGCAATGCGAACGTGTTTTTATCCAAATGTATTTTCGTACCATTCTTGACGCCTAGCTAATACAATAAAACAAAATTCTAGGATCTAAAGATTCTTTTATACCCATATCAATAGGTAATATACACTTGCGGACAAAGAATACGGGTCGGTAAAATATTGTCATATATACCTAAACTAGTACAAGGTAGTACAGTATTTTTTAATCCTCTGATAATATTTATTTAATTTCACATTTAAAATGCAATAATAACACTTAAAAAAATAACGTTACCAGGTTTAAATCAGGCTCATAAATACCCATGAAAAAAAACAACGTTAACGGAACGAGATATTGCAAACAACGACATTTTTAGGGTTCCGTAGCCAAAATGGCAAAAACGGAACCCTTATAGATTCGTCATATCTGTCCATCCGTCCGTCCGTCCGTATGTCACAGCCGATTTACTAGCATTACAATTATGAAAAGTGGTAGGAAGGTGTATTTCATGAACCGCTGTAAAAATATGATGTGAAATTACGAAAAAATATTAAACTGGGGCTCCCAATATTTGAACGGGGGGGGGGGGGGGCCGAAAAATTTTTTTCATTGCGCATAGCAATGAGGGGTATTTTTGGAGATTTGTTAGGTGTGTTCTCCGATATTATTATTTTTTAGTATAATAATTTCCGATCGTCCTCCTTTTACGTATTTTTATTTTCTTTTATAAAAATTTCCGACTACTTTTTTCCCAGTATTATTTATTTGGTATAAAAAATTCCGGTCGCCTTTTTTTCAGTCACTGGATTTTCTACTCGTACAATTTCATGGGCGTATATTTTACCTGTTGAAAAATTTCTCATACGCATAGTTTTTTCGTTGTTACTTTTCACGGAAGAAAACTTGAAGATATTTTTTTTAGATATAATTTTACGTAACTCCTGGCCATAAAGTGGTAATTACCACCCACAACACTTCCTATCCGGAGACGTAAAATGTTGTACTCACCAAGGACGGTAATAAAGAAAGACTCGGTTTATTGCTCTTGCCTATAGCTCGGACGGCAAATACCTGCGATCTGAGACATACTTTGTTTTACCGCCCTAGATAAGTAATGCACTATTACCACAGACCTTCTGTGACTATTACGTATGTATGTTAATCAAATTAGTCCGCCTCGTCTTAGTGTTATCCCGGTTGCATCCCTGCCCGGGGTCCGCTTACCTGATCTAATAATTGGAGAAGACTCAAGTTTTTACAGAAGTGACTGCCATTTGACCTTCCAAGCCAGAGGGGAAACTAGTCCTGATGAGGATCAGCCTGGCTTCATCTCGATGTTTTCCTTCACCGAAAAGTTAGTGTAGTAAATATCAAATGATATTCCTTACATAAGTTTCTTAAAACTCATAAATATAGGCCAGGGTTTGAACCTACGAGTACGACATCCATGCGACCTCCGAATTGAAAAGCTAGGCTAGGCTAAAATAATACCTAATCGTAGTAAAATAATATTAATTCACCTTATAAATAGGTGAAAATAGTAATGTACAGTCAGCTGCAAAGAAAACTGACCCCCCCGGACACAAACTTCTATGCAGAGGGGTCACGTTTCTATGCAGCTGACTGTACCTATAATTTGATCTGCCGCAATGAATGTGAAATTTATGGAAAAAATACGAACTTTGCCCGACAGACCGAAAAGTGTTAAATGCCAAACCCCCATTAACAGTCTTATAACACAACGCGAGTGAGCAAAATTGCGTATGTAAGTACCAATTTTGTATTGAGAATAGAATCTATTAGAAAATATCCGATTAGATAAAAAGACTAATGCGATATTTTCCGACGGGTAAAATATACGCATAAGAAATTGTGTGTGTACTCGTAGAAAATCAAGTGACAGGAAAAATAGGTGATCGGAAATTTTTATACAAGAAAAATAAGTATACTGAAAAAAGTCTCTCGAAAATTTTTATACCAGAAAATATTAATACTGAAAAGAAAGGCGATCGGAAATTTTTATACATGAAAATAAAAATATCGGAAAACGCATCTAACAAATCTTTCAAGCCTTCAAAAATGTCATGGAGGTTTTTAGAAAACTTTTCCATTTAAGTCAATCGTTGGTAAGATATTAGCTGTCAAAGTCGTAAAAAGTGTGTACCCTTCCCTCTAATTACCAAACTATGAAGTTTAAAATTCTGATAAATTCAAGATGATGTACAGACATTAATAAATACTTTCAACGATTTTTGGTTTAAACAAGATAGGTCTAACGGTTTTTGAGTTATTGCTGAAAAACTGTCTTGCCCATACAAAAGGGCTTAAGTGCCGTAAGTTCCGTATGAAGACACGACCTTTCTTGATTTGATGTATTGTATAATGATTTTAAATGTAGATATAGATAATGAGCCGTTGGTACGTAACCTTTCTTTGTGCGTGATCCGACACGCACTTGGCCGGTTTTGGATATGATATTTTTATCATAGGATCCCGAAAATTACTCATATAGTTAGGTTGGGGAGTGGGTAGTAAAAGTATATAATGTAACTAAAGAAAAACCTTATTACGGTTATTACATTCAGGTCGACCCTAATTTTTGACCGCGAGTGTATTTTTTGTCAAAGAAAACATTGGTATTGGTAGTTTATTTTGTTATTGTTATTTTGAAATTCATTTTTCTCAAACATGCAATGAAATATTGATGTTATGTTCCTTATGCGGTGCGGCTAGGACAAGAGGTCGTTAATGGAATCATGGAGGCCTCATACAAATCTTGCAGGCCTAGGCCGGCAAAGTCCTCTTTTTTAATTTCCATTCCACATAAATTTGTGGCACGGGCATCATGACATTCTGCCACTATGCGTATTAAAAATAAAACTTTGATTTTTTTTGTTGTTTATTTCATTGCATGTTTGAGAAAAGCACCTCGGCGGGAAATATGGGGTTGCCCGCCTTAGACCTATCCGTCTATATGTCTTCGGCCGGCAACCCCTTTCGTCCCGGCCTCTGTATTAATGTACGATTATTACCTTTATTTATGGTACCCGGTGGACCCGGGTATGTCCTAAAACTACGACCAAGACCACCGGGGGATGGGCAGCAGCATCCCTGGAGTGCGGTGGAGATACTGCGATCGCCAACCCGCAAGCGTGGCGATTATGGCATTTACCCCCCATGAAATTGGGGGAGGCCTATGTCCAGCAGTGGACGTCCTAGGGCTGATATGGTGGTGGTGGTGGTTATGGTAAAGGTATAGTGACAAGCTTGTACATACATAGTATACGTAAATATTATTAAAATAGTCAAAATGATAGTCCACTTCCCTCGTTCCATGCTACTTGGCACGCAACTGGCTTTGCTTACGGGCATTCGATGTTCTCGGCGCAGTCGTATCCGTTTACCTGATGCGATCGCCTTGCCATTAATAGCTTAGCTTGGTACGACAGTCAAGCGCCAAAGTGTGTATATAATTAAGAGTCCGCATTAAGCTCGATTCTCCATACAAACGTAGTTACGCTCTCATTTTCAAACGCCATGCTAAAATAACATGAAACTTTGTACATATACACCATGGGATCCGGCATATCTAGGTCGGAAATTAGTTTATGTTCCTTGAAATTGGACGTAGTTATGGGAAAAGGATCCAACCCATGCGATGTAAAATTTAAAATTTGAACCTTCTGCTTAAAAAAACTCATACATTTCATTGGTGATCCCCTTGTGGATTGTAATCTTTTCCCATAACTACGTCCAATTATAATGGTAAAAAATACAGCGATTATAAAGGTTTTCATACAAGATGTAAAAAACTCAAAAATTCGTTGTATTTTGTTTCTATTACAATTTCTAGCAAAAGAAATTAATTTCCGACCTAGATATGCCGGATTCCAAGGTGTATACAAAGTTTCATCTTATTCTAGCATGGCGTTTGAAAATGAGAGCGTAACTATATACGTTTGTATGGAGAACCGAGCTTGCTGCGGACTCTTAATTATATACATGCTTTGGCGCTTGACTGTTGTACCAAGCTAAGGGCAGCTAGATATGGCGGCTCCCATTGTGTATACAAAATTTCATGTTATTTCAGCAAGGCGTTTTAAAATGACAACGAAACTACGTTTGTATGGAGAATCGAGTTCAGCCGAGCGTACTGGGTACTCTTAATTCTCGCGTATATAATGTACCCGACACCTTAAGTCGTCGACATAAGCGTCATGTGACATATTTTGTCACACGTTATATTTTTCCCCTAATTTTGCACTTTACTGTAATATTTAACCTAGCTACTCGTATATAATACCAATTTGACCAAACATTCCAAATAATAATATAGTTTATTCTCAGATTATCTTACTCAATTTTGACTTCAAACCTCAAATAGAATAAATCCTTTATTCCTGTTTGGTATAATTCGGCCTTCGACTCGGGCTGGAACTTTGATATCTTCAGTAATTAAATGTCAACAATAGAAGAAAAATAATAGTAAAAAACCCGAAATAGTTACACTGCGAAATATTAATAATATAAGAACTAACTTATATACATAGGGGTTCTCACACTGCTACCCTTTCTCATGAAAAACGATAAACATCGACGGATTAACTAAACTATTATTAAACGACATAGCTGATTTTTATAATACTCTAACAATGGCATGAGATATATTTTAAAGTTAGTAAAGCTTTTTAGGTAAGTTTTGAATGGCTGTCAAGTGCAAGCTGTTGTGTATGAATTCGGTCCAACAATACGAGTATTATATCGACTTCGAGAGCGCTCCCGGATATTCTGAAATTTCTCCTGACTGATAAATTTAGGATAACATTTTCAGTTTTATTAGATCATTTTGAGATCTAATAAAAATTCAGAAAGCAGCTCCAGTCAGTTTTACCAACTCAATTTTACCTCTTGGTATTTCGAATCGCTTTAAAGTTTCAACATAGCAGAAATCCTATATTAACCTTATAATTTACGAAACTACATACCTACCTACATGTTTAATTTAAACTCGGGAGGCTCGTATTGCTGCGCTGTGCATACGAAAATCACTCTTATCTGCATGACATAAGACACAAACCATTACAGTCAATAACGAGGCACTCGGCTAAGTTGTTTATTTTGACGGTGTTGATATTTCCATTTCCACCCGTTTTTGGCACTAAGCACTTTTAATTTCCTTTGCTTTGACACGCGAACTAATTTATAGCCTTTGACACTAAAAAAGAACGCGGCGAATATTCTAAGCCGAGAAAGATTAAAAGAAATGAGGGTCATAAAATATTATTTTGATAATGGTATTATACTACCAACATTTTTTTATAATCAAGGCAATTTTTATTTGAACTTCTTCCTTTGTAAGGGTTCCGTAGCAAATAAGGAACCCTCATAATTTTGCCATATTGTCCGTCCGTTCCCGTCTGTCCGTGGCTTAGCTCAGTGATCGATATTATTAGAAAGCTGTAATTTAGCATAGGTAAACACAACAATCACGCTCACAAAACGCTAGAATAAAATCTTGTTTTTTTTTCGTGTTGTGGTAAACATACAGTGGGGAAGCAAGTTTTATTCTTGCAAACCCATCATGTGGGGTGTCGTTGGATAGCTTGTGTTTTATCAAACCATTTTTTAATTCAGGCATCCGTTTGCGTGATATTGAACTTAATAAGTGCAAAGTTTTGTTGGGATCGAGTGACCCAATCCCCCTGCGAAATGATTGCTACTGGGTATGTGAAAAAAATCAGGGTAGGTAGAGTATATATACCTAATGAATTGAAAAGGAAACTATTACAGCTTAGTAGTCATGACGAGTTAACGAGTAATAGCCGAACTTAAGAAATGCACTTGGAAAAGCAATTGATTATTTAGACAATGTTGTTAGCGGTGGATAACTACTAAACCCTGATTTGCGCGTGGCCCGACACGCACTTAGCCGGTTTTTTTCTTTTATAGAGTCTGTTATAGTAAAACCGTATTAATAAATTATGAATACATTACTTTAAAAAATGAAGTAAAAATAAATCACCATAGCTTTTTTGTTGTTTGTTTATTTTTTGCTTATGCTTTGTATGTGATATCAACCAACTAGAATACAGCTACACTTAAATCGACTAATCAAGAAACATAATTAATTTCTCAAAAAATCAATTTTTCTTAGTCCCTAAAACATAATAATTAAAAAGTATAAGCAACGCTTTGAAGCGCTCAATAGAAAGTCAGTGGCGTTCATTCGCGGTGTCTTCATCTACTCAAAGCGGTGTTAATATTTTCTATGTGTTTAAGCAGTTAATAAAAAAATCATGCTGCCATTGCCGCCAAACTATGCATATTTTAGCTGTGCAATTTATTATTCTTTTTGGATGGATAATCATTGTTTATATATTTTCTCGCATTCGAAGTGAAATGTAAAGGGTATTACTCAGTTCTAAACACCATGTTACCACGTTCCATGAGATGGTTATTTTCCCCAACGACGTGAGCTTGTTTTAAACATAAGTTATAAATTCTACTATTCTCCTATTTCTGAAAAACTAATCTACTTAAAGTACTTCAGAGTTAATTACAACGTCGTTCATGTAGAGTTGATGTCACTGTATAGCTGAGAGCATTTATTCATATTTATTGTTCTGAATAAGCTATTAAATATTACTAGGATTTTCATTTCTAGGCATGTTCTTAAACCTATTTCTATAACTATTAATGGATTTGTGAGCAGAGCTGTAGACGTCGCGATTTTGTTTAAAATCTCAAATTTCCAAAAACTGACTCGTCAAGAAAAATCACGAGTATCATCGGTTGAGAACTATACAGGAGAACAGCCAGAAAACCGAAAATCCGCTCGATATGCGGAAGCATTTTTGCCGAAGCTGAAACGGAGACCTTCGTTTTACTCGGTCTTTTTTTTAAATTTTACTAAGGAGGAGGGGTTATCATAGGTGGGCGCGACAACCACGACAAGGCCTGGTTTGATCTTCTTAAAGACCGAAGAAGGAAAAAGCAGGTGAGCACGGCACTACCTCCTAATCCCCAATTTTCCTGCTACCTCTGAGGGAGACAATGCCGCTCCCGCATAGGCTTACATAGCCATTCAAGGAAGTGCTCACTGGTCGCTGCTTGAATCGTCTGATAAAGACGGAAAGGCCAATGATGATGACTAAGGAATGATAAAACCGGAGTCAACTTTGTAATATTTTACAAACAAGCCTTCTAGCGTACGAACAACCGCCTTAGTGAGTTGGCATAAACTAAAATGGTAATAATTTTTAAGAAAAAAAAACCGACTTCAATGTGGGAGTCCGGTGAAAGATTATTAATCTTAGATGGTGCACTCTTAGATTCCATACAATAAAATACAAAAATGGCTATAAGTATGTTTATAATGGTAGAAGACTAAGTACCCTCAATTCCACATGAAATCATGGAAAAACCTTGCTTGCTTGACAAACAAAACGAAGAGAACAAATCGCCAAACGTGAACTACGCATCGTTGAAGAGTTCCGTTCTGATCATCATCAGCAGTTCCACTTCATCAAATGTCACTTTTATGAATGAAAATGCTTGATTAGTTCATGAAAATACTAAAATCACTATTTGTGTGCCTTTCACATTTGAGGAGTTTCCTCGATTCCTAATGGATCCCATCATCAGAACTCGAGCATGACAAAAATCAATCGTGAAAATAGAACTTGCTTAACAAACACCACTAGAAGGACAAATCGCCAAACGTGAACTTTTCGTCGTTGAAGAGTTCTGTTCTGATCATAATCAGCAGTTCCACTTGGATCCACACACCACAACTTGGATATATATACTTACAATCAAAAAAAGAATTTTCCAAATCGGTTAAGAAATGACGGAGTTATGGAGTAACAAACATTAAAAAAAAAAAAAAAAAAAAAAAAACATACAACCGAATTGATAACCTCCTCTTTTGAAATCCGTACTTCCGCGCTGGCAAACAATATACATTTCGGCAAGCCTGTCCAAATTCAACGGTAATATTTGAACAACTACGTTGAGAAACCCTTATATGGACCCTGGTATGGATGGAGATGTCCCCTCAAACAAATCCCAGAAATGTTTATTTAAATCCTAATTTCGACAAACCATGTCATTTGAAATTTGATCAATTTAAAATTGGAACGAGCTAGAGCCAGAAGAAGTTTTTCCTTAGGGCGTAAAGGGTTCTTGTTCTTGCACAGCATAATGAGTCAGACAAATCATTTAAAACAGTGTTCACATTTCAAACTTAATACCTTAACTCATTTTTAGGGTTCAGTAGTAAACAAGTAACCCTTATAGTTTCGCTATATCCGTCTGTCCGCGGCATAGCTCAGTAACCGTTTTACTAACAGTAGCTGTCATATGGAATATAATTCCATTCATATATATATCTCAAACCAAAATCTCAGGCCAAAAGTTTGGAAACATGCTTATATGTATGATAATATAAAGTATTTTGTATTGAAAATAAAGAAATATTATCATTATTATATTCAGATTTCTATTAATATTCCTATTAACTGTATTATGTTAGACGACTATGATGCATATTTCTTGACGTTATATTCACATGTTTGGTAATAGTACATTACGATACAAGGGTTGTAAAACAAAGAAAGGCCAATATCGCAGATGTTTGAGGCCCGAACCGCAGGCGAGGGTCATAAATATGCGAGAGAGGGCTTTCTGTTTTACGACCCGAGTTTTGTACAATAGCTTGTGGTGTGGTGTAAAATAGCTTTTTTGCTATGGACTTTTAAACTACTCATTTGACAATTCAATCAAAACAAAACAATAAAAATGATAAAAGAACATTTTAAAAGTATATACCCCCCATTCTGCTTAAAATTGCCGGTACAACCTTTTGTAAAAAGGCAATTTAAAAAGTTTACAATCTCTGTCTAGTTCACAATATGCTATTTAGTATTTTTACAATCTGGGATATGATAATAGATTGGGTGTATTTTTAATAATTGGTTACCAATACACAATAATAACCATTGGAATCCTACTATAAAAATAAAAATAAACGTTTCCATACTTTCGGCCTGGGGTGTATATCTATTCCAAATGACAGCTTTCTAGTAAAACAGTGATAGACGTGATTGGTATGTATACATACCAATCAAGCCGACAAAACGGTAGAAAAAATCTGTTATTTATTACCTTCAAGTAGGGATACGATTTTTTCAGCAAAAGCCATCGTGTGGGATGTTGTTGGATAGCTTGTTAAAAAGTAATATGAGTTTTTTAACCTTTTTTTGATTCAGGATGCTATTTGCGCGATACATTAAAGTGGTAATTACTAAATACGAAATCCTGCGTTGCGCGTGCCCGACATACATAGGCCGGTTTTTTCATCTTCAGTTTTATTTTGGTAAAACACGTATTTATAAGTTTTGAAACAATCCTTATTACCAGTTAATTTAATATTAAACGTATAGAGGGCCACCTTGTATACCAAAAATGCGCGGTTCTTAGTACCACACAGATATATTGCAGGACTTTTAGTAACAAAGCCAAACACATTTAAATCACCAGCCGATTTTAAGTTCTGAGTGTTCTTTCTGCGCCTACAATTCTGTTGAAAAGGGTCTCGTCGCAAATTCGCCGCTCGTCACTCACGGGCCGTCCAATTCGTCGCTACCCTTTTACCATCTACTCCGGCCTTATTTTCAACGAGAAATACCACTTAAGAAACATGCCTTTCTTCAATACTTTTTATAAGGGTTGTTTATTTCGTTTAGGCGTATGTTAATGAACGCTTATGTAATGTCAAAAACTTAAATATTTTTGTTTTTAGAATCCAAGCTTTTAGCCCGCTCAAACGAAAGTAGAATTTATTTTAAGAGTAAATTTATATAGCGTTATAAATAAATCAGAGGTTTCTATGTGTATTGTTTTAAATAACATTGGAACCATGTGCCCATGATTCAATAGTAGACTTAACAAAGAGATTAATAAGATTTATCTTTCCCTATTATAGTAATCTTAACCGTCAACTTCTACTGCAATTTTAAAGCAAATTTATTTAATTTTCTCTGTACTCATTATTGTTGCGTGATTATATTGTTGCATGACGAGCCACACACAAGGGTGCGGTACTTGCTACTACCACATATACAACTACTTTGCTATACTGTTAATGAAAAGGTCATATCTACATAGGAAACTCCAGTTACCTACGTCCTTCTAAATGCTAAGGGCAGTTTTTCAGTGATAACTGAAAAACCGTAGGACCGACCTTGTTCAAGTTTTATGTCTACGAATTTCATATTTTTCATTCCAGAGTTCGAAAGTTAAAGGGACGAGGGAACGGCAATTATTTTAACTTTCGGAACAATTATCTCCAAATATAATTACTTTTTTCTAATAAATCTTACATTAATTTTTAAAGATTTATCGACTAATGTGTCACATGGTAATTGACGGAAATATAAAATATTTCTCTTTCAGTTACCTACATTAAAAGTAATGGGGTGTCCTTAAAAAAATATGTTTATTGATTTGACTACATAACCATATGGCGGCCTATGTAATAAATACATCTATCTACATTTTAAATTGTATTCTAATAACCCTATAGCTTTTAAGTAAATAGATTGTTAACAAACACAGCTAGGAGGACAAATCGCCAAACGTGAACTTTTCGTTGTTGAAGAGTTCTGTTCTGATGATCATCAACAGTTCCACTTCATCAAATGTCACATTTTTGTATGATAATGCTCGATTTGTTGATAAAAACATAAAAATCACTATATGTTTGCCTTTAAGATTTGAGGAGTTCCCTCAATTTCTCATGGATCCCATAGTCAGAACTGCGTTTTGACAAAAACGTGACCAACTTGGATATATATACTTACAGTCAAGAAAAGAATTTTCCAAATCGGTTAAGAAATGACGGAGTTATGGAGTAACAAACATTAAAAAAAACATACAACCGAATTGATAACCTCCTCTTTTGAAATCTTGAAGTCGGTTAATAAAAGTAGTTTCCCTTGCCGCATAGACATGGAATGAGAAAAAGAGTTAAAATAGAATTATTAAATATACTTAACATAATAGACAGCAATCGATACATGTATACTCGTACTTCAACGGAAATTACAATTCCTTTTGTTGGTTACAACAGTATACCTACTAACTACTGTTATCGGAAAATCCGTTTTTAATATCGCCTAACTACGGACGTTAACGAGAAAACAATGAATGTTCATTTACTGCTCAGCGGCCCCCGAGGCACGAAGCCTTGAGGCGTTAATACGAGTAATCACGGCTTTATGACGTTAGTGATCTAATTGTGACGTCATTCATGCATTAAAAGAGGGGTATTACAGTAGCCAAATGAGCGTGCATGTATTATCGATGTATGCGAAGATAAATAAGATATTACTGAAAAAATTAATATAAAGTAGGTACAAACCGAAGCAATGATAGCCACTTTGGCTTAGTAGGTAGCCCTGCCTACGAATCCGGAGATCTCGGGTTCGAATCCCGGTCTGAGCATTATTTGTGCATTGCGACAGCCTGTTTAGCCTAGTTGGTAGTGACACTGCCTCCGAATCTAGAGGTCCCGGGTTCGAATCCCGACCAGGGCAATTATTTTGTGCTTTCTATGTACTTAAGTATGAATTTATCTATATAAGTATGTATATCGTCGTCTAGTACTTATATCCATAGTACAGGCTTTGCTTAGTTTGAGACTAGGTCGATTTGTGTAAGATTGTCCCCCAATATTTATTTATGTTTATTTTTTTATAATATTAAGCGGAAGCCTCGATTCTGTCATCCACGTCCCCCGTGTAAGAGACAAGTTTATATCTTCCGCGCATGAGGAAAATGATCTCTCTTCGGGAATGGTTCTTTTGGAAAATTTCAATAAATATCTGCCTTTGTGAAGTTTTATTCATATTTCTTCTTATGAGATTTTTGATGCGAAATACCGTTCACCTTAACTTGGTTGTGTCATTAATAGTGAATTAATTGAGTAAGCTGGTAAAAAAGAGAAAATAAAGCCTCGAATTTGGATTTTTTCTAACGAGATTTTTTAGCAATCATTTTAAAGTCGTTAATATAACACAAACGGATTCCTGATGAATCCAAAACTAGTTTTGAAATAACCCACATTACTTTTAAAAGAGATATCTAACGATAGGATTTGCAAGAATAGATTGCATTCCCAGTATACGTGTAGGTACCCTATTTTTTTTTCAAACATTTATTTTACCATTTTGCCGGCGTAATTGATATGTATACGTACCATGCCAAATTACAGCTTTTTAGTAGTAACAGTTACTAAGCTAAGCCACAAATGTACGGACGGACGGACATTGCAAAACTAGAAATGAAGGAACTCTTAATTTCCTTGTTTACTACGGAACCCTAAAAAACATATTAAGGACTTGCTAAAGTTATCTTGGATCAAATTTACCTTACGCCGCGCGCTAGGAAAACTACATTTTGAATATCGCAGCGTCTCGTCTGGCCTGAATCCAGGCTTGGTTAAGGCGAAATTGTTTTAGCAATTTCCAATATCATGTGACGTCATACTAGTCCAGGCTGGTCTCGAAAACAAAGCTTACTTCTCACTTTGATGAAACATGCCTGGTATATAGCCATATCATACTATGTAAGTGAAAACATTATAATACAAATTTCTCTTTCAATTCAATTCTTAGTACAGAAATATTCGGGTATCACCCGAGGTACATTCGAAAAGCATGGCAAGCCAACCAAAAAATGAGAATTTGAATACATAAATTTATGAGTACACAATCTTTGTAACTCGTATATATCTTTTTTTACATTATTCTAAGATGAACGTTTATATGATTGTGAATATTCTTTGAATACAGCTTTTTACTTTTAATCACCAATTCTCGTGTATAGGTTGACAGATAAAAACAAATGATTATATCGACATTTGACATTTAAATGTAACTCTTTCTAAGGCACCCAACAAACACGGTGTGGTCGGCGAGTGAGCATAGCGTTTCAGAGTCACACAACGAACACGCAAAATCCATAAAATCAAATTTGATTACGAAAAGTTTGTCTCAGACTAGCCACTAGTATTGGTTCTCCCCTAGGCACATTACATTATGGACCTAAATAAATACCAGTCGAAACTTGTATTAAGAAACAATTCTCTACAACCTAAGTAGCTTATAAGAATACTAAATTAAAAAAGTTCCCCCGTATTTAATTAAACAAACAAATAATTATCTAGCGTGTAAACGATTCTCCAAAAGACAACTTCGGATTGTTCGAGACAATTTATTGATACAGAAGTTTTGCGGCCCTACATTTTCAGTCTAACTCATAACACATATACTGTAACATCAGAAGTTAGACTACTTATTGTGAATGTAAGATAACTACAAATATAAAAATAGCTAATAATTAACTAAATACATAATAATAAAGTATAAAATTAATCTGGTTGTTTCTTTAGTACCAAATTTTCATGTGTAAACCGTAGAACCAACATATATGTAGGTAATGTAAGTTTGTACAGTGTTTGTAAGCAAGGTCCACAAGTTATGCCTAGACGAATCGCGGGAAAAATGTAGTGTACGACGTATTACGACGTTGTAATATAGGTTTGTAAATTTTATGTCATATACTAATTTGTTTTCATATTTGCAGTTTTAAAACGACTTTCCTTCAGATGTGGTGAGACAAGGTCAAAAATTACATAACATCGCCCTTATTTATAAATTTCCCGTCCCGCCTGACCTCATCACGCTAGCTAGCCTCCGCGCGAACCTCAATTAAATGCCTGTTAGAAGTCAAAGTTCTGGTCACACAATATTTTCTGTATTTTCGGTCCTTCTCGTACTCATAATTTATATTAATTGAAGGCGGAGAAGTTTACAAACTCTTCAGTTGCGAGATACTTGTTTTAAAGAACAATTCCGCGCAACTGTGCTGCGACGCAGTAAATAGTATTGAAAATAACTCCAATTGAAATACATTTAGAAGTCATTCCAAGCGACTAATCACTGGAACAATTTACATTAATCAACATGGGGGAAATGAAATAACCGGGATGCATACTCTGATAAAGCGAAATATAACTCACTAAATTGACATTTATTCGTGGAATATAATTATCATTATTAACAGACTTCAATAGAAGGAAGGAGGTTCTCAGTTCGTCTGCATGTCTGCTTGTTTTTGTTATGTATGTATCCATATCAGCCCAAGGACGTCCACTGCTGGACATAGGCCTCCCCCAAATTCACGGGGGGTTATATGCCATAATCGCCACGCTTGGCATGCGGGTTGGCGATCTCAGTATCTCCACCGCACTCCAGGGATGCTGCTGCCCATCCCCCGGTGGTCTGGATCGTAGTTTTAGGACATACCCGGGTCCTCTGGATCGTAGTTTTAGGACATACCCGGGTCCGTTATGTATGTATGTTCCCCGATAACTCTTGACCACGTCGGCCGATTTTGATAATTCTTTTTTTGTTTTGAGCAGGTACCCCCAAGTTGGTCCAATATAAATTTGGTGACGGTCTGATGATGGGATCTAGGAGGAATCGAGGGAACTCCTCGAATTTGATAGGCACGCATATGCCGATTTCGGTATTTTCTGTAGGTAACCAAGCATTGGCTCACGGAAACCACAAATTGTGGCATAGTGAAGTACGAAATTCGAGTCGGGTTTTTTTGTATAAATTATTTATAATGATGATGATGTGTCGCTCAGTGCTCATAGTAACCATTCCTCGGAACACATTTAAATGTGTTGCGAGAATCGAATTGTAAATCTGAAATGTCTGTATCAGGTTGACTCCCTGATAGTTACTCATTAGTCAGCGGGCGTATGATGGTTGCCATTTTATCATTATCCGTCATGTTCTGACAAATATACGAGTACGAGAGTGACGGTCGTGACGAGCGTCTTATCCTAAAAAGCACCCTGGGCTCCCAAGCAGTAGCTGAAGATGCAACCAGGATAAACGCTACTATGAGAGAGATTGAAAATCAGACCACTTTTTGATTAGCATTTCATCACAAACATCGCCCATCATCTCTTTTTACTGTTTTGTTACAAGCAACGCATGTCGATTGGTTTCAGTCTGTCAGACGTTGGTTTAAATCAACATGCGTTTGAATATTACTTACACCCGTTAAGTTTATTTTATGTATAATTAACCTGCTGACTACCGTCAGCACTACCGATAACATAAAATATCACTGAACCGTCTTATTAGCTTCTTACTTGACAAGTAACAACCTTATCCTAGAGTAAGTATTATAATAAGTAACCTAGTTTGAAACCAGGACACCGACTAAGAAACCTTGGTGCTTTAGTTTAAATAGTTGACTCAATTATGTTGACTACATAAGCACTTATATATCCTCCTTTGCCCTAACTTCCAAATTGTATATATTTGACGGAGTGTTACGAACAGGTTTCAGGTTTAGCTTTGTCAAAAAATCTTTTGTTGTTTCGATTTCCCGTTGTTCTCCTTTATAACATTAACTTATCATCATAAATAAATATAGTAAGGAGCGGCGAAAGAAGCCAAATACATTGTAACAAATCCTTACTCCTAGTAATAAAGATGCGTTGCGATATTATTGGCTACTTTGACTTATACTAATTATACTGACAATAGCTATAGGCGCGGAATGTAAAGGTTCCTCACTTTTCGACCTTAACAGCATTAAAATGGAGTTGAAAAGTGACGAACCTTTTCATTCCGCGGCTGTACCTACTTCCGTCTGTCAGGGTGTCACGATATTTTTCACCTAAAAATCACTGATTTACATAACCCACGTCCCGTTTAGTCTGCAAAAAATAGATACCTAAGTAAACATTATAAGTCTATGTATGTTATGCCTTATTTCTTAAGCGAAATTTGGTTGACCTCGGAATGTGTTATTCAATTCTGTGTCAAACTAATTTCCGCCGTCTCAACCCTTTAATGAACTTGATGAAGACTCTTGTTCAAATACACTCTGTTTAGTCTGTCTAGGTAAACACTATACAGAACTAGAATGGCTTCTATTTATATAACGAAAGGAAATTATCTTATGCTTCCCCGAGCAATTGTTATCAATTCATAAGTTTATATCAGCCGAGACCTGAACCGATTTCTCCTCCATATTGTTCACCACCGCTCATAAATAGTTGGAGAGGCTTTCGTTATTATAATGCGAGCGAGAAATTTCATACCAGTAGCGATAAGGCGAATGTATAGACAATGGTATGTCTCGCTCTACATTGTTGTGCTGTGTTGTTTCTCTGCAGTAAAAATAGATGTTTGTACGACAGGGGTCTAAAGTAAGCGATATTACCAGGAGATGGTTATAAATAGTTCGAGGGGTAGGAAATATGACTTTTAGACCGGAGTTATACACTCTACTTTTCACTTAGATTGCAAGAAAATAAAAAAACAAAGTTTAACTTCCGAAAAGAACAATAATTTCCAAAGCGAACATAGGGTGTTCTATTAACAACATCATGATGCCATGTGGTGGTCACGAACTCAACCGGAATCATACTAACACATCAAAAAAAAATACATAAGGACAATAATTAGTTTAATATAAATTATTTTACAGTACATATGGTGCTATATTACCGCAAGAGTGCGGTAATCAGCAGATTACGTGCATATGTCGAAACTTTAAAGAGCCATATGTACTGTAAAACGTTGTACGATACACGTGGAACAGGTAATTCGCAACTCGTGTCGATTTAAAACACTCCCTTCGGTCGTGTTTCAATTTATCACCACTCGTTGCGAATTTCCTGTTCTCTGCACTTGTATCGTAATGTACTATAAGTACATACTAAAGCTTTATAAAAGCCAAATAAAGAATTTTTAAGAAAAAAAACGACTTCAATGGCGGAGGCCGGTGAAAGATTATTATACTTAGATGCTCAGAACAAGTAAAAAATATAGACGGAGTGTCACGAACAACCCAGTGAAGCCATCAAACAAAACTATGCCCACTAACATTGATGTACTATTATAGAACTAGATTCACAATCAGCCCAAAAAAATGTCCCCCGCTAAAGTACCGCCCGCACGACTCGGGCGGTACATTCCTGTTTAGTCGTGTTTGGACCGCAGACAGTGACAGTTGTCCAACAATGACGAAATGTGCTGTGAAGAACTGCTTTAATAGCAACAAAAAAACAAGGAAAAAGGATGGAATATATTTCTTTAGGTTAGTTATTTTGATGACGTTACAAAATTTATGTTAAGTCCTGATAATTTCATGATTACACCTAGATATTTTTCTAGCACGAACGACTTAATGTAAGTGATTGACAAAATAAAAACATCGACAGTCCTGTTATCGATAAGTGCCACTTCAACGTCATAGATAAATGTTCGAAAATCGGGGTTGTCTAGTTGGTACCATGGCACATTGCAGTTGATCATAAACTTATGAAATCGTTTTTTCTCTCTCTGAATATTCTTATGTTTGTCTGTGTGATGTTATGTTTCTTTGGGACGATGTTTACTTCGCATTTGGTCCAAAATAATGTTGAACCACGAAATCTAATTTCTGGTAAACTTACAATAAACGAGGTGATTGTCTCTTCTCAGGACGTTTTTCTGGGTGGCATTTTTTCGTATTTAGCCTTGTGTTTACAATTATATTTGCCTTAATATGCAATGTGAATAAATGTCACATTGTATGTCAATTATTTACTTTTTTAATGAATAACGTCTAAGAATATAAAAAGTTTGTTTACTTTTTGACTTTGATAATAAATAGAGGAAGTAAATAAAATGTGTATTACAATTTTTCCTCTTTATCATTACTTCAATGAGTTGGATGATATGTGAATATTTTTAAATAGCTATACTGCATGTTTTCCTCTCTGACTTATAATGAAGTACCTACATGCCGCAAGTACAGTGATTTATACGTCAGCGTTTTTTTTATTATCTCTTGAAAGTAGTATCCTCTTTTTGTAAGTGTGGAAATAGTATTCCTTTTTGTGTCATCATTTAAGATATTCCAACCTGGCAACACCTAATATTGTGTGTACTTAGTGGGAACTAGTAAGGAAGTCGATGCATGTTTAGTATAAGTTTATATAGTTTTTAAGTGTCTTATGTACATCCATCTCTGTTTGTTCTCCAAATAAATAAATAAATAAACATGCCGAACTATGAAGAAATAAAACGTGACTTTTTGTAGTAGACAGAACATTGACTTGATAAACATGCCTTAAAATTTTTTGTAACTCTTTTTTTATACTACAAAAAGATAAACAAAAAAGACAATACACCCTGAAAGTTTCATGTGGGCTGCTCTGTATAAAGAACTATTCATTGCAAATTATAAAATAAATTGGATCGAAAGTGTACGGATTACGTTCAATTTGTACAAGATCGGTGCACGCGGCGTCTAGGTAGCCAATATTAGTCTTTGTCCGTATTGTATATACTCGTACGTCTTGTCGTTGAAGTTATATGTACTTATCGATAACAGCATTGTCGATATTTTTATTGTGGCAAGCACTAAACAAATGTTGTTCCTGCTAGAAAAATATCTAGGTATATTCATGATATTTAATAAATAATTTTGTTAGTACAAATTTAAGGTTATCAAGAAATAAAATGTAAGGAGTCGCTATTAGGTCAATTTTTTTTTTCATTTAATTGGTAAGCAATAAATTTACTTATGTTTTTTATGTTTAATTCAAGATTTCCACAACATCCTCAGCGACGTTCATAATGGACCGCTATTATAGCACGAAATAGACGTGACGGACTCTTTAAACCAAGCCACACGAGTGTTGTGTGTTCGGCCCATTTCCCTATTTTCGACATGTACAGGACCAATAAAGGTTTAAATCGACTAACTGCAACTGCTAAACCTGTTTTGAACGTAAGTCCATTCGTTCCCGATTCAAACTACATTCTTCAAATTTCGTTTTAAAATATAATTTTATCGTGAAAGCTCGTGCAGAGAAAAACGTATTCATATACTTATATGAATTGATGTAATAAAAATCAATCTTTGTTTTATAGATATCAGAGATAGATGACGATGACGTCCAAAGTTGTGAAACTACAAATGCTGCTCCAATGGCACAAGTTAGTACTTATGAAATAATTACATATAGTCTGGCAAGTTGTATCGGCAGTAAAACAATCGTGGCAAATTTGACAAATGTAGATGCAGAGGATTGTATACCCATGGAAAATTTGAATTTCGCGCCTTTCTTACTGACAAGATGGGTTTGCCAGACTATATATAAATACATAATTCATTAGTACTGCAGTTTTTTTTTACTAAATTGCTCATTATTAAAAAAAAAAATCTTTCATAGAATTATGGAGCCACTGGGTCAGACAACAAACAGTTGCTTACAAAGAGTCCTACTCCGTCAGCGTCGACGTCTCTAAGTATCGGTTCCGTATTAGATAGTCCAAGAAAGAAAATAATGAAACATGAAATACGTTTGTGCAGAAAAAAAATAGAAGACAAAAATAAAACAATCAATAAATTAAAAAAACAAAATAGTAGATTGAAAAAGAAGAATTCGAGTTTAAAGAATATTGTCTCAATTCTGAAAAAACGGGAAAACATTGACTATTCTTTGTTTCAAGACTTATCAAAACATGTAGAAGTGACAGATACATTCAACGCCGTATATTTAAAAAATAAGAAAAATAAAAAAAGGCCATTTGCTAAATATCCTCCAGGGGCCCGAAAATTTGCGTTGACATTGCATTTCTACTCACCGGCAGCTTACAAGTATGTTCGTAAACTTTTTGACACGTGCTTACCACACCCAAACACATTGTGCAATTGGTACAGCAGTGTAGACGCGAAACCCGGTTTCACAGCAGAAGCCATTGATAGACTAACAGACAAAGTTAAGTATAGCGAAAGAGAAATAATTTGTGCACTGGTTACAGATGAAATGTATATTAGACCACAAAAAAAAACATAAATCGGGTAATCTTTACGAAGGGTTAGTGGCCATGGGTCTTGGAACTGACTCTTCAAACGAAATCGCAACGCAGGCATACGTCATGATGTTAGTGGGAGTGAATGACTCATTTAAAATCCCATTTGCGTATTTTCTGATCACAAGTCTTAAAGCAGAAATGAAAGCACACCTAATTAACATTGCCTTAGAAAAGTGTCATTCCATAGGCGTTAAAGTAGTTTCTGTAACTTTCGATGGCTGCAAGGCAAACACTTCGACAATGAAGCTATTGGGGTGTCAATTTGATGACCCAGAAAATATGAAAACACACTTCAAACACCCGTCAGCTGATTATGATGTAGCAGTTTTACTTGATGCGTGTCACATGATAAAATTTGTTAGAAACACACTGGAGAGCAAGAAAGTATTCTATGATGGTGATAAAAAGCCTATCAAGTGGACATTCATTCCTGCTCTTCACGAATTACAGGAAAATATCGAACTGCACCTTGCCAATAAGTTGACACATCGGCATATTGCGTTTAAGAATGAAGTTATGAAGGTGAAGTTGGCAACTCAATTATTGAGCCGTAGCGTTGCTAATGCTATCGAATTTTGCGAAAAAAGCCTTGGTTTAACGGGATTCGCGAATTCTAGCGCAACAGTGGACTTTATCATGTACATAAACAACATATTTGATTTACTAAATACAGAAAATCTCAAAGATCACGGATTTAAGAAACCGCTCGGCCAAAACAATGCCAATGATATTCTCACATATATCACGAAAGCCAAAAGTTATTTAACTTCATTGACTATTAAAGTTCACCATAAAAGAACGATTAAAACAAAAAAAGAAACTCGGGTTGTTTACTCCACGGAAGAGGTACCGCTCTGGAAGGCTCAGGCTGGTACAGGTATAATCGGCCTCTTGGTATGTTTAGAAAGCTTGGAATATTTATACACAACCCTGATTGATTCACAAAATATGTCGTACCTTTTGACCTACAAACTAAGTCAAGACCATATTGAACTGTTTTTTGGCAACATACGTAGTCAGGCTGGGTACAATAATAACCCCAATACCGTTCAATTCAAATCGGCCTATAAAAAGCTTTTAATGCACTTGGAACTAGGATCAAAATTCACAGGGAATGCAATTCCATTAGAAAATATCCCAATTTTAAGTGGCCAGAATACAATTACTCATTTAAATAATACGTCTGTTGGGTACCGCGAGGACATTGAGAGAGAAACTGATACCGAGGGGCACAAAAAAGCAGTGGTAGAAACTTTCATACATGACAACTGTGACATATTGTCTGAGGATCTGGACGAATCAGGAAACTGCTCAGAGTACATAAAACAAGTCGTAGGATATATAGCTGGATTCGTAGTACGCAAATTAGTGAAATCGATTCGATGCGACGTATGCACTAATTCTCTTCTGGCAAACGAAAGATACGATTTCCATAAATTGATTGATATAAAAAACTTGGGTGGACTTTTTTATGCATCTGAAGATGTATTTACTGTCTGCAAGACAACGGAAGCTTTTCTGAGACGTAACATGCGCATGGGAATAGAGCTTAACGGTTCTATTATTGCATCAAATGTGCTCAAAAGTTTCATAAAAGTAAACATCTTCGTCTCTAGCACAGAGAAAGAACATAGTAACAATCACAGGATTGTTATAATAAAGTCCATAACCAATCAGTATCTGACTGTCCGCTTACACTACATTGCAAAGAAAGAAAGTGCCAAGAGTAAATGTAGATCTAAGAGACAGCTATTTAATAAGTTGAACTTATTTCAAGGAAATTAGGACTTGTTCAGCGGGAATTTACTGACAAATTACTTGTGTTATAAATGCGTGCTTGGCAAATGACTCCAAGTTTTACTTTTATATTTTACTTAATTTATAGGTGACTAATTTATTTTATGTTATATTTTTCTGTATATATAAAAAGATTGAAAAGCTAACCACTAAGAATAAATGAATGTTGAAATGGAATGTTTTATTCATACTTTTTGTTTTACAAACATTATTAATATAAAAATAATTTTAATAACCAAAGCGACTCCATTAGGTACTTTCGCTGTTCACTTTAGACAGTTGTGAAGTAAACAATGGTAGCCAGTATACAATAGTGCCATTTTACCAAAAAGTTTTTACCATGTTGGTTCTTGTGTTTACAAATTTGACACTTGACTTTACTGTTTGTAAGTTCTTTTTTGTACGAAGTTTTTATCTTGACTCTAACTATAAAGAAGCGTTATTATCAGCTATTGGAATGTAACTGTCAGTGTCATCTTGCGCTACATTTTTAGTTATTTATGTTCTGCATTGTGTGTCTATTTCTATATCTTAAGTCAATGCCCACTAAGTAAATACACGTTCACTCACACATACACAAACCAAAACTACGCCCAGAACTATTCAGTACATGTCGACATGCTGTCACATACCGTCAAAAACCATCACTAAAAATATGGTCACCTGCGTCATTAAGGGATGCAAAAATAACTCCAGAATGTGCAGTAAATCCAAGAATATAACTTTTCATTTGTAAATATTGATCTTATACCTTAAAACACAATTTAGAAAATTTTGCTTCGCTTGGAACACAAAACCTCGACATTCTGTTGACGTTGATTGACGTAACATAAAGCGCGAGTGATACCAGAGTATGATTTTTATTTACCCCAACCATAGACATGAAGACCGTAGGTCGATAGAGGTCGGTCAACGACCAGCTAATTTAATGTGCCGGTTTGCCACCACCTAAATAAAGTGACGAACCGAACTGAAAGAATAGTTACTCGTTTTTAAATAGATACTCATTCAATAAATACCAAATAAAATGCATACGCCTCACTATTTCTTTAGGGTCTGTTAATATGTAACTAACTTTAGTTGAAAAAACTTTGTTCTTCAGGTGATCGCAAAATGAGGCTAGTCGCGTAACCGGCCTAACGAGCCTGTACGAGATGTGGTATTAATAAAACTAATAAAATCAAGTGGTGGTAAACTCGATTCTCCATACAGGCGTTGTTTCGTTCTCATTTAAAAACGCCGTGCTGTAATAACATGAAAGTTTTTTAGGTCTTGTATGAAAACCTTAATAATCGCTGTATTTTTTCTTCATTATAATTTCAAGTAACAAAATTACTTAATGTAGATTAGTTTCGTCTACTTAAATGTTTGATTTGTGACTTTAAAGGATGATTCACAGTAGACCGGTCCGTGTCCGGGCCGGCCCGTTTTCTATGACAGCAAACGCAACGGCCGGCGTATTTCTCTAGAAGAAAACGGGTCGGCCCGGAGACGAAACGGCCTACTGTGAATCATCCTTAATTTGTGACCCGCTTTAGGTTGACACAATACTGTCATATATTGAATAGAAATTTAAACATTACTCTTTGCGAATTGCAATGCAATGCAGCATGCATGCAGATTCAATAGGTAGTTCAATTTTGTTACCAAATCGGAACGTTTTATTTTGCAATTTCATACAAAATAGTTCAGGGGTTCAAAAAAAGGATGCTGAGTATCCCATTACGTTTAGTGACTAACGGTTACTAGTATTAGTCATCATAATTATTAGCCTATCCTGGTTTATTGTACCCTTTACGAATAAAATAGAGAACTTGAACGAATTACCTCATTTATAGGGACTTTTTCCTTCCAGTAGCAACACTGATATGCAACACATCAGCAACACATCTTTAAAAAAAGTGGATTCATTTTGTTGTTCGTGGCGCTCCGTCTATATTTTTTACTTGGTCTGAGCTTAGATGGTGCACTCTTAGATTCCATACAATGAAATCAAAATGGCTATAAGTATATTTATAATGGTAGAAGACTAAGTACCCTCACTACCTCACGGAATCCTCCATCAGAACTCAAACTTAACAAAAATAAGTCTTGAAAACCTAGCTTGCATAACAAATCGCCAAACTCCAACTATGCGTCGTTGGAGAGTTCTGTTCTGATCATCATCAGCAGTTCCACTTCATCAAATGTCGCTTATTTAAATGTAAATGCTTGATTTGTTTATGAAAATAATAAAATCACTATATGTGTGCCTTTTACATTTGAGGAGTTCCCTCGATTCCTCATAGATCCCATCACAATAACTCGAGCTTGATAAATGATTGTCTTGAAAATCTAACTTGCTTGACAAACACAGCAAAGAGGACAATTCGCCAAACGTGAACTATGCATCGTTGAAGAGTTCCGTTCTGATCATCATCAGCAGTTCCACTTCATCAAATGTCACATTTTTGTATGAAAATGCTTGATTTGTTGATAAAAACACAAAAATCACTATATGTTTGCCTTTAAGATTTGAGGAGTTCCCTCGATTCCTCATGGATCCCATTATCATCACTGCGTTTTGATAAAAACGGGACTAACTTGGATATATATATTTACAACCAAAAAAAGATTTTTTAACATCGGTTCAGAAATGACAGAGTTCTGGAGTAACAAACATTAAAAAAAAAACATACAACCAAATTGATAACCTTCTCTTTTGAAATCTTGAAGTTGGTTAAAAATAAACATTATAAGATGTGCTTGTGGATGTGCTAAATTCCTTTTAATCTTTAAAATAACTTAGTGTACTACTTGTCACTGCAGTAGTTTCGAATTTTCGCTCTTAGTGTGTGTTGTTTGAATAATTTTAGTGCGTCTATCTGGTTTGACTGTTAGCGTAATATTATATATTATATTTATTTTTGCGTATGTTTATGTACGTGTACAATTGTACATATCTGTGTATATATGTATGTGTATGACACTTTTATCTTTATATGTATATATATCTAAAGACTTATAATATTATTATGATGATGATTATTATTATTATTTATTTTCCTACTCAATATTTTTGCATCAATTCCACTTCCCAAAGGTTGTCTGGAAGAGACCTTCTCAGATCTGTGTCGTGAAATCATTACCTACATACATATATGTATATTCTTTGCTATAGCAGTTACTTATCTACGCTTAATACCTATATTGACAGTTTCAATTAACTTTCTTGGTTTACTCGATTGCGGGAATTGTAGAATCGGGGTATTTAGAACTCGAAGTAAAACATACAAATCACAATTGTGTTTGACTCTAAATTCTCGTCTCTAACTTAATCCTACAAAAAAAAAGAATTCTTGCAATTTTATTTATTATCTTATAACTTCTAGGTAAACGACCAAATGAGCCTCTTAGACATTGCCTTTTCTTTTGGGTTATAAATCTAATCTTTATAATATTTGTAATACCGATACCGTTTTAAACTATAGTTCGTACCCGTGCTAAGGCTTTAAAGCACCGCGTAATATCTCACGGACGACTCCTTTGATTAATTTCGCTATAAACTACAAGTAGTCTCTACTTCTTATTTCGGGTTTTTTTATTACTGCCACTATCTTTATTATTGAGTCGCATAGTTATTGCGCCACTTTCATAGCTTGTTCAATAATATGTACGGAAAGTAAAGTATTTTTCGCCTCAGCAGCTCGAACAGGCAGTAAAATGTCTGCGACTGCGACAAATCAGTGAACAAAATCAGCTTATTAATTTACAGGTAAAAAACCTTAAGTAAAGGACCTGTTGTATGTAGTTGTGACGTGTTCGAATAGACATTACATATTTAAAATGTGAAACACGAACAAAATGAACGTTCCAAACCAAAAATGATGTGTGACCAAAGCAGCTCCTCTCAGTTAAGACGACGAATTGAAAATATTGGCGGTAGGGATTGCAATTTTTCTCCGCAACCAAGAAACATACGAACACGATTATTTTTTATATGATCCATAGTACCTTTGGCTTCACTTTTGTAATAGCTTTACATGATTGGATAATTTTCATAACACAAAAATAATTTTCTTTTAAACCTCTTTAAAAACAGAGATTTGCATTTTACAGATAAACGGCACTTGTTAAAGTCTCTTAGTTTTCCATTTAAATTCATCTAAGCAATCACTTCAATATTGTAATTGGATTTTATTAAATTACTAATGGTTTTTATTTAAACTGAAAAATACTGTTTTGTCGCATACGCCCTTACGGTATAAGCTAGCCGCCCGCGTGTTTTCTATGCAATCAGTGCCCCCTCAGTCCGCTACCGACTACTGTCAGCGTTGGGCCTGTGCTAGGCGAGCTCCCGCGCGTTATGGATACTGTTTGCGTTTAGGTACATTTAAAGTGGTATTTTATTCATTTGAAAATAAGGAAATAATCGGTGAAGGTCTCTAAAAAAAGGAACGCTTGTTCAATTAAGCAATGTAAAAATAATTAAGTAATTGTCCCAAAACAACTTTATTTACCAAACTAGATAATGTTCCAATTATAAAATAAATCGTTTTTTTAAACTCGTGTATACTAAACCGAGATGTTTCTACTGACAAAATATTCTTTTAAATTTATAAGTAAAGCGAAAATGAATTTTATTTGTCTATTTTAGAAAACAATAATTAGAACAAGGCAAAGCCATGGAGTCGTCTCCGGATTTAGGCGAAATCGAAACTATGTCAGATAAGTCCTTAAAAAGGTTAGTGTTTGGGAGATAGGTAGGTACTTATAAACTAATTTAAGGGTAATATAATACCTATTTATATTACAAGCTTTTATTTAACTTGCAATGTATGTATGTTGTTGGACCCGGGTATGTCCTAAAACTACGACCAAGACCACCGGGGGATGGGCAGCAGCAACCCTGGAGTGCGGTGGAGATACTGCGATCGCCAACCCGCATGCCACGCGTGGCGATTATGGCATATACCCCCCGTGAATTTGGGGGAGGCCTATGTCCAGCAGTGGACGTCCTTTGGCTGATATGGTGGTGGTGGTAGTATGTTGGTCGGTCGGTGTTGTTGGACCCGGGTATGTCCTTAAACCACAACCAAGACCACCGGAAGATGGGCAGCAGCATCCTTGGAGTGCGGTGGAAATACTGCGATCGCCAACCCGCATGCCAAGCGTGGAGATCATTGCATATATCTCCCGTGAATTTAGGGGAGGCCTATGTGCAGCAGTGGACAACCTTCGGCTGATATGGTGTTATGTATGTTTGTTCGGGTGGAATCTTGCAACTCCATTTTGAAGCAGATATCTTCAACCGATTGTGCTGAAATTTGGCGTACTTATGTAACCACCACCACTAGGTATATCAGCTCAAGGACGTCCACTGCTGGACAGACCTCCCCCAGTTACATGGGGAGTAAATGTCATAATCGCCACGATTGGCATGCGGGTTGGCTATCGCAGTATTTTCACCGTATTCCAGGGATTCTACAGCTCATCCCACGGTGGTCATACTTATGTAAGGTGACAATACATACAATATTATGGTATTATCGAGCTGATCTGATGATAGAAACAGAAGGTCGCCATAGCAACTCCTAAACTATAGAAGATAAACCCGTATTTGGGCTCATTCGTCAAACCGAGTAGTTGATGATTATGGAAAAACTGGCCAAGTGCTTCCATAATCATCAACTACTCGGTCTGAACCACACACAAAGAAGGGTTTCATACCGATACCTCCTAATCTACGTTTACTATACAATCATCATCATCATCATTTCAGCCGAATGACGTCCACCGCTGGACATAGGCCTCCCCCAAAGACTTCCACAATGACCGGTCCTGCGCCACCCGCATCCAGCGGACACCCACGACCCTTACCAGGTCATCAGTCCACCGTGTGGGGGGCCTGCCCACGCTACGCCTTCCGGTACGTGGTCGCCACTCGAGAACCTTCCCGCCCCAACGGCCATCGGTTCTGCGTGCTATGTGCCCCGCCCACTGCCACTTAAGTTTAGCGATTCGAAGGGCTATATCGGCCACTTTGGTTCTGCTGCGGATGGCCTCATTTCTGATGCGATCACGCAGAGAAACTCCCAGCATAGCCAATGGAGAGCCATTGCTCTTTGGGTGACTTTGAGCCTTCTTATGAGGCCCATAGTAAGCGACCACGTTTCAGTACCATATGTCATCACTGGCAACACACACTGGTCAAAGACTTTCGTCTTGAGACACTGCGGGATATTGGACGAAAAGATGTGACTTAGCTTCCCGAACACTGCCCAGCCGAGTCGGATTCGACGATTAACCTCTTCCTCGAAGTTGGACTTACCTAACTGGACAGTCTGTCTTAGGTATATGTAATCGTCTACTTAAACTTCCGGCACCCGGTGGCGGAGCAGGTCGGTGGTTCCGCCACGAACCACACCTCGGCCGCGCAGGATAGGGAAAGCATTCACCTTCCTCTGCGGCCCCACCGATGCCGTTTTCGCGGAACGGCTCCGCCAAGTTCGCAGGGGGTAGGGAGAGTGGCGCACCGAAATACCAACACTCCTCTCCCCCTGCAATCCCGCCTCGGCCACAGAAGATAGGGAGAGCGGCTTACCGCAATACCGACACTCCTCTTCTTCTGCGGCCCCTCCTCAACGCATCCTTAGTGGGCTACCCAAGCCCGCTGGGAGCGCCCTCCTCGGGCCAGCCGGCAGAGCAAACAGGCCGGCCCTGGGTGCCTCTTAGCTTCACCGTGGGTGACCAGTCCACGGTTACTAAGCCCCCCCGCCCCGACAAGGCGAGCACCCTCGAGGGGGTGTCCATGTTCATCCTTAGACCAACTCGCTCGGAGGCTTTACTGAGGTCATTGAGCATTGTACTTAAATCCTCCATGGTCTCAGCCAAGACTACTATATCGTCAGCAAACCGAAGGTGAGTGAGATTGTCGCCGTTTATGTTGATGCCTAGCCTTCTCCAGTCCAGAGTCTTGAACACGTCCTCCAGTGCAGCGGAAAACAGTTTAGGAGAAATAACATCTCCTTGCCTGACTCCCCGCTGCAGCGGAATAGGTTTCGAGTTCTGGTCCTGGAGTCGGACTGACATAGTGGCGTTCTCGTACAAACACTTCAGCACTTCGATATAGCGGTAGTCCACTTGGCACCGTTGGAGAGATTGTAGTACAGCCCAGGTTTCAATCGAATCGAAGGCTTTCTCGTAGTCCACGAACGCTAGACAGAGGGGCAGGTTATACTCCTCAGTCTTCTGTATAACCTGACGGAGCGTATGGATGTGGTCTACGGTGCTAAATCCTCTTCGGAAACCGGCTTGTTCGGGAGGCTGGAAGTCATCTAGCCTGCGTGCGAGACGGTTCGTAATGACTCTTGAAAACAGCTTATAGACATGGCTCAGAAGTGAGATGGGGCGGTAGTTCTTCAGTAAGGCGTTGTCACCCTTTTTGAAGAACAGCACCACCACACCTCTGTTCCATGCCTTCGGAGTTTTCCCTTCCAGTAAGACGGAGTCGAACAACTTCTGAAGGGCCCTAAGGACCGGTTTTCCACCCGCCTTCAAGAGTTCAACTGTTATTCCGTCTTCACCGGGTGCCTTGTTGTTCTTTAGCTGTTTAAGAGCCATTCTAATCTCGTACAGGCTGATGTCCGGGATATCTACTATACAATACATTTTACCAAAAAAGATCGTATCTTCATAGGAAAGTCACAGCACTTGCGCCCTTTTGTTTGGGCAAGACAGTTTTTCGGCAATAACTGAAACACAGTTAGACGACACTTGATCAAACTAAAAATCATTCAATGGATTTATTAATGTACATCACCTGGATTATTTCAGAATTTTAAACTTCATAGTTTGGGAATTAGAGGAGGGGGGGGACACTATTTACGACTTTGACAGATAATATCTCACCAACGGTTGACTTAAATAGAAAAGTTTTTTAGAAACCTGTGTATGTTATTATCGCACCAACTCCCGTAACAATCGGACACATTACGCTCGAAGTTGTAGACGATTACATATACCTAGGACAGACTGTCCAGTTAGGTAGGTCCAACTTCGAGAAAGAGGTTAATCGTCGAATCCGACTAGGCTGGGTAGCGTTCGGGAAGCTACAGCATATCTTTTCGTACAATATTCCGCAGTGTCTCAAGACGAAAGTCTTTAAACAGTGTGTGTTGCCAGTGATGACATATGGCACTGAAACGTGGTCGCTTACTGTGGGCCTCATAAGAAGGCTCAAAGTCACCCAAAGATCAATGGAGAGAGCTATGTTGGGAGTTTCTCTGCGTGATCGCATCAGAAATAAGGCCATCCGCAGCAGAACCAAAGTGACCGATATAGCCCTCCAAATCGCTAAACTTAAGTGGCAGTGGGCGGGGTACATAGCACATAGAACCGATGGCCGTTGGGGCGGAAAGGTTCTCGAGTGGCGACCGCGTACCGGAAGGCGTAGCGTGGGCAGGCCCTCCACACGGTGGACTGATGACCTGGTGAAGGTCGCGTGTGTCCGCTGGATGCGGGTGGCGCAGGACCGGTCATTGTGGAAGTCTTTGGGGGAGGCCTATGTCCAGCAGTGAACGTCTTTCGGCTGAAAGATGATGATAATGATGATGAACCCACGATAACCATTTTTTGTCCTTTACTTTTTACGAGAAATAATGGCTCATTTACGAAGCGATTTTAAGCAATACAGCATTAATCCTTGTGCGCCGCTCTGAATTTACCTATTTATTCATAAATTTTGTACGGAGTATCTTCCGTGTCACGCGTCCGGCGTTCCAATGTGATTCTCATAGAAATTGTACTGGCTAGTGCCTGAATTTGCTTACACACTCCTTATCTACCAAAACATCAAAATCCCAAAGAAAATACATGAGGGTATCAAAGTTATTGAAGATGGAGATTTTGAAAAAAATTATAATCCTCTGCTCTGAAAGGGCAATATCGGCAATAAAATTTGTGTTGTTACACTTGTTACAGTGGTGACGGCACATTCAAAACAGCTCCACGTCCTTTTAGTCAGCTTTATATTATTCATCTAGACATAGACGGCGACCTGTTTAGCCTAGTTGGTAGTGACACTGCCTCCGAACGGGCGGACAAGACACATCCTTTTCGATAAACAATATTCAGCCTTATTGAAGATGCTGGAAAGAAAAACAATATCGCCGCTAAATTTCCTTAAAAAGATTTATTTTATTAGATTAAAACTGGGTTTTAAAAAAGGAAAAGGAAAGAAGGTTCGAATATAAATACAAGTGTATGCATATTTATGTAGCTGACCGTGAGAGAATTTAATTTGTTATTATAAGTTATTGTTTATTATTAGAAGTCAGTCTTAAAGAGTAAGGATGTTTTTTGTTGCACTTTACCCTACCGCAAACTAAATCAACTTTTGGATTCGACAATCAAAAAATTATCAATTAGACCTCGTTAATTACGTGCATATACTTATACAACCAAATCCGTACCAGCATTGTAAATTCCAAAAAGTAATGTATAGTTAAAAAATATTTAAATAAATGTGCAAGCATAGAATCTCCTTGGACGTCTATGTTCTAGCGCGTGGCCGCGCAGCGCACGAGTCGAACGACCGCGCTCTGTCCGGCCGGCGCTCCGCCATCGAAAGCCGCGTAAGAATAGAGGGGTGGATGCGGGGAAAGGGTAAGAGGGCTCTATTCGAGTTTAATTGTTTATCAATGCGTCGCCTTAAGATAACGCTAACTAACGCACAAGGACTTGTTAGCTACAAGTATTATGCACAAAACTAGTTGGATATATCAAATTTATTTCTTGCTTTTCCATCAATTGTTGCCGACATTACGACATCACGTCCTAGAATTAACAAAGGTCATCCCAAATGCGGGCTATCAATAAAGTGACCCTCTTTTTGTCACACAAGGGTAAATCCGAGGGGAGGGCGGGGCAGAACGGCTACAGACCGCCGATATTCAATCAAGAATAACGTATGCCTGACCACCCGTCATTTGAATTTTTTTCAGCTTTCTTATGCTCATAAAGTTCAGCCTTATTCTGGTGTAATAAGGATGTGTTTGAGGTGGGTAGTGGTGGTATTCAAAGAGATTAGTAATCGCCATACTACACTGGCTATAGGCAGGACAAAATTATTTTTTTAATGTTCTAGTGATATGTTTTTTTTTCATAAAACATAGCAGACACTATGTTAGCAGTGACAGTCAGTTATTTTATGATTGTTTAATTTATTTCACTTCCGTGTTTCTATCGCTCATTTAATGAAACCTTTTCTGGAGCCAATTGTTCTTAAAATATATGTTATATAGTGATACCATGTGAAAAATCTTGTTTGAAACCGTCATAATCCGGCAGAAAGATGTGAATGCACGCTATCAAAAGCGACAGAACACATCAGAACGTCAGAGACCGTCTTAATGCGGCAGTTAGATGTGAACGCTCGCCATGAAAAGCGACAGATCACATCAGAACGTCAGAGACCGTCTTAATGTGGTAGTAGAGCGCATCAGATTGTCAAGGACACTCATAATGCTCAGATAGACCTGAACGCTCGCCATCAAAAGCGTCAGAGTGAATCGGATCGTCAGAGACCATCATAATGCGCAGATACAAGTGAACGCTCGTCATCAAAAGCGTCAGAGCGCATCAGATCGTCAAGGACACTCATAATGCTCAGATAGACCTGAACGCTCGCCTTCAAAAGCGTCAGAGCGCAACTGACCGTCAAGGACACTCATAATGCTCAGGTAGACCAGAATGCTCGCCATCAAAAGTGTCAAAGTGAATCATATTGTCAGAGACCATCATAATGTGCAGATACATGTGAACGCTCGCCATCAAAAGTGTCAGAGCGAATGGAACCCATGTGTATCGTTTTTGCATTTATGATCAGTCAAGTGCAAAATGGGCTCAAACAACTTATCAAGTGACTCACGCGACTCTTATGGCGGCGGGTTTTCTGTTTTTTCTGTCCATATTTACTCGTATGACAGGATTAAATCGATACATATTTATGCAATTGACTGTACTAGAACCCAAGCATACCTGTCTTATCTTCCCGTCCACCAGATTATGATATTCAGTGCTCTGATGGCATAGTATAACTAAACGTTGCGATTATATTAAATTATGCATGGATGTCTTTACCTTCCACTGCTTGTAAGCCGATCTTGCTCAGCCTGCGGTACAGCTGCTTCTACCTGAAACGAGTATATTATCTTAAATTAAGCCTTCACCTTGGTAAACTATTGTAAAATTAAATTGTTTTGTAAGCACTGTATATGCATGAACTGCTACAAGTTTAAAACCGCATAACAGTATATTATAATCTGCAGGACGCAAAGAGTAATGTGGCTTTGTTCAAAACTCTTATTCTGTGCAAGAATTTATAAAATAGTTTCCATTAGTAAGATTCTAACTGGATTTTACTAAACGTATTTTTTGGTTGTTTCTTTTATTTTTTGTCATATAAACTCTATTTCTGTGATTATTTCATTTTATGTGGAGAAAATATTGCATTATTTTTATTTTAAACGGGCCTTTTACTAGTCAAAATCTATTGTCTTATAAAAGTATCCTTGTGACCTATTTGCAGAATAATGTCTCGATTTTGATATCAACAAGTTCTGAGAAATTCGCAAAGAGAAAAAACACATCTCTGGGAACTTTTTGGTGCTTTGTGCATTGCTAAGTAACTAGTAGGTCCTAAAATGTTCGTTATTTTATACTGCGCATACATAATACATACATATGTGTTACTACACTCTGGGTCGTTTCCACCTCAAATGCCTGCGATCCATCATGAAGATCAGATGGTCCGACAGAGTGCGAAACACCGAAGTCCTGCGACGAGCCCATGTTGGTGGCATTGAGGCCTATCTAATGCGTCGGCAGCTTCGGTGGTACGGTCACGTGTCTCGTATGGCGGAGTTGAGAGTGGCGAAACGCATCTTCTACTCTGAAATGGAGGAGGGCAAGCGAAAGCAAAGCGGACAACTCCTCCGTTACAAGGATTTCCAAAAGCGACATATGAAGAGATGCAACATTGAGCTCTCTCAATGGGAGTGTTTGGCATCGCAGCGGTCAGAATGGCGCAGGATGGTGAATATCCAAGTTCGCGAGTTCGAGGATCAGCGCATATAATTTTACCGGAACGGCGTACTTTCGTGCCCGCAATGTACACGAAATTTCGCCGCAAGGATAGGCTACATAAGCCACCTTCGAGCGCATGAGCGCCAAAACGAGGAGTCGGAGTGGTCGCCATGGCCGAAAACGGTCGGATCGATCATATTGTTACAAAGTCTTATTGAAAACACTAGGAGTTTCTCATTATTTTTGGTTTTTAAATATCATCATACATTACATTAATATTCGTATATTCAGCAATTGAGCCAAAATAAAATCAATACCTTTCACAACCAATATTCAATAATTAAACAGATTGACATTTTATGAAAATACAGTATTTCGTGACACGGCCTTTGTACATGCTGTAACTTAATGATAGTTTCTTCAGAGGGGTGAATACGTAACATTTTCGAGCCTAGATAAGAATGATCTAAATATCATTTTTCATACTAAAACTGACCGATCTACCTAACATAAATTGACATGTGCCATAATCAAGTAGTACGAGTAGTAAACTGCAACGTACAGCTAATATCCCAGGCAGGACCCTTTTGTCTTTACCTAAATAATAAAGAAGTCTCAGTTTTTACAATATTCAATTAATAGCAAATAATATATACCTACTCACTAGACAGGCTTCTTACACATTTAGCGGTACGACCTCAATGCAGTAAACTTTCTAGTTGGTGCGGGATGCGTAGCAAAGGGCGTTACAAATGCAGTACTGCATGCATACCGCCCCGTTTTCGCCCAATGCGTATTAATACTACTTGGCACATGTAATACTGACAATATACCTGCAAGTAAATAAATCAGACCGACATTAGTAACCTCTGAGTAAAGTACAAAATACTCCGGGTGAAGAACTTTCGCCCGATCAAATGGGGATGTGGCATTTACGTAAAATATCACTACGATCATTTCATGTCCTTAAAACTCATGGGGTTTGTTGGAACAATTTGCCATAATGTTTCATTACTTTAGTAAGTAGTTTCGATAAAGTGATGTTCAGGGAGCAAGTTTCGTATTAAAGTATGAATTTAAATCTAATTGCACGTATTTCTCTCTTGACAACTATTCCGTCAAGCGATTTTCTGAGCTGGACGAATGTCTTTTACACTTCGTAATATTCCCTGTTGCATGCCAGCGAGCTCGAATAATTTGGTACCGCACAAAGGAACCTTTGTCAGTGCTCCTGAAGCCCAAAACCTTGTGTCTTTGCAATTCTATATCAGTAGTTCCTGAAATTGTATTAAATATTACGAATATGTAGATTATAACGGAGCGTTCGTGGCCCAGCGGCGCCCGTGTGCCGCGTGCGGTATGCGCGGTTAAGCAATGTCGGGCGGGGTCAGTCCTTGGATGGGTGACCGCTTTGAGTGGCTACTAGCTGAGCGCACCCGTGCTTTGGAAGGCACGTTAAGCCGTTGATCCCGGTTGCTGTCTATGATAGCAATCGTTAAGCCAAGTTAGAGGCCTCCGATTGGCTTGAGAACTTCTAACAGTCAAGTTGCCCACTCACTTGACAAGCCTAATCCCAATAAGGTCTAGTTCCCCCTTTAGTTGGATGGACAGATGGCTGTCGCTTCCGTAAAAACTAGTGCCTACGCAAATTCTTGGGATTAAAAAGCGGCCCCAGGCATCCTTCAGGATGCAACTGTACTGGGAATAACGCTAGGAGGATGATGGTTACGGATAAGTAGATAGTATAACATGGTACAAAATATATTTGTTTGGTTTAGTGTCTTAATCAATGGATCTAATAGTACCAATAAGGATCGAACCGAATACGTTTATTTAGCTCTAAGTTGCAAATATAATGGCATTAAATATACAAAAGTTGCTCGGTTCTAGATATTAGCTGGATACATACATACACACTCTAATGTGTTTTGAGAAACCATGTTCTTAAAAGAGTAAATTTGACATAGTTAATCGCCCTGCCTTTTTAACCGACTTCATGATTTCAAAAGAGGAGGTTATCAATTCGGTTGTATGTTTTTTTTAATGTTTGTTACTCCATAACTTCGTCATTTCTTAACCGATTTTAAAAAATATTTTTTTGATTGTAAGTATATATATCCAAGTTGGTCCCGTTTTTGTCAAAACGCAGTTCTGATGATGGGATCTATGAGGAATTGAGGGAACTCCTCAAATCTTAAAGGCAAACATATAGTGATGTTTATGTTTTTATCAACAAATCGAGCATTTTCATACAAAAATATGACATTTGATGAAGTGGAACTGCTTATGATAATCAGAACAGACCTCTTCAACGACGAAAAGTTCACGTTTGGCGATTTGTCCTCCTAGCTGTGTTTGTTAAGCAAGTTCTATTTTCACGATGAATTTTTGTCATGCTCGATTTCTGATGATCGGATCCATGAGGAGTTGAAGGAACTCCTCAAATCTTAAAGGCAGACAAATAGTGATTTTAGTATTTTCATGAACTAATCAAGCATTTTCATTCAAAAAAGTGACATTTGATGAAGTGGAACTGCTGATGATGATCAGAACGGAACTCTTCAACGACGCGTAGTTCACGTTTGGCGATTTGTTCTCTTCGTTTTGTTTGTCAAGCAAGCTAGGTTTTCAAGACGCATTTTTGTCAAGCTTGACTTATAATGGAGGATTCCATGAGGAATTGAGGGTACTTAGTCTTCTACCATTATAAACATATTTATAGCCATTTTTATTTTATTGTATGGAATCTAAGAGTGCACCATCTAAGTATAATACTCTCTCACCGGCCTCCCCCATTGAAGTCGGTTTTTTTTTCTTAAAAATTATGTTCTTGAGTGTTGTGTTCTGGCAAAGAATAAATTCAAAAATCATTAGGTACCTCAATGGGACAAAGTCATCACAAACAATAGAATGTATGTGTTTTCTTTCAAAATTCATTTAATTTTATAAAGTAGCAAAATATTTTTCTTTAACACTCAACATCAGTGACATATACCTGTATATTCATAATGGTTTGTTGATAATTAGTAACTTAACTCCTACGATAATTAATATTTTAATACTTAGTATATAATTATGTATTTATATACTACTAAAATATTAATAGTATATAAGTATTAGTATATAAGTATAGTATATAATGTAAAAAAAACCGGCCATGTGCGTGTCGGACCACGCACAAAGAAGAGTTCCGTACCAACACCTCCTAATCTATATTTAAAACCACTATACAATACATTGAATCAAAAAAGGTCGTATCCTCATAGGAAACTCACGGCACGTACCTCCTTTTGTTTGGGCAAGACAGTTTTTCAGCTATGACTCAAAAACTGTTACACCGTTCTTGTTTAAACCAAAAATCGTTGAAAGATTTTATTATTGTACACCGTCTTGATTTTTTTCAGAGTTTTAAATTTCATAGTTTGGAAATTAGAGGGGGGGGGGGACACTTTTTACGACTTTGACAGCTAATATCTCACCAACGGTTGACTTAAATGGAAAAGTTTTCTAGAAACATCTATGTCATTTTTGAATGCCTATCCATTGATACCCCACACGCCTATGTGCATTGAAAAAAAAGTGTTTTACCCCCTGTTACATGTACGCGGTGCCCCCCCAGTTTAATATTTTATTCGTAATTTCACATAATATTTCTATAGCGGTTCATAGTATACACATTCCTACCAAATTTCATAATTGTAGTGCTCATAGTCTCCGAGTAAATCGGCTGTGACATACGGACGGACGGACGGACAGACATGACGAATCTATAAGGGTTCCGTTTTGCCATTTTGGCTACGGAACCCTAATAAATGGGTTGAGCTAATCCATGTGATGAACAATCACTGAAATAAAAATAAAAAAATATTTTATGAACATAATAAAAGTGGCACCGTATATTGTCCAATCATCGTCATTAGACGCAATTTACTCGACACTAACAAATTACTGTTTACTTCGTACGAGCATACCTTTAGTTTAATTACCTTAGAAATACAATTTTATCACGTAATTTCTTAGCGAATTAAAAACAAACTACCTATTTAAAATACGGTCAAGTGAAGTTCATTTAAATGTGTAAAAGCCATCATCCATCATCATCGTCTTATCAGCCGATGGACGTCCAATGCTGGACATAGGCCTCCTCTAAATGCCGCAATGACCGCTCCTGCGCTACTTATTCGGGGACTCCCGCAACCTTGACCAGGTCATCAGTCCATCTTGTGGGGGGCATACTGACGCTGCGCCTTCCAGTACGTGGTCGCCACCCGAGAACCTTTTCGCCCAACGGTCATCGATTCGACGTGCAATGTGCCCCGCCCACTGCCACTTTAGTGATTAGGAGGGCTATATCGGTTACTTTGGTTCTACTGCGGATGGCCTCATTACAGGTGAGATCGCGCAGAGATACTCCGAGCATAGCCCTCTCCATTGCTCTTTGGGTGACTTTAAGCCTTCTTATGAGGCCAATAGTAAGCGACCTCGTTTCAGAGTCATATGACACTGGTCAATAACAAGTCTCGAGACACTGTGGAATATTGGATGTAAAGACGTGCCGTAGCTTCCCAAATGCTGTCCAGCCGAGTCGGATTCGAAATTAGCCTATTTGTCGAAGACCTACCTAACAGGAGAATCTATCATATTTTTTGATAAAATTAATGAACACCTACTGTGTTAATTATCTTTCAAAAACATAATTATATAGTTGTATTCAGATATTACTTTACAAGGACGCTTTAATCTCTTAAGTACTTGTTAAGGTGAAAACTTTTATTTCAAAACTTTAATTGCATCATTCTCTGGGCGTCTGGGCAAGACAGGTCCAGTATTTTTTCTTTAATAAACTCTTGGAACCACTACAATCTAACCTACCTACCAACATTTTGAATTATGCTACCCTCCTTGTACGACACGATTCGGAGTCGATTCCTTTATAAGCACCATTATGGGGGGGGGGGGCAAGTAGAACGCAAGAGAGAAAGAGGAAGACCGAAAATAAGCTTCATGGAACAAATAAAAGAGAAAATAGCAGTCGTGTTACAAGGAAACCAAGGAGAGAACTGCATACTTCATCGGCTACACCGACAAGAGTTTTACTCTTAAAATAATGATGCCACTTGCCTACCTAGATCGATTGAATGTGAAAATCTCGCGCATATCATCGGTATACTAATTATATATTTCATTTAAAATACTTTTAGATAACAATCCCAGTATTGAAATCACGTTTATTTCATTTCAGGTGAAAACACTATTCTGCATAATGTGTCGGGAGAGTTCCGTTCGGGTGAATTGACATGCATTCTCGGACCTTCGGGCGCCGGCAAGTCTACCCTGATGAACATACTGGCAGGCTATACGTGAGTAGTAGACTGAGGCAAACGCCCACTACATATGTAGATATAGGTGAAGAACTTATAGAAAAAGATGACCTATTTGTATGTAGTGTGACCATTTCGAATAGGCGTTTGTTTTGTTTGTGTTAAACATTTTAAATATTTAATGTCCTTTCGAACACGCTACCACTACATACAACAGGTCATCTTCTTAAGTTTTTTACCTATATCAAAACAAATGTGAAATAAGACAAACATTTCTGCATCCTTGACGTTCCCTAACATTGCACTGGTATCTTAAACATGGTAAAAATTTATGTCCAAGCTGTCAAACTGTTTTTTTACGAACATACTTTAGTACGTCAAAAGATTGCTGCGATGATTGCTTATAATAAGGTTACATATCAAAGCCACGGCGGCATTCACATGACCTTTGTTCGCTTGAAAAACCCTCCGACCACTGGCTATAATGATGAACTTTATTATTAAAAAGGTCCGATAGTAACTCAATTCTTGAAACAGGATCGGCAAAGCCTGATGATATCATATTTTATTAACACAATTTTGTGGAACCCCGTCATTGTAGCACAGAAAATATTTCAAGAAAATTAATGCTTTTCTTGGATCTTGTTTTAAGGAAGTGCAATATCACAGTTTGTTTTCTCAGGGTAAAATGTAGCTCATGCATCAACCAAAAACTTTAATAAAAGTAGAAGGTACCTAACCTAGGCTAGGCGTACATACAGTAACACTGAAAATTTAGTGGAACTTCAAATATTTTACATGAAATAAAGAAAAGCTTTAATATTGTAATTTTTGTCATGAATTTTCTCTAAAGGAGTGTGAAAGGCCGAGTCACGCTGAAATTGTTACTAAAAGCGAACTTTTTAGTGCATTATAATATCAAGGTGAAAATTCTATGCTCTCTAAGGGCACATTTCGGACCGGGGAATGACGAAGCAGATTGCATGACAATGAATAAGCGATGCTATTTTGGAAAGATGGAAGCTATGACGGCTTTTTTGATGTGAATGTATGTACAGTTAGTAGCATAAGTGAGTCAATATTCAAATGTTAGTAGGGTTCGATTTAATAGATGTCAAACTATATAAAAATATAAATGTTTTATATACAATATTACTCCTAGAAATGAGCAACAAAACTGCTGTACAAATGTATTACTTACGATTTATAGTTATTTACCTACTGAAACCTAAAAACTGGAAATTTTAACCTAATTTATTTTCCTAATAATTTGTATTTTTTTAAGACATCCCAAAAAACTGAAACCACCTAAAATAGGCAATTTCAGTCTCTTAAGAGTCAATGTAAATAAGTATGGAAACTGAATGGTGGACACCTTATTCAACTGAGTCTAACCCTACAATAACTACAAAAGTACGTGTCTGATTCAGGCGGTTGCGTGCTCATTTTAAGGAAGCTAGAATTAACTGTTATAGACAATTAAATAATTTGGGGTCGTCATACAAAAAAAAAAAATTCGTTAAACAAAAACATATAATTGACACGTTTCTTGAGGACTAAACTTTTTTTTTCTAATCTTATTTCGTTGCTCAAAGGTGTTACAGTTTTGTTATTGATTCTTGCTGAACACATCTGACTGGATTAATGTTAATTTATTGGCAATTTCCTAAGATACAGCCGATAGATCAGACAAACTTCCATAGAAAATGGTCGGTGCAAATTTGATTCAATGCTAATGTCACCCTTGAGACAAAATGCAATATCTTGATCTAAAATTACATAACGGCAGATTATCCCTACAATGCATGCTAACGAATAATGTTTCAATGGAAACATTATTCTTAACCCTTTTTGTTTTAATTGACGATACTTATCAAAGTAGTGGGCATTGGTTCAGTTGTGCTACTAACTGTCACTTAGAAATCTTAAATTTTTTTAAGTTCAAAATTTTAAAACAAACTTATGGTCTATTTTGAGTTTTTAAATGTGAATTTAAGTAATTTCAGTTGTTAATCCAGATAGTTAGGTATTATTTTGATTTAGCACGTCCATGATCTAGCCGATGCTTCTAGCGTTACCGCGGGTCCAACTTTAAAATTATAGGACTTAGTAGTGCCTCCGAAATATCTCAACTGAAAACAAATTTTCCTAAAAGCTAGGTCCCCTTTTTGAACAAAGGGATTAATGAAGTCCAAAAAGAGGCGAGCGAAACTATATTCATTTTATTTCCAACTTATTCAATATACCATTATTCAATTTCAGGTTGTCAGAGATCAACTATTTAGATCAAATATTTAAAGTGGTGTTACCACTTTTTAACTCCATTTAGGCTATGGTTAAAATCTGTCGGGTTACTGAAATTAACCGTGTATGTACATTTTTATGTTTTGACGGTCTTACTGTAAACTTAACTAAATTATTTATTACTTATTTAATTTTAACATACCTACAGCAATTCAATATTCTTAAATGATATTAATGGCATTCGTAAAATTGCTCTAAAACGGTTTAATTTCGAGATGATCATTATTTTAAGAAATTTACAAGTTATAAAATCTCAAGTATAACACACCCTAAGGATTTGACGTAGAGTTTTATTTTAAATGATAGTGTTTGGCGGTTATAACATTACAAAATGCACGTATCGATTGTGGAAAAATTCCACAAAAGTCCACATTATGTTAACAGATTGTACACCGTAAATCAATAGCAATGAGGTTCAGTTTCGTTTGTGTTGATTTTCCACTGATTAGATGTCAACATTGGAACAGAGGCCTTATCGTGTGCCGTGGAGTCGAAATTGTTTTTTTTAATAGGCATCAGTGGAATACAAGCATACGACTTGTCAGGTGGTAACGTCGATTTAGGGACGATTCACAGTAGACCGTTTCGTGTCCGGGCCTGCCCGTTTTCTATGACAGCAAACGAAACGGCCGGCGTATTTCTTCGGAACAGCTTACTGTGAATCACCCTTTATATCACCACGACCACTTTGGCTTAGTTGATAGCGACTCCGTCTGTCTATTAAGCAGGAGGTCTCGGATTCGATTCCCGGTCAGGGCATTTATTTGTGTGGTGAGTGGTGAGCAATTGAGCATGAAATATATATATATGGATGGATATATGGGATGGGCAGCAGTATCCCTGGAGTGCGGTGGATATACTGCGATCGCCAACCCGCATGCCAGGCGTGGCGATTATGGCATTTACCCCCTATGAAAACGACACAAAGGCCACGGCCCCGAGGTTCCGGCGGCCCCAGGTGCCCTGGTTTGGTAGCGGCCAGGGTACTAGCGGGGCCAGGGGTGCTAAGAATCTCCGGCGAAGATCCAGCTACCACCACCGACGACTCCTGGCCCTGGCAACGTAAAACACGCGTACACTGCGGACCGACGAAAAGATAGCGGAACTAGAGGAAGGACTGAGCAAGTTGCGTTGGGAAGTCGTGGGGTTATCTGAAGTCCGAAGAGAGGGGGAGGACACGATAACCCTAAAGTCCGGCAACTTGCTCTATTTCCGGGAGGGCGACCTACAGTCCCAGGTAGGTGTCGGGTTCATCGTCCACAAGTCCCTCGTAAACAACGTGGTGAAGATCGAGAGTGTGTCGGCTAGGGTGGCGTACCTTATACTCAGAGTATCAAAGAGATACTCGTTGAAGGTCATATAAGTGTACGCGCCGACCTCGGCACACTCCGACGACGCGGTGGAGGCTATGTATGAGGATATAACTAAGGCCATGCATAGTTCCAAAACCTACTTCACCGTTGTTATGGGGGACTTTAACGCGAAACTGGCTAAGAGAGACGGCAATGAGCTGAGAGTGGGGCAATTTGGAGTTGGGAGTCGGAATCAACGGGGCCAACTACTGGCTGGTTTCTTGGAGAAGGAGGGACTCTACATGATGAACTCCTTCTTCAAGAAACGCGAGCACAGGAAGTGGACCTGGATGAGTCCCGACGGTGTTACAAAAAACGAAATGGATTTCATTATGAAATGAAATGTTTATTCACAAGAACATACAGTGTAAAATAGGTATTACATAATAATATTGCAGTTCCAGTCCGGTGGTACATTCAGCCATTTCGGTCATGTGGAAATGTCGACGAAGAGGCATATATTCAATGATGTCTCTGTGATCAATACGGTTAAAACCGGAAGTGATCATCGTCTGGTAAGCTTTAGTAAATTTGGGACTATGTCGATTTGTGTAAGATTGTACCCTCATATTTTTTATTTTCATACCATATAAATCATCACGCACAATTTGCTTTAACTAAATGTTACAAGGGCATTTTCAGAAATAAGTGTATACAATTAGCGCGAGTTGTTAAAAAAAGTTAATTAATGACAGTTTAGTAGCAATAATTAAGAAATAAATTTAAATGAAAACTGAATACATGATTTATTTTTATCAGTTATATGCGTTGTCACAAAACAAAATTCTGAAAAGTGACAGGAACAAACCACGATAGAATCATTTGGTTTAAAATATTCTTCGCCTTTTTTTTTAGCTATAATTCGCCTCCATTTATCTCTCTCAATTTAATTTTTTGGAAAACTGTAATAAGGTTAATAGTAAGTTAGGTTAGTAAGCTACATGTAAGTGAAAACCGTATCAAAATGAGTAAAAAAGTTTTTGATTTAACCAACGTATACTGAGCAGAGCGACATGTCAGACAAACAATCTGTTACCACCCGATTTTGATATATGAATAAAATAAAATACAAATACACTCCATACATAATTATGTGTGTACAATAAAAACAATACATGTAAATTCCATCCTTTGTTAACGTCGTTAACGTGTTGTTTTTGCATTTTTTCACGGAGCACTTAGGCATGTTGACTCGCCGATGGCTAGCGCGCGACTGTGAACGCAAGAGTGCTTAAACGGTTAAGCACTCTTGAGCGTGGACGCCGTTGACAGGCAAATAGTGTATCTAGGTAAAATAAAATCCGAGTGTGAAAAAGAAAAGTGACAAAAAAATGCAATTAAAAACATTATAAATGCTTCATTAATATTTCCAACACATTTAATCCCACAAGGTGTTTCAACATTCAGATAGTCGCGGGTACTATAATATGCTTTCGATATGAGTTTAGACTTTATACACCTAATTCCTGAATTTATGAATCGTAAACGCAAAAGGCAGGAAGCAGTATTGTTCCATAACTGCCACACAGTTGTTTTGTACAGGTTTCGCATCCCTTGTACCTATGTAAATTAAGTAAGTACCTAAAGATAGGTATCTAAAGGTTTTAATTGCTATCACTGTCACGCCTATCGCTTTATATTTGCATCGTATAGAATTTTTATTGAGTGGTGTAACCCTTGTAAATAATTAATTCCCGTTATGGAAGGGAAAAGGAGCTTGCTTATTGCACACTCTCACCCAATCATCTTCTATATTTAATTCCGCCCTCTTAATTAAGTATTCAATAGGCACTGAATAACCAAGTATCATCACCTGAATTTTGTGAAGGGGAATGAATATCTTTGCCTAAATAAGAATTGATTGGTGCTTTTACATTTTCGTTTGTTGTATATGAATAGTATTTAAAGTAAGCACTTATCACAAAACTAGGACACCAAGGACAACTAAATACTTAAAAAATGTATATTCAAAATTGTAATCATAAATCGTTGACAAATTGCACTGAGGTCTACAACGTCGATGAGATGGTGAATCAAATATTGTTATAATTCACAGCAGGCCATTACATATTACTAGCGTGGGTCCACCCACGTCCAACTGACGCAAACTTCTAAACAAGTATGATTCAGCTAAAATTTGCACTGTACTTGTAAAATTAACTCGCACGTTTCGCTTTAGGAGTTGGCGGACATGCAGTCGCATTGTAACAACTTTGTTTTAATCAGACATGCTGTTAGGAGTTAACACTTTAGTAGGTATAGTCCCGACGCTGATTATGGAAATAGTTTATGGATTGAAAGTTGATAGTGGAATATAAAATTTGTAACTCGACTGAAAGTGGGTACATATACAATAAACATGTGTATAAATAAGTATAGTGCTATTACCGCTTTTGTAAAATGTAGAAAACAGCCTTGAAAATTATGCCTGTAACTTTGTGTCATTGTGTTAAACCAACTATTTAGTTAGTGTGTGCCACGCTGATAAAAAAAAATACAGTTGCTCAAAAAGTGCTACTTTAGGCGCCTTCCTGATTTATCGATACGGAGGCGATACGATATGAGAAAACTGTCAGCTGTCAGTGTCAACCGATATCAATGCAGTACTGCCCCGCTTCTGCGCATGATATTAGTACTGCGCAAACGTAATACTGACAGTACTTCGTCACGACGAAAGTGTGTGACGTGTGTGACGAAATCTCACACCAGTAAACTCACGTCAAATAACAAAATACTCGTACATATCACATATCGCACCCACCCCGCCAAGTCAGGAAGTCGCCTAACGTAGCTGTTAAGAGTGCGGAAAGTTGGATTTTTCGCACGAGTGGTTTTTACTTTTCCATTTTTTTTTTTAATTTTCTATTGGATCAAGCCATACATCCAACCAAGTTCAATCACTTGATTCTTTTTTTCATTACGTCGTTTGGCATTGAAACTATCGTTTAATATATTTAAGTTTTGATTATTTGCAAGAATATGGACCCGGGGACCCGGCTATGTCCTAAAACTACGACCAAGACCACCGGGGCATGGGCAGCAGCATCCCTGGAGTGCGGTGGAGATACTGCGATCGCCAACCCGCATGCCAAGCGTGGCGATTATGGCATATACCCCCCGTGAATATGGGGGAGGCCTATGTCCAGCAGTGGACGTTCTTTGGCTGATATGGTGGTGGTGGGCAAGAATATATTTAATAAATATTATAATGCCTTTTACAGTTATTATTTCACGCGACACACTCATATCAAAATCCATACAATTTAGAAAACCGCGATTATATTGACCCCGGCATTGTTAATAAATTTAATAATTGATAATATTATTCGTGTAAACGGCCCCTTAGAGACCACCGCTGGGATAATAGGGGGAATAGGGATGTTGACACTACCAATCAGTAAAATAAACTTGTCTCTTTTAATTTCTGTTTCTTTTGTGTTAAAATGTCATTTTTCGCAAACGTATTAAAAAACGTCGTTCGATATACGTGCGGAGTGCCATTTTGACTCGTCCCGTGTCTTGACCTCGGGACTCTTACAAAATGACAAACTTTCCGCAATTGTATCGAAATGTACTATTAAAATGGCAGCTTAGTACGAGTAATACGCTTGACATACGGTAAGGTATCGAGAGAAAGTGAATATATACTAGTACTGTGTACAGTACTGCCTTCAAACAAACAAACAAACGAACTCTTCAGCTTTATAATATTATATACTCGTATTATAGATAACGTTTATAACATCTTAATTTGGTCAAAACGATTTTTATTATTCATTCCCGCACGCGTGCGTTAAAGCAGCACTTCCTATGTCTATGTTAACGTCCGAAAAATGAACTTTCTGAGCATAATACAGTATAAAAGTAATTTTAATAAGTTTTTTTTTTCTCTTTAACAGTTCTAACAACGTGAGCGGACGCGTGACGGTGAACGGGCACGCGCGCGACATGCACGTCTTCAAGAAGTTGTGCAGCTACATCATGCAGGACGACATGCTGCAGCCGCGACTGACCGTCGTCGAGGCCATGCGGATCGCGGCCGACCTCAAGCTGGGCAAGGAACTCTGCAGGGCGGAGAAACATCTTATTGTATGTAACCTCCCTTATTCATAAAACTTAACAGACCTCTATTAACTAAAATGTGTTTTGTCCCTTTCTCGCATGCTCAAAAGTCAAAGTGACAGATGAAGACAAACGAATTTTAAGGCGAGCGAAAGCTAAGGCGATCAAAATGCACACGCGGCTTCAAAATTTTCACGCAAAATGTTGACATAATTGTAAATTATTCTACACCCAGGAGCAAATAAAACAGCTTAACCTGGAAGAAAATTCGATACAAAAGTGTACCCAATTTATTTGCTTTTTACCAATGCAATATCACCAGTGTAATGATTACGTTAATAACCATTAAATGCATTTATGACACCTCTCAGTAAGTAATTATGTAAATATACAATATATGTAATTATATACCTATAAATATACTGTATTAACCAGTAGTCACCTACAAAACATGTATTCGTAGGTACCAAGTAATTCACAAGCAACAAATTGGTTTCTGCAACAATAATGTATAAGTACATTACTATAAAGGCCGGAAAACGAAGGGTTGCAAGCCAAGCAGATATAAACGGATAGGGATACGCGGCCTGCAGCCCAACGTTTGTCGCCTAGATTTGTATAGTGCTTTTCTCAAACATATGCAATGAAAAAAAACTACACCACTCAAAAAACAGATTTAACAGACGCCATGTTTGACATTAAAATTAATAAAAAAAATACTTCTCGGCCTAGGCCTTCAATTTTGTATGAAATTCCATAACAGTTCTCCCGAGTTGTTCCGCCTGCAACGTGATACTTTGAAGCCTGTTATGACGCACGTAATGACGAAATTTCATTGCGTGTTTGAGAAAAGTGACTTACATTGGAACCCGTTCTGACTTAGGTACATTATTATCTAATAATACTATAACTGAAGCCAAATAAGACGACAATTCTATCTTATTTCCAGCACCTCTAAGTAAACTTGAATTCGTTAGAGCTATTTATGTATGATACACGTTAGTTCTGCATTTTGCCATGGAACACGAGACATTTGGCCGCGTTCTAATCAGTATACGGTCGAGGCCGTCGGCCTTTATGTCATCGTAGCATTGGGGTCATGCCTCCAACAATTTTCTTTAAGTGGTCTCCATTTATCTGTACTTGCCTTTTTCTATAGATAACCGGTTTTGCACCGGCCTTTTCGGATTTGTGGGCTGGAGCCGGATAAAATCCTTTTAGGCGGGATTAGTTTTTGTCCACGACCCTTTTTATTGGCGGTTCAAAAACCACGACGATACAAATGAATTATTTTGTCGTCTGGGAGTATTAAGATTTTATTAACGCTTTATTCATTATCATTAATTACCAGACAGCGGCGAATCCTAAAAGGAGGGTTATGGGTTTGTCCTGTATGAATGTGTATATAGGTAAAAAACTTAAGAAAAGGACCTTTTCTATGTAATTTTAGTGTGTTCGAATAGAAATTAAATATTTAAAATGTGCAACACAAACAAAACAAACGCCTATTCGAACACGTCACAACTACATACAACAGGTCATCTTCTTAAGTTTTTCACCTATAGTTGTCGTAACTACATAACAGCTCAACGAATTTTTAGAGTTCCATAGTCAACTAGGAACCCTTATAGTTTCGCCATATCCGTCTATCTGTCTGTCTGTCTGTTTGTCTGTCCGAGGCTTTGCTCTATGATTGTTAGTGCTGTATAGAAAGTTGATGTAATTTGGTATGGATATATAAATCAATAAAACTGACAAAGTCGTATAATAAAATCTATTTTCTTTTTAATGTCCGTTCTAACTTTTGAACTATGGGTTTCTAAAAATATGTAAAAAATCATGAAAGTAAAGCTTAATATAAAGATTTTCAACGCTAAGCCGTTTGAGTTATCGTAAAAAGTCTTCCCTTCTTAGTAAAAGACGTATGAAACGCTGCAAAAATATTCCCTTTTGCGTGTTATTGATTTTTTTTATAGTAACTTCATCGGGCAACAACGGAACCCTACACTGAGCACCGATTTTTTATGAAAAGATTCGTCTTAATGGCGCGAGGTATTGGTGGGTTGTTGGTAGGTACTCGTACATACATTAGAATTTACACGATCTTTTTATCAATCTATACATGTATTGCGCTATAAATATATATTATAATGGATTTCGTAAATTTAGTATGTCATTTGTAGAGAGGCTTTATTTTCTTTACTTTAGAAGTTTTAATATTAGTCAATGTTTTATAAGTACATATTTAAACAAACTGATGCAAGGTATCGCACAACAAGGGTATAGGGTGTTCTAATAACTGCTTAGAAAACAAATTTCGTTCATCTCTAAGGCGCTTTCCTGACTTGTCGATGCGGGGGCGGTACGATATGAGAAAACTGTCAGCTGTCAGTGTCAACCGATACTAATGCAGTACTGCCCCACTTCTGCGCATGGTATTACTACTGCCCAAACGTATTACTGACAGTATTTCGTCAAGTGAGGAAATCTCACATCGGTAAATTCACGTCAAATAGCAAAAAACCTGTGATATATCGCACCCGCCCCGCCAAGTCAGGAAGTCGCCTAAAGTTTCGTATTATGTATTTCTACGAGTAATCCATCCATTAGCCCACGAAAAATATTTTTAATACAGTTGCTCAAAAAGTGCTACTTTACGTAGCTGTTTAGCGTGCGGAAAGTTGGTTTTCGCGCACTAGTGCTTTTCACTTTTCCATTTTTTTTAAATTTATGCTTGTTCCAATGCATGACTCCTTATTGCTGGGTGTTAAATATTAGTTTCCTTTAAACGTCGTAATCAACATAAAAACCTACTGTTAATATCAGAATACGAAAAATATACACATTTCATATTTTATTACTTACCTCTTCATCATTATAACACGTTTATTTTTTAATATTGAATATTGAAAAACCGTTCTTAATAAGTTGTCTAAGTGGAACGGAATAGCTGCCGAAACGCCTGTCAAAGAAGAGGCGTTTTTACTTACTGCAAGCATGTTTTAAGTTTCTAAAGGCAACATTCGATATTGTTTTTATAAATATTACTTGTTGTTTTTCTTATTTTTTCGCAACTGTATTAAAAAACGTCGTTCAATACACGTGCGGAAATGTCATTCTTCACTCGTCCCGAGTGTTGCCACTCGCCTGCGGCTCGTGGCATCCCTCGGTACTCGTGAAGAAATGACATACTTTCCGCACTAGCATCGAAATGTACTATACTCACAATGAGTATGGAATGTAGGTGGGCTTCCGAAATATTCCATTTTCCCATTTTGTTTTCAGGTGGAAGAAATATTACAGACCCTGGGTCTCTGGGAGCACCGCGATACAAGGTCCGAGTGTTTGTCCGGGGGACAGTCTAAGCGGCTCTCGGTTGCCCTGGAGTTGGTCAACAACCCCCCTATCATATTCTTGGATGAACCTACAACGTAAGTAAACGCTACTTTTTTATCCAATTTCCTACAATTTGTGAAATAGGGATCCGGGTTTTGCATTATTTGTACAAAAAACTCGTGCCACACACTCGCCCTTGCTTCACGAAACATTTTATGTATCCGGTCGGTTGGATACAAAGTAGTGGGTACGAGTAGATTCTGTCCCGCAGAGCAAAAGACCAAATAAATTCATACAGTAAACATTGTGTAGGGCCTTCTTTACCCTTAATTGTTTTAATTACAAACGAAACATGAATACATTATAGACTAAAACCTGCCAAGTATAGAAAAATTGTGTATTGGTTGATCCAATGTTTACTCTTCTTATTACTTTATTAATAATTTACCTACAAAATAATCCTGTTTTAGGGTTCCGTAGACGAAATGGCAAAAACGGAACCCTTATGATTTGTCATGCGAGTCCGTCTGTCTGTCCGTATGTCACAGGCAATTTAATCAAAAACTAACGGCCGCTACATAGTAATATATTTAAAAAATTAAGGGGAAAATTTCATACATGTAACTGAAAAGTAAAAAAATACTTATATCAACAGGAACAACGTCAATCGATAGGTCGTTATCAAGGAATGTGTAAGGTTTCTTAGAAATAAATTTGAATTAAGAAAATATATTCAGAGATAATCGCTCTGAAAGTCACAATAATTATGTATTATTCAGGTCCAAAAAAGAGTTTAATAATGCAAAATGAACCAACAGATGCATGAGTATTGATAACATACTCTAATCCCTTGAGGTCACTTCTAACCCATCTATACCGTCTAATGTGTACATTAGGTAGACAAATGTCTCCACAATTACTATCTTATCTGTTAAGCCACATACATTAATCTCCTTTACTAGGAATGCTTTTAGGGTATTAGTTTACCCGTCTAGAATAGTGTTGTACGTAGAAAAGTATACCGGTATCTACCTATACTTTCTTATTTAAAAGAAAATTAAATTTTTAATACAGTTGCTCAAAAAGTACTACTTTACGTAGCTGTTTAGCGTGCGGAAAGTTGGTTTTCGCGCACTAGTGCTTTTCACTTTTCCATTTTTTTTAAATTTATGCTTGTTCCAATGCATGACTCCTTATTGCTGGGTGTTAAATATTAGTTTCCTTTAAACGTCGTAATCAACATAAAAACCTACTGTTAATATCAGAATACGAAAAATATACACATTTCATATTTTATTACTTACCTCTTCATCATTATAACACGTTTATTTTTTAATATTGAATATTGAAAAACCGTTCTTAATAAGTTGTCTGAGTGGAACGGAATAGCTGCCGAAACGCCTGTCAAAGAAGAGGCGTTTTTACTTACTGCAAGCATGTTTTAAGTTTCTAAAGGCAACATTCGATATTGTTTTTATAAATATTACTTGTTGTTTTTCTTATTTTTTCGCAACTGTATTAAAAAACGTCGTTCAATACACGTGCGGAAATGTCATTCTTCACTCGTCCCGAGTGTTGCCACTCGCCTGCGGCTCGTGGCATCCCTCGGTACTCGTGAAGAAATGACATACTTTCCGCACTAGCATCGAAATGTACTATTATGGAACGTATCATACGTTAGAAAAATTGTGTATCGTCGCATTAAAACTATAACAGTAATCCATAAAGTAATACCGCTAACAAACTGCGATACATAAGTAAGTCACCTTTTAACCTTGTAAATAAGCCACAGACAGATTTTTGAGGTCAAGAATTTAGAATAAAATTATTAGTTTCAATGGGCCTTTGAAATATTGTAAACATCACCTATTAATTAAAAGTATTCAACTGAACAGTTGACCGATCGGGTGGACCGATGACCTGGTGAAGGTCGCGGGTGTCCGCTGGATGCGGGTGGCGCAGGACCGATCATTGTGGAAGTGTTTGGGGGAGGCCTATGTCCAGCAGTGGACGTCTTTCGGCTGACATGATGATGATGATGATTCAACTGAAAGACAAGTTTCCCACCACCACCACCATATCAGCCGAAAGACGTCCACTGCTGGACATAGGCCTCCCCCAATTTCATGGGGGGTAAATGCCATAATCACCACGCTCGGCATGCGGGTTGGCGATCGCAGTATCTCCACCGCACTTCAGGGATGCTGCTGCCCATCCCCCGGTGGTCTTGGCCGTAGTTTTAGGACATACCCGGGTCCAACAAGTTTAATGCAACTTAATACATTTTAAGTAAGTTTTTCCATCTTTTCTGTAAGGAGTGGCTTTTGCCCTCCGAAACTGTCTCGTTTCTACATAATTATTTTTGTGTATTTCGTAAATCCCTGGGATACATGTATTAAACTAAATATACTAAATTGCAAACTCGCGTCTGTATTCATCGTGTGCGCTCGTCATGATGTGTGAAACTTTAGGTTGAAGTGAGTGGAACCCAGAACACACGACAATACAAATTAATTTCAAATCTATCGCCTAGTTGACTATACCTACTCCTAAACTAGATATTTGCTATTTCATGATAACTCGGGTTCCAATTCGCGTTTTCGTGAAAACACTATGCAACCGAAAACATCTAAGGCCTTAGGTAAGTCAGGTGGAATGATATTACTCGTAATAAAATGAAATATTAGTACCTAGGTACCTCTCAGCTCAGTATTTTATATAATAATTAATTTCCGAAATAAGGTCCAACGGATTTATATAAAATCGAGCTATAACGTGACTACCAGATTGCGATATCTAAAGTTTCCGAGCCCCGTCGCATTTTTGATAAACACTTCGATATACCCAAGACTGGGCTGAATGAAACTAAAAGAAGGTTCGGAAGTTACGCAATAACTTTACTTACTGCTTCAAGTTGGACAGAAAAAGTCCCAGAAACGGTCGCTAACACCCTTCGATGAAACGTTTTGCCTCTTGGCATTTGAATCTATTTTTTGAGTTCAGGTCAAGTGCTTAAGCGCAAGGTTACCGCTTGGTAACAATAGGTCAAGTTTCTTTTATTATAATTCCTGACCTCTTCTGAACTTTGCCATTTCTTAGACTAAAGTTATACTAGTTTTACTAGACGGGGAGAATATTCAAGTTTGCTTTGTGTGCGATATGATATACTGCTTACATACTTACTTATTATAATCTGGAGAATAAATAACGGGAATAGGGTCCTTGTATCGTAATCGTTGTAGTATCAAGAAAAGCCAATATTTCTTGATTTTGCTAAAATTTTATTCTATAACAAAATAATAATTAAAAAACCAAACCGCAATGTTCTTTGTGTTACATGTTGAAACGGGGATAAGCCAGTCCCATCAGAAACCTCAATGTAAAAAAATGCCAAATTCGTAAATGGTTTCGCTAATAGAAAAAGTGAGATCTAACTAGAAACAATTTCCATCAAAGCTCCTTCTTAGGTCACAGCTCCTGTCATACATACATACATATAATGTTCTACAATTGCTTATAATGATTTCTTGTATTATGTGCGACTTGGGAATTTTATATAAATCCGTTGGACCTTATTTCGGAAATTAATTATTATATAAAATACTGAGCTGAGAGGTACCTAGGTACTAATATTTCATTTTATTACGAGTAATATCATTCCACCTGACTTACCTAAGGCCTTAGATGTTTTCGGTTGCATAGTGTTTTCACGAAAACGCGAATTGGAACCCGAGTTATCATGAAATAGCAAATATCTAGTTTAGGAGTAGGTATAGTCAACTAGGCGATAGATTTGAAATTAATTTGTATTGTCGTGTGTTCTGGGTTCCACTCACTTCAACCTAAAGTTTCACACATCATGACGAGCGCACACGATGAATACAGACGCGAGTTTGCAATTTAGTATATTTAGTTTAATACATGTATCCCAGGGATTTACGAAATACACAAAAATAATTATGTAGAAACGAGACAGTTTCGGAGGGCAAAAGCCACTCCTTACAGAAAAGATGGAAAAACTTACTTAAAATGTATTAAGTTGCATTAAACTTGTTGGACCCGGGTATGTCCTAAAACTACGGCCAAGACCACCGGGGGATGGGCAGCAGCATCCCTGAAGTGCGGTGGAGATACTGCGATCGCCAACCCGCATGCCGAGCGTGGTGATTATGGCATTTACCCCCCATGAAATTGGGGGAGGCCTATGTCCAGCAGTGGACGTCTTTCGGCTGACATGATGATGATGATGATTCAACTGAAAGACAAGTTTCCCACCACCACCACCATATAGGACATACCCGGGTCCAACAAGTTTAATGCAACTTAATACATTTTAAGTAAGTTTTTCCATCTTTTCTGTAAGGAGTGGCTTTTGCCCTCCGAAACTGTCTCGTTTCTACATAATTATTTTTGTGTATTTCGTAAATCCCTGGGATACATGTATTAAACTAAATATACTAAATTGCAAACTCGCGTCTGTATTCATCGTGTGCGCTCGTCATGATGTGTGAAACTTTAGGTTGAAGTGAGTGGAACCCAGAACACACGACAATACAAATTAATTTCAAATCTATCGCCTAGTTGACTATACCTACTCCTAAACTAGATATTTGCTATTTCATGATAACTCGGGTTCCAATTCGCGTTTTCGTGAAAACACTATGCAACCGAAAACATCTAAGGCCTTAGGTAAGTCAGGTGGAATGATATTACTCGTAATAAAATGAAATATTAGTACCTAGGTACCTCTCAGCTCAGTATTTTATATAATAATTAATTTCCGAAATAAGGTCCAACGGATTTATATAAAATCGAGCTATAACGTGACTACCAGATTGCGATATCTAAAGTTTCCGAGCCCCGTCGCATTTTTGATAAACACTTCGATATACCCAAGACTGGGCTGAATGAAACTAAAAGAAGGTTCGGAAGTTACGCAATAACTTTACTTACTGCTTCAAGTTGGACAGAAAAAGTCCCAGAAACGGTCGCTAACACCCTTCGATGAAACGTTTTGCCTCTTGGCATTTGAATCTATTTTTTGAGTTCAGGTCAAGTGCTTAAGCGCAAGTTTACCGCTTGGTAACAATAGGTCAAGTTTCTTTTATTATAATTCCTGACCTCTTCTGAACTTTGCCATTTCTTAGACTAAAGTTATACTAGTTTTACTAGACGGGGAGAATATTCAAGTTTGCTTTGTGTGCGATATGATATACTGCTTACATACTTACTTATTATAATCTGGAGAATAAATAACGGGAATAGGGTCCTTGTATCGTAATCGTTGTAGTATCAAGAAAAGCCAATATTTCTTGATTTTGCTAAAATTTTATTCTATAACAAAATAATAATTAAAAAACCAAACCGCAATGTTCTTTGTGTTACATGTTGAAACGGGGATAAGCCAGTCCCATCAGAAACCTCAATGTAAAAAAATGCCAAATTCGTAAATGGTTTCGCTAATAGAAAAAGTGAGATCTAACTAGAAACAATTTCCATCAAAGCTCCTTCTTAGGTCACAGCTCCTGTCATACATACATACATATAATGTTCTACAATTGCTTATAATGATTTCTTGTATTATGTGCGACTTGGGAAGTCCTCCGCAGAAAAAAGTCCAGTTTTTCTCTTGCGTGGTTGTTCCAGAATAACAAACACACTCGTACGTGTTAAAGAAAACACCTAGTTTCACAAATAAAAATTGACGATATTTGCTTTATTTTTTTTTTCAAATTAGAGTGATATTTTAAAGGTTGGAAATTTGGTATTTTATACAATATTTGGTATTTTATTTTAGGTATTTCATACATACATATATGATATATGTACTTTATGAAAGCTATCGATGTTGAGTTCCGTATTTAGGCCACGAGGTTTGCCTACTCGCATAAATTTGACGGTACGAGATATCAATAGTTTTTTTATGTTAAGTACAGGTATTATTTTTCTTTATGTCCACTAAAAAAAACAATCAAACACAAATTCACCGCTGAAAAAATTAGTTAAGAACAAAAATAAAAGAGCTCTAAGTGTCCATGATACCACGGATATATAAACGAGTTAAATTTTTGTAATGTGCGATATTGTAACACAACACAGCTGTCATCCCATTTTTTAAAATGACGACACGATGGAGATATTTGAACTGCAATCTTGTTTTAACGAAAACTTTGAAGTAGTTAAACAGTCACAACTGCATTTCTTTAGAGTCGGCCTTAGTAGGAGCCGGTGAAAACGAAGGTAATCCCTCCGTTATCGTATTTGAGTAAACATATGTAAAAGGTATAGTAAAAATAGATCGCTTAGAAAATATTTATTTCATTCCCATTAATTACCATAAATTGTTACAGCACAAATAAGCTAACAAAATCGATATTTATTTATTTAAGCCTAAGCTAATAACTAAGTGTACACTGTACCCAGGTCCCATATTATAATCTCTGTAATATTATTATATTTATGCTAACATAGGTTGACAGTGATAAATGGTTAGTTTGAATAAAGCGACATGTTCTCCCTCAAGTTGGCTTTAATTTCTTGCCGAATATAATGAGGCTGTAAAAAGGTGAGTCATTCACGCAAAAGTTACAAGGGGTTAAAACTACGAGCAACTTTGGGTTTATAAATTACGTGACACATTTCACTTCGGTTATTTACGAGTAGGGACGCGTTATACTAACTGTGCAACCACCTACTTTCCTTTCTGACGTAGCGAGATGGTTTACGTATAGCAAGACGAATAAAGTTAAAAGTAGTGCTACTTTATATTGATTTAAACTTTCACGGTTTTCACACATTATTATTAGTAAACGGAACTTAATCGCGTACCCTTAAAATTTCATTTATATTTTTTTCATTTTTGATTCAACGGCAAGAGGCCGGGTGGGATGCCGTTGATCCCTTGGAGTATGGGCGGGTGCTGGTGTGGGATGCAACATGTGTGGACACACTGACTCCGTCCCATCTCCAACGCAGAAGCGGCCGAGTAATTAAAAAAGTAAATATAGTGGTCTCTACACTTTGTCGCATTCGGTGTCGAGACTCTCGGTCCGTGGAAACCCGGCGCACAAAACCTCTTCAAAGAAATCTCAAAGAGGACGTCACTGAAGACCAAAGAGCTGTCAGCTTCCTCGCCCAACGCATGGCTTAGCCATCGACTGTGGAAACGCTGCCAGCATTTTGGGCACAATGCCGCAGGGGCCCTTCCCAGATTTTTAATTATTTTTATTCATTTCATTTAGTTTAGTTTTAATTTAATTTTAGCTATAACGTTTAGTTTTACATTTATGTTATATTAGATATGTATTTTATGTGTTATCAGTATAAGGATTCATTAGATATATAATATTTTTAACAAGAGCTTGTGCTCAGTGTAGGGTTCCGTAGTTGCCCAATGAACTTACTCTAAAAAAATCAATAACAAGCAAAAGGGAATACTTTTGCAGCGTTTCATCATACGTCTTTTACTAAGAAGGGAAGACTTTTTAAGACGATAACTCAAAAACAGCTTGACTGATCATGTCCGCTATAGTCTTTATTAAGCTTTACTTTCATGTTTTTTTTTTATATATTTGACGCATAGATTAAAAGTTAGAGGGTAGGGACATTTTTTTTTCTTTTGGAGTGAATATTTCCAAAATAATCACTTTTTCAAAAAATGTTTGACGAAGACCTCTATTCTTTTCGAAATACACACTATAGGGTTGAAATAAAAAAAAACACTTTACGAGGGGAGGTAACCTTAAATAATTTTTTTTACGACTTTGTCAGTTGTATTTTATTTATATATCCATACCAAATGTCAGCTTTCTAGCACTAACAATCACAGAGAAAAGCCTCGGACAGACAGACAGATGGACATGGCGAAATTATAAGGGTTCCTCGTTGACTATGGAACCCTAAAAAAACATAAAAGTACTACTTACTAATCAATTGTAAAACGTCCTATGCAAAGTTAAGCAGAATAAACTCCGAAGTCTTGCAAGTGAAATTCCATAACGAGAGGCAACGCTCGACATTGTTGCTATTTTCCACTTCGTCGGCCGCTTTCACTAGTTCAGTGATCAACCATCGCCTAATTTGACGCTAGCCTCATGTTGGTTGGATCGATACTACCAATTTTTCAAACACGAAGAGAAATTGACGCATCATTTTTTCCATAAAAGATATTATATCGCATACGCATCATTTTTTCCATAAAAGATAAAAGTAATTAAAAAATGACAAATGACGAAACGTTATTCCGATTTAACGTCGTTATTCGATGCTAAGTCAATTACTTGATATACTTACAATAGAATAGAATACAATTTAATAATATTAATCGAGGTATATAGCACATAATATAAATAAACTTAGCGCACCACGTCGTTGTTAGGTACTCCAAAGAAGTACGGAACAAACTGCAAGGAGGGCCTATTCTCGGCCCAACGTTTGAGCTCAATTGAAGTATTCTCAATTGGAAAATTTCACCAAAATACAGCATTTTTTTATTCTGGGGCATAATAGACATTACACTGTCTTGTGTAATGTCTATTATGCTAATCTGCATGGCTATTGCAATATTTGAAATGCGCGTTTAGTTTTTCTTTATTGTATTTGTTTACAATCGATTGTAAAATAATGAATTATAACATTAGAAATATCGATACCCTAGTTCACTTCACACTCCTAAACCAGTTTTTGCGTAAAGACTGCTGTCAATATTTTTCGAAATTCCGCCACTTATAATTTAAGCTTTTGTCAAAAATCTGTGATAATAATATACACCCCAAAAAAACTGAGACCAATTTTGTACTTCGCTATGCCACACACATGACATTTTTACATATCCTTCCCACTACACCACCTGTACTGCTTTCCGATAGCAATTGAGGTGGTTACTACAGATCCCAACCAAGTCACTTTATATAGGCCGATGATATTTGAGGAGTTCTGTCGATTCCTCAGGGAACCCATACTAACCTTCAGTTCCTCATCATTAGTTCCACTTCAAAATGTGTATTTTTACGAGCATTAGTTGGTACCTGAACAACATTTAAGCGGAATCTGTGAAGCGCCTACATCATTGAGGAGTTCCCTATGACAACTGTGGTCATCATCACCAGTTCCACTTCATCACATTTATGGCTTCCGAGAGCCAACGCTTGGTTACCTACAGAAAATACCGAAATCGGCATATACGTGCCTATCATTTTTCAGGAGTTCCCTCGATTCCTCCTAGGTCCCATCATTTGACCTTCACCAAATTTATATGGGACCAAATTGGGGGTACCTGCTTTGAAACAAAAAAATAATTATCAAAATCGGCTAACGTGGTCATGAGTTATTGGGGAACATACATTCATATAAAATAAAAAACCGCAGACGAACTGAGAACCTCCTTCCTTCTATTGAAGTCGGTTAAAAATCATCTCCATCGATCCCCACACAGCACTCTTTACGTCTCAAACGCTGGGTGTAGACACATGTGAGACTTTGAAGGTGTTACTACTGCCATTTCGCTGAAAAATCGTTGTCCGATTTTCATCTGGCAACCAACTTTTCTCAGATACTTACGTTGTCGCCTAACTTTTGCCAATCTTTTAATTCGTCTAATTATTATGTAGTTACGTAGATTATTCTTTTGAAATTTAATATTTAGATTACCTGTCATTTGCCAAATGAATCATTCGGTCGAAAAATGGTACGAAATCTGAAAAACGTTGGATTTTATTTGCTAAAAAACATTTTATTAAAATTTAAGTCAGCACACCACTCCCGCGTGATCTTCTCTAAGAGCCTGCGGAGCCAGAACCCCGCGAAGGATGTCCTGAGTCGAAGGGTTGTGTTGTGTGAGACGAAGGTCCGATGAAGCAATTTTCTGGTGGTAGCTAGTGCGGAGGGCGGAGGACTGCGTCACAGAAACAAAAGATTAACATTATCCTGCAGCCTTCGGAGACGAAATTTCTATCCGTAAACGTTCTTCAGCAAAAAGTAATTAATATACCTATTGTAAAATGTTGCCGGAATCGCAGTGCTATCGGTATACCTGTTCCTGAATGTGATGTTGTTAACACGTTCACTGCGGCACCCCCAAATCCAAACCTGAATTGTAGTGCGTCACAAGGTTTAATCTGCCCCGTAGTAGTTTACACCGTGGTGCGTTACGGGTATAAAAGCGCCCCATATACCCAAGTCCGTTTCAATTGATATAGAGTCCTGAACTCTTCGCTTTTTTATATTTTTTTTTGACAAATTTAAAGAGTGTGAAATTTCCTATATTATAGTCTCTTCGCATGCAGATGCGATAAAAAGTAACGAAGTTATATAGAAAAGAAAATACGGGTTTTTTTTATCCCCGTACCGCACTAAAGTTTACAAACTACAGGGTTTAAAAATCCCCGTAACGCACCGGATTTGATTATGTCGATAAATTGATAGTGGTGGGAATTAAAACAAACAATGCTTAGTAAACTTGAATATTGTTATAAAAAAGGGTTTATTTTCAACACTTATTAAATAACGTTATTATCTTAAGATATCTTAAGCATCAATCCATTGGTATTAGGACCTGACTTTTTTGTACATTTTACATCATAAATATGACTTTATGACACGAAATTTACTAAACACACATTAGTTGAAATTAATATAATATAAATTTAATTGAAATTAGTTAGCAATTTAATTTAATAGCAATTTAAACACAATGGTTTACACCACCTAAATTTACCGATGACATGTGTTGTAATTCTGACTGCACTAATGATACTGAGCACTTGACCCCGTACGGGCCAACTAAAACCTATACAGGTTCTAAGGACCCCGTAACGCACCAGAAGGAAATTTTTGCTCTGCGGTCGGTACGGGGTTCATGGGACCGCGTACATTTTTGATATGTTTCATAATTCGGCTTTAAACGAGAATCGCACATATGTAGTTGTCACCATCCTAGATATAAAAATACCAAAGACACAGCTTCCGCACCAAGAAAGTAAACACGATTTTTATCCCCCGCACTGAATGACGGCATCGTACGGAGTTCAGAAGCCCCCGTAACGCAGTGAACGTGTTAATGGATGTTCCAGAGGTGTGTACAAGTGTAGTGTAGGTGACTATTTGGACAAGTTATTAGTATGTATGAAATGTTCCTAGCTAGTAGGCATTAAGACGAACTCCCTTAACTGTAAAATAGGCGACTGTCAAAGAAGGATGCGAAAGGGATCGTATTCGTTCCACATGCACCATTGTTTAGGGTTCCTTACCAAAAAGGTGCAAAAAACCTTTATGGTGCGACCATGTCCGTCTTTCTGTCTGTCTGTCTTTCACAACGTTCAATATCTCAGGAACTAATGCAAAATTATTGAAATTATTAAGAATAAAGCAATTTTTACGAGAAAAGCATCATTGTAAACCTATCTGGCTTAGTTTTTCTTTAATCACCAAAAAATCTTTATGAACTTAATTTTGTATGAAAACCTCGGTACGCGAGTCAGACTCGCACATGCCCGGTTTATTTTTTTCAAGATATCTCTAACAGACATTATTTCGACACCGCCCTGAGATTTGGCCTCCGGAACTGTGACAGTTTTCAGTTGGCCGCGTCCGAGGATAATTCCCACTAGACCGTTCCGATTCCGGGCCGGGCCGAACCGGGCTGCTTCCGAGCCTCGGCCGTAGCGTAAGCGATCTGCTTAGATTGACCGTCAAACGTATGTTTTGACTAAAAATCGGTCTGGTCTGATAAAGAAAACGGGCCGACCGGGACACAGAACGGCCTACTGTGAATCATCCTGTTCGTTTGCGACGTGAGATGAATTGTAGCAAACTGATACCGCCCCTCCAAGTCAGCAAGTAACCTTAGTTTTCTACACAGGTTGTGATTTAATTAATGGTACGATGGATTTTGCTCTTATTATGTATCGTCAGTTTATTCCTAATAAGTAAATAGAAAACCATATAAAACAGGAATTAGTCAATCGCACACAAACATAGCCATTATTAGCCATTACATGTTAGCTTTTTTCCACGTCTGCGTCTTTAATAGACTTTTGTAGCTAAGAGTTTTTGGCAAAGCCTTGTAATCTGCCACTAAGTGATCGATCCCCCAATTTTGTCCAAACGCAAAAGGGTCCCTTCGTTACAGGGTTTTTTGTCAGATCGATTAAGTAGGCACCTATAAAAAGTCGTTTTATTTGCTAGTATTCGGGCTGTTTGTATTATTTCTCAAATTGACATTATTGTTATTAATTTTAATGCGCTTCTGGATAACCATTATCGGAATAAAAACAAAAACAGGTTAAACGCTAATGAAACACAGTCGTCTAGAAACATTATACTACAGGCGAAAAAACTGAATGAACATTCCTCGATGCAACACTAATAATCAGTGGAATTTTAATTTCAATTCAAATTGCAAAGTGGAAACGAAATTAAAAAAAGTTTAAGTAGGTATGTAACTCAACATCAATCAATCAAATCAATCAATCAAATATATTTATTTGCAAAATTTCAGTCGATGGGTTTTAGAAATAAATGTAAGGTTTTTAGAAAAAAAAACTATCAAGCTACTATACTCCAATCGACCGGCAGATCAAACGCCGCAAGTGGAACTGGATCGGCCACGCGCTCCGAAGGGACCCTGATCACATACCGAGACAAGCCCTAGACCGAATCCCCAGGGAAAGCGTAGGCGTGGCCGCCCTAAGCAAACCTGGCGGCGGACGATCATCGCAGAGGGGAAGAAGATAGGGAAGACTTGGAGCGAATTGAAGCGCGTAGCTCAAGACCGAACGGAATGGCGGCGCACTGTGGAAGCCCTTTGCCCCATCTAGGGGACACAGGAATATAAGTCAAGTCACCCACAGGGTAAAACGGGACCCAATTAATAAGACTCCACTGTCCGTCCGTCTATCTGTCCGTCTGTCATCGGGCTGTATCTCATGAACCGGGATAGCTAGACAGTTGAAATTTTCATAGATGATATGCCTTTGATGCCGCTTTAACAACAAATATTAAAAACAATATAAAATACATATTTAAGGGAGCTCCCATGTACAAAAACCTTTTTTTAAAGTTGCTCGGTGCCTTCATCAGGCGCTGGATCTCAAAATGTATGGGAAAACTAAAATCCGACTTGCACTTGACCAAAGTTCTACTTGATATTAACCAAAGTTATTATTCCTGTTAAAAAAATTAAAAATATATTATTGTGTAAATTAAATAAAAAAAACCTTATAATGAAAGTGTCTAATGTTGTATAGATAATAGTACGGAACCCTTGGTGCGCGAGTCCGACTCGCACGTGGCCGGTTTTATCTATCAATGAATATTGGTCCTACCTATTACGACAGAAATATTCAAATTATGACTTTACTAGCATTTGCCCGCGGCTTCGCCCGCGTACTAAGCGAAATTTTTAACCGTCTACAAAAAACAGGTTCGTATGTTTGTCCACGATTATCTCGCGTTTAAGTAGTTGTTACATTCTGGGGGTTTCGGTATACGCAGTTTGGTGATTGTGATTCATTAACAGATGAAAAGTCAGTATACATTCTGAGAACCGGCAATTATACTGTTAAATTTCATTTGATTTTGGCAAAAATAAGGATCGAAAACTATTATCATACATTTCCGAGAGGCCGAAGGGGAAAGGGGCGATGAAATAAAAGCATGTCTTAAATGGCCCCTACAGTAACACCAATAGGTCTGTAAACGACCAAGCAGCGCGCAGCGGACATAAACTCTGGTCCTTTGAAGTACAGAAATACGGCTAATTCAATATCACGTGTAACATTTATTTTTCCTAAAATTAAATTTATTAGGTAGGTTTTGCCAGTTCCCATTGGAGCATCCAAAAAGAAAATTTGGCCTCACTTCCATTCGCACTCCTTACTGTCAGTCCGTCTGTTACAACCAAGTAGCTTTTACTGGACTGATTGAATTGCAATTTGGCATAAACTATCAAGAATTTAGAGCGCTCGTGGCCCACACGCCTATATAGTAACATTAAACTTTTTTGCATACAGGCATATATGGAGTGCCAAAATTTACCTCAGATTCGTATTAAGAGCCCTCTCGGATGCTCAGATATCGATTTTGAACGAAATCGGGACGGAAAAAAAGAAAATCAATATGGCCGCCGCTTTCACAAATTTTACATCGGATTCGTATTAAGAGACCTCTCGGACACTCCGATATCGATTTTGAATGAAATCGGGACGAAAATGAAGAAAATCAATATGGCCGCCACTTTTTTCAAATTTTACCTCAAATTCGTATAAGGGGACCTCTCGGACGCTCAGATATCGATTTTGAACGAAATCGGGTTGGAAATGAAGAAAATCAATATGGCTGCAACTTTTTCCAAATTTTACCTTGGATTCGTATTAAGAATTCTCTCGGACGCTCAGATATCGATTTTGAACGAAATCGGGACGGAAATGAAGAAAAGCAATATGACCGCCACTTTTTCCAAATTTTACCTCGGAGTCGTATTAGGGGACCTCTCGGATGCTCAGATATCGATTTTGAACGAAATCGGGACGGAAATGAAGAAAATCAATATGGCCGTTACTTTATTCAATGTTTAGGTACCTCGGATTCCTATTAAGAGTCCTCTCGGACGCTCAAATATCGATTTATGTCGAAATCGTATCGGACGGCACTGATTAATAAAACCATTTACAATACATTGAATCAAAAAAGGTCGTATCTTCATAGGGAACTCACGGCACTTCATGCACCTTTAGACCTTATAAGGAACTTAAATGCCAAATTTGGTATCTCTCGAACCAGCAGTTTGGGCTGTGCGTTGATATGTCACTCACTCAGTCAGTCAGTTTCTTCTTGCAATTTGGCACCTGCTTTTAAGTTTTCATGCCTGCAATATTAAATTGCAGTATCAATGCCATTTTCGAAATTAACGACCCAAAAAACCATACAATACCCATACCCATATTAATATTTAGACATTTCATCCCCCTCGCACCCCAACAGGGGGATGGTATTTCTCGTCCTCCACGTGAGATTTTAAAATCATTGTTGTTTTCGTTATCAGCGACCCGGTATATCATAAATCAATACCCATGTCGATTTTCAGAATTTGTCACCACCTTGCCTCCTTTTAGGGGTTGATTTCTCAAAAAATCTGAAACACATATTTACTTATTTATCGTTAGAAATACTCCTGTGAAGTTTCGAATAAAATATTCCAACTAATCTCGTTTCTCCATACAAATTTCGGACACCATTTCACCCCCTTAGGGGTTGAATTTTGAAAAATCGTTTCTTAGTGCACCCCTAGTCCTTATAAGGAACCTACGTACCAAATTTGGAATCTCTAGGACCAGCGGTGTGGGCTGTGCGTTGATATGTCAGTCAGTCAGTCAGTCAGTCAGTTTCTTCTTTTATATATTTAGATTTAACCGGTTTGGTGGTGTAAATAATATGTATACTAATGCAAAATTACAGATTTACTTTACTGGGGTAAGCCGTGGACAGACGGACGGACGGACATGGTGAAACTATAAGGGTACCTTGTCCGTAAGGAACGCTAAAAATCGGCATGTGCAAATAGTGTGCCTACTAAATACGAACAAGTCTAGTGACGTGAAAGTGTTTGTTTACTGGACTTTGATATGACCACAGAAAAAATCATTTACATATTAAAGAGAAACAATCATAGAAATAGACATAGTAATGAGACTTATGTATGAGCAAATAGCAACTTATAAAAACCGGCCAAGTGCAAGTCGGACTCGCGGAAGGTTCCGTACCATTATCTATAAAAACAGCAAAGAGTCCGACACGCACTTGGCAAGTTTTTTAATAATTGATATTATAGCAGCAACAGAAATACATCATCTGTGAAAATTTCAACTGTCTAATTATCGCAGTTCTTGAGATACAGCCTGGTAACAGATAGACGGACGGACAGACAGAGATATTTACTAAGTGGGTCCAGTTTTTAACCTTTGTGTGCGGAACCCTAAAAACCGTAAATTAACTGTCGACATTGAATTGTCCCAAAGATACATTGCATTAAGTAAATATAGTCGCAGTACAAAACAAAGATAAACCGCGGCCATCCAACAAGTCACACAGAGCCGGGATTAAAGTTGAGTAATCACACCAATCTAGCGGTTGCGGCTGAGCAAGATGCGTGATATGTCCCGTGCTATCTCCGTTTTCAATATAATCCCAGGAGTCAGGACACGATATCAGACACCAAAGGGCAGTTTAACGAGAAAGTATACCAATTACTGTTTCGGATTTGTGAAGTGTTGTGATTTTTCTATTACAGACCATAAGTACTTTTAATTTCGATGAAGATAAGACCAGTATCCCAGTTTTTGCTTCTTGTTATTTTTTTTCTCAACGGGCACATGGTAGGAACCCGGAAAACTCATGAATATATATTAAATATATCTCCATGAATTTTTTTGTACGAAAAATCATTTGACTGTTAACAATAGGTGTTCGGTGAAGTAAATCATACGAAACCGGTCTAATCGTAACAAAGTCTATTCTCCTTCTGGGTTTGAAGGGCGAAGTCGTTTTCGTAATGTGAGTGATTTTTTATTCTTCGGCTACGGTAAAGGTGTCTGCTCACCTGCAGGCAGGCCGTGCTTGTTTGCCACCATCGTTGTGTAAAATGATAAAAAAAGTACCTACGCCACTTATATACTCATCAAATCATCAATGAATGCTGAGTAGGAAATAAAGTAGGATTAGGATAAGTCAACTATGAGTATGTCGGATCGTGGGCGTATTCCAAAAAACGATACTCATTTTACAAAGTCAACCTTTTACTTCCACTTCAAAATTGTTACAAATGTCCGCCAGGAGCCTTCGTCTTCTCCCCAATACTTTTTCAATAAGAGATAAAAGTAAATGATGACACCTTTTTTTGTAAAAGCCTCTAAATAATTATTATATTTGTGTATCGTTGTGTATTTAATTTAACAATGTACTAAAGCCAATACGCTCCGCACACTATATGGAATACAATCAAGCGCCCACCCGTAGAATTAAGGATGATTCACAGTAGACCGTTCCGTGTCCGGGCCGGCCCGTTTTCTATGACAGCAAACGCAACGGCCGGCGTATTTCTCTAGAAGAAAACGGGCCGGCCCGGACACGGAACGGCCTACTGTGAATCATCCTTTACGCAGCAGTTGGTACATATTGGATTCAAAATTTAACACACTTCTAATTTCGACCAGAGGAACTACACTATTCCCAGATACAGTTAATGAAATAATTAAACTAGGAAAAGCTAGGAAGAAACTACGGTTGTAGGTTGTTGTTTTTGTGTGTATAACAGGAATCCCAAATTCGATAAATCATTTTGCTTACACTACGAATAGAACGGGACGATATGCATCAGACAGAACCCACTTCCAGAATTCAAATTCTCATGGAAATTAGGTTCAATGGCCTACGTGTAACAAATTTCCTCGAGATGCATGACACCCGCAAATTAACTACTCAGGCACACGTGACTGCTGCAGCGACCACCGCTACTTGGTCCGGCAACATTCGTTTAGCTATAGAACAAACGGACCAAGACGTTTAAGTCTATTCTTCAAGTTTAAGTTTTTCCGGAAACTAAATTACATTTTAGTTTTATTACCTTTCCCCAAACCAACGTTGACCAGTTTTTGATCGAAAAATGTGTAGGGTAGGTATGTACTCGTATGGCTGCTAATGGGTGTGCCCATACAGCGTAGACGCAAAGCAAAAGCACGGGAACGTACCTCATGATCTAGCTGTTTTCAACGTGTTGATAAGAATTATTTGTCACAGAGAACAAATACTCGTACAAAGAAACATGAACCGTGATCTCACACGCGCGCTAAAACGGGAATCGAAATACAAATGAAGGATTGCTCTCCAATAAAATCCAGGATCTCTTCTGAGTACAATAATTTATTTATTCTCACAACAATACGATCTCATATAGCATTTCATTCGGTTCCGTTCTGCCGATGACATGGCGCTGACTCTGATCTGTCATCCTCGCCATATTTTTAAAATATCTAAAATGGCGCCAATACATTAGAGATAGCTATCAAAAAGGTTTTATACAATTTTAATAGTATTACATGATTTACAAGTTATAGAATATTTTGGGGATTTTTTTTTTTTACGACTTTGTTACAGATAGACGGTCATGACAAAACTATAAGGGTTCCTAGTTGACTACGGAACCCTAAAAAGACGAATAGTATATCTCGCGGCGAGATAGCTTATCATGTAGCCGTGAAAAACGAGTGCGCGAAATATGATACCAATTTGTCGAATTAAAAATGCCATGGCAATGAGTGCCGTGAAAACGAGAGAACTATCTCGCCAACAAACGTGATATTTGGCGATTTAATTGTAAACAAGTGTACCATACTACGTTTTGGAAATAATTTATTTATCATCATGTCATGTCAGCCGAAAGACGTCCACTGCTGGACATAGGCCTCCCCTAAAGACTTCCACAATGACCGGTCCTGCGCCACCCGCATCTAGCGGACACCCGCGACCCTTACCAGGTCATCAGTCCAACGTGTGGGGGGACTGCCCACGAGAACCTTTCCGCCCCAACGACCATCGGTTCTACGTGCTATGTGCCCTGCCCACTGCCACTTAAATTTAGCGATTCGAAGGGCTATATCGGTCACCTTGGTTCTGCTGCGGATAACTTATACTTACTTACTTTTATTTATGTATACATACTTTATATATATACCTCCACACAAAACTAAGTATAAGTTGTTCGTCCTCACGGCACAAGGTCCCCACCTACACCAAAGCAGTGCATACTCGTACTCAAATATATACTTACTGTGTATTCGCTTTAACAATTACTTCCTAGTACCCGCAGCAATTATCGTTTCAAAAGCTAATATCGACGTCCATACATATTACAAACTCGAAAATTTAATCTTTAGAGTGCCAAATAACAGCTTTATACCCGAGGTTCCATGAGCGCGACTTTCTGCTAGCATACCTACCCGATGTTTAATATCCTTTATAATGTGATATGTGTCAAAGGATGCTTTGTTATTAAATTTTCTGTTACAGTTCTTTTTCTTCCTTTTTGTTATTTGTTTAACGCAGTACTTTATCGTAAAGCTTTAGTTTGAGTTTATGCTACGGAGTAGGAAGTTTTTGCTACTTACAGGCTACAGCGCACGCCACACGGAACGCAGCGAATGAAAAGTGCAGGCACAGGTGCAGGTCAGACGAGCTGCAAAAATATGGGTGCATACAACTTGCTCAAAAATATGTCCTATAGCACTTATGTCGGCGGATTAAGGTTGCAGTACGTATTTATGAGACGACTAAATCAATACGTATTTTTGCAGTTGACCGTACGAGTAGCTAATTAAAATATTTTGACATGTCTAATGTATCGAGAGCACCGGTGAAGTAAGAGTTTACCGGTGTCTGTGTGTCCTTTTACGCTGATTATATTCAAACAGTACCGTTACGCACAATAGTTACAACTTCAACGTTTTCAGACTTAGGTGTACTCATAAGACCCCGCTTTTTGCCATATTTAATGATTCTAAGTTAAGAGTCCGTATATAGCCGTTTGCTGAATTCGCTAAACTTTTTGAGGTCATATCTCATTCAATATTCGTTTTCCTAAAGATTTTATTGTATAATATGAAAGAACGTTTCAATTCAAGTTGAATAAGTGGAAAAGTTGTTTAGATTTAGCTCTCAATTTACTATATTTTGGCTCAGTCCAACAGCTGTTTTCTCAATTTTCGCTCGGAGACGTGTAAAACGAGTTTGCAGAACTATTTGATTTCAAACCGACACCACCGACCGACATGAAACAATTAAATCTATATTGGATTGATAGTCTACTTAGGAATAAGTGGAAAACATTTTATAAGTTGCATATTAAATTGTTGAGTAAAACCGTATTCCAGGCAACAACTTTTTAGTAAAAACACACGAAGAATCGCCAGTATTTTTGGCCATTTGGCAGATTATTTCAAAAATATAAAACCATAATAAGAAACTCCAGTTCAAGCGCTTCTCGTTCATATAAAAATATATGTATATGTAGAAGTAAATTTCGGCATAAAAAATATTTCAAATCACCCTAAAATTCGTAATAAAACACCGTGCACGGCGCTCGATTCGGCAGTCGCCGCCAAGCGGTTCGAGGGATTGGTCACGTCGCTCGTCGATTTCAAGGTCACGTAGCTACGGGCGCATGGGCTAGCGGGAATTATAGCGCGAAGAGGCAGTCTTGATCATAGGTAAGTAATGCTTTTTGTTACATTTGACTTTTTATATGAAATTGCATTATGCATTTGTACTAACTGATGGAAATAGTTTCATTGTACTATTAATATTTTTGACCTATGTTCCATAGAAGGAGGTTCTTAATTAGTCTTCATGTTTTATCTATAAGGGCGTATACTTTTTTCACCTATAGTATCAATTAATACGACTCATTTAGAATAATAATTTTGTTAAATAGTGTTATTAATTAGGTGTAACGATTTTTTTAAATCTGACCGAGCAACAATGTTCGCAGTCCAACTTATTTTGACATAACAAGTTTGTTTACTTTATTAACCGACTTCAAGATTTCAAAAGAGGAGGTTATCAATTCGGTTGTATGTTTTTTTTTTTATGTTTGTTACTCCATCACTGCGGCATTTCTTAACCGATTTTAAAAATTCTTTTTTTGATTGTAAGTATATCCAAGTTAGTCTCGTTTTTGACAAAACGCAGTTCTCATTATGGGATCCATGAGGAATTGAGGAAACTCCTCAAATATTTAAGGCAAACATATAGTGATTTTTGTGTTTTTATCAAAACATCGCGAATTTTCATACAAAAATGTGACATTTGATGAAGTGGAAATGCTGATGATGATCAGAACAGAACTCTTCAACGACGAAAAGTTCACGTTTGGCGATTTGTCCTTTTAGTTGTCTTTGTTAAGCAAGTTCTATTTTCACGATTAATTTTTGTCATGCTCGAGTTCTGATGATATGATCCATTAGGAATCGAGGGAAATCCTCAAATGTGAAAGGAACACAAATAGTAATTTTGATATTTTCATGAACTAAACAAGCATTTTCAGTTAAAAAAGTGACATTTGATGAAGTGGAACTGCTGATGATGATCAGAATGGAACTCTTCAACGACGCGTAGTTCACGTTGGGCGATTTGTTTTCTTCGTTTTGTTTGTCAAGCAAGCTAGGTTTTCAAGACACATTTTTGTCAAGCTTAAGTTCTGATGGAGGATTCCATGAGGAATTGAGGGTACTTAGTCTTCTACCATTATAAACATACTTATAGCCATTTTATTTTATTTTCTCCGGCATCCCCCATTGAAGTCGGTTTTTTTTTCTTAAAAATATCTGTTTTAACTTTTAGAAACTGTCTTTTTCCCATGATGTTTTTGTTTGATAGGAACAATCAGGACTTAGCAACTTGACTTAATTAATTAAGCAAACTAATTTAAACACTGACAAGACGCATCGGTACGTTAATTGTTATGGGTGCAATACTATGCGTGCTTAATTATTATGTATGAAAAAGAAAGAACTTTATTTCCTAAAGAAATTAATGTAAATAGGTTCCCTAGGTCCAATCTTAATCTCCATTACGCCTGTATAAAATTTACACACTGTATATACATTAAGCAATAATTCTAAAAGTACGTCATCGAATTTTCATCATCATCAGTATATATGTCCCACTGCTGGGCAGATACGTCCTCTCATGAATTAGTTGGACTGTTCAGGTTGTTATTTTGATGTTTCTTAATTTTGGCAGCCGTTTGGAATATTTCCGATTTACAGAATCTTATTCCCATTGCCTTTATCTGTGTGATATAAAGTGCTTCCTGCTGTCCTAATGCTACTTTTCTGGCCTTTTTAGTTATTTCTGGTTTTAACCATATTTATGCAATTTTACCTAACATCTGCTTCGATGACAGGTCCCAACACATATCCGTCAGCAACAATTGGTCATATTTGAAAAATTACTCTAATGGGAGTCTGATTTTATGGGTATCAGCTTTCTTTTTAAAGGCTAAAGCTAAAATCGGCTGCAAGGATAACATCGGTTTTCCTCACAAAAAAATGACGGTATTTCTGCTTCTTCTTCTGCACCTTTTGATAATAATTTCTGCTGTGTTATTTCACCACTTGTATAGAACTCACGCTTTTAAAGAGCATATTGTTTTGCGTCTTTTTAGTGATTTATGACCTAATAGTGATAATATTTACTGAAGTTGTTTCATCTTTCACTTTAGTTGTGGACGGACGGTGCAACATGTTTTATCTCCATACCTTTTTATCGCCCATCTTTTTCTTGTTCAGATTCTTACTATTCATGTCGCTAAAGTAGTATACTATAAAACAATATTTATAAATTGATTGGTTTTATTATTTTAGTTTTAAGTATGGCGCCTAGGACGGCAAACCGTTCATTTGGTAAAGTAAAGAGGAAAAAAGTATTTTGTGGTCCTAAAAGATTAAACCCAGACTATAAAGAAATCAGCGCAACGCTGGAATCTGGAAAGGTTAAGGAATTATTCTTATTTATCTGTCGATGAAGCTTATTATACTTTAGGCAAATTAAAATGATTATTTTTCTAGGATGTGCAGTATAATGAAAATGTCGAACCCGATAGAGACCAAGGCACCACACACCAGTAAACATGCCATATCGGATATGGTGTTGAAGTTTGGCTGGTCAAAAGCCCCATCTTTTGCTGAGAGGCCCGGATATAACAGTGCTTCTACACGTTATCGAGGCAGGCGATGACCATCCAATAGCTATTAATCTTATTCAAGTAAAAATAAAATATACCTACATTTCTTAATGACTTGGTATTTTATTTCAACACCTACACTAAAACCAAGAAACGAATAATTCAGGTAAAAACTATTCACCTAGAACTTGATAACCTGGAAACTGAAAACTCTAACAGTAATTCATTATCGACCGAACGCGAATAAGGTCTCCGTTTCAGCTTGGACAAAAATGCTTTTGTATGTCTGTCCGGATTTCCGGCTGTTCTCCTCTAGAGATCCCATTTCTCAACCGATTCTCGTGAAATCTGGTGAGCAGAATTGGTAATAAATTTTTTTTCTCGAGCAAGTTTAAAAAGAAACAAAAACAACAGACAGAGTTATGCAAAACAACAGACTCGCGAGGTCTACGGCTCACAGAGCCAGATAAAAAATAATATAAATAACCTAAGTTTTAAGATAAATAAAGATAAATAATAGTAAATATTGGGGAAAATCTTAACAAATTGACCTAGTGCCAAACTAAGCAAAGCTTTTACTATGGGTACTAAACGACAATATTCATACTTATACTTATATAGATAAATAAATACTTAAATACATAGAAAACGAATATCCATGACTCAGGAAGAAATAAATGCCCATACCGGGATTCAAACCTCAAGCTTCGTAGGCAGGGTCACTACCAACCAACTAGGCTAAAGCGGTCGTCAAACAAGTAAGTACTTAAGGCGAAGGGGTAGGCAAGCTCTTTCCATAAACACTTTGTGCAAGTTTTTCTTCGTTTATGTTTGCGCTTTAGTTATTATTTTTGGTCAATATGTTTATTTTTCTGTTAGCTACGACTTGATGTTTATTAGTTTTATTTAAATTCTTTTTTGTATTTTTTTTTTAAATAAAGCAAAAGTTCAACATCAGGTTCTGCGTATATCCAATATATAGAAGCAAAAAATAAAATAAAATGATGTAGTGCCGAAACTAACGAATAAAACTTGCAAACTTGCTTGTATGGAGAAGGCCTTGCCCTACCCTTCGCCTTGAATGAATTCTGAATTTGTAGTAATTACATAAATAAATTATAATGAACGATACAGTTTTAAGTTACCTGACATTTTATTTAAATACATAAACATAGAAATATTAAGAAACGAAAAAGTCTGATAAAACGGTTAAAGTATCAACACTACTCTACGCCGACCTAGCCGCCTCGCTCGACCCCCACTACAACACCTGCGCTGGCGCGCTTAGAGACTGGTAATAATACCTAGAATCGAACTTTTTCCGGGCCGATACGGACTCTTAATAGGAAGTACGCTATAGGTTTTTGTTCGCATACAAGTGTCAACGGTCGTAAGTATTTTATGATTTTTCATAATTCCGAGGGATTGCAAATCTGAGATACTTCTACTCGTTACTGAGATCTTGACACACGGACAACATAGAAGGTTTATTTTTTTCGTTTTGATGAACTGTCAGCATCAAAAGTAGCGTGGAGCGTCCGTGGCCCAGCGGCGCCCGCGAACCGCGTGCGATAAGCGAGGTTAAGCAATGTGGGCGCAGGTCAGTTCTTGGATGGGTGACTGCTTTGAGTGGTTACTAACTGAGCGCTCCCGTGTTTTGGAAGGCACGTTAAGCCGTTGATCCCGGCTGTTGTCTATGACAGCAGTCGTTAAGCCAAGTTAGAGGCCTTCGGGCGGCTTAGAACTTCTAACAGTCAAATTGCCCACTCACTTGACAAAAGGGGGTCGAAGCTGCACCACGTCCGTAGGGAGTACCCACCGTTAGCCTACACGTGACCCCTGGGTGGTGCTAAAAGTGCAACAAAACTGGCAACCGTACTTGTCTTCTCTAAGATCTCACGGTTCGAAAATAAATGCCATACGATTATTATTATTACTAGATGAAAGCCCGGCTTCGCTCGGGTGAAATAAATAAAGTAAACATTTATTCGTGACAGTTATGCAAACGACAAAAGAAATTGTGTACAAAAATGTATAAAATAAAAACATTACAACAACGAATTATGATGAAACTTCGTATAGAAATATAGTCTGTAGTCTGGATTAAAATATGGAATAGGGACTAAAAGATTACGCTGACGACGTCACGGGCAAAGGCTAGTATCTTTGCAAGTTAATCCTAAGCATTTTTATAAGGGTAGTATTTAAAGGCACATAAAAAATTTGACACCGTAATCAGTACTGATTTGTATAGCTAAAATACTAATTGTTCATTAAAATTCAGTTCAGATGTGCAATTGTTAATATTGATGTGCCAGTCAGTATTTTTGGTGCGAAGTTAGAGCTGCTAAGGCGAACGAAAACAAATGAAGTTCGTGTATCTCCCTCTCTGTCGAACTTGCAAAATCGAGCGACACAGAGGGAAATACACGATGTTCGTTCGTTTCGCGGTAGCAGCTCTCTATTCTCCGCCAAATTCTATTAAGTGGGGCCCTTTACACTCAATATTATGTGTCAATATTATCGCGATTTTTAAAATTGTATGGCTCTGTTAAACGCTTCATATTATCACAATACTGGTGTGTCAATATTATCGTGGTTTTCAAAATCGTATGGATTTTTCTTCAATATTCATTGCACGTGATACGGATCGTGATATGAGTATATCGCGTGATAATAATAACCATGTAACAGGCCCCTATGGATGTTGCTTCAATATGCAGTATTTCGCGTGATAATAATAACAGTTGGTAATATTTTCTCCAATTAATGGAAGCTATTTAACAACTTGTTCCGTTTTGTCAAAGGTATTTCACATACCGATACGCGCACCATCCAGGAATAGGAGCCGTCAGACCAGAGAGCCTACCGCGATCTGAAAACGAAGTATTTCCCTCTCCGCGCTCGAATATGCAAGTGCGACAGAGAGGCATATATATTTAGTTTTCGGTTGGTAGCACTTTAGTCCGAGCGCGGCGGACGGTCGAAGAAAGTCAAAGAACATTCCGTGTGTTGTCTGTCACACATATAATTTTTTAACTTCCCATCGACCATAACTTGAAATTAGGTGATAATGTTTATTATGAAGTATATTTTACCAAAAATATCAATATATTGATAAATCACATTTGTTTTTTAGTTGTACGGAACCCTCAGTGTGCGACTCCGACGCACTTGGCTGGTTTTTATTACATTTTGAATTTTATTTCTCTTATAGTAAAATACCCTATTCGTTTTAAAGTTGATGCCTGAGGGCCTACCGCGAACCAAAAACGAACTATCTTCCTCTCTATCGTTCGAATATACATGTGCAAGAGAGAGGCAGATACCTACTTCGTTGTCGGTTCGCGGTAGCGCCTCTAACGTCCGAGCGCGGCGAACGGCATGAGCTGGGGGTCTACTCCGAAATTCAAAATCTGAACTTCGTATGGTGCCGTCCCTTTCACTCTCCTGTCATAGACTATATGAGTGAAAGGAATGGCACCATACGAAGTTCGGATTTCGAATTTCGGAGTAGACCCCCAGTACCACTAAGTTATAAGATAGAGCGAGCTAGGGATAGAATTTTGCTAGACGTTTAAAAGCCATAAGTCATCTAGTAGTTTGTCACAACAAAATAGAGACGCAGCTTTAAGATGGCGGACAGACTCAGCAAACATTCAAGTGGTGTCCTTTACACGATTAATATTAACACAATACTGGTGTGTCAATATTATCGCAGTTTTCAAATTTGTATGGATTCTGCATCAATATTCAAGTGATACTTATCGTGATATGAATGTATCACGTGATAATAATAACCATGTAACAGGCCCCATACATTCGCTTGAAGGCGGTTGTTGTGACAATCAGCCTAGCTAGCACGATAGATGATACCGTTACGTTTTATGTGACGTTTTAATACATTTCGCCCATATAACGTGACGGTATAAGTTATCGTGCTAGCTAGGCTGATAGGTGTATAGAACGCTTGAAAACTACAAAAACAAAACGCTGCAAACGCGGCTAGCCGAATCCACGCCCAGCAACCTGGCCAACACACCGGACGCAAACATAGTTTACAATTTCCGAACGTACCCAACCCGATGCTGTCAACAGTATCTTCTTAGTAGTCTGTGCTGTCAACCAACAAATTTAATATGGCGGACCTTTTGTCGTAAAATTAACACTTTTTAATGCAAAATACGCGACAATCCGAATTTTGCGGATACATATGTTCAAGTCAAAAATCGTTATTTTTATACGTTCTTCAATTTGAGACAGGTCTCGTTCGGGTCTACCGTACCCCTGCACGAAATTATTAATATAGATTATTATCAAAAGTAGCTACGCGTATGAAGGGGTCAAAAGCTCTTATTCCCATGTATAGTGTAAACTTTTTAAAATCACGATTTCCACTTGAAAGCTTCAAGTAGAAATCGTGATTTAAAAAGTTTTAATTATAATAGAGACTTTTGAACTTTTCAAATGCGTAGCTACTTTTGATGCTGACTGTAAAAAGCTCTGAGTAAAATTTCAATCTTTCCACAAGATGGCGTTATAGTAGTGTGGCCGATAAGTCGAAAGTGAACTTTTTCTTCTCTCTGCACGGCTAGCACAAGATGGTGCGCGAGCTATATCGCGCGCGAGATAGACTATCCATCTCTATCTAATGGGTACACACGGAAAGAGACGGATAGTCTATCTCGCGCGCGATATAGCTCGCGCGTCGTCTTGTGCTAGCCGTGCTGTTATATTTATATACAGTCAGCATCAAAAATAACCACACTCGATGTGTTCGTTAATTATCTTGATGCTCTTTACTATTAAAATAGAGTACGTAGTAGTTTCAGGCCTGCTCCTCTTGTCGCTTCGGCTAAATTCGATAATGCATTTCAAATTGCTTGGTCACACAGCGCCGGAACGTACGGTAACAGATTAGCGACGCCATACAGGCTGCGCGACGCGAGCGGGACGTTATCAATGTTATCATACATTCCGGCACGCAGTGGTCGCGTTGCGCGGCGTCGCGCACGCCTTAATCAGCAACTGAATTTGTCTAAATGCGCCTATATCATAATGCTGCCGCCGCCGCCGTTATCACGCAAACGTGACGACCAATGAGCACGTTCTATCGGCTACGATGTACGATATCAACGATATGCCATGGTTACAGTTTTCTAGCCGTCTAACATCGGTTTTATTGAACATTGGCTTTAGTATAACTTGTAAATGTTGCGCAGAACCATATATATATATGAAATCACTAAAGCTCAATTGATTTAGTATTCACACAATAGGCAAGCGGTGAATTCCCAATCATTTGATTACACTGCAAACTGCGGAGTACATTCGATTTTATCGTTGTCGGCACTAGAGGTATATACCGTTGTATCGATGTTCACCGCAGTATCGATTCCCACTACAGTTCACTCTGAACTCGACTGAACTGAAGTTTATGTTACTGACTGGTTTATGGCACATGGCACAATCAAATGCAAAAATATGTTTCGAATTAATTCTCTCATAAATGTGAACTAGTTTAACCGAAACCTTAATTTGCCGACAAACTCATAGGACAATTATGATCGATACTGATGGTCATAGAAATTCGTAATGAACGTTACATTGTTTCTCTCTAGTGATATTTCAATTTACTGAGAAATAAGTTATTTGATTTATTTCAGTACCAGCTGTACCCGCAATTGTGTCTGAGTGGCATTTATTTATTAAAACCACCGTTCAGACTCATTTCAAAGACAATTTTAGTCAATTCATACTTTCATTTCACTATTACCGCTACATAGCTATGTATAGTAGGATTAGCGAAATTGAGTTACTTCTTTTGGAAGAATATTACTTTCCTTGCGTATTAAATATATTACATCTGTTCTGAATATCTCTAGTGACAAGCATATTAATGAAGTTTTGTATGTCTGCAAAAGGATCGAAATAAATTCGGAGTAAAATGATGTCATGAAAAAAAGGGTAACAAATGTTATTCCTTTTTTATTATGGAATTGTGTACTGTAACCAAGAATAAAACTCTTCTTTAATATAAAATTTAAGAGACTCGAAAATGTACGAGTAGTTACTTGCTACATCTGTGGTAAATGCGCCTGGGACAAGTGGGCAATGTACCAATTGGGAGCATATTTCACAAAAAGTATCGGTTTGGAATCGATTATATATTATACGGTTATACCTAAGTAGATAAGAAAGTACGTTTAAGCTGATACTTAATAGTTTTGTGTACAAAATAAGAAGACGCCAAGCATCGGCTTTTCTTGAATGTTTACTATCACTACTATCAGCATCACTGTTTTTAATGAGGTATTCAAATAGGACGATTCAAATACAATGAATACATTTAGTGGAATATACTCCGAAATGTGTAAAAAAAGAGCTTGAAATCGTTAGCTTTTCCAGCCTCTCTGCCATCGCTCTAGTATTCGATGAGGTGGATATTTCTTGTAGTCTTTTATTGTTTTTGTATTACAATATAATTGCATCGTTAAGGTTCAAATAAAATAAGAACATCTGCATTACATCGAATTCTGTGACGATAATACTTGTGCAAGCTTGATCATTATTTGTGTCAAGAGAATAAATACTAAATACACATTACATAGTTGTGGCGTGTTCGGATAGACATTACATATTTAATAGAAATAATTGCTATTATATTGTTGTAGGCGCAGGCTTAAATATCGCTCGCCCATACAACTTACCCCGACCCGGGTATGTCCTTAAACTACGACCAAGACCACCGGGGAATGGGCAGCAGCATTCCTAGAATGCGGTGGAGATACTGCGATCGCCAACCCGCATGCCAAGCGTGGCGATTATGGCATTTACCCCCCATGAAATTGGGGGAGGCCTATGTCCAGCAGTGGACGTCCTAGGGCTGATATGGTGGTGGTGGTGGATACAACTTAAGGAATGATTTACGGAATAAAAACTATCCTATGTCGTTTCCCGCGACTCAAACTATCTCTATACTCTCTAAATTTCAACCAGAAATCAGAAATTATTTATTTGCTTAGACACAGTATACCTAAGGATGTTACAGTACATTATGTTTCTTGTATCTAGCTCGCATGCAAGCGTGCAAATATACAGTAGTAAATTAAAATAATAATAAAAGTAAAAAATAAGTTAAAATCAATATAAAATGTTAAATTTAAATACTAGAAAAAGTTTACATAATGGGCATATCAAAGTCAAAGAGGCACAATAAATTCATTAAATCTAATACAATTACAATTATATAAATAAATACTACTAATTGTAATAATCTCAGTGTTCGAGATACGCCTTTACGCTGTAAAAACAACGCTCCAAAAGCCAGTTTGTTAGACTGCGTTTAAAGGCGTTTCCCTCTAGCAGCTTTACTTCCTCCGGGAGGTGATTATAAATAACAATGCACATATTGACTACGTTTCTCCTGTAGATCATCTTGTGACATCGAGGGTGATATAGAAGGTACATAATTTTCACCCTGGTTTGCCTGTCAAGAAACTCTAACTATCCCACACAAAAATGATAAATATGACATAAATAAAATACTGATGGTTATGTTATGTTTATGTGTCTATAATTTGAGTAAGTTCCCTGGTATAATCATGGATTCCATTAATTTACCAAAATTCTCACTGAAAGTAGGTATTTCCTTTCAAACAGAGATGCTTGGTGTTAAAGCACTAATAGGTATTTAATTGACGTCGGTTTAAAATGTTGTTCCAGCATCTTCTTCAAGTTCCACAATATTTTTATATGAATAGCATTTTTAAAATGCAGTTTCCTTACTCATGTACGAGGGGCGTTCAATAAATTCTCGTTATTAGAATGAAAACAAAAGAATATTATAGGTGCTTTATTTTTATTTTTCAATATACTCCTCTCCTATGTTTATGCACTTATAAGACCGGTTAAATAGTTTTTTTAACCCCTCATAAAATATTTTTTGTCTTTGGTGTCAAAATGCTCCTACACTACTGTCTTCAATGCTTCGTCGTTAGAAAATTAATTTCCACGTTGATTCTTTTTGAGATTAGGAAACAAATATAAGTCACTCGGGGTCAAGTCTCGAATATACGGTGGGTATGTAATAGTTTCCAGTCCAGATTCAAGAGCAGCAGCCTTGGCAATATAAGCACTATGCACAGAGGCGGTAATTTTCCCCTTCTGTTGTTTGATTGCTTCCCTTATTAAGTAATATTAGCGTAGTGCTCTCCTTTAATACTTACACCCTTTTCTGTATAATAGATCAGCAATATTCCTTCACAATCCCAGAATTTTGTGATCATGACCTTGTTAGCTGAAGGCACGACCTTGAACTTCTTGGGATGAGGAGTTTCTTTAATGTGCCACTGCATGGACTCTTGTTTGCTCTCAGGGCCATAATGATGAACCCACGTTTCATCTGTACTAACAAAATTTTACAGTATCTTATCAGGAATTTCACCGCACACCTCAAGAAATTCGGAACAACGAGCAACACGCGTATTCTTCGGAAGCGGTGTCAGGATTCGCGGTACCCATCTCGCACTGACTTTTGACATATTAAGATGGTCATGAACTATATCGTGTCTAGTACCAATATAATTTTCTCCACTTTTTTAAATTTTCTTATGAAGAAGCTTCGACTGGCCGACCAGCTCTATGGTCGTCTTCGATACTCTCTCGCCCATGCTTAAATTGACTTGACCACTTCTGAATTGTTGATAAAGAAGGAGCAGACTCACGGTAAACATAATCCTTTTCTTTTTTATAGCTTATTGATTTTTTACCTGTTTGGTCAAGAATTTTACTACCGCTCGGTGCTCTAATTTAACCAACATTGAAAAAACGCTCATAGTGATCACGTTTGTTCGGTACTTGAAAAAAAACAAAAGAACATCGCCGTTTGAATTTTACTTTTTTTATATTAATGAATGACTTTTACCGGCCAGTATTAAAAAGTTTACCAAAGAGGTTTAAAAGATGTCAATACCGAGAATTTATTGAACACCCCTCGTAGTAAGTTATCTTCAGTGCCGTCATTAAAACGCTGTCAATATCGCTCCAGCTAGTTGAATACGCAACGTGTCATTCACGCTAGTTAGATCTACTAAAATACGCTCACGCACGCTCGAAAGGCGTTAGGTAATTGCCCCTCAGATCCATCTCTTGCTAAGTGATACCTACAAACAACGACTCTCTTAAGTACTTAACATAGTTCCAGGTAAAATAAAACTTAAACGACGCGGCGCGTTAGGCAGCAAGCACACCTGTGCCACTCAGCGGCACTGTTAGCCTTTTAGCCACGTAGCCAGAATAGCTCACTGCATTTTTGCAAACTATACCGGGAGTGTAGACTGAGAGCTTGTTCGTACTGTTTTTTTTTTTACTTTTTCAGTATTATGCTATATTATAGCCAAGACGCGGAAAGTAAGGGGCTGCCTGACGATATCGCATACACACTAAAGAAACAGCCAAGTGCGTGTCGGGTCACGCGCAATGTAAGGTTCCGTAGCTATTCAACCATTACATTATGCAAAAAAATAATAATAATCGTATTCTTCGAGAAGACAAGTACGGTTGCCAGTTTGTTGCACTTTTAGCACCACCCAGGGGTCACGTGTAGGGAAACGGTGGGCAGTTCGTGTACCCGTCCCGACCCCATAAGACTATCGGGAGAATTATACAACCACAGGTTAGAAATATTTTTGATGACAAAAATACACAATCTACTCGTATAAGATATATAGTGGTCGGCGGTTAAGAAGTCAATCCTGTCATGAAAATGAAATTAAATGAAAATCATTTATTCATGACAAAGAAACCAAGGTATTTGTTACACAAAAGAAAATAATCAGAATGAACCAATAACATATAAATAAAACTCATAAACTATATTATATAATAAGTATATTACGTAGTTTGGCATGAAATGGTCCCGCCTCAGCATGATGCTGGCTCAGGCGCCAGCGCTGGTCTTCTGGTGAGACTTTGAGAATATAAAATGTATGGAAATGACAGGTATCAGGATTGATATCTTAACCGCCGACTACTCTAATTATATTTTTCCTGTAAAATTTATATTGATATTAACCATGCCATGTTCCGGCTGCCGCGCTGGTGCAGCGCGAGCGCCATGTTCGCGGAGGGCCGCGCGCCGGGTTGGGACGCGGTTATAGCTTCACCATGGCCGTCTGTCTGTCTTTCCGATGCTTTGCTCTCTAACTTGGCTTAACGACTGCTGTCAGATCAACGGCTTAGCGTGCCTTCCAAAGCACGGGAGCGCTCATTTAGTAACTACTCAAAGCGGTCACCCAACCAAGAACTGACCTGGCCCCACTTTGCTTAATCTCGCATACCGCATGCTGTACGCGGGCGTCGCTGGGCCACAAGCGCTCATTTGACATTATGCAAATTTAAAATGATGATAGCTTATATTTATTATATATTTAACATAACTAACAACATATCTTAATTAATCAGTGGAAATTGTACAAAAGTTTGCTTTTCCAAGGACATTTTTTAAGTACGGCTATTACTCGTTAACTAGTAATGTCAACTTAGCTTTGATAGTTTTTTTAATGTTTTATTTACCATGATTTTGTTCATATACCCAGCAGCAACCCGTTTAGGTGGACAATTGACTCCAACAAAAATAGAAAACAAAAAATGGTTAGAAAACCTTAGATCCCTTTCAAACGAGCTACGAGTATATAACGATATCCCACGCAGTGGGTTTTACAAGTAATATATACAGGGTGATTCGGGAGACGTGAGCAGCAACACTACGGATTCAGTAGATCATAAGCTACTGCTTCGTGCCACTATTAGTGAAATTAACGTTCATTTATCTTTGGTGTTGAAAACAAAATGTTTTAAATTATTTACGAAATTCATGGTCACTCTACAATCAGAATACTTCAGTCAAGTGATACGTGTCAAATTGAATGTCATCTGAGTCGGATTACTTTTGAAATATCGTATCTCACTCAATGTGACAATTTACTTTCTTCGTAATCAGAAGTTGTTGTAGGGTTACCATGATTGTAGAGAATTAAACTTTAACTTAATAAAAATTAAAATACAAGAAAAAGGTATGGGTGTTTCACTTAAATACAATGGTGAACAATTCATTGCCATTTACTATGTATGTAATGTTGGTCCTGCTCACGTCTCCTGAATCACCCTGTATAGCATTTTCTTGACGTGACTTATGGAAAATTACAGCTTTCTTGTCTTAGATTTACCTATAATATATCCTCGTTAATATTTTTAAAAGTTTAACGCAGCAGTTTACAACGTACTTTGATACTCCATTTTTTTGGGTTCATAGTTTCGTCATGTCTGTCCGTCCGTATGTCACAGCCGATTTACTCGGAGACTATAAGCACTACGATTATGAAATTAGGTAGAATGGTGTATTCTATGAACCGCTACGTGGAAGTGATGTGAGATTACGAAAGAATTTCAAATTTGGGGGGAGGGGGGACGAGAGCATACATGTAACCAGGCGATGAAAAAAAAATTCAATGCGCATAGGCCTGTGGGGTATCTATGGATAGGCTTTTAAAAGGGTATAGAGTCCATAGAGTTTTCTAAAAAGAAAAGCAGATAGGTCGTTATTATGAGAGGCAACATAAAAAAACATTTTTTTTTAAAATTTTGCCTTATTATTGCGCTTTTGTATCATGTTGCTTTATATGAATTACTACAAACGTAATATTAAAAAAAAAAAACATTTATGCCTTATAATCTATAATTTAAAAATCAAATATGAGTAAGTATATTTAATTAAGATATATTTTCTTTGGTGTGTTCGACAGACAGACACAGAGACAATACAGACAGAGAGACAATAGCAAATCCAATCCTATCGAATCCTTACAAACTAACCTGTTTTATTTACTCCTAAGTGCATTCATATGCTTAAGCTCAAAAATGAAAACAGAATGGCGTGTTGGGATCTTTTATTATTAGCATAGGTTATTTATTAACTAGCTTTTGCCCGCGACTTCGTCCGCGTAGAACCCCTTCTCGCCTTAGATTTTAATCGCATACTATCTTTCTCAAGCAACCTTAGGGGTGACATGTTGGAGAAGGAAAGTCATGAATAGATCGAACTGGAGAGATTTGCTTGACCAGGCTTACCCGCGGCTGTAACGCCTTAGATGATGATGATGATACAATCGAAAGATGAACCCTTCTTTACACCCCCTTAAGAAATGATTACAGTTAATATGACATTCCCTAGAAATCCTACTCGAATCATATTTGTGTACAATTATTAAAAAAAAAATGCGCGTTACACGTAGTTTTTTAACGGTCTCGGTAACATTCCAAGAGCTAGTAAACTAGAAAAAATATATACATGGTTGTTAAATCAACGATACCTAATGACATCAAAATCTCATAAAAGACACCCAAAAATGACTACCGTCTCCTCAACTACATTGAATGTTACTAAAATGAAAAATTTCTCACTCGGCCAATGAAAAACCAAACGATGTTGCGTTCCAAACACGTTCTCCAGTAATTTAATAAAACTGTCCACTTTCAGATTTAAAGTAATTACACAATTTTTACTTTAGAATTCTAAAACATTTTTAACAGAGCGTGCAATAAGTGAATTTATTATTTGTATTTCCAAACAAATTACTATGTAAAGATACTCAAGTACTAAAGTATTTGTATTTAAATTTAAATTTGAATGACCAAACAAAATCGTGATCTTTCCTAATACCTACCACGATAGAGTCTGTACACACACACCTACACACTTTATATGTATTGAATAATTCGGCTAGCCCACTCATTTCTCGTTGTACGTCAAATTATTTCATACTCTAATAACAAATAACCGTTGGGCTTGCTGTATGCTGTGTGTGACATGTTATTTGCCGACCTATGAGAATTTACTGGACATTTCTTATTATAGATCGTACTGTATCTACTTAGTCGGCTCATAAGTTCTGTCATATACATAGTATCAAATAAAAACAAAAGTTTAAGTTTATTCCGTATAATTTGTACAGCGTTTGAAAGCTTATAAACTAGAGAATCTAAATGTATAACATTTATTCAAGATGACCGCCATAATTATCTACACAGGCTTGAAGTATGCGTGGCCAGTCGTCAATGGATTCACGCACCACTTTCATGTCGATATTGGCCACTGCCGTAGCAAGGGATTTTTTCAGCGAGTCTAGATTTGCATGAGGTTTTGAGCACACCTTTTCCTCTAAATACTGCCATATTTTATAGTCTAACGGATTAAGATCTGGGCTACAAGGAGGGCCAATCTTCATGCCGTATAAAGTCGATTTTATTGGAGGCGAGCCAGGCTTGTGTAGACTTTGCCTTATGGGCTGGAGCAGAGTCCTGCTGGAAAACCCAATGCTGGTTTAGAAACATCGTATGGGATAGTGGTTTCACAATATTAGTCAACACCGTGTCTTGGTACACTTTGGCACTAGTTTTTACTCCTTTCTCACAAAAATGCATACTAGTGACGCCCGCATAAGAAACTCCCAGCCAAACCATCACAGATGAAGGGTGATGACCTCTTTGAATACGGAGAATGCTATTAGACGCTTCTTTACTATTGCGAGCGTACACTCTATCATTTTGTTTATTACAGTTTTCTTCTATGTCAAAAATTTTCTCGTTCGAAAACAGTATACAACGGTGCCGTTAATAGAAGCCTAAGTCTTCTACGGTAGATGTCGCCATACGCCTCCCTAAGGCGTTGTAAGAGGGAACTATTGAAGGATTTCGTGGACGAGCTTGGTTGTTCCGATAGCTCAGAGGCTAAAGCGATTGGCCGCGTATGCCAGATGTCGCAGGTTCGAATCCTGCTCGGAGCATTAAATTTTTCAATTTTTTCCCTTTAATTTGAAACTTTCGTTAGCAGCGTTACTGCTTTAGTACAAAATTAATTTAGTATGGGATGGCGCATCGTTACTGACGATTTCTCAATATAATTTGAGAAGTTGGTGCCGTTAATGGAAGCCTAAGTCTTCTACGGTAGATGGCGCCGTACGCCTCCCTAAGGCGTTGTAAGTGGGAACTATTGAAGGATTTCGTGGACGAGCTTGGTTGTTCCGATAGCTCAGAGGCTAAAGCGATTGGCCGCGTATGCCAGATGTCGCAGGTTCGAATCCTGCTCGGAGCATTAAATTTTTCAATTTTTTCCCTTTAATTTGAAACTTTCGTTAGCAGCGTTACTGCTTTAGTACAAAATTAATTTAGTATACAACGATGCTTATTTTTAGCGTACTTCTTCAATAAAGCTTTAGATCTTTTAAGCCTTAAAGCTTTAAGCCGACCATTGAGAAGATGGCCAGTTTTTCGTTTATAAGCACGAAGTCTCAGGTCTTGATTAAGCACTCTTTTCACCGTGTTTCTGCTCAAACCCATCTGGAGGGCCATAACTTTTTGTTTCCTAGCGGGATTTCTGGCAATGCGTGCCCTAATTGCATGTACAACCGCTGGAGTCCTAGCTGTACGCAGACGACCGCTTCTTTTCTTGTCATTTAAACTAGAGACCTCACTGTATCTTTCTGTGGTACAATACACAAATCTTAGAGAGAATTTTAAATTTTCAAGTAGCTTAAATATTTTAGTCGGCGAGTGTCCACAACGATATAGTGCAATTATTGCGGTACGGCTATCTTTAAGCGTCCACTCCATGTTAAAGAAAACAGAAAATTGCAAAATTATACTACTCAAATATTTAAAAAGGATTCGAAATTCAAATGCACAACGGTTTTTGTTTTAGGAGTTCCAAATTTAAATTTTAAAGGCCAGTGACAGAACTTATGAGCCGACTAAGTATAAAATATAAGACGAGAATCATCAATTAAAAAGGTTGTAGAAGCAAAGATTAACCTTGTATCTTCTTTTCCAGTGGCCTAGACGTAGTATCCATCCGACAATTGGTGGTCTTGCTGCGTTTGCTCTCGCGACAAGGAAGGACGATCATTTGCACCATACACCAACCGTCGGCGTCACTCTTTGCGCTCTTCGACCGGGTGTACGTGCTGGCTCGAGGCATGTGCTGTTATCAGGTCAGTCCATGTATTCAAATAACCCTGCAGCTAGTTGCGCTGCTGGTAGTGCTGGTTCACCTCAAGACAGGACGATCAATGATCATCGGCGCCATACAACAGCCCTTGGCCTCGGTGTTCACGCTCATCAGCCGGGCCTACGTGCTCGCCAAGGCATGTGCTGATACTAGTCAAACGAGCAACGTCGTAAGAGTTCCAATCAGATATGTTCTGCACAGGTTGTACACGGGGGAGGTACCAAAAATAATACCGCTTGTTCTATCTATATCACACATATGTATTCGCACAATGACTCACATACATATACGGTACAGTATTAGCTTAAGTTTTTATAAACAATGTTTGCTGAGGTTCTTGATAAACCAAGTTAACACAGCGTTCGTTAGTTTCCCGATGTAACAGCGCCATCTAGGGGTGACTTTTGAAACAAAGTTTAATAAGGATTATCTTACTTGCGCGCGTAGAGAGTTATACTAGTTAATTAGTGTTTTTTTTTACAATCTAGCAGTAATTTTTAAAGAAGTATAATATTATAACTATGGAATTGTATTAGCGATTGAACATACCGCCCACCAAGGACAAAATGAGACATGTTGTCCTTAATTCCGCCCACCATACCACTAGCAAACAAGTGGATTTACTAATTATCAAATAACAATTAAATAGCTTAGCAACAATTAAATATTTCTCACAAACCAAGTTATATTGCATATTACTATTGTGGTGATTTCCACAAAAACAAAACAAAAAAGTAACAATTATTTTTCTACAGGAAGAACACAGATCTTTCCTACGGATCTTTTTATGATACCACTCTTGCATTTTAAACTAACGACACGTGTAATGCCGTCCAATCCAGGGTGCTTATTTGTAATTTTACCGTATAACCACTTAGCCGGAGGAAGGTCATCCTCTTTGACCAAGACTACATCTCCAACAGCCGGTTCCGAGACTTGATTGCCCCACTTGTACCTATGGTAAAACTGTGTCAGGTATTCACGCGACCAGCGACGCCAGAAATCTTGGACCATTCTTTGAGTGAGCTGCCATCTTCTTAAACTGCTGATGTTTTCTGCTTCATAATTGTAGTCTGGCACCAAAACTAAGGGCTCTCCTACCAGAAAATGGCCAGGAGTTAAAGGCATTGGATCGTTGCAATTTTCAGTAATTTTAGAAATTGGTCTCGAATTAAGGCATGCTTCGACTTGGGCCAATACGGTAGCCATTTCCTCGTACGTCAAAGTTGAGTTACCCACGACTCTTTTGAGGTGATACTTCGTGGATTTAATACCAGCCTCCCAAAGGCCCCCGAAGTTCGGAGAATGCGGCGGTATGAAGTGCCAATTCGTGCCATTTGTGGCTAGCTCGTCTACTATCTCCGAGAGCAAAGAAGCCTTTTCATCCGCAAACAAATGTTTCAATTCTCGAGCTGCACCCACGAAGTTTGTGCCGTTGTCACTCCAAAGATCTGTGCACTGACCACGGCGTGCTGTAAATCGCTTGAAGGCAGCTAAAAATCCTTGGGTCGTCATGTCACTAACTGCCTCTAAGTGGATGGCTCGTGTAGCCATGCATACAAAAAGACAGATATAGCCTTTGTACGCATGGTGACCTCTGCCCTTTGAGGTTCTTATGTTTATTGGACCTGCGTAGTCCACTCCGCTGTGACGGAACACTCGGGTACCAGTCCCTCTTGCGGTGGGTAGCTGCCCCATTAGCTGATGCTGAGTTGCAGCAGCATATCGTATGCAGACAACGCACTTTCGCACAAACATACTCACCAGATTTTTTGCCCCCACTATCCAGTACTTGGACCTTAAATAATTTAACATTAGCTGTGGAGCTCCATGTAAGGTCCTTTCATGTGCATCAGCCACTATTAAATTAGTGAGATGTGACTTGTGGGGCAAAATTATGGGGTGCTTCATCTCTTCACTAATTTGTGCATACTGAAGTCTTCCTCCTACTCTTAATATTCCTTCTGCATCCAGCGTTGGATTTACAGAGGTAAGTTTACTCCTTTTACTAATCGGTTTTTGTTGCTTTAAGTTCAGCATTTCCTCAGTAAATTGTTCGGCTTGAGTAAGTTTTATGCATGACATCAAACTGCCTTGTATTTCTTGACTTGTTAACCACTTATTGAATACTTGGCCTTGACACCTTTTAACAAATCTTTTACAGAAAGCCAATATGCGGATCAACTTTCTCAGGTTAGAAAACCTAGACATGATTTTTGTTTCAGACCTGATGTCTTCTTCGGCTGTAGCACAGGTATGCATGAGACATAACTTGTTATGTTTTTCTTCCAACTTCGTTTCCTTGACACTCATGTTTTTGTAATTTATGTTTCTTTGTTTCAGCCAGGCCGGACCCTCTTTCCAGAGCAGCTCATCGACTGATTGGTAAGTACCTCTCGAGGCACAGTCAGCAGGGTTGTCTTTCGACACGACATGGGACCACTGTTGGGGTTCCATTGAGGTTATGATTTCAGAGACGCGATTCGCCACGAAAGTCTTCCATCTATTCGGGCGACTGTTCAGCCAAGACAGCACAATTGTTGAATCGGTCCAGGCGTGAAGTTTCATTTTATCGATGATCGTCCGCTACTTCTATTAATAGCCTCGCCAAGAGAACTGCGCCACAGAGTTCCAACCTCGGAATAGAAATCTGTTTGATCGGAGCTACCTTCGTTTTGGCCGTGACTAAAGAAACGTGTACTTCACCATTACTGTCGATGACGCGAGCGTAGACTACTGCTGCAAATGCATCTGACGAAGCGTCACAGAAGCCTTGCAGTTCCAGAGTTTCGTCACCGACACTAGACAGGATCCATCGGGGGATCTTAAAGTTGGTAAGTTGGGCCAAACCTTCTCTGTAGGTGACCCATTCTTTCAGCAATTGTACTGGAACCTCTTGATCCCAGTCAATTCCCGAAAGCCAAAGTTTCTGTATGAAAATTTTAGCTGTTATGATCACCGGTGCCAGCCACCCTAGGGGATCAAATAGTCGTGCAATGTCTGAAATTACATTTCTTTTGGTTAATGGCATTTTTGGTGGGATAAGCTGCACTGCGTATTCGAACTCGTCGGTGTTCCGATTCCATGTAAGTCCTAAAATTTTCATAACTGTGTCAATTTTAAGTTCCACGTTTTCTGTTTCCTCTACGTTTTCTTTTTTAATTTCTTGCATTAACTCTTTGTTGTTCGTTGTCCATTTCTGTAATTCGAATCCTCCCTTTGCTAATAATTCAATGAGTTCCTTGTATATCTTCTTTCCTTCTTCCACAGTTTGACATCCGGTCAGTAAATCGTCCATATAAAAATGGTGCAGCACTCGCTCCGCAGCCAAAGGTACAGTGGCTCCTTCATCATACGCGACCTGATGCAACGCGCGGACTGCTAGATATGGCGCGGATGCTGTTCCAAAAGTTACTCTCAGCAATTTAAAGTGACCTATCTCATCCTGCGAGTTTTCTCGCCACACGATTTGTTGGAAATCTGTATCACTATCATCGACCTTGACCTGTCGATACATCTTTACAATATCTGCGACTAGGCAGATAGGATTCATGCGCCACCGAAGAATGATGTGACGTAAATCATCTTGTAAGGCCGGTCCTACTAGTAAATCTTTGTTAAGAGAAACTCCATTAATCCCGGGACACGAAGCATCGAAGACGACCCTCAATTTTGACGTGGTTTTGTCTTCCCGAATTACCGCATGGTGAGGTAAGTACACTACATTCGACTTGTGTTTTTCCCTTTCAGTTAATCTCTCCATGTGACCTAAGTCGAGGTACTCGTTGATGACTTCGGTGTATCGAGCTCGCAGCTGGGGATCACTGGAAAATCTTTTCTCCAGTTGCATAAAACGTCTTGTAGCTATGGCTTCAGATTTACCGTACTTACAACTAGGATCTGCATCTCGGAACGGAAGCTTAACAATATATCGGCCAGTATCGTCTCTTTTTGTGGTTGCACTAAATATTTCCTCGCATTTCTGTTCTTCTTCGGTGTAAGTTCCATTTGGAGATTTTATCGGCATGTCTGCCTCAAGTTCCCAAAACCTTTTGAGAAGCTCATTTTCGTTGACTTGAACGTGGTTTACACTTATGTTGTGGTGTTCTGATGAATCAGGTGCATGAATGGGTCCCGACAAAATCCAACCCAAAGAAGTTTTTTGGGCTACGATTGCACCTGAAGATCCTTTGATTAGTCCGTCTTCTAAAATACGACCATAGACGTCAGCTCCAAGGAGTAAATCAATCTTGTTTGGTTCGTTGAAGGATGGATCGGCTAGCTTGAGGTTGTTGAACTCGGACCATAGTTCGACAACAATCCTCTTTTCTGGTAGGACAGATGTCAGCTTGTTCAACACAAAGGCATTAACACTGAATTTAAGTTTTGGATCAAGAAGTGATTGAATATTTACATTGACCATTGCCTTAGACGCTAAAGGCGCGCCTTCGTCACTTCCCAAACCCGAAATTGTGCTTTTGTGTTGAATCTTCCGCAGTCCTAGTAATTGGACAGCGGACTCTGTGATCAAAGAAGCCTGAGATCCCTGATCGAGCAAACACCTGAGTGTGATTCCTGAGCCATTTCTCGATTGTGCCTTGACTAAAGCCGTTGCTAGTAAAACTTGGTTACGACTAGTCGAAAAATGACTCATGACATGGCCACAAGTGGGTTCATCGTGCGATGATGTACTGGTTGAAGCGGTGTGCACAGCCACGCTGTGCTCGGCTGATTGATTCGATTCCTCAGAATCAGCTGCTGAAGCGGTATTCTTGGGATGCAATAAAGAGTGATGCTTTTTGGTACATATACGGCATCGAGTTGATTGACGGCAAGCAAATACGGAGTGATTAACACCTAAACAATTAAAACAAAGACGATTGGATTGGACGAAATCACGACGTGCATCAATATCAATTTTCGCAAAGCCCTTACAGTTGCTAATTTTGTGATCATCGGAACAGTAAGTACATGAAAGCGCAGTTAGATGATGGACTCTTGGATTGGAAGCAGCGTTGAACCCTTTGTTAGCATAGCTATTAGAACCTTTATTACTAAAGCTAGGAATGTTTTTTACCAACTTTGGTTCTACAAATTCCAACGCTCTGAACCGAGTTTCCAAAAATCCATAAAACTGTTTAAGAGTGGGCAAATCTTCAGACTGTTCACAAGATTTTAATTCCCACTGCTTCCGTGTTTCAGAATCTAATTTTAAACAGATTATGTGAATAACGATAATGTCCCAACTTGACACATCGACCCCAATGTTTTGCAAGGCATGCAAACACTCGGTCGTTGTATCCAACAGCTCCCTTATCGAATTTGCAGATTCCGATGTCAGATTTCGTTGGCTCATTAATCTTTTGAGTATGTGATTTGCCAGTTATTTCTTATTATTGTATCGCTTTTTAAGTTGTTCCCAACACGCATAGTAATTTTCCTGAGTTATATTCACATGTCTCACAAGTTGCTCTGCTTCGCCAACTAAATGACTCTTGAGGTAGTGTAGTCTTTGCACATCGTCCAATGATTTATTGTTATGAATGAGCGATATAAAAAGATCGTGGAATGTTGTCCATTCTGAGTACTTCCCAGAGAAAACAGGTATGGTAATTTTTGGCAGTCTTATATTCGACGTGATAGGTTCTGTTTCGGACTTCGCGTTTATAGGACTCGACTTGACCTCTAACTTCTTTAGTGCCGATTTCAATTCAAAGCTGTATTCTATGTACAATTCCTCAGTGTTTCCATACACGTCGCCTGTAACATACACACTGGCATCTAAGACTGAAGGATCGGTATCCAGCACAATTTGAGTGTGTGTTAAATGAAATTGTGCCCACAAATCTTCCAACATTTTCAACCTTAGTTTCAGATGATCTTCGGACTGTAGACGCTCTTTCGGTGACTTTTTAAAATTATCCTTAGCCTTTTGGATTCGTTTCATTAGATCACTTTGTACTCTCATATTGTTCGCCATTTTGAACCTTGAAGCTTTTTATGCAAAATTATTCTATGTTCAAATTATTGTGATTTTTTCTAAGTCCCAAACGGTGCAAATTTTTCTAAGTGTTTGATCAACTCTGGCTGAAATTGGGCATGGATTCCCCGTAGTTCCACTATTGAGAGAATTATTCTAAGTCCCTAGAGCTCAATTTTACTAAGTCCAACTTTTCGCTAAATTTACTAAGTCCAAATATCTTCTAAATTTTCTAAGTCCAAATCCTTTAAGTTAATCTTCTAATAAAATATAATGGAAAGTACTCACTGATTGTCTTCACTCACTCACACGCACACACTGTTTGATGACGACACACGCTGCAATGATGACGTCCCACGACGCTGATGACGTTCCACGATGCTCCGATGACGTTTCGTCCACCTTCAGTAGCAACCCGCTACCGCGTCGGTGGTCAAGACTCCTGCCGTCAGATCAACCTCGAGCACATCCGGCTCGAAGGACCATGTACACGGGGGAGGTACCAAAAATAATACCGCTTGTTCTATCTATATCACACATATGTATTCGCACAATGACTCACATACATATACGGTACAGTATTAGCTTAAGTTTTTATAAACAATGTTTGCTGAGGTTCTTGATAAACCAAGTTAACACAGCGTTCGTTAGTTTCCCGATGTAACAGCGCCATCTAGGGGTGACTTTTGAAACAAAGTTTAATAAGGATTATCTTACTTGCGCGCGTAGAGAGTTATACTAGTTAATTAGTGTTTTTTTTTACAATCTAGCAGTAATTTTTAAAGAAGTATAATATTATAACTATGGAATTGTATTAGCGATTGAACACAGGTATTTAATTGTCAGTGTTTGTCAGTGTCAATATTTTCTCTTGTAATTTTTTGCGATAAATAATAACTAATAATATTTAATTTGATAGTGCTGAGGAATTTAAATGTTTTAGAAAGTGCTTATTGCAGATCATGGAGCTGGCTATAAAATAAGCGAAATATCGTTTACAACCTGTCACTATCAGTTGATTAGCCTGCTAATGCAAACTTCAATTCGATATTTCTCTTTTGTTTGAAATTATACGTTGCAGCGTTGGCGGGACTGATAATTAATTGGTGGAAACAAAACAAATGTCGACTTTAAGGTGACTGACCTTTCCTTACCCCGACTGTACAATGCTTCAGTTGACACGAAACAGTTTAAATTATTGTTATTTATTAAATGTTCCCGTCTTAAATGAAAATCGCATGCTTCCCAAAGAGATGAATATTCGGGAAACATGAATTAAGGAAGCCTCTAAAAGGAATTTCAGATAAACCTTTACAGATTTAAGGTATAATTTGTTTTTAATGTCCTCTTTAATGATCTCGAACAAGTAAATGCGTAGACTTCTGATAATGACCTTATTATTATACTAGCTCTTTTCCCGCGACTTCGTCTGCGTAGGACTCAATATCGCGGTAGAAAAATAATATGCAATATATTGTTTAAGTCGCTGGCTTAATTATTTGCTCTCTCATACCTCCTTTTCACCTCCTTAAGAATGAATACATTGGATTCCATTCTGTTTCCCGCGCACGGACGAATATTTCATAGTAATTCATATTGTCAAAACAAATGAGTATCTATTTAGAATATAACACGTACTGGTTGTAGATAAATGAATTGCCAATCTTTTTTGCAGTAACCGTGAATATATCTCATTGAAATAAAATTTTGCATATGTGTTATTCTGGTGTGTCCAAACTATAATACAACTAGCTGCCCCGCGCGGCTTCGCTCGCGTATTGCAAATAACGCAACGGATGCCGCGGATTAAAATATAACCTTGCCGGATAGGGATACGCGGCCTGCAGACCAACGTTTTTCGCCGAGATTTGTATAATGCTTTTCTCAAATATATATCATGAAATGAAAAAAATACACCACCAAAAAACAAATTTAACTGAGGCCATGTTTGACATAAATTTTTTAAAAAAAAATACTTCCCGGCCTATGCCTTCAATTTTGTATGAAATTCCTTTACAGTTCTCCCGAGTTGTTCCGTTTGCAACGTGATACTTTGAAGCCTGTTATAACTGAACTGACGCAATGTCGTCATTGCATGTTTGAGAAAACATATATTATTTCATAGTGTTCATTTAGACCCACGCGCTGATGTGAGCTGAGTAGACCAACACTTCCGACGAACGACGAAGAAATAGGCTAAAATGAGTTTGTATTTAGTAAAGATGATGTGGAGATGACAATTTAATATTGACATTTATTAAGCCCATTGGGGCCTTTTACACGGTGAAAACGCCATACACTCATATCACGATCCGTATCAAGTGAATATTGAACACAGACATCAGAGTAAAGCAGATCCGCTCATTTTAAGTTTAACGATTTCTGTACATCTGATCTTTTCTCACTAATGCAGTTTGAGAGAGACAGATAGAGAAGAAGTGATATCTGACAGGTATTTACATGACAGTGTCTCCGTTTTCATAACTGAAAATTGTACTGAAATGACGTTTGTGACGTTTTGGTTTGTATGGGATTTGACATTTGGTGTCCTTCTATATGGAGACAGTTCGTCAACAGTCGAAAATATAGATCTTAATATCTGCCCCGTTCTAACTCATCTTAGTTTACTGAACACTTCTTCCTTAACACTACGGATCTGTTGGTATTATTAATCTAAGATATTCAAGCAAAGTACAATTAGGAAAACCGCGATAATATTGACACCCCAGCATAATTGAGATAAGATAAATTTAATCGTGTAAAGGTCCCCATTAAAAAATAAATAAAAAAAATACACACCACATCTGTCATTCATGTAAACATTGTAAACAGACCGTTTATTTGGTGATTAGTTATTTTACTGGTGTTGCGGATATATAAAGCCTACTCAAAACTCGTATTTTCTTATGCTGTAGAACTTACTACAGGTTTGAGTTATATTCTACTAGCGATTGCCCGCGGCTTCGCCTGCGTACTAAGCGTAATTTTTAACCGTCTACAAAAAAGAGGTTCTCTGTTTGACCCGTATGTATGTATGTATGTAGGTATGTATGTTTGTCCACGATTATCTCGCGTTTGGCTGAACCGATTTAGATGCGGTTTCCAGAATAGTAGTTGTTACATTCTGGGGTTTCGGTATACGAAGTTTGGTGATTGTGATTCATTAACAGATGAACAGATGAAAAGTCGGTATACATTCTGAGAACCGACAAACTGTTGAATTTCATTTGATTTTGGCAATTTTTTTTTTCTTGGATAATCGGCGATCAGTCTGTAGACTATAAGCTGATTTGTTGGCAGCAAATGGCTTAGTGACTTGTAGGCGAAGAGGCCTGCGCCTCTACTGTCCTTTCACAAAACATTCTTTCGTTTTAGTCTCTTCTCATTGAAAACAGGCTGTAGAAGCTGTCTTGCCAAGGGATTAGGATGTATAGTCAGGCGTTCCACATATTTTCCCTTGTGTTTTTCTATTTCTTCATGCACGGTTGGTACTTCGAGGTGTTCATGAATCTCATCATTCCTGGAGAACCACGGTGCGTTCGCAATAGTGCGCAGAATGCCATTTTGTATGCGTTGGAAGCACATGATGTTTGATTTGCTGGCTGTACTCCAGAGTGGGATACCATAGGTCCAAATAGGCTTTAAGACAGAGTTATAAATCAGGAGTTTATTATCAACCGAGAGAACCGAGTTTCTTCCTACAAGCCAATATAGGTTTATGAATTTTAGATTTATCTCATCTCTTTTCTTTTTTATATGTATTTTCCAAGTGAGCCTTCGAACCAGATGAAACCCGAGGTATTTTACACTGTTACTGTCTGGTAGAACAGTGGGACCAAGCCTCACAGATGGCGTGTCCAGTTTTCTCAATGTAAAAGTGATATGGTTTGATTTCTGTGCACTTGCCCGAATGCGCCACTTTTCCAACCACGTATATGTCTTGTCTAGTATATTTTGTAGTTTGTTGCTGGCAAAATTAAGGATCGAAAACTATTATTATACATTTCCGAGAGGCCGAAGGGGAAAGGGCCGATGAAATAAAAGCATGTCTTAAATGGCCCTTAGTAATAGTATCTGTGTACTACAGTAACACCAATAGAAGGTCTCATAACGACCAAGCAGCGGTCATAAACTCTGGTCCATTGACGTACTGAAATACGGCTAATTCAATATCACGTATAACCCTTATTTTTCCTAAAATTAAATTTAATAGGTAGGTTTTGCCAGTTCCCATTGGGGCATCCAAAAAAATTGGCCTCACTTCCATTCGCACTCCTTGCTATTTGCTCGTATACTGACATTTGTTCATCTGTTAATAAATCATAGTTAAGCCTAACTAACCCCTCTAAGGCTATCACATCATACCCAAAAATCTGTTAGAATACGCGGGGCTCGTTCCGTAGCTCAAAAGCAAAAAGAGACTCTTATTCTCAATTCACGTGTGGCTGACTGTCAGTCCGCCTGTTACCGATTTTTTTAAAAACTACTGGACCGATTGAATTGCAATTTAGCACATACTATCAAGAATTTTCATGTCCATAATATTAAATTAAAACCGGCCAAGTGTGTGTCGGATCACGCACAAAGAAGGGTTCCATGCCTACACCTACTAGTCCACATATAAACCACTATCGGAAACTCACGGCACTTAAGTCCATTTGTTTGGACAAGACTGTTTTTCAACGATATTTCAAAAAATGGTAAACCTATCTTGTTGAAACCAAAAGTCGCTGAAAGTATTTACTAATATGCACCATATAATTTTTTTCAGAATCTTAAACTTCATAGTATAGAAATTACAGTGAGGAGGCACAGTTTTTACGACTTAGACAGCTAATCTATACTAACATTATAAAAAGGAAAGATTTGATTGTTTGTTTGCATATTCTCCGAAACTACAGAACCGATTTGAAAAATTCTTTCACTGTTGGGAAGCTACACTATTCTCGGGTGACATTAACATGGGCTATATTATAAGTACATTTTCAAAAAATTAGGGATTCTTACTAAAACTCCAATAATGTAACCCTAGGTGTAAAAAAAATACCTAAAATATTCTTTACATCGCGTGCGCTGCGAAAGCTGTTAATGATAGAATAACTATTTGTTAATTATTTGTATGGACCGGGGTGCTAGTATGTAATACTAATGTAACGGTTGATTTTAATGGAAAAAATATACAAGACATTAAACTTTTCTTACAATCCCTAGCATTGATAGAGTGCCAAATTTTACATCGGATTCGTATTAAGAGACCTCTCGGACGCTCAGATATCGAATTTGAACGAAATCGGGACGGAAAAAAATAAAATCAATATGGCCGCCACATTACACAAATTTTACCTCGGATTCGTATTAACAGACCTCTCGGACACTCAGATATCGATTTTGAACGAAATCGGGACGGAAATGAAGAAAATCAATATGGCCGCCACTTTTTCCAAATTGTACTTAGGAGTCGTATTAGGGGGGACCTCTCGGATGCTCAAATATCGATTTTGAATGAAATCGGGACAGAAATGAAGAAAATCAATATGGCGGTTATTTTATTCAAAGTTTACCTCGGATTCCTATTAGGAGTCCTCTCGGACGCTCAAACATCGATTTTTGTCGAAATCGTATCGGGCGGCACTGATTGATAGAACCACTTACTTACAATACATTGAATCAAAAAAGGTCGTCTCTTCATAGGAAATTCACGGCATTTCATGCACCTTAAGATCTTATATGGAACCTACATGCCAAATTTGGTATCTCTCGAACTAGTAGTGTGGGCTATGCGTTGATATGTCACTCATTCAGTCAGTCAGTTTCTTCTTGCAATTTGGCACAAACTTTTAAAAGTTTTCATGTCCGCAATATATTTCAAAATCAATGCCAATTTTTTTAAATTAACGACCCAAAAAACCATAAAAGTTCAAAAGTTCAAAGGTTCAAAAATTGTTTATTGTACACAAAAATCAGCACATTATAGAGAGAGAACAAAAGAATTTACATATAAATAATGGTGACATTCGTGTACCTGAAAGCTTACAGTTACGGTTGCGCTGGCCCCTACACTAGGCATAGCCTGTCTCGTAGGTAACCAAGACACAGATGAGAGTTTATATAGGTATTTGATGCGAAAAGCTAATAAGGCACAGTTTCCATGAGTAAGAAAATAATAGTTAAAAAAAGAAAGAAAAAACATTAAGGAATAATTACATTGATAAATTCTAACTAAGACTTAAATAGAGAGTACTAGAAACTCTGTGTGTTTGTGTGTGTGTGTGTGTTTGTGTGCGTGTGTGTGTGCGTGTGTGTGTGTGTGTGTGTGTGTGCGCGCGTGTGTGTGCGTGTGTGTCTGATTGTTACGCGTGCGTGATGTATGCGCGCGCGTGTGAGCGAGTGTGATTGCGTGTGTGTTTTATTTGACCACTTTCATAAGGCCCTCTATGTCCTCATACGAAAGAGAGCTGAGCCATGCTGATATTATTTTCTGAACTTCTCTAACAGACAGATTTTTAATTGGAATTTTAGAATTTACCTTGTTATAAAGAAAAGGATGGATAAAGTTGGGCAAGCGCTTCGCAAATGCTGAGTTTGTCGAAGGTACAGGGATTCTGTAGGTGCGGTTTTGCAACATGCTATTGTAGGCGGGAGAACGCATTACCAATCCATGTACACTAGACACTACACGCTGAACAAAGATTCCACGAACAGTAAGAACCTCCATGTCGCGGTACACTTGCAGTGTTGGGTACCTAATGGGTTTTCGAAGGATAACCTTGAGGACAGCTCGTTGTGCCTTTTCCAGCAAAAGTATAAAGGTTTTACATGTCCCACCCCATGCAGTTACACAGTATGTCAGTACAGGTTGGCAAATACTAATATATACTGTTCTAAGCAGTGCCTTACCAGCCGAGTTGCGTAGGTTTTTAAAAACATATATAAGTTTACGCACGCGTTTTGCTGTTGTTATCAAGTGTTCCTTGAAATCCAGTTTTTCGTCAATTACTACCCCAAGATACTTAATGGTATGAGCTCTCTCAATTGACTGGCAAGAGCAAGACGCAGCTGGTAGTCCATTTTGGTTACAGGTATGAACTCTGATGGTAGGTAGAGTGGTTGGAGCAGAAGCTTTTGTTTTATGAAAACAAAGGAATTTTGTTTTCAAGACATTGAGCGTAAGTAGGTTACCTTTTAGCCAGTCGGCCACTATTCCCATACCTTGCTCCGCGGACATAGCAACCTTGTTCCAGGTTTCCCCATGAAAAAGAATCGCTGTGTCGTCAGCATAGCAAACCACATCAGCGCTGGGTACCATGTCAGAAGCAATGTCATTGATATAGACATTGAATAATATTGGGCCCAAAACGCTTCCCTGTGGGACTCCAAATACAACATCTATTGGGTTACTTAAATCCTGATCAATCTTCACTTGTTGTGATCGACCTGATAAGTAGCTACTAAACCAGTCCAATGCAATTCCTCTCACACCTACAAGCTCCAGCTTTTTAAGTAAGATGGGGATGGAGACGGTATTGAACGCCTTGGCCAAGTCTATGTAGACACCAAGGCACGCTTCATTATAGTGTTGGGTAGGACATGAAATTAAAATGAGTTTGAGGGAGTACCTCATTTCCAAAAATGAGGTGGTACAATGTCCTACTTCAAATGAGGTGAGGTAACAGTATACAGGCTGATTTTGGGGTCGTGATCCGAAATAATTGTACATGGTCAAAAATTAAAAGTAGACAACATCACAGTCGGTATGAAGGTTTATAACTCAAATAATTTTATTTTTATTACAAATTTTAATGGGAAATAATACTTTTCATACAACTTGGTCACCCTACCCCATTGTCAGCTCTCCATACCACCCGCCAAAGAGAGTAGGTTAACCATGTTTTCTCGAGATTTAGTATTTTTTTCATCAAAACAAATTAAAAATGAAATGCGTTTGTTTCGTGTCACTACAATTTTTTTGAAATGGCTATCAGATACCAAGTCCAAAAACTGGTTCATGATCCACGACCCCGAAATCACCCTGTATACTTAGTATCTTTCGGCAGCAAAAACATGGTTGTAATTAAGTGTAGTGTTATAACCGAGCACTGAGTACTTTCATGTTCTATATTCTTACTTATTTATATTCACCTTCCTCCACTTCATATAAAAAATGAATTACCGGGCAGTTTTCAATTTTGCATGCTCAGTTACAGTCAGATGAATTAAAACAATAAATTAGACCACAGCATAGCAGAATTTTGTCATCCAGAAACTTCATATAGTATGACAATCTAATATTGACGCTTACAACTGAACCAGAGTATAATGTCACGTGTATAAACATAATACTCGTAAGCATGTACTTCAAAAGCACACCAGTGTAGTTTAGTTATTTATTATTCCAACTTGATAGTTTGTTTGGGTATTTTGAAGCAATTCACGTATGTAAATTAAACTCATAATAAGATTCCTTAAAAAAGATTTGGACTGGCACAAATATAATTAACTTACCAATGATATTATCAACAATGAGATATGTATTGAATAAAAGCAACATTAAAAATTATTCCCGCGTATTGGCTTTTCAGTTTAACACGCAAACAATAACCACACCACAACCACAAGGCAGCCAGGCACATTCATGTGTCGGCAAGATGTTTTTAACCTAATCCGGATACAAAGTAAATAAACAAACAAACATCTCATCACCATTCTCAACGTGATCAACTTTGTCGGTTAATTGTCAATGTCATAGGTATCTTGTTTGACTTCTGTCAAAATTGAGTTGCGTTTAATTTCTCGCCCTTTCGTTACAATTTTGAAAACTGTTTCATTCCTTAGTAATTACCTATCATAAATAAATAAAAACAATTTTCAAATAACATCTTAAACATATTCATTAAGTACCTAATAAGAAATTATTCGATTTTTGAAGATAGAATTTGTCCCGCCATTTCACCATTAACTCTGCACCAACACCAACATTAAAATAAACTCTATTTTTAACAATCCAACTACCTACAATTTCACTCTTATAATGGTTGAGATTTTAATCCTATTCTATTTTATTAAGTATAAGAACCACATTCCATATCCATATCCACAAATACAGTAAGTAAAAAGATTTCTAAACGTTCCGTCAGTTTCAAAAATTTGACCGTTTGATGTAAACGCGTAAAATGTATGAAATCCTGCGGCGCTTACGACGTTTTTGTCAACGCATTGAGCATTGGTTGCGGTGTTTCATTTTGCATTGGTTTCGGTGTGATAGGCAGTGGGACAAATGAAGTTAGGCGTGAGTAGGAGTGTTGTAGTGGGACATGTGAAGATAGGCACGAGGCGCGAGGCATATTGAGGTGTGATTGAGGTTTGAAGGATAAATAAAGCGCGAGTTGATGGACGAGCGAGTGAGTTGGTACCTCGTGAGTTATGAAGTGTGACATTTTTGATACGCGAAGTGATGCGACAATTTAATGAAATGAGTATGACAAAAGAGGTGCCTCACGAGTGAGTAACCCAACACTACTTCATTATTGTCCAAGTAACCTGAGATTAACTTAGTCATATGCACGACCGCATCCTCGGTCGATCTCTTTGCACGGAACCCGTATTGGTGTTTCGAGATTATGTTGTTATTTTCCAAGAAACTAACCAAACGCTTAGAAACCAGCTTTTCCAGTATTTTTGAGAGTGCCCCAAGCAAGGAAATTGGTCTGTAATTACTTGGGTTGAGTTTGTGACCTGCCTTGTGAATCGGTATAACTGCCGCTTCTTTCCATTGATTTGGGAATTTTCCCTTGGAGAGACTCAGATTATAAATATGCGTGAGGGGTGTAATGATGTGTTTTTTTACTGTCTTTAGCAAGCCATTAGTAATTCCATCAAGGCCAGGAGAGCTATCTAGTTTAAGACTGTTTATTAAGGATTCTATTTCAGATTCGTCGGTTGGATTTAAGAATAGAGATTGTGAGAGAGATGTTTTGGAGGTCATTTCATGTGCAAGGTCTTCTTGTGTTTTGTTTACGGTTTTTAATATGTCGTTTGCCAGGCTTTCACCAACGCTTGCAAAGAATTGATTACAGTAATCGAGTGATTCAGTAACAGAGCACTTAGTTTGGGTTAGCTCGATCGGTCTGTGCACGTTTTTCTTCATGTATGTAATATTCTTAATAGTATTCCAAAGTTTTCGTGGATTACTTTTATTTTCCTCTAGCTTGGCAGACTCGTAGCTATACTTCAGCTTTCGCAGAAGATCATTGTGAATATTCTTGTAGCGGGTGTAAATTAGTTTCAAGGTTTGGTCGTTAGGATTTTTGCGACATTTTAGGTGTAAATTATCTCTGTGTCTCGAGCAGCGAATAAGCCCGGGAGTCATCCAGGGCTTAATCCCAAACCTGGACCGACTAACAGGAACAGAGGTTGTGTGCCTGGAAATGCTTTCAGAGAGCAAACTGTTGAAGGCATTGACAGCCTCTAACACTGTGTTTGAGGATGTAACTTTGCGCCAATCAGTTTTGCTAAGGTCGTCTTGCACAGCTATGTGATTAATTTTTTTCACTAATCGGTTGTTTTGGATTTGTTTTCTTATCTTAGTGCTTATTCCTGTTACAATCAAGTCGTGATCCGTGACATCAGACCTGCAGACGATCGATGTAGCCTGCAATCTGGAGGTGACATGAATGTGATCCAGACAAGAATTCCCGCGTGTAGGCTTAGACACTGTTTGCTTCAAGTTGAGTTCTGCAAGCAGACAAAGATAATCTGCGCAGATGCGTACATGCGAGATGTTATCTGACAGCGTGTTTATATTTATGTCACCTGCAACTATTACACAAGGTGAACCTTGATTGGCAAGATCGTGGAAGTAAGCGAACTGAAAAAAGTTGAAACGTCAGCAAACGATGAGGAGCGATATATACCCAGGACGTCGAACCGGTTTTTAACCGAGACGTGCAAACAGTCAGCTTCACAGAAAGTTGGCTCTGTGACTTGCGGCATCCATGATTCATTTACGTAGATAACAACACCTCCAGCTCTATTTGTCTGTTTATGCGTTCTAGAAGATTGAAATCCTGCCATTTGTGGAATAAGGCTTCCCTCATTAAGCCAGCATTCCGTCAGAACAATGACGTCGAAAGTCAGGTTAAATCTCGTTAAAGATAACAAAAATTGGTCGTAGTTTTTATGTAGGCTCCTAATATTATACGTAAGGACTTTGAGATTAAACTTTTTATCTATAATGAGCTCACATGACTCTGGACAGTCAACGACATGGCAAGGTGTATCTTCCTGATCAATGTCTAGTAAAATATTTGAATCAACCATTATCATGTAATTTAAAGTCAGGATACATTGATCGCTTAACGAGATGTACTTGCCTGTAAAAAACTGCGCAGCGAGCCACTTGAGTCGAGTGGGATAGAGGCCATTGAATAATGTTGAGCATATTGATGACATTATTGAAGTATGTAGTGAAAGTGTAAGTGTGTAAATAAGATGTGGTGTTTTGTGTAATAAGCTTGTTACATTTAAACCTAACGAGGGTTACTATTCGTACGAGTATAAGATACAAAAGTACAGTAATACCACGATTTTCTTTACACCCCTTCTGAAGTTCCTGCAGGTTCGATTGCGGCTGGGGTCGAGTCAGTATCTTGAAGAATGCGGGCCATATGCCCAAGTGATCTGACGATGATTGCTTCTGATCCCTCACCTCTGCCGTCATTCTTTTTAACATAGATTTGCCCCCATTTCGTCCAACAGTACTTGTAGCCTGCAGCTTTAAATTGCGCTCTGCATTCCCGAAATAAATTCCGATTTTCACGTGTCAGTCTGTCGTTAAAGTAGACCTTGCTACTAGGACCATCAATTTCAAGGTGTTCTGTGGTCAGTCGCTTTGATTTCACCGTTTTGTAAAACTGGTCACGTGTATGACGGCGGCAGAATCTAACTACAAGGGGACGAGGGAGATCGTTTGTTTTCTTTCTAGGGGGACCGGCTCGTACGACACTGTCTATATCAGTGTCCGCTAATTTAACGCCGGCCACGGCAGCCAGTGTAAGGAACAGGTGATGCGGGTTTTCTGTGGTACTTTCCGTAACTCCTGCAATCTCAATATCTTTCCTCAGCAAGGCCTGCTCTTGGTAGTTTACTTGCTCTTGAAGCCTCTCGCAGGTATTCATAAGTTCGGCTATAATGGGGGACTCTTCACTCGATTTCGTTCGGGATTCCCATTCATTCGGGATAAAAGACACCCATATTAATATTTAGACATTCCAACCCCCTTGCACCCCAACAGAGGGGATGGTATTTCACGTCCTCCACGTGGGATTTTAATATCATTGTTGTTTTCGTAATCAGCGACCCGATAAACCATAGAAACAATGCCCATATTGATTTTCAGAATATGTCACCACATTTCCCCCTTTACGGGGTTGATTTCTCAAAAAACCTGCAACATGTGTTTACTCATTTATCGTTAGAAATACTCCTGTGAAGTTTCGAATAAAATAGTCCAACTAATCTTGTTTCCCCATACAAACTTCGGACCCCCTTTCACCCCCTTAGGGGTTGAATTTTGAAAAATCCTTTCTTAGTGCACCTTTTAGACCTTATATGAAACCTACATACTAAATTTAGAATCTCTAGAACCAGCAGTTTGGGCTGTGCGATGATATGTCACTCACTCAGTCAGTCAGTTATTTCTTGGAATTAGGCACAAACTTTCAGAAGTTTTCATGTCCACAACTTAAAATTTCAAAATCGATGCCATTTTCGTAATGAACGTCCCAAAAAACCATAAAAACGACCCCTATATTAATATTTAGACATTTCATCCCCCTTGCACCCCAACAGGGGGGATGGTATTTCACGTCCTCCACGTGGGATTTTAAAATCATTGTTGTTTTCGTTATCAGCGACCCGAGAAACCATAAAAACAATCCCCATGTCGATTTTCAGAATTCGTCACCACATTTCCCCCTTTTAGGGGTTGATTTCTCAAAAAACCTGCAACACGTGTTTACTTATTTATCGTTAGAAATACTCCTGTGAAGTTTCGAATAGAATAGTCCAACTAATCTTGTTTCCCCATACAAACTTCGGACCTCCATTTCACCCCTTTAGGGGTTGAATTTTGAAAAATCCTTTCTTAGTGCACCCCTAGACCTTATAAGGAACCTACGTGCCAAATTTGGAATCTCTAGGACCAGCGGTTTGGGCTGTGCGTTGCTATGTCAGTCAGTCAGTCAGTCAGTCAGTTTCTTCTTTTATATATTTAGATTTCCTCAATTTATTCCAAATATGTCAATGAAGCAAGGCACTTGCGCATTGTATTATTGCGTACCGTACGTCAAATGCAAAAGAATTGATATCAACGCCATCTATTGTACAAAATTGTTCAGCAGATCCGTTTTGTCATGAAAACACGATAATGACGCCACCTACCGGGTCCAATTGTATTTTCAAACCATCCAGGAATCTACTCAAACAGAAGAATTATCTATATGTATATAAAAATAATAGAAGTCAATTTAGTTTTTTTTTTAAGATTAAGGGGAACGTACATCTATAGTACACCGGCAAATCGGCACAAACTTTTACTGTACTAACCACGTAACGCGCGTTGTGACTTCGACTTTTAAATACGGTGTTATGTTCTAGGTGACTCGTTAGACGCGCTCTCCAGGCGGATACTCATATCTCTTTCGCCCCTCTTTCACAAGCAAGACGTATGAGTGTAGCGCCTGACGCTAAAACTCACTCCCGCTCATTTACATTAAAAATTGCGTGGGCTATTTCAATTTGGTAATCCATGGACCAAACAGCCTGTATAATAGAAATCCATACTAATCCATACTTAATATTATAAATGCGAAAGTTACCCGTCTGTCTGTCTGTCTGTTACCTCTTCACGCTTAAACCGCTGAACCTATTTAGATGAAATTTGGTATAGAGATAGTTTGAGTCCCGGGAAAGGACATAGGATAGTTTTTATTCCGGAAATCGTTCCTTAGGGGGTGAAAAGTGGGGAAAAGTATGTATGGGCGCCTACTACAAATTGAATAGCAATTATTTCTATATAATAGGGTTTGCCAAGAGTGTACGCCCTCTAAATCCATTTCTTAAGATTTTTTTCGATTTAACCACCATTATGTAGCAAAAAAAAAGATGCGTCGCCTAAGAAAAACAGGTACTGCCAGTTATTTTAAAAGTTTAAAAGTTATCGGCTAACTCCAATATACCCGCCATTTTCGTGTTATTGGTGTAAACGAAGAGTATAACATCGCTAAGGTATGTACTATTATTGTTTTTTATTAATATTTCGTGGCTTTGAGCTGTAAATCCAATACAATCACTGTTTTGGGGTTTGGTTAACCTCTTATCAAAATTAATGGGAGTTTTTATTCTTAACTAATTAAGCATTTTCATTCATAAAAGTGACATTTGATGAAGTGGAACTGCTGATGATGATCAGAACGGAACTCTTCAACGACGCGTAGTTCACGTTTGGCGATTTGTTCTCTTCGTTTTGTTTGTCAAGCAAGCAAGGTTTTTCCATGATTTCATAAGGAATTGAGGGTACTTAGTCTTCTACCATTATAAACATACTTATAGCCATTTTTGTATTTTATTGTATGGAATCTAAGAGTGCACCATCTAAGATTAATAATCTTTCACCGGACTCCCCCATTGAAGTCGGTTTTTTTTTCTTAAAAATTATGATTTACATGAAGATCTATTTACTTTTTTTTTCTCGACACACTTCTCAAACCATAATTTAAAACGTTATTTGATTGCAAAATACAGTTAAGTTACAAAATTCATCGTAAAAAATAGATAACCAAAACGCTTTAACTCTCTTTTATTTTGGTATTAGGGAGAAAAAATAACTCAATGATATTTTACCCGTTTTTCGGGATATAATATTTTAATTTCAATCAGCAGCAGTAGCAGGTTTACACTATTAGCCGACGATATAACGAGTTGCACGAGTCGCGGGATAAAGCTAGTATTTTATAATTCTTAGGGTCTCTTCTTTGTTCCGACACAGGTCTATGAACTAGTTCAAAGGAAGTCGAATCTAATAAAGCGTATATGGCCCTATTGTTAACCTTATCAGCGAACATACAAAATGGGGCGAAAGCCCCTAACTACAAGAGACAATGTGGGCGACAATCTCATCACAGAACTTTCTTCATTTTCCCTTACCCCCTGACGTGCCGCAATATTATTGTGATATGGTTACGCTTGTAATACCTAACTTTGCTTAAGTTGGATTAATCGTGACTTCGATTATACGGTTTGTGTGTGCGATCTTACATATTGTTTAAACACAATAGGGAGGATTATCGCATACATATATATCGATAACATCTTCTATTTGCAAATGATTTAATGCAATAGAGTATGTTTTCTTTAAAACTTTGCTGAATGTAGTTATATCTAACACTTGATTATCATTACCCGCGGTTTTGCCTTTATTTAAATTAGTGGACAGTTAAAACTTATCTAATTCAATTCACGAACGACTTGTTAGTAAATTATATATACAAAAATAATTAAGCGTTAAATCATAAAATTAAGCTTTTATATCATTCGATTTTGCTAAGGCATAGTGCTTCAGTCCTAGCTGTTTTTGTGTTTCGTACATATATTTCCCAGTAGAAACCGCTATTATAGTCACACTTTGAAAAGCCTTAAACTTACGCGCTTGTTCTTAGTCAATTAGAACTGTGAAGTGACCCATTTTCCTTACACTTACACTCTCTAATCAGTCCGTTGAGAACTTCCAAAGGACACTTTGAATTCCTGTCTCTATTACCTACCGACCGTTTGGAGTATATCCGGGTCACCAATCGTTGGATTTTCGCCATTTACGAGCCTAAATGTTGCCTAAACCAATTCGCAGTTGTAATTTACGTCTCGCCTACCACCCATTTCCACGATAGAAATGTATCTACTACAGAAGATCCGCTTTGCACAAACTAAAATTCATACTATGTACATGGACCGTACCGTTTGTTCATTAATACGAATACATTATTTGATTATTATTTGCCATTTTAAATTAAAGGTAAATCCTAAACTAAAAGGTATAGTTTGATTGGGTAGTTTTGACTTTGAATACAATGGGTTAAAAGGAGTCCGTGCACAATCTTAATTAAGAAATATTTTTGGACGTGAGGGTTTTTTCCTTAATTTTTCTGTAAGGTCTAATTTTACTTTGTGTGTACCATATTAACAAATACCATATACATACATATAATGAAAATACATTAACGCATGTAGCTAATATAATCGGGTCAAAGATATAATCACTGTATTCAGGATTTGCGAACTGGATTTCCAACACCTGATTACAGTTCCCACGTGGGGTGCCGGGTTTGAATAGCACTACCGCCTTTCTTCCCTTGGGTCTCGTAAGAGTCGACTATGGGAACCATGTTAAAGTGTATTGTGGCCGATAGGCTAGCAACCTGTCACTGTAATATCACACTTTCTCCATCTATAGGTTTATTAAACCCACAATTGCTAAAAGTGGCACTGAAATTCATTTTCGTGTGCTCTACCTACCTTTTGGGAACAAAGGCGTGAGTTTATGTATGCATGTATACATATACATATTTCCAACTCATACTCATTTATAGTTGGTCAAACACCTCGAAGCACTTATTGTGATAGCACAAAGTTAACATGATTTTATAATTATAATTTTATGAATAGACTATTTGTTAAATATCCTCGGTGTAGTTCTATTTCTTCTATTGTGTTTCTAATAATTTTCTCCTATTTTGTGTTTTGTCTTTATCGCTTAAGTAGTTTAATTTAGGTTTATCAAAGGATGTATGTTTTGTTTTGTTCCAATAACATTGCCATCTCATTACAAACTATTTTATACCTCTTAGTGGGAATTGTATTAGGATATAGGCTGAACCTACTTGTGTATATCTTCTTACTTGTATTTATTTCTGGTCTGTATTTGTTTTTTTCCCCAATAAAGAAAATAAAACTATGATACTCGTAAAAAATTCAAACCGATGGAGCTATGTATATTTCGTCTTTTTCTTCAGATTATGAAAGTCATGTATTATCCACCATGTGATTTCAACGAAAACTATTTTGAAACGGAAAAATATGCGGCGTACAGTCAAGTGTAAAAATATGGGTGCATACAACTTGCTCAAAAATATGTCCCATAGCTCTTATGTCGGCGGTGTCACGTGACGCAGGTACCTGTCTGCCACGTTCAATACTAAAGTAATTTCGATTAAAGTTTCGACTAAGCTTTTCACTGAAGCTTAAAGTAAAGTTGGTAGTACATGTAAGTTGGGTTGGAAAACACTAATGAAATTATACCTAGCTGTAACTCTAACCATGAAAAGCTTAATTATCGACCTTATTACTATGAGACAGGGACGGGTATGAAAATAATGTTCCGGCCGCGCTTGGGGAGATATTGTAAAATCTTAAAGACTATCTGGGTTTTATGCTAGCCTAGTAACTAGACGGCTAAAACAGCGAGTAAATCCTCAGAGCTGACGTAGGTATTGTAGCGAACAAACTTCAACCTTATTATCAATGGAGATCGTCATAGTTAGGTGGTGCGAGTGAGCGGAACAGAAGACACGCTACCCTTTCTCTTAATCCTAATGGCGTCGGTACGCGGACTAATGCAAGCGCACAACTACATACAAGTAAATATTATTCACTATTGAAAGACAAAGACAACGTGCGAGGGCAATACATCAAATGACTATCGACCTTATGAGTAGCGACGAAGGGTAGGAAGCCGCAGATTATACGTCACTCGACACTAAAATATTAATTGTCAAAGGCTTCTCACGGTTATGCGTCCCTGGTACGTTGATGTCCCAAACCACAATATAATGGCAGGCGGGTCAAGAACGCTGGTTTATACAAGGATTTATACTGCAAGGGATAGGGATCCTCAGAGCTGACGTAGGTATTGTAGCGAACAAACTTCAACCTTATTATCAATGGAGATCGTCATCGTTAGGTGGTGCGAGTGAGCGGAACAGAAGATACGCATCCCTTTCTCTTAAACATAATGGCGTCGGTACGCGGACTAATGCAAGCGCACAACTACATACAAGTAAATATTATTCACTATTGAAAGACAAAGACAACGTGCGAGGACAATACACCAAATGACTATCGACCTTATGAGTAGCGACGAAGGGTAGGAAGCCGCAGATTATACGTCGCTCGACACTAAAATATTAATTGTCAAAGGCTTCTCACGGTTATGCGTCCCTGGTACGTTGATGTCCCAAACCGCGATATAATGGCAGGCGGGTCAAGAACGCTGGTTTATACAAGGATTTATACTGCAAGGGATAGAGATAATGTATGCATAGTTCAAAATATGTTGGACGTTTGAGTACATACGGTCTCTCTGAACGAGCGAAGTGGCCGAAAACTCCGGAAATCCCGACTATCTCAAGTATCGGGTATTGTCGACTTAGTGCCTATGGGGCTAAAGTCGTCATTCTCCTAACAATACACGTTCAACTGGTTTCACCCACACAATGAAAAACGCCGGGTTAACCAGGAGTCTCACAACACGCGAGTTTCGCAAGTGACGCGGAAATAGGCTTTATCGTCAAAGAGAACCATAGGCATAGTATCGAAAGTTGTGCGAGAGTCTCACGTCTCGCGTATTACGCACATTTAGGGTATATAAACAAGTAACAAGGCGGGGAGCGGATTGATTCTATTCTCATCGTTGGCTGTTGACGGACGCTGGTTTTTGGGCATACACCTTTCCGGTGAGGTTTAATTTTTGTTGGGCCGGGATCTTGACGCCACGCCGTAGTGCGCGGTTGGGCAGATAGATTCTGGCCATGGGAATATTTTAGTTTGCTTTATTTCGTGGGGAAATTGACGCGTTTGTGTGGCCGAGGTTTCGTCGCTAAGCTAATGCATAGCCGGGAAACCTACGCTACTACTGTTAATGTGTTACGTTTTCTTTGGTTTAATATCAAGTTGTTCTATTATAATTTAAGCCAGCTAGTCAACTGGGCGACAGTTGCCCAACAAGTTGGACAGTAGCCTAGCGGTGGTAAACGCTGTGCAGCTTGGAGCTATGTTAGTTCCGGGTCTGTGGGTGGCTCGGCGTTACTTCTTTAACAACATAAGTAACGAACTATCCCACACGTCTTCTCGGTGTCCAGCTGACGATCTGAAGCATGGCTGGCACGATTGAACGCTCAGCACAGGAGGTTACTCCGCTTGCGGAAGTCGTCAGTATCCGGGGAGACGGTCTTGTTAAATATATTTATATATCCAATTTATATACACAATAGGGAGTTCTACTAACACCGCCAAGCTCTCGAGCGTGTTGGGGGGAACGCACAACACACAGGTGTGTCAGGTTTCTAAATCCTAGCTTCGCCGGCTAGACTTTACAGCTTAAAGTAGGGACTTCACGGCTTTATTCGGAACTAAAACCAGATTCTGGGACTAGTTGCGAATAATGCAGAGTAGGGCCGAGAAGGGGTAGTGCTAGGTTAAATTCATACACAGGGATAATATTAGGCATCTAGGATGGGTAATATTTCTGTAAGTGAAGTGTTTTATTTCCAGGATCACAGTAGGGATTCTTTAGTGTTTGTAGTGTTCCAGTCGCGGAATAGTTAGAGCACCGATGGCAGAGAACGAAGTGTCTTCAGTATACGTGTGTAAAAGTGTTAAGTGAATAGTGAGATAAGTGAATTCTTAAGCTGCTAGTCTTCAGGTATTTAGCATAGGCCTGATAGGGACCTAGTTACGGTGAGGCTGAGAATGCCGATCCTAGTGTTGTATGCTTAAAGTGATCAGTGTACGTTGTGAATAGGAGGTGGGCATATACCCAGAGTATTGGGCCATGTCTACTAGGGACTGATGTCTAGCAGAGCCGTACATCAGACGTTTTCCACAATGGGTAGCTGAACGCTCATGACGTGGTTAACTCGTTTTCAAATAAGGGGAATTCGGTGGGCTACGTGTTACGGTTCGGCATTTTTGGCTTCAACGGGAGCTAGGCATGCTAGTGATAGGGCTTAGAGCCGCTAGGAGCAATAGGGTTAATAAGGCATCAGCGCCTTCAGTGGTAGTGTAGACTAGAGATGCCCGCGAGCATCTGAGTGGCCGAGCAAAACAGCTTACCCTGTTTTGCGAAGCTAGATTAATTAGATCGTTATAGAATATGACCTTACCCCACCCTCTTGGGCTTGCTGACAGTGACAGTAGCTAAAATGGCACGTCACAACATATATATATGACCAAGGATAACTTTAGCTAGAATAGGGTAGTCAGAGTGTAGTGCTTAGACTAGCAGGTATCCTTGGCTTAGGAATTTCAAAGTGCTGTGGTGGGAGATTTGCCCTCCTTCGACAACACGCCCCGTCAGCAGGTGCCAAAAAGCGGTCTGATCAGGAATGGTCGGGGATAAATTATCTATACAAATATAAAACCTTATTTCCAAGCGCCAGGGACTATAGGAGCAGCTAGGTGAGAAGTCGGTTAGTTGAGCTACGTAACGCTCTAAGTTTTACATTAATAGGACCATTACAACGGCTAGGACAGGCAGAGCAATCTCTAGGCTCCTCTCAAATAGGCTAGTCCTAGGTAAAACCCTATTAGAATTAGTTTCAAGCGTGTACTTTAATGATACAAGCTGCCAGCGCAGTCCAATCTTAGTTAGGTAGCGTTTAGGTCAACTGAGAAGTGATGTGTGTAAGGATAGATTAGGTCGCGAATATTAGTAGAGATGAAGAGTCCAACGATCCTACCAGCTTCACATTAAAGTTCAGGGGTTGCTTACGGTTCACAACACTAATAGGGTTCTACCATAGACGATCACAAGGCCAAATCATTTTCATAAAGCTCGTTTTTCTCAAAGCGACTTCAGTAAAGTTTAGTAAGTTTTCACGGGGTGTGGTAGCTTAGTGGGGTTGCAGGGGCATTTAGCAGAGGGGGTTAATATTGAGGGGGGCGTACGTTACAGTTTGGTAAGCCGTGATCAGGATCTGTGTCACCTTATGGTGACAAATTAGAGCAGTGACCAATGGATCAAATGTCATCTTTGGTGACATGTTATAGGGCTTAATTATTAGTTTAATAGCAGCTAACGCTGTAGTGGGTCATTCGGCCCACAGTTTGGCGTCGTATACGATGGAGTGTGAGCTGGTGGGGTTTTTGGACTCTTCATTTCGATTTTGAGAATTTTATTAGCTATTATTTGTTTATATGTAACCTAGAATCATCAGTTTAAAACTCGGGGGGTAGGAAACGGAAAAGCGTACGATATTAGGACGGTTACCTTAAATAAGTTCATAGATAGATTTAGTAGCGGCGGTCGCGAACTTTGAAAATTAAGCTGCATCAGTAGAAAACCTGGACTATAGTTTAAAACGCTGGGGGTAGTGAACGAACGCGTGCTATCGGGGTTTAGTCTAAGACGCGGGGGGTAGTTGATCATAATTATTGAATGCTGCACGCAAATTGCTGCGGTTTTTCATCATCATAATAATAGGCCAAGTGCTTATTTACCACCTCCATAGATCATGAAAATTTATCATAATTATATTCATAAGTATAGATCGTTCATAGGCTAAGACGTCTAATAATCATCATCATCGTATCACGACTAGTAAATTTGAATAGGCCGTATGATTATTTACCACCTCCGTGGATCATACCAATCAATTATAATTACGTCCATAAGCATAGGTCATTCATAGGCTAAGCCGTCTAATAATCATCATCATCGTATCACGACTAGTTTAATTGTAATAGGCCGTATGCTTATTTACCACCTCCGTAATTCATATGATTTATCATAAGTACCTACAGGCTAAGACGACTACTCATCATCATCATCGTAAGACGTCTGTTTAATTTTAATAGGCCATTTGCTTATTTACCACCTCCGTAGTTCATACGATTTTATCATAATAACACCCACAGTCGTGTGTCGCTCATAGGCTACAATGACCATCTACCATCATCATCAATATCATCATAATCTATTTAGTAATCATGGTAGGTTGTATACCTAACCAAATTGCTATAGCTCACCCGAACCAATTATGGTTACCTACGTCATAAACATAAGGCGTTCATAGGCTGCTGCAACAGATCATCATCAATTAGACCGCGTCATCAACTGTGTAATGAATTAGCATTTCTATTTTTAGAAAAAAAAAAAAAACTTCCATTCGAAGAGCTCTATCGGGCGTTCGAGTCAGAAGCAGGGGTTCGAAACCTTTTTCAATTCAGTACTCGATTTTATCGTGCACAGATGTTACAAATAGTGGACGATTCAAAATTTTAAATAAAATTAATGTGGTATCACATTAAATTTACCATTCGTTAAATTTTACAATTACTAGACTTACGAGATAGTTGTCCAAGCGGACAATGAGAAAATTGAGTTTTCTTCGAAACTATTTATTTATCGAAACGGAACACGAGATTCAAATAAATACAGAAATTAGCTCCGCGCGACATGCGCTTGACGCTGGTGTGGCTCGCCGACTGCCGAGGCCAGAGGCGCGAGCGCCGCTGCCCGATTCGCTCTCCTCCCGCGCCCCGCTCCTTCTGTCGCCCGGTCAGCGCGCGTACATACTCCCGGCGTTGAAAGACTGGCTTTCAACATAAATTGCAGAAGTTCTTTGCGTTGCCTTTCGCGGGTCTAGGATAGAGGTCTAGTCAACCCTTCGGCAACCTGCAATATAGTTGATGTGATGGAGCTCACCCGACGCGTTCGAGTGCTCGTAGTCCAACTGTTCAGATGACTTTAGATGACCATAAATACAAGCAGCTGGGCATATTTCTTCGATGAAGCGAGGTGTTTCTTTGATGTTTCTTCTGATATGGGTTGATATGAGTCCCTATCTACAGAATTCAGGATATGTTGCCCTTAATGGGTAGGTGAGCCATTCTTCCCTTCGACAACGTCTGTAGTAGGGATAATGCACATTTTGTTGATTGCTCTTCTTATCGTGCCCCGATTGGTAATGACATCAGCGACACGGTTGATGCCATCTTTCCCAGGGTATAGGCGACTGATGCGCGCGAGGTGCCACTGAAGAGGCGGTAATTGGTCTTCCTTCAAGATGACGAGGTCCCCGATTTGAAGCTCTCGCTGCCGCGTCTTCCATTTCGTCCGTTGCTGGAGCTCCGCCACGAACTCTCGCCGCCACCTCTCCCAGAAATGCTGCCTCAGCTGTTCTATACGTTCGTATCTGTTGGGGTACTTTGTAGTAATAGGTCGGGACGGCACCGAAGTGAGAGGCCGCCCGACAAGGAAATGCCCTGGAGTCAAAGGAGAGGGGTCAGTGAGGTCCGATGATAGAGGCGTTAGGGGTCGAGAATTTAGAATGGCTTCGACCTGTGCCAATAGCGTTGCTAGCTCCTCAAACGTCAGGGAAGCCCCACCGGCAATACGTCGAAGATGATGCTTAGCTGACTTAACACCAGCCTCCCAGATCCCTCCAAAATGGGGAGAATACGCTGGACTAAACATGAACTTAATTCCTTCCTCATTACCAAAGTTGGTTATAGACTGACGACTGGACTTAACTAATTTCCTTAGTTCATTGTTTGCACCTTTAAAGTTTGAACCGTTGTCACAAAAAATTACAGAAGGTCTACCTCTACGAGATACAAACCGCCGCAGGGCAAGAATGAATGCTTCCGTACTGAGGTCGCTCACTAGTTCAAGATGCACCGCCTTACACGTGAGACATACAAACAGGCATAAGTAACATTTTGAAATACGGCTTCCCTTTCCTTTTTTGCTAGAGATCATGAACGGACCTGCCATGTCAACGCCGCAAGTATAAAAAGCGTATGGAGAGTTTGTCCGTTCAGCAGGAACGTTACCCATGATTGGTTGAACAGCTTTACCTCTAAGTCGAACACAAATGACACATTGTCTAGTTATGCTGCGAGCCAGGTCCCTACCTCCTATGGGCCAAAACCGTTCTCGAACAGAAGCTAAGAGAAGTTGAGGACCGGCATGAAACAGGCGTGTGTGTTCATGCCTCATTATGAGCTTAGCCAATTGATGCTTTGCATCTAGTATAATAGGGTGTTTTTTATCGTACTCAAAGTCGGAGTTTTGAAGTCGACCTCCAACTCGTAAAATCCCGTTCGCGTCTATAAAAGGGTTTAATGGTAATAGTTTCGATTTACGGTGAACCGGCCTACCATGCGAAATATTTGCAATGTCCTCCGCAAAACATTCAGATTGACATGAATTCATGAGAAATGACAAGGCATTATCTAGTTCCGTGATATCCAGTTGCCCAGTCAATTTGGACTTACTAGCTTGACAATTGTTTACGAAACGCAATACATAAGCATAAATCCTCTTGAATTTGTTCAAATTTGAAAATCGATTGAAATCAACAATTGTCTCGTTAGTGACTTCAACATAACATTTTGTCGAACTCGAACCTTTAGCCAATTTGATTTCAGGTAGATCAGCGGTAGATATTTGCGCGTGATTTTGAGTCGGCCACTTAGAGAGACCTGAACCAAGGAAAGATGGCCCATGCCACCAAAGAAAATAAGAAAGTAAAGATCTCGGGTCAGTACCTCTGGAAGCAATGTCTGCAGGATTCTTATCGGTAGGCACATGATTGAAAGTATAACCGGGCGTCAATTCGTGTATCTCGTTGACGCGATTGCACACAAATGCTTTCAAGTCTTTAGATTGAGTTTTGAGCCATCCCAAAACCACCGTGGAGTCAGTCCAAATAAATTTATTTTTTATGTCACAACGCAATGACTGACAAACCTTATCGCAAAGTCGTGCCCCCAGAAGCATGCCACAAAGTTCGAGTCGTGGAATAGTTGTCGGTTTAATTGGCGCCACACGCGCTTTACCGCACAGCAAGTGAACAGTGACTCCTCCGTCGCTACCCACTGAACGCAAATATACACATGCAGCGTACGCATGCTGCGAGGCATCAACACAGCAATGCAACTCAATATATTCGGGGTTATCGCATATCACACGCCGTGGCACCTTGATTTCGGACAAAATTGAGAAGTCCTTTAGTAGCCGTGACCAGTCCCTAGCAAGATCATTGGGAATCGCCTCGTCCCAATCCAGCTTTGCACTCCACAGCCTTTGAAGTAATATTTTAGCAGTAATGGTACATGGGCACATCAAGCCTAGCGGATCAAAGATTCTACATGTGGTTGAAATAATGGACCTTTTTGTAAACATAGGAATGGGCTCCAGGTCCCTTGAAAATTGCAACGTATCAGTTATTGGCGAATAACTAAGACCCAAAACGCTCGCTTCTTTAAATAAATCGAGGGACGTTGATGCATTTTCATTATTTTCGAACAGATCAGCGCAGTTTGTTCGAAACTTCCGCAACGGTAAGCAAGCAGAATCTAGGACCTCTACAACTCCCCGAGCAATATGTTTTAACTCTTCTATAGAATCGGCTCCCGTGTTCAAGTCATCTACATAGAAATCGTTTCGTATCACGTTCGACACTACCTCATCTGAACACTCAAGCGCTAACTGTAAAAGACAGCGAGTACTTAAAAATGGGGCTGAGCTGGTCCCATACGTAATTGTGTTGAGCCTCAAAACCTGTATAGGTTGATTTTTATCTTCCCGCCACAGAATTAGTTGCAAGTGACGCTGTGACGGGTGCACCTCGATTTGCCGGTACATTTTCTCTACGTCAGCAGTAAGAATAAACTTATGCTGCCGGAAACGCAACAAGAGTGACATCAAATCACTCTGCACGATAGGTCCAATTTTTTGTATATCATTAAACGACTTTCCGGATGAGGTCTTACAAGAAGCGTTGAAGACGACCCTTAGTTTAGTAGTCTCACTCCTTTCACGCACAACAGCATGGTGCGGTAAGTATACCCCAAACTTAGGCCGCTCAATCCTTGTTAAGTGACCTAAAACCTCGTATTCCTGTAAAAACTCCCTATATTTTTGTTTTAGATTAGGATGCCTACTAAACTTTTTTTCCAAATTCTCTAAACACTTCCTAGCCGTGTAGAAGTTCTGCCCGAGCGCTTGCTCAGGCACTTCCTTTAACGGAATGCGGACAGAAAACCTACCACTAGGTAAACGAGAGAAGTTGTCTACAAAGTGCTGTTCACAAAATTGCTCGTCCGGAGAATAGGTTTTCTTGGTGGGCAGATCGTCAATCAACCAGAACTTCTCAAGCGAGTCACGAATTTCTTGGCTAAAATTACAACCAGCGTCTGGTGTCGCTTGAGACTTGCCAATCGGCCCAGCAACCAACCACCCCAAATGGGAATCTTGCAACACTGGTTTATTAGTACCTAACTTCCTAACATTAGGTTTGATAATATCCCAATAAACGTTTGCTCCCAACAGAATGTCTACCTCAGAAGGAGAATAAAACCTCGGGTCCGCCAGTTTGATATTTATTGGTATTTCCAAACTGGTAACGTCAATCGGTGAATTAGGCAGAACATTAGTGATCTGTGGAATTATCAAACATTTCACATCCACACTGTAGGGTAGTACCCGAGAGTTTATTTTGAGTAGGCATTCTTCTGATATGTGGGTAGTCGCATTATTGATCCCACAAATATTCATGGAATTAATGCTATCTCCATTTAACCCCAACTTCCTCTTAAAAGCCTGCGTCACAAAACTAGATTGACTTCCCGAATCTAAGAGCGCGCGTGCAGTGTAAGTGGTGTCATTATAAACTACCTCAATCAAAGCGGTGCATAATAAAACTTGACCTGCAGACACAACCGACAATGTCACTGGTGCAGAAGAAGTTTGAGGTGCGTAACCTGTACTAACGCCGTCTTTATGCAACAGCGTATTGTGCTTCTTCTTACAAGTACGACAACAGCTCCTTAAGTTACAGTGAAATGAATTATGACCCTTACGAAAACAATTCTTACACAAACGTAATTTGGAAATTTCGCTTATTCGGTCTTCGACATTCATTCCTTTTAATTTAGGACAGTCATACAATCGATGACCTTGATAACACATTTCGCACGTGACATCATTTTTTTTATCGACAGACACCGCAAAACTTTTATAATAACTGTTACCGGATTTTGGTTTTTGTTCGCGTGCCCCAAACTTATGGTCACCCTTCTCCGGGTGATTACCATAGGACGTTTCCAAAACGTCTGCACGACCGCGCAAAAATGAGTAGAATTCATTTAAAGTAGGCAACTCCTTAAAACTACACTTATATTCTTCCCACTTTTTACTTGTGGTCATATCCAATTTGGCAGAGACCATAAAAATGATAAGCGAATCCCACTTGTCAGTAGGTTGCCCAAGAGTATCCAAAGCTCGCAGATGTTTAGAAAAATGATCGACAGCAAACCTCAAAGCTTTGTAAGATTCCTTCGACATACTTTCAAAACTAAATAGTGCCTTCAAATGATTGTTAATTAAAATATTCTTGTTATTATACCGTTCGCATAACAAATCCCACGCAAGTTTGTAATTATTTGCACTGAACTCGATTGATTTTATAACTGTACTAGCGCTGCCCTCCAGGGACGAACGTAAATAATGGAACTTGTTTATCAACGGTATATTATTATTATTATGTATCATTGATTCAAAACTGTCCCTGAATTCAAGCCATTGCAAATAACTCCCTCCAAATACTGGCAATTTTATAGTAGGAAGTCTAAGACCGTCAAATGAACTTGACTGACAGCTGGCCATAGACTGATCATCGCGACCCGCATGCCCTCTGGGATTAAAAGACGAATTGTCTAATAAATCCTGCCCGATGGCTAGACACGACATGAATTGATTTTCGATATCATCCCGCTCCTGTATTTGCTCCGCGGGGTCACTATGCAACAGATCAATCTGACCTTGAACGTCATCAAATTCACTTAAAACCGATTGCAATTTATTTAACTTCAATTCCAATTCTTTATACTTTGCGGAAGTCGAAATAGCAGGTTTTGATCTTTGCAAAATACTTAAGTAGTCGTTAAATTTAGTTAGTCGGCCTTTGATACTACCGCGCTGCTTTATAAGTTTAGACAAATCATCAACCTTTGAATTTGCATCCTTTGACCCCTCCGGTGGTGACATAGTTTCAAACAATTAATATCGAAAGCACCAAACAATGTAATAAGTAATTAACTCAAACCAGTCAAATCCAGTCCCAGCCGTGACCGCCCGACAAAGGAACGCTCGGTCCGAGCACACAGCTAGCCAGCAACGGGCGAGCGAAGCTGACGATACGACGGACTGAACACAGCAAGCGATTTACTTCCGACTATCCCGATCTAACACTGAAAAAAAACGCAAATCGCTATGAGATAACTGAACTACAATAATTATTGTTCGGAAGGGATTTTATACTATTATATTATATTATCTTATTACTTCTCCAAATAGCAAATTTAGGTAAGGAAACGAGAAACAATAGCCTTATTTAGGCAAATCCTCCCGATTAGATGTGGAATAGCCACGAATCGCACACAAAGGGAAACCGTTACACCTACTTTCAAAATAAAGCCGTAACGGATTTAACTAAGTAACCAACCGATTAGCTAGAATATCGCTTTAATGCCTTAAAAACACACATTAACACTTAACAAATTAACATGCGTATAAAATAATGCGAATAATGCTATTTTACTCGTTGAATTTAGCCCTTGCAAGCTAGATTAGGTACTTGCCTAACGCTCAGAAAGGAAAAATCTACGACGAATTTGCTTTACTATTATCCAAAAATAGAACTAAATACAAGTAGTTGCGCAAAGCTAATAGTCTTGTCTTCTAGGCAAGCTAGATTAGGAATTGAACCTAACGCTTAAGATGCAAGAAAGCCGTAGCACAAATCGAAGCAAATTCTTTTAAACAAAGGATGGGAACTAAGGAATAATAAAATTGGGCGTACTTTCCTTGGATTGGGCCTGCAGGCAATCAATCATATATACCCTTGCTTGAGGCACCAGAATTCAGAAGACGCGGCAGCAAAACAAAAAATCCTTCGTCCTTTTTGTCCTTTTCAGTCGGTGAGTCGGCGAGCCGGTAAAAAAACCGTTAGCTCAACGGTTAAATTGCAGCTCGAACTTGAACGTTACTTGCAGTTTCTTCTTCACGGTCGCCACTTTGCTCGCTCTCCTCCCGCGCCCCGCTCCTTCTGTCGCCCGGTCAGCGCGCGTACAATAGTACCTAGCCTTATTTAGTGAGTAAAGTTATGCGCATACATTATAATAATAAACGAGTAGTACCTTATGTGTATATTAGTTAGTTCCGATTTAATCCCAATTTCGGCTATGGAGGTTTTGATGGAATTCAGGAGATGAGATATATCCACACAATGAAAAGGATAATAGTAAGGGTGAACCTTGTAGGTAGTTTAACAAATATATGTTCTCAGTGTTTTTCACTCGTGATGCCGAGCTAAGCACGGTCTCCACATTTAATTTTAAGATTGAAAATCAGGCAATGATCGCCCATATAAATACGTAACTTTATGCTAGAATACTGATAATCTTATAATATTGTGAACCGAGGATTGCGAATTTCTGATTCGGATAACAGTCTGGTTCTGTTCGCTAGTATTTCAGTTTTCCATTCGATTTACCTGTTAGTAATATAAAAATAATTAACATCATGTTAGGATACCGACAATGATATAACATTGTGAACCAAAGGTTGTCGATTTCCGCTTCAAAGATTTTGTGTTTCATTACATTCAAATTTGAATTTCTCATTCAATATGGGGACTGATGATTTGGTACACATTATTGATATATTTTCTGTTAAATAACAGTAGGATAAAGTAGTGAGTGAAGTATTACAGCGAAGGTGCGAGCGCCAATAGGTAGAACTACCCGTAATTGTCGGATTTATTCCGCTCGAGCGTGCCGGTTGCTAGTAGAAATACCCTCTTCGTTTTAGTTTTATATGAATGAAATTTATCTCGAGATCTTTCTATGCGCAATAAGTATGCAATAATTATTGCCATTGATCAATGTCAGACGAGGTGAGAAATGTTCTTATGATAGTACGCTGATGTGCGAGAAAATTCTCGTGCATTCATAGCCAAATTAGATGTTTTGCCTGTAGAAATATTTTGAAGTTAAGGTAATAATACATAAAGTTCAATGTTTAAGACTTAAAAATTCATTTATTGCTTAAAAGGTTAGATTTGTCATGATCTGGGTAGGCTGTGTAGCAGATTGTTCTATTTGTTCAACGTAATTCAAACACTAATAATGGATATTAACCTTTTGAACGCCAGCGGCGTGCGGTGCGATGTCACCTACATGCGTTTCTGTACGGTTCAACTTCGCGGTTGACATTTCGATGCCATGGCGTGCGAGTGCCAGATTTTATATTTGACAGAGCGTTGAAAAGGTTAAAGATGGGAACATAAAATTTCACGTAGTGTAATCATAAGAGCCAGTTAACTGTTAGTTACTACTCAATGAGCGAATTGTTAGCGAGTTGGGATTATTTTATTTATACATTCTTATAACAAATTCGACAATCAGCGGCCTTATGTAAGCCGCGATGTCACTCGGAAAAAGCTATTTATTGCTTTTATTAGGGGTGAAGTTTCGTGAATAATTCTATGATATCATCATCATCATTATCATTCAAGTGTTCAATACTTGCTTATAATAGGAATAATTTAGGTAAATCAGTTACTGCGTCTGCCCTTCGACGTCCACAAATCAATCCGAATATTTATTCATTGCTGACTTAGATCAAATAGGAGCATTGTATAATTTGACACAGGCATTGTTTGGCTTATCCAAGGGGGCGTGAAGGGGGTTCAGATGGACTTCAAGATTATAATTTTGACAGAAATATTTAGAAAACATTTTATTGTAGCAAGTCGTATAATCTTGAATATCAGAACAATTGCAGCGCCTGGGGATTTATGTTTAAAAATGCTGAGCCACAGCATAGCAGTAATTCTAGCTGTATGCATATATGATAACGGGTTTTTGTTTCAAGATGATTTAAAGGATCATACCTTATAAGAAATATCTGGAATTAGGTTAAATCAGACTTTGTTCTATATAGTTAATGGTTGTGAAATAAGATGGTCAAATGAACATTAATTTAGTACAAACCACATAATATTAGGAATGGATTATACACCTTTAAACAGTCAATAAATTCATTAGACAAGAAACAAAAGTAAGGTAAAGACATCATTCTTAAAACTTTTATATCGTTCAATAGTTCTCTTATGCTAGTTGCTCGTATAGACGGTAGGTAGTTTGACACATGTTCAGCCTTGTAGTCGGGTCGTTAGGAACAAGCAGGCGGTTTTATTGGTGTCCAACAGCCGAATTTCCATAAGCAAGCTCACTGTAACACAAAATAATATAGGATTATTTTCTTAGATTAGCTCATATGGCAGGTACACAGGTAATTGAAAGTAATCAAAATTATAAGTTTTTCTCTGAGTCAGAATGATTGAAATGACTTTGGTCCTAAATTTCATTTATGGTACAAACTTTTGTTGCCGACTGTACCTTTTCTCACAATCATGAATTACTGGTTGAGTTGGTTCAAATGAGCCCAAACACGATGGGTTTATTTTGTGTGGTTTGAGTTGCTGTGACCACCTCCTGTCTCCACCATCAGATCAGTTTTTCTCATAGTAATATTGCATTGTCATTCGATTTATACATGCATGCAAAATTTCAACTCAATCGGCAACCGGGAAGTGGATAAAATTTATCTTGCAATATTTGATTACAGACGGACAATGGGATGGGTGAAACTAAATAAAAACTTGTGAAATTCACATCATCATGATGGTTCATGAGAATGGGCAAGTCTAGCTTCAATATCTTTCTAGAATAAAATAAACATACTGATTACTTACTTGGAGACTAGTAAGAAGAGAGGCATCTTGATACAAGTATGAGGAATAAACTGTCAAATTTGGAAATGGCTGATGCACTTTTCTTCTGTTTAGATTAAAACATGTATACCAATTGCATAGAATGTCCTAGTAGTTGTCATTTCTTCTCATTATTCAAGTAGACCTGAAAAATAGAACAAAGGAATACTTTATTATAGTAGGAATGGTTAATTATCGAAAATAGAGAATATTTTATGTGGTCGGATGGAGTGATAACAAGAATTGAACAATTTTAACAAAGGGGGCAATTCGCATAATAGTCGCGTTTTATGTTGAACTTACATACATACATGTTATAATTTAACACTGAGAATGTTTCATTAGTTTGGCGGGATCTTTGAGAGAATTCTTTATAACATATGATTACATAAAGATGTGTAGTAGACAAATAATATTGATTTATGAGGATAATTATTATTGAATTAAGCAATATCGTATTATGTAGCTCTATAATAAACATACGTATACGAATATTTAATTAGAACTCACCGGGTTTTGAGGATGGCGTTTGAGTCGGTGATTCATGAAGGGGAAACTGTCCCCTAGGGCGACTGTGCTGTCTTGCATAGGATAGGAAAATGCACACTTGGTTGCTTTTCAGGGAGTGCAGTTAGGACTTTGGCGAATACCAAAATGTATGTTACGGCAGAGTCACTTCATTTCGACTGTTTTCTATCGAACAGTTTCATCACAAATGTCGTCACAATTCACAATAAAAGCTAATGTTAGGAACAATATTCAAATAACGTGGGGCTGAATTAAAAGAAATTGTGTTCTTTAGTCTGTAAACAAACTTTGAAATAACCCAAATTAAGGTTAGATGTTAACATTGACAGCCAGCCAGAACATAGAGTAGCGCGAAAAAAAAAAAAAAAGTAGTGTTGATAAAAGGGCTCTCTACACAGTTAATGTCGTGATGCGTAGTGGTGTCAATATTATCGCGCTTTGTATTTTGCTTCAGTTTCGATTGTAATCATGATTCGAGTGTATCACAAGATAGTAGTGACAGTGTAAAAGGTCTCATTAATATTATGACTATCCTGGGTTGTCCACATTTATAGACGGCGTTCAGATTTGGTTGAGTTTCGCTTCAATATTCATCACTATTGATGCGTAACGCGATCATGTAAAGGGCCTTATTGAAAGAAAAAACCAATTTACACCTAATAATGAATGATTTGAGTCACGTTATTAATTGTACACATAAAGGTATTATTTGATTTTAAAGAAATTATTTAAAAATTTGCGGAGAAAAATGAACGTTTTGAGTGACTGCGATAGTAGTGACCTCTCGTAGCTATTGGGACGATTTGGGTCAATGATTGAATATTGAAGTTGAGTAAGCTTATGGGGTGAGAAGTTTGGTTATACATCAGTAGATGTCACTGGTAATTATTTGAACAATAATTTCCTCTATGGTTTGAATAATTTGGGAGAATATGGAACAAAATTCTTTTTATAAAAGGTTTAATAGGACAAGAGTGCTTAGGGATTTAACTTGATATGGATTATCCAATACTCAGATAAAATTGAGATCTTGCATACTAGAAATGACATCAAAGATATTGAGGTTTTACTACTTTTCAAGCCACTAGTGGTACTTACTCATTTTTGCAACTGGATGAGTTGGCTTAACTTCATACAAGCTATGGGTGGAAAAGGAATTTTAGCATTAGATAGCTAGAATGAGTGAATGAAGAAAGATGGTCTAGTAAAAGCTTTAGGTTAATCATTCAATGGTCATAAATATTTTATAACAAAACTTTGGTAATTGATCTAACTATAAATATATGCAACATCAAACATAATTTTAAGATAGACCAGAAGGAAGTAAGAATAATAGGTATTTCCATCATAACAAAGGAAGATTCATAAGCCAGGATCAATTTCCACTATTTATTAGTGCTTGTTCAGTTCAGGCCATACAAGGTGCAATGCAGAAGGGTTGGGTTTATTGGGTACTATTTCAAACACCGTGAACAATAAAAGTTTAATGAAAATACAGCATAAGCAGTCCAGTTCATAAAGCTCAAAACAAAAAAAAAAACAGGAAAAAAAAAACACAACACACATTTTTGGTTACTAATTATACAGTGGTTTGGGTGCTACATATAGTTTTATAGTGGATAGTGATAGGTTGATATTTATTATGAGAATATGGGCTTTGCCGGAAAGCAGGAGTACACATAGGAGTAAGCGGGCTTATTTGGTGTGATGTTGTTCAGGCTTCCGGGATCTTGTTATTTTTGCCTTTTCATTCATTCTGTAACATGAAATAGATATGATAAGTAAGCTGAATAAGTGTATATAATGTAAGGACAAAGCTAGTCATATTATATTTTTTATGATTAATGTGCCTAGGGAAGGAACAAAATTTATTTTTGTGTGATAGTTTTGAGAAACTGTATGATGATCTAACAATTATATTAAATAGTGCAGTGAATTGAGGTTTAATAAGACTATATAGAATTTAATTTTACATTTTTCATAGTAAGATGGGGACTCGAGTATCTATGTACAGATGATAAGTGATATTGGGGTAAATTGGCCCAGAGACACTTTTCATTGTTCAAGAAATGCATAAAATATGACCATTTGCTGGGTGTTGATAATAATAATTATGCTAAATGGGGAATGAAAGGGAAAAGATTTAATATCTGGGACTTCATTTGACAAAATTATAGATATTTAGAACCAAAATAGGCAATACTCACTGTTTAGTGGATAATACTCGCTGAGTGTTGTAGTTTTCTCTTCAAATATTGTTTTCTTTGGAACAAATCAAATTCCCAATTAGTTTCACTGTAATGAAGGTTATGATTATTAGTTTAGGCCAGTGTGTACAATGGATTTTTATGTATCGAGTTCATTAATTAGCATGATTTTGTAGTGGAGACTACACAGCTTCTATTTTCATTTGAATAGAATAAGAAGTGATCCAGAGTCATTTATGGGGTCGACATAGACCTAGGAGATGTGTTCATGAGTAAAAACATTGGAAACTTACACAGATTATTTCAGTATGGAGATATTCGAGGGTGGGTCGTTGAAGTTGTAACACCACTTTTATAGATCAACAAAAGACTTCAGTTATGGCCATAATTGCTTGAGTTTTCGAAGAAGTGTAAATTAACTTCGTCATATTTAGGAAATGTTACTCTGAAAAGGCAAAATATAAAAGGGAATTAGATTACTATGGTATGTTAGTTTAGTAGGCAGCTCTGATCACAGGTTCACTCGGGCAGTACTTGCATTTACAACACAGTACGGATTAGCGCGACTTAACTAGTATAATCGTTAAAGCTTTATCTTGGGGCACGCTCATGTTACATAAACATAAGTCGCTAGGGTATTTGCGAACAAATAATTCATATGGGATAATGACATTTAAAAACAAGGAGAACAATTACTCACCTGCAGTATTTCCGTTTGTTTTTCTCTTATTCGATCACAGATTGTTTACATTTCCATTACATGACAAGGAAGTAGGTATAACGAAGGTTTTGATTAATGTTTGTTAACATTTTCGAGTTGAATTTGCTAATTGCGTCGTTCGATTCGGCGGCGTTCATTGACGTTGACAGTGACACTGACATGACAGCATAGTAGAACGTATTGGTTGACAGTTGGCAGTGACACCACATTTACACAGTCGTGGTTGTCATTCACCTCGCGATTCACGCTTACACATTCGCGGTATAATAAAAATAAGGAACAATCTTATAATAGTTTTTCGAACGAATGTGAGAAGAATAAATATTTACTAGTTGCGACTTGTGATATTTAGTTATCATGGGAAAACAATGCGTTTTATTTTGTACTATAAGGTTAAATAAAGTGTGTAAGTTCGAATTGGACCCTAAAGTGCTATAATATGGGGAAGCGTTTACAGAAATATGTGTCCGAAGTGCACATAGGAATACATTGACGATAATGTCATAAGGAACGGGACGTTAGTTGAGTAAAACGTAGGAGGGTCGACAGAGGGAGGAAGGTAGTTGTTGACCTTTTCTGGGATTAAACGTTGTGTAAAATAGTTTGATTTTATAGGTAACTATTTTATTTACGTATAAATTCAAGAGATAGACATAAATTATCAAGGGGTGAAGACTTATTTTTCGGTTCCAGTCAGCGGATATTTGAGCGCGCCATGTAAAAGAGGCTTAAAGATATAGACAATGGAATGACAAGTGACAATCATTTAGTCTTTAGCTGGGTTTTCGCTCGCGAATCAAAGTAAACAAACATATCTAGTTTGGCAAATAATTAGCGGGAATAGTGAAATTGAGGGCGGTGGGGTTGTTTAAAGTGCATTTAAAATCAAGTGAAGTGTGTCAGTGAGGTGATTTAATGTGCAACGCAGGAAGTAACGGAGTAGATTAGTTGGAGTCTGAAGTGTGAATTGGAGGATATAAGGTATTATTAATATTATTTCATTTTGATAAGAACAGTGATCTAGAATTGCGGGTAAATAATTTAGCTTAATTGGATGGGTGCATTGTAAGTGTCGAGGTTAGTTTTCATAGCGGTAAACGACGGGGTTAGGTATGAATAGATTAGATTTATTTCATGATATAAATTGCTATACAAATGTTCCTATGTCAAGATCGTAAGGATTTGCGTCACAATTGTCGAACACATATACAAGTAATAATTCAAATTTTCAAATACAAACAAACAAATTATCTGTTCGTATCTCCCAGTGACTACTGTGATAGTCAAAATTTTAATTAAAATCGAAAATAAACAATATTGATATATTCAAACGTCAAACAATTCTTATTAACCTACGATAAAAGGAACAGATAACCTACGAAAAAATAAATAAAGTGATGTTAAATTAATTAAGTTCAAGTAAATGCCAATTCCATAAATTCCTTAGTTGAAAATATTGGTGTGTCCAATAAAAGGTTTAAGCGCAGTGAAGTGTCCGGTGAATTTTATAAAATTGCGAGTTTAAAGAACTAAGGATTTTTATTAGTTTAATTTCAAGTTTCGGGGGAATTAACATGCGGATAGGGACGTAGGAAATAATTAAAATTCGAGAGGGAAATATTTTGTACAAACAGGGTTGTATTCCACTTGTTTTACTTACAAAATATATATATATAAATTTGTATAGATTTCCTTTGGTATATCCGCGATTGTAAAGGTTGGAGTTATAGCTAGGAATAGTATGCAGAGAAGCAAGGGGAGATCGGGGGTGTTTTGGTGGGAAATTTTTAAATTTTGTTTTACAAAGGTATAGGAGGGATTGTATATGTATACTTATGATATTATTTTCTCAGTGAGGTATATTATTAATGGTTCAAGTAACTTGTGGCAGGGAATAAAGAGATATGACTTGGGAAGAGCAACTTTTATGTTGTGGTTTGTATCTACGGGATTCCATTTGTCTGGTAGCGGCTGGGCGTTAAGGATTAGGGTCAAAGAATGATTGGAATGTATTGGCATGGGATGAAGTATGAGTCGACATAAGAGGGATGAGTGTTAGGTAGTCAATGAATGTGTTGTGAGTGATATGTATGAGTCGCTTCCAGTTGGATGGGATTTACGGTACGACCTAGATCTATTGATAATTGGTTCCTTCAATCAAACACAATATTATGAAGTCACAGTTATAGGTGGTAGGTTAAAGCCAAGGTTTGGCGAGGTCCTTAAGAGACTGACTGTGACAGGCATCAGACTGTACATGGTGTGTTAGGATTTACACAACTCAATTTGTGCGGGATGATCGATGATGTTGAACATATATTGTCAACAGCTATGATTGCTATTATACATATAACACAATTCTAATAGCACTTCATAAATTTATGATTGGTGGTTTTAACAGGTGGAAATAACGTATATTGTTAACAGCTATGATGGCTATTATACATATAACACAATACTAATAGCATTTCATAAATTTATGGTTCATGTTTTAATAGGAGGAAAGGGGCACAGAATAATGGTTGAGTGGGAGAATTATAAGTACTATTATACATATAACACGACTCTAATAGTACTTCATACAAAATGAGGGAGTTGGGGAGATTTCAAGTGGGATTTTAAGTTATTTTCTTTTCATTAAAGCAAACGTCAACAAATGGCCATGTAAATTGCCTCTGTTGGGGTTTCCAATTTCTAGTCTATCATTCCGTTCAAAGGGAGACACACTCCGAAGGGTTGGTCTGCAGTGTCTGGGCGGCGGGATTGAGTCTGGCTTCAATTCTGGTTTATGAACGCTTCGGTACTTCTACCAAACACTTTTCTGGATTGTCTGAGTAGACTATGTGGGGTTCAGTTATGGGGAGGACAATGTTTCCCAGAAAACGCCTGTCGAACAATGTGACTCTAGTTTTCGGGCTGAAGACCCCTAGTCTGGACGGTAGGTCCTATCGGAGTCACGCCCGGTATCTCTAACGAAACAGAAAAACCTGAGGAAAAAGTTGTCATGGATTATTGTTGAGGTATAATGATTCAATCTCTGCTGCCTGGGTGCCAAAGTCTATCGCCTTTGGTTTAAATATTCACCACACTAAAACCACTCTCCTGGAGGAATTGACATATCAATGGGTCGAAACTTTTCAAGTCTTTAGTTAATGGTATAATGTTTGTTAAAAAATTTTTTTGGTAACTCCGTTAGATGAAGGGTTGGGAGATGACTTCTACAGACGATATCTGAGAGATCTCATCTTTCAAATTCATCTGGGGGTAGACTGTCACGTGACGCAGGTACCTGTCTGCCACGTTCAATACTAAAGTAATTTCGATTAAAGTTTCGACTAAGCTTTTCACTGAAGCTTAAAGTAAAGTTGGTAGTACATGTAAGTTGGGTTGGAAAACACTAATGAAATTATACCTAGCTGTAACTCTAACCATGAAAAGCTTAATTATCGACCTTATTACTATGAGACAGGGACGGGTATGAAAATAATGTTCCGGCCGCGCTTGGGGAGATATTGTAAAATCTTAAAGACTATCTGGGTTTTATGCTAGCCTAGTAACTAGACGGCTAAAACAGCGAGTAAATCCTCAGAGCTGACGTAGGTATTGTAGCGAACAAACTTCAACCTTATTATCAATGGAGATCGTCATAGTTAGGTGGTGCGAGTGAGCGGAACAGAAGACACGCTACCCTTTCTCTTAATCCTAATGGCGTCGGTACGCGGACTAATGCAAGCGCACAACTACATACAAGTAAATATTATTCACTATTGAAAGACAAAGACAACGTGCGAGGGCAATACATCAAATGACTATCGACCTTATGAGTAGCGACGAAGGGTAGGAAGCCGCAGATTATACGTCACTCGACACTAAAATATTAATTGTCAAAGGCTTCTCACGGTTATGCGTCCCTGGTACGTTGATGTCCCAAACCACAATATAATGGCAGGCGGGTCAAGAACGCTGGTTTATACAAGGATTTATACTGCAAGGGATAGGGATCCTCAGAGCTGACGTAGGTATTGTAGCGAACAAACTTCAACCTTATTATCAATGGAGATCGTCATCGTTAGGTGGTGCGAGTGAGCGGAACAGAAGATACGCATCCCTTTCTCTTAAACATAATGGCGTCGGTACGCGGACTAATGCAAGCGCACAACTACATACAAGTAAATATTATTCACTATTGAAAGACAAAGACAACGTGCGAGGACAATACACCAAATGACTATCGACCTTATGAGTAGCGACGAAGGGTAGGAAGCCGCAGATTATACGTCGCTCGACACTAAAATATTAATTGTCAAAGGCTTCTCACGGTTATGCGTCCCTGGTACGTTGATGTCCCAAACCGCGATATAATGGCAGGCGGGTCAAGAACGCTGGTTTATACAAGGATTTATACTGCAAGGGATAGAGATAATGTATGCATAGTTCAAAATATGTTGGACGTTTGAGTACATACGGTCTCTCTGAACGAGCGAAGTGGCCGAAAACTCCGGAAATCCCGACTATCTCAAGTATCGGGTATTGTCGACTTAGTGCCTATGGGGCTAAAGTCGTCATTCTCCTAACAATACACGTTCAACTGGTTTCACCCACACAATGAAAAACGCCGGGTTAACCAGGAGTCTCACAACACGCGAGTTTCGCAAGTGACGCGGAAATAGGCTTTATCGTCAAAGAGAACCATAGGCATAGTATCGAAAGTTGTGCGAGAGTCTCACGTCTCGCGTATTACGCACATTTAGGGTATATAAACAAGTAACAAGGCGGGGAGCGGATTGATTCTATTCTCATCGTTGGCTGTTGACGGACGCTGGTTTTTGGGCATACACCTTTCCGGTGAGGTTTAATTTTTGTTGGGCCGGGATCTTGACGCCACGCCGTAGTGCGCGGTTGGGCAGATAGATTCTGGCCATGGGAATATTTTAGTTTGCTTTATTTCGTGGGGAAATTGACGCGTTTGTGTGGCCGAGGTTTCGTCGCTAAGCTAATGCATAGCCGGGAAACCTACGCTACTACTGTTAATGTGTTACGTTTTCTTTGGTTTAATATCAAGTTGTTCTATTATAATTTAAGCCAGCTAGTCAACTGGGCGACAGTTGCCCAACAAGTTGGACAGTAGCCTAGCGGTGGTAAACGCTGTGCAGCTTGGAGCTATGTTAGTTCCGGGTCTGTGGGTGGCTCGGCGTTACTTCTTTAACAACATAAGTAACGAACTATCCCACACGTCTTCTCGGTGTCCAGCTGACGATCTGAAGCATGGCTGGCACGATTGAACGCTCAGCACAGGAGGTTACTCCGCTTGCGGAAGTCGTCAGTATCCGGGGAGACGGTCTTGTTAAATATATTTATATATCCAATTTATATACACAATAGGGAGTTCTACTAACACCGCCAAGCTCTCGAGCGTGTTGGGGGGAACGCACAACACACAGGTGTGTCAGGTTTCTAAATCCTAGCTTCGCCGGCTAGACTTTACAGCTTAAAGTAGGGACTTCACGGCTTTATTCGGAACTAAAACCAGATTCTGGGACTAGTTGCGAATAATGCAGAGTAGGGCCGAGAAGGGGTAGTGCTAGGTTAAATTCATACACAGGGATAATATTAGGCATCTAGGATGGGTAATATTTCTGTAAGTGAAGTGTTTTATTTCCAGGATCACAGTAGGGATTCTTTAGTGTTTGTAGTGTTCCAGTCGCGGAATAGTTAGAGCACCGATGGCAGAGAACGAAGTGTCTTCAGTATACGTGTGTAAAAGTGTTAAGTGAATAGTGAGATAAGTGAATTCTTAAGCTGCTAGTCTTCAGGTATTTAGCATAGGCCTGATAGGGACCTAGTTACGGTGAGGCTGAGAATGCCGATCCTAGTGTTGTATGCTTAAAGTGATCAGTGTACGTTGTGAATAGGAGGTGGGCATATACCCAGAGTATTGGGCCATGTCTACTAGGGACTGATGTCTAGCAGAGCCGTACATCAGACGTTTTCCACAATGGGTAGCTGAACGCTCATGACGTGGTTAACTCGTTTTCAAATAAGGGGAATTCGGTGGGCTACGTGTTACGGTTCGGCATTTTTGGCTTCAACGGGAGCTAGGCATGCTAGTGATAGGGCTTAGAGCCGCTAGGAGCAATAGGGTTAATAAGGCATCAGCGCCTTCAGTGGTAGTGTAGACTAGAGATGCCCGCGAGCATCTGAGTGGCCGAGCAAAACAGCTTACCCTGTTTTGCGAAGCTAGATTAATTAGATCGTTATAGAATATGACCTTACCCCACCCTCTTGGGCTTGCTGACAGTGACAGTAGCTAAAATGGCACGTCACAACATATATATATGACCAAGGATAACTTTAGCTAGAATAGGGTAGTCAGAGTGTAGTGCTTAGACTAGCAGGTATCCTTGGCTTAGGAATTTCAAAGTGCTGTGGTGGGAGATTTGCCCTCCTTCGACAACACGCCCCGTCAGCAGGTGCCAAAAAGCGGTCTGATCAGGAATGGTCGGGGATAAATTATCTATACAAATATAAAACCTTATTTCCAAGCGCCAGGGACTATAGGAGCAGCTAGGTGAGAAGTCGGTTAGTTGAGCTACGTAACGCTCTAAGTTTTACATTAATAGGACCATTACAACGGCTAGGACAGGCAGAGCAATCTCTAGGCTCCTCTCAAATAGGCTAGTCCTAGGTAAAACCCTATTAGAATTAGTTTCAAGCGTGTACTTTAATGATACAAGCTGCCAGCGCAGTCCAATCTTAGTTAGGTAGCGTTTAGGTCAACTGAGAAGTGATGTGTGTAAGGATAGATTAGGTCGCGAATATTAGTAGAGATGAAGAGTCCAACGATCCTACCAGCTTCACATTAAAGTTCAGGGGTTGCTTACGGTTCACAACACTAATAGGGTTCTACCATAGACGATCACAAGGCCAAATCATTTTCATAAAGCTCGTTTTTCTCAAAGCGACTTCAGTAAAGTTTAGTAAGTTTTCACGGGGTGTGGTAGCTTAGTGGGGCTTTTAGCAGAGGGGGTTAATATTGAGGGGGGCGTACGTTACAGCGGGTTAAGGTTGCGGTACGAATTTATGAGAGGATTAAATTGATACGTATTTTTGCACTTGACTGTACTATCTTAGTAACGTAAATAAATAATGAAAGATGTGAAAATTACTAATTTACTCAATTTAATCTGATATCCTATGGAAAGGAAGCTCATGGGCGAAAGTGCTTGTTATAAACACTAATCTATAAAATCGGCCAAGAGCATGTCGGGCCATGCTCAGTGTAGGGTTCCGTAGTCGCCTAATGAACTTACTTTATCAAAATCAATAACACGCAAAAGGGAATACTTTCGCAGTGTCTCATACGTCTTTTACTAAGAAGGGAAGACTTTTTACGATAACTCAAAAACGTTTAAACTGATCATGTCCGCTATAGTTTTCATTGAAAGTCTTTATTACGTTTTACATTCATGATTTTTTTCATATTATGCCCATAGTTCAATAGTTAGAGAGGGGGGGGGGGGCACATTTTTTTTGGAGAGAATATTTTTGGAAATATTCACTTTATCAAAAAATTTTTAAAGAAGATCTGTATTAATTTTGAAAGACCTATCCTACAACACCCTACACCATAGTGATGAAGCAAAAATAAAATTCATCCCCACTTTACGTGTAGGGGAGGTACCCTAATTTTTTTTATGACTTTGTCAGTTTTATTGATTTATATATCCACACCAAATTGCAGCTTTCTAGCACTTACAATCACAGAGCAAAGCCTCGGACAGACATACAGACAGACGGACATGGCGAAACTATAAGGGTTCCTAGTTGCCTACGGAAGCCTAAAAACGAGGTATATTACTGACCTTCTGTGCCTGTGTATGCTGGACCATCTCCCAGAGGTAATGTGCTGCCTAGATAGCCGTGGTTCGATGCGGGTTAACATGCTGTAGACACGCTTTATCTTTCGCAGACCGGATAGATATCGTGTCATTTCAAATATTCTATAGTTCTTTTATTTATACACACTGACAGTTATACAAGCCTCTGAAAATTATTATATTTCTATAAGCTTATAAAACTAGTAAGATGTAGACCCCGCAAAAAAATTTTTTTTGTCAATTTCCAAAAACTGTCTCGTAAAAAAACTATATATAATTATCGAACCTGCTCACGAAAATCGGTTGAGAAATGCGACCTGTAGAGAGAACATCCGGACAGACATATGAAAGAATGTTTGTCGAAAGCTGAAACGGAGACGCTTCGATCGCTTCGCTCGCTTGGTCAAATACATACATACCATCCATATACCATCGAGATGCAATGCGACATTTCCTTACCGAGGCTGGCTGGGATACGGGTTTTCTGTTCGTAGCGGGTTTTAAATGGAAAAACCGCACATTAGCTGAGCCCTTTTTCAGATTGAATGTTTCTAAATGAAAAGTAGGCGAGACCGCGCGGGAGCGAGCGTTCCTGTGTGTGTGAGAAATTGAAATATTTTTGTTTGTAACGTCTATGTGGCATTCAATCAAGACAAGCCAAATTTATCTTTCTTCGAAACGTTTCGTCGTATTCGTCTCCCATTATTTAAATAATAATTGTAATTATTTTGAAATAATTTTGACGTGTGATGTATAAAATCATTGCAAATAAATGAGTATGAGTCTCATACTAATACTCTCATAAACATTAGCTGCCATACGAGTACTGGAGCCCGGTAGCTGTAACAGCAAAAAAATAAATAAAGGGTAAACCATTGAGCAACCCAACAATTATTTCGGAGTGGTTTCAACAGGAAAAAAAACTGGATATATGTTTTATTTATACATAGCTTACGTGTATTTTTTGCTCTTCTGGAACTCTTTATTTTAGAAACTTGGAAGAAAAATATCCTAAGAATATACTTGTAAACCAATAAAGCAAAACAAACTACATAATTATTATCTGGATGCGATGGTGGATGTGGTGAAGGACCGGTCATTGTGGCACTCTTTAGGAGAGGCCTATCTCCAGCAGTCTTTCGACTGATATGATACTGATGATTATGACCAGAACTCGAAAAGGGCTGCTGCTGCAAGGCTTGGGCCGCTGGAATGGACTGTTGTTTTAAGAGTTTGCCTAACATGCAAATACCCTGTCATTATGGGTAGTTGTCCATGCATGTGTAATTTAATTACTAATGAAACTGTATCTCTTTGTTTCTGGTTAGTGTCCATATAATTTGAGTCATTTTCATATAAACATGTGAATAAACGACTTTTCTATGTAATTATGTATTGAAATGTAATATCTTGCCGATGTGCTGTGCATGGCCCGACAAATAAAGGGTTAATCATAACATAATGAATAAGACGGCCTGTTTAGCCTAGTTGGTAGTGACACTGCCTCCGAAGCTAGAGGTCCTGGCTTGGAATCCCGGCCATTTGTTCCTGGATCTTGGATTTTTTCTATGTATTTATCTATATACTAAGTATGTATATCGTCGTCTACTACCCATAAGTAGAAACAATGCTTAGTTTGACACTAGGTCGATTTGTGTAAGATTGTCCCCCAATATTTATATTTATTTAAAGTTTTTTTTTTGTTTTTATGTTTTTTTAATGGTGTTTCCATATTCATATTTACACATGACATAAGATTAGCACACTCTTTCCGAGCTATGTTTAGTACTCATACATAACTTGATGCTAACTCAAAATCTGCATTACGCGGTATTATCTCGTGGTGTCGAGGTCCTTTACTTATCCGAATTGATAAAAATAAATAATATATTTGAACACAAGGACTACTGCAGTTGCTCTGAGGAAGTGTTCTTAAAATATTTGCTCCTGTTACAGGGCCTACCCGTATACGTAATCGTTACCTACAAAGTAACGTTGATCTTTTAATTTCATTAAAAATAACCGTACGAACATTCGTAATGAAAACCATTCGTTTCGTAAGCAATTAAACATCCAACCATGCCGATTTGGCACGCCATCATATTTAATTCATCGGTTACTATGTACATGAATGAACAACGGTTCCGGTGTGTTCCGGTTTGTTCCGGTTTTCGCCGGGATTTTGTGGATATTTCCGGACGCACAACGATAAAAGCCAATTTACGGCTCTCCGTTGATACGTAAAAGACAGTAATATTCTCGTAATTTAATTACAGTAACGCATTTTTTTTTCTAGAGTAAGCGGAAAATCAATGTAGTTACGTTTTAAAAGTACTTTTACCTATAATATCCATGAACTCATGCGACCTCATTAATTTTAATTCATGAGTTTCGACGCCAATATGTACAAAATTGTACACTCTCCCGAGGCGCTTGTATTTATTACGCTTAAGAAGTTGTCTAATAGTTAGTTAAGTTAATAATATCCATGATCTTATGTGATCTCATTAATTTTAATTAATGTAATTAAGAAAGTAAAACTCACATTTATTTATTTTTTACATGAATTACTTATCTAATATTCCTTGAGAAGAATAAAATGGAACAGTAGTGGTATGGCAAACTTAAACCCACATTTTATGCAGCTTTGGCCCAAGCATAAAATTATTTAAGAATGGAGATATCGTCACCCTTAGGGCTAGATTCTATCCCCCCTTAATAGGCTTAGCTCACCCTGCCCCTAACACAACTTAAACCTTTTTCCAAGGTGCACCTAGACAAAGTTGAGTTGATTACCTAAAAAAATACCGGGATGAGAGTGATACTGATAGTTAAAACCATTTTTTCCGTGGTCAGATAATCCTAAAAGGAAGGTCTTTTTAGATACATAATGAAACGAAGGAAATTTCAACGTTTGCCTAAGGCCAGCCCGGACACGGAACAGCCTACTGTGAATCATCCTTTATGCCTAGTAAATATTCAGTCAATAAAAAGTTTCCTATGGATATAATATTGCTGCTGTTACACTCGAAATGTAAAAAGTCTAGGCAAAATAGAAGCGTATAAATACACCGTAAATGCAATAATAATTGATATAAAGTTTAATTTTCAAAAGAGCTGTTAACTGTGTGTTATTTTTGAAAGGCGCAGGTGTTATATAAGGAAAACGCCTTGCATGAATTATAATTAACTGTATTTCCACTTTCCAAATCTAGTTCAATTTACAAGGATGCGTTGCGTGTAGCGGTTAACGCCCAACTCCCCTTTTTTTACATCTCTACCCACATACATGACATGAGCGTAAGACCTTAAATCTACCCACATATAATTCATATGTGCACATCTGTATGTACGGTATCGTACATATTCCCCAGCAAGGCAAAAATATGACATTAAAGGAACTTATTCTATGTGTTGCGTTTGTTTTTGACAACCCTATTTATTAACTTCTTAACATTAGCTATCAGATTTATTAACATGACCTGAGAAATTATGATAACTAACCATCAATATTGTCATGTTATTTTACTTAGAAAATAACTATTGAAGCTGAACACACAACCGAGGTCTGATATATACCTATATTTTTTTAATGACCAAAAAATAAATACCCAGTGATGATTAAGTTCTAATCAGTCTCAATTGGGAGCACAGATATCCTATAAATACTAGTCCTAATTATAGAACCTCTACTGGTTCTAATGGCAAGTGCTCTCACTTTGCCATCCGGGCCTGGAAAAACATCCACTACCCTGGCCATTGGCCACTTCAGAGGAGTCACATTATCATCTCTGAATAGCACTAATGTACCAACTTTTATATTATCCTTCACACAGCGCCATTTTGGCCGATTCTGCAACTGAATGAGGTATTGTTTATGCCATTTCTTCCAAAAGCTTTGAACCATTTGGGTACATTGCTGCCAGAATTTCAACCGATTAGTTGGTACATGAGTACAATCACTCTCTGGATATGACATCATTGAGGCACCTGTGAGAAAATGAGCCGGGGTCAAATAGGCCATTTCAGAGGGTTCAGTTGCAGGCAAAGCCGTTAGAGGACGTGAGTTTAATATTCCTTCAATTTGTATAACAACAGTGTTTAGCTCCTCGTACGTTAAAACTGCTGTGCCAACAACTCGCTTCAAATGATGCTTGACGCTTTTGATTCCAGCCTCCCACAATCCGCCAAAAATTGGGCTGTAACTTGGGATGAATTTGAAATCAATTCCTATTTCGGCCGCATGATTTATGACTGATTGCTGGTGGTCTGCAGCAGACTGCAATCGGTACAATTCAACCAATTGATTATGAGCGCCTTTAAACGTACTCGCATTGTCGCAAAATACAACTGATGGCTTATTTCTGCGCGAAATGAACCTCTTGAAAGCATTTAAGAATGCCTCTGTTGTTAAATCCGATACCAACTCGATGTGGATAGCTTTTGTTGTAAAACATACAAACAATGCGATGTACGCTTTGTACAGAATAGGTTTCCTTACACGATACATTTTGACTGTATATGGCCCTCCATAGTCAATTCCTACCTTTTTGAATGGTCTACAAGCGTTAACCCTGTCATAAGGGAGCGAACCCATAATTTGCTGGGCTTGCTTCGCTTTCAACTTGAAACAAACAATACATTTGTAAAGTACATGTGTTACTTCTCTAATTCCGTTCATTACATGATACGTTAAACGCAAGCTGTTTAACACAAGCTTTGCTCCAGCGTGCAATAATGTTCTATGCTCATTCTCAATAATGTAGTGCGTGATTTTGGAACCTTTAGGTAAAATAATGGGGTGTTTCTGTGAGTATGGAAGGTCCGCATGCTGGAGCCTTCCACCTACGCGAAGAAGGTTCATCGAACACAGGAAGGGGTTTAACTCATCGAGCTTACCTTTGACAAGTTTGTTCATTTTTAAAGATTTAATTTCTTCAATAAAATATTTATGCTGCTCATATCTAATAATAATATTTAATGAGTGTTTTAATTCACGAGGTGTTAAACATCCCATGTTCCTGTTAGTATGGTCCTGTGCAACACAGGCTTTACAATTAGTTATGAACCTATAGCACCACGCTATTATTCGTTTCATTTTTTTTATACTAGAGCAATCATTAAACAATGTTATTTCATCATTTTGAGTAGCACTTACTAGAGCAGTTTTTAACTCGGGTATTTTCCCTGGCATAATTTTTTCATCAGCTTTCGGCTTAAAATCAGGGTTGCATAAAATAGTGGGTCCATTGAACCACAACGAATTTTGTTGTAAAAGGTGCGGCTCTACTCCACGAGAGAGACAGTCACTAGGATTCAATGCCGTGTTTATATAATGCCAGGTAAAATTCTCAGTCAAATCATGAATAGCCTTAACTCTATTTGCTACATAAACAGTCAGCTTGACAGGCTCTATTTTTAACCACGCAAGTACTACTTGCGAGTCGAGATACAGGTACACGTTTATATCAAATTTTAATTTTATTATGTCAAACACCTTGTGCGCCAGCATTGCTAATAACAAAGCGCTATTAAGCTCTGCGCGAGGCGTGGAAAGTTTCTTAATCGGGTTTATACGTGACTTTGAACATAGCAACTTCACGCTAGCCTTGCGGTTCTCGTCAACCACTCTTAGATACAGGCAACATCCATAAGCGACATTTGAAGCATCGGCAAATCCGAAAATATCTATGGAGTGCGCATTTCGTGTATCTATATTCCGCGGCACAAAAATGTCTGGCATCGTCAATAAGCTGTTTGCAAAAGCTTTAAATTCTTTGTTTAGCTTTTCAGGCAGGGATGAATCCCACTGTACATCTGCAAGCCAAATCGCTTGCATTAATAATTTAGCCTTAACCACAATGGGGCCTGCCAAACCAAGCGGGTCAAAGATTTTGCTAACAAAGCTTAAAGCCGTTCGCTTAGTATAATTATCAAGCGCAGCCTGCTTAGGGCAACTAATTATCAAAGTATCATCGGTTAAGTTACACTTAAGACCTAATGTTCTTACAAAATCTATGTCTTTATTCTCAGAGAAATTAACTTCTTGTCCCTCCTTTTTACATTGAGATGGGATATCGCACAAAAGCGAGTTATCATTAGCACACCATTTGTGCAGGCTAAAACCGCCTAATTTCAATAAACTTATCAACTCATCGCGAGTTTTTATAACAAGTTGTTTGTCATTACAGGCTATACTTGCGTCATCAACATAGGTATTGTGAAGCAATACATCTGCAGCCAGGGGAAAATCATTCTTATACCTATTGGCTAACTCGAGCAAACATCGAGTAGCGAGATAAGCGCTATTTTTTAAGCCATATGTTAATCTTTGAAGCTGCAGGCATTGTATTTCTTTATGAGGGAAATCCCTCCATAAAATATTTTGTAGGGGACGGTGTGATGGTTGCACTAAAATTTGTCTATACATCTTTTGTATGTCACAATTTAGAACATATTTAAATAATCTAAACAGAATGAGGATGCTGAATAGATCATTTTGCACAACGGGGCCATTTACTAGGACATCATTCAAAGACACCTTGTTTGAACTTGGTACACTAGCATGAAATACGACACGCATGCGAGTGGTGGCACTGTTTGGATTAAAGACTGGAAAATGCGGAAGAAAGAATGCCGCTTGTGTGTCCAGATCGTATTCAGAAATGGGGATGCAGATTGCATGGCCTAGTTCTACATACTCGTCAATAAAAGCCTTGTAACTTTGAAACAAAGTAGGATCTTTGGCGAGTCGAACTTCTAAATTTTTAAACCATTTTAAGGCACATGTTAGCGAGTCACCCAATTTTAATTGATTGATATCCTGTTTCAAAGGCAAAGCTACCTGAAATCTATTATTTTCAAGCACAACCGATTCATTAAATATTTTTTCCGCTAAGTCGTGTTCGGAATTGGCTTCAATATAAATTTCAGGCACCTTCTCCGTTTGCCAGAATTGTGAAATCGACTGCTCTAATTTATTTATGTTTAAATCGTTACCGACAGGCTTGCAGCAAAAGGCTGAGGTAAGATGAGAAGCAGCGCCAGCAGTGCTGCTCTTCACCTTCCCTGCTACAATGTAGCCGAAGCGTGTGTTGTGGAGATACAGCTCACCGGGTGGGACCGGAAGCTGATCCCGAAGCAACACCTGAAAGAATATGTCACAACCTAAAAGGATGCTGATTTTGTCACAGACATGGAAATTCTTGTCCGCCAATCTTACATAAGAAGGAAGACTAAGTTCCCTTTTGTTCACCACAAACTGTGGCATTTTGCTTGTTATGTTGTTTACTACATGGCATGTCACTGACATACGGAAATCATTTGCAGTTGAATACAAATCAAATGCAGTTTGTTGTGTTGTTTTAGTGAGACCATCACATACTCCGCTAATAATAGTGTCGGACTGCTGTAATGTACAGCCTAGTTCCTTTGCTAAGTCCGCTCTTACAAAAGAAACCTGACTAGCGGAATCTAAAATTGCCCTGGCATATATAGAATTGCCCTCTTTGTTAATTAACCTTACCCTAACAGTAGGCAAGAGTATATTGTCATTGACCTTTGATAATAAGCTCACATGGCCAGAGCTTTTACTGGGGACACTGTCCTCATGTAATAAAGAATTATGTTTTTCCTTACAAACTGAACATTTAAAGCCAAAAAGGCATTTTTTACCATGGTGTTCATTTAAGCAAATGCTGCATAATTTATTTGAATTTACAAAGTCTTGACGCTGTATTACATCTATTAGCTTAAAACCTGGGCACTGGTGCAGCTTATGTAATTGAGAATTACAGTACTTACATCTTGTAGGTTTAGTGGAGGCTTTTGCAGGACTGCCAGTGGTGGCAGCTACTAAGCTGCTCCGCCGGCCAGTGCTTTGGGAATGGCTGAATGTTTCGAGTGCAGCAGCTCGATCCTCTAAAAATTTAAAGAAATCGTGCAATTGCAGCAAATCCAAGCCCTGTTTCTCTAGGTGGAACGCCCTCAGAGTATATTGATCAAGCTTGCGTTGTAGCACTGCCAGGATCAGCATATCCCAATGTTGCACTGGCATATTCATGTTTTTAAGCGCACCCAAATGTTGCTTGGTGTTAGTAACTAAGTCGCGAATAGCGGCTGCTGACATTTTATTTATGCATGGCAGGTCAAGAATAGATGTTATGTGATAATTTATCACTTGTTGCTTATTGTCATAGCGCTCAGAAAGCAGCTTGAGCGCTATTTCGTAATTTTCGTTATGTAAAGGCAAATGCTTAATAATATTTAATGCTTCGCCACTTAAAAGCGATCTTAAATAGTAGAACTTGTCGCACTGCGACAGATTTGGGTCTTTGTTTATGACACTGTTGTACAATGTAATGAAGTCGTGGTATTGACCTACCTCTCCACTAAACTTCTTAATCTCGATCCTAGGCAAGCGTTGTAGGCTCGAGGCCGACCCTGGCGGTGATTGCGCGGGTGCTGGAGCAACCGCAACCGGCTCAGGAATCGGTGTGATCAAAGCATTGAAGAATGCAGACATTTCAAAGTATGCCTCCTCAACAGGGTCAACAACCTCTTTGTCGTTGGAATCTATCAAAGAAATTTCTAAATTTAACTCCATATACTCAGTGAAAACCTTTTCCAATCGATCCCTTTTTTCACGAAATATAGCCATATCGTAGTTACCTGGATCTAGGTCCCTTATATATGCCTTCAGCCTCGTCATAAATCCTTTGCATTGTCCCCTGGCCGCTACGAGACGCTTTATATCCTCAGACATTTTCACTTTGTTGATGCACTAGCACCTTTATTACACAGCCTCAAATGTAAACAATTTACCAATAGTGTAATTTACAAACAGTAGTTTAGTCGGTATAAGTTATATCTATTACAATTTACAATAAAATGGCGGAATTCAATCGATTAGCGTACGAAATCTACACAAATATCCGACGCTTGTATTCAGCAGTATTGCCAACGTAATAAACTTCAGATTTACGCCAGGAAACAATCACACACTTTGACACTAAGAAAACGCACAAATCGCTGCGCTCCGTCAGCGCGCCGCGCGATGCAATCACCAATCACAGCCAACCGACGTCACGTACTGCTAACCGCGTTTCGTTCGTGCACTACTAAAATTATATAGGCAATGTTTCCAATGTTTTTTTCTGTATGTGTATGGATGGACACTTATGCGAGGAATGTTCTAGAATGCTTATGCAATGCAAGCCACTGTATGATCGTAACACGGAACAGGTTAAAGTTCACTTTGATAAATTCCTTTGAAATAATGCACGAAAACGCACTTCAATGTTCGAACATAAGTCGATGTAAAATGTTTATTAATGATGAAATTTATTGATATTCCTTAGCAATGTTTAGCTTGGAAAAATTAATGTACACTGTACACAGGAAAAAGTCTTCAACCGTCGAAATTAGGTAGTTAGGCGAAAAAATTGTGAGCACTGCACACCAGCCTATAGAAAGGTCTCTGCACTGCAGAAAATAACTTATAATTAGGCTCGCCTGACTTTGTTCCTTGGTCGACGCGGAGAAATTCGGGCGCACTGCACACCGAAACTCGCCACCCGGTGCCGTTGCAGGGGCTCTGCAAACAGTTCCCAATCGATGCGGCGTACCGGGCTTCGATGAATAAATCCGCTGCACTGGCTGCACGCACTGCGTGAGCGTGCCACTTGGATGTGAGATGGACGTTCACGGCGACGCCGACAACTTGCCGGCCACGGGTCTCACTGAGACCGTTATCCGCGTTAATGCACTGCACTAAAACTCGCCCGCGCAATGATCCTCGACAATTCTTATGTTTTTCGCGAAGGACCAATGAAAGGCGCAGGTGTTATATAAGGAAAACGCCTTGCATGAATTATAATTAACTGTATTTCCACTTTCCAAATCTAGTTCAATTTACAAGGATGCGTTGCGTGTAGCGGTTAACGCCCAACTCCCCTTTTTTTACATCTCTACCCACATACATGACATGAGCGTAAGACCTTAAATCTACCCACATATAATTCATATGTGCACATCTGTATGTACGGTATCGTACAATTTTGGCAAAGTAAAACATTTTTAAAATTATTGGGTGCTACGTTATATGCCAATTGAAATTAATACGTCTCTACTTTTTATGCCGCAAATTTTCGACACTCGCAAGGGAATCAAAAAACTCATAATCTTGAAATTTGGCACGAATCAACGTCTTATAGCAGAGATAAAGGAAAAATTGCGATAACCGTAAATTATTAGTTACATCACATTATATAAATATTTTACGGAACCTTCGGTGCGCGAGACCGACTCGCACTTGGCCGGTATTTTATTTTTAATATATCTATAATAATCTATAGTTCTAGCTTGGTTTAACCGAGGACGTTTTGAGTAAAATTATATTATGTAAATACAAACCTTTCGGGGAGATGGGCCTCGTTAGCATTGGGCTGCAACCTGTCTAGGAGAAGGTAACTCCGAAATACAACCCGGGGAGATGGGCCTCGTTAGCATTGGCCTGCAACCTGTCTAGGGGAAGGAAAACCCCGATATAAAACCCCTAATCCAAGGTGTTAGCCGACCCGTGCCAAGGGATGCATGGCCAGAGGGGAGTCTGGTGTCGAACGGAGGGTGTCTGTGTTGGTGGTCACAGGGCACAGTGGTAATCCACCTTACCACAGTATAGGGCTCTGCTGTGATGGACCTTTAGTTCCCTATTTACTCGTGGGAACGCTATGGAGATTGGAAAAAATAAAAATCATCCGCATGGCGGCGACGCGGTCCGCCACCCGTCACGTCACGTTTCCAGTGGGGGCGAAAAGCGGCTCACGGAGTGCCGTTTTGCTACGTTGAATGTTGGAGGAGGAATGGAAGGAAAAATGAATGAAGTAAGGCAGATGATGGATAAAAAGAGGATTGATGTTCTTTGTGTAAATGAGACAAAACGGAAAGGGTGTGACACCACGAAACATGGACCCTATACAGCGTACTGGTCTGGAGTGACCGTTTCAGACAGAGCATGTCAGGGGGTTGGTGTCATACTTTCAGCTAGGATTGCCAAGTGTGTGAATGAATTTGAATGCGTGAGTCCCAGATTAATATGGGTCAGAATGAAATTAGGACTGACTCGTATCTTTGTTGTTGGGGTATATGCCCCTGTAAACCTGGGTACGAGAACATCACAGTCGACCCAGGAAGAGGGAAAACAGTTCTGGGAGGAATTAAGGGATGTCACAAGTAGATGTAAGGATAATGAAAGGTTGATTATGTTAGGTGATTTTAATGCATGGGTAGGGGTAAAGCGAGATGGATTTGAAAAGGTTCTGGGTACTCACGGTGACGAGAGAGTGAATGAGAATGGTGAGAGTTTGTTAGATATTTGCCTCGAGAGAAATCTTTTTGTGACAAATACAATGTTTGCCCACAAATGGATTCATTTGTACACGCGTGAGGCGGAGAACGTAAGAAAGAGTATGATTGATTTTGTGATAGTGGACGAAAGATTGAGGAAGAATGTTCTGGACACTAGGGTGTATCGCGGGGCCGGAATAAATACAGACCACTTCCTGGTGATGAGCCGAATGAAAGGGCTGTTTCAAGGATGGCGGCATCGACCTCGTATATTCACTAGTGTTCTGGAGAGAATAAAAGTAGAAAATTTGCAAGAGGAAAGTGTGGCTGATGAGTATATTCATAAACTAAAGGAAAATCTTAGAGAGATAGATGATATATGCGAGATTGATCAACTATGGAATGGTTTTAAAGATAAGCTTGTAAGTACAGCCAGGGATGTATGTGGTGTGAAAGAAAGGAGCAAAGGGAAGAAGAAGAAGAATGTATGGTGGGATAAAGAGGTACAAAAGGCAGTAAGTGAGAAGAAGAAAGCGTGGCTAGATTGGTTGGCGATAAGAGCTGACCAAAGAAGTCAAAAAGCCACGCTTGAAGACGTGAGTGAAAGGAAAAGTAACTATAAAAGGTTGAATGTTCTGGTAAAGGAGGTAGTTAAAAGAAAGAAAGATGAACAGAATGATGAGATGGATCAGAGGTTGTCTCAGGATTTCCGGGCAAACATAAAGTTTTTCTGGAAAGCCATTCGACTAGCCAGAGGTAAAACTCAGACCTCAGAGCTAACCTCGATTAGAGACCAGCATGGAAGTTTATTGAATGATGAGGAATGCATATTAGGGAGATGGAAGGAATATTTTGAAGGTTTGTTTGAGAGAGAAGAGGAAAATACGTCAGGAGTGAATGATAATGCACTGCCACATGAGGAGTGTAGTATTAGTATGGATGAAATTGTAAAAGCTTTGAAAGGAATGAAACCAGGAAAGGCAGCGGGGTATGATAGAATTTCAGTCGAGATGCTGAAGGCTGGGCAAGGCGTCGTAGCAAGTCAGTTGTATCGCCTTTTCAACTTATGTTTTAATACCGGCATAGTTCCAAAAGATTGGTGCAAGGCGGTCATCGTGCCACTGTACAAGGGAAAGGGCTCACAACTTGACTGCAAGAACTACAGGGGCATTAGCTTACTCAGCATCGTTGGCAAATTATATGCGAAAGTGTTGATTGAAAGGGTAATGCAAGAAACCGATGAGAAAATATGGGATGTACAAGCGGGATTTAGGAAAGGTATGGGATGTACGGATCAGGTCTTCTCTTTACGATGCATAGCCGAAAAATATTTGGCCCAAGGTCAAAAGGTCTATTGCGCGTTCGTGGATTTGGAGAAGGCCTATGACAGAGTGGTGAGGAATGAACTTTGGTCGGTACTGTCCGGATATGGAGTGAGCGACCATCTCATTCAAGCTCTGAAATCTCTCTACGAGGATTCCTCTGCTTGCGTGAGAGTAAACGGGTCCTACACTGAATGGTTTAGCATCGAAAAGGGTGTTAGACAGGGATGTGTAGCGTCACCGTGGCTGTTTAATCTATTTCTGGACAGTTGTTTGCAAGATTTGAAAGACGATGAATGTGGGTTGGAAATGAATGGGTTGCTTATCAAATGTCTACTCTACGCCGATGACCAGGTTTTATTAGCGTCATCGGCTGAGAAGCTACAGAAGATGGTAACTAGCATGCACAGATTATTTGCGAGAAAAGGAATGAAAATGAATGTAAGCAAGACGAAAGTGATGGTATTTGAAAGAGATGAGTGTATGACAGTTTGTGAAATTGCTGTAGATGGAGAGAGGTTGGAGCAAGTGGATGGGTTTGTGTATTTGGGGACTTTGTTCACGAGAGACGGTAAGCATGAAGGAGATATTGAAAGGAGAGTGATAGCTGGGAATCGAGTGAATGGGGCACTTCACGCCTTTATGAGTAGCCAGAAAGTGTCAGAAAAGGCGCGGCTGGCCGTGCATAGAGGAGTGTTGGTGCCGACACTAATGTATGGTAGTGAAAGTTGGGTGTGGCAGAAGAAACATCAGAGTCGAGTGAATGCAGTGGAAATGAGAGCGCTGAGAAGTATGTGTAGCGTTACTTTGAGAGATAGAGTGAGAAACACCGTTATAAGACGGAGGTGTGGAGTGAATGAAGATATAGTGACGAAAATTGAGAAAGGTATGCTAAGATGGTTTGGACATGTAGAGAGGATGGATGAAAGAAGATTGACAAAACGAGTGTATGAAGGAAGAGTGGATGGAAAAGTTGGAAGGGGAAGACCTCGGCGAACGTACTCCGACCAAATCGGAGACATTCTGCAGAAAGGCCAGGTCAGGAGTACCCTAAATCGGCGCGCATGCATGAAGAATGTTATGAAAGTTCATGAAGCGAAAGTTGTATGTCAGGATCGTAGCAAGTGGAAATCCGTGATCTCTGCCTACCCCTATGGGAAACAGGCGTGATTATATGTATGTATGTATGTATGTATGTACAAACCTAGGTTATAATGTTTTAAAATACAATTTTACAATTGATGAGCGGTCACACCCCGTTTGAACGCCTTTATTATCGACAGTTTGTACATAGAAAGGTTAAAGTTACATCTCACATCGAACGTATATTTCACACTAATACGGTGTATAAATATGACAGTGTGTTGGTACTTGCGCCGTAAAAATAAAGTACATTGTTCGCTTAAGTACTTACTTTTTTCGTTTGATTTAAAATGACTCGAATCTCAAATACTATGTAGGGGTTCAAACACGACTTTATTTATAATGAAAAATAGTGATATCATCGTCGGAGCGCGGAGCAGATACAAAAGATAGGACCGCTTGTATTGTAACTCAACGGCGCCCGCGTGCCGCTTGCGGTTGTCGGCTGAGGTCAACTCTTAGATGGGTGACCGCTTTGAGTGGTGACTAACTGAGCGCTCCCCTGCTTTGGTTGCACGTTGTACCGTTAAGCCTAGTTTAGAGGCATGCGCGCGGCTTAAGTACTTCTAACAGTTAAATTGTCCACTCAGTTGACAAGCCTAATCCCAATATAAGGTCTATTTTCTCCATTGGGTTGGAATGGAAGGTCAGATGGCTGTCGCTGCCGTAAAAACTAGTGCTACGCCAATTCTAGGGGTTAGGTAGCGGATCCCGGGTATCCTTCAGGATGCAACTGTACGCGGATAACGCTAGAATGATGATGAGTGATTAAAATATCGATATAAATCAATATCTGTAGATAACAATACAATACAATCATCTCAATCTCTTCACCTCCCGATACGACATGACATCAGCTTTCTCCTTTACTACGTTCAAATACGTTAGTCTAGATCTTCCTCTGCCCCTTTTTCCTTCAACTTTGCCTTCGAAGATGTTAACAAAGAAAGTATCATGCCGTATAAGGTGTCCTATCATGTTTCCTTTCCTGTTGTTTACTTATCAGTAATAACCTATTTTCCTCTATTATGTTCATAACTTCTTCATTTGTCTTTCTTTCTGACCACACAGAAGAAAATAAAATGACGATAATAAAAGTGTTATTATTATTACCTATGTTATGTTTGTACTAAAACTGGAGTAAAATCAAAATAATGAATTTTATTTATAGATTTCAGCGCAGAAGAATCAAATGGTAAAATTTTCAGGTTTTTTCATAACTCATAAAATAAGCAGTCCTGGCGAGCGGGGGTGTAGTTTCTATAATAAATAAATAAATATTGGGGGACAAACTTACACAAATCGACCTAGTCCTAAACTCAGCAAAGTTGGTCCTATGGGTACTAGATGACGAAATAATAATAATAATAATAATAAAAAGTTTATTGCCACAAAAGATATACAGTATTAAAAACTATTACATAATCTCTAAAAACTACTTATATCTAGTGAGGCAATGGGTCCCATTCTCAGCATGTGCTGTGCGGTAGTGCCCAGCGCTGGTTTTCTGAATGGGCCCAGTTGTACTTACTTAACTAGGGACGGTCGCATATTAACTAATAAAAAATAGACTGGTTTTGCGCAGGTGTTTGGCAAGGAGTTATATGCCGTTCTTAATAAAAATATAATTATGTACATTACAAAATAAATAAATAAATAAAATAAATGTTACAAAGTAGGTATAATCTATTTGTAAGTTGAGATGTGTGTGTTTGTGTAAGAGTTCTTGTTCGAGTAGCGTTTTGGAATTTTTATACTTTCGTGCGGGATAGGTGCGTGACGTCTAATGTGTAGGTTAGTATAATGTATAAAGTAAGTGTGAGTGTACATTATGAAGGAGTGTAAAACTTGGTCTGAATGTTTAATAAATGAGAATGTAGTAAACGTTTGAATTTTAACAGATGCATGGGTTCTCTCAATGGTGGCGGCAAGTCATTCCAAACTTTGGAGGCGGCAAATTTGAAACTCCCTCTAAAGAATGCTGTTTTATGTTGTGGAGTTGCAAGTTTCGTGCTTTCTCTTAGAGACCTAAAACGCGTGTCCTTAACCCACTTTAGTTTCTCGTATAAGTAGAATGGTGTCTGAGACTCCAAAACCTTCCGTACTGTATACGCTAAGTGTAACCTTCGACGATTGTCCATATTTAATAGTTTCCTATTATTAAGGTAAGGAGTAATATGTGCTCGTTTAGGGACTTCATAGCAAAAGCGTACAAATGCGTTTTGCACTCTTTGAATCGACTTCTTCGTTTTAGATAAGAGCCTCGGTCCATACACTATATCCGCATAGTTGAATTGTGAGAGTATTAGGGATTCTACAAGTATTTCCCTAACTTTTACTGAAAGATATTTGCGGATCCTGTACAGTACTTTAAGACGATAGAAGGCGTTTCTAATTTTAAGGCTCACATGCTCTACGTACCTCATCTCACCATCCATGATTAAACCCAGGTTTTTAGCGTTTTCGACGTGTGTAATGGGCTCGGTTCCTATTTTGATTGTGGGGTTTTTTTCCTTGATCGTCGTACGCTGCCATTTATTACCCATTAATATAAACTGTGATTTTGTAGGGTTTAAAATTAGATTGTTCTTGACGGACCAGTCTGCTATAATACTTAGATCTTCATTGATTTTAGTAATTGCTATCTCAAGGTGTTTTGGCTCGAAGGAGTGGTATATCTGGGTGTCGTCTGCATACAAGTGCGCCCTACAGAACTTCAGTTTGTACAGTAGATCTGCGGTGTACAAAATGAAGAGTATTGGGCTTAAAATTGACCCCTGCGGTGTTCCGCGGCTGATTACCTTCGTGTCCGACTTCAACAACTCGCCTTGGTCTGTTTGTAGTTCGACATATTGCTTTCGGCGCGTTAGAAATGATTCGAACCACCGACACGATGTTGCCGTCACCCCATAGTATGCCATTTTAGCAAGTAGAAGGGCCGGGTTGAGGCAGTCGAACGCACGCGAGAAGTCCAACAGGACAAGTATGGATCCCAGACCCTTGTCTGATGCAGTGATAACGTCGTCGGTTACTTTAGCCATCGCAGTAGCCGTTCCATGTTTACCACGGAATCCCGATTGAGTACACGGCAGAAGGTTATTTTCCTCTAAAAATCTGGTAAGCTGGTCGCACACAACTCTTTCGATTATCTTTGAGAGTACCGGGGGAATACTGATCGGGCGTAAGTCGTTTTAATCCTCGGTTTTATTTGACTTCGGAATTGGTTTTACTCTTGCTAGTTTCCAGTTGTCAGGGAGGGTGTGAGAGCTGATGGAAGTATTTATGATATGCGTAATGATAGGAAGAGTTATATGTAATGTGAGACGAATCATTTCAACTGTTATGTTATCATGGCCACTTGCATTGGTTTTTATTGAATTGATTGCTTTGAGTATCTGTTTCTCCGTGTTAGAGGAAAACCACTTTAGTTGAATAAAAGTAAGCTTAATACCGTGTATACGAGTTGTGAGTACAGACAGCTGTTAGGAACATAGTTACCGTCACTAAAGACAAACTTCGTTACAGCCAGTATAGAACATGTAGTTTATATACGTACTTGCTACGTAGGTTCTAACACCACCCCTTAAACTATATGTTCATTCCATACTACATAAGTTTTACAAACTACTGTGCATTAAGCATATAAAAATCTTTAACAAAACGCTGATACTTTTCAATAGACAAAGGTTTTGTTAAAGCATCCGCCAACATATCGTTAGTACACATATACTTTACAACTAATATGCCTTTTTCAATTATTTCGCGAATAAAATGATGTCTAACATCAATATGCTTAGTTCTTGCGTGAAACATGTGGTTTTCAGACAATTTTATTGCAGATTGGTTGTCATTGTAAACCACTACTTTGACATCCAACTTTAAACATTCTTTCATGAACGCTTTTATGAACAATGCCTCTTTGCACGCATCGGATAACGCCATATATTCAGATTCCGTGCTAGAAAGAGCCACTGTACGTTGTTTACGACTCTCCCAAGAAACTAGAGAATTGCCCAATTTAAATACGTAACCAGTATAAGACCGACGATCGACTACACTAGCCGCCCAGTCTGCGTCCGCTGACCCTGTCACGTCTAAACCACTCTTCTCGTATGTAATGCTGTAGTCTATTGTACCCTTGAGGTACCGAAGCACGCGCTTCGCCGCCTTCCAATGAGCTTCCGAGTAGCAATCGTTAAACTGACTTAGCATACTCACAGCATGCGCAATATCAGGTCGTGAACAGACTGCTATATATTGGAGGCAACCAATCAAGTGTCTGTATTCGTAGTCTCCATTCTTCTCAGCTTTAGTAAGTTTTAGTCCAACTTCCATCGGCGTTTTAGCCGGTTTGCATTCAGACATTTTGAACCTTTCCAGAACTTTACGAATATAAGCAGACTGATCAAGAATGACTTTTCCATCTTTACGACAGACGTGTATTCCTAATACACATTTTGCTGGCCCAAAATCCTTCATAACGAACTGTTTCATTATCTCCTCTTTTACTGCCTTTTTCTCTGTTTGACTATTGCTAAATATCAAAATGTCATCAACATAAAGGCCGAGGATGACAAGTCCGTCATTGCTTGATCTCACGTAGACACACGGCTCAGACGCTAGTCGTTTGAATTTCAGTTTCTTGACAAGCACGTCGTTTATCTTCTCATTCCATGATCTGCTGGCTTGTTTTAGTCCGTACACAGCTTTAAGCAAGCGGTATGCCTTTCCTTTTCTGTTTTTTACTTCAAAGCCTTCAGGAATTTCCATGTATACAACTTCTTTCAAGCCACCGTTTAGAAACGCTGTCTTTACATCCATATGATCCACTTCCATATCGTATTCAGCCGCCAGTGCCAAAAGTAATCTTACTGTAGAATATCTCACGACAGGTGAGAACGTTTCAAAGTAATCTACTCCATACTTTTGCGTAAATCCCTTCGCTACAAGTCGAGCCTTATATTGCAAGAGCTCACCATTCAGTCCTCTCTTTTTCTTGAAAATCCACTTGCACTTAACGGGATTCTTGCCCTTCGGTAAGTCCACAAGTTCAAGACATTTGTTATCCAAGAAAGACTGATACTCATCCCGCATCGCTTCCTTCCACTGCGCAGACTCAGGACCGTCGAGTGCCTCGCGAACGGTAGTGGGTGTTGCCGTGTCGCTACTCGTGCTGGTCGTGAATGCCGACAAGAACGCATCCTCAAACTCGCTCGGTTCTCTCGATTCTTCCGAATCCCAAGATGACGAGCCAGGAACGTAGTCTTCATCCGAAGTATTGGATACTTCATTGTCGGTTTCATCTGTATCGTCGTGATGAGTCAGATCTTCATGTGTCTCTTGTGCGCTGTCAACAGGTTCTGCCGCCGCCTGCACATTTTCGGATTCATTACTAATGATCATGTACGGTGTTGGCTCGTTGACCACACATGGCTCAACTGTGTCCTTGTAGAATTTGTCCTCTACAAACACGACATTACGCGATATTATATATTTCGTAGGATACGCTGGATCTATGAGTCGATATCCTTTTGTATTTTCACAATAGCCTATGAAGATATACTTCTTGCATTTCGGATCTAACTTCTTTCGACCCTCGACGACAGAGTATGCAACACAACCAAAAATTCGTAAATGGTTCAAGTTTACCTTTGATCCCGACCACTTCTCCTCAGGAGTAACGCCCAACACAGCCTTGGTTGGTGATCTGTTTTTCAAGTAAACCGCAGTGTGCATAGCCTCCGCCCAGTATTTCTGTTCTAAGCCCGCACCCTGTAACATACATCGCGCAGCCTCAACAACAGAGCGGTGTGCGCGTTCAACGACACCACTCTGTGATGAGCAATAAGGGACAGTCTTCTGGTGCACTATGCCATGTTGCCTCAGAAAAGCGTCAAACACTTTGCTGACAAACTCGCCTCCCCCGTCTGTCCTCAGAGCTTTAATTCTTTTATTTGTCTGATTCTCAACAAGGGATTTGAATTCTTTAAACTTTTCGAAAACTTCGTTCTTTGATTTTAAAAAATAGCTAAAAGTTTTTCTCGAAAAATCGTCTACAAAAAGCAACATATAACGCGAACCCCCAAACGAGGTTTGTGACATAGGTCCGCACACGTCACTATGCACTAGAGCCAAGACTTCAGTCGCCCTAGTGAATGATTTCTTTGGGAACGGTAATTTCGTTGCCTTCCCTTCAATGCACGAAATACATTGTTTGAATTCAGACTTATTAAAATCAATGCCGTTTGCCATACCTGTTCGTAACAGATTCATGCTTCTCGAGTTCAAATGACCTAAACGCTGATGCCACACATCTTGAGACATAACTCGCCCAGTCCCAACGTTCGCCGCGACACGATCAACGGACGCAGACTCAGACGATGTCGGCTTACTACTCGTCGAAAAAGTTTGTAATTTGTACAAACCATTTTCACGCTTTGCATTAGCAATTAAAACATCTCCAAAATAAATATTACAAAAATCGGAACAAAATACGACTCGAAAACCTTTTGACGTCAATACATTGACAGATATCAAATTACATGATAAGTTGGGAATAAAAACTACACTGCTTAGAGTTTTTATGCCGTCTTTAACATGCAGTTCGGTACTGCCACGACCCGCACTAACAAGTTTTTCGCCGTTCGCCACGGTGACTTCCAAACTTGTATCCACCACGAAATCGTCGAGAATGTCCCTACTATTGCAGAAATGACACGACGCTCCGCTGTCAATATACCAGGAGTCCTCCTGCACGTCCACCGACAGCGCGCTCAGCATGTTCGCCATTCCTTTAGCAATGGGTTCCTTCGACTTCTTGTTTTCTGGACAATTTTTGGAAATGTGACCCAGCTTCTTACAGCGGAAACATTTGACAGGCTTATCTCGTCGTTTCGCCACCATCACTGAACCACTGCTTATGTCCGTTCCGTTGGTCCGGCGCTGTTGTTCTTGTAACAACTTTTGTTTCACCAGTTCACTCGACATTTTTACGTTGCAGTTCTCTAACGCCATGATCAGTGGGTCATAGTCGGATGTAAGCCCACTTAGCATTACTACAGCTAAAAATTCGTCATCGAGACTAGCTTCGATGTCTGTTAATTGTTGTGATACATCACTTATCTTTGTAAGATACGACTCCATATCGGGATATTCCTGGAGTTTCATCCCAAACAGCTGCCGCATTAGCCCAAGTCTTCGACTAAGACCCCTGTCTTCATACGCAGTCTTCAGACTTTGCCACGCCTCCCATGCGGTAGTTGCGTTCCGCACGTGCGTGATGGCCACAGGGTTTATGCTCAAACAAATGCGAGCCAGAGCCTTCTGCTGCTTCTTCTTGTCGTCGCAATCGGCTTTCATGCCGTCCTTGCTGTCGACGCACTCCCATAAATCCTCTTGGATCAAGATCATTTTCATGATAAATTTCCACGATCCGTAGTTACCCATGCCGTTTAATTTTTCTATGGCAGGAACAATAGCCGCCCCAGTGCTGGACGTCGCCATTGCGATTATTGGGATAAATTCGTGCGCACAATTTGGACAATAATAACACAACACACGTAGCTTCGCAGGAACTCAATTCAACCACGCTCTGCTACCATGTTAGAGGAAAACCACTTTAGTTGAATAAAAGTAAGCTTAATACCGTGTATACGAGTTGTGAGTACAGACAGCTGTTAGGAACATAGTTACCGTCACTAAAGACAAACTTCGTTACAGCCAGTATAGAACATGTAGTTTATATACGTACTTGCTACGTAGGTTCTAACACTCCGAACAAGCCTCGATGCTAAAACACATTTTTATAATCTTTTTTATTACTATGGAAATAATCCTGCATGGCTGGGTTAGTGTTTGACGTACCTGGGAGTGTCAAAAAGAAATTATTTATTTCATCCGGTTTGCGTAGGTGGTGGGGGATTGAGCATGTGTCATTATCACCTACACACGAAGATTCTTTTAGGTGTTTCCACATTAGTTTCGGGTTTGACAAGCTTTTATTCACGTACGATGTAAAATATGCATTTTTTTCTCGTTCTATCGCTCCCGTTGTGTAATTTCGTAGCTCCTTGTAGTAGCGCCGATGTGAATCCTTTTTTGTTGTTTGGGCTCGTTTTAAAGCTGTGTCACGTAATTTCATCATTTTTTTTATATTGTCCGTTACCCATGGGAGAGATTTGGAGTCAATCTTCAATTGGCGCATGGGTGCGTGTTTGTCAAATATCTTTGTAATTATGTGCAATTATGTGCAATGTGTAAATACATACTTATATTAGATGAATACATACTTAAACGCATAGAAAACATCCAAGACCCAGGAATAATATTCGTGATAAACGCACATGACCCTGACCGAGATTCGAACCCGGGACCTCCGGTTTCATAGACCCTGACCCAAAGTGGTCGTCAAAAATATTTGAATTTAATACAAGTTGAGTTTGTGGGAAAAGTGACATATGTTTATTAGCCTTATGTTGCCCGTGAGTACTCAACAATAATATTTTGTGTTTTTAATGTTAAGAATTTAAGTAATGCTTTGCTTAAGATGGCATTTAATCAACTCTTTCGCGATGGTGAGGTGAAAAGTTGTGTCTGGCTTCAAAGCGTCACTGCGTTCAGGACAACCCTGAACGCAGTGATGCTTTGAAGCCACACTATAGTCGTCACACATGTACAGTCGAGGAATTTGAATGTTTGGCACTTTTGGACTCTATTTCATTAAAATAGAGTAGTAAACTGACAAACATTCAAGTTCGTTTAATCTTTTCTATCTTACAATCCCTCCCTAGCTCGCTTCAATACAAGCACTCGCGCCAAACATCAACTTTGCAGCCTTGCGTAACAAATACCTAACTATTAGATCTACTTTACACACGCTCGAAATTGTTGCGTAATTTCCCCGCTGTAGTACCCACAAGTAATAGTTATACCTGAATGAAGTTTAAGAGTGAAATGAATTTTCAAACTAACTACAACTACTACTGTCCTCGCGCGACCGGTGTATCTTGAGCTTGGGAACTAAACTAATATAAAATCATGCACAACTTTGTTGCTGTAATATTCATATTTAATGAAAGTTTTTCTTGAAACTCTAGTTAGAGCTTTGTAAGTAAGCGCCAAAAAGGAATTCGCTGTTTTTCTTAAATCCGTTAAAAGGGTTACGTATATAGTATAGCTTGCCTGTGATATTTAATAGAATTGCTGGTTAGAACAAAAATATCGTCTTTTTTGCAAGTAAAAGATAATCTAGTAATATCCAGAGTCCAATAATTAATCGTTTCTTAGAAAAATATATGCGCAATTATCGCTATCGACATAGTTTTACCGTCATTGTTGTTGTTTCCTGCAAAGCTTTTAGTTAAAGGGTACAAAATATTAATATACTTGTACAGGATTTTTTTATTGATTTCCGTTCCTAGCATATAGCCTTGTATAGGCATAGAAACGACATAGCATAGGTAGTATTTAGTTTTTCATAATTCAGGATTTTTTTCTTACGAAATAGTTAACTATATCACCAAGGGTAAATGAAAAACGGGCTTAAGAGTTAACGTGGAGTTAAGCGAAAGTTAATGTCAAGTATGACAATTCGGAATTCAGATGACATGCACGTCAACATTGTTTAATTGTTAAGGATCTTTTATACTACACTAGGGGTGTTAATTAACGAAAATTAATTCTTGAATATCTTAGTAATTGTACGAATTGGGGTACTAGTGTCTTAAAGAAGATTACTTTAGAAAATTAATTCAAACATGAGCACTTTAGTTTTGTTATTATAGTTACAAATAAATGTATTAAGTAAACCCAAGGATTTTAAATAACATTAGATGACAACCGAATTAAAGCAGGGAATTTTAATTGAATCCATTGGACTGTGTTACCTCGTATGAACGTTTAGATGTAAAAACAATTGAGCGTAGAAGATTGGCATGAAACAGGGTTGTCAGGGGCAGACCGTGCGCGACGGGCGGATAATGAAGGGGTGGGTCTGCCCGTGCTAATACTGAAATTATTTATTAGTTATATAAGTATTAAGTATGTGCTATAATACACACAAAGCCGTGGGTAAGTACTAACGATCTATATAAATTTACCTACTATGAAACATCTGGCATTGATTTAATTCATTTTACACTTGTCGGTTACTACAACGAGTAAGTTGCAAAATTGGGCATAAGAAAAAGCCTTTCATAGGAAATTTCGTATGGGGCTATAAAATATAATTATAAAATAACCCAAATAATCTTCTCCGGTGTTAGAAGCGTACATAAATAGACTCTGGAGTAATATTCTTCCTTAAATACTTAATTCTATGTGTGTAAAAGTATCACTTTATTGTAATGGCCTCCTTAATTCAAAATTATACCTAGGTACTAACTTTGGCACAAAAAAAATTGGTGGTTGCCGGCGCACGCGATATTTAAGAAACTTTTTATATTTATAACAATACATCTCATGAAATTATTTACCCCTTTCCACTATACGTAATGAAAATTGAGCTTCCTTATAGGTACCATTCTCATTTTCTTAAATGTTTTTACACTTTTTACGAGTACTAAGCGATTTCGTAACAGTAGAATATCTGGAACACTCTTAGATAAACACTTCACGGCATTATTTATACGTTTCCACTATATCTAAGGGTGGTATTTCACTCGTTCAATATCTTTGTCCTATTTCTTAGTCCAATCTGTGATCATATTTCATTGACGGAGGCCCATTCCACTTATCCACTATCTTTGTCCAAGTTTTATTTTTTTCATGCGTAGCCATATTGATTTAAATCTCATTTGAATCTTTGATCAAATGTCGGGGTCCCATCCAAGTTTGATGAAATCATCAAATTTCTTTGATCAAATGTATATTGGACAAAGATATTGGATGAGTGGAATACCACCCTAATGGAAATAGAGCAACGCCATACCATTATCATTTTCTTAAAGGTTTTTACACTTTTTACTAAGCGGTTTTGTTATAGTAGAGATATCGTCCCCCGCATTAAAACTTGCAGACAAAGTACACAGTGTATGAAACCCAGGAGCCTGGCTTTGTGCAGGTTAATAGTCACTTGGCGGATTGTTTGCACGTCGGGAGCGCAAATAGAAGACATTATGCAAGTGAATGCAGCGCCTGAGCGTCTATACTATGTGGTTTGTTGGAGACTTATTGCTAATATATTTTAGCAGGCGCTTGCACGCTAGCTTTGTGTTTAATAAACTGAAGCGGTCGCTCAAACGGAGAAGAAATAACAATTGTCATGAGAACATTCCTTAAACTAAAACTATATTTTCGTTTCTTATGTCTTTATATTCTTATCTGATCCCTCGAAATGACTTACGGGGGGACCGCACGCTCGACTGAACTTGATTCTCCATACAAACGTAATTTCGTTCTCATTTTAAAACGCCGTGCTGAAATAACATGAAACTTTGTATACACACTGTGATCCGCCATATCTAGGCCGAAAATTAGTTTCTGTTGCTAGAAAATGTAATAAAAAAAAATAGAAACCGAGCTTCCTGCGGACTCTTAAACGCAGACACCTACAACTAAAACGCTTGTGACAGCTGCCAATTGCCATCCTATCCAACTCATCGATTCACTTTAGCCAGGGACAGGATAACAATATTTCAATTATAATTACTTTACAAGTTTATAATACTTTTTTATCTTTGACTTATTTCTTCTAGTTTCGACATAGGTACTATATGCCACATAATTCATTCATGAGCTGCGAGCATTGGTCATAGAGAGGAACACATTAATGACACCAGAAAAGTCACGGGTAACGAACACAAAAGACTTGCCTCGCTTAAAACCAACTCCTTGCAATCCACTGTTGGCTGATTGCTTTGCCGGCGATGATATTTTTGTCAGATAAAAAGCTGATTAAGTATATTAGGATTTCACCGTTCGATATACTTATGTTAAGTATACTTATGCATGCTGTTTTCTTGTTCTGTATTCGTGCCACGAATACCTAAAAGTATTTTTTTTTCTATTTTCTATTACGATATTTTTCGTACCGTGATTGGCCAAGGGGTTCGACAAGTTTGAACGACGCGGCCTCAGCCCAGTTGGTCCCAGTCCCAGCACGTGGCATGGCCAATTCAGGGAACAGATGCATTATTATCACAATATAGTAGCTTCAGAATCGACACCACTACTGACTTATTTCATAGCATAGATATAAGCGCATTTTCCAATTCCATAGTAATCACGTTTCTCTCACATGTCTAAATACTTTTGTCATTTTATAATTTAACTAGAGTACACAAATTTCATTTTATCGAAGAAAACAATTTTTCTCGGAAATAAGGCTCAGTTAGATCGTTTTTTTGCCGACGATTATTGTGAACTGATCAAAATCGTTAGAGTGGTTATCAAGAACCCATCAACTCACAAATATACAATTATTGTAGCGTTTTTTTTATAACATAGGATTAAGTGATACCTAAACTTTTTACCTTCTGCACTGACCGATTTTCAGTCACTATGGTAAAAAGTTACTACGAGTATGACAGTCCCATTCACTAGTGCAATAAAAAGCTACTTAAATTCCTTTAGACTAAACAATTTGATTCAAAGTTTAAACTACAATTTAAATAAATCGTACACTAGACAGACACATTTAAGTTTTATTAAAGCTGAAACCGTTCTCATAAAATCCTGGCAAAGAGCTTGAAAAGTACAAACTCAAATTACAAGTTCCAGAGCGGACTGACAAGACACCTGACACGAGGCCACTTGCGAGTTAAACGGATCTTATTAAATTCCATGTTAATTTCAACTTGCGGGCAAATTTACTTGTGCGGTTAGTTTTGGCACAGTGTAGTTAGAAAAATAGATCTGTGCAAAGTTGAATTGCATTTCCAACCTCGGACGCTCCGGTTGTGGAACGAGCTCCCTGACAAGGTTTTTCCGAAAGACAACCGTATAAAATGAAACAAGCGTCTCATACAAATCATCGCGCAGCTGCTACTGGGTCCTTCAAGAGAGTATTTTAAAGGGTCAGCAATGCGCTTGTGACACCCCTAGAATTGCAGGCGTCTATACTCTATACGATGCGGTGACCACTCACCAATTTAAGCAAAGCCCCTCTTAAGTAGGTAGTTGTGGACTGTTCGAATAGGAATTTGTTTTGTTTGTTCTGAAAATTTAATAGTACCTACATTACTAAAACTATTAAAACCTTATCTCATTATTTATTAGTGTCATATCAGCATCACATTAATCACCACATCATCACGTCAGCCGAAAGACGTCCACTGCTGGACATAGGCCTCCCCCAAAGACTTCCACAATGACCGGTCCGGCACCACCCGCATCCAGCGGACACCCACGAACTTCACCAGGTCATCGGTCCACCGTGTGAGGGGCCTGTCCACGCTACGCCTTCCGGTATGTGGTCGCCACTCGAGAAACTTTCCACCCCAACGGCCATCGGTTCTACGCGCTATGTGGCCCGCCCACTGCCACTTAAGTTTAGCGATTCGGAGGGCTATATCGGTCACTTTGGTTCTACTGCGGATGGCCTCATTCCTGATGCGATCACGCAGAGGAACTCCCAACATAGCTCTCTCCATTGCTCTTTGGGTGACTTTGAGCCTTCTTATGAGGCCCATAGTAAGCGACCACGTTTCAGTGCCATATATCATCAGATCACTGGCAACACACACTGGTCAAAGACTTTGGTCTTGAGACACTGCGGAATATTGGACGAAAAGATGTGCCGTAGCATCACATTATAAAATTATTATTATTTTCATAATTGCAAAAGCTTGCCATGTACAGATTTAACCGAGGGTACTGGGCTTCTTACAAACTTTTATTACCTGTAGAAACCTATGAGCTACTATTCTGTTAACACTGTGATAGTTTATCCTAGTTTACAGCTTGTGTTCGAGACGTGACGTGTTTTGCAAGGTTACGTGAAATTAACAAGCGTCTATTGAAGCTGGGGTACTGATTTGTCAAGGGTTTCTTGTTATGTAAATATCAAATTGCAGTACTTAATCCTAGGGTTTTCGGACGAACGAACCTTATTAAATATTACGAACATGTCACAAATTAGGGGTAACTGATCAATCGTATCATTTTACTTACTACATCAAAGTAGGGTTATAGTTCGCGCTGTACACTCTACCCTGCCTTAGAATATAATAATGTAAAATCCATTTTCATGAGCACGGGAACGTCGAGAGTACGGGTTCACTGAATTACAAAACTGAATTATACCCCGTTTTTTTTAAGATTAGAAAAATCGTGCGTTATCCCTCATGCGATTTCATGGAAAACATCCGTGAAACGGGAACATATGTGGTGTGTTATCCTTGACACGTAATAAGTTACTGACATATGTGAAATTAGTACGATATTACCCAGGGGGGGAATCCACAGGGAAACGAAAAAACGTGAGCGAAACAGGCCGTTAAAATTCTAATCTTAAAAAAACGGGGTATAGTTCTTGTCACCTGAGTGAATGCGGCTAATCTGCATATGAAAAGGAATCGATGATTTTTAAGGATCTGCAGTAATCGACCCTTATAGTTCCTTCCACCGTCCGACCGTCTGTCCGCAGCTTAGCTCAGTAACCGTTACTCCTAGAAAGCTGTAATTTGGTATGGGTATACATATCAATCACGTTAACAAAATAGTCTAATAAAATTTTGGAAAAACAGATTTTTAGAGTTCCTACTACATGTCAAGTGGATACACATCTTTTTCTTTCAAAACCCATCATGTTGCATATCATTAGATACAAGAATCTTGATAAAAAAGAATCTTCTATATTTCTTTTATATATTTTTATTTAGTATTTCAATAAAGTGCAAATTTTTGTTGAAGTCCAGGTTCGTTCTCCACCAGCTAAACGGTTGCTACTGGTAATGTGGAAAAAAACATGGTAGTACTTAGTATATAAATAACCAATACTATCACAGCTAAGAAGACATTACTATACGTAATTACTAATTACCGAGTAATAGCCGATCTTAGGGAATATACTTGGAAAAAGCAAACCTTCGTGCAATATCCATCAGCTACTTAGATATGATGTTAGTTATGCCAAATATAGAGTAAGTTTAAGTTTTTGATGTTTTAAATCTGCATAAGGTCACGGGTGGACAACTACGGAACCCTAAATTGCGCGTGGCCCGATACGCACTAAGCCGCTTTTATTAGCTACTCTCAAAAGTTTTAGGTAAATAGCATCCTGAGGCCCGCGCCGTGCTGGTTTTGTCCTGGTTTAGAGGAACGCTCTATACATTGGGCGTACAACGTTCCTTCTGACGGTCAGCGCCGGAAGTCCGAGCTCACACACACAGCCACAGCCGACACACACAGCCGCGACAGCAGCCGTATATAACATAGGTAGTACTAGGTATAGTCTCTTTCTAACCTTTAGTTCATGGTCCCGAAGCCGGAGGTTCGCAATTCCATTACGTCTCCATTCTGCTACACACAATGTATTTCAACACAGTTAGGTACCCCGCTAGATACGCTAAAATGCAAAACCGTTTATTTAAAATAAACAGGGCTAATCTTGTATGACAACTTCGTTGTATACATAAAATAAGAAAAAAAAATGTATCAGTAAATCCAATAAATAGTACAGAAAGGTGATTTACGTATGGAAAAAAATCGATACAACAATTATTACATGATACTTGTTGTATCGACTTATATTATACACATATATAAATTTCTCTATGCAGCTACAAATTTCTGCATATTAGAAACTTCTTGTCGTGCATGGTTACCATAGAAGTTCTGTGCAGAATAGAGATGTGCCGATTCCGGGAATATTTCATATTTTGCATGGGGAATATTTCTGAGCTGAAACATTCCCAATACAAAATCGGAACACACTGCCACTGTGCCTGTGGCGATGGCACATCTTGGCAGAAGGAGTTTCTGTCCTCTGCAAATGACGTACGGCACCCTAAAAAGGTATATTTATTTTTATCTTATTGATTACTAATACAAAATATATTTAATATACATATAAACTACTTTACACCACACCTTGCCAAAAAGCGCGTTTTTCCGCACGCTGCGCGTCCGGTAAAACCCACTTTTAGGCCTAGTGGTGCCGTAAAATTGTGTACAAAACACGGGTCGTAAAACAGAAAGTTATGACCCACGCCTGCGGCTCGGGCCTCAATCATCTGCGATATCGGCCTTTTTTTTTGTTTTACAACCCTTGTATCGTAAATAGCTTTTATATATTCCAGTTTAACTTATATCAAGTGGTTTAACTGTTCTTTACTTGAAAGTTAGCTGCATAGATACTTTTAAATTAAGATAAGTATATTAAAAACCTAGTTTCCCTGAGCAACAGGTAACTTCGTTAGATATACTTATCTAAATAAATATAAAATAAAATAAATACAAATGTTAGGGTAGAGTGCCATCTATTTTTACGGGATAAAACGAATCTATACCGATTCAATTGATTAAATTCAGCCTGAAACACTCGCAATTACTGGTCGTTGCGTCAATGTGTTCAACGAAGGATTAATGTCTTAGAGTAATTAATTGATTTGACTTGTAATGTAATATTGGGATGGCTGGCATAATTAGGGCATCGAGTACCGGATATATTACAGGGGCATATATTAGAAATGTGATGCTGTTCATAATGTACTTAGCTGAGCGTAAGAATTGTGTATTTTTATATCTATATTCAGTTTTTTTTATTTATGTATGTACTTGAAGTGTTGTCTTTAAAAGATTACTTTTTGTAAACCATGCGGTTTCGGTTCGGCTTAGAATAGAAGGGTAGAGAGAGATAGTAGATCACCATTGGGAATACGGCCGAAGTTGTACTGTATTTTATTTTTCTCAAACGTGCTCGGGAAATGTAATTCTTTGTAAAAAAACGAACACGAAATTAATAAATAAAAATATGATTTTTTAAATTCGTGTTCTAATTTTTTGGACCCGGGTATGTCCTAAAACTACGACCAAGACCATTGGGGGATGGGCAGCAGCATCCCTGACTGCGGTGGAGTTACTGCGATCGCCAATCTGCATGCCAAGCGTGGCGATTATGGCATTTGCCCCCCATGAAATTGGAGGAGGCCTATGTCCAGCAGTGGACGTCCTTCGGCTGATACGGTGGTGGTGGTTCTAACTTTTGTCCACTAGACTCCTAAAAAATAATGATACCAAAACCCATTATTGCTCGCTGCGTAACTTCGTTAAATTCTGTCAACGCCATATATACTGAATCGAATTGACTAAGGGTTCCGTACCGACACCTACTAGTCCACATTTAAAACCACTATACAATACCTACTGTAAATATTTTTACAACCGGAAATTATAATTCCCATTCGGAGTGAGAAACTGATCACCCCGGGCGGGATTTGGAATCCGTCCATCGCTCTTTCCAACTGAGCTACCGCGAGTATCGCTCGTGGCAAAGAATTTTTCAATTAGTTCATGCTTCTAATGACTAACAACCCTAAAAATGGGATTCATCCAAGGAAAACCGCCTGCAAACCGCGTATTTTCCTGTGTTTGCCCACCTTTTTAAATTACTTTTGTTTGTTGGAAAAATAAATAAAATATAAGTTACAACTTACAATTTCATTGATTTGAACATGAAATTAACTAAATGTGTTAGTGTTAGTTTAAAACAGAGTTTGAGTGTTGAAGCTCGTGTGAAAACTTAATACCGCCTATGAATGGAGTTTGATTTATAAATCAAAGTCAATATATCACCGCGATATTAGGCAGGTACGCCACCAAATGGTTTTAGCAATATCGTTGTATTATTTCCTCACTTCTTTTGAGCAAAAGCACTATATTATCCTTGGCGGAAACCGGGATTGACTGAACTTCGTCTTACTTTGCAATAATCTACTATTATCATTCCTCATAATCTGAAAGTAGGTTATATTTAACCTAAACAGCGGGTTAAAAGTGAGGCATGCCACCCGTAGGGTTGAAAAGTAATTTAAAAAAATTAAACAATGGCAGAAACATGTACAGCCACCCCATATTTATAATTTTGTTAATGATATTTATAAGATTTTTAAAAAAACGTACTGTCTTTTTGCTTTTTGATCATGTTTCCGATAAAGTACCGCGTCTTCACAGAGCCATAATAAGCGTCTTAAACTCATTTAAGAAAATCAACAATGGCAGTACAGCTACAGCGACCTGCCGTTCTATTCTTACAATTTTAAGCTTATACTTATTTAAATTATAATGGAAATTTGAAAACGTCATCGATTGATACTTTTTAATAAATTATAACCACCTTTTGTTCAATATAACCTCTTCCGAACCGCTGGCTTCCAGTAAATGGCCCACACAAATATTATTAACGTCAATCAACAGTTTCCGCCAAAATGGTCCATACTCTTAATAATTTTAATATGGATTCAATAGGATTTGACTGATCTAGAATAAAATTTTAATAAACATGTATAACTCATTAGCAGAATCACTGATAACGTATGGGCTATCAAGTTATGGCAGAACCTTCAAAAGCTATCTTGATAAAATATACAATTTACAACTCAGATTGCTCAAACAAGTAGTCCCAAGGAAAATTAAAGAGGAATATAAAGATGACTATAGCAAATTGTTCAAATTATGTAACGTCCTGCCAATACATACTAAAGTAAAATACCTAATACTAATGGGAAATATACACAATAAAGAAGTACTGAAGCAAATACAATCCAAAACCTATTTAAGAAAAATAAGTAACAAAAATGTTAAAACAATCGGGAGTAATAATAAATATGGAGAAAGAACTGTAGCTTATATGGTACCGAGATTATTTAACGCCCTACCCCTGAAATTAAAGAATACAATAAATGAAAAAAACAAAAATTCTTTGCTTAAAAAATATTTTCTTCATAACAGTACATAATATTATATTCTATGCAATAAATAATTACAATAATATACCAAAACTAGTCATCACAATATTAAATAGGTATCTATACCAAAGAATAATCATAGAATTAAATATAATAAATATTAATAATATTAGGTTATATAATTTGCACTGGAACATAAATAAATAATCATCCTGTACTCGCATGCGCCCCACTCGGGACGCAACCGGTTCTGTCTGCCAATGAAATTCCTACGCGATGATAAGGTCTTAGGCGACCGCGAATTGCCTGTCGCCTATGACCTTTTTATTTTGCGCAACATACAAGCAGGTTACTAGGTAGTGGTTCACAACGCCTATTGTCATCTCACCTGAGATAACCGGTGTAAAGTGACCTCTGACTAAGTACAGTTGTTATGAGACTCGAAGGAATTTGCACTGGTGCCAGAAGAGAGTTGAGCCGTAATGGGTCACCAATTGCACACCTTGCGATGCATACACACGATCGGTTGCAGTACCCGGATGGGAGTTATTTATAACTACATAACACTACCTCCCAACACAATTAAATCACTCACACTGTAACAACAATTTTATAATAGTTCTTTTTTCTTTCCAATGTGTCATACAATTAGCTCGTAAGTAAGCTTATTAACAATATTGTTCACGATTTCGGTGTCGATACAAACCCGATAGGGTTTAACGACACTTTTCCGTTATACCAATGTATCAATTTTCTATTGTAAATAAATAAATAAAAATAAAAAATGTTGAAATGAAATGAAATTGCTTTTTTTATTTTTTGCACGTTCGTATTTTATTATGATCCAAAATGAAAAGCACGTCTGAAATGGGTGGCTTTGAACCCTTGGTTAAGAATCGGCTAGCTATCTCACCCTATTTTATCTATACTCAAATTGTAGCTATGTATATCATATGTTCCTATACATTTGAATGTAATATTTTATCTCTATTTTATGACGTTAAGTTCGAAAAGTGACGAACCTTTTCATTCTGCGACTATACATATAACTAAAAACCATTATTATCCCCATAGCCATACACTTGAATTTACCTATAATAATCTATTAAGTGAGAGTGGTATCACTGATTGGTATTTAACACGAAATTTTTACCGTTCCGAAAATGCGCCTCAAGTTAAAATATTTCAAGCATTGGTTCGTTACGGGATTACCAACAGAGTAGGTATTTCAATGTACTCACAGAAAATCGTTAATACGAAGAGAGAAGCTAAAACCATGTTTTGTAGTCCCTAATTGGGAATACCGAACTATCTTTGCAAGTCGAATGAATGCAAATCCTTTGAGGGACATCATGATTATCTCGGAATACATATATTGAGAATCCTTGATCTTGTTATGGCTATGTAATAAAAGCAACTGCTTATCATTATTGCGATGTCGATGTCTTTGATGCTATAGGCTCCCTTGGATACAGATAGAGTGAGCGAGTGAATATTTAACTTGGAATTATAGGCAATCAGTAATAGATTAGTAAAGTGGAACTTCTCGCTAAATCCAGAATCACCTACGTAAAATCCTTAGATACATACTGTATAAACCGGAACATACGGAACATACATTAAATATATATGAATACAGGGTGGGCCCTGTAACAAGAGCAAAATATTAAACGGTCCACTATTCAACAAGCCAGCTATTATTTCCAAAAGGTCCCAGTTTAAAAAAAGTGTGTAATTTTTTTCTTTTTTCAAAGATAGCTATCGTGTATTTATTACTCTTCTTGAGTTATAATTATAACTATTTTAAAAACACATAAAATGAAAAAAATACCTTACAATACAAAAAAAAAACCTATTATGATTCATAATATAACTTTAGATCAAAATTTCATCGATTAGAAAAATAAAAATATTGGGACACAGGCAGTAACTGCGGATGATCTAAGGAAGCGTCCTTTTAAATATTTGCTCGTGTTATAAGACCGACCTTGTATATCATACTCGTATGTAGAAATCTAACTCCAAATTTCAAACTTTCAGTTCAGTGCTCCGTATAAAATAATAGGGAACCACCACAAATTTCTGCAAGCAAAGCGCAACAGCATTTTTCGCGGTCGCTAAATTCCACCCCCCAAGTCCTTAAGCCCTGTACAACGGTTTTTGTTTACGCTCAACTAACTTGTTTCTAACTGCGATAAATACTGGGGCAGCATTTGGTAGCAAAAAAGTTCGTATGCCATACTTTGTTGTTATTTCGTATTAAATGGGCCAATCGAGCTAAATTGGGCACTGTCATGTAATGAGTGAAAGAGTATATTTTTTATAATTATTTCTAACCATTTAGTTAATAGCTTTAATATTCTACGTATTTTATAAATATTATATGTGTTTCCTGCTAAAAAACGAGAGATTAAACTTCAAAAATTCGCATGATTATCTTAATTAATTTCAAATCGAGATTGTTTTCTCAATTTGTCATAGAAAGTTCCGCAACACAAAATGTCATGCCGATCCTCGCTCCCTCGGAACAAATTTGAATGATGGCACTGAACGTCTTAATTTTAATAACATGTAGCCAATACGTCCCTATTCTTGACATCAATGGCTTTATTCAATTAAATTTAAAAACTTCTAATCATATTAATATTTTCCACAGGGCGCAGCACCTCTCCTAGTCCCATTCCTCGCTGAGGTGGGCCACATCTGTCCCACGACGCACAACCCGGCGGACTTCGTGATTGAGACGCTGGTAATCGACGTCGAAGCACCTGCGCAACTGTCGGAACTCTGCCAGAACGGGAAGCTGTGTCGCAAGCTGGACCGTATCACTGCCCGGGGAGGCCGGTGAGGACCCATCCTAGTCACCCTAACCGGGTGAAACTAAGAAAATTTTGAAACGCCCGTTTCGTTTCTAAAATTATTGTCGGTTCACGTTTAACACAGGTTGAACAAACAGCGAGAACTTTGGTTTTAGAATCGATATTAGTTTTCGTTTTAAAGTTAATTTTGGTTATTATTTGCTTAACAATATTTGTGAGACGGCAATGACGAAAATAAGACGCCCTAAAAAGACTGAGCATTTGCTCACATGCCCGTGCGCTCATTACAACATTATACATACAACATTATTAACATGGAGCCTTCATTTGTTCATTTGGAAATCGCTTATTACACATTTTTATATATTTTATACTTTACAAGACCACGTGTAGAGTAAGTCGTGACAGATAATTCAATGTAAGTACCAAAAAAATAAAATATTCGCTCAATGCTATGTGACATGATGAGCATGAAATGAGCGTCGTAGCGTACCGTAGTTTGGTTCCTTTGGTCATATGCAAAAAAAAACTAGTATGGAGTTGGAGTAAGAGTATATATGTGTTTAAAGCGGCAGCCCGAAGGTTGCCCGAAGGTTGCCATAGAAACTCGGAAATTAAAGTTAGCCCTAATTTTCAGATGGACTTGTTTAAATTATCTTTCTGTATTGAAATATCCAAAGAAATATACTAAGTCACACGCACAGTCTACATCATAACTTGCAGGTAAACAAAAATATGTATTTGTCTGACTGCTCTGTTATAAGCTGTGATATTCTGTAGAACAAATTTGACACTTTAATTTAGGCATTAATCTGGCCAGTATTTTTCAATCACAACACCCGATAGAAACATTTTCAACAAAAAGTTTTAATGTAAACTGAACCAGACAGATGTAAAAATCAGCCACCATCTCACATCACATTGCACCGATACGTAGGTATGGAGGAGGTATCAACGAGAGCAGAGAATTAAATTTATATAAAAAAAGTATAACGTATTTAAAAGAGGTTGTAATCGTTTCACCTAGAATATGGGTGCTACACGTCAGAATACGGACGTTCGGGCCGCGGAAGGACATGGGGGAGACGGCTGCGAGCACTTACGTCACGAGCGATAAAGACAGCAATACCCCAATCGAATACTTAACACGGCAGCGCGGCTTAGTCTAGTCATTTTACGGTTTTGAAAAACATTAATTAATAATAGCCTGGTTTTTTTTTCTCCATTATAAATACATATTCTAAGATACTATATTTATGAATCCTATAAACTTTCCACCCGGAAGTAGGTACAAAAAAACATCGTGAAACAATCGCCGATTTTTTAAATTAAAAATAATAATACTGGTTTTTATTCGTCAACATAACAATATTATTGTTTTTAACTAGTGAAAAGTGAAATCCGTCAAATTATTTTCACGTAAAGCCGGTAAATTAACAAGATGCAAGGCTTAGGTGAAAGATGCCCTAAAGCGATAAAAACAATTCGTAATAAGTAGTACTGTGATTCAATTCTCATAAAAAATAGTAATGCAACAATCTTTCCAAAAATCCTATTGATTTTTATTTTGGTTGTATATGCGTATACATTTACTCCGATAAACTATTGGGAAATATGTTTATAGAAACAATTTATGTCTTAGTTTAACATAATAATATAGATCATTAAACTAATACACAAATCCTGCCAAAAAAAGTTTACGTAAAGCATAATCCACAGTTAAATAGTCCTTTTTAATATGGCAGCTGAATATGAACTCTTTACGCTAATAATTAGGATCACATTCGCTCGCACTGGCGCGCAACGAGTGTTTCGAGGCGTTCGCATTCAAGGCCGCGCTTTTCGGGCCCTACGACACAAGAAGATAGATATTAGATACCTATAAGTATTACCTACGCATATAATTTGTATCGTTTCTTACCGCACTCTTCGAAGTAATGAAGAAATGACTACTTTGTTATTATATTATTATACCTACGTTTTTATTGTAACCCATCAAGAGAAGAGCCCTTTTAAACCTTTCCTAACGTATTTAAAATAAGTGACTAGGCTCAATTGTGTCGTTCTCTGAGAAAATGGACATAAATGCGATTGGCGCTTACACCATTCATTACTAATGATGCGCTAGTATAATAGCAATGATTCACGGCGTAATAATGGCGTAAGCGGTAACGCACTAATAATGTATAAAAATAAACATTGTAGTAAAAAACAAACCAAGAATTTTATTACATCAATATTTTTTGATGCCATCATAATTATTTCAGAGTGTCAGTAATATATGTCATTACCAACATTGACAACAAATAAAGTCTACTATAAATAAAATAGCTAGAACAGTTCCTAGTACGAGATCCAGCTGCAAATCTAGACACGCGGTAGCGTGTCCAGCCAAGTTCACCCCAGGAACTGGCGGACAGCAGCCGTGTGTTATTTTACACGAATCGTTTGGAGCCACTTTTGACCCCCCAATAACTCAAAATCTATCTAACATAAAAAAATAAATTTGGTACATGTATTAAGATCCTTTAGAACAACTAGAACCCCACATTTTTTAAATATAGGTTTAATAGTTATTGAGATATTAAATTCCAAAAAACTGCATTTTTACCACTGACGGACAGACTGACTGACTAATAATCAAAAGCCTAACCCACTCCCAGGTGACCTAGAAAGCTGAAATTTGGAATGTAGGTTGGCAATTGTGTGTGTACACCAGAAAAAAACAGAAAACAGTGACTTTTTTATTAGTATTATTATTATTTATGCTAGTTACCTCGGAACTCCGTCATTTATTAACCGATTTGGAAGATTCTTTTTTTCTTTGAAACTGCATACTTGAGGAGTGGTCCCATAGTTATCAGGTAAGAATCTGATCATAGGGTCCTGGAGAAATCAACTCTTTAAATATTTGTGGTGAACCTATAGCGATTTGGGTATTTTGTATAGTAACTCGTGCATTCGCTCTTAAAAAGCACCATTTGGCGAAGATTGACCAAATGTAATGATATCCCATCAAAAACATAAATTGCCAAAAGCCTTAACTTGGCAGTTTTCTATGCAGTTTGTAATAATACCATAAAAATTGTTGGATATTTAAGAAAACTGCTTGACTCAAAATGCACTAAGCCACAGTAAATTAGTTTTACTGTAAACAGTCTAACGTATGCGGAATGAAATTTGCACTCAAAATTTTAGGTGTAAATGATTCTATATTTATAACTAGATATTATCTTTTGTTTTCTGTAATATCTGTCAAAGTGTTGTACAAATCATTCGCATGTAAGATTTGTGTAAAAAAAATATGGCAAATCTCAAAGAAATGCGTCGAAAAAACCATGTGTGATTTTCGCGACACACATCCAGACTGGCCGAAGTCGAGGATTGTTAAACATTTTATAGAAATGGGGGAGAGCCGTAGGACGGTTTATAATATATTGTCATCCTATTCCCTTCGACATAAGACTACTAGAAAATCAGGTTCGGGCAAAGTGTGTTTTTTAAGCCGATCTTTGAAAAAAAGCCAACTAAAATAAATTACGGCGGGTCGGGTAGTGAAATCCTACAGAGAACTAGGATTTTTTTGAAACTGATCGCAAAACAGTGAAAAAGTATCTACATGATATGGGCATTGCGAAACGAGCAAGAAAAGTAAAACCCATCGTGTCCGAAAACCAAAACTTACCCAGAAGAAGAGTCTTACAACTTTGGTCAAAAACATATTCTATGCAAAAAATGATGTAAAGTGCATTATGGACGATGAATCCTATTTCACTTTAGACGGCAATGAATGCCAGGGTAACATTTATTTCCAAAACGCCAATAACCCGAGTGAAGAATCAGTAAAATATGTGGAGCAAACTAAGTTTCCAAAAAAGGTTTTGTTATTAATTGCAATTAGCCCTCGTGGCATGTCGAAACAGGTGTTTTTTGAATCTTGTTTAGCAGTCAATGCTGAACGATACATGCAGGGTTGTTTCCCGATTGTACGTTACTTTATGAAAACACATCACAGAGGAACTAATGTTGTGTTTTGGCCCGATCCAGCATCTAGCCATTATTCAAAAAAGACCCTGGCTAAAATGGAGGAGCTAGGAATCCCATATGTACCAAAGGATTCAAATCCGCCTAACGTACCACAACTTCGCCCGATCGAAGATTTTTGAGCCAATCTAAAAAGGCGTGTTTATGCGAATAATTTCCGGCCAAAAACTATACAGGCTCTAATTCCAAAACAATAATAAATTAGAATTAAACGAAATCCCAACATCTACTTACACAACAGCCATGGATAAATTGCCAGCAAATTTTCGAAAAGCAGCACGCAAAGGCCAAATTACTTTTTACAATAAATTTTGTTAATAGATTGTTTATAATAATTTTTAAGAAAAAAAAACCGACTTCAATGGGGGAGGCCGGTGAAAGATTATAATACTTAGATGGTGCAATCTTAGATTCCATACATTAAAATAAAAATGGCTATTAGTATGTTTATCAAGGGCGGATCCACCGTTGTGGGCACGATGGGCATGCCCACAACCCTATTAGACTTGTGACGTCACACTTTCACGGTCTATTGAGATCGATAGGCTGATGGTATTAAACGCTATGAATGAATTGATGAATTTATTTATTTCAGACAAGAGTCCATAATAAGAATAGATACGTAAATTAAATTTAACAGAATAAAATAAAATAAAATATCAAAAAAGCAAGAGCCGAGCCATAGACGATATGCTGACACGTTATGTCACATTTTTGACAACATATTATCTGTTTCTTTTTGACACATGAATACTTGTATTGGAAAAAAGAGATGACTATTGGCTGGATGCGCACACTCGCGCAGTGGTTTTTGGTTTGTTTTCTTGGGGAGGTTTTTGTGGCTTCTACTAATAGATAACTAAGTACATATCCATTTATTAAATTAAATCCTACAGCTTGTTTATACGATGCGGATGCACTTCGACCCAATGGGATCTTTTGTGCAAAAATCCCACAGCTACTCTCGCAGGCCTCGCAGCTATGCATTTAATATAATAAAAGCCCACTAATTAAATTATTAGGTACATATTTATGGGCCATTCCATGCTTCGACTGAACATTTAGATATTTATTTTTTAATTGAATAGAGTTTTATTGTCTTTTTCTATTATGTGAGTGCGGACGTAAGGGAGAGCTCCCGGATTTATTCGTTTACCCACGACGAGAATAGACATAAAAATTGTTAATAAGATACTAATACTTTTGAGACTTACTAAATAAAATCTAACGATAAAACAATGATTATTTGGTAGTGACTTTGCCTCCAAAGCTAGAGGTCCCGGGTTCGAATCCCGGACAGGGCATTTATTTGTGCATTTTTCACTAATATTTGTTCTTGGGTCGTGGATGTTTTCTATGTATTTAAGTATATAATTATCTATATAAGTATTTATATCGTTGTCTAGTACCGATAGTACAAGCTTTGCTTAGTTTAGGACTAGGTCGATTTGTGTAAGATTGTCGCCCAATATTTATTTATTTATTAAACAAAACTAATTAATTAAAAAAACAAAAAAACCCGACTGCGTTTCCGTGTAATTTGGAATTTGCCGCCAAAAATCAGCCATTTTGTTTTTTTCATTTGATATTCCCTGTGTCATCTCACAGTAAATACGAATCTAACGACACCTCTCAAGCTAAAATCCATCGAGCCTTTCAGGCTGCAGAGCGTGCCAAACAATTATACATACATACTCTCGAAAAACATATCCCTCCTTCTGGCGCAGTCGGGTAAAAATGTTGACCTACAAATTTAAGAATTTTCTTGGAAAATGTGTAGGTATCTCGTGAACGGTGTCCCAAAGATATTCGAAGAAAATATTGGAGTTTTTTTAGATTGGGAAAATATAATAAACATTTTAGTCAAATTTAAATATAAATTTAAGTGATCGTCATACCTATACAAAATTGCTTATGTTAATTATATACAACGAAAGGTCAAAACTGACCGTAACTCTAACAGAAAATAGATCTCACTTGCTGGTCATACTTACGACTCCTGAGACAGCGTCAAGATACCTATTTACACAGTCTAGGGCCTATGGGCTTACTGGGTACTCTAGTACGCAAACATTAGTGGGTAGTAGTAGTAGAAAGAAGAAAAATAAAAATATTGATTGAAATTGGTTTGGAATTTTATCGAAGGGACTGTCTTCCTCGATTTTTTTTATGACAGGAGGAGATGGCAAACGAGCATACGAAGCGCCTGGTGGTATGCGATAATGTATTCCATTCCTAAGGCCAAAGTTCTGATGCGTAGGAAAAAGGATATAATCAAATTCAAAAGTCGTTCATTGTTCATGAGCGAGTTCGTACTCCGACTCACACTTGGCCGATTTTTGGGTGGCTGTGACCACAACCTTTTTTGAGGGCTGGATCCGCGCCTGATGTTTATAATCGTAGAAGACTAAGTACCCTCAATTCCTCATGGAATCATGGAAAAACCTTGCTTGCTTGACAAACAAAACGAAGAGAACAAATCGTCAAACTTGAACAACGCGTCGTTGAAGAGTTCCGTTCTGATCATCATCAGCAGTTCCACTTCATCAAATGTCAGTTTTATGAATGAAAATGCTTGATTAGTTCATGAAAATACTAAAATTACTATTTGTGTGCCTTTCACATTTAAGGAGTTCCCTCGATTCCTAATGGATCCCATCATCAGAACTCGAGCATGACAAAAATCAATCGTGAAAATAGAACTTGCTTAACAAACACAGCTAGGAGGACAAATCGACAAACGTGAACTTTTCGTCGTTGAAGAGTTCTGTTCTGATCATCATCAGCAGTTCCACTTCATCAAATGTCACATTTTCGTATGATAATGCTCGATTTGTTGATAAAAATACAAAAATCACTTTATGTTTGCCTTTAAGATTTGAGGAGTTCCCTCAATTTCTCATGGATCCCATCATAAGAAATCGAGCATGACAAAAATTAATCGTGAAAATAGAACTTGCTTAACAAACACAACTAGAAGGACAAATCGCCAAACGTGAACTTTTCGTCGTTGAAGAGTTCTGTTCTGATCATCATCAGCAGTTCCACTTCATCAAATGTCACATTTTTGGATAAAAATGCTCGACTTGTTGATAAAAACACAAAAATCACTATATGTTTGCCTTTAAGATTTGAGGAGTTCCCTCAATTTCTCATAGATCCCATCATCAGAACTGCGTTTTGACAAAAACGGGACCAATTTGGATATATATACTTACAATGAAAAAAAAAAAATCCAAATCGGTTAAGAAATGACGGAGTTATGGAGTAACAAACATTAAAAAAAAAAACATACAACCGAATTGATAACCTCCTCTTTTGAAATCTTGAAGTCGGTTAAAAATACATAACATTATCATTATATATTTATGTACAACGAAAATATATACAAGAATACTTAACCAAAATAATATAAAGAAAATTAAAACTAACTTAAATCTAAAACGGGCCCTTGAGGCATTGTACCGAGGATGCTGGCGGCATTTCCTCGCTGTATCGCAATGCTGATACGTTGAGCGAGGAAACCGCCAGCTCTTCGGTCACCAGTTACGTCAACCAGACGCTTCGCAATTTCTGCAAATAACTTATGCGCGCTGGGACCCCATGAACCTAGAGTTTCGACGCCAAAAAAAAGGTTACAAATATTGGGCAAATTTCATTCCGCATACGTTAGTGCCGGACTTGGCACCATTTCAGAGAATCTACGGAACTTGACACCCATTTAGATCTCAATTCTTTGTCGGTGAAGACAACAACCAAGCATGGCATATTCTTAATATTGAACTTGGCTCCCATTTTCACATTTATGTTTTTGATTGTATAACTGTACCTCTGCAGGAACTGTTATTCATTAAATTATGAAATGAGTATCAAAGAAAAATAATTTAAAGTAAATTAGCCTTTATGTCAGTTAAATGAGTTCACTATTAAAGTATTGCATATTACCTTGATAAAGAAATAGGTAAGACTAGAACTAATAAAAGACGGTTAGTTCGTGTCGCGAATGGCTGCGATGCGTGCCGTGCGGTGCGGTACCTACGATACGAGGCGGCTGGCGGTTATTTCCCTGCCGCTGCCTGCGGGCTGCGACCGACCAATCACGTTAACGCTGCGGCTCGCGAGCGGCATTTTTAAAGCTAAGTTTACGGGTGGTTGTAAATAATTAGTTGCAATGTATTTTATAAAGCGATTTGTACATTATTCAATGAAAGAGTGCTGATAGTAAAAATCCCAAAACTTACTGATCAATTTGCATATTTTTTTATTGCCAAATAGAAATTACCCCCTAAAACCCACCCTCCGTTGTTGTTTATTAAACGATTGGTATGCAAGTTTGATGTCCACTATAATTAATAAATAAAGAAGAAACTTAAAGCCAATTACTATTTTTAGTCAGGCTAATATGGTAAATGAAAAAAATGTCAGGCGCTAACTAAATATAAATGTATCATTCCTTAATTTTATTCAAGCGATTTTTCATCAGTAATACAAAGCAAATAATAATTTAACAAAATAAATAAATAAAAGTTTATTAACAATTGAAGCCAATTTATAAGGAATTTATTAATTTTTAAATATTTATTTAAATATCTAAATTACTTATATTTTGTCGGATTATATCTCAACATCATAACTAGAATTATGATATATCCGTTACGCAGGAAAACTGGGCTATTATGAATTATTTCCATTTCGCCATACTAGCGGACCGTAAAATGACTAGACTAGCTGTCAGGGAGACTTCTCTTAAAAGTAGCTATCAATATTCGCGGTGTGGACCCATAAAGTACAGCGAATTATTGTTACCTACGAGTATTTACATTGTCAAGTGACATATGTATGAATTTTTCAAGTTGGTGAAAAAAGGGCTTGGAGATCAAGTTTGGTTCTTCACTACGCATCACACGCGCCAGGCTAACGTGTCAAAACAAGCGCGTACTTCACAGACATGAAAAGGGAGTAACCTGAGGGCCTACCGCGAACTGAAAACGAAGTATTTCCTTCTCTGTCACTCGAATATGCAAGTACGACAGAGAGGCATATATTTCGTTTTCGGTTCGCGGTATCACTTCATTACCTTCTGCTATGCTACTCATAATATATGTTTCCAGTGGTGTCTCACCACGCGGCCCAAAAAGGCAATCTTGATACAAAGATTCCTTACTCAATTATATAACATTTAATTTCAGAATACGTTCCCATTACGTCTCTCGCTATAGAGCCTATTATATGAATTAATTAAATTTTAACTAGTTATGTGATGATCCGATAACATAACACGCGTAATACGAGTAATATTAACCAAGTAAAAGTACTTTACCTCCAGGTTAGAAACTTATTCAATAAACATACGTGTGTTATAACTGCTATAATAACGTCGATTTCATCAAAGATAACACATAAGTAGTGAGTTATGATTTAGTTACACAAAGTTAGTGGAATAGGTAAGCACTTCAACAACTGATAACTTTGTAAGCGACATGTTGGTATAATAGGGATGTCATACATAAGTAAGTACATACAACTTAAACGAATTCTCATGCAAAATACACTACTAGAAATACACCCAAGGCTATTTCGTTTAATATTTAACACATTCACTGCCAGCCACGCCCCCCAGGAACAAACTTGCATATAGAAGTGAACGCACACGTGCGTCGGTGGCAGTGAATGCGTTAATAACCCTAGGGCACAGAATTTTACGCCTGAGGACTTATATAAAACGCGCGTCGTAGCCACTTTCAACAACTTAGTTGAAAGATTTTGGTGGAGTCCAAACCTTTGGGGAAAGATTGAGGTCATAAATTAGGTAACCTTCGATGAACAAGTAGGTATCCATTCCTTAAAAAGAGAATATATTTCATGTTGAAAATTTTATAGACACATGAAAAATATACTCTCGTGCACGGATATCGATTTTATTTTCCTCCACAAAGTTGGTAAAGCTTACTCTGCTATTCTGTAACATTAGATACCTACTCCTAGGTTCAAATGGTGTATAAGTTCGTAGCTGTATTTTAACATTTGTTTAAAGGTAGCGAGTATTTGCGGCACAATACAGAGTTTTAAAGTTAATTTTCTTTTGTCTCTCATGCAAGCTTAAGAAAATGAAATAGAAAATCGGGTAAAACTGAATAACTATTAAACAAGCGAGAGCGAGCAAACAGTTAACAAGGATGCGTAATTAAGTAGGTAGTGTAATTTGATTAGACGTATCAAATTGTCTGATCGATATTCCTAACTCGACTATCAAATTGGCTACAATAGACACGACACAAGATCGCCCGCTTAAGCCGAGATGTTAGTATTGTGTTTACAAATTCCTACATGAATTGTATCGTCGGGGCTTAATTGGAACAAGGCAGGGTAGTCTGTTTATCTCAAGTTAAGACTGACTTCGGTCTGGCTTTTGATTCGATAAATTACGCTTAAAGTTAATCTTTTCCTTTAATGATACTACTGGAACTATGTTGTTAAATGCTCCCTGCTTATTAATGATGATAATTACGTACTTTTAGTTGTTATGTAAATAAATAGCATTTTACAGTACATATGGTGCTACTTTACCGCACTTGCGGTAATCAGCAGATTCCGTGCATATAAAAAGGTGTAAAGACCCGCACTGGGCTAAAAACCGATCTGTCTCATCCAAAAGGCTTATGCTTAGCAATGGCAAGTATGTTTGTGCATTCACTGTCTCAATGTGTTGACAGGAAACCAGTGTTGCACTCAGATGAATCAATCCAGCGTATCTTCGTGGAGCACGTGGCGAAGGAGTTGGAACAAAAGATGGAGTTCCCCACCACCTTCCTCACGCAGTTCCTCATCCTCACTAGGCGGATGTTCGTGCAGAACAAAAGGAATGCGGTAAGTTAGGTATTACACACTAGTCGCCGAATGCAAGGGTGTCAACATTATTAACATATGGCCACCTATACGTGTACTACAATTGCTCAAACTTCACATAAATCCTACTAGTATTATAAATACTTATATAGAAGTTTGGATGTTTGATACTCAATCACGCAAAAACGGCTAAACGGATTAGGTTTCACTCATCATAGAGATCAATCCATAGGAAATTTTGTCTCAAAAGTCAGCCTCCTGAAAGATGAATAGAGAGGGGAAGTTGATAATGAACGAGAGTTTATGCGAGTGAAGTCGCGGGCAGATGCCAGTTATTTTCCAAAATAATGCGCTTTGAGGCGGACACTACATATGACGGTAACCAAAGAAATGACCACTCGCTTGCTTTGAATTTGGAGTTGAACTCTGTTCCCTTGAAATAAGGGCGATGTCTGGCAACCAGGGTTGCGAAAGTAAGTGAATGGTGTGGTGAATGGATAGGAATTGGGAACATGTAGCCGGGTATACTCATGTCATAAAACTACGACCAAGACCACCGTGGGATGGGCAGCAGCATCCCTGAAGTGCGGTGGAGATACTGCGATCGCCAACCTGCCTGCCAAACGTGGCGATTATGGGATATACCCCCCATTAAATTGGGGGAGGCCTCCGTATGTCGAGCAGTGGACGTCCTTGGGCTGATATGATGGTGGGATAGGACTTGGAACTGGATTCTAATGTTTACCCGATTTTTGGTTATCCCATCAAGGCGATCACATATAAATTTGATGAATAATGGTGGAAACTGGAAACTTTAAATTACTTGTGCATTTTGTTTATTTTTATGTGCCTCCGTGAACAAGTTGCTTGTCACAAACTAAAGGGTGTTTTTACTTTTACAGACAGGTCTCTGGATCCAGTTGCTGCATCACGTATTGTCGGCCATGCTGGTGGGCTGCATATTCTTCCTCGTGGGCAATGACGGAAACTCCCCGATAGTTAACTTCAAGTTCTGTCTCAGCTGCCTTGTGTTTTTCATGTACACTTATATAATGATACCGGTGCTTATATGTAAGTATATAGCGTCCTCGGGACAAATTCAAATGATTTTACCAGCGTATTCATGAAAACGTAAGCATTAAAAATAATTTAATGACTCTATGTGCAATTAGGTAAGTATTATTTAATCATACATAACAAAATAATAATTAATAATAATATTCATAAAACAAAGTTTGAATCCAGCTTACTTCATATGACATTTTGATTTGTAAGCATTATCAAAAATAAGTTGGTAAGATTATTTTGATTCCTTCCGAGGCACCTTGTCGAGTAGAGTATGTGTTGTTTACTTATAAAGGCTTATTCAGATAACTGAAAAATTACCTGAAAATTAACAAATATATTTGCGATTGGCCAATCCTTAAAGCTGATGTGAGACCGTGGGCCACCAACAGATTCCAATGACCAATGTCCTCTCGCGCTATAACTTGTACAATGGTTAAGAAAGTTATATTATGAAGCCCCGTGAACGTCAGCTGCGATTCCGGTGGTGGGTTGAGGAGCAGCAGCCTCCCAAAGGCGTAAAAAAAACATTCAGTCATTTGACTGAATGTTTTTATTTGATTCAGTCGTTCAAACTTGTATTAAATGATAGTTAAGAAAAAAAATCGTTTGTAAAGCGGTGGAATGTCCATCAGCTGGTCACCTGAACATGTAAAAATTTTATTCAGTCATTTACTCTTGCATGAAATTTTGTCAAATTACAGTTTATATGCTATGCCCGCAATCCTTCATAATACAACTTTCTTAACCACTGTACCACATAAACCGATCCACCTCAATAGTTTTCACGCGAGAAGAAATGACTAACGGTTTTTGTGCCTGGCTCGGGTACTATGTTTAAATTAAGATTAAATGTGAAATTCACTGCCATCGAAAACACAAGTCAAATACCTATTCCGGCAACTACCTATTCATTAGAGCATAGAGGCGACGAAAGGATATTTTTCACCAAACGGCTGGCATCGCATCGGATCGGAAGTACTCAGTATTTAAAGTTTGTATTAAATTAATTAGCAAGCCACGCCAAATTGCTATCACTTACCCGCGGACATCATCCGCGACCGCGATCGTAGCCGTATGCGTACAAAATCAAACGGAAATAACTGCTTACCCATATAGCAGTTTCTAAAAAGACTACCTAATCTACTCTACGCGCTAATCTCAAGAACTACTGGTTCGAATTGAAAAAATATTTTTGTGTTGGATAGTCCATTTATCGAGGAAGGCTATACGTGTATAACATCACGCTGCGACCAATAGGAGCGAAGACGCGGACGAAGTCGCGGGCAGCAGCTAGTGTCTTGATATTTTTGAAGTACCAACTTCAGTAATAAAGAGATTTTTTTACTTTTACGTTGTCAAAGACACCTTCATGCCTTACACTAAGATTCATATTCATTCTCTTATGGAAAATGAGTTGGCGTGTAGATGTCACTGCCATACATGAAGAATGGCGTTCAAAGGGTTAAAATATATCTGATAAGGCAACAATGAATAAACGACATGTTTAACCTTTTTCAGACCTGCAATTGAAATAATTCAAATGTCAATGTATTGAAACAAATGAACACAGGTACAATCGGCCTGATAAGTAGCTGGACACTTTGGGACTTTGTCACTTTCAGCCGTTAGAAGTTTAGTATGGCAGTTCAAAGTTTGTACTTCAATTCAAACATGACATTAAAGCGACAAGGTACAAAGGTGTTAAGGCCCTTGTGAGGCCGACCGTACATGTTTAATTGTGTAGCAGGTACAACGCCATAGAATGGGTTAAATTGGAGCAATATTTTCACACAAAAATGAGACATGTTTTTATTTTTCAGTTCCTACCGAAGTGCGCATGCTTAAAAGGGAGTATTTCAACCGCTGGTACAGTCTCAAGGCGTATTACGTAGCGCTCACCTTCGCCACTCTACCCGTTATGGTAAGTCCTCCACTTACAAACTCCATATTGAACGATAGCTTGAATGTTACCTAGAAAATTAGAGGATAACAGCACGATACCAATTATCGCGTAGTAACATTGTGACTCGACAAATTGCATACCAATATGATATCGATATGCTTGAAGAAGTAAAATATCAACATCGTGCTTCGTCGATATTCTGTACAGAACTTCGCATTTGGCCAGACTGATACCTTCAATGTTGAGCTGGCATACTCGAACATTAGGCCCAATAGAAATCTTAGAAGACCTATTTTCATTATTCGCATCCATTTTAGTATTCACTTGCATTGTCGAAGCAGAACGAATTGGGTTCATTTGCTGTGAAGTTGTTCACTGGCAACAGGTACAGCAGCCGATAGGTTGTTACTCGTTTAGCGCTACCCAGGGGACACGTGCAGGGTATTGGTGGCAATTCCTGCGGACGTGAGTAACATCGTCCGCAGGAATCTACCAGGTACGTTGACAGCGCGAGGCAGCGAGCACACTTAACCCTTAAATAGGGTAAGAGATAAGGTTCAAAATCCGGTGGGAACTATTTCAGGCGTGCCGACAACAAATGTTATGCAATATGCATAATACCCCTGGAGTGCGGTGGAGTTACTGCGATCGCCAACCCGCATGCCAAACGTGGCCATTATGACATTCAACCCTCTTGAAATTGGAGGAGTCCTATTTCCAGCAATGGACGTCTTCCGGCTGATATGTTGTTGATGGATGCAATATGTCGAGTCTGATCGACCTCTTGTCAAAATATGGACGGTTCGTAAAATAAGATTATTATTCATTAAACTCTCCCTTTTAATAGACATTTGGACTTTAGATGCAACAAATAACGTTTTTAATGACGATATTACTACTCCTTTTAGAACCTGGTAAAATAAAATGGTCTCTGCCTAAATACAAGATTGCCTACTTCAACTGAAGGGTTCGTTCATTTTAAAAATTATTAGACTGTAGCTATGAATAACAAGTTCATGCAATACCATATCAGCCCTAGGACGCCCACTGCTGGACATAGGCCTCCCCCTATTTCATGGGGGGTAAATGCCATGATCGCCACGCTTGGCATGCGGGTTGGCGATCGCAGTATCTCCACCGCATTCTAGGAATGCTGCTGCCCATTCCCTGCTGCCCATTCCCCGGTGGTCTTGGTCGTAGTTTAAGGTTTAAGGTGATATGGTATGAATAACAAGTTCATGCAATATCAAAAGGAATTCAAATATCAATTTCACTGTAAACAATAATTACCGTAACTGACCATGCGTCGTATCGTATGTGTGTATGTGGACATTGCAAACGCATTAGTTGACTGCTTGTTGACTGGCATAATCCCAACGCCAACGTAGTGATTATTATTCTCTTTGATTATCCCAAAATTACATACTGGCAGTTATTAGTATTCCATCATAACCTGGCTACTTCAGCTGGATGCCAATAGAATAACACACATACAGATAGATACTCAGGTACAGTCAAGGGAATCGAAAGACCTTTTAGCTCTTGTTACTGTTACTATGAGGCATAAAAAGGTGGGTAGGCGTTTCCATTAACAGGCACCCTAATACAGGCACTAGGATAATTTTATTTTTTAATTCCGTTAATTACGAGGGCACATTCCAGAGATGAAATAAAGTATTCTTCTTTAAGATACTACTATCTCAATTAGAGGATAACAGTCAGCATCATGTCAGCCGAAAGACGTCCACTGCTGGACATAGGCCTCCCCCAAAGACTTCCACAATGACCGGTCCTGCGCCACCCGCATCCAGCGGACACCCGCGACCTTCACCAGGTCATCAGTCCACCGTGTGGGGGGCCTGCCCACGCTACGCCTTCCGGTACGTGGTCGCCACTCGAGAACCTTTCCGCCCCAACGGCCATCGGTTCTACGTGCTATGTGCCCCGAAACTTAAGTTTAGCGATTCGGAGGGCTATATCGGTCACTTTGGTTCTGCTGCGGATGGCCTCATTTCTGATGCGATCACGCAGAGAAACTCCCAACATAGCTCTCTCCATTGCCCTTTGGGTGACTTTGAGCCTTCTTATGAGGCCCATAGTAAGCGACCACGTTTCAGTGCCATATGTCATCACTGGCAACACACACTGGTCAAAGACTTGTCTTGAGACACTGCGGAATATTGGACGAAAAGATGTGCCGTAGCTTCCCGAACGCTGCCCAGCCGAGTCGGATTCGACGATTAACCTCTTTCTCGAAGTTGGACCTACCTAACTGGACAGTCTGTCCTAGGTATATGTAATCGTCTACAACTTCGAGCGTAAAGTGTCCGATTGTTAAGGGAGTTGGTGCGACATGGACATTTGACATGATCTTCGTCTTGTCCATGTTCATCCTAACACATCTAGGATAACAGTATCAGAAGATAACAGTTAATTAATCACTCCTAGTATAGCATAAAAGATATGTTAACTAATATAGATTTGATGGACGTTTATGAATAAGGGGGTTAGTAATTATAACTTTCTTACGCGAATTTTTTCTTACACATTTGCTTGACATATCATTCAAAACCTATGTACCTACGTCAATGTCACAAATCTGTGTACCTGTCATAGCTGCCTATGTGTGTGTGTGTGTGGTTTTGGTTTTATCGACGTGTGTGTATGTGTATCATTCGAATTTCGAATATTGTCATCCACCACCACCATATCAGCCCTAGAACGTCCACTGCTGGACATAGGCCTCCCCCAATTTCATGGGGGGTAAATGCCATAATCGCCACGCTTGGCATGCGGGTTGGCGATCGCAGTATCTCCACCGCACTCTAGGAATGCTGCTGCCCATTCAAGACCACCGGGGAATATTGTCTTACTTGATATGAATTTTTATTAACTCCACGTTAACTCTTAAAGCCCTTTTGCATTATCCCTTGGTGATATAATTAATTATTTTGTGTAAAACTGAAACATCGTTTCTATGAATATACACCTTGTATAGGCACAAAATAATTAATAGTACTCTCGTGCGACAAGCTACGGTGCGGTGGCCCCGTGGTTTCGATCATGCTGTCAAGCAGCGGTCGTGGGTTCGAATCCCGGCTAGTACCAATGAGTTTTTCGGAACTTATGTAAGGAATATAGTTTGATATTTACCGTTAGCTTGTGAGCAAACCTGCATATTCTGCGAAAAAAATAAAAGGTGAATGTGATAATCCCAACCCGCACTCGGCCAGCTTGGGGACTATTGTCCAAGCCCTCTCATCATGCATATATAAGCTGATGGTGATGATGATGACTCTCGTACGTCAACGCCGACACCGAGTAACAGGTTTTTGAACATGCACAACCTATTTGAACGATTCTGTCACTGTCCAACGGTGTCAGGTGGAAAGTAAAAGCGGCAAGTTTAGCCTAGCTTTGGTTTCAAAGGGGGTTTATGATATTGTCAAGTCCATTTATAGTGTTATGTTGTTAATTATTGGACCCGGGTATGTCCTTAAACTACGACCAAGACCACCGGGGAATGGGCAGCAGCATTCCTAGAGTGCGGTGGAGATACTGCGATCGCCAACCCGCATGCCAAGCGTGGCGATTATGGCATTTACCCCCCATGAAATTGGGGGAGGCCTATGTCCAGCAGTGGACGTCCTAGGGCTGATATGGTGGTGGTGGCGGTGGTTGTTAATTATTCTGACCAACGTTACCATAGAAAACAATCTACATCTAAGTACGAATGCACCGCAAAGCGTAATAAATATTAAACTACCTGCCATTGACGGACTGAAACCATGTAATCTCGGCTAAATAAACTGACAAATATATAGTGGGTCGAATCGCATCTGACCTGGTTTTTACTAAAACTACTTGGAAAAAGAGAGAATTTCGCATTTATCTGTTCTAGGTTCCTTAGGGGAAAACTGAACTTTAGAAACGCGAGAGTCGTTTAAGAAAAAAGCTGGTTCTTTAAATTTTAAAATTAAACTTTCTCGCATGGTTGTAAAAGGAAAACCCACCAGACAGTAAATAAATAAATAAAATAAATTTTGTAGGGGCAATTTTTTTAAACAAATAGAACTAGTCCCAAAGTAAGGTCGATAAGGCTTGTGTTATGGGTAATAGACGACATATTTAATAGATTTAAATACAGTAATACTTTTTGTTAATTCTAAATATAATGACTAAGTTTTAATTATAAAATATTATCCCAGAAGTACGACTCTACAAAACAAAATAACACACCTACAAACACTATCACTGAGACAAAAATACCTCAACGACGTGCGCAATGCATGACATTGAAATCTATTCAAAAATTGTCTCGTTTGAAATATTTACATAATCACACGGAAATGAAACGCAGTCTGCAGTCTAAATCGACTTTGTTCCAATACCTACACGCTTACTGCGTGGTTTGTGGTATTTGCAAGGATATTTGATATCTGAAGAAAGTACTTTCTCGGTAATTAAATTCAATTATTTTGCTATAAGTATTTGTACTCGTATTGTTTTCAATATATATAAATATTGTTCATTTAATAAATATTAATATCTAACTACAATATTTCAAAATGACCTTAACTTTTGTCTTGTGCAAACCTGTAAGCTTGTTCAAAGTGTTCAAACTTACTTATTGCTTAGTAATATGTAGTATGACCCGGGTATGTCCTAAAACTACGACCAAGGCCACCGGGGGATGGGCAGCAGCATCCCTGAAGTGCGGTGGAGATACTGCGAACGCCAACCCGCGTGCCAAGCGTGGCGATTATGGCATATACCCCCCTTGAATTTGTGGGAGGCCTATGTCCAGCAGTGGACGTCCTTTGGCTGATATGGTGGTGGTGGTGGATGTAGTGAGTTGTTCAGCAAACAGCTGTTTAAATGATCAGTGATCACCAGGTTCAAAAAACGTTACTCTCTACTTTACTATTCGTAAAGGAGAACCTAACAGAGTGAAATGTGTCACACGTCGGTACCTTACGGTCGGGTTGCGTTAAACTTATTACCATGATCTAAAATATTCGGTTTCACCTGAATATAGTCGAGATTTATATAACAGCACAGAATAAGTAATGGTACTATTACAGATATAAACAATATAGAGTACATATTTTATTGTAATTCAGGATTATCTACAAAATCGCATTGTAGGATTATCTTTATGTCTGTGTGTTTATGTGTAATAACTAAGTAACAAAGACGGCGGGCAGATGACTGCATAACATATTTATACCATGGTGCTGGTGCGTGTAAGGCAGCGGGCGTGGTCAGAGGGCCTACTCCAAACTTCGAAAATCGAACTTCGTGTCGTGCCGTCCCTTTCACTCTCGTGTTATACACTATATGACGGAAAGGGACGGCACGATACGAAGTTCGATTTTCGAAGTTCGGAGTTGGCCCTCATAATTCAGCCTCTCCGCGCTCAGGACGCTCAGAGCTCTTGCGGCTTACTCGGAGTTCCAGTGTCATTAAGGCTGGGGTGCACCAAACCGTATGTAATCGTAAGCGGTGTTCGTTAAAATTTGAATGTATGGAAAGTTTGACAAGTTTCTATGAGATGACAGCTGCCGCCACCATATTTAAAGTTGATCAGTCTATGATCGTAAGTCGGTGCAACCCAGCCTAACGTGAGTGTACGGGCCTGTCGCCATGGCAGCTGCGGCACATGCCAGGAAGTTCATCACGTTTTAATTTTCTACTTTTCTCTTGTATCCACCACCACCACCATATTAGCCTAAGATCTTCCACTGCTGGACATAGGCAGGGATGCTGCTGCCCGTTGCCCATGCCACGGTGGTCTTGATCGTAGTTTTAGGACATACCCAGGGGTTATCTTGTATCAAATTGAGTATAATTAAATGTGGAAAAGATTCAAATTTTCATTTTAATAATCTAGACGTACAAGAGCCTTATACGTGTGCATCGTTAATAATTTTTAAGAAAAAAAAACCGACTTCAATGGGGGAGGCCGGTGAAAGATTATTATACTTAGATGGTGCACTCTTAGATGCCATACAATAAAATAAAAATGGCTATAAGTATGTTTATAATGGTAGAAGACTAAGTACCCTCAATTCCTCATGGAATCATGGAAAAACCTTGCTTGCTTGTCAAACAAAACGAAGAGAACAAATCGCCAAACTTGAACTACGCGTCGTTGAAGAGTTCCGTTCTGATCATCATCAGCAGTTCCACTTCATCAAATATCACTTTTATGAATGAAAATGCTTGATTAGTTCATGAAAATACTAAAATTACTATTTGTGTGCCTTTCACATTTGAGGAGTTCCCTCGATTCCTAATGGATCCCACCATCAGAACTCGAGCATGACAAAAATCAATCGTGAAAATAGAACTTGCTTAACAAACACAGCTAGAAGGACAAATCGCCAAACGTGAACTTTTCGTCTTTGAAGAGTTCTGTTCTGATCATCATCAGCAGTTCCACTTCATCAAATGTCACATTTATGTATGATAATGTTTGATTTGTTGATAAAAACACAAAAATCACTATATGTTTGCCTTTAAGATTTGAGGAGTTCCCTCAATTCCTCATGGATCCCATCATCACAAATCGAGCATGACAAAAATTAATCGTGAAGATAGAACTTGCTTAACAAACACATCTAGGAGGACAAATCGCCAAACGTGAACTTTTCGTCGTTGAAGAGTTCTGTTCTGATCATCATCAGCAGTTCCACTTCATCATATGTCACATTTTTGGATGAAAATGCTCGATATCGTCCCGAGCCATAATACCAAGAGGTAAATATTAGAGGAAAAGGTTAACCATATTTAGCGTAGATTTTTAACGTTTAATTATTAAGCGTAAAATATTCCTGTGCTCGTCCATTCAAATCGTATGGTAATTGTAATTACAATTCGGTGTAGATTTGTGAAACATTTGAAACCCGCGCAAATTAGCTAAAGGTCTACTTAAAGCCTTTGACGGCCGAATAAATACAGAGTTAAACGGTTTCATACATAAACAATGCGAATTTGAAACGTAATCGTTGGGGAGAAAGTCAGAAGCTTATTGTGCTTTTCCCATGTCGGAAGATTATCTTCCGGTACTTTACAAACTTCTCGTAAATAATATGAAACAGTCGAGTGATTCCAATATGGCACATACTTATTTATTACATACAATCTTCAATTTCTCAGACAGAATCAGACTTAGGTACACTATTTATATCATTTAGTTCAATATAAATTTTCAAATAAATAATAAAATGTATTAAATCGCCTAGTACATAGTAGTAAGTAGTATACAACACATAGACACACATGGACTCAATTTAAAATCGATAAAATGCCAGTATAGGGTGTAAGCATTGTTTACTTATTTGAATAATAAAAAATAAATACAAACCGCTGGATGCGGGTGACGCAGGACCGGTCATTGTGGAATTCTTTGGGGGAGGCCTATGTCCAGCAGTGGACGTCTTTCGGCTGACATGATGATGAAATAAAAACCGGCCAAGTGCGTGTCAGACCACGCACAAAGAAATGTTCCAAACCGACGCGACGCCTCCTAATCTACATTTAAAACCACTATTTACGTACAATACGTACATATCAAAAAAGGTCGTATCTTAGGAAACTCACGGCATTTACACCTTTTTGTTTGGGTAAGACAGTTTTTCAGCTATGACTCAAAAACCGACCTATCTTATTCAAACCAAAAACTGATGAAAGGATTTATGAATTTACATCACACTGATTTTTTTCAGTATTTTAAACTTCACAGTTTGGAAATTAGAGGGGGAACACACTTTTTACGAGTTTTATTCTTTATCTCACCAATGGATAAGTTAGTTTGATACCCCACACGCCAATATGCATTGGAAAAAAAAATGTATTTTCGTAATTTCACATCATATTTCTATAGCGGTTCATAGCATACACCTTCGTACCAAATTTCATATTTGTAGTGCTCATAGTCTCCGAGTAAATCGGCTGTGACGGACGGACGCGGGACGGACAGATATGACGAATCTATAAGAGTTCTGTTTCGTTCCGTCCGAACCCTAAAAATCGGATATAAGGATTTAATTGACTTGAAATCGGTTACTGGGACGCCAACTGGGAGTGGCCCAGTTGGCGCCATTTTTCCAGTTCTTGAGTGGGTGTGTTGAACTGGTGATGAATCACCAGAGCACACAGAGACACCGCGTTTCGAAGGCATCCAGGAGCTTGGGCAGAAATATTGCCATGCTAATATACTGAAATTTTGGTTTGAAGCATTGTCTTGTGACCGGACACCTTGACGCGAAGTTTCCCTTAAGGCAAAAACAGCCTTGCTGTCTACTTCATTGTCAAGCTGGCACTTGTTATATAGGCTACAGGACATGAAAAACTATTCATTTTTTTAATCAGTAGTTAGTATAGTGCTTTTAAAACTGCGTGGTTGTGTGTAACGTAAAGTGTTCCGAGAAATCCTGGGACCAGTAAAAACAATGTTAGTTAGAGGATCCTTAAGAATACGAAATGGAAGAGTTGGTGACCGAATCAAATAAGGTAAAACCAAAGCGCATCGTCTTCGCTGGCTTGGCCTCCTCGAGAAGATAGGAAAAGATCGACAGGTGAAAAAAGCATACTTGGGCCGACCGACTATACGACACCCTGTGGTGTTGCTGGAAGGGTTTTTTTATTTATTTTTTGGGTTTGGTAGACGCGGATCTGCGTGAGCTGGCAGCGGAGCCGGTGCCAGCTGGCGAAAATGTATCGGACCAGTCAAGAACCGTTTTGGATCGTCGTGCAATTAGTCGTAGATAGTTAAGATTTTATTGTACCGTTTTGTTGGCGTAATTGATATGTATACCTATGCCAAATTACAGCTGTTTAATAGTAATAGTAACGGTTACTGAACTAAGCCGCGGGCGGATGGACGGACATGGCGAAACTATAAAGGTTCCTTGTTTTCTATGGAACCCTAAAAACGTTATCAGTTAGTTTCGAAAATTGATAATTAGTGTAGCATTATTAAAAGACCTTTTCACTTCTCAATTCTCATGCTTTAAAAGTGCTTCATATTAGACCTGCAGGGCGGGGCAAAAATCGTATTTTAGTCCCTAGGGAAAATATCTATACATATTTTTGATTTAAAAAACACTTCACAACAGCCAATCACAGCACTCATCGGCAGTTAATCGGAACTGTGGTTTTTTATTGGTACCTACGTATACTGTGGTAAGTATTTAAGAAATACTTCGTATTTGATATCAACCAATTAGAATACAGATATATTAAAATTCACCAATCAGAAAACGTAATTCATGTTTCAAGACATAAGGTGTTTTATAGTTCCAACTTTACAATTATTAAAAATATTATTCAGCCAATGTCATCATACCAGAAACCAAACGCATATTTAAAACTAAATTGCTAAACTTTTTGTTTGCTCACTCTGTAACGTGAAACCATCTTTTATCTCCCTCCCTTTTACTCAAGATGTGCCAATGCGATAGAGAGGCAAAACATCTTTTTTAAATCGGGATTTCATGGCAAGCATTCGGCTGTCAAATTTAGTATCTGTATTAATTTTATTAAATTAAACTAGATGAAAGCCCGGCTTCGCTCGGGTGAAATAAATAAAGTAAACATTTATTCGTGACTGTTATGCAAACGACGAAAGAAATAGTGTACAAAAATGTATAAAATAAAAACATTACAATAACGGATTATGATGAAACTTCGTATACAAATATAGTCTGTAGTCTGGATCTGTATCTTTGCAAGTTAATCCTAAGCATTTTTGTAAGGGTAGTATTTAAAGGCACATAAAAAAATTTACACCGTAATCAGTACTGATTTGTATAGCTAAAATACTAATCGTTCATTAAAATTCAGCTCAGATGTGCAATTGTTAAATATTGATGTGCCAATCAGTATTTTTGGTGCGAAGTCAGAGCTGCTAACGCGAACGAAAACAAATGAACTTCGTGTATCTCCCTCTCTGTCGAACTTGCAAAATCGACACAGAGGAAAATACACGATGTTCGTTCGTTTTTGTTTCGCGGTAGCAGCTCTCTATTCTCCGCCAAATTCTATTAAGTGGGGCCCTTTACACTCAATATTATGTGTCAAATTTATCGCGATTTTTTAAATTGTATGGGGTCTGTTAAACGCTTAATATTATCACAATACTGGTGTGTCAATATTATCGGGGTTTTCAAAATTTTATGGATTTTTCTTCAATATTCATTGCACGTGATACGGATCGTGATATGAGTATATAGCGTGATAATAATAACCATGTAACAGGCCCCTATGGATGTTGCTTCAATATTCAGTGCTTCGCGTGATAATAATAACAGTTGGTAATATTTACTCCAATTAATGGAAGCTATTTAACAACTTGTTCCGTTTTGCCAAAGGTATTTCACATTTCGATACGCGCACCATCCAGGAATAGGAGCTGTCGGACCAGAGGGCCTACCGCGATCTAAAAACGAAGTATTTCCTCCTCCGCGCTCGAATATGCAAGTGCGACAGAGAGGCATATATATTTAGTTTTCGGTTGGTAGCACTTTAGTCCGAGCGCGGCGGACGGTCAAAGAAAGTAAAAGAACATTCCGTGTGTTGGCTGTCACACATATATTATAATTTTTTAACTTCCCATCAACCTATGAACTTGAAATTAGGTGATAATGTTTATTATGAAGTATATTTCACCAAAAATATAAATATATTGATAAATCACATTTGTTTTTTAGTTGTACGGACCTTCAGTGCGCGAGTCCGACGCACTTGGCCGGTTTTTCTTACATTTTGAATTTTATTTCTCATATAGTAAAATACCCTATTCGTTTTGAAGTTGACGCCTGAGGGCCTACTGCGAACCAAAAACGAACTATCTTCCTCTCTGTCGTTCGAATACACATGTGCGAGAGAGAGGCAGATACTTCGTTTTCGGTTCGCGGTAGCGCCTCTTACGTCCGAGAGCGGCGAACGGCATGAGCTGGAGGTCTACTCCGAAATTCAAAATCCTAACTTTGTATGGTGCCGTCCCTTTCACTCTCCTGTCATAGACTATATGAGTGAAAGGGAGGGCACCATACGAAGTTCGGATTTCAAATTTCAGAGTAGACCCCCAGTACCACTAAGTTATAAGAAAGAGCGAGATAGGTATAGAATTTTGCTAGACGTTTAAAAGCCATAAGTCACCTAGTAGTTTGTAACAACAAAATAGAGAAGCAGCTTTAAGATGGCGGACAGACTCAGCAAACATTCAAGTGGTGTCCTTTACACGATTAATATTATCACAATACTGGGGTGTCAATATTATCGCAGTTTTCAAATTTGTATGGATTCTGCTTCAATATTCACGTGATACTTATCGTGATATGAATCCATGTAACAGGCCCCATACATTCGCTTTGAAGGCGGTTGTTGTGACAATCAGTCTAGCTAGCACGATAGATTACACCGTTACGTTTTATGTGACGTTTTAATACATTTCGCCCATATAACGTGACGGTATAAGTTATCGTGCTAGCTAGGCTGATAGGTGTATAGAACGCTTGAAAACTACAAAAACAAAACGCTGCAGATGCGGCTAGCCGAATCCACACAATCGGCGATGATGGCCCATCACCCAGAACGCAGCCCAGCAACCTGGTCATCACACCGAACGCAAACATAGTTTACAATATCCGAACGTACCTAACCCGACGCTGTCAACCAACGAATTTAATATGGCCGATCATTTGTCATAAAATTAACACTTTTTAATGCAAAATACGCGACAATCCGAATTTTGCGGATACATATGTTCAACTCGAAATCGTTATTTTTATACGTTCTTTAATTTGAGACAGGTCTCGTTCGGGTCTACCGTACCCCTGCACGAAATTATTAATATAGACTAGATGAAAGCCCGGCTTCGCTCGGGTGAAATAAATAAGAAAGAAATAAAGTAAACATTTATTCGTGACAGTTATGCAAACGACGAAAGAAATAGTGTACAAAAATGTATAAAATAAAAACATTACAACAACGGATTATGATGCAACTTCGTATAGAAATATAGTCTGTAGTCTGGATTAACATATGGAATAGGAAGTAAAAGATTACGCTGACGACGTCACGGGCAAAGGCTAGTATCTTTGCAAGTTAATCCTAAGCATTTTTATAAGGGTAGTATTTAAAGGCACATAACAAATTTGACACCGTAATCAGTACTGATTTGTATAGCTAAAATACTAAAAAAAAAACATCAACAATCATCGTTCATTAAAATTCAGTTCAGATGTGCAATTGTTAAATATTGATGTGCCAGTCAGTATTTTTGGTGCGAAGTCAGAGCTGCTAACGCGAACGAAAACAAATGAAGTTCGTGTATCTCCCTCTCTGTCGAACTTGCAAAATCGAGCGACACAGAGGGAGGTACACGATGTTCGTTCGTTTTCGTTTCGCGGTAGCAGCTCTGTATTCTCCGCCAAATTTTCTTAAGTGGGGCCCTTTACACTCAATATTATGTGTCAATATTATCGCGATTTTTAAAATTGTATGGGGTCTGTTAAACGCTTAATATTATCACAATACTGGTGTGTCAATATTATCGTGGTTTTCAAAATCGTATGGACTTTTCTTCAATATTCATTGCACGTGATACGGATCGTGATATGAGTATATCGCGTGATAATAACAACCATGTAACAGGCAATATTCAGTGTCTCGCGTGATAATAATAACAGTTGGTAATACTTTCTCCAATTAATGGAAGCTATTTAACAACTTGTTCCGTTTTGCCAAAGGTTCACATTCCGATACGCGCACCATCCACGAATAGGAGCCGTCAGACCAGAGGGCCTACCGCGATCTGAAAACGAAGTATTTCCCTCTCCGCGCTCGAATATGCAAGTGCGACCGAGAGGCATATATATTTAGTTTTCGGTCGAAGAAAGTCAAAGAACATTCCGTGTGTTGTCTGTCACACATATAATTTTTTAACTTCCCATCGACCTATGAACTTGAAATTAGGTGATAATGTTTATTATGAAGTATATTTTATCAAAAATATCAATATATTGATAAATCACATTTGTTTTTTAGTTGTACGGAACCCTCAGTGTGCGACTCCGACGCACTTGGCCGGTTTTTATTACATTTTGAATTTTATTTCTCTTATAGTAAAATACCCTATTCGTTTTAAAGTTGACGCCTGACGGCCTACCACGAACCAAAAACGAACTATCTTCCTCTCTGTCGTTCGAATATACATGTGCGAGAGAGAGGCAGATACTTCGTTTTCGGTTCACGGTAGCGCCTCTAACGTCCGAGCGCGGCGAACGGCATGAGCTGGGGGTCTACTCCGAAATTCAAAATCTGAACTTCGTATGGTGCCGTCCCTTTCACTCTCCTGTCATAGATTATATGAGTGAAAGGGACGGCACCATACGAAGTTTGGATTTCGAATTTCGGAGTAGACCCCCAGTACCACTAAGTTATAAGATAGAGCGAGATAGGGATAGAATTTTGCTAGACGTTTAAAAGCTATAAGTCACCTAGTAGTTTGTCACAACAAAATAGAGACGCAGCTTTAAGATGGCGACAGACTCAGCAAACATTCAAGTGGTGTCCTTTACACGATTAATATTATCACAATACTGGGGTGTCAATATTATCGCAGTTTTCAAATTTGTATGGATTCTGCATCAATATTCACGTGATACTTATCGTGATATGAATGTATCACGTGATAATAATAACCATGTAACAGGCCCCATACATTCGCTTGAAGGCGGTTGTTGTGACAATCAGCCTAGCTAGCACGATAGATGATACCGTTACGTTTTATGTGACGTTTTAATACATTTCGCCCATATAACGTGACGGTATACGTTATCGTGCTAGCTAGGCTGATAGGTGTATAGAACGCTTGAAAACTACAAAAACAAAACGCTGCAGACGCGGCTAGCCGAATCCACGCCCAGCAACCTGGCCAACACACCGGACGCAAACATAGTTTACAATTTCCGAACGTACCCAACCCGACGCTGTCAACAGTATCTTCTTAGTAGTCTGTGCTGTCAACCAACAAATTTAATATGGCGGACCTTTTGTCGTAAAATTAACACTTTTAAATGCAAAATACGCGACAATCCGAATTTTGCGGATACATATGTTCAACTCAAAAATCGTTATTTTTATACGTTCTTCAATTTGAGACAGGTCTCGTTCGGGTCTACCGTACCCCTGCACGAAATTATTAATATAGACTAGATGAAAGCCCGGCTTCGCTCGGGTGAAATAAATAAGAAAGAAATAAAGAAAACATTTATTCGTGACAGTAATGCAAACGACGAAAGAAATAGTGTACAAAAATTTATAAAATAAAAACATAACAACAACGGATTATGATGAAACTTCGTATACAAATATAGTTTGTAGTGTGGATAAACATATGAAATAGGGAGTAAAAGATTACGCTGACGAAGTCACGGGCAAAGTATCTTTATAAGTTAATCCTAAGTATTTTTATAAGGCTAGTATTTAAAGGCACGTAAAAAATTTGACACCGTAATCAGTACTGATTTGTATAGCTAAAATACTAATCGTTCATTAAAATTCGGTTCAGATGTGCAATTGTTAAATGATGATGTGCCAGTGTCAGTATTTTTGGTGCGAAGTCAGAGCTGCTACCGCGAACGAACACGTATGAAGTTCGTGTATCTCCCTCTGTCGCACTTGAAAATTCGAGCAACACTGAGGGAAATAAATACACGATGTTCGTTCGTTTTCGTTTCGCGGTAACAGAAAGTCTACTACGAATTTCGAAATCCGAACTTCGTATGGTGCCGTCCCTTTCACTCATATGGTATATGACAGGAGAGTGAAAGAGACGGCACCATACGAAGTTCGAATTTCGGAGTAGACCCCCAGCTCTCTATTCTCCGCCAAATTCTATTCAGTGGGACCCTTTACACTCAAGATTATGTGTCAATATTATCGCGGTTTTCCAAATTGTAGGGATGTTGCATCAATATTCATCAATATTCACATGATACGGATCGTTATATGAGTATTTCGCGTGATAATAATAACAGTTGGTAATATTTTCTTCAATTAATGGAACTTATTTAGCAACTTGTTCCGTTAATTTCGCCAAAGGTATTTTGCATTCCGATTCGCGCACCATCCAGGAATAGGAGCCGTACGCGCACCAACCAGAGGGCCTACCGCGATCTGAAAACGAAGTATTTCCCTCTCCGCGCTCGAATATGCAAGTGCGACAGAGAGGCATGTATTTCGTTTTCGGTTCCCAGTAGCACTTCAGTCCGAGCGCGGCGGTCGGTCGAAGAAACTCAAAGAACATTCCGTGTGTTGTCTGTCACACATATAATTTTTTTACTGAACTTGAAATTAGGTGATAATGTTTAGTATGACGTATATTTTACCAAAAATACCAATATATTGATAAATCACATTTGTTATTTTAGTTGTATGGAACCCTCGGTGTCCGACGCACTTGGCCGGTTTTTCTCACATTTTGAATTTTATTTCTCATATAATAAAATACCCTATTCGTTTCAAAGTGGACGCCTGAGGACCTAACGCGAACCAAAAACTAATTATCTCCCTCTCTATCGTTCGAATATGCATGTGCGATGGAGAGGCAGCTACTTCATTTTCGGTTCGCGATAGCGCCTCTAACGTCCGAGCGCGGCGAACGGCATGAGCAGTACTACTAAGTTATGAGATAGAGCGAGATAGGGATAGAATTTTGCTAGACGTTTAAAGGCTATAAGTCACCTAGTAGTTTGTCACAACAAAATAGAGATGCAGCTTTAAGATGGCGGACAGACTCAGCAAACATTCTAGTGGTGTCCTTTACACGATTAATATTATCACAATACTGGGGAGTCAATATTATCACAGTTTTCAAATTTGTATAGTTTCTGCTTCAATATTCACGTGACACGTATCGTGATATGAACGTATCACGTGATACTAATAACCATGTAACAGGCCCCATACATTCGCTTTGATGGCGGTTATTGTGACAATCGATAGGTCTCTAGAACGCTTGAAAACCACAAAAACAAAACGCTGCAGACGCGGCTAGCCGAATCCACACAATGGGCGATGATGGCCCATCACCCAGAACGCAGCCCAGCAACCTGGCCAACATACCGGACGCAAAAATAGTTCACGATTTTCGAACGTAGCCGACACTGTCAACCAACAAATTTAATATAGCAATATAGTCTGTGGGCAATATGGCCGACGTTTTGTCATCAAATTAACACTTTTAAATGCAAAATACGCGACAATCCGAATTTTGCGGATACATATGTTCAACTCAAAAATCGTTATTTTTATACGTTCTTCAATTTGAGACAGGTCTCGTTCGGGTCTACCGTACTCCTGCACGAAATTATTAATATAGATAAGTGTAGGTACTGTTGTTTTTTTATTCAAAGTGAAAAGTTGAGTGTATAACTCTGTTAGAAAACCCATTTTAACCTCGATGTGCCTATCGACCCTCGCCGTTCCGGCTCGGGTAGCTATATGCACACCTCGCCTAAAATGGATCGTTTTATTCCCTAGGCATACAATCTACTATTATTTATCTCGAGTGAAGCAATTTTTAGTTCGAATTTCAAAACTGCAGAATGTAATAGGTATTTTGTTTATGTTACGGTTTTCTAACTTTACTTCGCCGAAAACATTCTGCCACGGAATATATAAAAAGATGGAAGCGGCGTGACAGCTATCTACTTAGAGAACTACTGTAGCCGTTCTAACACAATCATAACTAAATACATACACGCCAACCCTAACGCAAAACGCTTTTGAATGGATAACGCTTATAATTCCATTACGATTTTAACGGTTGTCATTTTTAGAAAGAAAATGACCTCAAACTAGATCAATTTAGGGCCTAAATTCCAATGCCTAAAAAATGAGAGGTAAGTCTTTGCTTTGTCAATATAGGGGCTAAAAATCGGAAGGCATTTAAGGCATAAAAATTATATTCTTCTAGCTTTTGCCCGCGACTTCGTCTGCGTAAGACTCATTCTCGCTTTAGAATTATTTGTTTTCCCATAAATCTTTCACCCTTCTTTACACCCCCTTAAGAAATGATTACATTCAATATGACATGCTCTTTACCGCGCACGCCAATTTTAATAGGGATCCTTCTTTCAAAACGAATCAACATATCAGCCGAAAGACGTCCACTGCTGGACATAAGCCTCCCCCAAAGAGTGATACAATGGCCGTTCCTTTGCCATCCGCATCCAGCGGACACATGCGACCTTTACCAGGTCATCAGTCCACCTTGTGGGGGGCCTACCCTCGCCGCGCCCTCTGGTGCGTAGTCGCCACTCGAGAACGTTTCCTCCCCAACGGCCAACGGTTCTACGTGCAATATGCCCCACCCACTGCCACTTAAGTTTAGCGGTTCGGAGGGCTATGTCGGTTACTTCCTCATTTCTGATGCGATCACGCAGAGATACTCCTAGCATAGCACTCTCCATTGCTCTTTGGGTGACCTTCTTACGAGGCCTATAGTAAGCGACCACGTTTCCGTGCCATATGTCATCACTGGCAACACACACTGGTCAAAGAGCCTCGTCTTGAGACACTGCGGAATATTGGACGAAAAGATGTGCCTCCTAGCTTTCCAAGCGCTGCCCAGCGGAGTTGGATTCGACGATGAACCCCTTTCTCAAAGTTGGACCTAACTAACTGGACAGTCTGTCTTAGGTATATATAATCGTCTACAACTTCGAGTAAAAGTGGCCGATTGTAACGGGAGTTGGTGCTACGTGCTCGTGCTTTCAAAACGAATGATTAAGCTTATTTCAGAATATCAAATGTACCGATTTTAGACGAATGAAGCCCGTAAAAAGGCCCGAAGGCCTGACGCAGAGTGGCAATGCACGCGACGCCGAAGGCCGAGAGTCCCAACAGAGCGGGCTCCTTATGTGGGGCCGAAGGCCTGAGGCAGAGGGGCAAGGCATGCGAGTCCAAAGGCAGACACAGATCATTCACACAGAGTGGCAAGGTAGCCAACAGAGAGCGGTCCGCTCATGTAAGGCTGAGGGCCGAAGGCCCGAAGCAGAGCGGCAATGCACGGAAAGCTGAAGGCCGAGAGTCACAATGCTTAGACATATAAACAGATAGACAAACAGACACGAATTCTTAAAACTGTTAAAATGTGTTCTGTTTTGATGCCAAGGGCCCTCTAATGGCTTCATTGATTTATTCAATATCTTCAATGTACAGATTTTCGACCCTCTACAGCTTTATTATATGTACGGATGAGCATAGATCCAGGGGCTTTTCAGCTCGAAGTACGATTTTTTCTATGGCAATGTTAGTTTACCTTGTTTGTACCAGACGTCACTGGGTGCTATCTCTATCGCACTTGCATATTGAAGTGACAGAGATGCAGCGTCGTGCGTTTAGTTCTTACTAAATACACAACGGCGCTACAATCTACCTATATGTGGAGTATTTCACTGGTATCTCTATCTCAGTATATATACTTTGTGCATAGATCTAAGATGCTTCAACCGTCAATGTTGACGATTGGGCTGCCCAGCCCAAGTGATCTCTTATATCAAACAGTTATTATAGTGTGAAAGGTCACCAATTACGTAAACAATAATACACGACTAAATTAAATTGTACACCGACGATACAAAGACTGCATTGAAGCAGCTGTTTTTGTATTTAAGCATATGAAGACAAACAATTCCAAAGTATCGCAAATTTATTTTGATTTACACGCAATAATATACCTAATTGCTAAGAGGTTATGCTCAAAAATAGCGTCATCAATCAGAAGGAATTATGATACTTCGGCTTTGACATATCGAAACGTCAGCTTGTTTACAATACGTCAAATTCTGCTATGGTTAAGTTAAATTTATTGACACGCCGTTATACTCGTATTCCCAATTGGCTGAAACTTAAAGCTTAGAATGACGTATGAGGATTTAAATCACCCCGTTTCATAGACCATATTTGCACCCCCGATTTCATCCTTTGAGGGTGATTATCGGGGACAAAAAGTATACCATAAGTGAATCCAGATTATATACTGTTAGTATACAAAAAATCATCTTGATCTGCTCAGCCGTTTTTACGTGATTGAGAAACAAACATCCAAACATCTAAACTTTCGCATTTATAATATTAGTGGGATTAGTATTGATATATGCTTTCCTTCTTGCATTATTTATTACATAGCCAAGCGTGTGTGAGCGAGATGCACTTTGGACAGAAATTGGTATGTAATCCTTGTTTGCAAAATGGAGACCGCGGTCAAATACTCTTGACATTTGATTGCGTTGCGTTGCGTTGCGTGGAAGCCAAAGGTCTTATGTTACTATGAAAGTCTGTGGTGGCACACCTATTTGGAAGTGAGAGTTAGAATTTGGAAAGAAATAGGGGTGAGGGTATAGTCGTTAATTATCGATATAAATACGTTGGGTGAACCTGTCTAAAACGGAAAGCGCGTCCAATAGGTTTTCGTCATTTTGAACGAATATTGACGTTGTAAGATCACAGTTTCTGTCATGCATAACGTTTTCCAGTGCTTTTAAAGAATTAATGACTTGTTATGTTATTGGCTACCTATTTTAAAATGTAACTATATTTTTTTATTCATCAACTTTAATCTTTGAGTTTGAGTATAATGCAGAGTAGGTATGTCGCTGGTAACGATCGATCTAGTTAAATATTCGAGTAAGTGTCTCGAAGTTAAGGTATGATAATTTAAGGAAGCTATTCACTTTAGGTTAAGATCAATCGAGAAGCAGAAAATGAAAAAGAAGAAACTTCACAATCAGCACTATTGAGTAACAAATAACATAACAAATCCTTTTAACAATTTAAGCAAAAATAAAAGTTATGCATGACAGGTGTTGTAATCTAAGGAGCCTTGAAAGAACGTGATTTCCAGTTAGTTCAAGCTTACCTAGACACGCGGCAGCGTGTCCAGCCAAGCTCACCCCAGGAACTGGCGGACAGCAGCCGTGTGTTATTTTACACCAGGGGTTCCCAAACTTTTTTTTCTCATAGACCACTTTAAAAAATTTGCTGGTTCTGGTGGACCCCCTACTCTACAGCCTACACCATATTCCCAAAAAATTACAAAAATGTGACTATTACCTAACTCTGGTGACGATATAACTATGAAATAGTATAGTATATTATATGTACACCTAGGGAGATAATATAAAGAAAGGCCGAGATCGCAGATATTTACGGCCCGAGCTGCAAGCGAAGGACGCAAATGTGCGATCAAGGCTTTCTTTATTATCTCCCGTGTTGTATACATCATTTTATGTCAACATTTGGCGAAAAAGCGGCTATTTCCGCACATGTATCGGGCGAAAAAATCCACTTTTAGCCAGGTGTGACATAAATGTTCTTTACAGGTTTAGAAAAAAAAGTGAAAAATGATTGGTTAATATGCTGTCAATAATAAATACTTTACTTTTTTGACATCTACTCACAACCTATCTATTCCAGCATCAAATAAAATAAAATCAATGAAATCTAAATCTCGGAGTGGTGAAATAAAATTAAATATAGTATATTTTGCTTGTGTTGTGTTTATTCGAGTACTTTATAATATTTATGATGATAATAACAGTCGTAAAATAATTAAAATTAAACATTGTTACGTAACTTCTAAGTACAATGACACTCAAAATTAATGGGAGGGATGAGCTTGATGAATTGACAACAAATTGTCAATATTTGGGTTCAGTTTTGTCAGGAATAATCGCAAATCTCCTCGTTCTGTGATATTCAGTCTGTTCCTATTTTTCGTTAAAAGGTTTGTAACGGTGCTGTAACTTTTTTCCACAAGATATGACGAGGGAAATGATATCAAAAGCTTTCTCGCAATTTTCCACAGTCCAGGATATTTTTCGGGTATTTCTGCTTGCAGCCAAAAAGTTTGATACCCTTTTTTATATTTCACCTTCAGCTCCTCATTAGTGCTAAGCTCAAGTAGCTCCTCTTGCAATATCACGTTCTCCACTTCCATTTCATCAAATGGATTTATAATCCATGGTGGTATTTCCATCGTGAGAATGTCTTCAAATCTGGTTTTGAAATCATCATGCAGGGCAATCAAATGTTGAACATATGTCTGAATATCATCATCCTCGCATTCTACCTGTGACAAGCTTGAGAATTGGGAAAATTCGCGTCGACTAATGTTTTGCTTCATTAACTTCAATTTTCCAAGAAAAGCGGAAATCACACTCTTTGTTTTAATTAAATTGAGGTTGTCCCCTTGCAGTTGTAAGTTAATATCATTAAACTTTTTGAACAAATCTGTCAAATACGCGATATCTGCTTTGAACTTGATCAGGTTTTCTTTTAAATCTGGAGCTTTACTATCCGGAAACTCCAAGACAGACTCAAAAAGTGAGTAAAATCTTGTTAAACATGCACCTTTCGACAACCAGCGTACTTCAGTGTGTAAGAGCAATCGTCGGAAGTCTTCATCATTTTCATCGCACAATTGGGCAAATAAACGCGTATTCAAAGCATTGCTTTTTATTTTATTAACCGCGTTAATCACAAATTGGAGCGATTGGTGCAGTCTAGCACTCAAATTTTTTGCTACTAAGTGTTGTCGGTGGATGACACAGTGAATTGCAGTTAAATCTGGTACCTATCATTTTTTTTAGATGGCTTATGAACCCACGATATTTCCCGACCATTGCAGGAGCTCCATCTGTTGCCGCCGATGTAACGTTTGTGAACGGAATTGATTTTTCTTTTAAAAAATCGCTCAGGATGTTAAATATCGATTCACCTTTAGTGTCAGTCTTCAAAGTTTTGGCGAATAATAGCTCTTCATGAATTTCTTCGTCCATAACAAATCGCACAAATGCTAATAATAATGCCTCATTATCAGGTAAAGTTGACTCGTCCAGTTGAATAGAAAAATGAGTTGTTTGCAGATAATTACACAAGAAACTTTCAATATCAGAGCTCATTTCGTCAATACGTCTTTGTACAGTGTTGTTACTCAAAGGAATTTTTTTGAGTATGTCAAATGGAGGTTTGTGCAGAACAGTTTTTAAAACTTCTTCAACAGCGGGTAAAATTAACTGTTCACCAATGGTGTGGGGTTTTCCAGATTTCGCTATGAGTAATGAGATGTTGTAAGATGCCCGCAAGCCATCATCGTTACTTTCAGATGTTGAAGCGAACATACCTTGCAGGGTGGGTCTCTTTTCATATTTTTCTTTCAATGATTGAAAATATTTCAAATCTTTACCTGTTTTATCAGGGTGGCACCTTTTTAGATGATCTTCGAGCTTCGATGGTTTCATAGAGTCATTGCTCAAAACTTTATTGCATAAAAGGCACATGGGCAATCGCTTGTCCGCGTTTGATGGAAAAAAGCCAAATTTTAAATATTCCACACTGTACTGTCGACACTTAATTTTCTTCTTTGGCTCCGCCATGTTTCAAATTAGCTACCTGTAAGTATAAAAAAGTTTTTGTGATCTTAACATTCTTACTTAACTTCTTCTTAGTCTTACTTAACAGGATATGGCTATTTTATAGAACAGAATTTATAATTTTTCGCTATGAATCAAAAAAAGAATACTAATAAACTTTTTTCGGCTGTCTGTTGTTTTATGGAAGTAGGTAGGTAATAATCGTAATGTTCATTATTTCATATTTCATACATGTCTATCATACACAAAGAAGACAAATATATTAACTACAAAAAGAGATACCTATAAGTTGTATAGCAAATAAACAAATAATGTACTTACTTTTCCGACACGATTCTGGCAACCAGGAACAGCAATTCACTTTACTTTTGTAGTCGAAATCCGGAAACAAATGAGTAACGTTTGTTCTTAGCATTCGTATTTATTGGTGAAGAATCAAACAAGTGCATACAAGCACAGCACATTACCGTAAGTCATAGGTATTTCGTCCCTTTGCACGTCCGAACAAGCGTTTTGGTCGGCGCCGGCGATAGCGACGCGACGGTGCTTCGCAAGCCTAGACTTGTTCGTTTGTCCAACAGCTCGTTCGCGATATGTTGCAGACTTGCAGTCGACAAGTTTTGGAGCCGAAAGTTGTAATTTTAATAATATAGTATTATAGTATAGGTAGTTTGATTCACCGAAATATTTATCACGGAGGAACGCAATATTTTTATTATATATTTATCAGTCGTCCAGGCTATAAAAATAATACAAAAATCATTATCTGTTTCGTTATTTACCATCGAAACCAGATAAATTTTCGTGGACCCCCATGTACAAACTGTGAACCCCTATTTTTTTGCCACTCCAGCGTAGACCCCTGTCACATCGTTCGTGGACCCCTGGGGGTCTACCTGGACCACTGTGGGAACCGTGGTAGTTTATTGACGTTCATAAGTGCATGTAATATGCCTAATTTGAAGAATAAACTACTTTTACTTTTTTACTTTTTAACCCCTGTTTTACACGAACCGTTTGGAGCCACTTTTGACACCCCAATAAATTCAAATCTACTTAACATAAAAAACGAAATTTGGTACATGTATTAAGATCCTTTAGAACAACTAGAACCCCAAATTTTATTAATATAGGTGAAATAGTTATTGAGATATAAAAGTAAAGTCCAAAAACCGGCATTTTTACCACTTACTGACTGACTAGTAATCAAAAATCTAACCCATTTCCAGGTGACCTAGAAAGGTCAAATTTGGCATGCAGCTTGGTAATTGTATGCGTACACAAAAAAAAACAGATAAACAGTGTTTTTTTTTATTGGTTTTATAATTATTATTATTTATGTTTGTTACCTCAGAACTCCGTCATTTATTAACCGATTTGGTTTTTTTTTATGTTTGAATCGGTATACTTTAGGATTGGTCCCATTGCAATCAGGTCAGAATTTGATTAAAGGGTCCTGGAGAAATCGAGGGAACTCTTCAAATATTTTAGGTGCACCTATAGCGATTTGGATATTTTGTGCAGTAACTCATGCATTCGCTCTTGAAAAGCACCATTTGGTGAAGTTTGACAAAAAGTAATGATATCCCATTAAAAACATAAATGAGAAAATGGCAGCTAAGTTCAATATGCGATGCGTGGTTGTCGTCTTCAAATTCAGTACATTTTAACTAATCACATTAAGCTTTGTAGACTCAACTTAAAACCAAGTTTTAAATGAACGTGCCTCTATTTAATAAATGTGAAACAGGCAAGTTCGTAAATGGTTATTAGCGATAATTAAATCCCATCAAAAACATAAATGAGAAAATGGCAGCTAAGTTCAATATGCGATGCGTGGTTGTCGTCTTCACCGACAAAAGAATTGAAATCTAAATGGGTGCCAAGTTCCGCAGATTATCTGAAAATTTGCCAAGTCTGGCACTAGATTGCTTACAGTAAAACCAATTTATTGAGGCTTAATGCATTTTGAGCTCTCAATTATTTTGTCGGTGAAGACGACAACCAAGCATCGCGTATTGAACTTGGCTGCCATTTTCACATTTATGTTTTTGATGGGATTTAATTATCGCTAATAACCATTTACGAACTTGCCTGTTTCACATTTATTAAATAGAGGCACGTTCATTTAAAACTTGGTTTTAAGTTGAGTCTACAAAGCTTAATGTGATTAGTTAAAATGTACTGAATTTGAACGTACCAATAATGAAGCAGAATGAATGTATAGTAATGTGGTGTAATTTGGATTTGCACTAAATACGGTTCTTTTTCTATTACAGTACAATATGTAGCTATTTATACAATGTGGGCAAGAGTTCTTGCGAGTAAAATAAATTAAATAGATAGTACTTAAATTAAATTTTAAAAAAAAACTTGTAAATGTTACCATACTGAATTGGCCTATCTATCAGCTTAGCACACAAAAAAAATCAAGCATCTACCGCAATAATTCACGTCACCATAAATAAAAATCTCATCGTACGCGGCGATAGGTGAAAAATTTAAAAAAAAACATAACTCCTAAAATACTAAAAATCGCGGAACATACATGGGGGTGATTCAGATAGCCTATCCGCCGTACAGTGGGGTTCAAAACTGCATGGACATATTTCAACCCTAACACTATAGCAATAAGGTCGACATCTGTCCACGAAAACATTTTTGGCGACGCTGAAACGGAGACTCTTCGTGAATGATATTAGTAAAAATCTTAAAAGCTTGGCTTGTAGCTCTACCACCATGCTGCGTAGGTTTCAAGTTCCTTCATCAGTTTAAGTGCCTCACAATAGCTGTGAGCGTAAGCTTCTGAAAACTTGGATACAAAAGCATCGGCTTTGAAATCGATGTAGATTATAGGATTCGATATAGGCTAATGTATTCCATCGAATCTGGATTTCGGAGCACTAAAATTTCAATACAATGACGTTCTTCGTAATCATGTATTATGCAAACTAGAACATGAATAATTCATTTATATTCATGTTATTATAAAGTAAAAATATGATACACTTACGTAAGAAAAATAACATTACATGTGATGACCTAATTATTTTTTTGTATGAGTGGTGGGTCTATTTGACTTTCGACGAATCAAGCCTACATTGCCTACTGCGTGACGCGAGCACTCGCTTCTACGCACTCACACCTAAGACAACACGCGTAAAAAGGGGCAAGCACTATAAATATAACTTTTAAGACAAAAAAAACTACTTCAATGGGGGAGGCCGGTGAAAGAATATTATAACTAAATAGATGGTGCACTCTTATATTCCAAACAATGAAATAAAAATGGCTATAAGTATGTTTATAATGAAAACTTTGATTTAAAAAAAAATTGCATTATCAACTTTAAGACAATTAGGATTAATAATAAGAATTTTAATTATAGGATAAGTACCCTCAATTCCTCATGAAATCCTCCATCAGAACTCAAGCTTGACAAAAATGTGTCTTGAAAACCTAGCTTACTTGACAAACATAACGAAGAGAACAAATCGCCAAACGTGAGCTATGCGTCGTTGAATAGTTCCATTCTGATCATCATCAGCAGTTCCACTTCATCAAATGTCACTTGTTTAAATGTAATTGCTTGATTTGTTTATGAAAATACTAAAATCACTATATGTATGCCTTTTAACTTAAATTTAAGGAGTTCCCTCGATTCCTCATGGATCCCATCATCAGAATTCGAGCTTGACAAATGATTATCTTGAAAATCTAACTTGCTTAACAAACACAGCAAATGAACTAATCAAGCATTGTCATTCAAAAAAGTGATATTTGATGAAATGGAACTGCCTATGATGATCAGAACAGAACTTTTCAACGACGCATAGTTCACGTTTGGCGATTTGTTCTCTTCGTTATGTTTGTCAAGCAAGCTAGGTTTTCAAGACATATTTTTGTCAAGTTTCAGTTCTGATGGAGGATGAGGGTACTTAGTCTTCTACCATTGTAAGCATACTTATAGCCATTTTTATTTCATTGTAAGGAATCTAATAGTGCACCATCTAAGTATAATAATCTTTCACCGGCCTCCCCCGTTGAAGTCGGTTTTTTAACCGACTTCAAGATTTCAAAAGAGGAGGTTATCAATTCGGTTGTGTGTTGTTTTTTTTAACCGACTTCAAGATTTCGAAGGAGGAGGTTATCAATTGGGTTGTATGTTTTTAGGGTTCCGTAGTCAACTAGGAACCCTTATAGTTTCGCCATGTCTGTCCGTCCGTCTGTCCGTCCGTCTGTCCGTCCGTCCGCGGATAATCTCAGTGACCGTTAGCACTAGAAAGCTGAAATTTGGTACTAATATGTATATCAATTACGCCGACAAAGTGGTAAAATAAAAAGTGGAAAAAATATTTTATTAGGGTACCTCCCCTATACGTAAAGTGGGGAGTGATTTTTTTTCATTTTAACCCTAACGTGTGATATATTGTTAGATAGGTATTTAAAAATAAATAGGGGTTTACTAAAATCATTTTTTGATAATGTTAATATTTTCGGAAATAATCGCTCCAGAAGTAAAAAAAAATGTGTCCCCCCCCCCTCTAACTTTTGAACCATAAGTTTTAAAAATATGAAAAAAATCTCAAAAGTAGAACTTTATAAAAACTTTGTAGGAAAATTATTTTGAACTTGATAGGTTGAATAGTTTTTGAAAAAATTACAAAAATAATTTCTGAACTAAGTTTGTAATTTAACCGTATAAACAGGTGTTTATTGTACCTGTCATTTCTACAAAATCACAATGAAATGACGTGCTTTCAAAGGTTTTGTGTTTCTGTACTTAATATGTCAACTTAATGTGACGGACGGAAAACTACGGAACCCTACACTGAGCGTGGCCCGACACGCTCTTGGCCGGTTTTTTTTAAAATGTTTGTTACTCCAGAACTCCGTCATTTCTAAACCGATTTTGAAATTTCTTTTTTTGATTATTAGTATAGGTATGTATATCCAAGTTGGTCCCGGATCTGTCAAAACGCAGTTCTGATGATTGTATCCATGAGGAATCGAGGGAACTCTTCAAAACTTAAAGGCAAACATATAGTGGTTGTTATGTTTTTATCAAAAAATCAAACATTTTCATACAAAAATGTGACACTGCTGCTGCTGATGATCAGAACAGAACTCTTCAACGAAGAAAAGTTCACGTTTGGCGATTTGTCCTCCTAGCTGTGTTTGTTAAGCAAGTTCTATTTTCACGATTATTTTTTATCATGCTTGAGTTCTGATGATGGGATCCATGAGGAATCGAGGGAACTCCTCAAATGTGAAAGGCACACATATAGTAGTGAAAGTGTTTTCATGAACTAATCAAGCATTTTCATTACAAAAAGTGTTATTTGATGAAGTGGAACTGCTGATGATGATCAGAACGGAACTCTTCAACGACGAAAAGTTCACGTTTGGTGATTTGTCCTCCTAGCTGTGTTTGTTAAGCAAGTTCTATTTTCAAGATTAATTTTTGTCATGCTCGAGTTCTGATGATGGGATCCATGAGGAATCGAGGGAACTCCTCAAATGTGAAAGGCACACATATAGTGATTTTAGTGTTTTCATGAACTAATCAAGCATTTTCATTAAAAAAGTGACATTTGATGAAGTGGAACTGCTGATGATGATCAGAACGGAACTCTTCAACGACGCATAGTTCACGTTTGGCGAATTGTCCTCTTTACCGTGTTTGTTAAGCAAGTAAGATTTTCAAGACAATCATTTGTCAAGCTCGAGTTCTGATGATGGGATCCATGAGGAATCCACGGAACTCCTCAAATGTAAAAGGCATACATATAGTTATTTTAGTGTTTTCATAAACAAATCAAGCATTTACATTTAAATAAGTGACATTTGATGAAGTGGAACAGCTGTTGATGATAAGAACGGAACTCTTCAACGACGCATATTTGGAGTTTGGCGATTTATTCTCTTCGTAATGTTTGTCAAGCAAGCTATACATAAATGCGGGACGGCCTGTTTAGCCTACTTGTACTATTATTTATTCTGTGCTAGTTGCCCTAGTTGGTAGTGACACTGCCTCCGAAGCTAGAGGTCCTGGATTCGAATCCCGGCCCTGGCATGATTTGTGCATTTAGCACGGATATTTGTTCCTGGGTCTTGGATGTTTTCTATGTATTTAAGTATGTATTTACCTATATAAGTATGTATATCCTCGTCTAGTACCCATAGTACAAGCTTTGCATCGCTTGCGCATGGTCGCATAAAAACAGTCTATCTATAGGTCCGCCTTTCAGCGAACATCCCTGACGCGTTGCAGAAGCGGGGCAGCCCCACCAGCACCTGGAACGCGTTGTTATTCTGGACGCGGAGGGCTCCGTAGGCCCGTTGTGTATTAGTACGTCCATAAGCCGCACGTATACAATGAGGCAGTGGCGGCGTAAAGGGGGGCGAGGGGGGCGGTCCGCCCCGGATGCCAAGCACCAAGGGGTGTCAAAGACAACTCACTCGTACATGCAAACAAGGCACAAAAAAACTCCCTTTTTAAATACATATCATATCAATAAATAACTTTCTACTCTTGTACCTATTGCTACTTATATACTGATATATTATTTTAAAACGCATTGCAAATATTTCTAATTCCCTAAAAGAATGAATTCATGTTGCGCTTGGTCTGATCTAAATCTACCTTTTAGAGGGTATAGAGGGTAACATTAGATAATAGAGAAAAATTCTGAGAATTGGTTAATCTACTGTCGAAATAGGACCCAGTGCTAAAAGAACGCTAAGAATTGAACGCATGTACAAACCAGAAGCGGGTTTATACATATTTGTCCAAAGACATTCAAAATAAAATAAGCAAATGATAAACCTTTTGGGGAACGAGGTGTAAGATAGCATTGTGAACGACATAAAAAAGCCATATATTTTAGAAGTATTTTCGATAGCACTCAAGACATATCACATGTTGATCAGATGAGTTATGTGATCAGATATGGTCATATTCAAGGCGGTAGTTAAAGTGAGGGAATCATTTCTCGTTTTTTTCCCATAGACAGACTACAGTTGATCTTGTTGAGAATATCCTTACACAGCTGGAGAGTGATAATTGACACTCCTACCAGGTTTATGTGACTTCAGTTTTGAGTGTGAAGTCCAAGAACCAGTTAACTAGACACTAAAGTATGTACAATATGCGCGCTGTGTTCGATTTTTTTAACAATTTGAGTTTCGGTGGCTGCATATTAAAGATGCTTTTCAAAGTTAAAATTAATGAAATCTTACTTAATGTCCACCCACAACGAGCCTTGTTACTTTTGCCACCGACGTGGTATATTTTTTTATTTTAGTATTTGGTGTTTTATTGTAAGTAGGGGTGCTCAATACAAACCCGCCAATCTACCCTACGCCGCCACTGCAAGGAGATGCAATATACTCGAAACAGTGTTGTTTTGACCTCCCTCGTACAACTGTTATGTAAAGACCTATCAATTGATGGACCCCATGTTGAGTTACCTAGAAAAAAACAATCTTTCAGTTACATGTACGGAGTATCCCGCTGCCACCCTATTTTTTTGTAATTTAAATAAATAACTACGAAGCGACATTCATAATACACATATATTTTACATTTTCTTTTAATACACTTTGCAGTTTTTGAGTAAAATTCCTATGATATAAGGACAGACAGACAGACGGTCATGACGAAACTGTAATGGGTTCCGTTTTTGTCATTTTGGCTACTAAAACCCTAAAAAAAACTCCGATTTTCCTTATGAGTTTCATAATGACAAGGTATTAGTAGTATATTATACACCTATAGGGCTACAAAAATGTCTCAGAATCAAATCGCATGTATTTTTGAAAAGTCCATGTCACAGAATTTTCCGAGGCGACGGCAGGGTCTACCGTTATTTTTATTAAGGTACCGCTTTTCTGTGTTGGTCCCAAAACGCATTCCCGTATGTTTAATTTTACTGAATGAAATCATTACTTTCTGTTACAGGTGCTATTCGGGTTATTGTTCCTTGGCATCTCGTACCTGATGTCAGGACAACTCCTAGAGTGGGACAGATTCTTGCTTTTCTCGCTCATTGGCATCCTGACTGGAGTCTGCTCCGAAGGACTAGGTCTGCTTATTGGTGCTGCGTTTAGTGCTACCGTGAGTACTTTTATTTGAATAAACTGAATTTTAAGGACGACTTAATATCTACGGCTGGATTTCAATACAGACATTAATTGCATTCAGTTTTATTGGAAATGCGTGCCAAGTCGCCAACCTAAGATGTCAGAGAGAGAGAGAGAGAGACATGTATGCATCCTAAAGTATCTGTATATATAATAGGGTACTCTACATCGCAATTTTTGAAAATCGGTTTTAATGTAAGTATTAAACTTTGAAATGAATAAAAAAAATCGTACTTACAGTCGCGCTAAAACACGATCCAGTGGTTGAGTGACGTCACCCTGTTATTTGTTGTGTTTGACGTCACTAGCAACATGATTTCGTCTTCATCATTTGGCTCGTAGATAAAAATATATTTTTTAATTTTGGTAAAATACACAAGCACCTAGTAAGTGGTGATAGAGGTGGCCCATTTAGATAGACTAAAACTTTACCTTCTCGTTGCGTATTGGCTATGTGCACGTCAGAAACGTCAAAGGTCATGGGTCCCGGGGAAATGTCAAACTCAGAGATGTCAAATAATGACACATGAATATTTTATTTATTTTAGTAAGCGAGAAAGACCCCTTACTGGAAATTTGACTGAAATAAATAAGAAAATAAATAAATAAATACAAACGAAACGAATCGTAGGAAACCAATAGGAAACGTCGAAGTAAATTTGACATATAAGTCCCCGGAAATTGCACATTTCTGCCATGGTGTGCGCTGCGATCGCTTAGTTTACCCCCACCACTTACTTCGCACATAGCCAATAATCTTCATAAATCTTCACAGGCCTTGTTTACTTATATTACACCAATTATTCACCTTCACTATTGACCCAAATTTTGAAACAATCTGGTTGATATTATAATTATGTACGTGCAAAGTTTAATGAAAACCCTCTTATCGTCCTATCATGAATCCATTATATTCCCATTAGGCGATAGGTAGGTAATAAAAGTTTGGAGCGTAATTTTAAGGGTAGTCGGAAATATGTAGGCTATACCCCAGGATTTACGGAGATTAAAAGATCGTAAAAGGGCTAAGTAATCACAAAGTATTTATTAGTCGTATTAAAGTTAACACTACACGAGTGTGAACAGTATTTCTCACTGCTTAATGCTGCAAATGGATCTTAATGTAATATCTGACTGGTGTGTCAGCAACCGCATGTTTTTGAATGTTAGTAAATGCTTTGTTATCTCTTTCTCTAATAAAAAACACAGAATTATATACGACTATGAACTGGCTGGCCAGAGACTAGCCCGCCAAACGGTTGCTAAAGATCTTGGAATTTGGTTTGATGAACAGCTTAATTTTAAATTTCATTACGAGGTTATTACAAAAAAAGCAAATCAAATGCTCGGATTTATTCTTCGAGTCACAAAAAATTTTAAGAGTCCAAAAAGTTTACTTTGCCTCTTCCAAAGTCTAGTGCGCAGTGTACTCGAGTATGGTTCTACAGTTTGGTCTCCTTATTACTTTGTACACTCTAATAACATTGAACGACTTCAGAAAAGGTTCCTTAAAATAATGTCTTATCGATACAAGCGCGCTCTTATACATCACAGTTATGATCAGCGACTGCGTTCATTTGGTATTGGCTCCCTAGAATCACGGCGTCTACTTCTTGACTTATCATTTCTTCACAAACTACTCCATTCCAAAATCGACTCGCCTGAAATCCTGTCTCTAGTTACGTTTAACACACCCCGGTTTAGGTCCCGTGCTCCTAAAACTTTTGCGCTTCAAGTGTATAGGAACAATACTTCTTTTTACAATCCCATTGTAAGAATGTGTCGTCAATATAATGACCTGGTATTGAAACATAATGATATTGACATATTTGACTCGCGACTTGCGATTTTCAGGAGGCAGATAGTCACAGTTCTTGGTCAAAGTACTCAGCCGCTTAAATCAGCTTAAATTGGTTTTTTGATTGATTTGTATTTCTGTTTTAGTCATGTGTCTACTCAATTATCTGTTGGTAGCTTGCTCAAATATATTATATCATATTTATGTATGTACCTAGTTTAGTGTAGTTTTAGTTTTACGCTCGCTGTTACTTTTAATCATGCTGTGTATACATATTTTGGATAGCATTCAAATCAATACCTGCGAACTATGCTATTTTTCTGTCAATGAATGTTGTCTGTTTTGTGTGCCTATTAAATAAATAAATAAATAAATAAACACTATACAACTAGGCAGTTTTATATAGACACAGTAATAGTTTTTGTAAAAGCGACAGTCATGTAACCTATCAAAAGAATTTTTAAGTAAAAAAAACCGACTTCAATGAGAGAGGTCGGTGAAAGATTATTATACTTAGATGGTGCACTCTTAGATTCCATACAATGAAATCAAAATGGCTATAAGTATGTTTATAATGGTAGAAGACTAAATACCCTCAATACCTCATGGAATCCTCCATCAGAACTCAAGTTGGACAAAAATATGTCTTGAAAACCTAGCTTGCTTGACAAACATAACGAAGAGAACAAATCGCCAAACTCCAACTATGTGCGTTGAAGAGTTCTGTTCTGATCATCATCAGCAGTTCCACTTCATCAAATGTCACTTATTTAAATGTAAATGCTTGATTTGTTTATGAAAATACTAAAATCACTATATGTATGCCTTTAATATTTGAGGAGTTCCCTGGATTCCTCATGGATCCCATCATCAGAACTTGAGCTTAACAAATGATTGTCTTGAAAATCTAACTTGCTTAACAAATACAGCAAAGAGGACAATTCGCCAAACGTGAACTATCGGTTGTTGAAGAGTTCCGTTCTGATCATTATCAGCAGTTCCACTTCATCAAATGTCACTTTAATTGAATGAAAATGCTTTATTAATTCATGAAAACACTAAAATCACTATGTGCCTTACACATTTGATGAGTTCCCTCGATTCCTCATGGATCCCATCATCAGAAATCGAGCATGACAAAAATTAATCGTGAAAATAGAACTTGCTTAACAAGCACAGCTAGGAGGGTAAATCACCAAACGTGAACTTTTCGTCGTTGAAAAGTTCTGTTCTGATCATCATGAGCAGTTCCATTTCATCAAATGTCACATTTTTGTATGAAAATGCCTGATTTGTTGATAAAAACACAAAACTCATCCCTCGATTCCTCATGGATCCTATCATCAGAACTGCGTTTTGACAAAAACGAGACCAAATTACATATATATACTTACAATCAAAAAAAGAATTTTCAGAATCGGTTATGAAATGACGGAGTTCTGGAGTAACAACATTAAAAATAAATTTAAAAAAACATACCACCGATATGATAACCTCCTCTTTTGAAATCTTGAAGTCGGTTAAAAAGTAGACCTCTATGGGATTAGGATTTGATCAAGTCCCCCTCGAGGGTGCCCGCCTTGTCGGGGCGGGGGGGCTAAGTAACCGTGGACTGGTCATCCACGGTGAAGCTAAGAGGCACCCAGGGCCGGCCTGTTTGGGCTGCCGGCTGGCCCAAGGAGGGCGCTCCCAGCGGGCTTGGATAGCCCGCTGAGGATGCGTTAAGGAGGGGCCGCAGAAGAAGAGGAGTGCCGGTATTGCGGTGAGCCGTTCTTCCTATCTTCTGTGGCCGAGGCGGGATCGCAGGGGGAGAGGCGTGTTGGTATTTCGGTGCGCCACTCTCCCTACCCCCTGCGAACTTGGCGGGGCCGTTCCGCAAAAACGGCGTTGGTGGGGCCGCAGAGGAAGAGAAATGTTTTCCCTATCCCCTGCGGCCGAGGTGTGGTTCGTGGCGGAACCACCGACCTGCTCCGCCACCGGGTGCCGCAAGTTTTTCGGCACCCATGACCTTCTAGTAGCGGACTCAGGGGGGTCTGCTACTGCACTAAGTGGAGGTCGAGGAGGAAGGCACGCCAAAACATCTGGCGTGCCTATCGTGGAGGGCCTCCGGGCGTCCGCGAAGGAGCCGCTTGGGAGCGGCTGCCGCCGGCGGGGTCGCGGATGTGTGCGCAAGCGTTCCCGTGACCTTGCCACAAGGCGGCGAGGCGGCAGATGGGGGGAGGGGGGTTAGTGGGTACACCGTGGGTCTCATCAGCCTATACGGGAGTCCCATATAACCACTCGGGTCACCCCCTGCACCCCGGTGGTATGCGTAATGCATTTTCCCTCCTAAAAAAAAAAGGGATTTGATCAAGTGAGTAATCAACATGACTACCTACGTACTAAGTAAGTTCTCAAGCTGCCCGGCATTCTCTAAAGGTACGGTTGAACCCACATAAAATAATTTTAAAGAAAAAAAACCGACTTTAATGGGGGAGGCCGGTGAAAGATTATTATACTTAGACTAGCGTTTGCCCGCGGCTTCGCCCGTGTACTCTAAGCATAATTTTAACCGTCTACAAAAAAGAGGTTCTCTGTTAGACCCGTATGTATGTATGTAGGTATGTATGTATGTTTGTCCACCATTATCTCGCGATTGGCTGAACCGATTTAGATGCGGTTTCCAGAAAAGTAGTTGTTACTTTCTGGGGATTTCGGTATACGAAGTTTGGTGATTGTGATTCATTAATAGATGAACAGATGAAAAGTCAGTATACATTCAAACCGGCAAACTGTTGAATTTCATTTGATTTTGGTTAAAATAAGGATCGAAAACTATTATCATACATTTCCAAGAGGCCGAAGGGGAAAGAGCCGATGAAATAAAAGCATGTCTTAAATGGCCCTTAGTAAAAGTATCTGTGTACTACAGTAACACCAATAGAAGTCATAAACTCTGGTCCTTTGAAGTACAGAAATACGGCTAATTCAGTATAACGTAAATACGTGTAACCCTTATTTTTCCTAAAATTAAATTGAATAGGTAGGTTTTGCCAGTTCCCATTGGAGCCTCCAAAAATAAAATTTGGCCTCACTTCCATTCGCACTCTTTACAATTTGCTCGTAGACTGACTTTTGTTCATCTGTTAATGAATCATAGTTATTCCTGACTAACCCCTCTAAAGCTATCACATCATACCCAAAAATATGTTAGGATACGCGGGGCTCATTCCGTACCTCAAAAGCAAAAGAGACCCTTATTCCTAATTCACGTGTGGCTGTCTGTCAGTCCATCTATTACAACCGATTTGCTTTAAAACTACTGAACCGATTGAATTGCAATTTGGCACAAACTATCAAGAATTTTCATGTCTATAATATTAAATTAAAATTGGCCAAGTGTCGGATCACGCACAAAGAAGGGTTCCGTACGGACACCTACTAGTCCATATTTAAAACCAATATAGGAAACTCGCGGCACTTAAGTCGTTTTGTTTGGGCAAGACTGTTTTACAACGATATTTACTAATATGCACCATCTAAATTTATTTAGAACCTTATACTTCATACTTAGTCGGCTCATAAGTTCTGTCATATACATAGTATCAAATAAAAACAAAAGTTTAAGTTTATTCCGTATAATTTGTACAGCGTTTGAAAGCTTATAAACTAGAGAATCTAAATGTATAACATTTATTCAAAATGACCGCCATAATTATCTACACAGGCTTGAAGTCTGCGTGGCCAGTCGTCAATGGATTCACGCACCACTTTCATGTCGATATTGGCCACTGCCGTAGCAAGGGATTTTTTCAGCGAGTCTAGATTTGCATGAGGTTTTGAGCACACCTTTTCCTCTAAATACTGCCATATTTTATAGTCTAACGGATTAAGATCTGGGCTAGAGGAGGGCCAATCTTCATGCCGTATAAAGTCGATTTTATTGGAGGCGAGCCAGGCTTGTGTAGGTAGACTTTGCCTTATGGGCTGGAGCAGAGTCCTGCTGGAAAACCCAATGCTGGTTTAGAAACATCGTATGGGATAGTGGTTTCACAATATTAGTCAACACCGTGTCTTGGTACACTTTGGCACTAGTTTTTACTCCTTTCTCACAAAAATGCATACTAGTGACGCCCGCATAAGAAACTCCCAGCCAAACCATTACAGATGAAGGGTGATGACCTCTTTAAATACGGAGAACGCTATTAGACGCTTCTTTACTATTGCGAGCGTACACTCTATCATTTTGTTTATTACAGTTTTCTTCTATGTCAAAAATTTTCTCGTCCGAAAACAGTATACAACGATGCTTATTTTTAGCGTACTTCTTGAATAAAGCTTTAGATCTTTTAAGCCTTAAAGCTTTAAGCCGACCATTGAGAAGATGGCCAGTTTTTCGTTTATAAGCACGAAGTCTCAGGTCTTGATTAAGCACTCTTTTCACCGTGTTTCTGCTCAAACCCATCTGGAGGGCCATAACTTTTTGTTTCCTAGCGGGATTTCTGGCAATGCGTGCCCTAATTGCTTGTACAACCGCTGGAGTCCTATAGCTGTACGCGGACGACCGCTTCTTTTCTTGTTATTTAAACTAGAGACCTCACTGTATCTTTCTATGGTACGATACACAAATCTTAGAGAGAATTTTAAATTTTCAAGTAGCTTAAAAATTTTAGTCGGCGAGTGTCCACAACGATATAGTGCAATTATTGCGGTACGGCTATCTTTAAGCGTCCACTCCATGTTAAAGAAAACAGAAAATTGCAAAATTATACTACTCAAATATTTAAAAAAGATTCGAAATTCAAATGCACAACGGTTTTTGTTTTAGGAGTTCCAAATTTAAATTTTAAAGGCCAGTGACAAAACTTATGAGCCGACTAAGTAGTTTGGAAATTACTGTGAGGGGACTCAATTTTTACGACTTAGACAGCTAATCTATACTAATATCATAAAGAGGAAAGATTTGATTGTTTGTTTGCATTAAATAGGCTCCGAAACTACAGAACCGACTTGAAAAATTCTTTCACTGTTGGGATGCTACACTATTCTCTGGTGACATTGACATGGGCTATATTATATTTTCAAAAAATTAAGGATTCTTAGTAAAATTCCAATAATGTAACCCAAGGGGTAAAAAAAATACCAAAAATATTCCTTTAATCGCGTGCGCTGCGAAAACCATTGATGATAAAATAACTATTAGTTAATTATTTGTATGGGCCGGGCTGCTAGTATCTAATACTAATCTAAAGGTTGATTTAAAATGAAAAAATATAAAAACCTCTATGTCGTTTTTAAAAGCCAATCCCACATATATAGTAACATTGAACTTTTTTTTAAACCCCTGGCATGTATGGAGTGTGAAATTTTACCTCGGATTCATATCAAGAGACCACTCGGACACTCAAATATCGAGTTTGAATAAAATCAGGATGGAAATGAAGAAAATCAATATGGCCGCCACTTTTCCTAAATTTTACATCGGCTTCGTATAGGGAGACCTATCAGACTCTCAGATATCGATTTTGAACGAAATCGGGACATGAAGAAAATCAATATGGCCGCCACTTTTTCCAAATTTTACCTCGGATTCGTATTAGGGGACCTCTTGGACGCTCAGATATCGATTTTGAACGAAATCGGGTTGGAAATGAAGAAAATGAAAATGACCGCCACTTTTTCCAAATTTTACCTCGAATTCGTATTAAGAAACCTCTCGGACGCTCAGATATCGATTTTGAACGTAATCGGGATGGAAATGATAAAAATCAATATGGCCGCCGCTTGTTCCAAATTTTACCTTGGATTCGTATTACGAGACCTCTTAGACTCTTAGATATCCATTTTAAACAAAATCGAGACGGAAATGAAGAAAATCAATATGGCCGCCACTTTTTCCAAATTTTACCTCGGTTTCGTATTAAGAGACCTCTTGGACGCTCAGATATCGATTTTGAACGACATCGAGACGGAAATGAAGCAAATCAAAATGGCCGCCACTTTTTCCCAATTCTATCTCGGATTCATATTACGAGACCTCTCGGACGCCCAGATATCGATTTTGAACGAAATCGGGACATGAGGAAAATCAATATGTCCGCCACTTTTTCCAAATTTTACCTCGGATTCGTATTAAGAGAACTCTCGGACGCTCAGATATCGATTTTCAATGAAATCGAGACGGCAATGAAGAAAATCAATATGGCCGCCACTTTTTACAAAATTTTATCCTGGAGTCGTATTACCTCTTGGACGTTCAGATATCAATTTTGAATGCAATCGGGTCGGAAATGAATAAAATCAATATGGCCGCCACTTTTTCCAAATTTTACCTCGGAGTCGTATTAAGGGACCTCTCGGACGCTCAGATATCGATTTTGAACGAAATCGGAACGGAAATGAAGAAAATCAATATGGCCGTTACTTTATTCAAAGTTTACCTCGGATTCGTATTAAGAGTCCTCTCGGACGCTCATATATCGATTTTTGTCGAAATCATATCGGACTGCACTGAATAATAAAACCACTTATTATATACTGATTAATAATTCATTGAATCAAAAAGGACGTATCTTCATAGGGAACAAACGGCACTTCATGCACCTTTAGACCTTATAAGGAACCTACATGGCAGGTATCTCTCGAACCAGCAGTTTGGGCTGTGCGTTTATATGTCACTCACTCAGTCAGTCAGTTTCTTCTTGCAATTCGGAACAGACTTTTAAGTTTTCATGTCCGCAATATTAAATTTCAAAATCAATGCTAATTTAGAAATTAGCGCCCCAAAAAACCATAAAAACGACACCCATATTAATATTTAGACATTCTAACCCACTCGCACCCCAACAGAGGGGATGGTGTTTCACGTCCTCCACGTGGGATTTTAAAATCATTGTTGTTTTCGTAATCGGCGACCCGATAAACCATAGAAACAATATATACCCATATCGATTTTCAGAATTTGTCACCACATTTCCCCCTTTTAGGGGTTGATTACTCAAAAAACCTAAAACACATGTTTACTCATTTATCGTTAGAAATAATCCTGTGAAGTTTCGAATAAAATAGTCCAACTAATCTTGATTCCCCATACAAACGTCGGACCCCCATGTCACCCCTTTAGGGGTTGAATTTTGAAAAATCCTTTCTTAATGCACCTCTAGACCTTATATGGAACCTAGATACTAAATTTGGAATCTCTAGAACCAGCAGTTTCGGCTGTGCGTTGATATGTGACTCGCTCAGTCAGTCAGTTATTTCTTGCAATTTGGCACATCCTTTAAAAAAAAATTATGTTTACAGTATTAAATTTTAAAATCGATGCCATTTTTGTAATTATCGTCCCAAAAAACCATAAAAACGACACCCATATTAACATTTAGACATTTCATCCCCCTCGCACCCCAACAGGGGGGATGGTATTTCACGTCCTCCACTTGAGATTTTAAAATCATTGTTGTTTTCGTTATCAGCGACCTAATAAACCATAAAAACAATACCCATGTCGATTTTCAGAATTACTCACCACATTTCCCCCTTTTAGGGGTTGATTTTTCAGAAAACCTGAAACACGTGTTTACTCATTTATCGTTAGATATACTCCTGTGAAATTTCGAATAAAATAGTCCAACTAATCTTGTTTCCCCATACAAACTTCGGACCCCCATTTCACCCCCTAAGGGGTTGAATTTTGAAAAATCCTTTCTTAGTGCACCCCTAGACCTTATAAGAAACCTACGTGCCAAATTTGGAATCTCTAGGACCAGCGGTTTGGGCTGTGCGTTGATATGTCAGTCAGTCAGTTTCTTCTTTTATATATTTAGAAGAAGACGGTGTACTCTTAGATTCCATTCAATGAAATAAAAATGGCTATAAGTATGTTAATAATGGTAGAAGACTAAGTACCCTCAATTCCTCATGGAATCCTCCATCAGAACTCAAGCTTGACAAAAATATGTCTTGAAAACCTAGCTTGCTTGACAAACATAACGAAGAGAACAAATCGCCAAACGTCGTGAACTATGCGTAGTTGAAGAGTTCCATTCTGATCATTATCAGCAGTTCCACTTCATCAAATGTCACTTCATCATCATCATCATTCCGCCGAATGACGTCCACTGCTGGACATAGAGGCCTCCCCCAAAGACTTCCACAATGACCGGTCCTGCGCCACCCGCATCCAGCGGACACCCGCGACCCTTACCAGGTCATCACTCCACCGTGTGGGGGCCTGCCCACACTACGCCTTCCGGTACGTGGTTGCCACTCGAGAACCTTTCCGCCACTTATTTAAATGTAAATGCTTGATTTGTTTATGAAAATACTAAAATCACTATATGTATACCTTTTACATTTGAGGAGTTCCCTCGATTCCTCATGGATCCCATCATCAGAACTCAAGCTTGACAAATGATTGTCTTGAAAATCTAACTTGCTTAACAAACACAGCAAAGAGGACAGTTCGCCAAACGCGAACTATGCGTCGTTGAAGAGTTCCGTTCTGATCATCATCAGCAGTTCCACTTTATCAAATGTCACTTTTTTGAACGAAAATGCTTGATTAGTTCATGAAAATACTATAATCACTATATGTGTGCCTTTCACATTTGAGGAGTTCCCTCGATTCCTCATGGATCCCATCATCAGAACTAGGATACCAACTTGGATATATATATATATATACTTACAATCAAAAAAAGAATTTTCAAAATCGGTTCAGAAATGACGGAGTTCTGGAGTAACAAACATTAAAAAGAAAAACATACAACCGAATTGATAACCTCCTCTTTTGAAATCTTGAAGTCGGTTAAAATTGCGCAACTCGACTTGTTTTCTCGTGACATCATGGTTTGTGATAATTTGGGGATGTCGAACTGTAATTTTTTTTTATTCTCAGTGCCCATAAAATAACTCAATCCGTATTCTTTCCATACAAAATACCGGTTTGGTTTTCGTTCTTTCGTTTACTATTTCATGTTTAATCAGGCAATCTAATCATACGGAGTAATAACCTGAATACATTATTGAGTCCTACATCATCATCATCATCATCATTTCAGCCGAATGACGACCACTGCTGGACATAGGCCTCCCCCAAAGACTTCCACAAGAGTCCTACATAAAGAGCATAAACTAATTCTAAATATTTGTCTATTTCGGGATTTTTGCTTGAAACGCACAGAGTGCGGCGCAGCGTCGTTGCGGGGCAGAGGCGATTTTCGCGGTAAAGCAAACACGCTTCGGGGTCGGGGCACGTCGCACCTAATAAACTGAGCGGGATAGCGGAGCGGAGGCGGTGTGTGTGACATATGAAGCAATAATAGAAACTATCGACAGGCGACAGTTTTGGAAAGATCTAAAATGCAACACCGCCTCCGCCCTGCACCGCGTCGCGCCCGCTGTGTGCGTTTCGAGCTTTTCAGATTAACCGGTTCCTGCTTTCAATTGCGTTTTTAATCTAAAATAAGCGGTTTAACAAAAAAACTTCCTGTGACAGACAGTCAGGCACCTAAGTGATCGCAAAATAAAGACCTTTTTTTTAAAATCCACCTCTCATAGAAAATTCTCTTTAAAATTTAAAATTGCATTTTTTGGAATGTTCGTCAATTCTCAGTAGGTACAGGTAGGTAGGTACCGTTACTCAACTTACCCGCGGATCTGCAGCTGACGTTCAAGAAGCTTCATATGACTCTCAGCCCGGCTAGTATGATAGCTTATACCGTCACGTTTTATGTGACGTTTCAGTACATTTTGGCCATATAACGTGACGGTATAAGCTATCATACTAGCCGGGCAGAAGCATTTATAGACAAGACAAGTTATCGCGCGAAATGACTGACTGACGTTTACTTTTGCTCCTGGACTATTTAGACCAACTCAGATTTCATTGCATAACAATAATATTTTTTACAGAACGGTTCCATTGTTGGCCCCGCCACAGCAGCACCTCTTCTGGCCCTGTGCTGCTACGGAATGGGCTTCGGTCCCTACATAGAAGTCACCATGAAAGTCCTAATGGCTGGCTCCTACTTACGCTACACCATCACCGGATTCACACTAGCTCTCTACCAGGAGAGACCACTAATGGACTGCGACGATGTATTCTGTCTCTATGCTAATCCTGAGATTCTGCTCAGAGACGTAGGCATGAGTCATGACAATTACTATTTCCAAATACTGGCACTAATCGCATTTACAGTGTTGCATAGGGTGCTCGCGTATTACGCGCTGAGGTACCGATTGACTGTCGAGTTTTCTAATAAATACGTGGCTTATATAACTAAGTTATTTAAACACCAGTAGTTTCATAGTCAAATTACAAATAAGTCACGGTTACATAGGTACTTAATAACTTAAGTTAGTACTTACGGCGGAAATTTTGACTACATAAGTATTGCAAGTACTTATTTAGTTATATTTGTGAAAGTAATTGCTTATGTGGTGATATCAATTTATGTGTTTAATACGGGAAGTGTCTACTGAAGATTCATTTATTTCCGGTAGACAGTGCACAGTGACTACTAGACTGGCTTCACAGTTAATTGTAAAATAAATAGCTCTAGGGCAACAGACATCGACGGGTAGAGGTGTTAATGGATATTTCCGGTACAGGCTCGGAAAAGTAGGACTTTCCTTTTCGATAATAAATAGACTGCAAAACCCATCGTTGCGGCTGTCGCGAATTTACAGGTCGGTAATAGGACTTGTATAATTAATACAATATCCCGGCCCGGCCTCTCCGGCCTCTACCTTTCAATAAAGCCATCCAGCATCAGCGTCGCTAGTTTCGCAATCCTCAAAAACGATGGTTTCTCTCTAATACCCGATTTACATATAAGTCTTATACTCGTAAATAACCCTGCCACTGCCGAGTTTCTTACGCCGGATCTTCTCGTGGCAGAGGTTTTTTTCCGAACTGGTTGTAGCTTATTGACATTCGTAAACTACGGTTTGTACGTGGTTTGTAACATACATATACATTTTCATACTGTTTTGTCACACATTTCCGCACTGCCTTGGGTAAGTACAAGACGGAATGTAGACCTTTGCGATTTTTTGCTCTACTTATTTTTTTTATTGTTATATTTACCGTATACTACTTAGGCAGCATCTAGGTATAATATCGGTATCTCACCACATTTTAACGATATCGAATTGATAGATCTTGTACATATGAATCTGAATGACTGACGTCATACAATTGTGATGACCCGGGTATGTCCTAAAACTACGACCAAGACCACCGGGGGATGGGCAGCAGCATCCCTGAAGTGCGGTGGAGATACTGCGATCGCCAACCCGCGTGCCAAGCGTGGCGATTATGGCATATACCCCCCTTGAATTTGTGGGAGGCCTATGTCCAGCAGTGGACGTCCTTTGGCTGATATGGTGGTGGTGGTGGATACAATTGTCAGTTGTTTAGCGAGTTAATCTATATACATATAATAAAGCTGAAGAGGGTCGAAAGTCTGTACATGGAAGGTAATCGAAAAAAAAATGGCTGGGGATACTTAGAATCGATAACAGAACACGTTCCAACAGTTTTTAGACTTTTTGTCTGTTTGTCTGTTTATATGAACGCGCATCACGTGAAAACGGCTGAATGGATTTTGATGAAAACTTTACTAATCTGTCGAGTGCAGTGCAGATTTGGGATAAAAGGGGGTAAAAATAGGGGTTGTATTTTGTATGGGAACTCCTATAATCCATGAGTTACAGGTATGAAAATTGGCAAGCATATACTTGATGACATGATGACAAAGGAAAAACATCCGCATTCAAAATTTGTGAAATCATAAGATAGAAACTTAAAAAATATTTTTTAAGAAAAAAAAAACCGACTTCAATGGGGGAGTCCGGTGAAAGATTATTATACTTAGATGGTGCACACTTAGATTCCATACAATAAAATAAAAATGGCTATAAGTATGTTTATAATGGTAGAAGACTAAGTACCCTCAATTCCTCATGGAATCATGGAAAAACCTTGCTTGCTTGACAAACAAAACGAAGAGAACAAATCGCCAAACGTGAACTACGCGTCGTTGAAGAGTTCCGTTCTGATCATCATCAGCAGTTCCACTTCATCAAATGTCACTTTTATGAATGAAAATGCTTGATTAGTTCATGAAAATACTAAAATCACTATTTGTGTGCCTTTCACATTTGAGGAGTTCCCTCGATTCCTAATGGATCCCATCATAACTCGAGCATGACAAAATCAATCGTGAAAATAGAACTTGCTTAACAAACACAGCTAGGAGGACAAATCACCAAACGTGAACTTTTCGTTGTTGAAGAGTTCTGTTCTGATCATCATCAGCAGTTCCACTTCATCCAATGTCACATTTTTGTATGAAAATGCCTGATTTGTTGATAAAAACACAAAACTCATCCCTCGATTCCTCATGGATCCTATCATCAGAACTGCGTTTTGACAAAAACGAGACCAAATTACATATATATACTTACAATCAAAAAAATAATTTTCCAAATCGGTTAACAAATGACAAAGTTATGGAGTAACAAACATTAAAAAAAAACATACAACCGAATTGATAACCTCCTCTTTTGAAATCTTGAAGTCGGTTAAAAAGTAAACGCAAGCGCTGAGCCGCGGCGCTGCCCAGTGTGCGCGCCAGCCACCACGGTCTCTTCAAATTTTGAACACTATTATGATTTATTCCCTTATGTAACTGACTCTAAACCCAAATTTCAGTCCCGTTTTCTAGATTCAAAAAGTACATATATGTGGGATTGGTACTTTTTAATGGTTGTGTAAGGAGCTAGCTGTTAGATGATGAATAAGGAACGTTCGAATGTAGTTTGAATTGCTTTGGAATGGCGAATGAGTTGACGTATGATTCAGTGTGTAAGACGATCTGAGCAAGGCAACATATTTTATAACATGTAAATAAAACGAAGGATTATTTAAGAAGAGTTTACTTATATATATTATAAGTGTACTTTTTGTCCCGATCATTTTCCATCAAAGGGATATTAAATCGGGGATGCAAGTAAGGTCTATGAAACGGGATGGTTTAATCCTCATACGCCATTCTACGATTTAAGTTTCAGCCAATAATAACAGCGTGTCAAGAAATTTAACTTAAAGCATAGCAGAATTGTAAACAAGTTGACGATTCATTATGTCAAAACCGAAGTACCTATCATAATTCCTTCTGATTGTTGACGCTATTTTTGAGCACAACCTTTTCGAAATTAGTTCTACTTTGCGTGTACATCAAAATGCATTTGTGATACTTTGGCATTGTTTTTATTCATATGCTTAAATACAAAAACAGCTGTTTCAATGCATACTTTGTATCGTCGGTGTACCATTTAATTTTGTCGTGCGTTATTTTTACGTAATTGTTGACCCTTCACACCATAAAAACTGTTTGATATAAGAGATCACTTGAGCTGGGCAGCCCAATCGTCAGCATAGACAGTTGGAGCATCTTAGATGTACACTTCGAAGAGGGTCGAAAGTCTGTTTATGGAAGATATTCGAAAAAAAGTTGGCCGGGGATACTTAGAATCGATAACAGAAATCGTTTCAACAGTTTTAAGAATTTGTGTCGGTTTGTCTGTCTGTTTATATGTCTAGGCATCACGTGAAAACGAACGGATGGAGTATAATTTACCCTCATTAATAAGGCAACTGGATCTTCGGCGACCACATAGCTCGGCCTTCGGCCTCGCATGCCTTGCCACTCGCCTTCGGCTTTTCAGTCATCAACCTAACATGAAGAATCTACTCTGTTGGGAAGCTCGGCGTTCAGCCTCGCGTGTCTCGCCTATCTGCTTCAAGCCTTCGGCTCTCAGCCTTACATGAGAAGCCCGCTCTGTGTGATTATTCTCGCATGCCTTGCCGCTCTGCTTCCGGCCTTCGGTCATCATACTTACATGAAGAACTCGCTCTGTTGGGATAACGTTTTACGGCAGAACTGCGTAGCGAGACTTTTATCATCGTACATTTTGTACAATGTACATGTAATGTTTTTGACGAGATTCATTCGTCTAGAATCGGTACATTTGATATTCCGAAATAAACACTTAATTATTCCATTTGACAATAGCATTTCTAGGGAATGTCATATTGACTGTAATCATTTCTTAAGGGGGTGTAAAGAAGGGTGAAAGATTGTATCATCATCATCATCTGAGACGTTATAGCCGCGGGTGGGCCCTAGGCTAGCCTGGTCAAGCAAATATCTCCAGTACGATCTATTTGTGGCTTTCCTTCTCCAACATGTCACCCCTAAGTTCCTGGTGTCCACCTGAGCTTGAGAAAGATTGTATGGGAAAACAAATCATTCTAAGGCGAGAACGAATTATATGCGGACGAAGTCGCGGGCAAAAGCTAGTTATTTATAGTTTTGTATGAATCCTTAATAATAACTCTGAAAAACAAAATATGGTATTTTACTTCTGCGCATGTACGAAGCAAACTAGCGAAATTATCAGAAGTGAAGAAATATTTGAATAGGTATATTATAGCTAAGTAGATACATACTAACCAATAGAAGTTATCTGTGATGAGTTACGTTGAGTCTAATTAGGTAAAATGTGATTTATATTTTAGTAGTAGACGGAAAACACCAAAAATAAAATGATAAGTTTAGAAATAGATAGCTTAGCTCATAATATAAGAAATAAATTTGGGTATTTTGGTGGAAAGCTGTTAAACAATAGAGAACGTATGGCATTTAGCAACTTTTGTTTTTTTTTTTAATTCATTTAGGTTTGCTGTTTAAGTTTCATCATGCAATAATGGTGTGTCAAGGTGTAAGGGTTTTGTAATAAATTGTCTACCTCAATACAATGACTTTCATTTAAAGAGTTAACTAGGTGCGGTGCGGTCAACCAAGTTGATTTCTGAACCACTTCGTACCTTATTTATATATCATGGTAAAAATATACGAAAGCTGCTGGAGATCTCATATTATTGTCACTGTGGCAGCCTCAGATCATAGAAATGATCTGAGGTGGCAGCACTTGAAATTACGTGAAAGTTAAAAGGACAAGAACATTACTTACACTTCTTTTTTTGTGCAGTATTGAAAACAATAGAAACATTTTTTACAAAAAGGGACATCTTTTCTAATTGTTCAACAAAATTAGGGGCGTGGATAGTTTAAATCGCCGCTGCTAAGCGAAACTGTTTTCAAAATGGTTTTGACTGGCTTTTGATATAATTAATTTTAAAATAATAAATTTTTGAAATTTGAACAAAAATTTTAATTTGAAAAAAGATCGGGAGATCTACAGCTCTGAGCCACTAGCTAGTATAAAATTACTACCTATCTACGTAATGCTAATTACTAACAAGATCAATCAAAATTACACAATCTTATTGTACAAGGTTAGATATTATTAGATAAGAAGCAGAGATTGGAAAGCAAGCAATAGACATCAAACTTCATAAGTACCTATTATTGTTTGGAATCCCATAAAATGTGTATATAAGGTGCTTCCAAATTAGATGACATATATGCCAATAGGTAATTTAAGGGATGTTAACTTACAATAAATTATTTACTTTAAATATGAATTAATAAAAAAATTTTAATGGAATTTTTGTTTTAATATTCCGAATAAAATAATTAAATTAAAATTTTGCCGAAACTTGTGTTTATCACTCACTTCCTGTCAAGTGAGCAACACATTGGATGCTAGTTGAAGTGGCCAATTAAGTGACAGTAAAGAGGATTCATACGATAATCAAAGAAATCTTAATCATTGAATACATTACGTTTCCTAATTTCCTCCAAAAACTACAAAACTTTAAATTAGTTTTATGCTTAAGTCTACTTCTAAGGACGAGTATTGGCATTTAATTTGGAAGTACCTTTAGTATTCCTAAACAAAGTTACCAATTTCATGTATATGGTTCGCCTACAACCTGTCATGCAGTTTGGCGAAAAGTTGTGTGTACCTATGCATTGTACTGTGTAAATTGTTTAAATAATTAAAAAAAATTACATTCTACTTATACCTCTGATCATATTCAGTGTTATACCTATTTGCTAATTAACGTTAATTACCTACTGTATCATTCAGTGCTCGCATGACTATAGGCAAATATAAGTATAATAGCCAGATAAGAAATGACGTACTGTTATATTACAGACGTTACGAGAACTCTTGACCTACTATCATATCAGTAGATTACGCAATAGTTCATTGAAGGACAAGAACAAAATATAATTTATATCAACAACTTTATTATTGCCAATAACATTCTCTAATAAAACAGTTAGATATGTAACCCTATACAAATAAGTGTAATGCTTTTAAATACATCGATTTCTGATCTTAAACTTTACTCAGTCAATCCTTGCACACATCTAGCGCATCCTGTTTTTCCTCAGCCAGCTCCTTGCCCGTATTGTCTAACATTTTTCGTGCAAAGTCTGAAATGGTAAGTCCCTCAACAATCTTCCATTTCCCATTGCTGACAGTGACAGGGAAAGAGAAGACAACATCCTTAGGAGTGCCATATGAACCATCAGATACAACACCCATACTGACCCAGCGGTCACCAGTGCCAAGGAACCAGTCCCTCATGTGGTCAGAAGCAGCTTTAGCTGCAGACAGAGCAGAAGACATTTTCCTTGCAGCAATGACAGCCGCACCACGCTTCTGCACAGTGGACACAAAGGTGTTTGTCAAGTAATCATTATCATTTATGGCTGATGGTACTGGTTTCTGCTCGCCTCCAACAGTAACAATAGCATTGGACGCATCAGGGAACTGGGTGGAAGAGTGGTTGCCCCAAATGACAACATTCTTTACATCTTTCACTGGTACTCCTAGTTTAGCTGCCAATTGTGACTGGGCGCGGTTCTGATCCAGGCGGGTCATAGCAGTAAAATTTTCCTTAGGTATAGACGGAGCATATTTGGAACAGATAAAAGCATTTGTGTTGGCAGGGTTACCGACAACCAGGACCTTGATGTCTTTACGAGCAACTTTGTCAATGGCCTGTCCCTGCTCTTTGAAAATGCGAACATTGGCAGAAAGGAGATCTTTCCTTTCCATGCCTTCTTTCCTAGGCATAGCACCAACTAGGAAGGCAGCAGCAACATCCCTGAAAGCTTCCTCAGGGTTAGCCGTGGGCAAGACACCAACAAGAAGAGGCAGTGCACAGTCAGCCAGTTCCATGACCACACCTTCCAAGACACCCATCATAGGGGCGATATCAAGAAGGTGGAGATAGACATGCTGATCAGGCCCGAATACTGCACCAGATGCAATCTGGTACAACAAAGAGTAGGCGATTTGACCCGCCGCTCCGGTCACGACTACTTTGATTGGTGCAGCCTGGAAAAATAGAAAAATATACGAGTAAGTACATGCATAATTTTTTCAATAAGATTATCAAAAGAAAATCTGACATAGAATCATGTCAGGATACAAAGAATCAAATAACAAAAGAATGCGAGAATGTTATAAGTTAGCGTTCAGTGACTGCTGATTAATTACCATGACAACCGGCTTGCGTGATATAATAGTAGTTTCGGGTGATTCTTCCGGTTTAGAGCCCCAACAGCACGCCATGGCTCAGATCGGTGGAATAAGATTTAAACATATGAATTGGCACAAATGAAAAACCTATCGGTGATTAGATTAATTGTTTATCAAATATCATGAGTATCGTTTATCGGCCAACCAAAAGAAAATTACCGGCGAACGGTCGGGTACTAGGCGGTAAAATAGTGGGGGTAAATAATTATGATGATAATAGCTAAAACTAACATGAAATGAATCATAACTCATGCTTTAGACATGTAGACACACGGACTTTTAAAGATATTGGGACTAATAGTGAAGGTCAAATCAAAGTCAATTGAATAATACACAATTAAAACTCACCATATTTTAGGTCCAAATGGATAATTACACAAGGGTAACCAAAAACACGATTATCAATTAACAAAAGTGACAATGTCGAGTACTCGTCAACTGCACACAACCTTTATCTTTTTGATTGGATTGGCCTGACTGGGTTGCACTGCACTGGGATGGTAGTATGTATGTATTTTGGTATAGAATAGTGATTAGTGTAGTGTGGTAACCGAATGGTTCCAGGCCAGGCTGATAACATACCGATACCATTCATTCACTCTTTCTTCCTACAGCCACTTTACCACAGATATCAAATTCTATACGGTCGAGCGTATTTTACAATTACTTGAACAGCTTAAAGAAGAAAAACCAAAAAAGTGACAGATGACATAACAAGATAACCTATAATTTTCTTTTAGTGTGGTTTTTCCTGAAGCCTATATTATCGCATTGAAAACTTTGTCCAATATCTCATTTGGGTTATTAACTAAAATATCGATTTAAAGGTAAAAAGCACGACACCAAAATGTCGTCGCTTCTACGTTCTACCAAATTTGTGCGATATTTTACGGGTGCGGCAAGAACTCTTATATTGAACTCCGCTAAGACCGCTGAATCAAATTTATTGGTCAATCCTATTGCGCTATGTTCTGCTAACAAGTAAGTATTCTTTAGGACGTATACATTATTCTTTAACTATGTTTTTGTCATTGAGAATCTCGGGATGTTAGCATTTACATGAATGTTCAGAAATTAAGCTTACCATTAATAATGTGCTGATAGATTATGCATTTTAAATGTAACCACGGAGATCATTTATGATACGTACAGTACTAAATGATTAAATATATAAAGTTACATACAGCTAAGCTAATAATTATTGCACATAATACTTAAGCAGCTCAGATGTGTGCCTTTCAAATGGGAAGATGTGGGTTTGAATCTGACCTGTATCAATTAATTTCTCCAAAACTTATGAACATGTAATATTTGCCTCCAGCTCCTTGGTGAAGGTAAATGAATGGCTCAGTGAGTTATAGAATTGGTGTTTTTTTATAATATAAACATTATGTAATATAAACCTATTAATATATAGTTTTCAAACCTACTTACAAAATTTCACAATAATTGGTTGAGACATGTGACCTGTAGAGGAGAACAACCGAACATACAAAAGATTTTTTGCCCAAATTGAAATGGAGACCCTTCACTTGCTCGGTTCAAATTGAGAGATTTTACTTCCTAAGAAAATCTTTTGTTATTTAACATTAATATTTAAGGGATTGTCATATTATTATTATTATAACCTTTATTAACTGAAGGTACAATTTGGTAAAGGTCTCCTCCAGTGATCTCCAGTAAGTCGGTCTTGGGCTGATCTCTGCCAGTTTGGACCCCCTATTAGTTTTATGTCATCATCCCATCTTTGGTTTGGTCTACTTCGCTTTCTAGATCTATATGGTCATATAATTTATTTTTAATTTTACTGAAATAAACAGCTTAATTTTTTTTTATGTATCACAAATGTTCATTATGGTACTCATTATAATTTTTTCAGTGTTCTTATGCGAGACTATGCCACTTCCAAGAAAGCAGAGAGCCTGGAGCCTTTGTTACAAAAATTAGATTCTGAAGCAAGAAGATTTGGCCGCATTACCAAGAGAGATATAGATGAGGTTTTCGATGAAATAAGATCCAAGAATGACATCACTAGCTCACAATCCTTGCTGGTGATTAGATGTTGTGGTAAGAAAAAAAAACCTTTAATCCAAATTTAGTTATGAATGAAATGGACCATATTGACAAACTGCTAATGTCACTTCATTGTATATTTCACTTATCTTAAGAGGGTGCCGCGCGAATGCAAAAATTCGAATTTAGGTATTAGCCAGCTGAGTCGACCGACCGGCCGGTAAGGCCCAGCACAAAGTAAAATATAATTATTAACTACTTTTGCTTAGAGAAAATTAATGTAATTATATGATCATCATCCATCATATCAGCTGAAGTATGTCCACTGTTGGCCTCACACAAAGAGTGCCACAATGAGGGATTCTGCACCACCCGCAAAATGAAATAATAATAGTAATATCTAATATATGATAATATGATGTAATAGATGTAAACAGTAAGTAGGCTTACTTATCTGCATATCTAGAAAAGAGTAAGCGAAACACGAAAGCAGGAGTGAAACACAACAAAAACAATAATAAAAGTTTTAATTATTTGATTTTGTTTGGTTATCGTCATAATATCGTTATTTGTTATTTTTCGTTTATTTTGAACTGTTCTCTGTTTAGGGCTCCGTAGCCAAAATGGCGAAAACGGAATCCTTATAGTTTCGTCATGTCTGTCCGTCCGACCGTCCGTATGTCACAGCCGATTTAATCAGAAAATATAAGCAATACAATTTTGTAGGAAGGTGTATTCTATAAACTGCTACATAAAATGACGTCAATTTTCAGCATTTCGTGCAGGACCCCCTTGACCTTTTATGTGTTATGGTTATGACTCACTAAATGTACGGAAATGTTTGTAGATATGTGTAAGACCACACCTATAATACTAAATAACTTCCACACAATATAACAAGTGGGTCTGTGAGGTCTACAACTAGAGGTTTCTTTTAATTCAACATTTTCTAAAACGGACATGACAATATTTTTTATATAATTATCAATTCTCACAAAAATTTTCGAGACTCGGTTGAGAAATGCGACCTGTAGAAGAGAACAACAGAAATTCTTCCAGCCGGACGACATACAAAAACGTTTTTGCTGAAACTGAAAGTGAGATGTTCATTACACCCAGTTGATTACCAAATCGTATGCTTTGATGGACAGACATAATAACTAGCTCTGACTAGATACCATGGGTACATACAAAATCCCTCCCATAGGGGATGCTTTGCCAATCTTATGCCCTTCCCCAGGATTCAAACTTTTACTTTTTCTTATCTCCATACTCAATTTTATCATAATTGGTTCAGTGGTTCACATGTTAAAAGGTTACAGACAGGACAATAGATTTTATTTTATTTTATACCTAAGATATGTATGCAATATAAATTTGTAAATCATGAATTGTTAAAAATGAAAAAATGACTTGTAACTAAGGTGTAATAAATAATTCAATTTAGAAATTTATTATCTACATTGAACCGTTTTTAATAATTTTTATATAAATAAATAAAATAATAATTAAAAATAAGCTAAAGTTAAGCTTTTGGGTTCATATTATTATGGTGCTTTGTTATGGCAGTTATTGGTGCTGGTGACTGTACTACCCTGTATTTTATAAATTAACTATTTGTATTTATATAACTATAGGAGAACTTGTACCAGAAGAGTTACCAGAGCAAAGAACACTCTTGGTCCAAAAAATATGGAGTGTACTCACAGAAAGAGGCATCCCAATGGATATTTCTCACTACAATGCTTTGCTGAGGGTCTACATTGAAAATGAGCACCCTTTCTCTCCTGCCCAGTTCCTTGAAGAGCTTGAGAAGAAAGGACTACAGCCAAACAGGTATCATTTCATCAATTATGTTTTATACCACATCAGTGGCCAACAAGCTGACAACCCACCTGATGATAAGTGGTCACTGTCGCCTATATCTATCCTAGTTTCGACATTATCTTATCTAGCGGTCTAGTGTAATGTATAGGTCCATTGTGGGATTATTGACAGAATTTAAGGCAGAAGATTAAATGTAAGTGACAATACTATAATTTTTTATAATACGATTTTTTTATTTACATTGCAGGGTGACTTACCAAAGACTTATGTGGCGTTATTGTCAAGAAGGAGATGTTGAAGGTGCAACAAAAGTGTTAGAAAAGATGAGGGAACTTAGTATGCCAGTATCAGAGCCAGTCCTAAATGCTCTGGTGATGGGTCACGCATTCCACGGGGACACTGAAGGTGCAAAGGCTGTACTGGAAACAATGGCCGGTGCAGGCTTACAACCTACTAACCGTACCTACACGCTTCTGGCTTGTGGATATGCTAAGCAAGGAGATATTGCAGGTGTTGAAAATGTCATCAAAACAGCAACAGAAAAGGATGCTTACATGACTGACAAGGTAGATATTCTCCTTTGACAGCATTAAACTAGTGTCATCAGGGGTTTTTTTTAATTTATACCATCTTTCTTCCAGGATATCTTAGATATCATTGAACATCTAGCAACAGGAGGTCATAGTGACAAAGTCGAAAGTCTCTTCCAACATCTTCAAAGGGGCATGGGTTACAACCAAGATGTCTGCAATGTTATTCTGCGACTGCTCAACAAAGGCCAACTGGATGTGGCCAAGAAGGTTATGAAAACTATGCCCAAAAATGCCTATACAGATGAGACGCCATTCAAGGGGGCATTCTTCGTAAAACAACTTTTGAGGATTAAGAAATCCCCTGAGGATGTTATCAAAGCCTGCCGGGAACTGAAGGAAGAAGGATTGGTTCCTAACTCCTTCTATATTGCTACTGAAACAGCAATGCAGCAGGGACATGTTGAGCTCTCGCAAAGTTTGTTCAAGGAGCTCCAGAAGGAAGGTTACGAAATCCGCCAGCACTATTACTGGCCTCTGCTCGCACAGAAAGGTAGAGAGGGTGATGAAGAAGGCCTCTTACAAATCATTCGCGACATGGTTAAAGAAGGCAACATTCCCAGTGGAGAAGCTTTGAGGGACTATGTCATACCACACCTTATCCAAAAAGATACACCTGTTAACATAATACTGAAACTCCAAATTGCGAATGTGCCTGTTGCTCATGCTGCAAGAAACCTAATGATTGAACTCTTGCAAACTGGGAAAATGAAACAAGCAGCGGAAGTTGCATTGAAGTACAGACCTAGAGGCCAATACTCCTTGCTCACACGACCGCTAATTGTTGCATTGAGCAAAACTCAAGATATTGATTCATTTGCAAATATTTTGCACGTTATTTGCAGCTCGCAAAGTCAAATATCGCAAACTGAAGATGATGCTCATGATGATGGTCAACATGATATTGAGGTTGGACGAATTATTCTATCTGCTATGAAAACCTTGGCCAATGAAGGGCTAGCTAAGGAGCTGCTGGAGGCGATTCTTGCGAAAGGTTTGAGAATTAGCCCTGAACATGCGGAAGCAATTCAGCAGTATCTAGGAAAGAACATGACTACACAACTATCAGAGTTACTCTCTCAACTTACGTCACCTGATCTAGAAATAGCCCCATTAGAACCCCAGAAAGGTGAGATGGTGCCAAGAAATTCAGCCCATTTGGAGAAACTGTTGGCTCAAGCAAAACCTGATAGTGAAAAGAGGCTGAAAAGACAGCTTATATCTGCATACATTCATGAGAACAATGTGGAAAAGCTTAATAAACTTCTGGCTGACTTGAAAGCTTCAATGTTTGAATTATCTAATATGGTTCTTTCTCAGTTAGTCGAATTTTATTGTGTGAATGATGATTTGGAGAAGGCTATGCAGTACCATTCCGAAATATTTCAGACGTATCCAGATTTTGTTTTGAATAAGGTCAAGCTTGTTCAGATGGCATATGCTTTGGTAAGAGCCGGTAAAATAGATGAAGGGATTCAGTACTTGAAAGATAATAGACATGATGTAGAGACAGACAAGGGAAGTTTCATGCTCAACTCCAAATGTTGGCAAATGCTGAATAGCTTAGCTGAAAAGAAAGAAGATGCTAAAGTAAGTATAACACATTATCCCTTGAAAGGAGCTGAATGCACTACAAATTATAAATTCGTTCTAAAAATGTTTTTGAACATCACACTAATGTTTATTTCTTGTCACAGGTTATAGAAATGACCACTGTCCTGATTGATAACAATTATATTGAGCCGTCCAATGTGATCTTTGGTCCCAGCATCAAAGTATTCTTGTTGAAAGATGATCTAGATGGAGCACTAAAGCAATTTGAGAACTGCTGCAAACAGTACAGGTGCACTCCATGGAAAGGGGAGCTGATGAAGGTGCTTATAACGAAGGAGGACGCCAGTAAGCTGCAGTGGTTGGCAGATCTCAGCACGCAGGTAACTTACACTACTGTCAAAAAGCTTAGGACCAAACACAATTTTTAGTTTCATTTTCATAAATTATTACGCAAACCAAACAAGGCCAAAATATTGCAATGGGCTATTTATCACAAGGATTGGACTTTTGCAAACTGGTCGAGAGTACTACGGATGATAGATGAATCAACGTTGAATGAATAATCAATCAATGTTGATTATTTGCATATTTTGTGTTTGGTCTTTAACTTTCTGACGGTAGTGTATGTCTTAACCTTTCTATATGGAGTCGTCTTTCCTAGTTTTCCTACTGCGAAATCCATCCAACTTTTTTTAAAAGCTCAAAATGATTTAAATAAAGAAATAAATAAATATTGGGGGACAATCTTACACAAATCGACCTAGTCCCAAACTAAGCAAAGCTTGTACTATGGGTACTAGACGACGATATACATATTTATATACATAAATACATAGAAAACATCCAAGACCCAAGACCAAATATCCGTGATAAATGCACAAATAAATGCCCTGGCCGGGATTCGAACCCAGGACCTCTAGCTTCGGAGGCAGAGTGACTACCAACTAGGCTAAACAGGTCGTCATGTTCGTTCCTCCAAACACGCAAATATAATTTTTCTTATACTAGCGGCCCGCCCCGGCTTAGCACGAGTATTAAACAAAAATTTTGAATTTTAAAATTATAATACACATACATTTTAGTAACCATCCTTAATTTTTTTGGAAATATAATATAGCCGATGTCACCCGGGGCTAGTGTTGCTTTCAAATAGTGAAAGAATTTTTCTAATCGGTCCAGTAGTTTCGGTGCCTATTCAATGCAAACAATTTTTTTTAACACCTGGGGTTACATTATTGGTATTTTAGTCAGGATCCCTAATTTTGTTGGAAATACAATATGTCTAATGTCACCCGGGGATAGTGTAGCTTCCCAAAAGTGAAAGAATTTTTGTAAACGGTTCAGTAGTTTCAGAGCCTATTCAATGCAAACAAACAATTAAATATTTCCTTTTTATTATTAGTGTAGATTTATTGGAAATATAACCTATGTCACCCGGGGATAGTATAGCATCCCAACAGTGAAATAATTTTTCAAATCGGTTCAGTAGTTTTGGAGCCTATTCAATGGTATTTTTTTTTTACACCTTAGGTTACATTATTGGAATTTTAGTAAGGATCCCTAATTTTTTGGAAATATAATATAACCTATGTCACCCAGGGATAGTGTTAGCTTTCCAACAGTGAAAGAATTTTTCAAATCGGTTCAGTAGTTTCGGAGCCTATTCAATGCAAACAAACAAACAGTCAAATCTTTCCTCTTTATAATATTAGTATAGATGCATTACCTCACCTGTCAAGTGCATTCTGCCAAAAACGATCCCAGTTGAACAGGTGTAGGCCTCTGTCAACTTTTTGGAATTAGTTAAAGTGGCCTAAACTTACAGATATAAGACAATATCCATCAGTAACTTGTTGTTGTTTTTCCTATGGTATCCTAGCGGCAAAGTAGGCCTTCGTGGGTACACGCCACGCCTCTCGATTCCCAGCAGCGCACCTAGCCTCATCCCAACTCAGACAGCTTCCAGGTCCTTCTCAACCATAGACCACTTAACCCTATTGGCTATGTGCGAAGTAGGTGGTGGGGGTAAGCTAGGCGATCGTAGCGCACACCATGGCAGAAATGTGTACTTACCGGGGACCACTGTCAAATTTACTTTCACGTTTTCTATTGGTTCCTTAACGGTTTCCTACGATTCGTATCGTTTGTATGTATTTATTTATACTCTTTTATTTATTTCAGTAAAATTTCCAATACGGGGTCTTTCTCGTTTACTAAAGTAAATATAATATTCATGTGTCATTATTTGACATCTCTGAGTTTTGAAGTTGTCTCGGGACCTTTGACGTTTGAGGTTTCTGACGTGCACATAGCCAATAGACCCCGCTTACCAGGGCACCCGCGTAAGCCAAGCTTTTGTAGTATCTGTTTCGAGTGTGTCCCATCACTACACAAAATGGTGCGCGTCACGCACTCGCACACGTGATTGCTTGTTGACCTTGTACTAGCCAATCACAGTGCACTTGTCCCCCCCCCCGCGCCCCGCCAATTTGGCAGTTTGAGATTCATGACAAATTTCTATGAAGCGGTGTCTATAGGGTTAAGTGGTCAGTGTTCTCAACAGAGCGCTGCAATGTGTGTTGTTGGAGGCTTCCAGTTGAGAGCCGTCTTCGCAATCTTGTGTTCCCCCGCCGGATAATGTGCCCGATCCATTTCCACTTTCGCACCAGTTTTACTTCACATTAGTACCCGTGTGAACCCGACAGATACACGGTGAAGTGAACGTGCTCCACGACCTGGTGCTCGCGTTTGTGGAGTGCGGGCGGCTGCGGCAGGCGCGCCGCATCCTCGAGACGCCGGGGCTGCAGTCGCGCCACCAGCGCCTGCACGACGCCTGCCAGAGATACGTCGAGGTAACTACCCCGTCACCACCACCGAACACTATCAGCCGAAGGACGTCCACTGCTGGACATAGGCGTCCCCCAATTTCATGGCAGATAGATCCATAATCGCCACGGGCCAACCCGCGGCGATCGCTGTATCTCCACCGGACTCCATGTATGCTGCTGCCCATCCACCCGTGGTCTTGGTTGTAGTTTTGTCACAAACGTGGTCAAAGCGTGTGCGCAGGGCCGCCCCTGGGGTACAGCGGTAGGGCACAGAGGAACCTCATCCCGCTCAGATTAGGAGCAGCCCAACCGGGGAAGTGCCTCCTGCTTACAGAAGACCGCAGCCATAATAACATCTACTTGCTTCTTAGGTTGAGATGTTGTGTTCCTGGTGGTGAGTAACTAAGGTCGCCGAAGCTCCCGAGCACACGCTGTGTTGAGAGCAATGATCTTCTATATAGTATGCATACTCGGTATGTGTATCGGTCTCTAGTAACAATGTATTGTTACTAGACCGATATCTCTCAAAATCTTGACAAATAAAAATGAACTTTGTTGGTTAATTTAAAAACAGTCTTGTCTTAACAAGACTATTTTAAAATTAACCATAGATACGCTGAAAAACGAGTCCGAAAGACTCACTTTGTCTTAGCGTGTCCCTGTCCCACACATTGCCATATAAAAAATATATACATAAGTATAAATGTATAGATATAGTTATTAAACTTATTATCTATATTAGAATGGGACACTACACAAAGGGAGACAAAGTGAGTCTCTTTCGGTCCGCGTTTTCGGCCACAGATGGTACTTTACTTATACGTAATATTTCTATCTCTATGGTTGAGAGTGAGGGACCTGCATGTCTCAAGCTGTCATCAAGGCAATAAAGGGTCGGCCATAAGCTACGGTGTCAGGTGCGGCTCACGCGATGACGTCATCGCGTCGCGTCGGCCGCCCGCCCGAGAGGTCTTTACTTACTAGTTGCCGCGCACTGCCAAGGACGGAACGCATGCACTCGCGTGCGATAGAAAGAGATGGCCACGCTTAGGTACGTTTGGCATACCTAAACGGAGGATTTGTTAACGGTGGGCCTTCTGTACGTAGTACTATTACTTATTCTGTGACGGTGTCTGCTTACCAGGTAAAGATAAAATTTAGGAGGCGCCTTTTGGAGTGGCGCGTAATGAATCGCTCCTTACTCATAGGGTTTAGGGCCGGCTCTGCTTGTGCGCTACGACGTTGTCCTATATCCGGAGGAATTAACATAGGTACATGCATTATTTACGTTATAACAAGCAGGTAGTGTGCGATGGTCTCATGATGTATAGCGATATGTACGACATAAACATACTTAAGTATTTCATGGCGAGTTCACCTGTGATAAGGATAACATTCTTGAATTGAATTTCAAACTCAATTTGTTCGCGGTAACTTAGAAATGTACTAAATAAAGTTTGTTATTACAGGAAGGCAAGTCTGAATACCTCGAAGGTCTCCTCGAGGCTACTAAACAACTATCGCACATTGATCGCTCCAACATTTTCTACCATCTCCTCGTCACATACTGCAAAGCCGACGAGACTGACAAAGCCCTCGGCCTCTGGACTATTCTACAGGAAGAAGGCGAGGTTCCTAATGATAAATTCCTTACTTACCTAGGTAAACATCTTAAAGCGAAGAAGCAACCCGTTCCCTTCATAATTCCTGAAGAACAGAGCACGATCAAACCAGTAAATAAGGAACAGAATACTATTAATAGAGCGCAGAAGAAACAGGGCCAACCGAAACTTACGAAACAAGATGTAACAGCTAAAATCGAGAATTTGATTAATGAAGGAAAAATTACCGAAGCGCTCGACCAAGCTGTTAAAGCATTAGATGAAGGGACAATTGCGAAGCCTAGCGTAGTGAAGTATTTGTTGAAGAAAGTGGCCGAGAGTGGCGAAGTCGAGAAGATACAGGAACTGGGGAAGCGTCTTAATGACACTATGAAGCGTAACGTAACGTATGATGACAAACTGACCCTGGCTATCTTTACGAAGGGCGCAGGCCCGCAGCATATTGACAGTCTATACGAATCAGTCAACAATGCCAAATCTGACGAAGAGTTAACTAAAGCGCTAGTGAAGTTCCCGCGAAGCAACGCGCTGGCTTCTGTCATACAAGATGATGTTTTCGTCGATAAGTGTAAGCATAACATACTTTCCTTTCATATAAGAGACTTTTTGAACATTAGTCTTCTTTCACCCTTTTAAATCATTTAGTTTTTACGGTTCCAAAGCCAAAATGGCAAAAACGGAACCCTTATAGATTCGTCATGTCTGTCCGTATGTCACCGCCGATTTACTCGGAGACTATGACCACTATAATTATGGAATTTGGTGTGAAGGTGCATGTTATGAACCGCTATAGAAATATGATGTGAAATTACGAAAAAATATAACAGGAGGGGACAAAAAAATATTTTCAATGCACATAGAAATAGAAAAGCCTTCATAAATAACATACTGTTTCTAAAAAACTTTTCTATTTAAGTCAACCGTTGGTGAGATATTAGCTGACAAAGTCGTAAAAAATGTGTCCCCCCCCCCCACACCTCTAATTTCCAAACAACCATGTAAAAAATTCAGAAAAAAATATACATGATGTACATTAATAAATCCTTACAACAATTTTTGGTTTGAACAAGATAGGTAAACGGTTTATGAGTTATTGCTGAAAAACTGTCTTGTCAAAACAAAAGGGTGTAAGTGCCGTAAGTTTCCTATGAAGATACGACCTTTTTTATTAAATGTATTGTATAATGGTTTTAAATGTAGATTAGGGGTTGTCTGTACGGAACCCTTCTTTGTGCGTGGTCCGACACGCACTGGGCCGGTTTTTTCTTTGTACAATCACCTATTGCAAATGAAGTTCGTACAATACTATATCATGCATTATTACACCTCTCGGTTGAAATCAATGTGCTTAAACATAATCACTTAATCGTGCTATTGTTGTCAGTTATTTATAATTTCTTTCTTCTTCAGGTCGCAAAGTTGCAGAACTAGCAGCTTCAAGAGGACAATACTTGCCGGCGAACCTCCTCTGGATGGAGTACCTTTTAGCAGGAAAGGAACAGCAGGCCAACTCTCTGTGGGACAAATGTCTAAACAATGTCCAAAGCATCGTGTTCAGACGACTCCTTCAGGAAAGCCACATCAGGAAACAGCCAGAATTAATAGAAAAACTCATATCCACAATGTCTACAAACAAAAACATAACAGCAGGGTCACACGGAAATGCGTATTCCAGATTAATTAACATATATTTACTTGAAAATAAAGTCGACGAAGCGCAGGCTGCTCTTGAAAAAGCAGTGAAATTTGGCGTGCCAATCGAGCAACTCAACAAAAATTCCCTTAACAAATTGAAAGAAGCCGTTGAAGCTGCTGGACAGAGCTTTAAATATGCCATTTAGATTTAATTCATTGTGATTTGTTTTATCGAGTAGTGTTATCATGGTCCTTGTAAATAGCATTCTGAAATTAAAACCAGCACTGAGTATTCCTTACCTTATTATTATAGTTATGATTAAATTGATAGTTAAATAAAATACTTGACTTTATTTAAAACGCGCCACCGCCGATAGTTTAGTGCACAGATATCAGAGTAAAGCAGATCCGCTCATTTAAGTTGAACGATTTTTGTACGTCTGATCTATTCTCACTAATGTACAAATCAGAAAGTTTAAGTGAGACAGACAAGTGACATCTGACACGTCTTCACCTGTCAGTGTCTCTGTATTCATAACTGAAAATTGTACTGAACTGACGTTATGGTGTGTTAAGTTTATATGGGATTAAACATTCTGGTGTGCTCGCAAATCGAGACAACTTGTTAACAGCCGAAAATGATTGTATTATCTGACGCATTCTAACTCATTTTGGTGCACCATAAGGATTAAAGAGACAACTATATGGAAAATCATCTGGCTTAATACTGCGAGTCTGCTTTTCTCTGATGTCTGTGGTTTAGTGTTGACGTTGACAACTCGCGATCCTCCCATAAATGCATTACACCTCTGCCGTATGTACAAGAGATTAATTTAAGTTATTTTGGGTAAGTATTCTTGGACGTTTATATTTTTATATGTACGTTCAATGGAGGCTTTAATAATTTTTCAAAAAAAAAAAAAAAAAAATTTAAATTATTTTATATTTAGTTTTTGCCCGCAACTTCGCGTCGAACTCTTTTATCACCTTAAAAATTGGTATTGAGTTTTTGAGACGTAAGCTTAACTATCGGACTCGCACATTCAAAATCTGCACCCCCTTTTCGCCCCTTTAAGGGACGATTATGATAAAAAGATCCTACTGTCCTTCCCAAGGACCAACCTCAATGTTTAAGCGTGAAAATATTACAGACAGGCATGACATGATGGATGTAACGTGTGACGGTGTATATATGGTATAACTACGCACACAGGAGGGGTCATCTCTGTGGCCTGTACATTTAGATAACGGCGGGGAGCGGGGACTACAGTGTTGGTTTAAAGAAAAAATATCGGCCAAGAGCATGGCGGGCCATGCTCAGTGTAGGGTTCCGTAGTTGTCCAAGAACTTAAGTACTTTAAAAAAACAATAACAAGCAAAAGAGAATGCCTTCGCAGCGTTTCATACGTCTTTACGGTAGCTCAAAAACTGCTTAACTGATCATGTCCGCTCCGCTATAGTTTTCGTGGAAGTTCAAAGTCTTTATTAAGCTATACTTTCATGTTTTTTTTTCTTTTCAAAAGTAGAGTCTTAATGCATTTCAGTTCAAAAGTTACAGGCTTAATGCATTTTGAGCTTTAACTTGGCAGTATTCTATGCAGTATGTTGTAATACCATAAAAGCTGTTGGATATTTAGGAAGACTGCCAAGTTAAAGCTCTAAATGCATTAAGCCACAGTAAATTAGTTTTACCGTAAACAATCTACTACCAGACTTGGCACCTTTTCAGATAATCTACGGAAATTAACACCCATTTAGATTTCAATTATTTTGTCGATGAAGACGACAACCACGCCTCGCATATTGAACTTGGCTGCCATTTTCACATTTATGTTTTTGATGGGATTTAGATCTACCTTACGCACGCTCGAAAACGTTCGTAAGTATCCCACTGCTCATCAGTAATGTGTTGAGCAGAAAAACAGTAATGTCGTAGAGACATGTGTTTTTTTTTATTGTATTTGAGATTGCGCTTGACCTTACTCTAACCTGATAGAAAGTTAAGACAAGGTCTAAGATGGATCACGCTCACCCAGAAGATGATGCCTATTATTCACCCTTACCTTGAAGACATTGACGTCATAAGCTTCCGTAAATACAGACGCCGGAAGAGAATTCCAGATTAAAGCAGTCTGTTCTAAGTTAGTACATTCCTGTACACCACATAGTACGATTTATTATTTTCTGCCAGCACGTCTAAGTTTGGGGCACTCGATACTTTCGAAATACCGACATAGAGCTGTTCGTGCGAAAAGCTGGGAGTGCACAAATGAATTCCTGCCATTTAGAGTTTTAGTTATTAATGGTCATTGAGAATGCCAGCTTTATGGGAAATTGCAGCCTTTTAAACTGGAATGGCAATTATTGGGACAACGTATCAGCAAGCTTATACATATATATTTCCGGTATACGGCTCTTATAAGAATTGTGGCCTTATTCCGCCCCAGCTCTGTGACACGTAACGTGGCGCCGTAGCAGAATCCGGCTGCATCAAGAATTTGGGACACCAACCGTCAGCGTGCCTTCAGCTCCAATTTAACTATGGGAAGATTGGGAAGGCACTCACGGTAGTTTTCAGCTGTTGGGAAATCTAAAGCCGGGTCCACAGCGCCATGTTTTTCGTGTTTACAAACATCAAACATGTTTTTCGAACACAAAATAGGCGTGGCCTCAATGTTAAGGCCGGTCCACTGCACCAAAAATCGAACAAAACATGTTTGATGTTTGCAAACACGAAAAACATGGCACTGTGGACCCGCCTTAACAGGGTGGGTTTTCCAGTCATTTTATAAAGTTGAGGAACCTTCTCATCTTCCGATTTTTTCCTCATTACTTTAGCTCAGATATCAGAGTAAAGCAGATCCGCTCATTTAAGTTGCACGATTTCTGTTCATCTGATCTATTCTCACTAATGCACAAATTAGTAAGTTTGAGAGAGCCCGATAAGTGACTCCGCTCCGGTATCTCCGCTTTCATAACTGCAAATTGTACTAAACTGACGTTTGCGAGTTTGCGACGTTTTGGATTATATGGCATTTGACATTTTGGTGTACTATAAGGCTGGCTCCACACACACACACACACACACACACACGGTTAATTAGGTTTCCGAATTCGGAATTCAGATTCGGAAACCCGAAAACTTAGCGCACACGTTCGTTTTTTGGCATTAGGTTTATTTTCTGCCAGTTCTAGAGCGGCGGTTCTTGAGAGAGCACGTATAGACATGGACGACGAGGTATTGCTTTTAATTGTGCTTTTACTGGCGTTAAAAACAAGAAGAAGGAGAAGAAACGACGTTATTGGGTACACCCAATAAATACTCGAAGATTACACAAAGTCAATTTTATCTTAAAAGAGCTGAGTTACCCATGTTGATTATATACAGTCAGTATGACAAAAATCACGTCCACTCCGTACGGCGCTCGCTGATTTCTAACTTGAAATTTCCGTTCAAAGAGAATATAATCACTACGTTCTATTTCCGTTCGTGTGCGGCTAGTGAAACAAAATGTATGCAGGGGTGCTACCGCGAAGTCTGTCAACGGAACGAAAAACGAAAACGAAGATCGAACGAAAGAAAGATGTGACACCTACCGGGAAGCATTTTCGATCGAAGCCTTTAGTTTCGTTTCCATAGACAATTTGCGGACTTGCTATCGTGAATGGAAAGAACGAATGAATTAGTAAAGTGATTACAAACGTAGCGATAAAAAGGCGGTAAAATGATATTTTGCTAAAAATAAGCCTGAAATATTGATAAATATTATATAATCCGCATTAAGAACGTATACTGGCATTAGATACTTCTGTAGAACTAGATTTAATGCCAGATTTTATATTTTTGGTTAATATACAGAATAATTTCCTCTATGGTTAACATTTTGAAGACGTCAAATCGGCGGCTGTAGATTTAGGCGCGATTTTAAATTACAGCCTTTTGAACTGGACTGGTGATTTAAAAAATCTTTAATTGCTTAATTTGTTTGCTGTTTTTTTTTTGTTCTTATTGTTAGATCTGCTTGTTAATGGGCCTTATTGAGCTTACTATGGAACTAGGTCGATTTGTGTGACGAACATTTATAACAAATTTTAAGGAAAAGTAACATCTTACCAACTAAAATGATACTTAATACAATACAAGGTCCTACAATTTACATATTTTGAAAAATAACAACGGTCATTATCACTCGCTAAGATGTTTTTAAGTTACTCGAATATAATGTATGCTCTATATCTAGATATATTTCTCTTTGCATATATTATTGCTAAATTACTGCATTATGATATACGTTGCTCCTGAGATAATTTGCAATTGATGCAAGGGAAACACGGACTGCAACCATAACAGAACTACTTACTCTTTAGGTATGTGGTATTGTGTTGCTGGTGATGTGAAAGGTCGCCAGACCTCCCGAGGATGCGCTGTATTGAGTGGGAGAGACCTATATGTCGCTAGCTGTCAACATAACGAATCCTCAATTCAATCGCATGCACAACACGGCACACATATCGGCAGCACACTTGTGATTCTTCTGGAGTCGCAAGTGTCCATAGGCTACGGTATCTGTTTACCATCAAGTAGACTGTAAGGTTGTTTGGCACTGTCATTGTATATATAAAAATAAGTATGATACTTAGCTGATAACTAAAAGTTAAGAAACGCTGATTAGTGATTAATAATTCCGTCAATTATCCATTTTTTGAGATTTGGTAGTCGAGCGGACCCCTGGTTCCCAAGAAAAGGCTAAGATGAAGTCACTGCAGAGGCAAGAACTTATTTATTTGCTGTCTGGACATCAAGACCTATTTGTCTATACCATGTTGGTGATCAAAGTACAAGGGACCAAAGGCGAAAAATGCAGTTCATGAAGTAATTATATCCTCCCACTGGTTCTATTATCTTATTTCATTCATAGAAATTCATTCATTCATTAATAGAAATAATACATTTCCAATAAAACATTTTCAAAATAGCACTTTGGCGAGAACACACCTTAAATAAAACAGATGTTACAGTGTTTAAACAATTTATTTGACATACGAATGGATTACACTATCTTCTCAGTTTACATTAACCTCCTAATAACCGCAGATTAGGTGCTGTTAAATTTTAATAAATGCATTAGAATGGCATTTTAGATCATAAGTAGGCTTTCTTGGATACATTTTTATCAAGTGTATTACATAATCTATACATATAATAAAGCTGAAGAGGGTCGTAAGTCTGTACATGGAAGATATTAAAAAAAAAATGGCTGGGGATACTTAGAATCGATAACAGAAATCGTTTCAACAGTTTTAAGAATTTGTGTCTGTTTGTCTGTCTGTTTATATGTCTAGGCATCACGTGAAAACGAACGAATGGAGTATAATTTACCCTCATTAATATGGCAACTGGATCTTCGGCGACGACATAGCTCGGCCTTCGGCCTCGCATGCCTTGCAAATTTCCTTCGGCTTTTCAGTCATCAACCTTACATAAAGAATCTACTCTGTTAGGAGGCTCGGCCTTCAGCCTCGCGTGTCTCGCCTTCAGGCCTCCGGCCCTCAGCCTTACATGAGAAGCCCGCTCTGTGTGATTATTCTCGCATGCCTTGCCGCTCTGCTTCCGGCCTTCGGTCATCATACTTATATGAAGAACTCGCTCTGTTGGGATAACGTCTTACGGCAGAACTGCGTAGTGAGACTTTTACCATTGTACAATGTACATGTAATGTTTTTGACGAGATTCATTCATCTAGAATCGGTACATTTGATATTCCGAAATAAGCATTTAATATTCGTTTTGACAATAGGATTTCTAGGGAATATCATATTGACTGTAATCATTTCTTAAGGGGCTGTAAAGAAGGATGAAAGATTGTATCATCATCATCATCTGAGGCGTTATAGCCGCGGGTGGGCCCTTGGCTAGCCTGGTGAAGCAAATATCTCCAGTCCGATCTATTCGTGGCTTTCCTTCTCCAACATGTCACCCCTAAGTTCCTGGTGTCCACCTGAGCTTGAGAAAGATTGTATGGGAAATACAAATCATTCTAAGGCGAGAACGAATTATACGCGGACGAAGTCGCGGGCAAAAGCTAGTTATATATAATGCGGCTGTTCCTTTGACTTCCCCAGACCCGAAGAGGTAACACTTAATAGTGACATGACAAAACAATCATTTTATTATTCAGGAAATAAAGCATTCGACATTTCACATATACATCAAAACTATCTGTATTTGTACATATTTGCATGCCAATTTTATTGGCGAGATATGCTGATCTCTCTATCAATGATAAAGATTTATATCTGTAACCATGTCTCTTGCAAATAAATTTCTTTGTCTTTGTCTAAGAGTCCGCAGTATGCTCGGTTCGCCATACAAACGTAGCTACGCTCTCATTTAAAAACGCCTTGCTAGAATAACATGAAACTTTGTATACACAATGGGATCCGGCATATCTAGGTCGGAAATTAGTTTCTGTTGCTTGAAATTATAATGGAGAAAAAATACAGCGATTATTAAGGTTTTCATACAAGTCGTAAAAAACTCAAAAACTCGCTGTTTTTTTTTGTATTACAATTTCTAGTAACAGAATCTAATTTCCGACCTAGATATGGCGGCTCCCATTGTGTATACAAAGTTCCATGTTATTTCAAAGTTCAAAGTGTTTTTATTTGTGAGCATAGGTAAATCTGGTTACAGAGGTGAAAACAATAAATATGTCGCACTATACTCTGCCTGATGGCGTACAAATTATTAATTAATGATGTCCTTACATACTAACATGCCAAATATATTTACGTATTTCTAATTCTTACTATTTCAAATAAAATCGTGTAATTATTAAATTTAAACAATAAAAACTCAGAAATAGAATAAAAGCAATTTTCAACTAAAAATGTCAAGAGTTTATACCTAAATTGTTTTATGGGTAACATTCTAAAATCGACAGGCAATTTGTTGTAAATTTGCTGGCTAAACAAAATACACTTTTGCGCATTAGAGCCGTGTTGGCGGAAACAGGAAAGAGATTCTAGGGGTACCTAGAATTTCTAGTAAATACCTCGGAGATTGTCCTGAATAGTGATGAGTTTGTCTTAATGTACATGGCAACTTCGAAAATGTAGAGGCACGGTACCGTCAAAACATTCAAATGTCTGAAATGCGTCAGTCATTGCAAGCCCTCGAATAGCCCTCACGCACCTTTTTTGTGCTATAAAAACCGCTTACCTGTTTTTTGAATTACCCAAAAGAGGATCCCATAACGTAAAGTACATCCAACAAAACCATGATATGCCATCATCACAGTCCCCATACTCGCTTGCTTAGAGAGTTTGTTCAAAGCGAAGGCATATTGATGTAGCTTTTTACATATGAGTTCAGTATGAGCAGTCCAGTCCAATTGGTTGTCAATTTGCACTCCCTAGAATTTCGTATCACAGACTGATTCAGTTATTTCAGCAAGGCGTTTTAAAATGAGAACGAAACTACGTTTGTATGGAGAATCGAGCTCAGCCGAGCGTACTGGGGACTCTTAATATGGAACAAAATGAACGGTTAGTTGATTCCGCCGTTTGGTTTTGGGTTACTTAGTACCTTATATTGGGGGTACCGTAAAAGTCAACAATAGCTTTAAAACGTATTTTTTTTCCCCTTTTCTCCAGAACTGATACAGAAACTTACATTTCACATGCTCCGTATACCGTTTTTGTACAGGGGTGTGTTTTGTACAGGCGTTAAATTAAATTAAGTCTATTTTTCATTTAACTTCATTCAAATTTGTGGCGGGCGTTACGAGTATGAATAAACAGAGAAAGTTACAAAACTATTTTGGTAAAACTGCAAATCTTACAGACCCTCTAAATACAGTCAAGAGCAAATGTATGTTAACAATTTTTCACCTTTTTCCATGTGGTGAGGTAAAAAACTGTTAACTTATTGATCTTATTATCTGCTGTTGACTACACGTTTCTAGTCGACATCTGCTTGAATTGCCGTTTCCTCTTCTGCTTAGGTGCGTCGCGTCAATAATCCAGGACCATTCATATTCACAAGCCTGAAATGACAAAAAAAATGTTTTAAACCACTGTACTGGGACATACGAAAAGATGCGTCTGATTTGGACTCATATCATAGAAAGAAATAGATGTGAAACGGGGGTGTGGCGCATGTCACCGCGACATTGTCAAAAAGAAGTGTAAGTGATAACATATGAAAAAGCCTTATATTTTCTGCGGGTTGTACATTGAACGTTTTGTACAATAATCACCCCGTACCGCGCTAAGCCACGGCGCAATGTATCATACCGCTTTGGTCGCTGCGTGAATTATTTCGTGGTGCGCAGCCGCTGGCCCGCTGTTTGGGTCCGCCCAACTAGAGGTGCCAGTTAAAATTGCAGTTTATGCGTCATCGATAAAATAGGAATAGAATGTCGAACTAGTCATTTACTATCAACGGTAAATTCACAAATCAATATTTAATAAGCATAACTTGTTCCAAAAGACTGCAGGGACTGCGTTCGGGATGACGTCATTAGGTTTTTTCCGTTCTAAGTTCTAACTACCCGAACGCACGTCTGTGGCACGGGAACGAACGTTAGGTTTTATTTCGTTCGGAAATTTTATGAACGTGTGCGCCTTCATCTAACATTACTATGAAAAATGCGCCTTTAGGTTTCCGAATCTGAATTCCGAATTCGGAAACCTAATTAGGAAACCGTGTGTGTGCGGCCAGCCTAAAATTGAGACAATCGTTAACAGCCGAAAATGATCGTAATATTATCGTCCTTTCTAACTCATTTTGGTTAACCATAAGGATTCAAAGAGACGTCCATATCTAAAAAAAAATGTTTGCTTAACACTACGGATCTGTTAGTAGGTATTATTATTAATTAAGAAAATCTGTCAAGTTAGCTTTAACAAATTCACACTATATTACTGTAATATTACTTATTTATTCATGCTTTATTAAATTTCATTTATTTCTTCGTTTGACGAAGGACAAGCCAGTGTCATGTCGATTAGGTAAAAATTAAATAATCGGAATGAGATATATAAAGCCTGTCACAAACTGGCGCGGCCTGCGGTGGCGGCCGCGGTGGCGGCCAGTTGTAAAGTATGACAATCCTAACAACACGGATCTATACCTAAACCGGATTGAGTACTGTGACGAAAAAGTGTGACCGACAGAGAAGCCAAACTCGAGGATTGCATCTCGTTTTAATTAGGGTGACCAAGTACATCTGTGGATATGAGGATTATTTCTAATATAGGTTCTATGTACAATGAAATTTAAACTAAATTAGTTAGTAAATAAAATAAGAATATTTTTCAAAGAAATATATTAATTTTACTAATCACAAGTTTGTGTATATATTGTGTATATAATTATAGTCTTGTGTAATTTTTGCCTAAGCCCTACTTTGTTTTCCAATTTCCAAATCTCTTAACAAATGTGTTTTATCGTGAGCCATGCGTAAATTAAAAAAAGATGAGGACGAATTTTAATTCACCATCAATAGATCAGCACGGTGGTGCCATGATATACGAGTTCGGTAGGTAACAATACAATATAATAATATTACATTGTTACCGAACTTGCCGGTATCCAATTGAGCTGAAATTTAGCATACTGTACATAAGTATGCTAAATTTCAGCTCAATTGGATACCGGAAAGTAGCTGTAAAATGGTAAAAAAAATGAAACGACAACTTAAGTAATTGCACAGTTTAATCACATACAGTCCAAGTTAAACAAAATCTCGTAATGATAACAAAATTGTTAAAAGATTGAATTTCAATTGACCTTTAGAAAAGGTTTTCTCACTAAACACTTAATAACGAATATTTCTGCAAAACTAGCCCAAGTCATAGTCACCCTAATCAGTTTGACATTTGTCTTGTCGTTTTATCGTAAAATATAACAAATTGTTCCTTACCTGTGAAATGATATTCCACAATTAATAAAACTTTCACTTTTACAACCCTTTACACAACATGTTTTCACTATTTTCAACTAATTTCATCAGTCGCTTATTTTCGTAATTTCAAATTTGACACCATTAATATTGGGGATACCAATTAATATTTGAAAAATACTACTATATTTATTGCAATACTAGGTTTTAGTCAGTTAATAATGTTGATATTTTATACAATTACAAATGAGGTCAAATGTAAATTATCCCTGATAAACATGCACAAGTACAAGCAAGCTAGTTAGTACAAGCAAGTAATTATTTTCAGTATTCTAAAATACCACAACATATATTTTGTTTACATTGGTAACTTGTGCGAGTGGGACACCGTCCTCCGGTTGGTTGCTCTCTATCGGACCGCTTTCTCTAGTCTGTCTGTCATAACAGGATATTAACTGTATTACGCGAAAATATGGTTCAATTTTGACTGGCTCATGAAAGTTTGTACTCAATCCGGTTTAGGTAAGCTAGGTGATCGCAGCGCACACCACGGCAGAAATGTGTACTTTCCTGGGACATCTGTCAAATTTACTTTCACGTTTCCTATGGTTTCTTAACGGTTTCCTACGATTCGTTTCTTTTGTATTTATTTATTTCAGTAAATTTTCCAGAGAGGGGTCTTTCTCGTTTATTAAAATAAATAAAATATTCATGTGTCATTATTTGACACCTCTGAGTTTGACATTGTCCCGGGACCGTTGACGTTTGACGTTTCTGACGTGCAATAGCCTATAGATCCATGCCTAACAATGATTCAGATACAGGCGGCCTTGACGCGGTGGTTGCGCGGCTGATGGCGGCCGCAAGCCACGCCCCCTCCACCACTGCGCATGTGTGAACAGCCGCGCGGCCTGTTGCAAAAATTCACAACTAATCGCCATTAAGCATAGATAAAAATGCATAGTTAGATTATATTATATCCAATTTAAAAAAATATATTTATGAAAACTATTGATCATATCATCATCAGCTAGACAGAGTAAACCTGCAGGCTTAAGTTTATTTTTGAGTGGCCAAAAGTAAGCAAAAAAGTTTTTTTTTGTTATTAGTGTAACGGTTTGAAATTTGGATTGGCGCGAAAATTGACGTAGGCCGCCACCGCAGGCCGCGCCAGTGTGTTGTTGTTGCGGCCTGTCAAGCGGCCTGCGGCCAGCCGCCACCGCAGGCCGCGCCTGTTTGTCACACGCTTTACTTATTCTAATCTGTGCTATTTATCAGACTTTGGTTACACGATCATGGCGTCAGTTCAGGTGGTCTACTCCGAAATTCGTAAACCGAACTTCGTATGGTGCCGTCCCTCTTACTCATATAGTAAGGTTAAATGGAAATAAAGTTATTATTATTATTATTATAGTGTATGACACGAGAGTGCAAGAGACGGCACCATACGAAGTTCGTATTTCGAATTTCGGAGTAGACCCCCTGACCAGAATGATGGAATGGACTGAACTGACGCCAGAATGAGCGTGTAACTGAAATCTTATTAAGCGTGTCACAAACAGGCGCGGCGTGCGGTGGCGGCCAGTTGTAAAGTATGACGATCGTAACAATGATTCAGACACAGGCGGCCTTGACGCGGTGGTTGGGCGGCTGACCGCGGCCGCAAGCCACGCCCCCTCCGCCACTGCGCAGGCCGCGTGGCCTGTTGCAAATTTTCACAACTGACCGCCATTTACCATAGATAAAAATGCATAGTTAGATCATTTTATATCCAATATTGGCTATGTGCGAAGTAGGTGGTGGGGGTAAACTAAGCAATCGCAGCGCACACCATGGCAGAAATGTGCAACTTCCGGGGACATATATGTCAAATTAATTAACTACGACGTTTCCTACGATTCGTTTCGTTTGTATTTACTTATTTATTTTCTTATTTATTTCAGTCATATTTCCAGTAAGGGGGTCTTTCTCGCTTACTAAAATAAATAAAATATTCATGTGTCATTATTTGACATCTCTGAGTTTGACATTGCCCCGGGACCCATGCCGTTTGACGTTTCTGACGTGCACATAGCCAATTAAAATTAAATTAAAATTAAAAATTGTTTATTGACCAACAAGTTTAAAATTAACATTATACACGTATCTAGTGGGCCCCAAACTAGGCTCAGCCTGTATCTTGGAGTCCGTGAGTGCAGGTGACAAAAATATATTTTTAACAATATGCATAAGCAGGTAGGATTAATGTTATTAGTAGCTAATTATTTAAAACTAACTTTGTTGTTGTTATTTTATACCTTAAAGTGTGTGTGTGTGTGTGTGTGTGTGTGTGTGTGTGTGTGTGAGTGTGTATGAGTGTGTGTGTGTATGTAAGTATGACTGTATGTATGGATGTGTGTTTTAATTTCTAATAAACTTTTCCATCTCTTCATAACTCCATTCTAAACATAATCTAGTCACTATTGATTTAACTTTTGGTAAACACATATTGCTTACGTCAGTTATTTTACATAATTTATTATATAAACGAGGTTTCAGGTAATAACTTAAGTGTCTAGCAAAACACGTTTTAGTGGACGGCAAAGTCAGTCTGAACCTTCTGGGACGCAAATTATCACCTTTAGTAGATTTAATTTTGATTATCTTTATTGTTTCCTGGTGAGCCTTGGGGACTACTTTGACAAAGAAAAGTTTCCTGACGCTAAGTAGTTGTGCCTCCTTTAGAACCCGGACTGTAGAGAAACGAATTGGCTTCTTAAGCATTACTTTAATTACTGATCTCTGAGCACGCTCGAGATTTATTAGCGATGAAGACGTCGTACCACCCCAGGCCAAGATACAATATGAGAGAATAGATTGGCAAAGTGACAGATATACGGTTTTTAATATATCGTTATCGGCCACATTTCTTTTAAGTTTCATAGTGTATATCAACTTCCGCACTCTTTTTGACATAGTGAATATATTTTTAAAAACTATTGACCATACATTTATCAGCTACACAGAGTCAAACTGCAGGCTTAAGTTTACTTTAGAGTGTCCAAAAGTAATCAAAAAAGTTTTTGGTTTGGCGCGAAAATTGACGTAGGCCGCCACCGCAGACCGCGCCAGTGTGTTGTTGTTGCGGCCTGTCAAGCGGCCTGCGGCCAGCCGCCACCGCAGGCCGCGCCTGTTTGTGACAGGCTTTATGCTTATCTTCTTAGTTGCTTTGCACTTTGCATTAATATATAAATATAGGTAGATTTGATTTTTAAGTCAGCAACACCAGCGTTTTGTTCTGCAACTGCGCCAACACGGATGGCGCCAACAAAGTGCCAAACTAGCTGTTACCGCGCCGCGTAGCAAAAACGAACGAAGTTCGAATGTCTCTCTCTCTGTCGCTCTAACACACAAGCGCAACGTAGAGGGAGATATTCGAACTTAGTCCGTTTTCGTGTCGCATTCAACGCCAACAAATGAAAAGACGCCACGCCTGCCACCGAGCCCGCCACGCTCACCACGCTAAACCGACTGAAAGAACGAAACGAAACGCTAACGTTGGCGGGAATTCAGAAATTGAAGTATTTTGTCAGAGGCAGATTGTTTTCGATGGAGTTTTAGTTATTTGATGTTTGCATGTAAAGTTTAAGTTTTAAATATGTTTTATCCCGAAGATTCACTAAAGAAAGGGGGCAGGTTCTATCTCTGTTGGGTGGCGGATTCCTGGCCTGTCTGTTTTGCTACGATAACTCAACGGCAACTATGGTCTCAAGATATAAGAATAATTTGGTAATTTATAGTAGTTTCTCATTACATATGCAATCATTGTTTTGTCATATCTCATATCTCTTTGGTGCTAAGGGGTTTAGTATTTATTTTCAGTGATGATTTATTACAAGTCATGAATAATGAGTCCGGCCGCCCTGCAAATCGATTTTCACTCCGCCTCAGCTCCCAGCTTATGCGGGGACTGGTTAGGCTGTATCAGAAAAAAGTCAACATGATGTTAAGTAAGTTATATTGCTCAATACTGTCATATCTCTAAGTTAAGGTCACTTTGTTTCCACAAAATGCATGTTCAATAGATTTTAATATGTATGTATATTAAATGGCAGCTGTGATTCATGGGGATTCTGTATCATATCAGTTTATTTTTCTATCCTTTCAGGTGAGTTGTGCATGATTGGCGCTAGAGTAATGAAACATTCAAATAAAAAGTGAGTAATTGTTTGTTTTGGTTAGACTTACTGTATTTTTTTATTAATAAATATTAGGGGTCAATTGTGCACACACATCAATCTAGTCCCATAGTAAACTCAATAGAGCTTGTGTTATGGGTACTAGATGACGGATCCAAGTCTCAGGGACAAATGTTTCTGCTCACTACAGAAACAAATGCCCTTACTGGGATTCAAACCTGGGGCCTCTAGCTTGATAGGCAGTGTCACTACCCACTAGGCTAAACAGGCCCACATTTTATAGGTATCTTTTAGAGTGGTGACAGCCAATTGGGTTTTTAATTTTCAATTATCCTAATGTGTAGTTGTATAGGACTTGTACCCCTTTTCACTAGAGCCACAGAACTATACTAAATATTACATAAATTCTGCTCTCACGCCAGTATATAATTTTTCAGTTGTAACTAGCTCTTAATATTTGAGTTTCAGATTTAACATTAATGAAACAGCTGAAGAAATGCAGAGACTGATGATCCCCTTATTAGAGCTGCCAGCTCCAGTGCGGGAGCCAGTCCCGGAGCCAGAGGAGCAAGTTGTAGAAATGATACAGGTGCAAATATATATTTTTATGATAATAATACTTTACTGGAGATGCCATTGCCACCGAACTATATATGAGGGGTGTTCAATAAATTTTGATAATGTTTGAACCACTCTGTTAATGATATTCTTTTAATGTGGGATATACCATGGCACTAATCAACATGAAATTAGAGTCAAATTATATAAATATTATTCATTTGTTTTTCTGTAATTGCTGAACGAAAAACATCTGAAAGGAAAAAAATTAAAGATGGCAAAAATAAATAAGAGTTGGTTTTGTAATTATTTGGAGTGGTGTGGAAAATGTCCTGATGCACTAATAAAGAATATTGTAATTGAAAATAAAACCTTGGTTTATCATTATGATTTAAAGAATAAGCGAGTTATCTGTGCAGTGTTTTTTATCTCCAGCTCTATCACCAAAATAAGGGTGTATTTTTCGACTTCTTCCTGGACTATTGAGGCCTGCCTACCAATAAAAACTGCGAAATTAGTCTTCACCAATTGAGCTCAATTATTATTGGAGAGTTGTATAACATTATTCTATCAGAGTTTTAAAAAATATTATAAATAAGTTGAAGAAAAAAAACACTAAATTTCGGCAGAAATTGTACTTCAGAGCCTTCTAATTGACAAGGGTGCTGCTCTTCGAGTAAAGATCAGAACTGATAACCATTCCCATTGTTAATTATCCTTAACTTCTAACTACTATTTCTCATTCACATATGTTCAAAACCAACTACATGAAAATCACGAGCTGGTGATGACTTAGTGAAGGTATAAAATTTAACCTCACAAAGTAAAATTAATTTATTGGGGTAAAATAAAACAATTGAATGATGTTAATAAGTATTTGAAAATATAGAAAGTGTACACATTGTAATTAAAATATAACGATTTACACATCTCCCATATTTAATTCTGATTATCAAAGCTTTAGATCACCCCTCGTATAGTGTTAATCTCAAAAAATGTAATGAAAAAAAAAAATATGAATAATTCAAATCAACGTCTAGGGTTCAGTAATTTGAGCGAAGATGCGCAACCCGCGATTTGCGTATTTGGGTCTTCTATTCCTCCTAAATTTAAATTATTCCTGTGATCAATAAAAAATAGAATAATCCAAAAAATTAACATCTATAATTTTTTAAAACTGTTTATCGATGCATACTGTGGCTGTCTAGACTGAAGGGTTAGTATAGACAATAGCTTTGCTACCTATATATTAATTACGTCGGGTGCACCCAGCTTAGTTAAAACCCGCCAGGCCCCCCTTTTGTTTCCGCCGCGGCGCAGGCTCGGCCTAAGCAATCCACGCCTGCTTCCCCCATCCATTAGTAACCTTGTATCGGTGTTTTTTTTGGTGCTGTTTGTGGTGCCCCCGTGAGAAGTGATGCCCTAAGCAATTGCCTAATTTGCTTATGGGCTAATCCGGCACTGCCTTCAATTTAGTATGAAATTCCGTTATAGGCCGCTCGTTTTGCCGCACCCGAAACGTGGTAGTTCACGGCCTATTATATTATAATGAACAAAATGTCATCGTCATCATTCATTGCATGTTTGAGAAAATGATAACAGAATCCTCACAAAAGAAAACAAATTTTATATAGAAAACTTCCGTGAGTTAGAGACATACTAAATATAATTAGGGGACCATTAAGGGGTGATTTTTTTGACTGATTCTTTGTAATTTTTGTCTTTCAATCATTACATCTATAGTTATTCCTAAAATAAAAAAAATCTACATTTACTGACATACTTTTCTTTAAATTTTGTAGCAAAGCGGCAATGCTGTGACCAATATTGAAAACATCACTCTCAGAGAGGCCGTCATTCCCGAGTTCCAACTGCCACCAAATGTAAGTAGATGCTTAAAATAAAATGTAAATGTTTAATTCTACTATAGTGAATAATTTCAAATATATTTGACTACTAATCAGTATACCTTGTGTCTAATCATTATGTAATCACCGTTTGTTTACCTTAATATTACAAAGATATACTTATCTTAAATACTTAGGCTGAGTTGCACCAAACCGTCCGTAATCGTAACCTGTGTTCGTTAAAATTTGAATGTGTGGAATGTTTGCCAAGTTTCTATGGGATAACAGCTGCAGGCGCCATATTTAACGTTGATCAGTGTGTGATCGTAAGTCGGTGCAACCCTGCCTTAGTCAGTAAATATAAATATTTACATCAGAGTTAGCGAGTGAGGAGTGAGCAATAACATCATAAAGTTTCAAAGTCTCAAACTTAATTTGTCAACCTTTATTCATTTTTACTCTCATCTACTCAAATGTTAACTGTAAAAGATCCCGTAAAGGGATAGGTTGGCCTTTGTACTTAACTTTTACTTTTTGAAAATCTTATCTGTTGTGTGTTTTTGTACAATACTACTACTACTACTACTTCGCGCGCTCTTCAAAAACCTGTCTGCGAAAATCTGAAACCTGACTGTAGTGACTTTAATAGGTAAATTTAGTTAAACATTCAGTGCTACTCAAATTTGAGGCCACCAATCACAAAATAACGAATTGACTTGTGAAAATAAGTAATCAAAATTCAGAATAAAATTTCTTTTTCTGAATACAACGTCAAAAATCCGTTTCTGACGCTTTTTCCTCTTCAAAAACATAAAAGGGCGAAGTGTAGCAGATGTGTCTGATAGCGAATGCTATCGTCATCATCAGCCCATACACGTCCCTCTATTGGGAACAGATGAGGGAACGGGCAGTAGTCCCCACGCCGGCCAGTGCGGGTTGGGAACTTGATATACCTACACCTATACATTCCAATAGTTTTCCTTCATCAAAAAGCTAACGGTAAATGAATGTAAAAGAAATGAATTATTTATTATTCAGATTTCAGATTCAGACTAGGCATAATTTTTTTAAACTATATTTATCGCGTATATTTTTATAGAAAATTACTTACAGTATCACAGTACTACAAAATTACAATGTTACAGTAGAAATAACGGAATCCCATAGAAAACAATAAATAACCATACGTACATTGTTTAACAAGGGGCGTAAGTGGAAAATTGTGAACGACAGTCAGGAGCATGGAAGGACGGGGCTTTTGATGACTTGAGTTTGTAATATTCTTATGTCCGTGTTATACACAATGTTTTTCATCACATTTGCAAGAAAGTAAATTACTCAAGGGCAGAAAAATGGACAACTTCACTAGTATCAGTGCATGATCGCCGGGGTGTTCCTGCGGGAAGAACGCGCAGCTTCAATAACAGCTTCAACCAATCACAGATCAGGCCAACTAGATTCTTTTAAACCAATCAGAACACACAAACTCATAAGTAAAATCCATAACCCCTGTGAGAGGTAAACCGACAATAACTACTCTATACGCCTGCATACAATAATAGGACCCTTGTCGAGCAAATGTGATGAAATAGTACATTGTTTAACGAGGGGCGTAAGTGGAAAATTGCGAACAAGTGTCTATCAGAAGCCCGACGCCGAAGGCGGAAGGCTTTTGATGACTCGAGTTTGCAGTTTTCTTACGTCCCGAGGCAATCACAATGTTTTCATCAAATTTGCGAGGAAATAAATAACTCCAAAACTAATTAAAATTGAAGACATCGACCACTCCATCTCCAGTATCAATGCATGGTTGCCGAGAGGAGCGCGCAGCTTCAATATTGCAACCAATCACAAAGCAGTATTCTTGCGGCGGGCGGCCTACTAGATTTGTCAGCTTCAATATTTCAATCAATCACAGAGCAGTATTCTTGTGGAGGGCGGCCAACTAGATTCTTTAAACCAATCAGATCACAGAGAAACTCATAATTTACTAGGGAGTTATGAAAATCCATAACTCCTGCGGGAGCTAAATCGGCTATAACTAATCCATTCGCCTGCGTACAATAAGATCCTTTACGAGCAAGTGTGATGAAAAAAATATTAATTCCGGTAAGGCAGGATTCCAACCCACGACTGCCGTTTAACAGTCGCAGACGTACGTAAGTAATGTACAATGCACTCGTGTGCTTCTTCCCAGGACGGTTTCGGTGAGGAGAACCCCAACCAGGCCTTACAGCTGCTACAGGACCGCACCCTCGAGGAGATGCTGGGGGCGCCGGCCGCGCTGAGCGCGCTGGGCGCGCCCGACCTCGTGGCGGACCTCACCGCGGACCGCACCCGCGACCGGCTTGCCGTCGACGCCACGCTGGAGCGCATGTCGGACCACGACCTCACCCTCTTCAGGAAATGTACACACTCACTATCTTATCTAGTAGTACCTGGATGACCGAGCTAGCGCGCTGGGTGCCACGCGCCACTCACTATCATAATATTTACTACCTATTTACCAGCGTCATGTCCTACTCTAGTTTTACCGCCTTAAGTATCTAAACTATGATTATGAAAACAACCCCCCAACCCTAAACAGCAAATGGAAAATATGAAATTACAGTATAATGCGTTATTGTTAGCACAGCAATCTCGGCGGAGTGGAAGTGCGTGGTAATGGTCAGATCAAGTGAAATGCCAACAACTTCAGATATATAATCGTGTATATTATATCAAAATATTGGGTTGGTGCATAAGTTCTTGGACACTTGGATTTAATTAAAAAAATTCTAGGTTTTAATTCGATTACACGCTAGAATAACCTATCATTCTCCAGAATGTTTGAGGAGCTTCAAGCCAAGCGGTATAAAAGGACGCGCGCGTTCCGCGTTGTTCAGTTCAGTTCAAAATGGAACCGCGTCAACTACGAGCGATCATGCTTTACGAGCATAATCTAGGAACGAGTGCAAGACAAACGGCCGAGAAAATTAACACTGCGTTTGGACAAGGCACTACTGCTCATTCCACAGTGAGTTATTGGTTTAAGTCTTTCGATAAGGGGGATACGAGTTGTGAAGACAAACCTCGCTCCGGTTGGCCAGTTGTCTTCGACCAAGACCTTCTACGCTCACATTTGGAAAGACATCCGGATGCGACTACCAGGGACTTGGAGAAAGAACTTGGATACGACCATTCCACTATAATTCGGCACCAGTATGCAATGGACTACCACAGAATAATGAGTCGGTGGACACCCCACGCTCTAACAGACAGCGAGCGTGCAGCACGTGTGACCATATGCGAAAGTCTCCTCCTGCAACCACACAGACAAGACTTTCTCAGGTCCATTGTCACTGTCGACGAATCCTGGGTTCACTATAACAACAAAACGCGGCAGGCCTATTGGGTCCCACGCGGAGAAAAGGCGCCAACAGAACCAAAACCAGATCGTCATGGACGAAAGATAATGCTATCAGTTTTCTGGGATTGGCAGGGCATTCTCTATTGGGAACTGTTGGACGAGAAGCAGACTATTAACGCTACTATTTATAGAGAGCAACTGCAAAAGTTAGCCTCAGAAATAGCGACTAAGCGTCCAAAAAGGCTGTCTGTATCACTTCTTCAGGACAACGCTCGACCACATATTGCGAAGTCTGTCCGCCACATTTTGAAAAAGCTGAACTGGACAGTGGTACCTCACCCGCCATAAAGCCCTGATATTGGGCCGTCGGACTATTGTCTGTTTCGGGCTCTAAAGTTACATCTAAGAAAGAAGACGTTTTAAAATTATGAACAAATCCGAGACGACATCGCCGAGTTTTTTGACCACCAGCTTCCTGCTTTTTGGGAACACGGTATAATGTCTTTGCCAGAGAGATGGTTACATGTCGTTGAACATGACGGTCATTATATTGTGGATTAATATTTCTTGAGTAATAAATAAAATTATTTTTAATAAATATGTTTGAGTGTCCAAGAACTTATGCGCCAACTCAATAGTTCCAGCGATTACATGTTATTATTATATAGTAAAATTGTATAAAGTATATTTAAAACTGTATAAAATATAAAATAAATGGGACGGCACAACTTAACTTAGGAACAAGCGGCGGACAAAGAGAATGTTGCCAGCATGCGACAGATTAAACAATGTACGGCATAGATAAAATAATTCCAATACGCCTCCTTATGCTGTACATTAGACAAATTTTCAACTTGACACTATGATGGAATCTTAAATTATACATTGTTACACAAGTACTGAATGAAACGCAAAAAGTCTTATAAAAGTGACATAGTAACATTTATAGTTATTTGGAGTCTACTGTTAATGTTAACATACATTTCATATTTAGACTTTTGACAAATTTAAGATGCTTTTGTGCACACAAAGGTTTTGTCAGAGCATCAGCAATCATTTCCTCAGTACATAGATATTTTACATTGATGTTTCCTTCATGTATCAAATCTTTTACGAAGTGATACCGCAAGTCTATGTGCTTAGTCTTTTTATGAGAATATTCTTTGACTAATAGCAATCTCTGTGCACTCTGATTATCATTACATACAGTGACATTAAATTGTTCATCAATTATTTCTGACAAGAAATTCCTGATAAAGCAAATGTCCTTGCACACATCACTAATACAAAGAAATTCACTTTCGGTCGAAGAAAGCGCGACACATCGTTGCTTTCTTGCTTCCCAGCAGTAAAACTCGGTAATGATGACATTATTACCGAGTTTTACTACAAAGCCAGTATACGACTTGCGGTCAGTTACGTCATTAACCCAATCTGCATCTAAGAAAGCATTTATTTCGAAGTTCTTATCCTTTACGAAATAAAGGCCATAATTGATTGTACCGGCTAAGTACCTCAATACTCGCTTTGCAGTACACCAATGACTCTCATCAAAACATGTACTGTACTGACTTAATTGACTACAGGCATAGGCAATATCTGGGCGGCTACATACACTAAGAAATGATAATGAACCCAGAAGCTGCCTATATTGATAAGTTTGGTCATTTGGCTTGCCAGACTTTTCTAGTTTACAATTTACAGGTAATGGGGTTGAAACTGGCTTACAATCTGTCATGTTTTATTTCTCCAATAGCCGCTTAATATAATCATGCTGGTCTAGAACAGTTACATTATTGTATTTGGTAACATTTATCCCAAGGCAATTCTTTAATGTGCCGAGATGACGTATATCAAAGTGCTGTTTTAACACATAAAAATCATCAACAAATAAGGCAATAATTACATATCCAGTTTCATTTTTCTTAATATACACACATGGCTCACATTTACTTTGTATATATTCATTTTGAGAGAGCAATGTGTGAATTTTATTGTTCCACATTCGGCTGGCTTGTTTTAGGCCGTATATACTTTTTCTCAATAGACAGATCTTATCATCATTAGATTGAAAACCGGTTGGCTGCTCCATATAAATAAATAAATATATATCTTTTCGTCTAACTCGCCATTTAAAAATGCTGTAGTGACATCAATATGATCCATGGAGAGATCCAACTGATTTGCAATAGCAAACAAAATGCGTAATGTTGAATGCCTAACCACAGGCCACAGGCGAATAGGTATCAGAATAATCTATTCCTTCTTTTTGACTGTAACCACAAGCGACTAGTCTAGCTTTAAACCTTGTGAAGTTACCAGTTGAATCATATTTTTTCTTAAAAACCCATTTGTTTTTCACAACATTAACATTTTGCGGGCGATCAACTAACTCCCACACATGATTTTCAATCATGGAGTTTAACTCACTTTTTATGGCACCATACCACTCATCCTTTTCAGGAGAATTCATGGCGTCGTGGAACGTAAGTGGTTCGTGTGATGGACTCGCTGCGGCCAACAGAGATGATAATCATTATACCTTTCGGGAAAAATGCCTCTTGTACTCCGCACAGGCCGAGAGATAGACGAGACGGAAGGTTCCTCCGTCATCATCGGCTCGTGTCCTGGAGACGAAGTGGGCGGCAGAGAGGTGTTAGGGCTAGACAGCACCACATCCACATCACCAGCCTCAATGTCATCTTCAGTAGTGCGGTACAGGTCAGACAGAGGTGACAGCACCGGTGAACTGATCGCCTCCTCTGAAACCATCCAAGAGTTCCGATTAGAATTCTCATCATTTACACCAGGTGTTCCCAAACTTTTTTTTATCATAGACCACTTTCATAATTTAACTGGTTCTGGTAGACCCCCAACACCACATTTCTACCATATTCCCAAAACCCCCATTTTTTTATCACGCCAACGTAGACCCCCGTCGAGTCTCCTGTGGACCCCTGGGGGTCCACCTGGACCACTTTGGGAACCCCTGATTTACACTGTCATCATGGCTTTCATGAATGTTAAGACTAATATCACAGTCATTATTACTACCACTAATATCACAGTTATTGTTATTAGAATTATTATTGCGGCTAGAATCACTATCACTATTATTTTTAGAATTATTATTAACATTAATAAAATTATCAAAAATAATAAAATTTGCTCTTTGCGCCTCAGTCCTAGAGTTAACTAAATCTTTTCCTATAAACTTGTCCTCAAGAAAAGCAACGCTTCTAGAATAAATAACCCTTTTTGGATTAACTGGATCTATCAAGCGATATCCTTTGCATGTTTTACCATATCCTACAAATATATACTGTTTTGCCTTAGCATCCAGTTTTCGCCTCTTCTGATTGGGTACATGTGAGTATGCTACACAGCCAAAAACGCGGAGATGACTAAGATCTATATTAGATCCGGTCCATTCACACTCAGGAATTTTATCTGACAAAGCACTGGAAGGCGACCTATTTTTAAGGTAAATTGCTGTCATCACAGCCTCACCCGATCAGGTAACTGTGATTCCTGTAACATGACTCTAGCTTTCTCAAAAATAGTACGATTTCCTCTCTTACTTAATCCGTTCTGGGTAGGACTATAAGGGCAAGTAGTTTGGTGAATGATGCCTTCCTTTTTAATTGGACAATTGACTATTGCAATATTCAGTTACTTGGTCAGTTCTTAAAACTTTAATATGCAAACCAGTTTGTTTTTCAACTAAATTTTTAAAATTAACAAATTGGGAACTTACTTCTGATTTGTTCTTGAGAAGATATCCAAAGGTCATTGTCATCAGTAAATGTTAGCAAATAGCGATGTCCGCCCCAGCTGGGTACATGAACTGGTCCGGCAATGTCACTGTGTACCAAGTCCAGAGGATGAGCTGCACGCCCCGCACTTGACCGAGGAAACGATGTTACACACATCTTCCCAGTAAGGCAGGCGATACAACGAGTGGGCACGCCGTCTTCAGGCTGAAAAACGACACCACACTGATTCCCTCCACCAAGTATAGACATACGTTTGTTCAGATGATCTAAGCGCTTGTGCCATACAGAAAAAGGCACAGCAGCTGCAGCATTGGCACTCATGGATCCTTGCCTGGCCTGGATTGCAGGGATACAGAGTCGCCTAATTGGGGGTCAGGTCGCGTTTGCTCATTTATTGTACTTTGAGTTTATAAAGACCATTATGTTTGTTAATAGTTAAAACCTGTTTGCCTGTGATTTGACAAGAACTGTAAATATTACATTTATCATTGGAAAAGATTACAACATAACCGTTATTGGTGATTTCACTGACAGACATTAAATTTTTTGATAAATTTGGCACATATAGCACATTTTTTAAAGAAGTTCCAGGAGAAATTAAAGTCTTACCAATTAATTCACTATTTAACTGTTGTCCATTAGCTACTGATATCACACAATGCTTCTTTGTTGTTTCACGAAGAAGGGACATGTCACCTGACATGTGGCTCGATGCACCTCTGTCCACAATGAATTCTTTCGAGTTTGAAGCTGTATAGGCCGATGCATACATTGTATGTTCCTCTTCATTCTTCTTCGCTTCTTCTCTCTTCTTTTTAAAACAGCGTTTTGCAGTATGTCCATTCTTCCCGCAGTATGTGCATGTAAGTTTAACAGTTTTCTTCCTCCTATTATTTGCTATTAAGGCCAAATTGTCTGTGGTGATATTGTAATTATTTCGCCGATGGTCCTCCTGAAGCAGTCGAGTCCGGACAACTTCACTTGACAAACTTCCGCTAAGGTTTGCAGTCTCAAGATCAGACACAAGCACATTGCATTCTTCAGGCAGTCCGGAAAGAAGAATTTCTGCTATTTCTTCGTCATCTATTTTCTTGCCTATGTCGGACAGCTGTGTGACAAGCTTAAGAACTCCTTCTATGTACGCAGACATATTTGAAAACTGGCTATACTCCACCCGGTGTAATTGTCTTAACAGCTGTACTCGTCTGTATAGCCCCTTGTCTTCAAATGTGTCCGACAATTGCTTCCAAGCATCCTTTGCTGTCTTCGCTTCTCGAACAATCTGATTTAGGTTAGGTTGTAGTGACAGACAGATTTTTGCTAACGCACGGGCATCCCGCGTGGCATCAGTGTCCGTGCCTTCGACACAATTCCATAAACCTTCTAGCGTCAGCACCATTTTAATCGCGAACTTCCAATTTATCCAACTATCGAGACCAGATAGTCTCTCAATACCGTTTGAGGTTATGTTGCATGCGGTCGGTCCCTGTTGTTGCACACTTGACTGACTCATTTTGTATATAGCAAATGTTGTTACTCACGCTTTGTAATTAACTTCGTAAGGTTCTCTACGTGATCTGGGCCCATAACCTGTTAGCACAGCAATCTCGGCGGAGTGGAGGTGCGTGGTAATGGTCAGATCAAGTGAAATGGCAACAACTTCAGATATATAATCGTGTATATTATATCCAAATAGTTCCAGCGATTACATGTTATTGTCATATAGTAAAATTGTATAAAGTATATTTAAAACTGTATAAATTATAAAATAAATGGGACGGCACAACTTAACTTAGGAACAGGCGGCGGACAAAGAGAATGTTGCCAGCATGCGACAGATTAAACAATGTACGGCATAGATAAAATAATTCCAACAGTTATCATATGATCTTCACTGTTTACTTATTTTTTTGTTCACAGCAACTGCTCAGGATCTTTTGCCCGAAGAAGTGGATAAAGGTACGCTATAAGTGTAGTTAGAACACTACGTGAATGTAGATACTCGGATTATTCTTCCAATCCCTTACCATATTGAGTAGATAATATGGTACTCAAAATGGTAATCCTTTAGGATTGGAAATTTATAGTAACTGATAGCCACTCTCATGGGATTTATGAATAAAATTACTTATGGATTTGTTTCTGGCAGAAATCAGCGGGAACTACTTACATGTAAACAAATGAATCCGGTTTCAGTCTGAAGTCGAAATCACGCAATTTTGTTTTCATGCTGTTTGGTGACCTTAAATTAAACTAATTATATGACTTTTATTTTAAGTATTTTTTTGTTTCTTTCATTTTGTTTGTCGTGTTCACACAGAGATCCCAATTCCTGAAATCCCGCATCCAGACCTGCCCGCTCCCATCGAGAAAGAGTTAGTTCCCTTAAAACCCTTATTAGTCTGAAAAATACTTTTTACTTTTGGTAACAAGTTTTTCTATTGGATGTAACCCTTGTTTGGAAGATGTAAGAAGTTGATAAGTAGGTACTTATCTGTTTACATCGTCCAAATGGTCGTCGTCGTAGCGTTGCAGCAACAGAATAACTGTACCTAAGTAAAAAAAATATATAAGTAGTAAAAAAATATATTTATTGAAGCTCACAAAGAGATACTTTTTTGCATTTGCTACCGTACATATGTAATGTCCAAACATTTTAGCATACCCTTTATGAGGAACTGGAATCTGTACTAGGTACAGACCTACCTGTAACGCAGATCTCCAGGCCCTCAGCCCGGAAGCTAGGGGATTGTAGCAATCTTACAAGGTTAGAGGTACTTAGGTACCTACAGTTATTTTGTTGCCGCAACACATTTTGTGGTATGTTGTTATTTGCATAAAACACAAATCTTTAGAGGGGTTGCACGTACCATCTTACGATGACAAACCGATCAACGTTAAAAATGGCACCGACAGCTGTCATCCCATATAAACTTTTCAAACTTTCCATACATTTAGATTTTAACGAACACCGCTTACGATTACAGGCGGTTTGGTGCAACCCAACCTTATAATACATTTAATATTATGAGTCGGTAAAATCGGCTACTTGATTTTTGTTGTTTACTATATTGAAGTCATTATAAAATATTCAATGCAATTTTTCGCATGGTTGTATTGACGGCATAAGTAACATTGAACAATTTGTAAGAGGCCCCTGAGGATTAAATTCTTCAAGTTACTTTGGTATAGTTTCCACTTCACGAGAATATAGTTTCGCCAATAGGACCTACGAGTACATGAAGTATAGGTACAAATAACTTTAGGACCTGTTGTATGTAGCTGTGACGTGTTCGAATAAGTAGACATTACATATTTGAAATGTATAACATAAACAAAATAAATGCTCAAACACGTCACAACGACACACAACAACAGGTCCTTTTCTTAAGTTTTTCTTCTATACGTAGTTATATGCAGTGGTCGTAACTTTTGTAGCATTTTCAGTGCAGCATAGTGGTGTTAACGGAATTGGGATAAATGTTTTGAATTCTTATGATTCATTAGCGTTCATACCTTTAATATTAACCTTCCATACCAACTTCGTTAACACCACTACGCTGCACCGAAAATCCTACAAAAGTTACGATCGCTAGTTATATGTAACTACGTTCCCTAATATCTAAGCAACCTTTTATGTACGTCGCACCAAACGGATGCGCCCTTAACAATGAAGTCGTATCCGCACATTCTTGACAATCACTCTGTCCGTGCATATATTTTCGAATGCGACTGTACGAACTGACAGGTAGGAAATAGTATGAACATAGTTTTACATTATACTAACACTACTAACAGGCCGCTAGTCATGGAGCCGGAAGTGGCGCTGGCGCCTGAGCCAGCAGAAGTGATGCCGGCCGCGGCCGCGCCACCGCCTGCGCCGCAGGAGCCGGAGATCGTCACGTTAGAGGTTCTGTAGCTTCATTGTTTTATCTACACCCATATATATTTATTTAATCCTCTTTAATGTGTTCGATAACCATCCGTATAGACCAGGCCCGACGATCGACGCGAGGATTTGACTAAATTGTAGAATTTTCTATAGAAAAAGTTGGCAATTCTGTCAATTTGTACGCTTGTAAAGTTTTGTGGTATAGGCCCCAGCTTTTCAATATATATCCGGCAGTCAGGGCCGGGCTGCCGGGTTATTTTGATAAACGTGCTTCCGCCGGCTCAATAGTTGCACATGAAAGAGGATTTAATATATGGATGTAGATAATGTAGAGTATGCAACTGTAAGGCCTTAAAACACTCGTGTGATGTTATTACAAGTTATTACGAACCTCGCCCGCTTCTCGTTTCATAAAACCACACTCGTGTTTTAATGCCTCTCATTGCGTAACAGTTGCATCATGCAACTACTTTTGTACTATAGGTACTAGTTGCTCGCGCGTCTCCGGCCACGTATTATAAACAACTCAAGCCGCGGGCTAAAATATAACGTAGGTCCATGTCTTGACGCTGGTAGAAGATTTTTTGTAATCGTTAGAGAGATTGACCCAAACATACAAACTTACAACCTCACAAAGCTACACACACTCACAACCTTTAATATTTATTAACTTATTCCCTTATAGAAGTATAAGTTCGCCTTTGTGTTTGTACTTAGATGTTGTGTGACCTGTTATTGTGTACAATAAAGTGCTTACATACATACAAATAAATGCCCTGACCGGGATTCGAACCCGACCACCAGCTTCGTATAGTTCTTAAGCAGGACCTCTACCAACTGGTCTAAAGTGGTGTGGTCGTCAAAAATGCGATGTATAAACCAAGGAGCCAAGCCTTACGGATGTTACGTGGCACGCGTAACCTATGGATGCCTGCTATCAAAGAGGACTCGCATTATTTCCCTGTTAATTTGAGGACTCGCTGTAGGGTAGGTACTGACAGCAAGAGAAATGCAGATTTCTCGGTCTACATAGCGCAACACGTAGTGCCTACGGGAGAACTATTATTTATTCTGTGCTACGGACTATGAATGCCCTGCCGACGGCGAAACACAACGAGGCGAACATACAACGATCAACGACAATACAATATACGTACAGAGCAAGTAGTACTGTGACCACGATCTTCTCGAAGGAGGAGGCACTTCCCTTGTTGCGTGCTCCAAATAAAGGGCGTGCAATATCGGACACTCAAACACTTTTTCGATATTGGCGTCTAATTCCGGAATGGGGGTTTACCTTTTTTATCAATTTATCGTGCAATGTGTGTACCTGAATATTGCCTCCAAATAGGATACACTACTGTTTTAATAACTAATAATGTTATACCAAAACAAAATTCTATTTTGAAATTTGTCTTGCATATGTGAACATAATGCACATTTCCAAATTTATTATTCACTCCATACATGAACAGCTTTCCAAGAGTAAATGCGCTTATTGTTAAATTTAATGTGAACCGATAATATTTGAGAAGTTCCATCAATTATCTTCCAATAACCTATTTTGTTAATTAGCATTACTTGCCATGTCAACGAAATAATGTCGGAATCTATGAAGCACATACATATCAGGTCTATCGGTCATCGGTGGTCAATGTGGTCATTATTTTTAATTGCACTCGTGGTTTTCGTGAGCGATTTACCTAATACCGAAATACCGAAATCGTCATGCGTGCCTATTATATTTGAGGAGTTTCCTCAATTCCTCAGGATTCCTATTATTAAATCTTAACCAAATTTATATTGAGGACGGTTATTAAACAAACAGGAGTAATCTCTGAGAGCTGGAATAAATTATAATTGCTTGGTTGGTTGGTGGTGATTGCAAAACAGTAAGTAATTTTAAATTGAAATTTAGTTCTCGAAATGTTCACGAGTTTGAGACCTATTGCAGCCAAAATGGGTACTTTAAAATGAGAGTTGGTGCTTTGAATGTAATCTGGCTAAACTTTGATAATTCTGATTTAGTTCATTTAGTTTCGCTCTTTAGCGATAAGTCCGCCTGTTACGTAGGTACGTACAAGTCCCATTCATGTTTTACCCTTGTTAATTTTTCCGTGTAGTGCACAATAAAGTATTTTATTATTATTATTTGTATCTCGGTTTTTAAACTCTCGGGTCTTTACAGCCCGGTGATTTGGTAGGCGTGCGTGGGGATATAGATCCAACCGTAGAGGCCTTTGGGAGACGAATTTTAATGTACACCTAATAGAACCCATTCACGGGTACAACGGTAGATACCCGTGAACCGGTCCCAATAGGCGTCGGGGCTACTGTGTGTAAAGTGGAAAGAGAATGAACTGGGCTATGGTGATGAAGTTTGGATGAATAATAAGATTGGGCTATTGCAAAGAGTTCCGGACACCTGCCATAACATTGTAATTACAACGTTATCGAGGCAGGCGGTGACTAGCCGCTCCTACCTAAGATGGGCCCCTGAAAACGCCGTCGTAAAGACGGCCAGGAGCAACACCGGTGTGAGCGGCTCAGGGGTGTCGAGAGGTGTGCTGCGCTTTCTCCGAAGTTACTCGCGGCGTTATGTCCTTTAACACTTCCACCCCTGGAACATACCTATAGCTCTAACGACTCCTCTCTGGACGGCCAAAGAAGGCAAGCCAGAGCTGAGAGTCCTGCGGGCCCCCTTGGGATTCCACTCCGACCGACGAAGACACGTCGGAGACGGAGGCCCTGACCGACTCTCGGGAGCACTCGGGTCCGTGGGGTCGTTACTCCCCAACAGCTCGCCACAAGCTGCCCTGCGAGCTTATTATTATTATCATTATTTCCTAGCTTTATTCTATGGTTAAATTTAATAAATAAAGGTATAAAAAAACTCTGTTAATACATCAAATTAAATCCCAGAATTTCGAAATTCCGAGTGATCCAATTCCGGAATTGTATAACGGAAAAAATGGCTGAGATTCCGGATTGTATGCCCTTAATGCCCTACTCCAAATACGACCGAGACATTCCGCTGTGCGCTGGATCCTCCTTGTACCTACAAAGAGCATAGTTTGCTTATGCAAACTATATATGTAAAATGAAAAAATAGCAAATTCTCCAATGATATCTTGGCAAGCTGGGGAAGGGCTCGCAATTGATAGCATTTTTTTTAAACGGGCTTTTTCTGGTGATGTCAAATAGAGGATAAAAAGTTAAACTAGTATACCTAACCACATTTTTTTATTCTATAAAATATCCCAATTAAGTACAAAAGTATCTATTTTCTCATTCCAAAAGAGGGTAAGTGACAAGTAAGGCACCTTCCGGATTTGTCGATGCGGAGGCGGTACCATGTACGATAAGAGAAAACTGTCAGTGTCTACCGATATCAATGTGAGTATAGGTGAAAAACTTGCGCAGTTGTAGTAATATGGTAATAACAATGCGCAAAAGTGGGGCACTATAGGTGAAAAACTTAAAAAATAAAATGAACTGTTGTATGTAGTTGTAGCGTGTTCGAATAGACATTACATATTTAAAATGTGCAACACAAACAAAACAAACGCCTATTCGAACACGTCACAACTACATACAACAGGTAATTTTATTAAGTTTTTCACCTATAGTGCCCTCTTTTGCGCATGGTTATTACCATGTTAATACTACTTCGCAAACATAATAGTGACAGTATTTCGTCAAGTGAGAAGATTTAGTAAGCTTACCTACGTCAAACAACAAAATACCTATGACATATCGATCCCGCCCCGCCAATTCAGGAAGTCGCCTTAGGCATCACAACGTAAAAATCATCAGGCGCATTTATTAAAGAAAGTGTACATACTGCTGTTCTTTTTGTGCGTTGGAACTGTCATAATATGGTATTTCACTGAAAGTCAAATCAGCAACTTTTTACGAAACTTTAAAATGCCTCGATTAGTATGGGTTCTTTTATACGATTATCTAGACATAAGGCAGCATGTCCAGCCAAGTTTATCCCAGGAACTGGTGGACAGCAGCCGTGTGTTATATTGCACGAACCGTTTGGAGCCACTTTTGACCCCCAAATAACTCCAAATCTATCTAAAATAAAAACATGAAATTTGGTACATATATTAAGATCATTTAAATAGAACAACTAGAACCCCAAATTTCATAAATATAGGTTTAATAGTTATTGAGATATTAAATTCCAAAAAACGGCATTTTTACCACTGACTGACTGACTGACTGACTAGTAATCAAAAACCTAACCCACTTCCAGATGACCTAGGTATAAAGCTGAAATTTGGCATGCAGCTTGGTAATTATGTGTATACACCAGAAAAAATCAGAAAACAGTGATTTTATTATTAGTTTTATTATTATTATTATTATTTATGCTAGTTACCTCAGAACTCCGTCATTTATTAACAGATTTGGAATTTTTTTTTGTTTGAATCGGTATACTTCCGGGGTGTTCCCATTGTCTTCGGGTCATAATCTGATCATAGGGTCCTGGAGAAATCGAGGGAACTCTTCAAATATTTTAGATGCACCTAAAGCGGTTTGGGTACTCAATACTCAATACTTTATTGCAATTTCACAAAGTAATTGTACAGGTGGTAAACTTATAAGCTAAAGCTTTGTGAACCCTGTTGGGCACTGCAATATTATTTTTTTATTCCAGGGAGAGGGGAATTTGAGATTAATTATCTTAATAAACAATAATTATTATATTTATTAGAAAATGTACCTAACTTAAAAACAAATGTCACCTACCTTAATGTCAAAAATACAGACTGTTTCTGAATGGTATATTTAAAATAAAAAATAAAATAGTAATGTAATTTTTTTAAATAAGTACATTGTCAGTTATTATTCAAACCATTAAATTATTATATTGACAAGAATTTTGTATAGTATATTTTGTATAGGGTATTTTGTATAGTAACTCGTGCATTCGCTCTGGGAAAGCACCATTCGATGAAGTTTGACAAAAAGTAATGATATCCCATCAAAAACATCAATGTAAAAAAATGGCAGCCAAGTTCACCGACAAAAGAATTGAGATGTAAATGGGCGCCAAGTTCCGTAGATTATCTGAAAAGTTGCCAAGTTTGGCACTAGATTGTTTACAATAAAACTTATTTACTGCGGCTTAATGCATTTTGAGGTTTAACTTGGCAGTTTTCTTAAATATCCAACAGCTTTTATAGTATTATAACATACTGCATAGGAAACTAGAACTTGGCTGCCATTTTCACATTAAAGTTTTTAATGGGATTATTATCACACGATTCACTCATATTGTGAGGGTTCAGGGTTCCCTCAACAGGTTGGGTTCGGATGGTGAAAAGAAAAACAGGACACCAGGGCAGAAGGGTATTTACTAATTAAAAGATAAGGATGTAAAAATGTGTACTGAAATCAATAACTGCGAAAAGAACTTCACTGCACAAAAATCACAATGTAGTAGAACTGTAATAGGATTATCTTATTTTATCTTATTTATACGAGGGCCCTTGCGGATGCACTTCGACCCAATGGGATCTTTTGTGCAATTGCCCCCTCCTTTATACCTACTCCAAGCTGTTCTCCAACATTTCCACAAACCGGATGATGGAGCTCAGCGGGAGTACTCTGGATTCCTTTGGTTCTGGATAGCCATTACCAAAGTCATTCATATTTGTCTGGCAAGGGCGTGACATTCACACAGCAAGTGTTCCATTGTCTCGTCATCCTCGCCACACATCCTACAATCTATGTTGTCTGATAGTCCCATCTTGGCCAAGAGACCCTTGACCCCGAAGTGACCTGTAAACACCCCAGTTATAATTCTGAGCTGTTTTCTGCTGAATTTCCAAAGCTTCTCGTCCAGCTTGGGTCCACTCCTTCGATGAAGAGCTTTGAGTGTCTTAAGCCCGCCTCATTCCTCCACTCCTGTTGGTGTTTGGCTTTGGCGTAATCCTTTAAGGCCGATGTTATGGTTCTCTGCGAGTTTTGAAATTTGCTGCGAGAGACCAGCACAAACGGTTCTGGACCTACAAAATGGCCTGTAGATCCCAATCTTGCCAGTTCATTCGCTTTTTCGTTGCCGTTGAACCCCTCGTGCCCTGGTATCCACGGCACCTCGTATCTCGCGTCGTGTTATGCCTTCCAAGCTTATTCAGAGCTTGGACGTCATTATAAACTAGTCTAGAGTCCACTCTCGGCGCCGTAACCGCCTTGAGGGCTGCTTGACTGTCACTGAGTATATAGATAGTCTCTCCTTTGGTTAGTCTGTCTATATTCTCTTGTGCACAGGCAACTATGGCGTATGTCTCCGCCTGGAAGACAGTCGCGAATTGCCCCATGCTTACACTACTTTTGTAGTCTTTTGCATAGATGCCTTCTCCCGTACCAGATCTCATTTTTGATCCATCCGTGTACCAGATATTGACTTCACCATTTTTTATTGTGTAACTGCGTCCTTTTTTCATGTTATACTTAAAATTTTAATAAAATACTGAAGTTTAATTTTCTCCGAGTATTTTCGTATGATTTGTTAATTGATAACGTAAAATATATTTTTTAGTGTTGTGAAATACCATATTTCAGCCTTGTGACGTCATATGGACGATGATTGGCTTTCTGCATATTTTTCTGAAAATCTTGAAAAGTTACAGCTTTAATATTATATTTTTGGTTTCTTGTTAACAAATTAACGAGAAGAGTTTACGCATAAGTTTTGATACTAGGTACTTTGTAATTAAATTTTAGGAGCTATTCTTAATTAACAATAGGGTGTGTGTATCAAAATACAGACACTGGAAGAGGGAGAGCCGCAAGCGAAGCGTCGTAGAAAGAATAAGTTGATCATAGACAAGAACCATCAGCTCACCAAGAAGTTCCTTCGCGCCAGAATAGAAAACATCAATGTCGACCTGCGCTGTGAGGTATGTATGATGATTGATGATTATGAGGGTATTAATAGATTATAATGAACTATAGTAGTCGGCGGTTAAGAAGTCAATCCTGACACCTGTCATTTCCATACAGTTTATAACCTAAAAGTCACTTTGAGGTTACAAACTGTATGGAAATGACAGGTGTCAGGATTGACTTATCAACCGCCTACCACTATAACTGGTGGTGAATGTTATACATGCTACATTGCGGTTGCTGATATTTTAGAGATGCTTCTGTCTCCATATTCTGTGCTAGTCGCTTGTGTGCGGAAACTTGCGTAAATCTACATAAAACAAGTTTTATTTATTTATTTATTATAAGAGTTTCAACAGCTTTATTTAACATGTTGACATTTTAAATAGAAATATGGAGCCAATGACAGAAACTCACCAATAGAAACAAGATATGAACTAAGGTTACACTTACACACTATGTTACTGTATCTTAAAATTAAATATCAAAGGCTATATGAGAACACAACAAGAGATGCCCATCGCTCATTTATTTTGGTTTTTAAAAGTAAAAAACAAAAATACATTATTTTGAAATGCTGGTTGCAAAATTTTATATTTTTTCGTTAAAAATCCGACTACCTATGATAAGTGTGACATGAAATAATTTATTTTTATGAATATCCATTTGGACCACTTTACTCTTTATGTCCTACAGAATATGATATATAATTTTCCGCAGATATTAAAATTGTAATACTTAGTTTTATTATAATGCATAAAATGGTGAGAAAATCGAAATTTTTACGATAACTATACGATGGACTACCCTTTCTTAAGTAGTGTAATCCGGGCGTTAACCAAGGCGGTAGTTTCAAATCATTTGTCAATCGGGCGTCACTTAATGCTTGAATACCCTCCATCGATACTGTGCGGGTAGTTAGGTTTACAACGTCTGGCTGCCTCCAGGAGTTCTCCGACGACATCGCGGATCTGCGGGTACCCGCCGACATCTTGTTGCAGCGGCCGGCGCGCGCCGGAGCCCGCTTCCACGGCAGCATAGCGCGTGCACTCACTAGGCTCTTCTCTAGGAACTTGGGCGTGATCGCTGCCGGGCCCCAAGCGCATCGAGAAATGGAGGTATTTTACTTTTTGTGTGTGTGAAAATTAAGTACTGTTAAACTCACCAAATATGTGTACCTTCCCAAAATAACAAAAATATCCGGCTTTAGCATCGTTTCCAAAAGATAGACAGAAAAGACATTGCAACAGCCATTACTTTTCTTACGCTATTTTACTTCGCCATCTTCCCGATTGTAAATAGCGTTTGTGAGATATTTCATGTTACTGTGCAATTTGTGGACATTCGACATTAGTACTTCAATTCTCTCTATAACAAGTATTTCATACAACCACAAGATTCGGAAGTCCCGATATCATTATCACGAATGAACAAGACTATTTTGTTCATTCATTTTTCCGTGATACGCAGAGTGCAAAGTAGATGTGAAAAAATAATTTAACGAATTCGTAGAGATGTCTCACGTAAATTTACTACTAATTTACGTCTAGGTACTTACTTAATACTTATTTTACTTGGTAGCGACGTTTATCTGACAAACTTCTACGAAATTGTATGGACGCCGTTTTGACCCACTTCTGATTTTCTGATTAAGTACTCGCTAAACAAAATGCGAAGCCTGAATCTCGATCATGTCTACCGCCGGAATTCGATTGGTTCGAACCAATTTTATGTTGCAGATTCCTCTAGCTTCCCGTGAGCGGGTCACTACCGTTCAACCTGTTCTCGAAGCCATTCACGAAGAACCGCAACCAGTCGAGCCACAAGAGCCACAAATGCTCGAACTTCAACAGCCGATAGAAGAGCCGACTGTCCTGAACGAGTCTACGACTGTACCGGACCTAAATGTTACGGCTATGGACGTAGAGAAAGATATAGCCGATCTGCCCACGCAGAAGTTACAGCCCGCCTCCCAGAAGTTACAGCCCGTCTCGCAGAAAAGAACTTCACAGGAGGATCTAAACACGAGTCGAGTAAGTGGCTAGTGGGTACAAAGATAGGGAATTTTACTGGTATGTAAAATAAAATTGATTTTATATTTCTAATGATATACTTATAACTTTTGCAGACAAAAAGGCAAAGGTGTGGAGTAATAACCTTCAGACAGATTCGATCCCAAAACATAGAAACGGAAGAGGAGGAAATCGGTAAGTGATTTTATTACATGGTTTCATAATTTCGATTTATTGTGAATAGGATAAGCAAACAGTGGCGGATTCGCCCAGTTGGCCCGGGCCTATATGCGGCCAATATGGAGAAAGGGCCGACTGGTACTTACTACAAGGCCAAGGGCGGCCAAGACTGCAATGGCGGTATTTTATTCAATCTACTTACATAATTGTAATGCACATTTCAGTCGAGAAGGAAAACATCCCAGACAATAGGCAAACGATACCCTCGAGGCATACAGATGAGCAGCCGCTTATGCCAGAAATAGCGATACAACGACCTTCGAATCCCGAACGCGTACTGAGTTCCTTGTTGCAAGAGGCTGGCTTGGCGGACATACAGGTTGGTACGCCGTATAATTCCGAATTGGCATTTGTTCGAAACCTAAGGGCAGTCAGCCACATACAGTCGAAATTCTGTTTCAGAATTATTCAAATATCGATTCGGGATTTCGAACAGGAATTAAATATAAGGGAAGCCTGAAAGTAGCACCCATTGCCGAACAGCTAAGAGCGAATCGCCTGGCCTGGTGCGGTCGTGTAATGATGAGGGATGAAAGTCATGTATAAGATATGAATGTGGATGGATACAAGAGGCGAGGTAGGCCGAAGCCAAGGTGGATTGATTGTGTGAGAGACGATTTTTTTTTTTTATCTTTATTTAAATTAAAAGGGAGTTTTGTCACGCAGTGACTATGCCACCCCCATGAGTGAGATCAAGTTATAGTATAGGTACTCTTGCTTAATTCTACATTTACTTTTACTACACTACTTACTACAATACTTTGGAGTATAGTCTGCATAACATCCCGGCCTCGTCCGATAATGGCGCAGCGAGAATGCTATTACAAACACCTATATTATTCAACTTTAGGTTCGAGAATATCATCTCATGTCGCTGGGCCTCGTTGCGAACACATTCCATCAAAACATGTTGGACGTCTTCCACGACATCACACTCAGGGCAGTTAGGAGAGTTCGAGATGCCCATTAGAAATTTAAATTTGTTTGATGGAATGTGCCCGGAACGAAGTCTGAAAAGTGATACTATGTCTTTCCTGTTACGTTGTTTTTCAAACCATGGGATCCGAGGGGGCTGGCATTGAATAGTTCGTAACCATACTCCTTTCTTAAGAGACCGTTCATTGAAGTGTTCCCTCCAAATGTGTCTGCATTTTGTTTTTACATTGCACAGTACCTCGCTATGTAGGGGCAAACAATAATATGAATAGGAAAAAAGTGAACGACTAGATCACGCGTGACAGGGATGTATGGGAAATACCAAGACATGCCGCGCCGACCTCGAATGAAATGGGAAAAGGGCAAGCGAATGATGTGTGACGTAATTACGGGATCCCTAATCGAAATTCCGAAACGAAATTCAGACTGTATATGGCCGCACTATGGGTAGTAGTTACTATTATAAATAGTATTTAATTCCATGGTCAGAAAGCGTTCAGTAGTAAGCGCAAGTGATGGCGGTGTTGTGGTTTAGCTAAACAATCAGGATTCAATGAACAATTGAATTAGGTGATCAGTCGAACTTATGATACCATTCAGTAGTTGCACATTTTGGTACTTAGTCGCTTTCACTCGATGGGAATTTAGTATTACGCGGACATCACTTTCAAGCAATGAGGTTCAAAGGTGTTAAGCCTCTTGTAAGTTTGTCCGTACCTGGGTCTTTTTTCTTTTCCGGATACAAAGCGATGAAAATATAAAGAGAAAAAACGACTAAGTGCGTGTTTCGGGCCACGCGCAATGTAGGGTTCCGTAATTCACCCGTACCGTTAGTTCATTTCTTAAGTTCGGTTATTACTCTTTAACTAGTATAATAAGGTAATGCCTCAAGCCTGCCTGCTCAAAATGTGATAATTTTTCTTTAAAAGTCTTTTTAAATACTGTTACCCCAATTTTTTTCACATACCCATTAGCAACCGTGGCAAAGAGGGTGGGGACACTTGGTACTTTAAAGTTTAATATCACGCAAAGAGTTCCAGAATAAAAAAAGGCAAAACAAACCATTCATTCATTTGAATCGAGCTATCCAACGATATGGGTTTTACAAGAAAAAAAATGCATTCTCATTTTACGTGTAGCAGAGGTACCCTAAAAATATATATTTTTCAAGTTTTTATTTTATCGTTTTGTCGGCGTCATTGATATGTATTGTGTTGTAGGTATGCCAAATTACTGTGCTAACTACTATGTGTGTACTAAAGGTTACTGAGCTAAGCCGCGGGCAGATGGACGGACATGGTGAAACTATAAGGCTGGTTATCGTGTCACGCGGACCGTCAGCGCGGATCGCTCCGCGCGGAGCAATATGTATTGAAGCTTAGGCTGGTTTTAGTGTCACGCGGACCGTCGGCGCGGAGCGCACACTAAAACCAGCCTTAGAATGGCGAGGAGGCGTCTGCTCGCGCGTCTCGCACTACAGTGAGCGTTTCGCACGCGTCCGCGCAGTACAAAATAGTACAATCATGGCGACTCGCGATGTGGACACGGGGCGAGTAATTATGAAGTTCATTAAAGGGATGCCTCTGACCCCCTGTACAAAAACAGAGACGCAAAGAATAAAGCTTGGGAGGACATTTCTCTCTCATACTCCCGCGACGGCTCTCTGCTCGATTGAAGGGTGAACATGTAGTCTCCTTCGCGCATTTTTTTCCCTTGTGTAATACAGGGCAATAATTAGTAACACTCTCCACATTGGATGCATTGTTCTCGTCTGTACGCCGAAGCGGTTAGCGCGATACTAAAACCAGGGCTGCCAGTGGATTTTTTAAAATTATTCAGTCATGCTTCTGAAATTATACAAAATTGCATGTCAGGATACAAACACTGCACAAAACGCTACGATATAAAATATCGTGCTTGCTAGGCTGGCAACTTGACTAAAAAAACACAATAGATTTTATGTATCCAATTATACATGAGCATCCAGGATACAATCAGTTACCTAATTATACAGTTTTTGTATCCAATTATACAATCTGGCAGCCCTGACTAAAACGACTTGCGCGGACGATCCGCGCGGATCACGTCGGTCGCGGTCGCGCCGACGGTCCCCGTGACACTAAAACCAGCCTAAGTGTTCCTTTTTTTTACTTTAGGTAGGTTTCTGCTTATTTACTACGGAACCCTAAAAATAACGAATTAGTCGATATCGTTCGCTCCTTTTTTAAACTGTTATTTACTTACGTGATTGCAAATTGGTTAAAATATAATCTATTATCCGCTTTTTTATTACACTAACACCGCTATTATTACGCTTTTTGGACACTAATTACCACAGGGTTATACCGACTCACCATTTAAAATGACCAGTTCGAGTTTGCTTATTTATTTATTTTAAGAGGGCGCAGTACGTTTGGTTCTCCATCAAACGTATTTATGCTCTCATTTTAAAACGCCATGCTAGAATAACATGAAACTTTGTATACACAATGGGATCCAGCTTGTCTAGGGCGGAAATTAGTTTCTGTTGCTTGAAATTATAATGGCGAAAAATACAGCGATTATTAAGGTTTTCATACAAGCCGTAAAAAACTCAAAAAACCGTTGTATTTTTTTTCTTTTTCAATTTCTAGCAACAGTAACTAATTTTCGACCTAGGTATGCCGGATCCCATTGTGTATACAAAGTTTCATGTTATTCTAGCATGGCGTTTAAAAATGAGAGCCTAAATACGTTTGTATGGAGAACCGATCCACACCGATCGTACTGCGCCGTCTTAAGCAGTACCATCTGCTACAAAAATATGATAGAACCAGGTATTAATACAAAACCAATTATAGGGGAACTCACAGATAGAAACAACTACGAGTATTTCGAACATAAGATAAAAGTAAAATACTTATTTCTCAAAGTTTTTTGTTTTTACTGTGGGAGGAAGAAGTACAGTCAACAATAAAAGCTTGTACCGCACTTGAAATTTTTGATAAAAATAACATTTTTGTTTCACATGCAGCTAGCCCAACAAGCAGCACCGCCGGAACCGATAGAGGAGGAGCCGCGAAGGAGCAGGCGGCGTAGCGAGAGTTCAGAGACCATGCTGGGCAGCCTCGACCGCACCAAGGTGTCGCTCGGAGACTCCGACCAGACCACTGACTCCAAGAGGTTTATTCGGTAAGATTTCTTTTTTTGTTCCTCATGTGACTGCAACAAGTGCAAGCGCCGGCGATCAGGGCTCGGAACCGGTTAATCTCAAAAACCTTCAGGGACTAGCGAAATATTTTTCTTAAAATTAGTCTCACCTGATGGAAAGCGATGACAAGGCCTATGTTGCTCACTGAAAAATGGCCGTAAAATTCCAACATTGCAGGCTCGCCCCGCTCGATTACAATGTTACATATAAATTGCTTTATTTGTCGAGTTCCAAACTTTTTAAAAATATCTAACAGCCATACAAAAGATGGCACAAGTCGTATACAGCCAATTCAATGCATATTTTTCTGTTGGTAACGCGACGTTTTTGTGCGTATCTGAAATAATTTGCTGATTTCGGTGTAAAAATAAACTTCAGAGGGCCTACTCCGAACTTCGTGTCGTGCCGTCCCTTTCACTCTCGTGTTATACTACTTAGTCGGCTCATAAGTTCTGTCATATACATAGTATCAAATAAAAACAAAAGTTTAAGTTTATTCCGTATAATTTGTACAGCGTTTGAAAGCTTATAAACTAGAGAATCTAAATGTGTAACATTTATTTAAAATGACCGCCATAATTATCTACACAGGCTTGAAGTCTGCGTGGCCAGTCGTCAATGGATTCACGCACCACTTTCATGTCGATTTTGGCCACTGCCGTAGCAAGGGATTTTTTCAGCGAGTCTAGATTTGCATGAGGTTTTGAGCACACCTTTTCCTCTAAATACTGCCATATTTTATAGTCTAACGGATTAAGATCTGGGCTAGAGGAGGGCCAATCTTCATGCCGTATAAAGTCGATTTTATTGGAGGCAAGCCAGGCTTGTGTAGACTTTGCCTTATGGGCTGGAGCAGAGTCCTGCTGGAAAACCCAATGCTGGTTTAGAAACATCGTATGGGATAGTGGTTTCACAATATTACTCAACACCGTGTCTTGGTACACTTTGGCACTAGTTTTTACTCCTTTCTCACAAAAATGCATACTAGTGACGCCCGCATAAGAAACTCCCAGCCAAACCATCACAGATGAAGGGTGATGACCTCTTTGAATACGGAGAATGCTATTAGACGCTTCTTTACTATTGCGAGCGTACACTCTATCATTTTGTTTATTACAGTTTTCTTCTATGTCAAAAATTTTCTCGTCCGAAAACAGTATACAACGATGCTTATTTTTAGCGTACTTCTTCAATAAAGCTTTAGATCTTTTAAGCCTTAAAGCTTTAAGCCGACCATTGAGAAGATGGCCAGTTTTTCGTTTATAAGTACGAAGTCTCAGGTCTTGATTAAGCACTCTTTTCACCGTGTTTCTGCTCAAACCCATCTGGAGGGCCATAACTTTTTGTTTCCTAGCGGGATTTCTGGCAATGCGTGCCCTAATTGCTTGTACCACCGCTGGAGTCCTAGCTTTACGCGGACGACCGCTTCTTTTCTTGTCATTTAAACTAGAGACCTCACTGTATCTTTCTATGGTACGATACACAAATCTTAGAGAGAATTTTAAATTTTCAAGTAGCTTGAAAATTTTAGTCGGCGAGTGTCCACAACGATATAGTGCAATTATTGCGGTACGGCTATCTTTAAGCGTCCACTCCATGTTAAAGAAAACAGAAAATTGCAAAATTATACTACTCAAATATTTAAAAAAGATTCGAAATTCAAATGCACAACGGTTTTTGTTTTAGGAGATCCAAATTTAAATTTTAAAGGCCAGTGACAGAACTTATGAGCCGACTAAGTATATGACGATAAGGAACAGCACGATACGAAGTTCGATTTTCGAAGTTCGAAGTAGGCCCTCTGGTTCTGTTTAAAAAAATAAACGGCAGGAGAGCATTAACATTTTGACATTTTGAGGTTATGTTTATCAAAACATAATTCCAATTTAGTCTTTTTTTCCCATTTTTGAGAAAAGCCCTATATTAGCCTTGGCTGGAATGTCAATTGCAGGCTTCGTAGTTCTTATCTACGAGCTACGAGGGGTGTTCAATAAATATCGGTATTAGAATGAAAACAAAAGAATACGAAAGATGTTTTATTTTTATTATTCAATATACTCCTACTCTATGTTTATGTACTTATAAGACGGGTCAATTAGTTTTTTAACCCCTCATAAAATATTTTTTGTCTTTGGTGTCAAAATGCTCCTACACTACTGTCTTCAATGCTTCATCGTTAGAAAATCAATTTCAACGTAGATCCTTTTTGAGATTGGGAAACAAAAAGAAGTCACTTGGGGCATAGAGCTCGGGGTCAAGTCTGGACTACACGGTGGGTATGTAATAGTTTCGAACCCAGATTCAAGAGCAGCAGCCTTGGCAATATGAGCAGAAAGCACAGGGGCGTTGTCGTGAAGAAGCAGAAAACATTTGGCTAATTTTCCCCTTCTATCATGTTTGATTGCTCCCCTTATTTGGTGTAGAATATTAGCGTAGTACTCTCCTTTAATACATACACCCTTTTCTTTATAATTGATCGGGAATATTCCATCACAATCCCTGAATATTGTGACCATGACCTTGCCAGCTGAAGGCATGACCTTGAACTTCTTGAATATATATATATATATATATTAATACATGTTATAACTGACGATTCGAAAGTGAAAGATTATTTTGACTTTGACATGCAAGGAACTCCTCATCTCAAGAAGTTCAAGGTCATGCCTTCAGCTGGCAAGGTCATGGTCACAATATTCAGGGATTGTGATGGAATATTCCCGATCAATTATAAAGAAAAGGGTCAGTGGCGGTACAGCCTTAAAAGCCCAAAAGCCAGGCTTGCGTTACTAAAATTAGCAAAAACCAAATGTATGTACGACTAATTATTTTTTCCATTTCAAACTAACTTAAAATCCGCGCGACGGCGCCGTCTGTATATTCTATTCACCTTGGTCGGGGTAGTAGTACAAAATTCGACCGTAGCAAGTAAGTGGCGCTACTGCCGCGCGAAACGAGCGGTCTTAAGACGATAGAGTTGAGACACGGGCTAGTCATCTCGCTCGCACACGAGGGCTTGCAAGCGGGCTTTAATGCTGATATCTTTTTTCTCTTTCTTATCTATGAAAACTGCTACAAAACGAGAGATACGTATCTATAGCTAGATCTAGCAAATAGTTTGTGACTAGAAGCCCGGCTTTCGAAGTGAAGTTATCAACAGATGTTAGTCAAATGCGAATTTAGCGCGTGCGCGTTCAAGACTGGATGGATTGTGATGCTCTAACTTCATTGATTACAATTACCTAGTTGGTTACTAAGTTCTGTTACTCGATTTGCAAACTCTTTTCTTGCGTTAAAACAAATGCTACCGAAAAAATAAAAAATGACATATAATGGCGGGTTGTCAGTTATAATTTTAGGGCACACACAACACTTATCTCGTCATATTTATAATGGATTGGGGTCTAAAAGAAAATCGTCTCGCTGTAATTGCGTTGCACAAATGCGGGCATCCGCCAAACGTGATTTTGAAGTTGCTTCAAAATCTGAAAATCAACAAACAATTCGTTTATCGTACCATTAATAGGTACAATAGTACCCTGAGCTTTGATGACCGCAAGAGGTCTGGAAGACCACGCACCGTTCGGACCCTAGCTCTAATAATGGCAGTGAAGGCGAGAATCGCAAGAAACTCGGAAGCAAAAGTTGTTGGCAATTCAGATGTCTGTGAAAAGAAGCTCCCTTAAAAAAGTTATCAATCAAGACCTTAGACTACACGCTTATCGTAGACGGAAAGGTCATTTGCTTAATGGACGATTGAAGACTATGAGGCTGAATAGAAGTCGCATGCTACTGAAGCGGTACGCACAAAATGGCCACCGAAATATATTATTTACAGACGAAAAAATTTTTACCATTGAAGAATGTTGTAACCGCCAGAATGACAGAGTGTATGCAAAAAACAGTCAAGAAGCGAGTGTAGCTGTTCCGAGAGTGCAACGAGGCCATCATCCCTCTTATGTCATGATTTGGTTAGGTGTGTCATACTCAGGGTTAACACAGGTCCATTTCTGTGAAAAAGGTGTCAAAACTGGGGCTAAAGTTTACCAGGAAACCGTTCTGGAACCAATAGTGAAGCCTTTAAGCCACTCTCTATTTCAAAACCAGCCCTGGGTCTTTCAACAAGACTCAGCCCCTGCACGTAAGGCAAAAACAACTCAAGCCTGGTTTCGAAGCAACAAAATTGACTTCATTGCCCACGAAGACTGGCCCTCCTCCAGCCCGGACCTCAACCCCCTGGATTATGCTATATGGCAGGTTATTGAGGAGAAAGCCTGTGCTAAACCCCACACAAATCTTGACTCCCTCAAGCGGGCCATAGTCAAGACAGTGACGGAATTAGATATGACAACCGTGCGTGCCGCTATTGATGACTGGCCTCGTCGTCTGAAGGCCTGTGTTCAGGCCCAAGGAGGCCATTTTGAATGAAATTGACAAATGTAAATCCTGATTGTGTGTACTTCATTTTAATATATAATTTATTTAACTTTCGTTAGTATATTTTATGTAGATAAGGATTATTACAGTAACATAACTTAGTAACCAACTAGGTATGTACATGACTTGAAACTGAACAATTTGTTTGAGCGGATAGTGTTTTGTATTAAAAAGTTTATTAAAGTGGAAAGTGACGATGGATGAAGTCGTTCCGTGTGACGATTTAAAATGGTCACAAGTTATCGGCGCAGAAATGGTAGGCACGCTAAACTTTGCACAAAAAAGCAACTTATTTTTTCACCGAAACCTACGCCTGACTTGAGTATTTCTGAGATAAGCAAGTCACATAAACGACAATTTCAAAGATCGGTGCGATTGATGAGATGTCTGTACAATTTATCTAGTAATAGCATGCCTTCAGTGTGTTTTGTTGGTCTGTCCTGTCTACGCCACACCAGTTAGTGATAATGAAGAGTGAAGATTTACTAGTATGGTAATATGGCAAGGTATCAAGGTAGGAGATAAATTTAATGATATTGTGTGTGAAAAAAATACAAAAATGTATCCCTCGGCTTGCCCTTCTCTGCAACCCTAGGCACGCCACTGAAAAGGGTGTATGTATTAAAGGAGAGGAGTATATATATACAGAGTACATGGACTCTTGTTTCGTCTAATGATGAACCCACGTTTCATCTCTACAAACAAGATTTTGCAGTAGGTATCTTATCAGGAATTTCACCGCATACATCAAGAAATTCGGAATAACAAGCAACACGCGTATTTTTCTGAAGCGGTGTCAGGTACCCATCTCGCACTGACTTTTGACATACGAGTATTAAGAGGGTACATGAATTATATCGTGTCTAGTACCATTAGGTTGGTTCTTTGAGCTAATGCTGTCACCTTCAAACCTTGTATAAGCATGCATAAGGGAGAAGATGTTGTATATCATAAATACATTATGAAGGTATATGTGCAACGTGGGTAGTGGTTTAAATGAAATAGAACCAGTCTTGATCTTGCTCTCACCTCACTGGATGTTTACTTTATATCCCATATCCTAAATACTATGTAGGTTTTTCGAGCCCTGCCAGCGACATAGCGATAGCTCAGAGACCATGCTGGGCAGCCTGGACCGGACCAAGGCTTCGCTCGGCGATTCTGATACTGATTAAGTACATACAAGAGTTTTTTTCTTTAAGATAAAATTTATACATACAAATAGCTTACATACTCAAAAGTAGTAGGCACATAAACTTTAGTTTCAGTAACATAATTGTAAAATGCTTATTTGCTTACGAGTCTGCGGCAGCGAAAGCATTATAAGCAAATACCAAGTCAATTTATGTTCAATTTCGGCTTTAATGCGTTAGAGCTAATTTAGTCTTTTCATGGACCCCTCATTCCGGCACTCTTTGGGGGAAGCTTAGCCTATGTCCAGCAGTTTGACGTCCTTCGGCTGAATATGATGCAGATGATGTAGAATTAACTGCCTGCGATAAAATATAACCCATACTTATCCATCCCGAAGTTGAATATGAATATACACCTCTGAAAGCTTCTTAGGCATTTCCGGAGATTGCCCCTATACACAAACTTACAGATCCAGGTACAACCTCACGAACATAGTTAACGTCTTTAATCCTTATGATATTAATCAAATAATGGCAGCCTCCTTGGCACCGCCCGCGACATTCTTGGAATCGGATGAGATGAAAATCTCATCACCACCATTGAAACTTACATAGTATCTGTCCTCTTTACCAACGATCTTCTCTTGCTGCAGTGATCAATGGGGCACGGAGGGCACGATGGTGAAGATCCTGAAGATGGTGAAGGCGGGGACTCAGCCTCTAAACATCGACTCGCTAATGTCCGTCGGGCCTGTGGTTCCAGGGTATAGCTGCATTATAGCCGCTCGATGTTTCACTTCAATACTGAGTAAGTAGAAAAACCTATGTCGTGAAATAGATATCTATCGTTACCAGAGGGGCTAGTATGATCGCTTATATGTCGGACATATAGCATTCGTCCCGTACTGTCAAGTATGTAAGTGCGAGAGGGACGAATGCTATATGTCCGACATATAAGCGATCATACTAGCCCCACAGTCGTCTGCTGTACGTGTACTTGTGGGCGTCCGTGGGGCGATTATTTATGAAGTGTTTATGGGGTATTAGCCAAAACTCAACCAACTTCACGTTTCTTTTTGAAGCATAACATTCTAAAATCTATGTAACGGGATTATATTCTCTTACGACTACTAAGTATAGTAGTCCTTGTATTAGTATATCACCTCACGTAAATAATCGACTTCCCTTAATGAACTTAAACCAATTTTCGTTTCTGTAGGTACTACCCTTCACTTGCTCTTGCACGTAAACAAATAAACGATTTCACCCGAACCCAAACTTTGTTTTAAGAACTCACGTGCTCGGAAGTGTTCGGCTCCGCTCGACAATCCCCGCTTAAACTGTGCACATGTACCGGCTTTTACAGACACATTTTTACGACGGGATTGTGATTCTATACATTATAGTATTTCTATGTTTACGACCCGTGTTTTGTACACAACTTTACGTCACCACTTGGCCAAAAAGTGGGTTATTCCGGACGCGCAGCGTGCGGAAAAACGCGTTTTTTGGCAAGGTGTGGTGTAATAGTATTTTATGCAACTGTTGTATAAGAAGGGTCTTAAAACGCGAGAGGCGTGGGTTGCGATGCGAGCCTCGGCGAGCATCGCAAGTAAAGACGCCACGAGCGTTTTTAGACCACTTATACACCGCTACATACAATACTTTTTCGACGACTTATTTTAAATCAATATTGTTTGTTACACTTTTCACGAACCACGTTTTTTTCTTAGTTATTGTGCTTACGCAATTTCTTCGGGAGTGCAGTATTTTTCTTCTTCGAGCATTTTTAAAAGAATCAACGTACACTTTATTCGTCACCAACACAAATAAACTCTTTTTATATTACTAATGTAATAGTTTATCAGCTTGAATAATTTCGCTTTCAATTTGAGTTTTGGTGGGAAATAAAAAACATGACACTTCTTGTTTATGGTTTGTTTTGTTTTTAATTTGCTGCACTTGACATCCGAACCAAACTGAGTGGGGCCTTTTACACGGTTATTATTATCACGCAATACACTATCACGATACGTAACGTGAATATTGATGCAGATGAATTTTGAATACCGCGATAATTATGAATGTTTATTTATATTGTTAAAAGTTAAGTGCTTTTATGAAAAATATATGAACTGTAAAAGCACGCTAGACAGTGATTTTATAGACCAGCACGGCTAGCACAAGACGGCGCGCGAGCTATATCGCGCGCGAGATAGACTATACGTCTCTTTCCGTTTGTACTCATTAGATAGAGACGGATAGTCTATCTCGCGCGCGATATAGCTCGCGCGCCGTCTTGTGCTAGCCGTGCTGAGAGCATAAGAGTTTTCACCGAATTATTATTGGTGTCATTGTATATGAGTCAGCGACTATGTAAATTACATATAAAAGTACAGGAGTAGAAAAAAACCAGTGAACGAAAAACGCGAGCTTCCTACTAAAGTCCACTTCGTCCACTTTAAAACGGGGCATTTATTCTCAATACGCACGCGCGGTGTTGTACCAATAAGAATTGCCAAAAATATCAGCCGATTTTCTAGTACCCAAAACAAATAAACGTGATTGGTAAATATCAAAATGACTGGCTGTGTATGGGTGTATGGTATCCTAGCGCTGACGTTTTATGTGTCAAAATGGCGGCGACAACGACAACGCTTAGCGGGTGGATGGTTGCATGCAACAAAAAGTCATCTTCGTACGCAAAAGCGCCGTAGGTATTATTTAAATTTGATTTTAAGCTTTATTTTATTTTTAAATATCATAGGACAACCTTACGAAAATCCAACTAGTCGCTAATTAAGCTGTACCAGACTTATACTATGCATATGCACGACCATGTACATCGTTTTTTAGTTTGCTAAACACTTAGTTTGTTAGACATAGAGAACAGCAACCACTCGTAATCGAAACTTTTACAGTATATTCATACAACGCAAAAATTTAACAAACGTACGTTAACTCCTTTTTTACAAGCTTTTATTTAACTTGCCGTGTCAGTACTTATGTCTGTTTTAATTGTGTGGGTCAAATCTTAGAAGCTAAATTAGACCCAGTTTTCGATTTCCGATTGAGCTAATATTTGACGTTAACGACATATGTAAATTCAGTGACAATGCAATATTATGATAATACTAGATGAAAGCCTGGCTTCGCTCGGGTGAAATATATTTATTAGAAAGAAATAAAGTAAACATTTATTCGTGACAGTTATGCAAACGACGAAAGAAATAGTGTACAAAAATGTATAAATAAAAACTTTACAACAACGGATTATGATGAAACTTCGTATAGAAATATAGTCTGTAGTCTGGATTAACATATGGAATAGGGAGTAAAAGATTACGCTGACGACGTCACGGGCAAAGGCTAGTATCTTTGCAAGTTAATTCTAAGCATTTTTATAAGGGTAGTATTTAAAGGCACATAAAAATTTTGACACCGTAATCAGTACTGATTTGTATAGCTAAAATACTAATCGTTCATTAAAATTCAGTTCAGATGTGCAATTGTTAAATATTGATGTGCCAGTCAGTATTTTTGGTGCGAAGTCAGAGCTGCTAACGCGAACGAAAACAAATGAAGTCTGTGTATCTCCCTCTCAGTCGAACTTGCAAAATCGAGCGACACAGAGGGAAATACACGTTGTTCGTTCGTTTTCGTTTCGCGGTAGAGCTCTCTGTTCTCCGCCAAATTCTATTAAGTGGGGCCCTTTACACTCAATATTATGTGTCAACACTATCGCGATTTTTAAAATTGTATGGGGTCTGTTACACGCTTAATATTAGCACAATACTGGTGTGTCAATATTATCGTGGTTTTCAAAATCGTATGGGATTTCTTCAATATTCATTACACGTGATACGGATCGTGATATGAGTATATCGCGTGATAATAATAACCATGTAACAGGCCCCTATGGATATTGCTTCAATATTCAGTGTTTCGCGTGATAATAATAACAGTTGGTAATATTTTCTCCAATTAATGGAAGCTATTTAACAACTTGTTCCGTTTTGCCAAAGGTATTTCACATTCCGATACGCGCACCATCCAGGAATAGGAGCCGTCAGACCAGAGGGACTACCGCGATCTGAAAACGAAGTAATTCCCTCTCCGCGCTCGAATATGCAAGTGCGACAGAGAGGCATATATATTTAGTTTTCGGTTGGTAGCACCTTAGTCCGAGCGCGGCGGACGGTCGAAGAAAGTCAAAGAACATTCCGTGTGTTGTCTGTCACACATATAATTTTTTAACTTCCCATCGACCTATGAACTTGAAATTAGACCAAAGACTTCCCATAGACCAAAAATATCAATATATTGATAAATTACATTTGTTTTTAGTTGTACGGAACCCTCAGTGTTGCGACTCCGACGCACTTGGCTGGTTTTTATTACATTTTGAATTTTATTTCTCTTGTAGTAAAATACCCTATTCGTTTTAAAGTTAACGCCTGAGGGCCTACTGCGAACCAAAAACGAACTATCTTCCTCTCTGTCGTTCGAATATACATGTGTGAGAGAGAGGCAGATACTTCGTTTTCGGTTCGCGGTAGCGCCTCTAACGTCCGAGCGCGGCGAACGGCATGAGCTGGGGGTCTACTCCGAAATTCAAAATCCTAACTTCGTATGGTGCCGTCCCTTTCACTCTCCTGTCATAGACTATATGAGTGAAAGGGGCGGCACCATACGAAGTTCGGATTTCGAATTTCGTAGTAGGTCTACAGTACCACTAAGTTATAAGATTATAAGATAGAGCGCGATAGGGATAGAATTTTAAGACGTTTAAAAGCCATAAGTCACCTAGTAGTTTGTCACAACCACAGACCACTTAACCTATAGACCCCGCTTACAAGGGCGCCCGCGTAAGCCAAGCCTAAGCTCAAAAAACGTCAAGTGGTCACCACGCCCCCAAATATGCTCTTAGTATGCGGCCGATCGTTGACGAAGTAACGTGCAATATTCGATGCATTACTTGGCTTATAAAGTGCTCTAAATATGCCTTTTTGTATGGTTAAATTGTGTGGAAAGTGTAGCAAGACATCTAGTCTTCAAAAAGATGTGATTTCATTCCACAGGTAAGCTATTTTTTACTTTTTTACCGCGATAAAACAATAATAATTAAAAAGTCAAGGTTATCAAGTGATGGTTGTAAACCTGGCGACGCGTTGATGTCTTTCAATGTCGGTCTCTTTCTTTCGCTTACTATTTTTTGTAATTCTGTCTTTGTCTAACCATTGCAGTCTCAAGTAGTGATGTGACTGATTGATTATTTAAACTTACGTACTTAACTGTTACTCGTGAAACAATATTAAATTATGGTGGAATATACGTAGGATACAGAACAAACTTATATTTTTGAATTAAATAATGGAAATTTATGTTACATGCATATGTACAATTATAAAAACATAAAAGTGTGTTCAAATCAAATTTATATCCTAACTATAATACTACAAATATGAAAGTCACTCTGTCTGTATATCTGTCTCTGCGCGTCTAAACTGCTAAACCGCAGATGAAGTGTCTTTGCCTCCGAAGCTAATGTCCCGGGTTCGATTCCCGGTAAGGGCATTTGCTTCTGTGGTGAGCAGAGACATTTGTTTCTGAGACTTGGACGATTTGTGTAAAAATAATCCCCTAATATTTATTTATTTATTTGTATTTGCATTCATTTTATGTGTTAATGATTATGATCACGATGTGTTAATGGACCCGGGTATGTCCTTAAACTACGACCATTACCACCGAGGAATGGGCAGCAGCATTCCTAGAGTGGCGGTGGAGATACTGCGATCGCCAACCCGCATGCCAAGCGTGGCGATTATGGCATTTACCCCCCATGAAATTGGGGGAGGCCTATGTCCAGCAGTGGACGTCCTAGGGCTGATATGGATGGATTATGATTATTGTTCTTATACATTTATTCCTATTACCATACCATAGGATACATAGGAATAACATATGAACTGTCTCAAGTCACCTTACTGTATACTCTACAGACTGTACAGTACAATCAATGTGAAAGCTGCTAGAAATCTCATATGACTTGACACTGTGACAAGGTACGAAGTGGCCCAGAAATCAAATTCCTCCACTGTACATTAAACAATAAGCATTTATATTTAGTTAATCTTTGAATTAAAAACAATTTAAATTGCTTTTCGTATTTTTATTGATTCCAATTTAAAACTTAAATTTACACTTATATTCTGTAGTATCTTTTTCGAGTGTGTCCCATCACTACACAAAATGGCGCGCATCACGCACCGTACACGTGATTGCTCGTTGACCTTGTACTAGCCAATCACAGTGCACTTGTCGCCCCCCGCGCCCCGCCAATTTGGCAGTTTGAGATTCAAGACAAAGTTCTATGAAGCGGTGTCTATAGGGTTAAGTGGTCAGTGGTCACAACAAAATAGAGACGCAGCTTTAAGATGGCGGACAGACTCAGCAAACATTCAAGTGGTGTCCTTTACACGATTAATATTATCACAATACTGGGGTGTCAATATTATCGCAGTTTTCTAATTTGTATGGGTTCTGCTTAAATATTCACGTGATACTTATCGTGATATGAATGTATCACGTGATAATAATAACCATGTAACAGGCCCCATACATTCGCTTTGAAGGCGGTTGTTGTGACAATCAGCCTAGCTAGCACGATAGATTATATCGTTACGTTTTATGTGACGTTTTAATACATTTCGCCCATATAACGTGACGGTATAAGTTATCGTGCTAGCTAGGCTGATAGGTGTATAGAACGCTTGAAAACTACAAAAACAAAACGCTGCAGACGCGGCTAGCCGAATTCACACAATGGGCGATGATGGCCCATCACCCAGAAAGCAACCTGGCAAACACACCGGACGCAAACATAGTTTACAATTTCCGAACGTACCCAACCCGACGCTGTCAACCAACGAATTTAATATGACCGACCTTTTGTCATAAAATTAACACTTTTTAATGCAAAATACGCGACAATCCGAATTTTGCGGATATATACGAGGGTGGTTAGATAAGTAACTTGTTTCGGATACCGATAGATGGCGTTAGTGTAATCTATGTAACTATTCACAAAGATTATTTAATCAAGATAATTTATCTGTGGCCAAATGTCATTTTTGGCGGGAATTTTAGATTTGACAGTAGTTTAAACAAAAGTGATCGGAGTAGCGCGGCAAAATGGAGAAAATAGGAATTCGTGGTGTAATTCAGTTCTTTTTTTTGGAAGGTAAAACTGCAAAAGAAATCCATGAAAGGATTTTACCTACATTGGGTATCTCGTGTCCTTCCTATGAGACAGTTCGACTTTGGGTGAATGAGTTCAAGCGAGGCAGGACAAGCATTGATGATGCACCTCGTCCTGGAGCCCCAAAAACGGCGGTTGTACCCGAAATAGTCGATAAAATCCATGATTTGGTTTTAACCGACAGAAGATTGAAGGTACGCGAATTAGCTGAAGCCACAAACATCTCTTCTGAGCGGGTGCATTTTATTTTGCACAACGAACTGCACATGAAAAAGCTGTGTGCAAGGTGGGTGCCGCGGCTGCTCACTCCAGAACAAATGCGTGTTCGTATGCGAACATCTGCGGATAATCTCCAGGTCTTTGAAAGAAATCCAACAGACTATTCGCCGTTTTGTGACAATGGATGAAACCTGGATTCATCACTATATTCCGGAGACGAAACAACAGTCCAGACAATGGGTTGGTCGTGGTGAGCCAACTCCAAAGAAAGCCAAGGTCATTCCATCAGCTGGAAAAGTGATGGCATCCGTTTTTTGGGATGCAAAGGGGATTCTCTTAATTGATTACCTTGCGAAGGGAAAAACCATTACTGGGGCATACTATGCATCACTGTTGGACCAATTGCATGCGGCGATAGCCGAGAAACGGCCAGGTTTGGCAAGAAAGAAAGTAATGTTTCACCATGACAACGCACCGGTGCATTCAAGTCGTGTCGCTGCACAAAAATTGTCGGAATTACGGTTTGAACTCCTTCCTCACCCCGCTTATTCCCCGGATTTGGCCCCGTCGGACTATCACCTATTCCCCAAACTCAAAATCTTTTTATCGGGGAAAAAGTTTAACTCCAACGAAGATGTGATACAGGAGGTAAACGCGTATTTCGAGGACCTCGAAGAAACGCATTTTCGTGAAGGCATCGAGAAGTTGCAGAAACGTTGGGGCAAGTGCGTCGAGCTTCGAGGGGACTATGTCGAAAAATAAAATATATACAATCGCTCAAAATTTTTTTTTTCATATCAAACCAAGTTACTTCTCAAACCACCCTCGTATGTTCAATTGTTCTTTTTATACGTTCTTCAATTTGAGACAGGTCTCGTTCGGGTCTACCGTACCCCTGAACGAAATTATTAATATAGATTATTATCGAGCTGATCGGACGATGGAACCGGAAAGTGGTCACAGGAACTCTGTAATAAGTTAACACAATCATACCGAGTTTGGGCTCATTAAATCCACTCTTTGAGAAGTTGATAATAATTGTATATATTGTATGTATAGCGTAGTTACACACTTATTTTTATATTTTTAGTTCGGTTTTAGTTCTTGTTAAAATATATTTATTTCTCGCTTCTCTCATATCTATATTAATAATTTCGTGCAGGGGTACGGTAGACCCGAACGAGACCTGTCTCAAATTGAAGAACGTATAAAAATAACGGTTTCGAGTTGAACATATGTATCCGCAAAATTCGGATTGTCGCGTATTTTGCATTTTAAAGTGTTAATTTTATGACAAAATGTCGGCCATATTAAATTCGTTGGACAGCGTCGGGTCGGGTACGTTCGAAAATTGTAAACTATGTTTGCGTCTGGTGTGTTGGCCAGGTTGCTGGGCTGCGTTCTGGGTGATGGGCCATCATCGCCCATTGTGTGGATTCGGCAATCCGCGTCTGCAGCGTTTTGTTTTCGTAGTTTTCAAGCGTTCTATACACCTATCAGCCTAGCTAGCACGATAACTTATACCATCACGTTATATGGCCGAAATGTATTAAAACATCACATAAAATGTAACGATATAAGCTATCGTGCTAGCTAGGCTGATTGTCACAACAACCGCCTTCAAAGCGAATGTATGGGGCCTGTTACATGGTTATTATTATCACGTGGTACATTCATAATCACGATAAGTGTCACGTGAATATTGAAGCAGAATCCATACAAATTTGAAAACTGCGATAATATTGATACCCCAGTATTGTGATAATATTAAACGTGTAAAGGACACCACTTGAATGTTTGCTGAGTCTGTCCGCCTTCTTAAAGCTGCGTCTCTATTTTGTTGTGACAAACTACTAGGTGACTTATGGCTTTTGAACGTCTAGCAAAATTTTATCCCTATCTCGCTCTATCTCATAACTTAGTGGTACTGGGGGTCTACTCCGAAATCCGAACTTCGTATGGTGCCGTCCCTTTCACTCATATAGTGTATGACAGGATAGTGAAAGGGATGGCACCATACGAAGTTAGGATTTTGAATTTCGGAGTAAACCCCCAGCTCATACCGTTCGCCGCGCTCGGACGTTAGAGGCGCTACCGCGAACCGAAAACGAAGTATCTGCCTCTCTCTCGCACATGTAGATTCGAACGACAGAGAGGAAAATAGTTCGTTTTTGGTTCGCGGTTGGCCCTCAGGCGTCAACTTTAAAACGAATAGGGTATAAATGTAAGAAAAACCGGCCAAGGCGTCGGACTCGCGCACTGAGGGTTCCGTACAACTAAAAAACTAATGTGATTTATCAATATATTGATATTTTTGGTAAAATATACGTTATAATAAACATTATCACCTAATTTCAAGTTCATGAGAAGTTAAAAAAATATATGTGTGACAGACGACACACGGAATCTTCTTCGACCGTCCGCCGCGCTCGGACTGAAATGCTACCGGGAACCGAAAACGAAATATATATGCCGCTCTGTCGCACTTGCACATTCGAGCGCGGAGAGGGAAATATTTCGTTTTCAGGTCGCGGTAGGCCCTCTGGTCTGACGGCTCCTATTCCTGGATGGTGCGCGTATCGGAATGCAAAATACCTTTGGCAAAACGGAACAAGTTGTTAAATAGCTTCCATTAATTGGAGAAAATATTACAAACTGTTATTATTATCACGCACCAACTGTTATTATTATCACGCGAAACACTGAATATTGAAGCAACATCCATAGGGGCCTGTTACATAGTTATTATTATCACGCGATATACTCATATCACGTGCTTTTAATGAATATTGAAGAAAAATCCATACAATTTTGAAAATCGCGATAATAATGACACATAATATTGTGTGTAAAGGGCCCCACTGAATAGAATTTGGCGGAGAATAGAGAGCTGCTACCGCGAAACGAAAACGAACGAACATCGTGTATTTCCCTCTGTGTCGCTCGAATTTGCAAGTGCGACAGAGAGGGAGATAAACGAACTTCATTTGTTTTCGTTCGCGTTAGCAGCTCCTGACTTCGCACCAAAATGAATTTTAATGAACAATTAGTATCTTAGCTATACAAATCAGTACTGATTACGGTGTAATTTTTTTTTATGTGCCTTTAAATACTCCCCTTATAAAAATGCTTCGGATTAACTTGCAAAGATACTAGCCTTTGCCCGTGACGTCGTCAGCGTAATCTTTTACTCCCAATTCCATATGTTAATCCAGACTACAGACTATATTTCTATACGAAGTTTCATCATAATCCGTTGTTGTAATGTTTTTATTTTATACATTTTTGTACACTATTTCTTTCGTCGTTTGCATAACTGTCACGAATAAAGGTTTTCTTTATTTCTTTCTTATTTATTTCACCCGAGCGAAGCCGGGCTTTCATCTAGTAGTTATATAGTCTAATTGTACTAAATGTCCGCTAATATTTATTATGGAATTCGTCTACCTTTTTCGAACACTGTACCACAGAATAAATAATAGTACAAGTACAGAAGTTTCTCTGCTAACAAAACCAAAACCGTTTAGGTATGTTGAACGTGCCTAAACGTGGTCATCTCTTTCTATCGCACGCAACGCGCTCTTTCGAGGCCCCGCCCTCAGCGCTAGGGTTACCATCAGCGAGAACCTATTTTAATATACGTACTCTATTATTAGTAGTGTTGTTTACAATACAATTACGAATAGTACTTTTAAGGTTCCGTAGCCAAAATGGTAAAAACGGAACCCGTCCGTCCGTCTTTTCGTCTGTATGTGACAGACGATGTACCTACTCGGAGACTATAAGCACTACAAATAGGTAAAAACAAAGGCATCACTTTAAAAAATTAAAAAGAGGATTCTTAGAACCAACGTTTTCATTTTCGTTTTCTTTTATGTCAACCGTTGGTGAATACCAAACTTAATGACTGTCAGTTTTTTGAGTGATAACTGACAGTTTTTTCAACATTTTAAGATAAAGACACAGAATTTGGGTAACTATATAAAGATATTTTTTTTATACAATAATGCTGTGGTTTTGACATTATAATTTAACACGAAACGGATTATTTTATGATCGTACAGCGGTACAGCAGCGCGTGCCCGTGCGATCCGTAACGCTGCGCCGCAACCATTGAATAGTCACACGACGTGTGAGCCGGCGGCCGCATGTACTTTGCGTGGCGCGATGACGTCACGGTAGTAAACCACCCCTGACTGTACACAAATTATATGTCCATGAAAGCACGTATCTCAAGAAATTAAATTGTATAATAGGTATCTTAGGTACCTTTTCATTCACCTATTAACATTTTGATGATGTAAGGTATGTCCTAAAACTACGGCCAAGACCACCGGGGGATGGGCAGCAGCATCCCTGAAGTGCGGTGGAGATACTGCGATCGCCAACCCGCATGCCAAGCGTGGCGATTATGGCATTTACCCCCCCATGAATTTGGGGGAGGCCTATGTCCAGCAGTGGACGTCTTTCGGCTGATATGGTGGATGTAAGGTGGCATAACACCATCCCTATACAAAATCGGTTCCGACTAAAAAAATTAAACAAATATTTGAGTAAAGAGTGATTAACACACCATTTCACCGCCCGATAAACCATGATTTCTTATATTTGAGATTTCACTTAACACGTTCCCTGTCCCCATACAAAATTATCCTTCAATGTCACAAGTCCAAGTGACAGTTGTAGTTCGTAGCCGTGAACAACCCGTGGACCCACAGTGGGGACACGGACTCCTGAAAAAAAGCTTCATATCCCCACATTGGGGGCCTTCGGACAGGGAACGTGTTAATACAACTATTACGCTGCGCCGCCATGTGCAAACTAGACAGCCGTTGGACACAGTTTTGACGCCCCACCTTCTTGGACACAGATTTGGACCACCAAATTTTGCGACGCTAGTTGTGCTTCTATGTTTATTTAATTCGCTGGAAAAAACGATTAATGGTTTGGTTGTTAGTGTCGATTAATGGGCCGACTTTAATATGGTTTTATTATTTGGTTTCAGAACTGAAGCAGCATGGTTTCATAAAGGTGCGCAAGGATCCAGATACCTTAGAAATAATTAATATTTTTTTGGGTCCTAAATTTGATATTACTCAGTAAATTTTATTTATTATTGACTTAATTGCATTAGGAATTTTCATTATAATTCAAATTAACGATTGTTAAATATTTCGTTGGGTTTAGGATCAATGAGGGCAATCGCGTCTACTGTCTATTACCGTATACAGGACAAGCCATTTAGATAGGTCAGTACGGCGATAAAAACTTACATTATTTCGATATCGATTGTGTAGGTCATAAGCAGTAAATGTTACTATGAAACATTTCGTATCCTTTAATCTAATTAAGTAGTTGTTCGTAATAACGAACTTTTTTTTCAATACTATTATTTTTATTAATTTTAGATACCTATCATGTTTCATAGTAATATTTACTACTTATATTATAACTTACACGATCGATATCGAAATGTAAATAATGTAAGTTTTTTTTTTCAATAGGTACGACTGGATTCGATTCCCAAACTGAGTACTAGTTTTTTTTTAAATCTATGAATGCAGTTTGCTTGTCATTTAAATCGATGACATGGTTCCCAAGAACAGCCCGGCTATTATGATAGCTTATACCGTCACGGTATATGGCTAAAATGTACTGAAACGTCACATAAAACGTGACGGTATAAGCTATCATACTAGCCGGGCTGATCTTTGTATGTCTTAGTTTTAGACTTGTCCATACTGACTTATCTAAATGGCCCGATGTCGGTATTTTCTGCGAATAGTAAGCTATCTGTTAAAAACTTACGCTTTATTTATATAACCGACAACCTCTTACTACTTTAGACGGAATTGTCCTCATTAGTATTACGTTACGATTTTTTATTTACTTGGAATAGGATATGAACTTCATAATAGGTGTCGATTAATACCTTAGTTTTCTAATAAGACTAATTTGTGCTTGTTTTTTAACGATTTACTAATGTTACTATGTAGTTTGACGTTAAATTTAATGCCATTAATTTGTTATCTATTTATTTTACTGTCTGTTTAAGTTTGATTTTAATTGTTACATTTCTATGGGTGTTGAAAAAATGATAATATAACATTTTCTAATAAAACAAGATTTTCATTGAATAAAAAAAAGACTTTTTGATATGAACAATTTATTTGAATAATTTGTATATAATGATATGATTTCTGTACAACTGTACATAAGTCATTAACTAGATTCAAGTCAACTAGATAAATTTATGAGTATCTTAAATTGTAGGTAGGTAGTGGCTTAATAATTTACAAAACCTTAACATCACGATTGAAATCTGTACAATAAACAGTTGACTTACATAATCATTGATAGTTTATAAGCTAAATTTAATCTTATTTTACATAAAATACAGTCATATACTACAGAATTGGAATATTTTTAAGGCTACCACAGTAAAGTTTATTCACCTCATTAGGCAATCTTTTTACATAGTTAAAATCTTAGGATACAGAAAGCATTTATAGGGCATAATTAAAAGAAATCCCCATACCTTGGTATAAGCTATCAATCACTACATATTTTTATAATTTATACAAAATCAGTCTCCTAATATTTTGTTACCGACCGCTGTCGTGTCGTTTGAAACGTGTTGGTTGCACAGTTCGAGCACAAACTAACCTGTACGCGCTACAACGCGAAGGAAGTCGCGCGGTGCGGCGATCGGACGTTCATGTTTGGACGATTGGAAATTTTCAACAACAATAGTACGTATAAATAATAAATCGATACACCCAATGCTTATCATGCGAACCTTTTTCATACTATCTATAATGCTAAGATACCTGCGCCCTTACATGAAACATAACTTCAAGCACACAATAATGTTTCACAGCCTTACTACAGTCGTTCCAAGCTCTCACTCAATTTATATTTATAGTTACAGTCTGTTCTTAGAGCCTGAGGAATGACGTGACATTATGTAAATAGCTACCGTTACGGCACAAATCATTCAATTATACAACAAGGAGTACCTCGGAGATAAATACAATCACGCAATACATTTTAATAAGTATATTAATAATAACTATGACAACAAATAGCAATTAATTGGTGGCAATAATAAATAATAGTAATTGTTATATATTTTACTCCAACCGCACGATTTCATTGCGGAATTCAGCGGAGGCAAGTAAACGAGTATGATTGCGCAATATTAACATGGAGAAAAATCCTACGTACACATCTAGGAGTTTATATGAAATTTATTTAAACAAACAAATGAAAAGTTAATGTTTGGTTCTCATCATTTCTAGCGGAGACCACAAAAAGATTCGCACCTTGTCGTAAACTTCATTAATACGCCTGTGAAAACGCTACAATAGTTACTGTTCTAAAACTTTACACATCGCAGATATTTCAAGACGTTTCAAATAGTGGCTTTTATTTCATATATGGAACGATAAATCTAAAAATGGAAATATAGCACGGCGCTGAAAATGCGAGGCGGCCCAGCGACGAGCGTTAATAACCAAGATTCGAAAATTGACTAAAAATTTAACTGGCAGCTTTACAATATTGTCTTCACGGTGCCAAAGAATCAATATCGCAATCGCTCTCCTTAACGGGCCCATCGTTGTCGGCGTAATTCATACTCTCGAAATACTGTTGCGGCTTGCCGTTCCAGAGCGCATCGCCGGAACTGACAGACGTGAGCGCGGCGACGTTGATGGAGTCTGCGGTCTCGTAGAGGATGGACTTGGTGAGCTCCAGGGCTAGGTTCTGGGGGCTCTGGTACGCGAGCCGGTAGTCGGGCAGGGCCGCGGGCTGCGGCCGGGAGCGAGGCCGGGGCCGCGGCCGCAGCCGCGAGCACAGGCGCTCGGTGCGCGCGAGGTACTCCGCGGCCAGCTGCACGCGCGACTCCGAAACTACGAGGTTCAGGGAGTCGTGGTACAGCGCCGGCTCCGAGTCCCGCGGCGCCCGCCGACTCTGTTAACATCCCAAAACAGAGTGAATCGTCTGAAACGACGCTGCTGTCGGAAAGCGAACGGTTCCAGTTTTGTTAAACGCATGCAAAAGCCGGACAGTATGCATTATATTCGTACTGTCCCTGTTGTTAAATGTTTATTGCAATCTATGTGGTCTACTCAGTGATTCTAGAATAACTGCTTATTGAGGACACCTGTCCAATTATAGACGCATTCGATCATCTTATCAAAACAATGATGAAAGGACAGAACAGAACCTGCATATTTTGGGTGCCCATCGACAGCTTAGCTAGCACGATAGCTTTATACGTTCACGTTTTATTGCCAAAATGTACTAAAACATGACGGTATACGCTATCGTGCTAGCTAGGCTTGTACACATAAATATCTGTTCTTACATCCTTTATTTTGAATACGTGTTTCCAACGTTTTACTAACAACAATGTGATCCGAAATTTCAATCCAGTGCATTTAGCCAGGTGAAAGTTAGACCAAAATATACTTAGTGGATTGCCAACAACTTTGCCATTATGCCACCATGTCTATGTAAAACATAAAAAAAATAACTGAAATAATCAAATAAACTCTCAAAACAACGCGATCTAAAGTGATTCTACTGTGAGTTTTCGAAGGCCAATTAGTGATTATTATGCATTTTTTTCACTTACCATGATCCTTTATAATCAATTATACATCTCAAAGGATTAATAAAATAGCATAAATGTTTCAACGGTTATAATAGTTCTATGCTACGAATTTACTACAACATAGCTTATTTAGGTCACTTGCTTAACAGTTAGTAAAATATACAGTTTGAAAGTAAACATTCCTGCACGGCTAGTATAAAACGGCGCGCGAGATAGAGTATCCGTCTCTATTCCATCTCCTGTTCCTCATCGCGTATAAGGCCGTAATAATTATCGATGAATGCGAATGCTGTCACCACGGAAAGAGACAGTAGTCTATCTCGCGCGCCGTTTTCTCCTAGCCGTGCAGAGCAGAAAAAAGCCAATGTGATAACATTTTAAATATGAGCATAGCGCCGGTTACGCGACAACCTGAGAGACAAGGTTTCTTCGATTGAAAATACAAGACCATACAAGTGATCGTAAACCGGCGCAATGACTCTAAACTATATAAATATTACAATCACAATACAAAATTTAATAACTATTGTTGGATTGTTAATTGAATTCATTACTGGGATTCCTGTCCACAAAAGGGAATACAATGAGTTTCTACAAAACTATAGGTATTTTGGGTTCTTATAGGAGCAAAAATGCTACTTGGGGTTTCAAACCAAATATAACAAATTAACTCACTGCCTTAACTTGTATGGCCACTTTTAAAATATGTAGGCTTTTTATACATTACAATTAATATTCGTGACATAAAAATAGGTATCATGCATTGTAGCACTAGCGATCGGAAATGCTTGTGCATCAAATTTGACTTTTGTCTTTATGAACTGTGATCAGATTAACAATGAATGCAACATGCTGAGGTTACTGAAATCCATACCGATGAACTGATGATAATTAATGCACGTAATCCCAGGGCCGTTTTTTAAGCCACCACTCCAGAGTACATCATCGTTAGTAACATGCTGCCTAGTCTACTAGGGATCGCCACAACTTCGTACATACAACAAAATTAAAACAAAACTACAACTTAATACTTAATGTTAAACCAGGGTCAAACGGAACTGAATCTAAAGGAAAGAAACAAAAAACAAAAACTTACGATCGACATAATGGCATGTGAGCTACGAGAGGCGAAGCCGCGTCCGCATCGCCCGGCCCGCCCGCGGCTTGAGAACCAAAACCGAAAGATGAGAACGGTCACGTATTAGTGAGTCACTGGGTGCACTGTCACACGGTGGGTTTAACACGACACGGTTAGTTTGGGATCGGTAACTTTCGGCCGGAATCTTTGGAATTGGAACATGTACTCCAACAGGGCGCGCACCTTGTTCTCGTGGACGGGCGGCGGGCGGCGCTGCGGCGCGGGCGCGGGCGCGGGCGCGGGCACGGCCGGCAGCGAGGGCCGCGCCCGCGCGCCCGACGACGCGGCGGACGGCGGCCGCGGCGCCGCGCCCTTGTGCGCCGTGTGCAGCGGGATGCGCGAGGGCCGGCGCCGCGGCGTGCTGGAGCGCGGCTCCTCCGGCATGGGCAGCGGCTGCATGTCGCGCATGCTGCTGTGGCTGCGGCGCTCCAGGCTGTCGCGCGCGGCGCGCCCGCGGCCCGGCGGCGTGGCGGGCGGCGCGGGCGCCACCGGCGGCCCCGGCGTCGCCGGCGTGGCGGGCGGCGCGGGCGCCGCCGGCGCGGCGGGAGGCGAACTGTCGGGCTGAGGGCTCGCCGCCACTTCTCTCTCGCCCTCTAACTGCCGTACGCGACTTTTTACGCTGTCTAATTCAACGCTCTTCTCTTCTAACTGAAATGTAAAATAACGTTAGTATCGATTTGTGCTATTTATTATATGTCGTTTGATGCAGGGCTAGAATAGCACCACCTCCTTTTTTCCCATGCATGTTGTAAGATTAATCGAATTGAAGTGTGTGGCGATGGGCCTACAAATGCATCATTAAATTTACCTATTGCTAAAACTTGCAATGACTTGGGATTAAATGCGTGAATTTGTACATAAGTACACACATATTATATGACTTAGTTGATAATTACAATTGGGATGTTGACACCAATAAAAATAAATTACTCTTACATTACCAATAAATAAATCTCACGAAAATATTCAGAATATATCACGCTTCTACTTATTTTTGCTATTTTAAAGATTTTTATATACATAAAGAACAATAAAGGGATGCTATTTGATCATACAAAAGGCGTGACGTCACTTGTTCCTATTTCCTTACAAACTTCATACTAACAGAGCGTTTTTGACGTTTCATTAAAAGTTGCTGATTTGACTATCAGTCAACATCCCTATTCTATTTTATAGTAATTTTTCAAATGTAGCCTATGTCATACTTTAATTAATATAAAATATTTAATGTGTAAAATTTAATATTTTATCAGTAAAATGAGTAAGAGTATAACTTTAAGTTGGCACCGGCTATAATACCGATCACTGAACATGGCGTGTCAAATTAGGATAAAACATTGAGCTCTTATAATTATAATACCTAGAGTCACAGCACAAACCCTAACGATACGTCATAATTATATCTTGACCTCGAGATTCGTGACAAACTATGCACTATGTACAGTCAGCTGCAGAGAAACGTGAACCCCTCTTCATAGAAGTTTGTATGCAGGAAGGGTCACGTTTCTCTGCAGCTGACTGTACCTACATAATCAGAGGTCAGGCTTATACTGAGACGAATTTTCCGAACGTCAGTAGGAATTGTGAATATCAGCCACGTGCTTGAACGTGTTCGGCTCCGCTCGGCGATCCCCGCCTCGAGCGGCGCGCTTTGTAGTCTTTGTACCCTGTTTTACAGAGCCATTTTTTTATGACTATGTCATTGTGGTTCTATACACCATATTATTTATATGTGTTAATCCTATCCTATACTATTAAACGAGCCACATTTCTATATTTATTTGTTTGTTTGTACTTAATTGAAATCTCAAAACCGCTCTAACGATTTTAATGAAATTTATAATATAGTGGTTTACAAGTGCGAAAAATCCAGCTTGATCAACATGAGCAAAGCTCGGTCACCCGGGTATAATAAATCATGAATACACCAACCAACTACCAAACACGTTCGTACGTTCTTTTAAACAGGAGGCGTATGATAGTCATTTTATCACTTATCGTCGCGGATAAGCCACCCGTCACTCTCGCACTCGCATACTTGTCAGAGTGTGACGAATGTCTTATCCACGACGTGATAAAATGGCAACCATCATACGCCCGCAGAAGTGACAAAATATCCCAACAATAAATAACTACCTATTAAACATATAACGGAAGTTTTTAGTTGCATATTACAATGATATGATATATCGTTATTTATACTAATAGGAATAGGTAAGATACTTCCATCCGAATTTAATTACTATTTGACATATATCTGATTTTGAGATACGAGAGACAACAACGCAACTATTATTATAGTAGAATAATTGATATCGTATCGTGTGAAGTATTTAAAATCACGTTTTCTACCTAAGTAGGTTTTTTAGTCGTGTTCGATGTTTCAAGGACTTGATCTATTCAAGCGCATGAATAGAAGCAACAAGGTAAACATTTGTACTCTAAATAGGTACTGTGGGACCTTGAGCATAAAAAAACGAATTAATAAATTACAATTGAAATGAAACAATAACAGCAATTCCAATTCCACACTCATCTGACTTATATAAGTCTCCTTTACTAGAGATATCTTAGTAAGCAAAAGGAATTTTATTAATCATAGAGCACGATAAATATCTACTATGACATTGACCTCCTTAACATTCTTCATATTTTCAACATTCCGGTGTTGGTAAATAGCTAATATTGGATAATACAGGCAAGTATCTGATACGATATGTATGACTTAGGTACAGTCAACAGCAAATGTAGATAATCATTTTAATCACACTTACGTAAAAATCCTGCGACAATTGTGATGCGTTAAAGTAGTGAAAGTGGCAAGGTACTAAAATGATCATCTACTTTTGCTGTTGACTGTACTATGGACCCGGGTATGTCCTAAAACTACGACCAAGACCACCGGGGAATGGGCAGCAGCATTCCTAGAGTGCGGTGGAGATACTGCGATCGCCAACCCGCATGCCAAGCGTGGCGATAATGGCATTTACCCCCCCCCCCCATAAAATTGGGGGAGGCCTATGTCCAGCAGTGGACGTCCTAGGGCTGATATGGTGGTGGTACTATGAGGCTGACTAGGTTGAATACCCATAGTGATTAATTCCAAACCACGAACGTGTTTGTGGAAAATAAATAGATGTTTCCTTACCCGAAATTTGAGGTCTTCGTTCAGATCGCGCGCCTGCTCTAGCCTCTCGAGCAATGTCGTGCGCTGCTTTACAGCGCGACTCATCCATTCACGCAGAACCTGGAAATTTACAAATACACATTTTAGCGGGCGTGGATTAGTGAATTCCGGAAAATAAGACAACGGGAACCAATGGAAACTACAAACAGAATTCATCACGAGCAGCGGTCACTGTCGTCAGAAAAATTAAAATCTATCGAACTAGGTACTGATTAAGCAAAAATAAATCTGATTAAGAAATAGCGGAGTGACGTCATTGATTCGTACCATGATTAGTGCTGCTAGGATAAAGTACATGGAGGAAATCGCGTATTAAACGTATCTATAGGTCAAGGTGGTTGACGCATGGGCTCAACTGCCTAGTTATGATATGCATAGGTGAATGATATTCATAATTCTAAGATATGTAGTCTAATAACTTAGTGTTCAAGATAAATGTAACCTAGTACTTATACATACATTTACGTTGTGATATTGCAATTTATAACAATTGATGTTGATGACAGTAATCGGCGTGTTTGCCATATTTGGCGTTCAAATCAAACTCGTCATGTTAAGAAAAATATGCAACATGCGGTAATGAAACAACGATATGCGATAAAAACTTATTACAAAAACACATTCAAAAGTTACCTATACACAGATACAAACGAGTAGGTAAGTATATTTTATTAAGCAATTTCCATAAAAACATGAAAGAACTTAATTTATTGATGAAAATTAGCAAATTACACACTAACTGCGATGAGTACAATAACTGCGATGAATCGGTAATATGGGTAACGTGCAAATATTTAAACTTGAAATATGATGAAATTATTTGTTACGCAAAGAAGAAGAGTCTTATTATTTACCTCAAGGACGAGTATAGAAATTGCAAAAGCAAATTACAATATTACCAAGTTAACAAAGAGACTAGTTAAATACCGAGTTTTTATACTTTTTCTTCTGTTCGGTTGGCCTGTTCGCCACACTCCATTAGTTCGTTTTTTATTCTTCCGCGTAATTTGCCGAAATCTTATTCTTACGTCACTTGACGGGCCCTCGTTAGCGGCGTGACACAAATGACACAAATTTATGGTGCCTCACCACAGCATTGTCGATTTGCGGCTATTTCATCAAGTACCCTATACAAAATTAGGTGGCCAAACTAAACATCCGTCGGCGAGCGGAAGCTGTGAAATCAGCAGATACCCTTGACTTCTAGTTCCTGTTCGTGACAGAAGTGTCTAGTGAATTGGCTGGTGGTAGTTCATCGTAATTATATTTATGTTTATAGTAGTTACTAGTTAGGTACCTCCTTTAGGGGCTTCGAATCATGTTTTATACACCATACAGGGAATGTTCGTATATTGTATTAAAACATATACATATACATGGAGAAACTTGTATGTGTATGTTAAGATAATACGAAGATATTAATTGAGTAATATATACATATCTAATCGAAACAATTTCACCGATGTAGTGCAGTGACAAATGCTTAAACAATCGCTTGAGTGGCAGCGGCGTGGGGTAAAGTGCGACAAACACCGCGGTTCGCACGTACTCTGTTACCTCACTAGTTCTGCAATTAACGAGGTTGGCCGACTTTCCGAGGAAACCGTCACTAAATTGACGTTTTTTTTTTAACAAATTACCTATTATGCAAACACTGAATGTGGAACCCAGAAACTTGAATCATTTTGGAGATTTCGTATTTATTCTGTCCACTGGTTAAAGTTATCAAGAAGAAGCCAAACAACAACAAATTACACGGTTTTTAGTTTACAGAACCAGCGACAACCAGATATGATAAGATAATAAAATATCATAAAACAAATGATTACCTGATTCTGTACAGTGGAGCTAAGAAGTTGTCTTTGAAGTTCGACGGGATTGCTCTCTTGGAGAATCGCCGCGAACTTCTTGGAGTCCGGCGTGGGCACGCGCGGGGGCCGCGGCGGCGTGTCCAGTGCACGGTCCAGGCGGCCCAGCGGGGACGAGGCCGCGCGGGTCGGCGTGGCGGCTGCCTCCGCCTCGAGCTGAGCCGCTCGGGAGAGCAACGCATCCCTTTCGCTACGAAGCCGTCTCACGTCCGAACACTCTCCGCAGCCTGATAGTGCTCTTGCGAAGGATTCCTCCGCTGTGTCACCTGAAGGTCTCTCGTCGAGCTCGCCTCGCAGCAACTCCGCTTCGTCCCGTAATCTAACTCCCTTGCGTTGTATGACGTCGAGTAGCGCCCATAACTCATCTTCGAGCGGACGGGATCGCGAGGCGGATGATGATTGAGCGTCTTTCCCGCACGAAGTCTCAGTGCTGAATCCGGAGTCTTGGACCGAGGGCTGCGGTTTGGTGCGCGTGGCGTCGCCGCCGCCGCCGGCCAGCTTGCGGCGCACTCGCACGCCGGGCTCCCAGTCGCGACGGGTCCCACTCGCGGGAGTCGACGGCGCCATCTTCGACCGAAGATTCGGGAATGTCTCGATGACGAGATCGCGAAACTCAAGCAAAGCTCCGACCTCATTCTGGAGTTCCTGTAAAAAGAACATTATACGGATTAATAAACACTGAACTCATTTGTCTGATAGAAATCTTCTACGAAAAGTGTTGTATAATTTTATTATGCTAGCCTATCCTAACTTGTAACTCTGTACGGGCTTCCGCAGTTGGTCACATACCTAATACCTACTTACATTATATTTACTACAAAAGCCAGCTTTCTCGTCCATAGAGTACAGACACTGTTTACGAATCCATTATTTCGGCGTGTTTAAACGAAATGAACAATAGGCCTCATTCAGTCGCACGGCCCAAAATATTCTTAACTAATTTGGTAGAACAAGAGAGAGATAAATCCATACTACGATAAGTGCGGTTGTCGAACGCTTTTGAATTATCTTCCGTAGCATCTAATAACTAGGTTTTCTCCTCTTACTTTTCATACCTATTACCACATTACAAAGACGAGTACATGGTTGGAGTGTTTACCGCGAATCGATTGGTCCAGGCAGGTGGTCCGAGTCGTGGATCAATTGAACGATTCTAGCTTGATTTGCACGACCTGGACTACCTATTGTTATAATAAATTGATAGCGATTGGTCATGGAAATGAGGCATAAATACCATCCGTCCGTAATGTTTTCCCAAGTCTGAGTCTATCAACAGCGTAATGCAGTATGTACGTTGTTTGAGATTTCATATCCAGGATGGTTGACGAACATTGTACCTATGAATTGTATCGAGTGGACAATAATAATGAATGCGACTGGTTATTATTATAAAAACGGATAGAATTAAAAACAACTGTTAACCTGTAAGGCGGCGATAGATTTAGCCTGCTCCGATGTGAGGTAGTGGAAGGGTTCCGGCTGGGAGCGCAGTTGCAAGCATTCCATGCCCGACCCGCCCGACCCTCCGCTGGCGCTGTCTCCAACGCCCGTCTGGAACAAAATACACATTATTAATATGTACTCTCCAATTTATATAGAATCTATAAGAACCATGAACGTAACAGAATTTCGACTGGTGTTACCTTACCAATGGTAATATTGCGCGATCAAAGAACGTGAAAATGACCATATATGGGAAAAGTATACCTATACACATAATATTAATTGTACGTAGGTATCTGTTCAATTCTTTAAATGCTGTATCAGCAAAAAAAGCTATAATAAGTTTTCGGGCAAATAAAAGAACAAACAGATAATCTATTACAAATATATATATATTGGTTTAAGCAAAGGTTTTTGCACAATACGAGGTCGGGGTCTCCTTTTAAGTAGACAATGATACTTGTGTCAGGAGATCCCGCTTTTCCATTAGCAAGAGACTAGATATAGACATATAGAGATCTATGACATTTAACATAAGTTTACGTTTTAACTATAACATGCTTAGGTTTAGAAAAGTGCATAAGAACGTAGTAGAATTGATTTTGTAGAATATGTTGACATGTAATATTTATAGTATGAATACAAAATTGAACATAATCAATTGACGTGATTCTGATTAATTGAATATAATCAGAATCACGTCATTCACTTCGTCATATCAGCGGTACCTTGTGGCCGTGGAGGTATCGGTTAATTATTTATTATGTACCTATAAGTAAACTGACAATTTCCAAGCAGACAAGCCTCCGTTGATGCTACATGGAGGAAACTCTGTAATGTCGCAGTGTTCCATCCACCATGAAATTGCGTCAAGCCTGAGTGCGCGCCCGGACAACCCGCGTTTTGTTTTCCTTTATAACTATTGTGCTTATGGTGATGGTGTAAAGAAAATTGTACACAAAACGTTATTTGTGTAAACTTGGATCTGGTTGTTATCTTATGTTTTTGTGTATGAACGCTGACAACTATATAAACAGTCCACAGGCATAGGCGATAGCTTACCATCAGGCGGGCCGTTTGCCACCGACGGGATATTAAAAAAATAGTTCGTTAATTTACTTTTCTTAAACATTTTAATAAACCGACGTGCAGATGGAAAGGAGGTCCTCAGTGTTAGTATTACTATATTTTTGACTGCGGCGCGGACCTCTAATGATTATAAATGTATGATATGTTGAATTGTTGAAGTTGAACAATTTTCCTCCAGGAAACAATGCGAATCAAATATTTCAGCGTATTCTTTATCTATGGAATGAACAATACCTTATTTACAACCCGTGTACACATTTGACACATCACGTCTCAATCAACACTTTTCGATTTTATGCAGTTAGGGAAGTAAACATTAGTGAGATGATGTTGGCGATTGCCCGTCTGGCGGCTCGTAAACCAGGCACGATTGAGTCGTAAAGAGAGACGGTAAAATCACCAGTAGTTTCACTTGCAATTCACTAAGTAAATAACAGGAGATTAGCAATGTCAATCAAATGCACCTTCAAGATAATAACGAGATAAAAATTCGAACACTACTGAAACAACTGAGTGGACGAGTTTTCCAAAGATAACTACGTACTTGAATAGAAATTTGCGGTGTGTCATTCTTTATCATTATCATTTATCTTGACGTGACGGGGAAGGTTTTGTTATCAGTCAGGTACACACATCGTTGAAATATTTCTGTTAAGTAGAATTTAAAATTTATTTCAATTTGCGTATGGAGAAGAATAAGATAACTAAGATGAAGGAATAACATTACAAACTACAAGTTATCGTTATTAATCGCACTTGCAAATAAAATGTTTATAGTTCATATGCACAGGTACCTGAACTTTGTAAATAATTCTCATTTGGTTGCTACTGCACTGTTTGTCCAGTTATGTATGCTAACGTATGACGGCGAAAGTTCGTGGAACCAACCGGATGGGCGTGCTTCCTGCATGCCAACCATTTGAGTTTTCCACAATTGTAATAGAAAATTATAGTTTTTCGATAATAGGCAGGTAATTAGTCAAAACTGGTTTGTGCAGCGTGAAAGCAAGTTTCGGTGATTACCGGGTGTTGACAAACTGCGGAACAATCGGGCATTTTGTTGTGACGTTTTGAGGCGATTTCATGGTTTCACTTTCTTCGTTGCGTCAGCAAGGCCGTGCTTAATTGTCGCTAAGCACTGGGTGGTATGTATAAGATCTGCTAATGTGAAGTGGCATTAGCTCGCGTGACACTTAATGTTTTCAAAGACGTAACAAAAGTATACTCTATGTGTAAGCTCGTGACGCTTTTGTACGTAGCTAAATATAACGAGATAAATATTTCGTTTTGATGACCGTTTTAAGGCAAATGTATAGGTACGGCAAAATTTTGTCTCACTTGATTATGTTATCTCAATGTTTTGTGCAGGTAGCCTGCGCGCGATAATCAGTATGAAAATAACATCAAATGAGGTCATTATTTTTTTAAAGGAACATCGTAACGTAGCATTAGATTAATAATATTAATATACTTTAATTTAAAAAATGAGTCCAACAAAAATTTGCAATTTAAAAATGAATATCAACGAAAAAAAAAATGGTTAAAGAAAGCATCATTATTTTTTACGAGCCATCTAACTATACCCAACTCAATAAGTTTTGCAAGAAAAAATGCATCCCCACTACGTGGAGAAGGAACCCTAAAAATATAGTTTAAAATTTTACTATACCGCCTTGTTGGCGTGATTGATATGTAAGTACATATACTCATACCAAATTACAGCATTTAGTAGTAACTGTGTCTGAGTTAAGCCGCGGACACACGTTCCTTGTTGACTATGGAACTCTAAATACGCTAATTGATTACTACTCTTATTTAGATCCTACTAATAATCTATATTAATAATTTCGTGCAGGGGTACGGTAGACCCGAACGAGACCTGTCTCAAATTGAAGAACGTATAAAAATAACGGTTTCGAGTTGAACATATGTATCCGCAAAATTCGGATTGTCGCGTATTTTGCATTAAAAAGTGTTAATTTTATGACAAAAGGTCCGGCCATATTAAATTCGTTGGTTGACAGCATCGGGTTGGGTACGTTCGGAAATTGTAAACTATGTTTGCGTCCGGTGTGTTTGCCAGGTTGCTGGGCTGCGTTCTGGGTGATGGGCCATCATCGCCCATTGTGTGAATTCGGCTAGCCGCGTCTGCAGCGTTTTGTTTTTGTAGTTTTCAAGCGTTCTATACACCTATCAGCCTAGCTGGCACGATAACTTATACCGTCACGTTATATGGGCGAAATGTATTAAAACGTCACATAAAACGTAACGGTATAATCTATCGTGCTAGCTAGGCTGATTGTCACAACAACCGCCTTCAAAGCGAATGTATGGGGCCTGTTACATGGTTATTATTATCACGTGATACATTCATATCACGATAAGTATCACGTGAATATTGAAGCAGAATTCATACAAATTTGAAAACTGCAATAATATTGACACCCCGGTATTGTGATAATATTAATCGTGTAAAGGACACCACTAGAATGTTTGCTGAGTCTGTCCGCCATCTTAAAGCTGCGTCTCTATTTTGTTGTGACAAACTACTAGGTGACTTATGGCTTTTAAACGTCTAGCAAAATTCTATCCCTATCTCGCTCTATCTTATAACTTAGTGGTAGCTCATGCCATTTGCCGCGCTCGGACGTTAGAGGCGCTACCGCGAACCGAATACGAAGTATCTGCCTCTCTCTCGCACATGTATATTCGAACGACAGAGAGGAAGATAGTTCGTTTTAGGTTCGCGGTAGGCCCTCAGGCGTCAACTTTAAAACGAATAGTGTATTTTACTATATGAGAAATAAAATTCAAAATGTGAAAAATTCAAAACCGGCCAAGTGCGTCGGCCTCGCGCACTGAGGGTTCCGTACAACTTAAAAACAAATGTGATTTATCAATATATTGATATTTTTGGTAAAATATACTTCATAATAAACATTATCACCTAATTTCAAGTTCATAGGTCGATGGGAAGTTAAAAAATTATATGTGTGACAGACAACACACGGAATGTTCTTTGAATTTCTTCGACCGTCCGCCGCGCTCGGACTAAAGTGCTACCAACCGAAAACTAAATATATATGCCTCTCTGTCGCACTTGCATATTCGAGCGCGGAGAGGGAAATACTTCGTTTTCAGATCGCGGTAGGCCCTCTGGTCTGACGGCTCCTATTCCTGGATGGTGCGCGTATCGGAATGTGAAATACCTTTGGCAAAACGGAACAAGTTGTTAAATAGCTTCCATTAATTGGAGAAAATATTACCAACTGTTATTATTATCACGTTAAACACTGAATATTGAAGCAACATCCATAGGGGCCTGTTACATGGTTATTATTATCACGCGATATACTCATATCACGATCCGTATCACGTGCAATGAATATTGAAGAAAAATCCATACGATTTTGAAAACCACGATAATATTGACACACCAGTATTGAGATAACATTAAGCGTGTAACAGACCCCATACAATTTTGATAATTGCGATAATATTGACACATAATATTGAGTGTAAAGGGCCCCACTGAATAGAATTTGGCGGAGAATAGAGAGCTGCTACCGCGAAACGAAAACGAACTAACATCGTGTATTTCCCTCTGTGTCGCTCGAATTTGCAAGTGCGACAGAGAGGGAGATACACGAACTTCATTTGTTTTCGTTCGCGTTAGCAGCTCTGACTTCGCACCAAAAATACTGCCTGCACATCAATATTTAACAATTGCACATCTGAACTGAATTTTAATGAACGATTAGTATTTTAGCTATACAAATCAGTACTGATTACGGTGTCAATTTTTTTATGTGCCTTTAAATACTACCCTTATAAAAATGCTTAGAATTAACTTGCAAAGATACTAGCCTTTGCCCGTGACGTCGTCAGCGTAATCTTTTACTCCCTATTCCATATGTTAATCCACACTACAGACTATATTTCTATACGAAGTTTCATCATAACCCGTTGTTGTAATGTTTTTACTTTACACATTTTTGTACACTATTTCTTTCGTCGTTTGCACAACTGTCACGAATAAATGTTTACTTTATTTCTTTCTTATTTATTCCACCCGAGCGAAGCCGGGCTTTCATCTAGTAATATTATAAACGTGAAAGTTCGTAAGTATGGATGGATGTTTGTTACTCTTTCACGTAAAAACTACTGAATGAATTTTAATGAAACTTTACAATAATATAGCTTAGACATCAGAATAACACATAGGCTACAATTTATAAAGAGACGAAGTCGCGGGCACCAGCTAGTACTCAATAAAAAATCATAATTAAAATTACCAGTAGGATGTTATAATCAGGGGCCTTTCAGCTCGAAGTACGTGTCACTGTGTGCCATCTCTATCGCACTTGCATATTGGAGTGACAGATATGCAGCGGTCGTGCGGGTAGTTCTTACTAAATACCACAGCGGCGCTACGATCTATGGGGAGTAATTTACTGATATCTTTATCTCAGTATATATACTTATTGTACTTTGTGGGTATAATTGCTCAAAAATGAGAATGGCACGAATGACTGTCGAACCGTATGATACTAATGTATAAACAAAAATCTATAAAAAGCGAAAGTTAATGTTATCTCGGAACGTAGGTACTCAAGGCCAGGCGCTTCTAAAAGACGCGCGCTATTTGGGCAGAGGTAGATAGATGGTGCTGTGTCGCTCACTTGCGTCTCTGCCGATTTCAGAAAGGTGAAATGGGTCTTGTGAGATTACCTAAATTAATATAATACCTATACGAAGTTGACAAAAAGTTATCGAAACTAATCGAGGGTGGTCGGACTTAGTAGTTAGTATCGAAATTAGACTCAGACTCCAGAACACAATAGAAACCAGCTACCTGTAATAAAAAGTAAGTTAACTCTTGAAGCGCTAAAAGTCGTTTCGGACATTTTCAAAATGTCTCAAAACATTTTATAAATATATGAATATCGGTCATTAGCGAAAATTCTGGCTATACCACTACGAGCGTCCATCTTATTTACGACAAGAACGTAAGATCTTAATGAATCTCTACTTCATTCTTATCAAGAAGCAAAATCAGCACAATTGATATAGCCGAATGATTTCACTGCTAACAGCAAGTCGACATGAAAAATAATACCTACTTACTGACTTGATTGATGGCCTGGTTGTTCTGTGCACAGTGTCGGCGCAGAAATGGACACCTACCAGTCTAATCAAGTTACTCGTGCCGTTATTTAAATACTCTGCCTTTTTCTTATTTATATGGTTTTGCTTTATAATAGTTTATTACAGAAAATCGATGCATAGTGTACTCGTTAGTACCTACTGTGTTCATTACTCTTGTCTATACTTCAGAAGAAAAACCCTTTAATGTACACCTGGTTAATTGATTTAATTATTACCTACTCCTCACAAAGCACCTTGTAGGACAAAGTTTTTGTATCCTTATAGGGTTCCCCAAAGGGTAAAAACGGTACCCTATTACTAAGACTCCGCTGTGCGTCCGTCTGTCTGGACAGACAGACTGTCACCAGGCTCTATTTCATGAACCGTGACACTTAGACATTTGAAATTTTCACAGATGATGTATTTCTTTGCCGCTATAACAACAAATAAAAAGTTTTAAAAAGTTGCTCGTTGTTTTCATCAGACGCTGGGTCTCAAAATGTATGAGAAAACTAAAATCCGACTCGCACTTGACCAAAATTCTACTTTATATTATGTATTTAACGTTCTTGTTACTGAGAAAAAAAGATTATTATTTAAATTAAATTAAAAACTATGTCTAAATTGTACCTTCGTGCGCAAGTCCGACTCGCACTTGGCCATTTTTTATTTCTCGTCCCCTCTATTAAAAATAGATAAGAAGAACATAAACATTGCCAACTGAGGCATATTTTTAATGGAAAAGCAAAACTTATCTATTTGTTAATTATGTTCTGTTATGTATGACAAAAAAATACGTAATTAGACCTAGGTACATTCAATAGGTTCGCCCCAAGTTTCACTTAATTACAAAATGATTAGATAAAAAAAACTATGTACAATGTACATTTCTGTTCTTTAACTGCTTAGGTAGAAAATCAGAGAGCAGGAAATTATTATTACTGATTCTTGTTCAATCTTTTTTTGTATTGTATTTCATACTATTCCTTAGATTACTAGGTAATAATTACAATTGGAACATTACGTCTTGGAATAATTGATTACGTAGCTAGTGCAACAACATTTTCACTAATATAACAACAAATAAATCGATTTTGTACAAATACAGGAAGTGTGAAATGTGTCATAAGTAAAATTAAATCTTTGTTATGGCACTAGAGTTATTATTCCGAGCAAACACTAAATAATTATGTGCTTCACGTGTAAGGTAAGGAACTATTGATGATAAGTGGCTATTATATAAATGCGTTCATTTCTACATTCACACTCAGTAATAGGATAAAAATAAACGGAGTGTCGAGCGTCTATCAAAAACGGTTAATTTTGATTGATTTGACAGGCAACTTTTCGGCGTTGATCTAAAACTTTAATTCTTTAAATAAATGTGGTTCAAGACAGAAAAAGATCGTAACATGATTTACATTGAGTTTAATATAGTCTCACTTGGTAACTTGATGCTGTTTCATGGCTTAATATAACAGTCCACGTCATAACAACAGCAACAGGTCGGATGTTCCTGGAATTAGTGTGGGGTACGCGATTCAATACACGTAACCGCGTAGGGTTATTTATTTTAGTTGACCGAGTGAAACGAGGTCTCCGTTTCTTCAACTTCGGGAAAAATGCTATATCCGGCCGTAGGATTTCCCGCTGTTCTCCTCTACAAGTCTACATACAGGTTACAAGTCGCATTTCTCAACCGATTCTCTTGAAACTTTGTGAGCAGATATGATTATTTTATACATTTTTTGTCCAGTCAGTTTATGGAAGCTATAAAATTTGAAAAAATAAAATTATTTTTCGCGGCAAGGTCTACTCACAGAGCCACTATATAGTGTGGAGTATTTAATTTAATTGTTTTTATTTTTTATTTATTTGCTCATACATTCTAAGACTTAAAACTATTACAAAGTTTCGCCAAACTGTGGAGCAGTTTGTTGGCGAATAAAGTATACACTCTTTCCTTAACACTTGTCTGTGCCAACAGAAGATACTTATTATTTCCTTATTCGTAAACGTCCACTAAACCATTACCACCACTTTTTAAATATGATGCCTTAAAATTCCTTTGTCTTTATCTGGCAAATTGAGATTTATGTTTGCAAGAATCACTTTTACACAAAGTTTAAATAAGTAAATTCATTGAGTCCAGGGATGCTCGCATATCCATTTGTCATACCATAGTTATATTGTAATACTAATACCTAACTAATAACAGCATATGAACATATACATAGCAGAAAAGAACATAGTATTATTATATTTATATTAACAATCCAATGATATAATTTTACCCAGGGGAAATAGACATTAAAATCGCAAAGCGAGCTGTGGTTCTGTTTTTTAGTACGCTGTATGGATCAGTTGTAAGGGTAAGTGTTAATCAAAATTTGCAACGTTGTAAAACTTGAGCTCTCTGCGCACCATGCGAAAATCTGCAATATTTTAGCACCTTTTCACTTAATTATAAAACTCAACTATGCGTTTTATAACAGCAAAATGTTTATCCGTTTTTTAAGTTTTAGAACACTAAGTGAAAAAGGCCGCTATTTGAGCCGTTTCAGTGTCGAAATCTACTGGATTAATTATCGAGTGCGTGCACAAGTGTGAAGTGGGTGCTTAGTTTTTGATGAATTTAACGACCCATGATTTTATTTATAGTATTTGTATTCCTATTTGCATTCTGACACACCTGTCATTCTCGTACAATAAACGTCAATGATGACATAATTTGTACTGGGATGACAGCTGTGTCAGAATGCAAATAGGAAAAATACTTTAGTTTGTTGGTAGTTGGTACCCACTGTGAACTTACACCGCCTCACTATATATGGGTTTATATATTTCAATCAATAGTAAGCTTCAATGAAAGCCTTGTTTCGGTTTCTATCGCTGAGAGAGTCGTACCGCCTTATATGGGTAAATCTTTCTAATTAGCAGCTTCCACCTTCCATGAATAGCAGAACAAATTGATCGTGTCGATGGCTCACAATATCATTACTAACGTTCAAAGAATCAATATGAAAGTCGAATGACTTTGGATTTCACAGTTTCGAATCTGATTTTTGCATACAGATTACGAAAGATTAAAATGTAATAAAAGTCAAAATCTATTTATTTATTCTTCGATTTAGGCATATTTTTATGCAACTTTTTTTTATCGATGATGTATAAAATTAATTAATTAAATTATTTAATCAAGCTAAGTAACTAACCGTACCGTTGCCACATTGGTATAGGCGGCCTTATCCTCCTGACAATAAAAGTAGCATACAACTCAACCTATTTCCTATTGCGGTTATGTGGGACCCCACGGCAATTTTGAGTCGAATGTAAACATGTAAACTATGTACGCTATAAGTACGGTCACGCCACGCTTGTTAATTTAATGACTCATTTCGCAAAAAAAGTCTTTCAATTTCTATACAGTTTGACAGGACTGTCAACCTTAGGCTTAGGAATGTCTCAAATTAAAGTTCGTGACCTTAAAGAACCTATAATTTGAAATTAAGATACTCTAAAGCTCACTACAGTTTGAAGTTAATATTAATCAATCCAGTCTGTAAAACAATTTATTCATTCTTTTTTTCATTCAAACGATCAGTGTTCTGAGAAATGCGTTCGCTTAGTTATGCTTACGGAGTTATAGACGCTTAGTTTAGCTAAGTGATAGACAGTGCATTTCGCAACCGTTCGTAGTACTCGTATGTCAACATCAGAATAATTCTGCAAGTGCAAATTTGATTGCTCAGTCAAATACATGTTTAGCGTTTAGACTGTTGATTTAATTAATGTTTCGGTCGTTGTTCTCTATTATGCTAATCTTGTCAATAACTAATTTTACAGTACATATGGTGCTACTTTACCGCACGAGTGCGGTTATCAGCAGATTACGTGCATATGTCGAAACTTTAAAGAGCCATATGTACTGTAAAACGCTGTACGATACACGTGCGAACAGGTAATTCGCAACTCGTGTCGATTTTAATTAATTTATCATCACTCGTTGCGAATTTCCTTTGTTCTGCACTTGTATCGTAATGTACTATTAATATTTACAAAAAAGTACGAAACTATTGTCAGAATACGTATTACACAACAAGTGGCTCGAGGCTGCTAAAACATGTACATATACATACATGACAGCTAGTGACGGCTCAAACAACAACAGTCTACAAATTGCCGTACAAAAAAAAGGAAACGTATTATATTCGACCACGCAAATGCAAAAAATCGTATAATGGAGCCTCGAGATTAGGACAAAAAGTGAACTAGTACAATTACTGTATAATTTGGGATATTAACCGGGCGTGGTTGTGGAAAAATCACTTATGATTGAAGGTTACGGATAAAACTACCCAGTATTTTAAATAGGTTGGTATATCAAATGTCTATTATTTATCACTGAGAACAACGTGGACCTTCATTATTCCGTCTCAGAATGACAACAGATATACGTTTTATGATAACGACCGATTGTATCAAGCACCAATAAAATAGCAAGCAAACCTGATTCATACGATTCGACCCTTGTGCCAAAGTGAAACTGCATTAAACTTAACCAGAATCCGTATATTGCACCTATTCGATTTCCCGTTCCATTTAACGAAATAGCATTAAATAATCTACAAGAGCGAACCCGTGGTTAAGTTATAACATCGATTTCAACGAGGAATATTTCCAACGAATGTGTTAATTAATATAGCTGTTGCCCTCGACTTCGTCCGCGTCTTCGCTCCTTTTGGTCGCAGCTTGATGTTATATAGCCTAAAGCCTTCCTCGATAAATGGACTATCAAAAACAAAAATATTTTTTTAATTCGAACCATTAGTTCCTGAGATTAGCGCGTTCAAACAAACAAACTCTTCAGCTTTATAATATTAGTATAGATTACTGTACAGTCAGAAAGTGACATAATTTGTAAATTGTATTTACTTTTGTGGTACGAGTAGATAATTTTCTTAATAGTATAGGCTACTTAAGATGTCTTCAGTTTTTATATTCGAAGGCATTTCAAATAAATCTATTTTCTCAACATTGTCTATAGAGCAATATACATGTTTATAACAATTATAACTTTTATGTGATAAATGTTTGAATTTGTTGAACGTTTGTTGGTAGTTAACGGTGGTGGTTAACCGAGAAGAATTAGTAGCGAAACTGTGGTGAAATTGCGGATAATTTGTTGGCAAACAGTTGACACTTGCAAGGCAAAATAAAAGAAGGAGCGACGTGATCCAATCGAGCGTTACGAGCTTTCACTCTCCGATCTGTCCGTTCGGACAAGGTTCATTTTCAAAACTAAAGGTGCTCTTACACGGGCAATATTTTGAGAAATTATTGCCCGTCAAGAGTACACGCGTCCTTCTCTGGCCTGTAAGTAAAAGTGAGACAACCGTACTGTTGACGGGCAATAATTGCTCAAAATATTGCCCGTGTAAGAGCACCTTAATAAAAACAACATAATAACTAACTAAGCACAAAATACAGTACCTAACTACCGAATAAAAATGAAAGCTTGGATATAAGGATAACAAAAAAATAACAGACATTAGTTCAGAGTCCCGACTTACGTAATACAAGTTTCAAACAACACATTCATTACTAAAAGCTCACGTTGATATACCTAACTATTGCGCATTAAATAAATATAATAAACAAACTATACTTTCGTGAGCATCATTTTCAAGAATCTGATAAGATTGATACCGGGACGTGGTTTAAAGACCTAATCACGGGCTAGATTTGCACTAAATAAAGCAACTTAGGTAACCTCCAATCATAATGACATAAAAGATAATAATTAAAAGCGATCAGGTGCCTGTCGGGTTACGCGCAATGTAGGGTTCCGTAGCTATCCACCCGTGACATTATGCCGACTTAAAATGTCCCAAACTTATATTTACTATACATATAAGTTGCTTCCAAATTAGAAACCAATCAATACCACAGAATAAGTAATAGTACAAGTCAATACTTTAAGAGATGCTTGCTTACGTCAAAATAATTGACTTTAAATAGGAATTAATAAAACTTTTTATATGAAATTTTTGTTTTTTCTTTTCTGAACAAAATTGCCCAAACATAACCATACTGTGTATTTACCTGAAAAGTTGTTTATCACTTTCTGTCAAGTGAGCTACACATTGGATGCTAGTTGAAGTGGCCAGTTCAGTGACAGTAAAGAGGTTTCACACGATGATCAAAGGAGTCTTAATCATTGAATACTGCATGATTCTTCCATTAACAGGATCTTATTACGTGGTACAGTTCTTGAAATTATTTTTATACTTAAGTCTACTTCTAAGGACGAGTACTATCAGCTCTGAAAGTATTGGCATCTATTTAATTTGGAAGCACCTTATATATTTGATAAATATCTAAGTATCAATGGAAATCGGCTATTACTATAGTATAATGTCTACTTAGCTGTGATAATTTTCCTTTTATATCTTATTAATTAATTTATTATAGGTACACTACAATGAATTTTCTTACATTAGGTACGTGGCGACTTTGTTAATTCCATGAAACGTAGTAAAAAGAGTAACGAGAAACCAATTGTTAGTTGTTCTAATTCAAATTCGTCAAATGTACGAGTTGTTGCAGTTTTACCTGAACATTCGATTCATTTGACTCTGTTTAAATCGGAGACCGTGTCAGTTTCTCTTCATAACAGTTTGGTAGTTCAAGGATGTTCTTGCAAAATACCTGGTTAAAATATATTAATTGACCGAGCGAGCGAAGTGTCTCCGTTTCAGCTTTCGACAAAAATTCTTTCGTATGACTGTCTGTCCGGTTGTTCTCCTCTACAGGTCGCATTTCAGAACCGATTCTCGTGAAATTTTGTGAGCAGGTTCAATAATTATATAGAATTTTATTATAAATCAATTTTTGGAAATGCTGTATTTTTAAATAAAATTTTTTGCGAGGTCTACAGCTCACAGAACTACTAGTGTATTAGGTTCCATAATACAATAACAATAATAATTTTTACAATGTTTTAGAAATGAGTGTATTAAGAAATACGCAGTGTGATAATGAAATACCGTTCCATTCGTCTAGTTGCAAGTAGCTCACGCATACGGAACACCGCATGCCTGTGAACAGCCGAGCGTGCGTCCGCGCTCCGCCCAAATAGCTATGCACGAAACTAAACCGTACGAGTACATGTAGTACGATTTTAATGCACACTCATTATAATCGTAATATTTGGTACAAGTAACATAATAGGTATATAAAGTACATCAAAGCGTAGCGTTCTAAATACAAGTTTACTTTGTATTACGAGGGGTGGCTGATAAGTAATCTACCTAGCCTATAATAGTACATTACGATACAAGTGCAGATAACAGGAAATTCGCAACGAGTGGTGATAAATTAAAACACGACTGAAGGGAGTGTTTTAAATCGACACGAGTTGCGAATTAGCTATTCGGAAGTGTATCGTACAACGTTTTACAGCACATATAGCTCTTTAAAGTTTCGACATATGCACGTAATCTGCTCATTACCGCACTCGTGCGGTAAAGTAGCACCATATATAAAAATACAGGCCACTTCGTGTTTATTGACGTGAAATTTCAAACTTTTATTTATCAGTCGCTCTTAATTTGTTTTCGGTACTCGAATGCTTGCAACATGTCGTTAGAGAAAATTGAGCAACGTTCAGTGATTAAATTTCTCACTAAAGAAGGAAATACGCCTTCGCAGATAAAAAAAAAGCATGCTGCCCGTGTTTGGTGATTCGTGTCCTTCCGATTTCACAATTAAGTTCTGGTCTCGGCAATTTATATCGGGCCGCGAAAGCCTAGAATACGATCCTCGTAGTGGACGACCAATTTCTGCCATCACTGAAGAAAATGTGACCAGGTGAAAAATATAATACTTGAAGACAGACGAGTGAAAAATGGGACATAGCCAGAGATGTGGGCATTAGTCAGGAACGGGTAAATGAAATAATTCATGGCTATTTGAACATGTCTAAGGTTGGCTATGACCTGTTGGGTCTCCAAAATGCTAACCGCGTTAGACAAGGACAGAATTGTCAAATGTTTTCAAGAGTTTTTAGACGAGTCGAGGGAAAGAGGAAGAAATTATTTCCAGGATTGTGACGTGATGAGACTTGGATTAGACAATGGGACCCAGAAAGTAAGCAGGAGTTACTACAATGGAAATTCAAATACGAAAAGCTTCCTCTCAAGCACAAGGTTCGTCCATCGGCTAGTAAACTTATGGCGACAATTTTTTGGGATGCTGAAGGGGTTTTACTAACAAGTTATTTACCTAAGAAAACAACAATGAATGCTGACTATTACGTAAGTTTACTTTGCCAGCTGAGAGACGCCATAAAATAAAAAAGAAGGGGCAAACTTAATAGAGGCGTTCTGGTTTTACACGACAACGCGCCAGTGCATACGGCTCGCACTACAGTTAGCCATGGCCAGAAATGGCTTCGACGCCATCGACCACCCCCCTTACAGCCCAGATTTAGCCCTCTGTGACTATTTCCTGTACAAGACTTCTAAAGAAAGATCTCAGGCGAAGATTTTCTACTGATAATGAGATGATGAACAAATATTTTGACGACAAACCGAAAGATTTTTTTATGGTTTAATTTCATTATTTGACAAATGCAATAAATGCATTTCGGTAGAAGGAGACTACATAGAAAAATAAAAAGCCACACAAGAATTTTCAGCCACCCCTCGTAGGTTTGCCTTAAAATATTTATTTTTGGAATAGGAAATTTACTACGATACGCGAGATAAAAAACCATTCATATATTTTTTTGTACTAAAGCTGTAACGCTGCTAATGAAAATTTCAAATTAAAGGGAAAAATTGAAAAATTTAATGCTCCGAGCAAGATTCGAACCTGCGACATCTGGCCTGGCATACGCGGCCAATCGCTCTAGCCTCTGAGCTATCGGAACAACCAAGTTAGTCGGATTTCGTGGACGAGCTTGGTTGTTCCGATAGCTCAGAGGCTAGAGCGATTTGCCAGATGTCGCAGTGTGAAGTTCACACTGTCCGCAGTCCGCACCGGCACCGGTAAACAATTGACAACCAGATGACTCAGCTCACTACTGAAGACTATCTCGGTCAATTACGCGTCATCGGAGATCACACTTAATACTGGCTCGCTTCTCTGAGGTGAGTTGTCAGCTGACGTTAAAAATACCAGCCGTGGTCTGCTGGCACGTTTGGATATCTACGCACGTGCATACATTTATCTAATAGTCTCTGTAAAATAAATAAATAAACTTATACGAGGTGCGGTCTAAAAGTTTCTGGCTGGAGAAATATGGCGGATTAAAAATGAAAAAAATACATATATGTCATTGTGATTGTCATTTATTCTGCTTGTTCGTGTATCATTTTGAGGCTTCTGTTGGTTCTGGTTTTGATTTGACGGCGTTTAGAGGAATACATAGAAAGTCTGAAAGTTTTCAAAATGTTTAAGTTGGAATATCGATCCGTGATCAAGTTCCTGACAAAGGAAGGGGTCAGCCCGACCGATAGAAAAAAAAGGTTAGATGCTGCGTACGGGGATACCTCTCCGTCATTTTCCACCATTAAAGAATGCAGTAAGCAGTTTCGTTTAGGGCGGTGAAGCGCGGTGGACTGTAGTTTGGAGTTGCATAGGCTGGATATCCGTGGAAAACAAATCAAAATCCGGAGTCGTGTTACTGCGTGTATTTTACCGGGATCGCCGGTATGAGAGAGAGAGAGAGAGAGATACAAAAATTACGATACATTATACCATCCATCCATGACCTCCATTCGTGATGAGTCTATTGACGACGAACCTAGCTCCAGCCGGCCTGTGGAGGCACTCACCGTGGACTGCGTCAGATTAGTGGAAAAGGAAGTTCTGAGTGATCGAACACCGAAGACTAAAGAAATAGCGACAAGGACAGGGCTATCGATAATTTCAGTTCTTAGAATTCTTCGTGAACATATTCTCACGAATAAAGTTAGTGCGAGGTGGGTGCCCAAACTTCTTTCAAGCTTGCAGCGAAGTGAGCGAAAAGCGTGACCTCAAGAAGTTTTAGACGCGTATAGACAACACGGGGAGTTTTTTGGAGTCAATTGTTACGGGGGAAGAAACCATGGTTTTGTACTATGATCCTCTCTCCAAAAGGGAATCGATGGAGTGGCGTCGTCCTGGTGAAGAGCCGCCTAGGAAGGCCATGGTAACACAATCCACCAAAAAGATAATGGCTACAGTATTCTGGGATTTTCACGGAATACTGCGGATTGACATAAAAGAAAGGAATACCACGGTAAGTGGTCGCTACTACGCCACCCTTATTAGAATACATTTTAGTACCTACCAATGTTTTATAAGTCATGGCAATTTATAAAAATACAAACGATGATGAATTTGCAAGCTATTACGATTTACAATAGGGGAATTACCAAGAGCCACAGTTGAAGATGCATCAGAAGGCAATTTAAATTGGTTTTAAAAAATTCAATTTTTTCAATTTAATTAAGGATATTACTACAATATCTTAAGTCATTCTGTTCATTTGCATAAGTACATTGGTAATCGCTGCTAATAGGGCCATAGGTCACGGTTACCAAGAGCCACAGTTGATTCACCAACATACACAGTTGAAAAAACAAAATTTGTCACTCCTGTGGTCATTATTTAACGGCTTAGCTTATCAGCATGTAAGTTTTGATTCGAGTACATAGATATCTAGAGACGCCGTTTATGCGGATTGAGTCCAACAAAGAAATGGTGTTTATATTGGCCCTTAAACAGTTAAGGGCCAATATAAACACCATTTTTTTTCCACATGGCAATGTCCACAGAAAACACTTGAACCTAAACCTGTGTATGACCCAAACATGGCTTACATGACCTCGCAATGATATCATTGTTATTATCTGCTAACAACAATTAAGTGGCCTAAAATAAATAAATAAATATTGGGACAATCTCATACAAATCGACCTACTCACAAACTAAGCAAAGCTTGTACGATGGGTACTAGACGACGATATACCTACTCATATATAAATACTAACCCCCTTATTCATAAACGTCCATCAAGCCTATATTAGTTAACAAGCCGCTAAAGTTGGTTTGTCCTTATCTGTCACTTTGACATTTATGTTTGCGAGAAAGGGACAAAACAACTTTTAGTTAATAGAGAGGTTTGTTAAGTTTTATGAATAAGGGGGTAAGTTAGTTACATAGTTTATTTTTAATTTGTCTTTATTATTATAAATTACAAAAATGTTATTGTATATGTTTTGTAGAATTACAGAAATGAATATATATTATATTTTTTTATTTATTTCTGTAATTTATTAATTAAGTATCTATATCTTTAGGATTGGACAATTTTAACAAAGACTTATAAACAATGTACTATTTCGCTCATTGCAATAATATCTTTGCCGATTAGTGAAGGACGTGAACATATTTACACGCGGAGACATTAGAGTTACCTATGTTAACATAAATGTTCTCATTATATGGCATTGCATACGAGATTGTACATTTATTTGTATTTGAGATCACGTAAATATTTTCTGTTTCACAAATATTCTTCTGTCGTTTTTATTTATTAATAGTTACTTGATACTTACTGTCTTATGTTTATTTTCTGTAACCCTAACGCAATGAAATTGTTTGTATTTGCAAGTGGTGTTATGGATTCCAAAGTTCAGCATTAATATACGAGTATTAATATCGTCTCCTTGGATAGGCCCTGAAAGGCAGTACTTTGCAACTACTGGATGAGAGGTAAGCGGATTGACTCGTAGCTCGTCACTGTCGTCACCTTATAAGGCAAGCATTTAGAGGTTTATTGTTTCAACTACGTGCGTGGGTGACCGATTGTTGCACCCACCAACTGTTCAGTTGATGAATTGCAGCGTGCGAAACATATTAATCACAATTATACAAGCGCGTAAGCACTAACAACAATGGAATAGGATTTATAATGTGATTAATCTTATGCGTGAGAGGTTTTTAATGGCTTTGCGGACTATTAGGCACCTATTCGTGGAAAATATACTTTTATTATGAATATGTCATGACTTAAAAATATAAGCCATACAAGTAGGTATGCCATAATTGATAATGTATTCGTATCCTAAATTGTTATAAAGACGTGTAATTGAATTAATTCAGCCCACGCTCGTTTCACTCATGACTGTTTTTCAACATCGTTTTCGATAGATTTGCGAAACTATCCACTTCAGTTTGTTAATTTCTCGGTAAAATGCGTCATCGAAATTTAGTACCTATTACGTTAGTAGTTTTGTACTTTTACTTTTGTTTTGTTTTATACTTACTACTTAGTGTAATATTTATAACGTTATAAAGCCGGACAATAATAAGAATAAGTTATTATCTGTTGTTAGAGGGTATATTTTAAGGGGAGGTCGTCAAGCGAGTTAGCGTTTTCGAGTTTTCTAAAAACAATCTGAAACGTAGAAAAAGGGATTTAAAAATTTGAAAAAATTATATATTTTACTTAAGGATCTAGTCTAGTCAAAGTTGCACTCAGATACACGATCTAATGAACTTCGCTCGATAGAAAGAGACCCCAAAGTTACTCCTTTTTGTAAAGCATTTACAATCTGACGACTAAACTATTGATGTTTTAAATAAAGTTTTTGAACTAAACTAAAGCCATTAAGTATTTCTAGACATTTTTGCAGAATTTAAAAAGATAAAATGATTGCATTAATTAATATGTTTAAATACCTACAAAATGCGCGAGCGCGGAGGCTCGGCAGGCCCGATCAGTCGCGCGCTGGCGCTTACAGACAACGGACCTGTGTCAGTTTTGTCCGTGACAGTTTCGTGCACCAAACAAGCAGTTTTTGACGAATCTATATAATTGTTGCAAATAATTTAAGAAGGGCAATAAAAAACCAAATGAAAAAAGTCGTAATTATTAACAAATAAATTATGGTCATAGTGCCACAATATAAAAATGACAGTATAACAACTGAACTGAACCCCTCCAGAAATGGAACCAAAGTTGGTAAAATATAAATGAAATGTTTATTACCAGAATTTGTAGATATAGTAAGAGATCTACTGCTTTGCACTTGATTTTTTTTTAAGCTATTGGCTTCAACACATTAATTCAGGCCGTCTTTTTTTTAATACCACGTCAGTGGCAAACAAGCGTATGGCCCGCCTGATGGTAAGCGGTCACCGCAGCCTATGGACGCCTGCAACGCCAGAGGTGTCACACGCGCGTTGCCGACCCTTTTAAAATTTATACACTATCTATCTTCCTAGCTAATCTTCTTTTAAAAGATCTACCCATTCATCATCAGGTAGCTACCGTGGCAAGTTTGGTATCGTTTCATATACCATATTGATTCTTTTATCATCTTTATGTAAAAATCATTTCTGATGTAAAAAATATTTTTAAAAAATACGGTAATCTTTCGCATAAATAGTAAAAAAGTTAAAACTTCGCAATGTTTTTTATGCTTTGAGAGCTAATAACTTTTGACGAATAAATTAAACCACCAAAAAATATTCTGTCTGTATTTTATGTGGCACTCTTTAGGGGAGGCCTATGTCCAGCAGTGGACGTCCATCTGCTGATATGATGACGATGACGATGACACGCACACGACAAATAAATATAACACTCTGTATAAATATAACACAAATAGATAAAAATTGCATCACCTATTAAACAAATCGAGTAGAGAGGTATAAGACATATTTCTTAGGTTCTTAGGTTTCATAGATTAAATAACGAATTTCAGGGTTGTACTATGAATCCTTTTATTTTTATTATAAAGTATCCTACCGTAAGTTCGACTTTCAATTATTTATTTACTACCTATTTATTAAAAAATGATATCAATTACATACTAAAGTTTAATCATAATTAATGCATTTCTTAAGTCAAGATACAGTTATATTTCTATACTGTGACCAGTATGAAGCTAGCGGGGTCATCCGAGTTCACAGTCGCTTCGTCCGCGCGGGCTTGCTCACGCACCGCCAGGACAGCGCTAAATACCTACTCTCGCAGGACTAGAGGGCCTTAATGAACTAATCTTGGAATCTATTTCTTGTTGGTTGAATCCCGCCTGAGAAATCTAGAGTTCATTGTGGATGTGTTACTATTATTTACAATTACATATAATACGTACTATACAAGAGCGAAAAAGGTACGTGTTTTGATTTCCTTGACTGTGGGTTTCTAACATCGCACGTAGTACTTAGTAAAACGGTAATGTTCACCGCAGATTGTGAGTATGCTCTTTTACGCCATAATTCGAGGTCTCGTGGGCTTCGCGACCAAGTCGGTATCCGCCAGCCCGCGCCGGGCGGTCAACATAACTTAAACAACAAACAAGTAAAACAACCCTGTCAGCTCATAGCACCATGGCAACCCCTGCGAGGCGAGTGAGTGTTAAGCACGTAATACAAACGAAATAAAACGCATTTAGAAGGAAACCTTATGATGGGTAATCAGTTTGCCATAAAGTATTCAATATTTCGGTAGCATTCCTTTGAAAAGTTCGCGATAGTGTCAATTTCACGAAAAAAGTGTTTGTTCTTCCTATTTACTTCCATACTACTCCTCCCTATTTCTATCCCATCCTATTCAAAACTAATGCCCGACCGAAACACGATTTTCAGCCTAAACTGAAACTGTGATCAGTTTCAGCCGATTAACCGAAAACTAGATTTTCAGCCGAAACCGAGTTACGGCTTTTACTTTAGTTTCCACCGAATCCACTTTTTAACTTTTATAGACGTATTAAATCTAAGTCAGATAACTTTATTAAAAATAATTTAGTGATTTCTTTTATATTTATATTTTACTTAAAATTTTAAATATATTAAATGTAAAGTTTCAATGCCAAGCATCGTAATCAAACAAATAATCAACTGAACTAATCAATATGAACTTGGTTTGTATGGCTTGAAACAATAGAAATCTAAATATATAAAAGAAGAAACTGACTGACTGACTGACTGACTGACTGACTGACTGACATATCAACGCACAGCCCAAACCGCTGGTCCTAGAGATTCCAAATTTGGCACGTAGGTTCCTTATAAGGTCTAGGGGTGCACTAAGAAAGGATTTTTCAAAATTCAACCCCTAAGGGGGTGAAATGGGGCTCCGAAGTTTGTATGGCGAAACAAGATTGGCTGGACTATTTCATTCGAAACTTCACAAAAGTATTTCTAACGATAAATGAGTAAACACGTGTTTCAGGTTTTCTGAAAAATCAACCCCTAAAAGGGGGAAATGTGGTGACAAATTCTGAAAATCGACATGGGTATTGTTTTTATGGTTTATCGGGTCGCTGATAACGAAAAAACAATGTTTTTGAAATCCCACGTGGAGGACGTGAAATACCATCCCCCTGTTGGGGTGCGAAGGGGATGAAATGTCTAAATATTAATATGGGTGTCGTTTTTATGGTTTTTTGGAACGTTCATTACGAAAATGGCATCGATTTTGAAATTTAATGTAAAGGACATGAAAACTTTTGAAAGTTTATAACTGACTGACTGAGCGAGTGACATATCATCGCATAGCCCAAACTACTGGTTTTAGAGATTCTAAATTTAGTATGTAGGTTCCATATAAGGTCTAGAGGTGCATTAAGAAAGTACTTTTCAAAATTCAACCCCTAAGGGGGTTAAATGGGGGTCCGAAGTGTGTGTGGGGAATCAAGATTAGTTGGACTATTTTATTCGAAACTTCACAGGAGTATTTCTAAAGATAAATGAGTAAACACGTGTTGCAGGTTTTTTGAGAAATAAACTCCTAAAAGGGGGAATGGTGGTGACAAATTCTGAAAATCGACATGGGTATTGTTTTTATGATATACCGGGTCGCTGATAACGAAAACAACAATGATTTTACAATCCCATGTGGAGGACGTGAAATACCATCCCCCCTGTTGGGGTGCGAGGGGGATGAAATATCTATATATTAATATGGGTGTCGTTTTTATGGTTTTTTGGAACGTTCATTACGAAAATGGCATCGATTTTGAAATTTAATGTAGTGGACATAAAAACTTTTGAAAGTTTGTGCCAAATTGCAAGAAATAACTGACTGACTGAGCGAGTGACATATCATCGCATTGCCCAAACTACTGGTTCCAGAGATTCTTAATTTAGTATGTAGGTTCCATATAAGGTCTAGAGGTGCATTAAGAAAGTACTTTTCAAAATTCAACCCCTAAGGGGGTTAAATGGGGGTCCGAAGTGTGTGTGGGGAATCAAGATTAGTTGGACTATTTTATTCGAAACTTGACAGGAGTATTTCCAACGTTAAATGAGTAAACATGTGTTTCAGGTTTTATGAGAAATCAACCCATTAAAGTGGGAAAAGTGGTGACAAATTCTGAAAATCGATATGGGTAGGTATTGTTTCTATGGTTTATCGGGTCGCTGATTACGAAAACAACAATGATTTTAAAATCCCACGTGGCGGACGTGAAATACCATTCCCTCTGTTGGGTTCCAAGGGGGTTGGAATGTCTAAATATTAATATGGGCGTCGTTTTTATGGTTCTTTGGGTCGTTAATTTTGAAAATGGCATTGATTTCGAAATTTTATATTGCGGACATGAACTATTAAAAGTGTTTGCCAAATTGCAAAAAGAAACTGACTGACTGAGTGAGTGACATATCAACGCACAGCCCACACTACTGATTCGAGAGATACCAAATTTGGCATGTAGGTTCCTTATAACATCTTAAGGTGCATGAAATGCCGCGAATTCCCTATGAAGAGACGACCTTTTTTGATTCAATGTATTGTAAGTAAGTGGTTTTATTAATCAGTGCCGTCCGGTACGATTTCGATAAAAATCGATATTTGAGCGTCCGAGAGGTCCCCTAATACGACTCCGAGGTAAAATTGGGATAAGTGGCACCCATATTGATTTTCTTAATTTCCTTCCCAATTTCGTTCAAAACAGATATCTGAGCGTTCGAGATGTCTCTTATTACGAATCCGAGGTAAAATTTGGAAAAAGTCGCAGCCATATTGATTTTGTTCATTTCCTTCCCGATTTGGTACAAAATCGATATCTGAGCGTCCGACAGGTCTCGTAATACGAATGCAAGGTAAAATTAAATAGAAATAGAAATAGTGGCGACCATATTAATTTTCTTCATTTCCGTTCCGATTTTGTTAAAAATCGATATCTTAGCGTCCACAAGGTCTCTTAATACGAATCAGAGGTAAAATTTGGAAAAAGTGGCAGCCATATTGATTTTCTTCATTTCCGAACCGATTTCGTTCAAAATCGATATCTGAGCGTCTGAGAGGCCACATAATACGAATCCGAGGTAAAATTTGGAAAAAGTGGCGGCCATACTGATTTTCTTCATTTCCGTCCCGATTTCGTTCACAATCGATATCTGAGCGTCCGAGGTCCCGTAATACGACTCCGAAGTAAAATTTGGAAAAATTGGCGGCCATATTGCTTTTCTTCATTTCCGTCCCGATTTCGTTCAAAATCAATATATCTGAGCGTCCGAGAGGTCCCCTAATATGACTCCGAGGTAAAATTTGGAAAAAGTGGCGGCCATATTGATTTTCTTCTTTTCTTTAACAATTTCGTTAAAAATCGATATCTGAGCATCCGAGAGGTTTCTTAATACGACTTCGAGGTAAAATTTTGAAAAAGTCGCAGCCATATTGATTTTCTTCATTCCCTTCCCAATTTCGTTCATAATCGATATCTGAGCGTCCGAGAGGTCTCGTAATACGAATCCGAGGTAAAATTTAGAAAAAGTGGCAGCCATATTCATTTTTATCATTTCCGTCACGATTTCGTTCAAAATGGATATCGGGGCGTCCGAGAGAATTCTAAATACAAATCCGAGGTAAAATTTGAAAAAAGTGGCAGCCATATTGATTTTCCTTATTTCCAACCCGATTTCGATGAAAATCAATATCCGAGCGTCCGAGACGTTCCCTAATACGAATCTGAGGTAAAATTTGAAAAAAGTGGCGGCCATATTGTTTTTCTTCATTTCCGTCCTGATTTCGTTCAAAATCGATATCTGATTGTCCGAGAGGTCTCTTAATACGAATTCCAGGTAAAATTTGTGTAAGTGGTGGCCATATTGTTTTTCTTTTCCGCCCCATTTCGTTCAAAATCGAGATCTGAGCGTCCGAGAGGTCTCTTAATTCGAATCTGAGGTAAATTTTGGCACTCCATGCATGCCAGGGATTGTAAAAAAAAGGATTGAGTTTTAAAAACGACATAGAGGTTTCGATATTTTTTCCATTTAAATCAACCTAAAAAAATTTTTTTTAATAGTATGGCATTTATTTACGAACCGTGAGGTCTTCGAGAAGACAAGTACGGTTGTCAGTTTTTTGTTGCACTTTTAGCACCACCCACGGGTCACGTGTAGGGTAACGGTGGGTACTCCCTACGGACGTGGTGCAACTTCGACCCCCTTTGTCAAGTGAGTGGGCAACTTGACTGTTAGAAGTTCTCAAGCCGCCCGAAGCCCTCTAACTTGGCTTAACGACTGCTGTCGTAAACAGCAGTCGGGATCAACGGCTTAACGTGCCTTCCAAAGCACGAGAGTGCTCAGTTAGTAATTACTCAAAGCGGTCACCCATCCAAGACCTGACCTGCACCCACATTGCTTAACCTCGCATACCGCACGCGGTAGGCGGGTGCCGCTGGGCCACGAGCGCTCTGAATTCTTGATAGTTTGTGCCAAATTTCAATTCAATCGGTCCAGTAAAAGCAACTCGGTTGTAACAGACGGACTAACAGTAAGGAGTGCGAATGAAAGTGAAGCCAAATTTTCTTTTTGGATGCTCCTTTTAATAAATCACAATCACCAAACTTCGTATACCGAAACTCCCAGAATGTAACAACTACTATTCTGGAAACCGCATCTAAATCGGTTCAGCCAAACGCGAGATAATCTTGGACAAACATACATATATACCTACATACATATATACGGGTCAAACAGTGAACCTCTTTTTTGTAGACTGTTAAAAATTACGCTTAGTACGCGGGCGAAGCCGCGGGCAAATGCTAGTAATAAATAAAATGAAAAAGTAAAAAGCAGTGCAAATTGTTTATCTAAAAGTTTCCGCATATTTAAGGATAGTAGCATAAATCATTACTAGTATTAGTAGCATTTATTTTACTTCACTGCATCATGAATATACCTAATTATAATTACCTTACAATATACATTAGCATAAACGAAATATACTGAGACAGATCTACTCTAAACCCAGACATGAAACTTTAAAATAGTGTGTATTTATTAATCCGAAGCCAGGTATTTTGGCCGAAATTAAAACTTCAGCCGGACATTATTCAAAATTAGAACTGTTACTTAGTAACAAATAGACAATAAGTACCTACTAGTACTAGTAGATAGACACGATGCTAAACAGTTAAGAATCTCTGACCGATCCGTCGCGGGCTGGCTTCAGATAAAATATTAACCCAGTGTCAGCCGGCATAATAGTCGAGACGGGGCAATTTCGTATCATTTCGTATCAATACTTTGATTCCTTATCGGGTATACCAGATGCAGTTATTTAAATTTCTTAAATGGGTGTTTCAATTCGATTCAATGTTGTTTGGTACGAATTCACCGAGCTGTTTACATAGGCGGGTACCATATATAGCAATAACCTGAATACGGAACATGGATAGCCTTGATAAACTTTATTGTTCACTACCAGAAGAGCAAGGCGGACGGACATACAGGTTGCACGATGTGTTTTTCAATGGTCACTGCCAACCGTACTGTCTTCTCGAAGATCTCACGGTTCGAAATGATTACCATACGATAATAAGTTGGTTACTAGGATTTGTCTCTATTTACAGTGATTAAGGGCCAACAATTGTATGTATACTAATGTATAGTATACTAGCTTTTGCCCGCGATTTCGTCCGCGTATAACTCGTTCTCGCCTTAGAATGATTTGTTTTCCCATACAATCTTTCTCAAGCTCACAGATGGTTAGACAGCGTTGAAAAGGACACCTAGCGTGACATGTTAGAGAAGGAAAGCCACACGAATAGATCGGACTGGAGACTTTGCTTGACCAGGCTAGGGCCCACCCGCGGCTATAACGCCTCAGATGATGATGATGATACAATCTTTCACCTTTCTTTACACCCCCTTAAGAAATGATTACAGTCAATATGACATTCTCTAGAAATCCTATTGTCAAAACGAATGATTAAGTGCTTATTTCGGAATATCAAATGTACCGATTCTAGACGAATGAATCTCGTCAAAAACATTACATGTACATTGTACAATGGTAAAAGTCTCGCTACGCAGTTCTGCCGTAAAACGTTATCCCAACAGAGCGAGTTCTTCATGTAAGTAAGATGACCGAAGGCCGGAAGCAGAGCGGCAAGGCATGCGAGAATAATCACACAGAGCGGGCTTCTCATCTAAGGCTGAGAGCCGAAAGCTTGAAGGGCTTATGATTTTTTGAAGTTTTTTCTTCAATGTATCTTTTTTCGGGATGTATTAAAGCGATTTGTTTCAAATTTTGAAATGCATAAATATTCTTCACCATAAGAGGTACTCACAAAAAAAACCCCGAGTCAAATTGATCCAAGGGCCGAAGTACTATGGAAACCCGACTATGGCCTTTCTTGACACGCCGTTATACTCCCAATTGGCTGAAACTTAAATAGTAGAATGGCGTTTTCAAAGACCTTACTTCCCTTTGATGGATGATCATCGGGACAAAAAGTACACTTATAATTTATAATGTATATAAATATAAGTGAATCCAGATTCCAGATATCTTATTAGCATACAAATCATCTTAATCTGTTCAGCCGTTTTTGCGTGCTTTTTTTTTAAATTACAAATGGGATTGCTCTTGGCCACCATCTAGCCGGGGGGCAAAGATGAGGCCGACGATGAAGCGAGCTCACCCAGAAGATGCCTATTCACTCGAGCCTTAAAAAGGTCCAGGTTATATGAACTCGGAAATACAGACGCCGGCAGATTCCAAACCTTAAAAGTGCGCATTATAAAAGAAGATGCAAAGCGCTTGGTTCGAATTAGAGGAATTTCGACCAGGTAAGGATAGTAGCCAGCCGTACGTCTGGAAGTCCGATGGAAGAAGGGGGAAGGCGGTAGGAGCTCATGGAGCTCCTGAGCACACTCACCGAAGTACACTTTGTAGAAGACGCACAGACATGCTACTTTGCGTCTATGTGCTAAGCTCTGCAGCTTATTTCCCACTACCGTACTGCCGCCAATGAGCCTCCTGGCTCTGCGGTCCACCGAGTCGAGTGCGGCAAGTTGATACTTAGCCGAGCCATCCCAAAGGTGACTGCAATACTCCATGCAAGACCGGACTTGGGCTTTGTATAAAGATAGAAGCTGCCCAGGGGTGAAGTATCGGTATTTCGTATTCAGTAAAAAAAAACAAAACATCTAAACTTTCGCATTTATAATATTAGGTGGATATGGTATAAAGTGAGTGCACATGAAGTGAACGGCAAAAGTAACATTGTAATTGCATATTTTAATATAAAATTTTGAATCAGGAAGTTTTTCCTTTGTCGTCAAGTATATGCTTACCAATTTTCAAACAATTGTAACACATGGATTATAGGAGTTCCCATACAAAATTAAACCCCTCTTTTTACACATTTTTAACCCAAACTGCACAATTTTTATAGCCTATAACCTGGCCGGGGATTTTCTCGACAGATTAGTAAAGTTTGCATCAAAATCCGTTCAGCCGTTTTCACGTGATGCGCGGTCAAGTAAACAGACAAACAGATAAAAATTCAAAAAATTGTTGAAACGTGTTCTAAGTATCCTCAGCCAACTTTTTTTCGAATATCTTCCATGTACAGCCTTTCGACCCTCTTCAGCTCTATTATATGTATAGATGCTCTGAAAATATGTTATCTTAATAGATCACATTTACACCTAACTTAGGTACATTCTATAAATGTATACACATATCCATTCTTGTTATAAGCGGCGACTGCACAGTTTAGATTAGATTCATTAGACAAACAACTCTGAAAATGGTCTGGTTGAGACTGGCTTTCTATTCAGAGTTTTACGATCGAGTTGATTAAGAAAGCACCGATACAGATATTAAATAAACGTCATCTACCCAAATAATGTGTTACATCCATAAGTGGTATACTATACATGTCTACCGATATGGAAAGTCACCTCTCTAATGTTATGAAAATATTATAATGGAGGATGTGGTCATCGGCATCCATAAATCATCGCATCAGTTTCGACCCAATCCGATGATCATTATTGGAAATCATTCGGGCGATTGGAATGATATGATTTCAATCTTTCGTGTGGGATAATATTCGGCTGAAATGTTTCATAGGTAAAGCATAGTTCACATATAGAAATGGTACTCAATCGAAGACAAAGCATTTTCAAGTAAATTAAGACACATGGCTTTAAAGCAATAAAATCAAATAGTATTTATTTATTTTAGTTTTTACATAAATTATACACATTTATTAGTATTACGTGCGAAATCACGGACTTTTTTCTTGATTGATCTCATCATCGTTTGGACAAGGCTTTTATCAACTTTTTTAGCCTGTCGATTCCACGTGGGACGCAGAAATAGTACATTACTACAGAGGCCGGGACGAAAGGGGTTGCCGGCCGAAGACATATAGACGGCCGAGCGAAGCGAGGTCGGATAGGTCTCAGGCTGGCAACCCCATATTTCCCGCCGAGGTATGTATAGTGCTTTTCTCAAACATGCAATGAAATAAACAACAAAAAAATCAAAGTTTTATTTTTAATACGCATAGTAGCAGAATGTCATGATGCCTGTGCCAGAAATTTATGTGGAATGGAAATTAAACAAGAGGACTTTGCCGGCCTAGGCCTGCAACATTTGTATGAAATTGCATTAACGACCTCTTGTCCTAGCCGCACCTGAAACGTCATACTTCGCAGCCTATTATAAGGAACATAACATCAATATTTCATTGCATGTTTGAGAAAATTTATGTTCTGTTCCATTTTGCCAGTTTTGTTTAATTTACCATTCATTATTGCCCAGTAGTTCTTGATCGGACGCAACTGAGGGCAGTTCGGAGGATTCATATCACGGGGTATAAAATCAATGTTATTTGTAGCATACCACTCCAGAATCGTTTTCGAGTAGTGACAGCTAGCCAGATCAGGCCAAAATTTTACTGGGCCATTGTGCTTTTTAGGGTTCCGTAGCCAAATGGCAAAAAACGGAACCCTTATGGATTCGTCATGTCTGTCTGTCTTTCCGTACGTATGTCACAGCCCATTTACTCGGAGACTATGCCACTACAATTATAAAAATTGGTGTAAAGGTGTGTGTTATGAACAGCTATAGAAATATGATGTGAAAATACGAAAAAAATATTAAATTGGGGGGGCACCCCATTCATGTAAAAGGAGCCCCAATTTTTTATTTCAGTGCGCATGACATAGATGTTTATAAAAAACTTTTCCATTTAAGTCAACTGTTTGGTGAGATATTAGCCGTCAAATTTGTAAAAAGTGTGCCCCCCCCCTAATTTCCAAACTATGAAGTTTAAAATTCTGAAAAAAAATTTGGTTCAAATATTTTATTAATAAATGTACACATTTTGAAGGTCAAGATGATGTATACATTAATAAATCTTTTCAACGAATTTTGGTTTGAACAAGACAGGTTCAGAAACGGTTTTTGAGTTATTGCTGAAAAACTGTCTTGCCAAAACAAGCAAGTGCCGTAAGTTTCCTATGAAGATACCTTTTTTGATTAAATGTATTGAATAGTGGTTTTAAATTTAGATTAGGAGGTGTCGGTACGGAACCCTTCTTTGTGCGTCGTCCGACGCGCACTTGGCCGGTTTTTTATACCGTGGTGATGAGTTTTGATATTCAATAAAAATCTAATCCAGTACGAACGAAACAAGGTGATTCCTAGAAATTTAACAGCAATTAAAGAAAAACATTTTACTCTAGTAATGCCAGTGTAAAGAACTATCTGATAGAAAAAAAAACTACTTTTAAAAATAGATATCGAGATATATATCAACGTAAATATCAATTGATATATAACCCTGACATATATACATTGTATACAATTGTATGGAAAAGATGATGAAATATTTATGAGCGGGAGTGTACATAGATTTGTTTGTTTGCCTTTGAGTAAGTTCTGGCGCGATTCACGCGTTAAGTTTGGCATTAGAAACTCCGCGGCACGGTCGCGGTCGGTCGGACGGCATCGGCATGCGCGCACGCATACACAATGAGTCCAAGCGGTAATTCGCCGCAACGACCACTCTCGCGAGCTCGCGAGAGGCAATGAACGCAGCGAGGTGCATATCGATATAACCTAGGAGGACCTATCTAAAGTGCCATTATAAATGTGTACCAGAGATGTGTTAACATGTGTTTTCATACATTTTCCACCTAGCTTGTCAAGCTTGCAATACCTATATGAAAACTGCTTAACATATCGCTGGTGAATATTCAGAAGTTATTTATTCCACCTTCCTGAATTCAGAACCTTTTGACAGGGACGTACATATATGTTAGAGTGAGAGGCTTTAACTCCCCTCTCCTATTCAGGATGCTAAAATCAGGCCAATATAATGTCGGCTTTTACCCTAAGGCTGAGTTGCTTCTGTTATAATTAACATAAGAAATCTGACACAAGAAACACTAACATAAGAAAAACGAAGACGACTGGCTGTAGATTGAATTCGACAGTCAAGAGCGCCATATTATAGGTAAATAGCACTTTTTATTTGTGAACACAATTTATAGGTAAATAAGCCAGTCATAGCTTAGAATTTTAATATCGTCGTGTTTTTATCAAGGTCTTTGTTTTGCACCAAGGACAGAAAAGTCATGCAATTGCAAATTGTAACTTCTTAGGACTTGTTGGCTATTGTAGTGATTAGTCGCTTTCTTTAAAGCCAGAATGTCCCAAGTGCGGCCCCCTCGTCCAGTCGTCCGTCATTCAGGGCAACCGTCAAATGCACTTATTTCGAAAACATTATTCAATCACCAACAATAAAGCTGCATTCATTAATTATGTTAGGCATGCTCAATTTGTAATATAGCCGAACGTAAAATAAATCGCAGCAGGAAAACGGCTACCTAATTTTCCAGATACACACTTAAACATTATGGACGCAGTTGAGTGTGCAGAGCCAATTACAGTTCGTTACATACTACCTAATTTCATTGTGAAACACGATTTGCAATCATTTGTTGATCGACATGGAAGCCATGTAATGAACCCGGTAAATGTTCATAAACATAATATTGAGATGTCGATCTTATAATCGAATTAGTATTTAGCTGCGTCATCAAAGGCATTAAGTAAATCATCTATATCAGATCAGAATAGAAAGTCGAATACAAATCAAGGAAACGATATAAATCCACGTAACATGGTCTTACTCAACTAACACAAGCAAATTACGTCGGCAACAAAATGCAGCATCTAGTGTGAAACATGGGTTTATTACACGAACGAATCGCGACGACACTGGTGGAGATAAGAACCAAAGCAATTGACGACCAAGACGAAGTGCCATTAATGTGGATTTGAACACAAGTGAGTCATCTTACACAAGTGAGTTTAAGGCTGGGTTGCACCGACCTACGATCACAGACTGATCAACGTTAAATATGGCGCCCGTAGCTGTCATCCCATAGAAACTTGTCAAACTTTCCATACACTCAAATTTTAACGAACACAGCTTACGATTACAGGCGGTTTGGTGCAACCCAGCCTAAGATTCCTAAGGGGCGAGGTCCTCGAGTGGCTTCACAGAGCATGTTTTCTATCTAACACTCATTTTGACAAGCTTATACCTATTTCACACTAGATATGGTAGAATATATTTTTTTAGGTCATTTCCGTCATAGTCATTTACCATCGCAATTGAAGAAAAATAGGTAAGTATCCCTTCCAAAGAAGGGAAAAAAATTACTTACACACTCATGGTAATATCTTTTACAGTCTAAGCACCATGCACCAGTTAATTACGCTGAAATATTCATTATTAGAATATTACAGCATTTTACGTGACAGTTTAGCTGGCATAGGCACGGAACTAATGAGGCCGACCCACCGTCAAAAGACGTCTCGGATGCGGCTGCCATTTATGGCGGCTTTCGTGTCGGCTTGCTCGATCCTATATCGATATCTTTATCACGGCATCAGGGACATTTCTTTTCAGGACTATCTCCCACAGTTTAAAAGTTCAAAGAATGTTTAAAAGTGAAATGTGTCACTTAAATCCATTTTGAGGGGCTCCGAGAGCACAAAAGATAAACGATATCTCTTTCCGCACGTACCTACAAGTAGGTCGGGCGCACAGTACTAAACAGAAGTTCGACAGCATTATAGCCTAGAAACTTCACTTAAAAAGAGTTTTAAGTGTAGGCGTGAACAATACAATGAATCATCACAGCAGCTGTGAATGAAGTCCATATCTCTGCCCCGGTGTTCCGAGTCAGAAATAGAATTGTGTTGTTGTTCTGCAACAAGTATACACTGGCTTAGTAGCCTTTATCAGTTACACGACTTAGGTAAGTATAATACCTACCCGGTCATAATGAAATAAATAAATAAATATTGGGGGAAATGGGGGACAATCTTACACAAATCGACCTAGCCCCAAACTAAGCATAGCTTGTACTATGGATACTAGACGACGATATACATACGTATATATAGATAAATACATACTTAAATACAGAAACATCCAAGACCCAGATACAATATTTGTGATAAATGCACAAATTATGCCCTGGCCGGGATTCGACCCGGGACCTCTGGCTTCGTAGGCAGGGTCACTACTAACTAAGCCAAAGTGGTCGTCAAATAAATCCAAATAATATCCGTGAATAAACGCATAATTAATTAATAAGGAAGCGGCGCCAAACTTACATATTTGGGTCAATTATAAACATGTGTATGCTCTATACCTTTCTTAGTATAATTCTTTCACCTCTCACAGGCGCAGCAATCAACTGATGTTTGCTTTAAGAAAATTAAACTCCTATTTCAGTTCGCTTACAGCATGCACGTGTGTATAATAGTTTGTAAAATGTCAACACGACGATACGTGCATATGGCATTGTTTACATTATAACTATCCCAACCTTATACACCCCAGGCCAAAAGTTTGGAAACTAAGTTCTTCATTACATTACTAAGTTATTATTGTATTGGTTAAGTGTGCCCCCCCATGCCATGTGCCAATAACCATGTTTCCATACTTTCATTGAGATTTCAAGATGTGTGTACCATAAGAACCGGGTCGCATCTAAAGATTCTTAAGTATAAGATTCTAGGAAGTATGATGGTGAGATATCTTTCATACGTCTTGGTGACATATCAAAGAACGGCAATCGATTGTTCCGTCAGTGGGACACTTTCACTGAATGCTCACGCCTCTTAATTCAACTCCACTCCATGAGATCCAATTCCGTGGCGGCAGTCGGATTAAAATCTAGCTACACAATAAATTCATTCTGATTCGCATGCACACGTTTCATAAAGGTTACGAGACACTTCGCCACATTGTTTGACACCGCTTTCTATTTGATATGTTTCAGACCTAGATTACGCTTCGCGCTAGATTGTGTGCTCGACGATAACATACATAATATTAACATTTTTGACTTGTGTCGTGTCGATTTTACTCAAAGCTATATTATTACTGCAGTATTTGCAAAATACCAATTTGTTACTCAGAACAAAAAGGTATTTCTTTTCTAATTTCTTAAATCCTAATGAGAATTGGAGAAACAATACAGTATTTGGATAAATAAAAGTTGCAGATAATTAAATTAAACGTGTGAATATTAACGTTAAAATGTGACTGACAGCTGCCAATGCATTAGGACAATGTAGACTCGAGTTTACATCAAACCGGGGCATTTGATACATACATTCAACACAGATGGACCGAATGATCCACTCCAAAATAAATTCTGTTTTATACCTATACTTTAGCATTAATTAAAAGACAAGTAACCATTGCAGACACGGGGAGCAAGTAAGTATTTTCCAACGAACTAATTAAACCACGACGAAACCCGATCCCGCAGTGTCGTGTGGCAAGCAATATGACACACGAAACGACGTCGAACAACCCGTGCTTCAGCCAGCTCGCTTCACCAGCTCTGGTTACTTGTGGTTCAATAATGGAGGTCTTGTTTTATCCGTATTAGCTTTCTATCAACTTCCTCTTGTCTGACTTCCTACGTCTGCTTAACGTCTACAAGTAAAATTCATTTGTTCACAGCAACTATTCGTTCGCTTTGTAACATACATAATTAAATACGTATAAGCAATTTTCCACTTGGGCAAAGAGATTTATTTCGCAAGAAAGTTATGAACAATATCTCATTCCAGATTCCGTGAATAACTCTGGCTTTTGCGTACTTGAGCCCGACGTGAATGTACTGCGTCTGCGAAGATTAGAACGATTTCGTTTGTAACATTAATAAGATTTGTCATTTGAGGTTTCGTTTTTTATTCGAAAGGCTCATTGCTAGGTAATTGTAAATTACGAAATGAAAATTCGATTTAACTGTTGACATAATTTGTGGTGGAAGGCGGATGCGGCGGCGGAAACCACGTCACGGTCCAGGGAGCCCGCGAACCATGGGGTGACGTCACTGAGCGCGGATATTAACCATACCATACTAAACCAAACAGGTTTTAATGCAGTGGATAAAACCTTGGTTTTTAATAAAAATCAATCTCATTCACGTTTTAAGCCTCTCACAGACTGACGCGGCCTGGCCGCGGCGGTCAATAGTTAACTTGTCATTAGTTGTCAAATTTACTATTGGCCGCCACCGCCGACGGCGCCAGTATGATTCAGGCCGTATTCCTATGGCATTTGTGTCATAGGAGCTCAAAAGATACAGAGCCTTGAGCGGACACATTCTCAGCTTAGGTAAAACAATTGGTTCTAGATTCGAGCTATTAAGAAATTGTAAAATTTTATATTTTTTTATATAATATTATTTTTTTATTCATTATATTATATTTAACTTTTTCTGTCATAAATTTATTTATATTTTATTTATTTTTACGATTGTTTTGGGATTAGGTAGCGAACTAACTAACTTAGGTAGCTGACTAAGAGGATTTACTCGTATGTTCAGAAGATGGATGGAATGGAAGGGTTGGAAAGGGGTGACTAAGGCAAGGGTATCTTGAAGTACCCGCAACCGACGAGCATGCATGAGGAGATGTATAGATGTGTTTGAAGCGAAAGAAGTATGTAAGGACCGTAGTTTTTGGCATTCTCTGGTCTCTGCCTACCCCAATGGGATACGAGTATGTATGTGTATGTAGGTATGTATGTAGCGAACCATCCATCCATTCATCCTTCGGGATGCAACTGTACTTAAAGACGCAAGGATGATGATGATAATGTCGATCCCAAAAAACATTTCAATGCTTCAAAAATGCACAATCCATTTCATTGACAGGCAAGAGTATCATATAACATTAGAAGGCGATTATAAGTTTGATACCTTGTGTAATATAATAATACATTTGCAAACTGATATAGGTAAGTTCGAAATATCTACATATTTTTCAGCAATACAATTCCAAATGAAGGGTGAAATTGTTACATTTCACAATTTCAAGGTATTCATGCATCTTATGTAAAAACCTAATTTTGGTCGGTTAGGAAAAACTTCTGTCGACTCAAACTGCTACATTATAATTCCAAAATAAAATATTATCCAGAGAACTGACTTCAAACTTGAGATTTTAGAGAAAAAAACACATTCAAGATCAAGCTAGTGAAATTATTCTGGTGGTAGAACATTCTTCCGTGTAACGGGCGGTAACCGATTACTAAACTATCTCTCTATAGAACCTCAAGTGATACATCTTATGATTAATGATATTCCACAAATGGAATCTCTTTGGCTACGACTACGAATTATACAAATACATTCTGACAAAGTAATGGAATCGAAACACTACAATATAAAGAAAGATAATAAGCAGAGGCCGGAATTCTCGTAGTACTTTTGAGCTGTCATAGGGACTTCTGGTTTATCGACTTCCGATAGGGCTACCTATATACATAGGTAGGTAATAGTTTGTGTGCCAAATAAATAACGTCTTCTTCTAACTTCTTCATATGGCTCAGAGTGATACATCTTATGATTAATGATATTCAACAAATGGAATGTCTTTGGCTACGACTACAAATTATACAAATACATTCTGACAAAGTAATGGAATCAATACACTACAATATTTAAAGAAAGATAATAAGCAGAGGCCGAATTCTCGTAGTACTTTTGAGCTGACATAGGGACTTCTGGTTTATCGACTTCCGATAGGGCTACCTATATAGGTACAGGTAATGGTTTGTGTGCTAAATAAATAACATCTTCTTCTAACTTCTTCATATGTGTATATATTTTAATTTGGCAATGTGTGGTCTTTTTTTAAATTATTGATTGATTGTTTATTCTCTAGGACAACTAAAAAGAAGAGTGTATTACACGGTAGCAAAATTGTTTCTAACTCGGGCGTGGCGCTTTGAATTCCTCACTAATATACTCAGGATTCCACGTTGGAATATTCTGGAATCCGTCGTTTTGTTCGGGTTTTAAAGCGCTAACCCTCGATGTAATATTGCATTTTGTTCCCTTGTAATACAATCTACTATCACTTACATCACAGATAACGCCAATATCTACAGCAAAAACAAAATCAACAAGGTGTGCTACCGTCGTGTCATCAACATCTTCGATAAATCTGATTTCACTTTTTTTTGCCGACGTTTCACGTTTCGGAAGAAAGAGCAAGGTCATAAGCTAGAACAAAAACATCATTACAGCTTATAATTGTCGGCCTGTTTAGCCTAGTTGGTAGTGACATTGTCTCCGAAGCTAGAGGTCCCGGGTTCGAATCCCGGTAAGGGCATTTGTTTCTGTGGTGAGCAGAAACATTTGTTCCTGAGACTTGGATGTTTTCTATGTATTTGTGTATATTTACATACATATATATCTATAAAATATATCGACGTCTAGTAGCCTTATTGAGTTTACTATGGGACTAGATCGATTTGTGTTGAAAATGTCCCCTAATATTTAATTATTTAGTTTTTACTTTTACTAAGCAAAATGTTGTTAAATACACTCAAGAGCAAAAATAACGGGTATCTACACTCTGTATGCTTATTCAAGGCGCGGTGTATCCAATTCCGTTTTCTTGATTGTCATATGTTTGTCACTCTGACATGCGTTCAATAGACTCACATGGTAACTGTCAGTGTTAAATAATAATAATAATATTGTTTATTTCAAGTCCAGAAACTCATACATTAAAATTAAGACAAAAATTAAAATTATAATTAATACATATAAAAATATTTGGTACATCCTATTACACACATACACATGTCACAACTCTCAATTCTAAACTAAATTGATACCTAATAGGTACAAGTTATATGCCGTTTGTGTTCAGGTGCACGGAAGTCCAGTGCCTTAGGATCTTGTTACTCGGGTTGACAGTAAACAATGCCAGAATATCATTCCTCAGAGGGTTCTGCCATGCGTTAGCCCAGACCGAAGCTATGCGAGACCTTATGATTGCATAAAAATCCGGTACTCCCGCATCAGCGAACATGGCCTTGGCGCTGCAGTAACGAGGTAACTTCATGAGTACTCTGAACGCATCGTATACTGAACCCGGAGTGCGTTGTAAGAACGTTTGGTGTAGTTACACCATAATGAACACGTATAAAAGCACTGACAAAAAGCCCTAAACAGCGTGATTTTTACATCACTGGTGCACTTGGAGAATCTCCGAGACAACATGTTACACCGGACGGCGAGCGCGCGACGCTCACGTTCCATGTCCATGTCGTCGCGAAGATTCTCCGTTAAAAAGTGGCCCAAATATTTGAAGGATGCTACCATCCGAATCGGCGCTCCATTCAAATAAACTGGCGGTACTACCTCCGGACCCCTACCGTAACGAAAAACGAGCATTTCGGAATTGGAATGTTTAATAATTGGAATGTTTAGAAACTAAGGTCAGATTCAAGTAACACATTAAGTTTGTTTTCCTGTTTGGAGGGATCCGGCCAAGAGGGGCACGCCTATACTGTTTTTTACGTAAGAAGAGTCCGGTGACAGCTGTCAACCCAGTACAAATTATGTCATTTTTGACGTATAATGACATAATTTGTACTGGGTTTACATCTGTCACCGGACTCTTCTTACGTGAAAAACAGTATACATTATATTCGTGGTCAATAAAACGTAGGTACTAAAAATGTAAACAGTAGGTACAGGTACTATGTTTATTACGTTTTAGGCAATGTCTATTGGCGCACACTATACACATACAGTATACACACCAGAGTACGTAGCGCAGGTCTGTAACTTTGTGTGTAAACTAAGGACTTGGATAATACACGGACCACGTATGCAATATGATAATCTCCTTCTCGGCAAATAGCGGAGCTGTGCACATTCAATCGTGATCATGATGGTCGTAACGAATGCAAAGTATTTAGAGTCTAGTGTTAATTAGCTATTTAGAATCATGCAACTTAATCGTTGCATCCAAGTAAAAAAACATAGAAAGTCCATGGAGAATGGCATCCGAGTCTCGTAGTATCGAATTCAAATCACGAATCCGCCCCGCACCTGTTAGCGCATGTGTCGCACTCGCAGCACGCGAACAATGATCTGATCCGTGTGATGCATCAATTAGAAACACGTAATATCGGTAAAAGTAGAAAATATATTGCACAATTTTGAAACGTTACTTTCTCAATAAGATCCGGCATCCATGCATGCAACGGATCGAATTTAAGAGTTCAAGATACGGGATTGAATAATATGTAAACAAATAAAAATGAATAAAACTCATGCCGAGCTTTACAATTACATCGCTTGATGAATAACCTTGTATGGCCGATAATGTCAATCAATCAGACACTTGAGCGGTTAAATCATGCACTTAACGTATTACCAAGCACAAGCGCGAGGGAATAGTAAGAGGAATAGAGAAGCTGACTTTAGTATCTAGTTTTAAACAAAGCAATCGGAACGATCAATTGCGGGGCGGAAATTGAGCGCTCTAGTTGTATTTACTAAATCGTCCATAGAGTGTCACACTTTGCAAATAGGTCGTAAGGCGTATGAATAGAAATTTACGCCCTCGTGCGATGTAGAGCTAGACGTTAGACATACCGCTGTGACTTACGCTTGCTGTTAACAATAAATATCAGTTACAATGATAGATCGCTGGTGAATTGGATAACATTGCCCGCTTCCGGCTTGAGCCTATGTTAGGTACTCGTGGAGGACTGTTTTCATTGTGTGGATTTTGAAATATACAATTTAAAAAAAATATAGCGACTCGTCCCGTACTTCGCATGATTTATTCATGACTAAAGAGTTCTCAATTCACATCAAAATCAATGCGTTGGTTTGACAATGCCGAGAAGTTTGTGCTTTATAAAATGCACTAATTATACGCTAATAAGAAGGAGGAATGTTCAGATTATACGGGTAAAGTTAATTTAATCAAGTAACATCGAACGTTCAAAGGGAAATTAAGTAGGTACCTAAGTAGGTAATGTAATTAAAATAATTTATTTTATATTTCATATTGTGTAACTTCGTTTATGAATATGATCAACTATTTATCGTTACGGGGTTACTGATAACTCGTCGTATTCCTTGGGAGGTGATAGAGGAGCTAAAATGCAAGAAATTTGGCCCCGTATATATTGTATAGGCATAAATCAGTAGTTCCCAAGATTTTTTCATAATGAGGTATTTTCGGTTTTTGCTCGAAATTCAAACTTTAATTACAAATGAAAAGGAAACTAATTAATTAATTATCAGGTCGATTTAAATTTACTATCATTGTTTATACTTCATCATCAATATCATCATCATCATATCAGCCGAAGGACGTCCAAAGCTGGACATAGGCCTCCCAGGCTCCCACAAAGAGTTCCACAATGGTCGGTTCTGGTACATAATTATTTTCATTAACTTATCTAGTAATTAAACACATTCATTGCCATTACATATCATCTTAAAAGGTAAAATACTTAAAATCTAAATAGGTAATCAAAAAAAATCCCTTTTTAATCATTCTAAATCTATTTTGAATTTACTTGTTTTATCGATAAGTAACCAGACATTGAAAGTCGGTAAATCAGAAGTCACTCTTAAATGCCACCAGATTTTCAGCATCTGCTGATTACATGCGTAAGTTTTTAGGTAACTAATTTGTGTAGATCCATGGCCTTTTTTTTAACCTAAACAACATTGTTTGAAACATAATACGTACGAGGGGTGTTCAATAAATTCTCGGTATTGACATCTTTTAAACCTCTTTGGTAAACTTTTTAATACTGGCCGGTAAAAGTCATTCATTAATATTAAAAAAAGTAAAATTCAAACGGGGATGTTCTATTGTTTTTTTGCAAGTACCGAACAAACGTGATCACTATGAGCGTTTTTTCAATGTTTGTTAAATTAGAGCACCGAGCGGTAATAAAATTCTTGACCAAGCAGGTAAAAAATCAATAAGCTATAAAAAAGAAATGGATTATGTTTACCGTGAGTCTGCTCCTTCTTTATCAACAATTCAGAAGTGGTCAAGTCAATTTAAGCATGGGGGAGAGAGTATCGAAGACGACCATAGAGCTGGTCGGCCCGTCGAAGCTTCTTCTTCAGAAAATTTATAAAAGATGGAGAAAATTATATCTGAAGATAGTTGAGTAAAGGTGAAAGCAATAGCTCAAAGATCCAACCTTTCTATTGATACTAGACACGATATAATTATTGACCATCTTAATATGTCAAAAGTCAGTGCGAGATGGGTACCGCAAATCCTGACACCGCTTCAGAAGAATACGCGTGTTGCTCGTTGTTCCGAATTTCTTGAGGTGTGCGGTGAAATTCCTAACAAGATACTGCAAAATTTTGTTAGTAGAGATGAAACGTGGGTTCATCATTATGACCCTGAGAGCAAACAAGAGTCCATGCAGTAGCACATTAAAGGAACTCCTCATCCCAAGAAGTTCAAGGTCGTGCCTTCAGCTAGCAAGGTCATGGTCACAATATTCTGGTATTGTGATGGAATATTGCTGATCGATTATAAAGAAAAGGGTGTAAGTATTAAAAGAGAGCACTACGCTAATATTTTATGCCAAATAAGGGAAGCAATCAAACATAACAGAAGGGGAAAATAAGCCAAAGGTGTTCTGCTTCTTCACAACAACGCCCCTGTGCATAGTGCTCATATTGCCAAGGCTGCTGCTCTTGAATCTGGACTCGAAACTATTACATACCCACCGTATAGTCAAGACTTGACCCCGAGTGACTTATATTTGTTTCCCAATCTCAAAAAGAATCTACGTGGAAATTAATTTTCTAACGATGAAAAAATATTTTTATGAGGGGTAATAAAACTATTTGACCGGTCTTATAAGTGCATAAACATAGGAGAGGAGTATATTGAAAAATAAAAATAAATCCACCTATAATATTCTTTTGTTTTCATTCTAATACCCAGAATTTATCGAACGCGCCTCGTAAATTACCATATTTTTCTTTCCGAATGTAGGTGTCCATATATTTTTTTATTTTATGAGTTTTGTAATTTCTATGATTCAATGAGCTTGGCTTGTTTGGTGTAGATAGGTACTGCGATCGCTAACCCGCATGCCATGCGTGGCGATTATGGCATTTACCCCCCATGAAATTGGAGGAGGCCTGTGTCTACCAGTGAACGTCCTTCGGCTGATATGGTGGAATGGTGGTAGTAGCTTCTTTTAAGAGTAAACAATGAAAATAATAAAAGAATTATCAAATCAAAAAATCAAAATCAAAATTTTTATTCTGCAAATAGGCCACAAGGGCACTTTTACAAGTCATCACATGAATTATACAGTTAAATAAATTGACAATAATAATTATTATGTTTTCAAAACAGAATTGCAAAATTAAATCCATCAAATAGAATTTTCTTTTTTATTTGAAGTTAAAAGATGAATACTTATATATCTTATAAATAGGGGGTCAAGTTTGTTGCATTTTAGCTCTTATGCCAGGAATACGTCGAGTTACCAGTAAGGGTATTTTAAATTTTATAGATTCTATACAATATATAATAACTATGTGAAGGCCTAATTTATGATTGGCCTGGTTGGCCTGTTTAGCCTAGTTGGTAGTGTCTTTGCCTCCGAAGCTAGAGGTCCCGGGTTCGAATCCCGGTAAGGGCATTTGTTTGTGTGGTGAGCAGAGACATTTGTTCCTGAGACTTGGACGTTTTCTATGTATTCAAGTATATATCTATTAAATATATCGTCGTCCAGTACCCATAACACAAGCCTTATTGAGCTTACTGTGGGACTAGTTCGATTTGTGTAAAAAATGTCCCCTAATATTTATTTATTTATGATTGGACTCATAATCTGAGCTGCTTAAACAGCGTCTTTTCTAATATACGAGTAAATCTGTGTAAAAATAACTTTACATGCATAGAAGCGTTGGCCAAACGAAAGTCAACATAATTTATGTTTTAACTCCGTAAGTACGACACAGTGACGTGACGACACATCAATGCAGTAGCGGAGTAAATTTAATGTGATAATGACGTACTCGTTGCTCGTAGTGTGGCGGGGAAGCCGGGCCACTAACCTAACCCATTTAAGAGCCGTGGGCCGTAATTCAATTACCACTCTGACGCATTCACCATCCAATCGTAAAAATCTTGTTGTGAATATGGGGGCTTGGCTTTACAAAACAATCGAGCCACCATAAACAGATGCTTTGACGTGTACTCGCGGGTACGTGATCCAAGCTTCAAATCGCTTGAATAACTTTAACTGTTCTGTGTGTGGATCGGGAATGTCGCCTCATATAAACACAACATAATTAAATTGTGTGTCAAAGTGTAAAGAAACTTTTGGGTACCTAGCCTAGCCTTTAGGTTTATGAAAAGTGATAAAAATTTGTTTTTCTTTATCTAAAAATTCCCGGCATGGGTGATGGGTCAGATGTGTTAACTACTCTAGCCAATCGTAGATTACCGTTAATTGTTTTTATTTAGTAATAAATAACCAACAACAACAACAATCAACGGAAGTAGGTTATATAACTTCTACTCAACTTTCAGCCATTTCACGGCAGTTCTATTGAATCAAGGGGTAAATTCAACTTTCCTCGCCAACTCGCGAAATATTATTCAACAGCGTAGATGCTTGCTTACCTGTAAAAGAAAAAAAAGTACTTTAGTAATGTAAGTCAGATGTATAATGTAATATAATTGTAGTAATTTTCTCTATTGTATCAAATTTATTACGTCATTTTCTTACTCAATATGTATCACCACAAAGTAACTTTAAATTACTACAGAAATGACGAGAACTGGGCATTCCAAACGAGGTCACACGGCTTGTCGATACATTATGATTTTAGCGCAATGTTGAAATTATTTGCAAGAACCTAATTTTATAATAATTACTTTTATGTAACTTTAACTAACTCTACCATGTGCAGTTCCGGTAACAATTATAAATTAGATTATCTATTTGATAGCATGATTAGATCTTAGAAGAGATTAACAGTATAAAATCCGTTTTATAATGTATAGGTATCATTAAGAATGTTCATTCTTTATCCTAGCGTCTTTATAAATGTCGCATTTGCACAACACAAAGTTAGGCCAACTCATTATCCGTTCCGCCTAGCACCTGGACAGTATCCTCAATGCATGCGATCAAACCTGACGACTGCGCGAATGTCCACTCGACACTCCTTCGCAGCGGAAATCGGTTGTCTCGATGCAACTCTCAATTACTTAGGCTCGGTTTTATAAACATCCGTTGGCCATTATGTCAAATCAAATATCCGTAATACCTACTTATAGCGGCCGTATTCAAAACGATTTTGACAGTGTATGGTATGCTTAGACGGTATGCCCATTAGTGGCCTACAAGGCCGTTGGTGTGAGATTTTTGATAAGTCCACCTTATAGGTACTTAGGTAGCGAGGCAATTTTTTATATATCCAGGCAGACATCGTAAATCGCATTCGGTTTCATTGAAGCGTAGCGGTGATGTGATTTATTAGAATTCATAATTTTTATATCCATAGTAGTTCATAGTAACATTACATCAGCACCCTTTAAAATGGCTTCGTCATAATAGCTTATCTTGTGTATCTTGATCGTAATATCTTAGCGCCACCCATGAAAGACTTAAACAATTTTCGGTCACCATCCGTGGTCTTCTACATCACTTCCAGTTCCACAAATCCTACTTCTGAGTGCAAATGCTTGGTTTGTTACTGTAAATACTAAAATCGCTATATTACTTTTGAAGTTTTGGGGAGTTCCCTCAATTCTTCATGAATTCTATCATCAGAACTGGACTTTGGTAGCAATGGGACGAATCTGGAAGCTTATGCTTTTAAACAAAGAATGAATTTTCCAAATCGTTTCAGAAATGACGGAGAGATCGCATAACAAACATATAAAAAAAACATACAGTGGAATTGAGATTGGGTTTATATTGGGACACTTATTTACTTTTAAGACCTTTGTAACAATATAATGATGATTATGATTATAACCTCCTCCTTCTTTTGTTGTTGGTTAGAAACCGCCCGCAACGGCGCGTCCTCCAGTGTTACGCACCTTTATTAAATATTCATTTAATGGGTTATGATTAGAAGAATAATAGATTAATAATTTTAAAACTTTGACCGAGTGAAACGAATCCGTTTAAGCTTCTCAAATAGGTACCGCTTTTGAAAGAAGTAATATAGAAAGAGTGCTTTTAGCCAACTCAAAGTCAAAATATCATTGCGTTATAGGTACGTCATCAAATGGTTTTTGCATTTTGTGTTATTTCCTCACATTGTTTTAGAAAAGCACTAGATAAGATATATTTGCCTTGGCGGAAACCAGGATTGCCTAAGTCGGTCTCGCCGAGGCCTCGCAACCACTCCTTCAAGTCGGCAGGTAATCCCTTACTTTCCGAACCTTGGCAATAATTATAAAGTACTATTATTTTAGAAACCCGAGCCAATAACACATAGCGCTAACTTATAAAGTAAACTATGAATTATAATCAATCTTGATAACATATCCATATTAGCTATGGATATGGATGGAAAACATCTGAAGCTACAGATGCTCTCGTAGAAAATAAGTCTTTTACATTTAGTTGTACGTCCTATACATGCATATTTATGTTCTAATTGCTTTAACGGCATGGCATCGAAAATATCGAAATAATAGCAGACCATACGAGTATAGTATGCAAATTTTGAAGGTTACTAGAGCATTCATTAATTGAGCAAAAGAAAATTCATCTGCCTCAGATCAGACGCAAACATAAACCATTGACGGGTTATGTTATCGTTATAAAGGCGTAAAATAAATTGCATCTTTGTCATGTATTCAGTACACAGCACGCTGCTTGACACTTTCTATTTCTGTTCAAACGTCAATCAGACGTGACTTGTGCTATACCGAGTGACATAATTATACTCAGCGGATCGGTTCTCTTCCTATCGATATAATAGCTTCACGATTGTTGTGAAATTTATAGGAAAAGCAGTTAATCCAGCCATGGGGTACTATTTCATATGAGGACGTGACATTAGAAGCATAATATCTGCATGTGAAACGTGTTGTCCTCTTGTCAACCCGGATCTTTCGATCAAAAATTACATAAATATGGGATACGCCTCATTTACATCTTCCGTCACTCAAAAAAAAACCTGTTGGATCCTCATTCCTCATTTACTGTTCTTCATCGTTTAACGCTTCAAACACCAAGTAGTATTTATTTCAAACCGATGAAAATATTCAGCCTTATAGAGTTGTTCCATAAATCTAGAAGAACGTCAGGTCGTTCTCGCCGAATGCACGTTAGATGGCAGAACAACCGCAGCATGCGCGTGCGGTCGGTAGCGTTATACCGAATGAAAATGGATACCGTGTAACGTGACTGCGCGGATTGAGACGTAAAATTATATCGTGCCTTGAATCAGTGAGTTATTTCTAAGGAAATATTGCAAAATAAAATAAGTACACACTCAAAACGGAAATGAGAATACGAGTAGGTATTGAGAAAGAGCTTAGAAAGATTATGAAATGAAATGAAATGAAATGACTTACAATACTGTGATAAAATACAAAGTCGTGTTAGTTACACCACTTATACTTATATAAGACGAGAACGGCTAGACCGATTTTTATGATCTTAGATTTTTTGGATTCGTCTTCGCTATTAACAACAGAATAACTATAAACCTAAATTTAAGGTGTACATTTTGGACGCTCCAATTCAGCTAAATATGTGATTCTTTTAAATTATATTACTAAGACCTTTTGTTAAAGTGTTTGTGAGATTGCTTGTGCAGAGACGGATCAGTATCTGATAATTTGCATTTATAAACATCCATCAGGTGACTTAATATCTTTAAATTATGGAGGATGTACTTAGTAAAACAATTAGTGGTAAAAAACCAGTAGCGGTCTGCGGCGACTTTAATATCTATATTTTATCACAATCAGTCGAAAAAGATAAGTACATCACTCTTTTTAAATCGTTCAATTTTGACTACTTATTTGAAGTACCTACCAGAGTTACTCCGACCTCTGCCACTTGCATAGATAATATTTGGCTGAACTGTCCTCATCTAGACAGAAGCATAGTGAATGGAGTCTGTTCGGATCATAAAGCTCAGATGGTCAGGCTACCTTGCGAAGTAAAATCTCCAGATCGCGTTATAGAAATAAGACCGCTGAGTAGAAGTAGACTAGAACTACTAAAGTCAAATCTACTAGTCGCCATGCCGAACACCCAGGTTCAATCAAATGATCCGAATGATCAATTCAAATGCTTCTGAATACAGTGTGTAACGAATTTAATAGAACTTGTAGTAAAAAGCGTATTAAAATCAACAATAAAATGAGATTTAATGAGTGGGCAACTACCGGAATTCGAAAAAGTAGAGATAACTTATACCAAGTTTATGAAAGGAGATCTTGCACCACTGACGAACGCTTCCATCAGTATGTTAGGGATTATTCCAAATTAGTCAAAACAGTGTGCACAAAGGCAAAAGCAATGCACTTGAATAATAAAATAAAGTCCTTAGATAACAAAGCCAAGGCTGTCTGGAAAATAATAAACACAGAGACTGGGCAGAGAAATAATAAGTCCACAATTTCTTTGAAAATAGAGAACAATTTAATTACTAATACACTAAAAGTAGCCGATGAATTTAATAATTTCTTTTGCCAAAATTCCTATAGTCACGACTCAAAATTTGGCATCGTCTACCACAATAGTAGAATCCCTTCTGAATGAGAACGTAAAATTAGAGACACTAAATATTTTCAAACTTCATCATGTTTCTCCTCTAGATGTACTAAAAATGTTAAAAATAAAGAGCACTGAGGACTTATGGGGCGTGTCAGTCAAGGTACTGGAATCTATTCTCGAGGTCGTTGCACCCACTCTAGCACTCATTTTTAATAGTTGTGTAGACAATGGCATTTTTTCCAGACTTAATGAAGTGTAGTAAAGTAGTTCCTATTTTCAAATCAGGTCATAAAGATAATCCTTCTGATTATCGTCCAGTTTCTATCCTACCAGCGTTTAGCAAAATATTCGAAAAAATAATGCTTACGCAATTGGTTTCGCATTTTAATTCACACAATATTTTGCACGCGCAGCAGTTTAGTTTCACGAAAGGTAGATCAACTACTGATGTAGGTGCAAGTTTAATAAAATTTATCTTGCAGTCTCGGGAAGAGTCATATGACGCCATTGGAGTGTTCTGTGACCTTTCCAAGGCTTTTGATTGTGTATATCATGGTACTTTAATTTGTAAACTTAATTTCTATGGGACATGCATTAGATCTTATGAAGTCATATTTAACACAGATAAATCAATAGGTAGCGATAAATAGAGCCATTTCGTCAGAGACAGTTGTAGAGATGGGAGTACCTCAGGGGTCTATTCTAGGCCCTTTCCTGTTTCTTGTTTATGTAAATGATCTACCATATATGGTAAACCGAAGATCAGGTATTGTAATGTTCGCAGACGACAACTCATTACTGTTCAAGGTAAATAGGAAAGATACTGAACTCATTGAACCAAATAATACCCTGTCCAAGATATCTGACTGGTTTGCTGCCATGCTGCCAATAACTTAAGTGTTGAATCCGACAAAAACTAAATGTATGAAATTCTCTCTAGCGAACTCATCAAATAGAAACTTAGACCCAAATATTAAACTTAATGGTCAAACATTAGATTTTGTTAAGATACCTGTATTCTTAGGTATTACATTGGACTCAAAATTGCAGTGGGGTTCTCATATAACAGCGATAGGAAGTAGGTTGAGCTCTGCTGCATTTGCAGTCAGGAGAATAAGGTAGCTTACCAATGTGGCAACGGCACGGTTACTTTAATTTGCTTATTTTAATAGTATAATTACTTATGGTCTTATCTTCTGGGGATCAGCTGCAGATATTGAAACTGTTTTTATTTTGCAAAAAAGGGCTATCTGAGTAATTTATAACTTGGGGTCGCGTGACTCATTAAGAGAATTTTTCGAAGAAATATATATTCTAACCCTGCCGTCCCTATACGTATTTGAAATAATATGTATGTTAGGAAGAATTTGTGCAATTTCCCAACGAACGCTGATAAACCAATAGCCACCAGAAACACTGGGAAACTCAAAATAACCTTCTATAGACTAGTAAAGGCGAAAAAGTCGTTCTTGGGAAATTGTATCAAATTCTACAATAAAATTCCAAAACACATTACTGAACTTAGCAATTCTAAATTCAAATCGGTAGTAAAACAAACACTTATTTCAAAAGCATATTATAAGGTAAACGATTTACATCATGGACAGTGATGTTCGGCAGTGATAGTGTCTTGCACGGCTAATCTATCGCATCAAATTCTACTGTAGCATTGTTATTTTTGTAGTAACTGAGACTGTTATTTTATATTTAACTATACAATTTTATTTTTCCGAACCGGTGGTAGTTTATTGACGTTCATAGGTGCATGTAAAATGCCTAATTTGAAGAATTTTTAATAAAATAAAAATAAAATACATTTAAGCCCCAGTCATCTAGTCATGCATGACAGCCAATGGAATGCCTCACACGCCACGGTCTACATGACCATAATGTACTTACTAGATTGTCAGTTTCGTGGCGTACAGAACACGTCACTTCATTCGTAGTGTGGCGGTCATGAGGTTAAAGTATCGGTAAAATGTACAAAAAATAACGTATATTTTGTTAGGGTCGGTACGAAGCTCGCCGGGACAGCTTAGTGGTAAAAAAAGCTGTTACTTTTCTTACGCTGTACTTATTAAGATTTACAAGACTTAAGTATTGGTATTATGTTGCAAGTCACATTTGTTCGGCCTACCGGCAAAGATACAAATTCAATTAGCAGATAAACAACCGCGTAGACGATGGCAGTCGTGATCTAAGTAAGCATGGAATTTAACACAGACACATTCTTAACACAATAAATGGTCTGTATGAATAGCTAATAACCCGATAACATCAGACCTCATCTACTTCAGTAATATAGGTGAAGTGCCAGTTTAATATAAAAAGCATTAAACCGATTTGCCGATCAGGTGTATTGAAGTCGTTATAAGAAATATTAGTGTTGAAGTTGGTTCTTTGTGAGTAAGACTTAATGCGTTTTGGTTTTGAACGACCTTTGTGGTCGGATTTGCTTTGCACCGTTTAATCAGTGGGTCCCTAATCGTGGGCGGAATCGACTACCGAGTCCATCGAGTCGAGAGGTGCGGGCGCGGCCGATCTCGAGATAACAGATAGAAAGCGCCGTTGAAACAACACCAACCGCGTTACGCGCGCTGAGCAAACTCGAAACGGAACGTGCAAATATCGCACGGGACGATGACTGTGCTTGTGCAACGTTTGACCGTACATGTAACTGCGGTCATTCGTTGGCATTACCATATATATAGATACCCTAGGTATGGGACAAATAGGGGGCTCTGCGGAGCACTCACCAGTTATTCATAGCAAAATAATTTACCTTAATACAGTGTCGGAAAACCACTTTTTAAATTTTATCTTCAACCAAGGCGGATAATTTAGTTCAATAATTGTAAACTTGTTGGAGTAATTTCTTATACCACTTGCATAAACTTAAAAACTAACCGCATGCCTATACATTCTGTCTAATTTCCTTGCCTATACAAATTACAAATTGAGAATCTCGAAGTTCTATGAAGAACTAATACTGTTTTAATGCCCGAGCAAGGCCAAAAATAATATTCAGTCAGAGGTGTTATGCCATAGGGACCGATTAGTGGTGCGCTCACGCCAAGAGATCATTGTGGCTGCGCCCGCGGCAGAGGTCGTGGAATAAAGTGCGATTTGAAATCGACGCGCCCAATGTCAGAGCGCACAAGGTCGCCTCTCACGCCTGCCCGCCTCCACAATACAAGCATAGTAAACAGTATACAACAAACAACAACTAAACGTTTTATTCTTCAATTTAGGCATATTATCCACGTATCTATGAATGTCAACAACGCTGAGCTGGGCGGAACGGGACATGGGCCCCACGTTGATGTCTCTGTCTTTCAAAACCAGAATAACAGATATATATTGATGTATAAGTATAAGACAGGGCTCGGAAACCGGTATTCTATTCATACAAAAATACCGGTATTTTTTTAGTTCTTATCGTTCTTTCGTCTACTATTTCATGTTTAATCAGGCAATCTAACAATATGAAGTAATAACCCAAATACATTATTGAGTCCTACATAAAGAGCATAAACTAATTATAAATATTTGGCTATTTCAGGATTTTGAGATTAACCGGTTCCGAGCCCTGGTATAAGATATGTATAATACTCGGGCCTTATTATATACTAGCATTTGCCCGCGGCTTCGCCCGCGTACTAAGCATAATTTTTTACCGTCTACAAAAAAGAGGTTCTCTGTTTGACCCGTATGTATGAATGTACGTTTGTAGGTATGTATGTATGTTTGTCCACGATTATCTCGCGTTTGGCGGAACCAATTTAGATGCGGTTTCCAGAAACGTAGTTGTTACATTCTGGGGGTTTCGGTATACGAAGTTTGGTGATTGTGATTCATTAACAGATGAACAGATGAAAAGTCAGTATACCTTCTGAGAACCGGCCAACTGTTGAATTTCATTTGATTTTGGCAAAAATAAGGATCGAAAACTATTATCATACATTTCCGAGAGGCCGAAGGGGAAAGGGCCGATGAAATAAAAGCATCTCTTAAATGGCCCTTAGTAAAAGTATCTGTGTACTACAGTAACACCATAGGTCTGATAACGACCAAGCAGCGCGCAGCGGTCATAAACTCTGGTCCTTTGAAGTACAGAAATACGGCTAATTCAATATCACGTGTAGTGTAACCCTTATTTTTCCTAAAATTAAATTTATTAGGTAGGTTTTGCCAGTTCCCATTGGAGCATCCAAAAAAAAAAAATTGGCCTCACTTCCATTCGCACTCCTTACTGGACCGATTGAATTGCAATTTGGCACAAACTATCAAGAATTTAGAGCGCTCGTGGCCCAACGGCACCCGCCTACCGCGTGCGGTATGCGAGGTTAAGCAATGTGGGTGCAGGTCAGTTCTTGGATGGGGGACCGCTTTGAGTGGTTACTAACTGAGCGCTCTCGTGCTTTGGAAGGCACGTTAAGCCGTTGATCCCGGCTGCTGTCTACGACAGCAGTCGTTAAGCCAAGTTAGAGGCCTTCGGGCGGCTTGAGAACTTCTAAGAGTCAAGTTGCCCACTCACTTGACAAAGGCGGGTCGAAGTTGCACCACGTCCGTAGGGAGTACCCACCGTTACCCTACACGTGACCCCTGGGTGGTGCTAAAAGTGCAACAAAAACTGGCAACCATACTTGTCTTCTCGAAGATCTCACGGTTCGTAAATAAATACGATAAAAAAATCTAAAGGTTGATTTAAATGGAAAAAAATATCGATACCTCTATGTCGTTTTTAAAAGCTAATCCATAGATACCCCACACGCCTATATAGTAACATTAAACTTTTTTTTTACAATCCCTGGCATGTATGGAGTGCCAAATTTTACCCCAGATGCGTATTAAGAGACCTCTCGGACGCTCAGATATCGATTTTGAACGAAATCGGGACGAAAAAAAAGAAAACCAATATGGACGCCACTTTCAAAAATTTTACCTCGGATTCGTATTAGGTGACCTCTCGAACACTCGGATATCGATTTTGAACGAAATCGGGACGAAAATTAAAGAAAATCAATATGGCCGCCACTTTTTCTAAATTTTACCTCAAATTTGTATTAGGGGACCTCTCGGTCGCTCGGATATCGATTTTGAACGAAATCGGGTTGGAAATGAAGAAAATCAATATGGCTGCCACTTTTTCCAAATTTTACCTGGGATTCATATAAATAATTCTCTCGGACGCTCAGATATCGATTTTGAACGAAATCGGGACAGAAATAATAGAAATGAATATGGCCGCCACTTTTTCCAAATTTTACCTTGGATTCATATAAATAATTCTCTCGGACGCTCAGATATCGATTTTGAACGAAATCGGGACGGAAATAATAGAAATGAATATGGCCGCCACTTTTTCTAAATTTTACCTCGGATTCGTATTACGAGACCTGTCGCTCAGATATATATTTTGAACGATATCGGGATGGAAATGAAGAAAATCAATATGACCGCCACTTTTCCAAATTTTACCTCGGAGTCGTATTAGAGGACCTCTCGGACGCTCAGATATCGATTTTGAACGAAATCGGGACGGAAATGAAGAAAAGCCATATGGCCGCCACTTTTTCCTAATTTTACCTCGGAGTCGTATTAGGGGACCTCTCGGACGCTCAAGATATCGATTTTGAACAAAATCGGGACGGAAATGAAGAAAATCAATATGGACGTTACTTTATTCCAAGTTTACCTCGGATTCCTATTAAGAGTCCTCTCGGACGCTCAAATATCGATTTTCGTCGAAATCGTATCGGACGGCACTGATTAATAAAACCACTTACAATACATTGAATTAAAAATGGTCGTATCTTCATAGGGAACTCACGGCACTTCATGCACCTTTAGACCTTATAAGGAATCTACATGCCAAATGTAGTATATCTTGAATACAAGTTACAAACTTTCCCATGATCATGTTGTCTGAAACATTGAACCAATATAAATTATTTATTTATTTTTTATGACATAGGAGGCAAACGAGCAGACGAATCGCCCGATGATAAGCGATTAGCGCCGCCCATAGACACCCGCAACACCAGACAACACGACCGTTAAATGTGAAATTAAGATACTGCAAATACGTAGATAGGTACGTACTTTACTGCAAGCCATCAAACCCCTAATACATCTGAATTGTAAAAATTGCAGAGCCATATTCAATTTAAAACTACGATTAGTTGCTTATGAATTGAATTTAAAGTTATAAGAAGTTTTATAGTTATACAGGTTAAGTTACAACAAAGTAAGTTTCGGGTAGCACAAGTCGATTGAAGTCGATTATCGGTTAAACGAGCGTCTGACGAAGTGTAAATAATCGATCACGTTTACCGATTCCTTATCGCGATTGGAGCTGCTGGTTTCCACGTGCCGGTCGTGGTTGCTAGCGGCAGTTATTGCATAAATTTGACTAACGTATTACATGTTATTACAACACCACAGAGTATTGTTTTTTTAGTTTTATATCTATTTGCTTTTATAGTGGTAGGTAGTTGTGGAATCACCGTCACAAATTAAATTCTTGGTACAAGCTTTTGTGTCGTCTATAACTTTTTAGCATAGTCATCACATCATCTTCTCGCTGGGAACGTTCCAGTGAGTCCAAACACGACGAGTTTATCTTGTGTACTTAGTTAGGAGTTGCTATGGCCACCTTCTGTCTCATTCATCAGATCAGCTTGTTCGTGCCATAATATTGAAGAAGAATAAGAAAAGAAGAAAATAGTTTATTAACGCAAAAAATCGAAATATACAAGCTAAACTAAACACTGACACAAAATAAAATCACAATAATAAAAACAGTAAAGTAAAATAAAGTATTCAGAGCTTAATTAAGATAATTGCGCCAAAGGGTCTTCACTCAGCTTGGTGCCACGAAGCGAATCACAGGACACACTTTGTGACGCTGATTTTCAGTGAAGCCATTAAGTGGGTTAGATGGCACTGCCATATAATATAAATTAATAATTTACAAAGGAAAAAAAAAACAAAGATTCAACAAACATTATACAACACGAATCAGAATATTTAATTTTTAGGCTTATTCTCAAATACACATAAAGATTATAATATAGCGAAATAGAAGAAACACAGGGTTCGAAAACCATTCATTATACACAATATGTATGTGTGTGTGTGTGTGTGTGTGTGTGTGTGTGTGTGTGTGTGTGTGTGTGTGTGGCACTACGTGTGCAAGGTTGCCTATTCAAGTACATTTCTGTTTGGTTATTAGAAATTTTCTAAGGGACATTTTAAAAGAAGCAACTGTATTGGAATTTCGTATTGGTGGTGGCAAGTCATTCCAACACTTGGTGGCAGCAAAACGAAAGCTACCACGGAAAGCAACCTTGCGGTGTGTGAGAGATGCAAGTCGTGGTGCATGTCTTACAGCACGCTGAGAGAATTTTAGCTTCTCGTAAAGGTATGATGGTTCTCTATTTTTAATCACGCCAAAAAGTAACGTAGCGAAATTAAGATGTCTACGGGAGCTCATGTTCATTAAGTCGTAACGGTTTAAGAACGGAGTAATATGGGCACGTCGAGGGACAGGAAAACAGAATCTCGCACACGCGTTTTGAATTCGCTGCAGAGCTTTCCCAGTTCGAGTATTGAATTGTCGCCGAACTTACATAAGTGTGCCAAATTTAAGCTCAATAGGTTTAGGATAGGTAACAAATTTGTCCCACATATACATTGACTGATACTAACGAACAAGGCAAGTTAAATAATATTTGCCAAACAAAATATCCCAGAAGAACATAAACCATGACCAATTATTAACACATAAGAACCTAAAAATCCTCAATATCTTATTGTTATAATCCCCCCAATTACTAACACAAGATATGTAAGAGAAAGGAAATTAGTACATAAAAAAACAACAAATTATTATGGCGAAAAAACGTCGAAATGTACCTAGTTTGCGAACCAAATGTATGAAAAATCGTACCCCCTCCACTAGCCTCCCAGAGCTTTTTTGCTTGCGTTGAATTGTAGATAAAATATAATAGGTTAAGTACTTTTGTTGAAACTGAGCGCGTCTCTCGCCATCAAACGTAACAGTTTGGCGAGTACAATAATAAGTGTTAAAATTGTAACTTATAATGGTCAATAAATAAAAAAAAAAAAAAAAAAATATGTAGTACCAAAAATATTCAACAAAATTAATATACTAAGGCAAAGTCCCAAAGTAGGTAAAACTGAACTTACTTCTTAATAACACGTCACCGTCAAAATAAAATCTTAATGATAAGAATTTACTAACCAGCATACTCAGTTGTTAGAGTGAAGTAAATAGGTTAAGTTATACTTAATTTTAAGCTAAGCATAAAAAATGAGCGGTCCTCGCCATCAAACTTCACAAGTTTGGCGAGTTTTATTGTGTGTAAAATTTAATGTATTTTTCTTGAATAAAATATAAAAAAAAAATAGAAGCTTGTTCAGCGCACATCGCTACCTACTGATATATGCTACTCTCAACTTTTGATACCTGTTACGACTAACAATTTTAATATTACACTTAAGTATCTACTCCTAGTCTCAATGAAGAAGAATTACTGTGGTCGAGCGTCATTAATATGGTTCTATCAATTAATCTCATTTTGGCAGGAAATACATAGGTAAAAAAAGAATAAACATCTACGAAACCTTTTCACCATTATCAGTAACGGTACCTAAGCATAAAACATCGCGAAATCACGATTTAAGGATTATGTTTTGGCATATCACGCTCGAGCTATGTGAGGAGCGTTTTACATTTACAACGAGCTGAACCGGCTTACTTTTTTATGCGCCAGTAGCTGCGAGTATCTTTTAAAAAATTTTTTTTAATACTGAACGTTTAGTGACATAAATTATCAATTTATAGTCACAGAATGAAAAGGTTCGTCACTTTTCGACTTTTACGGCAATAAAATAGAGTTGAAAAGTGACGAACCGTTTCATTCCTCGACTGTACTAGTAATGAGTATGTAGGGAGGAGCGTTCGTGGCCCAGCGCCGCCCGCGTACCGCGTGCGGTATGCGAGGTTAAGCAACGTGGGCGCAAGTCGGTTCTCGGATGGGTGACAGCTTTGAGTGGTTACTAACTGAGCGCTCCCGTGCTTTGGAAGGCATGTTAAGCCGTTGATCCCGGCTGCTGTCTACGACAGCAGTCGTTAAGCCAGGTGAGAGGCCTTCGGGCGGCTTGAGAACTTCTAACAGTCAAGTTGCCCACACACTTGACAAGGGGGGTCGAAGTTGCACCACGTCCGTAGGGAGAGTACCCACCGTTACCCTACACGTGACCCCTGGGTGGTGCTAAAAGCGCAACAAACTGGCAATCGTACTTGTCTTCTCGAAGATCTCACGGTTCGAAAATAAATGCCATACGATTATTATTATTATTATGGGTATGTATAATTTTCTAAAAACGACTACCTACTTAATCTACCCATATGCGGGAGGTAGAGCCTACTGAGCAAAGAAATGTATTAAATGTGTGTTACATGATATCGTGTGGTCCAGTCAGCAGTTTTTAGAGAGTAGCAATTGTAGTAGTAAATCAAATATATTACAACACTTCTTTATTACAATACAATTACTCTTTATTGCAGACCTCACAACATTGAAATAGTTACAAACAGAAAGAAAATAGCAACATGTAAGTAGGTTACTTAGACATAAGACAACAGGCGCACCACAGAAGTAACAATTAAGCAGAAGTAAAAATTTGTTGCCATATATTTAGCTACTTTGACTCCTACTATTTATATTATTTATTTAATCTTTATTGCACAATAAGAAATATTAACGTGCAAAAGGCGGACTTAATGCCATGAGGCATTCTCTACCAGTCAACCTTTGGGCAAAGTAGAAAGACTGTAGGCGGTGCAACTATAAAATACCAGAGAACAAATTTGGTAAGCTTGCATACAAAATATTGATTCAAATATAAAATACCAGAGAACAAATTTGGTAAGCTTGCATACAAAATATTGATTCAAATATAGATGTACATAAATAATTATTTATTACGTAGACATACACAAATACATAATTATTTAAATACAATTATACAAATACATAACCCGGAGCACACTCCATATACAAGGAGCTGTCTAAGCGTCTTATTGACGCAACGGGTGACCAGAGGGCGGGATTGTACCTCGCTCAGCGCATCGGCATTGCAATTCAGCGAGGCAATGCCGCCAGCCTTCTGGGTACCCTACCGCCGGGTTCCGAGCTTGAGCCCATTTTTTATCTATAAATCGGTAGTTATAAGTAGTTTAAGTTATTTATAGTAATCATTTATTTTTGTGTTGTTTTATAAGGATGTAAACCTTTAGTGAATAATTTATATGTATTTAAAATGGGTAAAATAAATGGTATTACTGTGTGACAAAGTCATAATGTCTGTCATGTCAAAACATGAAATGAACAAAGAAAAAAAAAATATATAAAAAAATATATAGGTACTTATATAATGACGAATACCTACTAAACAGATACCCTAAGAATTCCGTAGACTACAAGCAACAAAAACGCGTACAGCTTTTTTGAAGGCAAATTTGCTGGAAACATTTTTAATTTTAGGTGGAAGACCGTTCTATAGACGAGCCGCCTGGACGGAAAAAGAATTGGACATAAAACCAGAACGGTGAAGCGGTATTACGGCCAGAGAGAGATTGCCCGACGAACGAAGAAGCTATTATATGGCAGAAGTAAGTTAACATTTTTCACCTACAACAATGAAATAAGGTGAAAATGTGTTTTTTAACTTACATTTCCCCTTGACTGTACAAGGAAATAAGGCAAACGTTAGAATTAATTAAATGTACTTATTATTTATATGTCATGGCTTTCGAAAATTGACAGTAAATTAAATACTAATTTTAATTTATATATCAAATACATAAATAGCACAACGTAAAAACGGAACGACCCGTAGATTAATAAAAAGTAGGTATTGTAACTGGTCATAATTGCATATCGAGCGCGACTTGGAAACTTGAATTTAGAAAAAAAACAGCGAAGTGAAACCTACCCAGCGAGTTGTGATCTCGATTTAAGCGTCATGACAGAATAAATCGCATTAAACCAAAAGGCAGAATCATTCGAATGTAGGCCTAGACTAATTTTAAAAAGAAATAAACAAATACTAGGTAACAGAACATATTCAAACTAAGTAATAGAGAATCGTGTTGATTAAAAAACGCAAGTAAACTCACTAATTAAGAACACTATGGCTCGTTGACGTGAGCTGTAAGTAGACCTCGCGAAGTCGATAATTATATGGAATTACTTTGTCGATTCACTTTTTCGAAACTTTTCAAAATGGCAATCAGTCCGAAAATGATGCGGCCTCTGGCCTGGAACAAACATCAGGACAAAAGCAAAATCGGCCATTCCTGAAATGGAGACTTCACTCGCTAAGCTCGCTCGGTCGAACCACTTATAAAATGAAAAAAGCCCAATCTTAAGTTTCACAATGTTGTATCAGAGGGTTTTTTCTTATACATGTATTTGTTTCTGTACTAATCGGACCCCGGGCATCCTTCAGGATGCAACTATATACTGGGATAACGCTTGTATAATGATGATGATGATATTTATAATTCTAAATAAGGCACAAACAACTACTTATAGCAGCAGCAGCAGCTGGCAACACCGCCAAGCGTAGACGTCAAATTTCACACAGCTGATTAATTAAATAAAATAAATGTTAATAATGAATAACTAGTATTCTAGTTAAGTTAAAAAGTGTTTATTAGTAGCAAGTATAGTGTTAGTTATAAAATTCATCGAAAGAGACAGTGCAAAAGAGAAGAAAGAAGATCTCTAGAATTGCCAAACGTCATCGTAACGGAACATCGTTTGAAGCTTCAACGATAAACCTGGGGAGTAATTGTGTTCAATATAATTATAAATAAGTCAGTAGTGGAACTTTTATTACATTTAAATAACGTCTACTTGAATACTTCCCAAGTAAATAAATATTTACAAGCATAACCTCACTCGGAAATGAAATTGCACCCGGTCAGCTGAGTCATAACTTTTGTACTTGTTGTGTTTCACTCTGCCTAATAGTCATTTTATAAATCCTTTAACGACTCATTTCTCCATTCCATATTCATACTTACATTCTACCATCACACTAAACTGTTCACTCCTGCTATCTCTCTCTCTCTTTACTGGTCTTTCTCTGCTTGGTGTTTAGTCGCGTTGCCGTCTCATTTCAGGTGCTGTGGAGAGCTGTGTGTCAAGCTAGTTCACCATGTCTAGCTCATTTATGACACGCAAGGCCACAGTACGTGAACTGGAACATAAACTCAATGCAACACTCAAAGAACTAAAGCAGTCTAAAACTCTATGTGACCAGCTACTGCGGGAACGCGATGAAAGCGAAGAGGAGGTTAACAAGATTATTCAAAAAAATACAGAACTCAAACGTGATCTAGCCAACCTGGATGCTTTGCATAGGGATAGTGTGACACAGCGTGACCATCTGCTGGTCAAATTGAACAGTGTTCAGGAGTGCTGTGACATCCATGAGCGGACACTGCAACGTGTGGATGACCTGGAATATGAGCTTTCCGATGCCCACAAGGTGGTCCGTAGATTGCAAGAGGAAGCACAGTGCCAGCAACTCAACACCACCCGGCGGCTCTTTGATGAACTTGTGACACCAAACACTTATGCAGAGTGTCATAGCAATTTTGGACCTTCTAGTGTGATTGATTTGACAGAGGACTCCCTTTGTAGTAAACAAGTTAACTTTCTAAGTCACAGGAAATACAAAAAGTATATTAAGCTAAATAGATTTATAAGAAAATCAAAACGACTGTACAGACAGCATATTAATATTCATAAAATTACTACATTGAGAAAAAATCATGTCAGTGTTCTGAAAGAATTAAATTCTTGTAATGAGCAATTATGCTACAGTAGAACCATTTATGAAACTGACACTGAGAAACTGCAAGCCGAACTGAACATATTAGAAAATTCTTTGAGAGATTTAACTAATAAATATGTAATATCCCAGAAGCAAATCAGTGAACATATTCTGGCAGCGGATGAACTTCTGGAGCTGTGCCACCACAACGAGGAATGTTTGGAAGCACTGCTTACCAAGCAGTCTTCGTATGAATGTGAGTGTGGGCTCCGGCAGGCTCATCCTATGCCCGGACATGCAGTATACTCATCAGTGCCGGACAGCAGCTTGTCGGTGTCACCGGAAACTATAACTCCAGCCTCTAATAATGTGAGTAGAACCCTTGTTTTCTCAGATAGGATAGGGCGAGGATTGGGCAAAATTCTATGTAATAATATTCTCAACAGCTGTGTTATAAATCATTGTATGCCCGATGCCTCATTTCTAAAAATTATAGATAACATCAAACATACCCATATAGATGAACAAACAACAATTGTATTAATATTGGGTGATGGTTCAAATATTAGGTACTCTGAGATGAAGGCTGAGTTTGACTGCCTGTCTAAGCTAGGTGCTAAAAATGTTATTATAGGCGCATTACCCTATTCTGCTTCTCCATGCAGTGCTAACAGTCATGCGTGTAATCTTAATAAGCTTATATATAAGCTGACGTGCCGTCATAGTGACGTTATATTTTTTGACACTAATAATGCTATTAGTGATTACCGTATTACAACTGACAGACTTGCTAAATCTTTAGCATCTTTTATTAATTCCGTTTTCGGAAATCAAAGCTCCCTCTCCACCTTGGATAGGACGACATCTCCAACTGCGGATTTGTCTTTAAACTGACTGTTAGGACAACAGAGAAGCACAATAGTGTAACTTTATTACACCAAAATATTAATCGCTTCACTGGCAAAATACTAGATTTAGAATTATTTACGGAAGAGTTTAATGTAGATGTAGTCTGCTTAACAGAAACTTGGTTAAAGAATCACATGATGAAATTCAATGTAAATAATTACGTATTGGCCAGCGCGTTCAACAGAACTACAGCAGAGGGTGGTGGATCTATTATTTTAGTGAAAAATGGTTTGACTTTTAAGGAACGTAGAGACGTCTCAGGCTGTTCTGTTGATCGTGTTTGCGAGATTGCTTGTGCAGAGATGGATCAGTATCTGATAATTTGCATTTATAAACCACCATCAGGTGATTTAACATCTTTTATGGAAATTATGGAGGATGTACTCAGGAAAGCAACAAGTGGTAAAAAGTCAGTAGTGGTCTGCGGCGACTTTAATATCGATATTTTATCACAATCAGCTGAAAAAGATAAGTACATTACTCTTTTGAAATCTTTCAATTTTGACTACTTGTTTGAAGTACCTACCAGAGTTACTCCGACCTCGGCCACTTGTATAGATAATATTTGGTTAAACAGTTCTCATATAGACAGTAGCATAGTGAATGGAGTTCGTTCGGATCATAAAGCTCAGATGGTCAGGCTACCTTGCGAAGTAAAACATCCAGATCGCGTTATAGAAATAAGACCGCTGAGTAGAAGTAGACTAGAATTACTAAAGTCTAATCTACTAGTCGCCATGCCGAACACCCAGGTAGAATCAAATGATCCGAATGATCAATTCAAAATGCTTCTGAATACAGTGTGCAACGAATTTAATAAGACTTGTAGTAAAAAGCGTATTAAGATAAATAATAAAATGAGATTTAATGAGTGGGCAACTACCGGAATTCGGAAAAGTAGAGATAACTTATACCAACTTTATGAAAGGAGATCTTGCACCACTGACGAATGTTTCCATCAGTATGTTAGGGATTATTCCAAATTGTTTAAAACAGTGTGCACAAAAGCAAAAGCAATGCACTTGAATAATAAAATTAAGTCCTCAGATAATAAAGCCAAGACAGTCTGGAAAATAATAAACACAGAGACTGGGAAGAGAAATAATAAAGAGTTCACAATTTCTTTGAAAGTAAAGGATAATTTAATAACTGATGCAGTAAAAGTAGCTGATGAATTTAATAATTTCTTTTCTAAAATTCCTATAGTCACTACTCAAAGTTTAGCATCATCTACCACAAAAGCTGAATCCCTTCTGAATGACAACGTAAAATTAGAATCACTAACTAATTTCAAATTTCATCATGTTTCTCCTCTAGATGTACTGAAGTCCTTTGAAATGTTAAAAATAAAGAGCACTGAGGACTTATGGGGCGTGTCAGTCAAGGTACTGGAATCTATTCTGGAGGTCGTTGCACCAACTCTAGCTCTCATTTTTAATAACTGTATAGACTATGGCATTTTTCCAGACTTAATGAAATGTAGTAAAGTAGTTCCAATTTTCAAATCAGGTCATAGAGATAATCCTTCTGATTATCGTCCAGTTTCTATCCTACCTGCGTTTAGCAAAATATTCGAAAAAATAATGCTTACGCAATTGGTTTCTCACTTTAATTCTCACAATATTTTGCACGCACAGCAGTTCGGCTTCACGAAGGGTAGGTCAACTACTGATGCAGGTGCAAGTTTATTAAAATTTATTTTGCAGTCTTGGGAAGAGTCGCACGACGCCATCGGAGTGTTCTGTGACCTTTCCAAGGCTTTTGATTGTGTAGATCATGGTACTTTAATTTGTAAACTTAAGTTTTATGGCATCAGAGGGCACGCATTAGATCTCATGAAGTCATACTTAACACAGAGAAATCAAAAGGTAGCGATAAATAAAGCCATTTCGTCAGAGACAGTGGTAGAGATGGGAGTACCTCAGGGGTCTATTCTAGGTCCGTTCCTGTTCCTTGTTTATGTAAATGATCTGCCATATATGGTAAGCCGAAGATCAGGCATTGTAATGTTCGCAGACGACACCTCATTACTGTTCAAGGTAAATAGGAGAGATACTGAACTCATTGAACCAAATAATACCCTCTCCATGATATCTGACTGGTTTGCTGCCAATAACTTAGTATTGAACCCGAAAAAAACGAAATGTATTAAATTCTCTCTTGCGAACTCATCAAACAGAAACTTATATACAAATATTAGACTTAATGGTCAAACATTAGAATTTGTTACTTCTACTGTATTCTTAGGTATTACATTGGACTCAAAATTGCAGTGGGGTTCCCATATAACAGCGATAGGAAGTAGGTTGAGCTCTGCTGCATTTGCAGTCAGGAGAATAAGGCAGCTTACCAATGTGGCAACGGCACGGTTAGTTTACTTTGCTTATTTTAATAGTATAATTACTTATGGTCTTATCTTATGGGGATCAGCTGCAGATATTGAAACTGTTTTTATTTTGCAAAAAAGGGCTATCCGAGCAATTTATAACTTGGGGTCACGTGAGTCATTAAGAGAATTTTTCAAAGAAATAGATATTCTAACCCTGCCGTCCCTATATATATTTGAAATAATAATGTATGTTAGGAAGAATTTGGGCAATTTTCCAACGAACGCTGATAAACCAATAGCCACGAGAAATACTGGGAAACTGAAAGTAACCTTCTATAGACTAGTAAAGGCGAAAAAGTCGTTCTTGGGAAATTGTATCAAATTCTACAATAAAATTCCTAAACACATTACTGAACTTAGTAATTCTAAATTCAAATCTGTAGTAAAACAAACACTTATTTCAAAAGCATATTATAAGATAAACGATTACATCATGGATAGGGATGTTTGGCAGTGATAGCGTCCTGCACGGGTAATCTATCGCGAAAATATGTTTTCTACTGTAGCATTGTTATTTCAGTTATTTTGTAGTAGCTGACACTGTAATTTATATTTAACTATACAATGTATATTGTTTTGAAAAAATGACACCTCGCCGAGTTTCTTACGCCGGTTCTTCTCGTGGCAGAGGTTTATTTTTCCGAACCGGTGGTAGTTTATTGACGTTCATAGGTGCATGTAATATGCCTAATTTGAAGAATAAACTACTTTTACTTTTACTTTTTTTTTTTTTACTTATAGTTATATATACTCTATACTATATTTACAATAGTCGCCGAGCAGTACGTCAGCGTTGTAGGTACGGCAGCTTATGACGATTTTAACCATTTTAACCCTTGTTATTGAAGCGGATAGACGATTTAGCGAATTCCCAGTTTAAATACGCGATACGTACTTCACGCGTCCGGCATCATCGATTTCGACGTTTAGGCTCGCATTTCTGCAGCCTGGGCGAAATGGCGTGAGGTGACTGATGTCATTTGCGACCCCAAAATGTCCGTCATGCTGAAAGGACAGGTCTATAAAGCCATCATCAGACCTGTTCTCATGTATGGCTGTGAGGCGTGGCAAGTGCTTGAGCGGTATAAGCAGGAGCTGCGGGTCACGGTAATGAACATGCTGCGCCGGATATGCGGAGTAACGCAGAATGACCGCATAAGGAACTCTCGCATTCGCGGCAGCCTTCATGTTCGTGACATAGCAGATAAACCAATAATCTGGATCAAAGGATCTTACTTTGATTTTCAGAAGGCATTTGATAGAGTTTATAGCGACGTATTGCTTAAAAAGCTATCTATGGCTGGCTTTAATAACTATCTACTTGAGTTCATAGCCACTACCTCTCGGATAGACATCAGATTGTACAGTACGACGGCTCTCGATCTGCTTCGTTCCTGGTAGCTTCAGGTTGGCAAGGCAGCAATCTTGGTCCCTTGCTATTTCTTATTCTTATAAACGATTTGCCAGCAGCACTCAACCACTCAACCTGCCTTTTATTTGCTGACGACTTAAAATTGGCATTGCCTATTAATAATGATGATGATTTTTCTTTACTCCAATTAGACATAGATAATGTATGTACCTGGGCTAAAAACAACTGTCTCACACTCAACGAAGAGAAATGCTGCTTAACAACATATGCACGTATTCGACTCCCTAATATAAACTATCCTTATACAATCGATGGCAAACCTATGACGCGTACTAATGACGTTAAAGATCTCGGAACATTGTTCGATATGCAACTAACTTTTAATCCGCATATAACCAAGGTCTGTAACGAAGCTAGGAAGTGCCTTGGCTTTGTCATCCGCCAGTCAATTTGGAATCCTCATGAACAATACGCTTCTCATTGAAAGGGTCCAAAAGACATTTGTTAGATTCCTGTACAAAAAGTCATACGGCTATTACCCTTACCTTTACCCTACCCTTTTCGTACTCGGTATGGTCGATTACAAATCACTTGAAGCCCGGAGAAATATTTATCTAATAAAATATTTTTTCCGTCTAATTAGGGGGACCGTTCCCAATCCCCAACTGCTTGCTAAGGTAGGTCTCCGAGTTCCCCGTTTGTCCGCAAGGTTGCTGCGTCCGCGGCGCAGCGACCTCTTCGCTATCCCCCCAGCTAGGACTCGTGCGCTTGCTTCTTCCCCTTTACATCACGCTCTGAAGCTATTAAATAGTATTCTGTACGACGATAGCCAACTGGATATCTTCCTAACCCCTGAATCCAGATTTATAACTGCCTCTACTCGTTATTTGGAAATAGTCGTTAGCGCCAGCTCCATAACCCCATAATTCCCAGACTGCTTATTGTTTTATTATTGAAATATTTTAGGACTTTGTGTTATGTATTGTCTAATGAAAATTCCGAAACAATGTCTATTCAGCCTTGCCTAATAAAATTATTACGATGGAACGCTGCCTCATAAACGAAATCTTAATAAGGTTATTTTCAGTGGCTACCAAAAAGTAACAGATTTATTTTAAAACCGGCACACCGGAAAATATATATTCGGTTATGGCGCCCACCTGTCACGAAAATAAAAACAAACGATAGAGATAAAGGAGTAACGGAGTGGCTTTAACAGAACGACAGTGCGGAAAGGAATTATAAATATTATACAAGGAAATCAGATTATCATTCATATAGTATATGGTGTATTACAAACTCGTGTCCTCAGATTCTTTTTGCTGCTGCAAGTACCTTTTATGATTTCCAGCATTAACCATTGTTTTTACAGCACCTAAACTCGTCGCATTCGCTAACGTATGTAGCTCGCTTTGCTGCAGAACAATATCTTATCATTTTTGAAAGATAAATAAAGATACGATCGGTTTCAACAAATGATGATGGAATTGTATGCTGTAAGTAGGTCAAACAAAACCTAAAGCAGCCAAAGTGATCTACCGTCGTACACGCAGAACTGGATTGAATCTCTGCGTCAGTTATTAATTCACATGAGTAGTTAATGGTACTGGTGGTATATATCTATAACTAGCAATTCTAAATAAGTTTAATATTTGTATTTTATTAATTCTCTCTCCCATCCACTTGATTAGGTGGTGATCTGCTTTCTTAACACTCAATACTTTCAAATCAAATATATAAATGACTCCATTTAAACGTTGTCTATTGTCAAGATGATAAGTTTTATCTCGAGTACGTGACAAGAATGGATTAGAGAAGCCACGAATCGAACGTTTTTAAGTTTGTTCGTTATAACCCAACTGGCTTCGTGTATAAATTGCAGAATGATGTTTACCAGCTGCCATTATCGCTGGCAATTTAAAGGTGCCTCTCCAAGTACGACACATCTTAAAAGGTCTTACTGTGGACTTATGCACCTTTCGTAACATGAGATAAAATTTAAAGTAGGTAACATCTGGTAAACGAGAATTAATGACACCTGTCGACGGCATTCAATTGGGGACACTTGTAAACAGTTACTTAGTAGACAGATGTAACTTCTTTTCGAATTAATTGGTAATTCCTACATCAATTAACAGCAATGTACATACATAAGTATTATATTTATATATCACGAATGTTAAAAAACAGTCGGATGACAAAGTACTTAAATGCTTGGTTTTAGACTTTTGGTCGTCTATGTAAGTTTAAGTCAGTCGGACAGGGCTATTTGTATCTAGGACATCTTTCTTGGGCAGTTCTAACTAGGTTTCATATTCAATGGCATTTATAAACAATCATCATCATCATCATGTTATAAACAATATATAAAGATTATTATTTTGTAAAAGTATATTTCATATTCTACTTGGTTCATTCGCTACTATAATAGAGTGAGATATACACTTTCACAATGAGTAATTTAGACTGCTATTTATTGCAATCTTATCGTGACTGCGGTCTGCGGTAAATATTTAAACGATATCTTGCTAACTTTATTTGCTTATTGTGAAGATCAGACCTTGAAAACATTTACTCAGAATTTATCACATAGATGAAAGCCCGGCTTCGCTCGGGTGAAATAAATAAGAAAGAAATAAAGTAAACATTTATTCGTGACAGTTATGCAAACGACGAAAGATATAGTGTACAAAAATGTATATAATAAAAACATTACAACAACGGATTATGATGAAACTTCGTATAGAAATATAGTGTGTAGTCTGGATTAACATATGGAATAGGGAGTAAAAGATTACGCTGACGACGTCACGGGCAAAGGCTAGTATCTTTGCAAGTTAATCCTAAGCATTTTTATAAGGGTAGTATTTAAAGGCACATAAAAAATTTGACACCGTAATCAGTACTGATTTGTATGGCTAAAATTCTAATCGTTCATTAAAATTCAGTTCAGATGTGCAATTGTTAAATATTGATGTGCCAGTCAGTATTTTTGGTGCGAAGTCAGAGCTGCTAACGCGAACGAAAACAAATGAAGTTCGTGTATCTCCCTCTCTGTCGAACTTGCAAAATCGAGCGACACAGAGGGAAATACACGATGTTCGTTCGTTTTCGTTTCGCAGTAGCAGCTCTCTATTCTCCGCCAAATTCTATTAAGTGGGGCCCTTTACACTCAATATTGTGTCAATATTATCGCGATTTTTAAAATTGTATGGGGTCTGTTAAACGCTTAATATTATCACAATACTGGTGTGTCAATATTATCGTGGTTTTCAAAAACGTATGGATTTTTCTTCAATATTCATTGCACGTGATACAAATCGTGATATGAGTATATCGCGTGATAATAATAACCATGTAACAGGCCCCTATGGATGTTGCTTCAATATTCAGCGTTTCGCGTGATAATAATAACAGTTGGTAATATTTTCTCCAATTAATGGAAGCTATTTAACAACTTGTTCCGTTTTGCCAAAGGTATTTCATATTCCGATACGCGCACCATCCAGGAATAGGAGCTGTCAGACCAGAGGGCCTACCGCGATCTGAAAACGAAGTATTTCCCTCTCCGCGCTCGAATATGCAAGTGCGACAGAGAGGCATATATATTTAGTTTTCGGTTGGTAGCACTTTAGTCCGAGCGCGGCGGACGATCGAAGAAAGTCAAAGAACATTCCGTGTGTTGTTTGTCACATATATTTTTTTTACTTCTCATCGACCTATGAACTTGAAATTAGGTAGGTGATAATGTTTATTATGAAGTATATTTTACCAAAAATATCAATATATTGATAAATCACATTTTTTTTTTAGTTGTACGGAACTCTCAGTGTGCGACTCCGACGCACTTGGCTGGTTTTTATTACATTTTGAATTTTATTTCTCTTATAGTAAAATACCCTATTCGTTTTAAAGTTGACGCCTGAGGGCCTACCGCGAACCAAAAACGAACTATCTTCCTCTCTGTCGTTCGAATATACATGTGCGAGAGAGAGGCAGATACGTCGTTTTCGGTTCGCGGCAGCGCTTCTTAACGTCCGAGCGCGGCGAACGGCATGAGCATGAGGTCTACTCCGAAATTCAAAATCCTAACTTCGTATGGTGCCGTCTCTTTCACTCTCCTGTCATAGACTATATGAGTGAAAGAAACGGCACCATACGAAGTTTGGATTTCGGAGTAGTCCCCCAGTACCACTAAGTTATTAGATAGAGCGAGATAGGGATAGAATTTTGCTAGGCATTTAAAAGCCATAAGTCACCTAGTAGTTTGTCACAACAAAATAGAGACGCAGCTTTAAGATGGCGGACAGACTGAGCAAACATTCAAGTGGTGTGCTTTACACGATTAATATTATCACAATTCTGGGGTTCAATATTATCGAAGTTTACAAATTTGTATGGATTCTGCTTCAATATTCACGTGATACTTATCGTGATATGAATGTTTCACGTGATAATAATAACCATGTAACAGGCCCCATACATTCGCTTTGAAGGCGGTTGTTGTGACAATCAATCTAGCTAGCACGATAGATTATACCGTTACGTTTTGTGTGACGTTTTAATACATTTCGCCCATATACTCGTAACGTGACGGTATAATTTATCGTGCTAGCTAGGCTGATAGGTGTATAGAACGCTTGAAAACTACAAAAACAAAACGCTGCAGACGCGGCTAGCCGAATCCACACAATGGGCGATAATGGCCCATCACCCAGAACGCAGCCCAGCAACCTGGCCAACACACCGGACGCAAACATGGTTTACAATTTCCGAACGTACCCAACCCGACGCTGTCAACCAACGAATTTAATATGGCCGACCTTTCGTCATAAAATTAACACTTTTAAATGCAAAATACGCGACAATCCGAATTTTGCGGATACATATGTTCAACTCAAAAATCGTTATTTTTATACGTTCTTCAATTTGAGACAGGTCTCGTTCGGGTCTACCGTACCCCTGCACGAAATTATTAATATAGATTATTATGTTTGACATTGATCAAGATAGAACATATAGGGTGATTCAGGAGACGTGAGCAGGACCAACACTACATACATAGTAAATGGCAATGAATCGTTCACCATTGTATTTAAGTGGAATACCCATACGTTTTTCCTGTATTTTAATTTTTGTTAAGTTAAAGTTTAATTCTCTACAATCATGGTCACCCTACAACAACTGGTTTATAAAGATTAAACCTCTAACTGTTATGACAGCACTTTAATTATGAAGAAAGTAAATTGTCACATTGAGTGCGATACGATTTTTCAAAAGTAATCGGACTCAGATGACATTCAATTTGAAACGTATCACATGACATGACTTAAGTATTCTGATTGTAGAGTGACCATGAATTTCGTAAATAATTTAAAACATTTTGATTTCAACACCAAAGATAAATGAACGTTAATTTCACTAATAGCAGTAGCTTATGATCTACTGAATCCGTAGTGTTGAGCTTGCTCACGTCTCCCGAATCACCCTGTAGAACTAAAAGGTATATTAGGGTTGATTCGACCAAATAAGACTAGAAACAAGATTAATCGGCTTCAATGCTCTTATACTCGTGAAATCAGGTAATTGTATTTACAATTTAATTAAACCCGCGCGGAACGTTAACTTACATTGTAACATTTTTGCTATATCTTCAATATGAAAGATCTTGGAATTGTGACATACGTAACTCTATAATAATTGATAAAGTATGATTTAACACAGCCTACCCCTAACTTAATCCAGTAGGTAACATTAAAGTTTAAACCATGTCGAGTTGTAACTACTAATACTGCAGACAATTCATATGTAATAGATGAAGTCCAAGCCATACAACTAATGGCAACTAACAGCGTGAGTCATTCATAATTGACTGAGCAGTACCTACACACTACGAGACGAGCGATTGGCTCCCGTTCTTACAAGTCAATAATATGCGATTACTTCCACTAAGTTTAATCCCTTCACAAGTTGCCTTGAAACTGTGTTTATTAATACTGTTCAATGTTGGTATGCTGATATCTGTGTTGCACGGGGAAAGCTTATTCTGTGAAAGAGTTCCTAGACGAATAGAGATTGGTGAACAAATGTATCAAAGCACTAATTCCACTAATTCTATAATTATAATATTAAATCAATTGTAAATTTACTCTAAGTTATTATAATTGGATATGTTCTTGGCAATGTATGATCAATTACAATAAATGCTATTCTAATCTGTATACCTATTGTGTATTTAATTTGTGTTTGCCTGGGGTAAATCGGCAGATTTGTAACCGGAGGCTGCATTTTTTTCGGCATCAAATACCAATGTCGAGTATGATTACGATGAAGAGTACGTAAATCGTAACCATACTGGATGGATGGGATTCAAATTAAAGAGTTTTATAAACTCTGGGCTCCCCTGGATGAAAACTCTAGATACCTATTATTTGTTGTTACGACCTACAAAACACACACACAATGAAGTGGCATTATCTATTTTGTAGATACTTCATAAACATAACTATTGTCAGTTTCTAGGGCTTTGTTGTATTTATAATGACGACCTGTTTAGCCTAGTTGGTAGTGACTCTGCCTCCGAAGCTAGAGGTCCCGGGTTCGAATCCCGGCCAGGGCATTTATTTGTGCATTTTTCACGGATATTTGTTCTTGGGTCTTGGATGTTTTCTATGTATTTATCTATATAAGTATGTATATCGTCGTCTAGTACCCATAGTACAAGCTTTGCTTAGTTTGGGACTAGGTCGATTTGTGTAAGATTGTTCCCCAATATATTATTATTATTAATGTTCTAATCACAGATATGCTATATCAAAACAAGATAGCAGCCCAAAACGGAGATACCTACGTCACTCTAAATAGTTCAAGTGTGGGTTGCATCAACACCGGACCGGTTAGGAAATGGCGTCGACTCGTCATCTGTCCTCTCGTAGAAAGATGACAATTGTGCGATATAGTGAAATATTGACGAAGTAACTTACTAACTCGTGGGTCTGTGAGCTGTAGACCTCGCAATATCTTTTTTTATTAAAAAAAATTCAAAAGCCGACTCGGCAAAAAAATCTATGGTATTATTATCGAACCTGCTCACAAAATTTCACGAGAATCGGTTGAGAAATGCGACCTGTAGAGGAGAACATCCGGGCAGACAGATATACGAAAGAAATTTGTCTAAACCTGAAACGGAGACGCTTCGCTCGCTCGGTCAATTAATAGCGACAGTTTGAAACAACGGGTCCTTCACCTTTTCACGTCACACCATTGTAATGCCAAGTTTGATTTTGATCATTACGCAATGTGTGCAGTGCAGGTAATACCGGAAGCCCTCTTTGGAGTAAAACCTGACTGTGGTGAATATAATATATACATATGTATGTAGTTGCCATATTCATATGGAATGCCGAATACGAATATGCTTTCATAATCGTGAATTTAGACCGAAAGAACAAATATTCTTTCGTTAAGAGTCCCCAGTACGCTAGACCGAACTCGATTCTCGATACAAAAGTAGTTTCGTTAAGTCAAAGAGTGAAGGAAGATTGCCGTTCTTGGATGTTCTGGTCATGCGTAGACCTTGTGGGCAGCTACTTACCAGTGTATCGTAAGCCAACACACACTGATCGGTACCTTAGGGCGGATTCACACCATCACCCAGGTCATTTATCTTCTGTACCGAGAACATTGATCAGTCGTGCGGCACGTGCATTAAGTTTGTGTGACCCGCAGTTCGTAGATAGGGAACTGAGTCACGTAAAACGGGTGCTAGAGAGCAATGGGTACAACTGGAGGCAAGGAGGAACTGCAGTTTCGGACCATTCACTGGATTCGGGCCCATCCATCACATTATATTCGGTTCGATAAGGTAACCGTATTAGCGAGGAAAAAGTTTTTTGTACCGCACAACGGGAGGCTATCGCAATTGGTCGTTTTCCGAATTTCAATCGTGATTGTGGATGGGCTGTACCACCCAGCTGGAAAACAGTGTTGAATACTACATCTGTGAAGAGTGTGGACGAGACTTTAGCATGTGATGTTGTGAGTGTTGTGTGTAGCTCGGCATTGAACAATTGTGAAGAAAACGAGGGTAGATTCTCGCCGCCACAGCGTCCGCCCGCGCCGAGCAACCGAGCGGACAGGGCACGGGATCGCAGTGCTAAGAAAACCGCCGCCGCGATAGGGGCTCATGATTAAGGACCGCGAATCGGTCTGAAACATGACGTGAGTGACCCGTTTCATTATTTTTAGGTCGTGTATGAAAATCTTAATAATCGCTGTATTTTTTCTCCATTATAATTTAAAGCAACAGTATCAATTTCCGACCTAGATATACCGGATCCCCTTGTGTATACAAAGTTTCAAATTATTCCAGCATGCCATTTTAAAATGAGAGCGAAACTACGTTTGTATGGAGAACAGAGCTTACTGGGGACTCTTAATGTTAATTTTTTAAAGAATATTGCCGTAAATGCCTTTATTGTTTCCATTATACAGCGGTTAGTTGTTTCGTATGGGTATGTAGAACATTGACCGTTGTTTACGCATGGATGCCGACCTGTGGTCCGAGTGCCGGCACTGTCTCCGTGGTCGCCGTGTTGCCGGTATCCGCCGTGGTTAATCCCAACCATGCGGGCCCGCATGTCGCCCGCTCCAGGCACCACGCTCGTCCATCAGTCAACGTTTCCACCGCAATTGTAGTACACACTTGGGACACTCCAGGCGCGAATCATTAGCCCGTAACACACGCACTCACTCGGAACTACCGTTCCCTAACCACATAACGATACAGTTACTGCACTGTTTCCTAAGTTGACACTGCGACAATCGTCCAATGTTTTCAAAACAATAGCCACGACGATAATGATTTCATGTAAATCGAAACTGTTATCTGTGTAAAGAAACGTATCGTTTGTCTTCACGAATATTTAGGACCTATCAACACTGAAGCACAGTCTGAGAACGTTAACATTGATAATTATTCGACAACATTAACGTGATAAGAACAAAAACAGCGTAACAGTCCGTGTAGTTTGAACGATTTTACCATACTGGCCGTCGGCAGCTGTGCGAGACCGGGAAAAAAGAGAAAGAACTATACTATGACGTATCGTGGCGGAGGTGTAGCCCTGTAACCGGCAACACCGCCGCACGCAAAGAGATACCATAAAACGTTGGCGATAAAGTGCAATTTTCCTGACTACACATAGTACGATACACAGCTGAGTCAGTTTCCTCGAACGCTGTGTGTGGAAACTCGAGTCAAGCTGAGCAGCAGTCATTGAGGGAGACAAGGATGGCGGACCCCGAATGACGGCGACTTCAGCCGACCGTACAGCGAACGCCAAGGCCGGCTCACGTCATGTTTCGCGAAGACTAGACATGCCTGCGTGTGTAACTACATAAAGCACAACACATATTATGCATGGCTGCAGTTTATTGCACTGCTTTATGTCTACGTGGAATTGCACCTTCCTGTTTAACTACAAAATGTTACGGAAACAAAAACAATGCAAGTTGGTACCTACAGTTGTAAACTTAGAATTAAGCATAAATCACGATTTATGTAGAAACTACCCGATTCCGGTGGCAATGTAAGGGAATAATAGAAAAAGATAGCACTTAAATTAATTACCAAATTACCAGGTGTGCAACATATAGGTATATTTCGAAATTCATGTTTAGAATAACAATTAGAAAGCGGTATAATTTGTATATTAAACAGAGTTTTTGTTTAATGGTGGGAAAAGGTATTCTCATGCATTGTTATTCTGGGCAGGCACGTGATGTGGGTGAAATATAAAGTTTTAGTATCGTTTTTGTAGTAGATTGATCAATATGCCAAGTGTCGGATATAGAAACCGGTGGTGGTTAACTACTTCAACTAGTGAAGTTTTCTCTCCCAGCATCCGTTTAGTCAAGTGTGACGATAGTCGGCTAATTATACATACATAAATAGGCAATGAATATATTCACTCTGCATTAGCAATTACGATTTAATTTTCCCTAGTCAAGTTTCTGTGCTCATCAATTTAATGTAGTTTTTGTTATTTTACTCCACTGTTTACTAAGAAGGCACTTTTGTAATTTACGTACTAAATGTTTGTCACAATAGCAAAGTAGAAAACACACTTTCGTACTTATTGCTATTTTATTTGATTTACAACCTAATTAACTGCTAACTGCTGTCTTTTGTTGTAACTATTTTACACGTTCGAAATGTAGAAAGGCAGCACCCATAAAAAAAGCGCACTTAAGTTTTTCCATATATAAGTAAAGTAACATGATCAATAAGCCTGCGATGCGTAGGCGGGCGGGTCAACGCCCGCCCAGGACTGTTTTGGTGCTTCTGGTCTGGTCCTTTCGAAATGCAGACCTTTTAGCCTGGGTTGCATCGAACCGAACCATCTATCATTGTGAGCGGTGTTCTTTAAAATCTGATTGTATTTAACGTTTGAGAAATATCTATGGGTTGACAGCTGCCGGCGCCATTTTTAACGATCACCAGTTCGTAATTGCAAGTTGGTGCCATCCGCCCTTAATCTCAGACGATTAATTGATAAATCAGGAAAAGCGAATTAAAATTACAAAAACAGGAATTGAGGTTTTTTAATCACTATTTATACTTGATTGACACGACAAAATGACAATTCATAAACTTCCTTAATAATGTATAATAAATACACTACCACATCGTATATACTAAAAAAATGTAATTTTAGGTATAAATGTTGGTAAGCCATTAAATGTTTATCAAGCGACTAGTAGTAATCTCCTAGTCGGTTAAATAAACGCGTATGTACATATTGATCTGACAAGGAAATCTAATAAATAAAAGTATACATCCCCATTGCCTACGCCGTACAACCGAACCACCGTTTATTCCATATTTTTTCGATCGGTCGATGATAGTTGCGTTTTCAAGTATGTAATAAATTGTGCACAAATAGCAATGTGATGTGACAACTGGTTTCAGGACTCGTATTTGAAAGGTGTCCATAAATAAGTGATATTAACATACCGTGCACGTTGGTATCTACTTTCTTTTTTTATTCCAAAGGCGACTCGTCCAGTTTGTTAACATAATGTAAATGTCATTGAATGTCGTCCGACCGGTTGAGGTGAAATAAACTTACTTTTGGAACACTTCGATATTCCTACTGTTTTAAACTACAAAATTAAGATTTAATTAATCGTGTTTGGCATGCAGTTAAAAGATCAGGTTGTGTAGTCACCAGTAAACTAGTACCTATTTGCTAGTTTATTATTTGGGTACTTATGGATCTAATCGAGTAGGAAACCCGTAAGGAACGTATCTGTGATTAGTAGAATAAAGTCGTACAATAGCCTGGTAAAAGGACTAAAAGGTCGTGCCTTGTTGATTCAACAATACTAACATTTATTGTGTAAGAACATTGGTATTCAATTTTTTATCACATCAATTCTCTCTTCCTAGAATGAACCACCAGAAATGCTTTTAGAAACCAAACGAAAGTAAAAGAACGAACAATGCAACTTCTTTCATGTTCCTAAACGCTCTTTCCCGGAATGCGTATACAGGCTAATTGCTTACATATAGTTTCTATTTCCGTACACGGCCTGACTACACTGCCCTGAATATAAAGAAAATTAAAAGCCATAAACATACCTAAGCCTTTTCAGCAGGTGCAGCCACCTCAGTTTGGACTTAACATGGTATGTGAGAAAGAACTACATGCAGTTCATATAAAAACTCGTATTCGCAAATCGTCTTACGTATATCTATATTTCATGAAGTAATTAATAAGGTGCAACAAAGTGATCCGGTAAGAAAGTAAATGCTATCATGCTATCGTAATTAGTGGATTGTTGCTGTGCTCATATTTAACAATGTAATGTTTCATTCGTTGCATAACCGACGTACTTCTGTATTGCCCTCTTTAGTATTCAACATAGCATTAGAATAGCACCAGTTTAATTAGGTTAGGGACTCGTCTAAGATGCTCTGTTGAAAAAAAAATTGTTTAACAATTTATTCTTTTTCTTACGTTCGAAAATAACTGAACTTTGATGTACCAGAGCAAATCTTTGCAAATAAAATTAAACTAACATTTTCCACGCTGCTATAGTATAACCAATATTGTCTTAAATCAAATCCCAATAAGCCTGTAGGACTAGGTAGGCCTTCTGAAAAGCAGTAGGTCCACTGCACACAAGTCTTCTTCGCAGGGCGTGCGATTTTGTATTAAGCACATATAAATTAAATCAAGGGTACAGGCCTAATTGAAATTCAATCGCATCACTAGAGGCATGTAACGGCGTAACAAACAACTAAAGAGTCGATAAACAAGGCAATGAGTAGAATTGACGATGTCTAACACAATTGACAGGCAGCCAATGACCCGAGGACAGGCAGTCGATATGCATTAGCTTGAAGCTTAAAGACGCAAGTTGTCAGATAGTTTAATGCAGAAATGACACTACGCAAATCGTCGCCCTAAATCGAGTATTTTAATACCGATAATCAACTCGATCAGTATTTATAAATTAGTAGTTAAATTAGTTGGGTAGTAGGTTTCTCATAATTTCACTCCACCTGAGCAATGAGCATGGCTATTCTCTGCATTACGCAACGTTTGCACTATGCGACGAGCACGACTTTTATTTGTAATGCAGAACTGCAAACATCCTATCGTTAGGCATGGCGACCCATTGGTTTTATATTACCCGTGAGAGCCTGCAATGACAATCTCAATACCAAAGTCATGACCGCATACAAATTCGAAATATAACAATGATGTTTAGAATATCATAATCCGCAGTGTGATGTCATTGTATCAACACGATATACTTCACTGTATTGTAACGGCACTTTTGAAAAAATCAGGAAATATCGATACACATTTATAACACGTCTTCACGATTCATTACGTACGTCGTAAATAAAATCAGCGTAACGAAGTTCCTGTGAAATCATTAAACATATTTTTAGCATCGGAGCACAAGCTATTAAACGTTCCTCGGAAATGTCTTTGATGCACCACAACATTGTTTATTAATAGGGCATAGTTCAGCCCTTCGGGAGGAGGAAAATGAGGCACTAAAACCAGGTTAGTTAAAATATATATCGACTATAATTTGCGACCTCCTTAACGTTTAGTAACAGTATAGGTACGCTGGTAACCCTGGTTACGAGACATCACCCGTATTACAAGGGAATAGAGTTCTACTCAAAAATCAAAGCAAGTGAGTGGTTACATCTAATATATCATGGAAATAATTTTTAAGGAAAAAAAAACGATTTCAATGGCGGAGACCGGTGAAATATTATTATACTTAGATGGTAGACTCTTATATTCCATACAATGAAATCAAAATGGCTATAAGTGTGTTTATAGTGGTAGAAGACTAAGTACCCTCAATAGCTCATGGAATCTTCTATCAGAACTCAAGCTTGACTAAAATATGTCTTGAAAACCTAGCTTGCTTGACAAAGATAACGAAGAGAACAAATCGCCAAACTCCAACTATGCGTCGTTGAAGAGTTCTGTTCTAATCATCATCAGCAATTCCATTTCATCAAAAGTCACTTATTTAAATGTAAATGTTTGATTTGTTTATGAGAATACTAATATCACTATATGTATGCCTTTTACATATGAGAAGTTCCCTGGATTCCTCATGGATCCCATCATCAGAACTTCAGCATGATAAATGAAAAATTAATCGTGGAAATCGAACTTGCTTAACAAACACAGCTAGGAGGACAAATCGCCAAACATGAACTTTTCGTCGTTGAAGAGTTCTGTTCTGATCATCATTCATTTCATCATCATATTATTAATTTCATCATCTGTCAGGTTTACACGACTGGCGCCTGGCTTGCATACTGTGCAGGCTCTGACTGGTTACCTACAACGTAACACTTCTAGCCGGCGAAACGATGAATTGAACGGGAGCGCGTGGGCGTACTAACAATTAATCAACATTATTTTCATTTTATTTCATGATATTCGAGAACAAACTACAATTACTGCGCAGAGATAAAAGGTTATATCATCAGCAATCTCATACATTGTGTAATTTGCAGGGAAAGTATATTATGGGCACAATCGCTCAAACTAAAGTAGCGCACCTTTTGTTGGACACCATGTTTCATGATTTGTATGAGAATTGTATTCATTTACACAGATCCACAGTTTTTGCATCAGCAAAGACAGCGGAGCAGAGCATATATAAGTGTTAACAGCGATTCATAATGCACGAGGTTTGTTACAGGCTTTTCACTTGAGTATACAACGCATTCATTCGAATATCACATACTACATGCGTCATTCCATACAAACCTAAATAGCACATGTAATAGCAAAAAGGGAACGTATGTAATTAGAAATATTAATATTCTATTATAAAAATGATTATTTTATATTGCGGCATCGGCACTGCGGTTGCTCTTCAGATATGATCTGCATCGGTGATGGGGCAACTTGATGACGAGATTTTAACATGGCATGTCGGCGTAAAAATACCGTACACGAGAGTGAATTAAACAAAATCGTTACGACTTTATCCATCAACAGACATTTGCACAGAAGTTATGCTCTAGTTTCGGGTAATTGTGTTGCACTTGTTACGCGAAACGCGGCAATAGTTAGCCCCGTCGACCATATGGTATTAGCCAACGCGTAACACACAATTATGCGTAAATAATTGCTTATAATTGTATGCCTATATCTATGCATCGGTGTTAGTACAGAATGCAATTAGATATGATAATATTTGATGGGTTGCGCAGTACCATTCAGGGTGTCGGTAGTACAAAACTGTGTCAATAATGAAGACACATTGCGCTCTAACGGCTTGTTACATTATTACAATTGCAAAATTACGATATCACTATTTTAAAGTTTTCTTTTCGACGGAATGGTTGACGACTGACGTATCACATTTAAAACCTTATCCCATCGTGTGCAACATTAAACGTGTTGCTAAACAGTTTACCTTTGTGAGCAATTGTCTCAAACGTGCCGCAAGGTAATCAATACCTCGAAGACAGTAGTCACCAACGAACTTTATCTGATGGCATTGGGAACTGCGCCGCATCGGTGCCTGCCCCCGACATCACCGCCTACGGATCATTGTAATATTTTGTGGGTAAATGCCTGTTTAGAAATTATAATTTAAATTGAATTTGCAAATCAATTCGTAAAATATTTACTGACGTCATTTACCACCACTTTGCAGCTGTCAAACTTATGTGCAATGCAATTAACTTTCATACTATATTGTGCGTTCAATTGTAATTTCAAAATTAAAGTTATTCCTTTAGGTGTGTATGTGTATGCATCTGCTTCTAGTTAACTATCATTTACAAGTAAATACAAACAAAGCATTTTTTACGACGTCTGTAATATGAAATTGATCAATCATCAATCAGAACCTTATTCTTATAAGTAATACGAGTATAATGGCATTAGCTTGAGGTGACAGTACACATAAAAAAATGATGCATGTACAGTGGCGGTACGGTCTTAAAAGCCCAAAAGACTGGCTTGCGTTACTAAAATTAGCAAAAACCAAATATATGTACGATTAAATTATTTTTCCATTTCAAACTAACTTAAAATCCGCGCGGCAGCGCCTGATCTGTATACTCTATTCATCTTGGGCAGGGTAGTAGTACAAAATTCGACCGTAGCAAGTAAGTGGCGCTACTGCCGCGTGAAATGAGCGGTTTACGATGGAGTTGAGACACGGGCTAGTCATCTCGCTCGCACGCGCGGGCTTGCAAGCGGGCTTTAATGCTGATATCTATTTTCTCTTTCTTATCTATGAAAACTGCTACAAAACGAGAGATACGTATGTATAGCTAGATCTAGCAAATAGTTTGTGACTAGAAGCCCGGCTTTCGACGTGAATTTATCAACAGATGTTAGTCAAATGCGAATTTCGCGCGTGCGTGTTCATGACTGGGAGGATTGTGATGCTAACTTCATTGATTACAATTATGTACATTACTTGAAACTGAACAATTTGTTTGAGCGGATAGTGTTTTGTATTAAAAAGCTTATTAAAGTGGAAAGTGACGATGGATGAAGACGTTCCGTGTGACGATTTAAAATGTGCACAAGTTATCGGCGCAGAAAAGGTAGGCACGCTAAACTTTGCACAAAAAAGCAACTTATTTTTTTAACCGAAACCTACGCCTGACTTGAGTATTTCTCAGATAAGCAAGTCACATAAACGACAATTTCAAAGATCGATGCGATTGCTGATATATCTGTACAATTTTATCTAGTAATAGCATGCCTTCAGTGTGTTTTGTTGGTCGGTCCTGTCTACGCCACACCAGTAAGTTATAATGAACAGTGAAGATTTACTAGTATGGTAATATAATATGGCAAGGTATCAAGGTAGAAGATAGATTTATTTATTTACTTGCCCTTCTCTGCAACCCTAGGCACGCCACTGTGCATGTAGGTACAGCCAAGCCAACTAAGACCGTAGCCATGAATGACGCACAGCTTATTACCAAGTTATTCATAACAACTTCTTGATAAAAAATCCTTCCTTGTTTCGGTTAAGCCGGTATTTGAACAGAGTGATTGGCTTTTTTTGGTGCACGTGCAAGCTATACAAAAAGCCTCGGACGCGAGGGCGGAGTCACCGACCGACCGCGAAGGTCCATTTTTAATTAACCGACTTGAAAAAAAGGAGGAGGTTCTCAATTCGTCCGTTTTTTGACATTGAAAATGTCTTTTCGTTCGCTCCAGTATAGGGTCCCATTTCACGAAATAGTGCGATCCCCTTATATTTCAGAGAGTTGTGAAGGTATGATATTCAAACTAGGCTCAAAAGACGCGTATTTACGAGATGTGTAAGATGCAAAGAGAATTATTTGAGAAAGTCCAGAACGAAAAAAGTTTTGGCCGAAATAGTGAAAAAAAAAATTCAATTTCCTCCGATTTTTTCATTTTGGCACTCGATATTTTGGAAACGAAGAATTATATCAAAATTTTGATCAAAACTCCTCTGGACAATTTAGTCGGCTACAATTTGAGCCTAAAACAAAGACGATCGGGTCAAGGGTTTGCGCTGTAGCCTAACCTTTTTGAAAGAAGTCAAAAAGTCAGAACGATTAATCAACACAATTGTACGATTGTAGTTAGTTTTAGTTTTATATTTCAAATTGTTTAAATTAAACATGTATTGTTTCTATAATAAATTATTATTAATTATAGTTCGAGACAACAATAGCACATTATTGCAGTGCCCGGGAAATAGCAATTCGTGAATAAGTCAATGATGTTTTGGAAGACCAATATCTTCCAAAACCTTGGCAAATAAAATAGTTGATTGAGATTACATAAAACAAGCCATTTTATCCGAGACAATTTATCGACCCGAGCCGCAGGCAAGGGTCGATATAAAGTAGAGGATAAAATGAGTTTTATACATGAGTTATACATCTGCTTTTCACTTCGATTGCGAGAAAATTAAACAAATAATCAAGGTTATGATATCATATAATTTATCCTTCTCCTGGGGCCTAGGGTGTCATGTTGAATTCGACTTTGAAAATTCTTGTTATAGTTATAGTCGGAGTTTGGAGGTCGAGTTAATTTGAAGTCGCAGTTATCTTGCGTGAATATTAGTAAAGTGGCAAATGCCTTTTTATGTGGTTACCGTAACTTGGCTGCGCTTTAAAAAATTGCCAATTTAATAGGAATTTTGTATGTGAGCTATGTTTATATATTATAAATCAACCAAATTGGCATAACGTTAGCAAATGTAATGCATTTTTTTATTTTGTTGAGTTGATTTTCAATGTACCTTGATGGTCGTGTAGTGCACGAGATCTGTGTTTTTTTTTTATGTATGTTCACCAATTACTCTCGAGACTAGTGGACCGATTTCAAAAATTCTTTTTTTGTTTGAAAGGGTGTGTTTTCTAGTTGGTCCCATTGTCACCAAGTCTGGATCTGATGACGGGATCTTGGAAAAATCGAGGGAACTCCTCAAATTATATACCAAGAGGATGGGGTAAGTAAAGCTACATCGAAGGAACTCCTCAAATTATATAGCAGGAGAATGGGGTCTGGCAAAGTTTGGAGTCGGTGTTTTTTTGTTAAAAATTTACTTGTATGCCCTTCAACGCAGCAATGATACTTGAACAAACCAGTTATAAGCATCACTTGCAAGCGTGTAAGAATAAACAATAAGTAGCAATTAATAACATACAAAACACAACGAAGTGATGAACGATGCGGAACTGAGAAGTTTTAGTTATGCTTGTTTTCGTCTTGTCAAATCGCGCCCACCCCGTATCAAGGCAGGTCAAAGAGGTTCTTTCGAAAAAGTTTCACTTTCTTTTGACTTGAGCGTGGGATGGGCGTGACGCGAGCCCGCAGGCCTGCGTCTGACTCCGCGCCCGCACGTCGATTGCACACTTTCCCTGTTTTTATGGGAATCGCATGGGGCGCCAATGATATAACAATATTGTGAAAGCTAGTGAAAATACCTAGCTAACCAGCACTGTGTATTTGGCTGCGACTTTCTGTGCCACTTGTCATAATAATAGCTGTTATGAGTATAAGCTTGTCGCAGGAAATCTCGTTTGTATCCAGTCTCTTCCTGCTGTTTTATGTAGGTATGTGATCTTCCAACCGGTCTGACGTTTCATGTTTGCATTCGACTGTCTTCCGGAACCTTACGATTACGAGCTAAGGGAACATTTTGTTATGCTATACACAAATGAAAATAGCAATCGAACCGAAATATGTATGTATAATTTTACTTTTGAAATTCACTTTCAAGGTTAAAGGAAAGTTTATCTAGATATGATTTATCTTGTAGTGTATCTATGTGAAAAAAAATTGAGTAATAAAATTGAATATAATGAAACTGGTTTTAGCAATCTCACAAGTATTCAAGATTGGTAAAAAATCTTTGAACAGCTTTCAATTTGTATATGATACCTCAAACCGACCTTCTGCAGTGGGTGTTCTGGTATTAGCATTGACATACATGGCTCGCAATAGCAAACGACATTCTCGCCATTTCGACTGTGAACAATTACAATAATAGGTAGATGTGGAAACTAAACATTTGTCTCGTGCGATCGAGGCGTGCGACTACTCTACACAATAGAAATATGTATAGACATAGACAAACGTGCAATTACACATATAGGCAAACGTAATGAATGATTTTTATTGATTCAGATGTCATAGCACGGACAATGGATAGTTTGTTTGAAATTAATATTAATTCAACATTGCTAACACGATTAATGTGGTTTTTGGCCCCATGCCGTCTGGTTTATTGTTTATATGGTAGCATTCAACTACCATAAGTTAATACTATTTTCTTAATAGTACATATATCATTTTATCGAGTAGGTAGCATGAAATTATCGTTGACAGACGGTTCCCGTTCCTTACGTATACGTTTCGTCACACTCATCCTGTTCAGTCTTTGCAATTAATACTACAGTAGGTACATCTTTAAGACATTTGCGCTTCTTTCTTTTGCGCGAGTGAGTGTACGAGATCGCCGCGCCGTCTCACACACGGACGATCTCGGGCGGAATATATCACAGACTCTTCAAACCGCATGTATATTAATTATTTATAATTTCATTGCACATTCTATTAGGTAGCGGACCTCAGGCATCCTTCAGGATGCAACTGTACTGGGATAACGCTAGCATGATGATATTGCACAAAAATAAAATCATTATCATGACAAACCTGCACCAATCCTATATTTAAGCGGATAGCATCTGTCAGTCACAGCGTTACGGCATATATCCGAAGCCTGTTACGCCGCTGGTGAAGTCTGCACGCAATCCTATTACAACAAGGCCGAATGAAGCTCCATACAGAAATACATGTCCGTTTTGACACATGACAGTATAATGAGGGTATGAAAAGAATGAAATCAATGAAACGCTATCCGCGATGAAACCGCACGGTATTGGATGACTTGAAGGTGAGTAATCATGTCTATTTAAATGATAGACGCTAATTGTATATTAAGTACAACTTATTAGAAGTTAAATATTCGCTCTTGAGGAAACACTCAACTGTTATATAACTCTGCGCACAACATACTAGTACATTACTACAGAGGCCGGGACGAAAGGGGTTGCCGGCTGAAGACATATAGACGGCCGAGCGATGCGAGGCCGGATAGGTCTAAGGCGGGCAACCCCATATTTCCCACCGAGTTATGTATAGATGTATAGTGCTTTTCTCAAACATGCAATGAAATAAACAACAAAAAATTCAAAGTTTCATTTTTTATACGCATAGTGGCAGAATGTCATGATTCCTGTGCCACAAATTTATGTGGAATGGAAATTAAAAAAAGAAGACTGCCGGCCTAGGCCTGCAAGATTTGTATACAATTCCATTAACGACCTATTGTCCTAGCCGCACCTGAAACGTCATACTTCGCAGCCTATTATAAGGAACATAACATCAATATTTCATTGCATGCTTGAGAAAATACCATTACATTATCAGGTAATTCAAGGAAATTAAACAAGTATATACAGCAAGATTATTATAGACGTACATATTAACTTTATTATCTAAAAATGTAGTTGGAATAAGAAATTCAACGTCAGTATCCACTAGTATCCCGTAATGAACGTCAAAATAATAGCTAGAATTAAATGAAATCAAGTCTCAATATTTAATGGAATTAAATCAATAGTGTGAATATATTTCTACAAATCCACAAAAAGAATACAATGTTTTTTTTTCAGTTGACAATTTAGCGGGTAGGCTAGGCAGCGTCAGGATGACAAGACCATGATAGATTTTGATAGCGAAAGTAACTCCAAGTTGTACCTTTCTTGTACTATTTGGTACCTGACATCAAAAATTCTGTGCCTCGCAAAAAATCAAGAAATATTGAACATAAAGTGGTCAGCGATTCTGAGGTCAGGTTAAAAGGACCAAGTCCAGTTCTTCTACTTGTAGGCGTAATACCGAATCCATCTTTTCGCAAATATTTAGTTTCTAATTTGTACCAAAAAAATTACACCAATAATAAGCTTTGTATAGGCATAGTAGATATGAGCGCCGATGGCCAATTCCGCGGCGGCGGCGTGATAGGCAAAATTCCGCGGCGGCGGCGGCGTCACGGCGGCGTGACCTTGAGCTTTACATTTTTATTATGGAGCTATTATACCTCGTTTTTGTTACTATAAAGAAAGCTTTATTTATTTTAATAAAGGAACTGACTATATAAACAATCATATTTTTTAATTTCACACTAATTTAACAAAATAATCACTCTTTCAATGAAAATTATCATAGTTATAATCGAAATAACATAAGAAGCATTTATAATTGAAATGAAATGAAATGAAAAATGTTTTATTGCCACAAGTTAAAAATCAACAAAATCTCGAACATAAAAAAAAGTATAACAGAATTTTGAAAATTACCTACTTTTTACAAAAAACAAAAATACACTTAACTTAATTACTACCGATACCTATAGCTGATGAAGATGGGCAATGGGTACCAGTCTCAGCCTTGCTGGATAGGTTTTATATACCCAGCGCTGATTTTCAGACTGGTCCCTTTTATATGATATGATATTGATATATATGTATGTATATCATATTATTATATTATATATATATAGTATGTATGTATTTATGTAGGTCGGCCATGTTTACCGTGCTCATCCTAGTGTTGTATACATGCGTGCGGTGCGGATATGTGTATGTGCGTACGAGTGTGTGTGTGTGAGAGTGTGTTTGTGTGACAGTTTCTGTGTGTGGGTGAGTGTGTTTGTGCATTATTATCTACATACGTGCATTAATGTGATATTTATTCTCTTTCTTAACTTTCACTTAGTGGGGTGGTTCCCCTTTTGCAATTCAAGAAAGTGTGCCTTAACCAGTTTCTTGAATTTTATTAATGGCATTGGACTTCTTAATTTTTTTTTTTTTTTTCCATATTTATCTGCTATCAGTCTCCAGACTATGATCAGATTTGTTGTGCGGGAAATGGCGATCGTAGATTTCGAGGCCAGTGCCTCATTCACTACTTAAATAATGTGGTTACGTTTAAGTCTCTTAACCACATTGACATTGTCAAGTAATCCAGAAGCTAATGGATTGGAATGGTGGGCGAGGCGAGCTATGTGTTGTTCCTTATAGCGCTCCACTTCCGATGCCACTGTTGGCATTCTCACATATTCGTGAATTTCATTGTTCCTTGCGAACCATGGAGCATTTGTAATGTTTCTTAGGATGTTGTTTTGAACCCTTTGTAGGCATGCTATATTGCTTTTACTGGCTACTCCCCATATTGCGATGCCATATGACCAGATCGGTTTCAGAATAGCTTTATATATTAAAAGCTTGTTATCCAGTGAAAGAACTGAGTTTCTTCCCATCAGCCAGTATAGCTTTCTAAATTTGTAGTTTACTTGGTCTCTTTTAGCCTTTATGTGATTTTTCCAGGTCATACGTCTGTCAAAGTGGAATCCAAGGTATTTTACACAATCTGTTTGGGGTAAGATGTTATTTGCCAAGTAGACCGGGGGACAGTTTTCTTTTCTCAGTGTAAAAGTAATGTGTTGACTTTTGGGCACTTGCTCGAATCCTCCACTTATGAAGCCAGGCTGAGGTCGAATTCAGCACTTGTTGTAGTTTTACACTTGCCGCAGTTGGATCGCTATCTGCTGCCAAATAAGCTATATCGTCAGCGTAAGTAGCAACCGTGACATCGTCTTTGGTCGGTATATCTGCTGTATAAATATTATATAGCACAGGGCCAAGGACAGAGCCCTGGGGTACTCCAGCCTTGATAGGGTACAATGATGATCGCGCTTCTCCCTGCTTGACTTGAAATAACCTATCGGACAGATAAGACTCCAGGATGTGGTACACTGAGTGAGGGAGATTTTCTTTTATTTTGCAGAGCAGGCCTTTGTGCCATACTCTGTCAAATGCCTGTTGTACGTCAAGGAATACAGCAGAGCAATATTTCTTTTGTTCGAGGCATTGTCTGACACAATGAAACACGCGATGCACTTGTTCAACAGTGGAGTGCGCTTTACGGAATCCGAATTGGTGATTGGGAATAATCTCTTTCTGCATCATTGCTTCGGATAGTCTTTTAAGAAATATTTTTTCCCACAGCTTCGAAAGTACAGGCGTCAAGCTTATAGGTCGATATGAAGAACAATCGTGTGGAGGTTTACCATCTTTATGAATCATCACGATTTGTGAGACTTTCCACGTGTCCGGGAAGTAGGACACTCGGAAGGTGGCATTAAAAAGGCAAGTTAAAAATGTGATGCACTTTTTGGGTAGTTCTTTTAGGACCCGCGGCGTTATCAGATCGAATCCTGGTGCCTTTTTGCTATCGAGCAGTTTGATCTCTCTCGCTACTTCCCTTGGTGACGTTGGCCTGAGAGGCAAGCACAGTTGGATGTCTTGGTCGAGTATGGTGTCCAGATCACTCTCATCGCAATGACCTTCGTTCGGCCGGAATACCTGACACAGGTGCGCTGCGAATGCTTCAGCTTTCTCTTCGTCGGTCTTTGCCCATAAGTTTGACTGGTTTCTAATGGGAGGGAATGATTGTTGCGGTTTATTTAGATGCTGAGTAGCCTTCCAGAGAGAGCATTCGCCTCGGCCTGTTGGTGTCAAATTTTCGAGAGTTCTCTTTAGGCTATAATTACTCTGCTCTTCGAGTGCCGCTTTTAATTCCTTTATAGCTCTGTTAAGTTTGGATTTGTCAGCGTGATATCGTGATTGCTGCCAGTTTCTTCTGAGTCGGCGTTTTTCAGCTATTTTCTTTTTTATTTCAACAGGTTGGATTATGTAGGTTCCAGAGTTTGTACAGGTCGGAGTATTAATCCATGCTGCTATCTGGATGGCGTTAGTGATGTATCTACAGACTTCTTAATGGCGGCGGCAAATCATTCCATATTTTTGTTGCTGCATATTTGAACCCCCCCCCCTGAAAAAAGTGGTCTTATGTTTTGGGACCAGCAGTAAGTTTTTCCTATGACTTCGTAATAGCTTCTTACGTGCATCTTGTACCCACTTAAGTTTCTCGTAAAGATATGGAAGTTTTTTAAACTCGATAATCTTACGCAGAGTAAAAGCCAAATGCAGGTTTCTTCTACTTTTCATGTTTAAAAATGTGTGCTCGCTTCGGTATATTGTAGCAGAATCGTGTACAAGCATTTTGTACCCGTTGTATCGCCTTTTTTGTTTTTTCCAGTAACCTGGGGCCGTAAACGATGTCGGTGTAGTTAAATGGAGACAGTAATTATCACAATCTTCACTTAAAAAACGTGTCTATGTTTTAATGCAAGTCTTAATGTATAGAAAATATATCTTAAATACAAATCAGTTAAAGATTACGTTTCCAGAAAAATAATCATATTAAAACTTAACTAGCATATACTATTGTAACTTCACAAAAAAATTAATTTTTATTTATTTAAATTTTAATCACAGAGCTTAGTCACAATCTATCTCAAAACACATTTTAAGGACTCATCACCGTGTCAGACTCATAAGAGAACTATAAATTAAGCTCCTCTAAGTGTGTGTATATTTTAGTGACAAAGCCTGTTTAAAAAAATGTACCTATCCTAAATATAAATCGAAAATAGAAAATACCTGCATCGATATTTCAAATGGTTTTTTATAATTAATTTAAGTAAATAAGTCAGGAACGTATAATATTTATATTAAAAAAAATAACACGCGGACACGTGTTCACTCGGCAAAATACGTAGAAAGAGTATAAATTTATCCTTACTTAATGGCAAAATACTTGAATCGACTGAAGCCATCGTGCGAACGAACGCGGGTGGGATACGTTACGAGTGCGAGCGAGAAAGCAAATTGCAACTTGCGCGTATTTCACTCGGCGGCGGCGCGCCGACTCGAATTGGCGGCGACGGCGGCGCGCCGCGTCGACCTAGTCCCAAACTAAGCAAAGCTAGTACTATGGGTATAACCGGAATTTACGAAAATGAAAATTGAAAAAGAGGCCTGATTATTATATTATGACATTTATGACCTAACGGTAGGTATACGAAATATGTTGCAAATGATTTGCCCGTAAACAGAATAATAAATGCATCTTAGAGGTGCATAATTGCATACGAGCGTGTACATACGTCGCGATGTCTTTAAAATTTGCTGCGCCGACCCTAAATAAATGAGAAAAGGGCACCGCGCATGATGTGTTTGATAAGACTTAAATATAATAAACACGTAGAAACTATTTTAATTAATGAGATCTGATAATATTTTGAATATTGTGGTAGTTATCCCCCCGAATCAACACTGAGTTTAAGGTCTCTAAGAAGTCTCATGCACGTTACGATTTTGTAACAATACATAAGTGATTAGTGTAGCTGTGCACTGTCGCACGATAACATAACAATAGCGAGCGAAACGCACTAATTTGGCCATTGTATCAGGAGACAGGCACGTGTATAAAGAGAAATTTCGGCAATGCACTCACAAAGAAAGTTTATTTTGTGAACTCGTCATTTCGCGATTCAACAAACGAGTTTTTACGCCCCGAGGTGAAAAAATTCTGCTGATGTATTGCTATATAAACAATCTGGTGTTTATAGGTTGTGACGCGATAACTTCTGATTGTTCCGAGCTACTCTGTGGGTTTGAAGTGCAATGTAAATGTGAGATATATACCTAATGGAGTAGCCATCGTTCATGAAGAAAGTGACATGGTGACCTGCATATTACCTCCTTCGAAGAAGCGATAGTAACTGGATGACGGACGTTCCGCGAAGCTGACCTTAGAGACTGATTTGAAAATTAAGAAACGTTTAGACACTTCTAATTGAACCATTTTGTATATTACCTTATGTATCAAAATTACAGGCCGTAGATGACACGAATTGACAATATGAGTGGTAGGTGTAGTCGGAAATAGTGTTTCATTAGTTTAATGAACGACCCGTAGGCACGAACCTCTTATTATACCTGCCTCTGGCGGTGAAATTTTGCAGTTTTGTTGTTAATACGACTGTCAAGAAGAATGGGTAGTAAAACACAGTAATAGCCAAGTTTTGCGCCATGGGAGACTAACACACCTGTCAAATTTGAGGGTTATTAAGATTTAAGAGGTCCATGACGAAAGGTAATTTAATTAATTTCAGTGATCTAATTTCGCAATCGGGATTGACAATGTCTGATTGTGCAAATGCAGTAACAGCAAAGATCAAAGTGCGATACTGAGCCGACTCAGAGTGATAACACGCTCGTTTGTCAGCGGGACATTACGTTGACAACGTTCCACTGCCCCGTTATAGATCATACTTATAGATACTTCACATTTCTCAATTTATTTAGAGTGGTTTGTGTATGTATAGATCTCGACACAAACAATTAAAGATACCTCGAATATTTTCAGTTGGTACTCACTGTTTGCTGCGCCACTAAATGTCAATATAACAACCGTCACTCACCGTTACTGCTTCTACGAGCGTAGTTTTCTTGAAATTAATTTAGCGAACAGAATTGCACACCCTAAATAGTTAGATTAGGTTTGGTAACTGCAGTTTCAGCAGAGAACTGTTTTCGACTCAAGATACTTAACGGGATACCTCGATCCTGTAAGCCACGCCCGCCCTATAAGAGACACGCTTATTGCATCTGCACACGAGAAAACGAGATGCAACACGTGAAACATTCAAAATCCTGAATATCTTCAGTTACAAAGTTATTTGAATTGGCTTTAATTTCTGTGTTAAGTAAGATATCAAACTTCAATTGAAATTAAGTTTTTTTTTAGGAATCTTGCATGTTATTTTGATATTGAACGAGATATTGCAAGATATTACAGCGTTTCTGACAAACCGATCATATATGCTGTCTTAATATTAAATATCATGTACCACCACCACCACCATATCAGCCCTAGGAGGTCCACTGCTGGACATAGGCCTCCCCCAATTTCATGGGGGGTAAATGCCATAATCACCACGCTTGGCATGCGGGTTGGCGATCGCAGTATCTCCACCGCACTCTAGGAATGCTGCTGCCCATTCCCCGGTGGTCTTGGTCGTAGTTTTAGGACATACCCGGGTCCAATATCATGTACAATGTTAGATAATCGTATTTAAGTAAAAAAAATCGTTTTTGTTGGAGAATCTAGTGGCACCATACGACAGAACTCGACACGGCGCAATGCAAGTACTTACTTTCGCCGATTAAAAACAGCCGCAGCGCGTGGTGCGTAAAATATTTCGTACGTGACAGACAAGCGTAGACATACTGTGTTAAAACGGGGGCGGTATTTACTCGAATAATTAAGAAATAAGACTTTGATAGAGTGCGTCATACTGTACAGGTTTAATTTAACACAGTACACGATTTATCAAATAATCATTTGGTTTAATTTGAATTTTCACTCGGAACGTCAACCTTATACACCGCGTCCAATAATTTTCGAATACTCTTTATTTAGCACTGATTTGAAAAACATAGATAGACAACTTTCAGATATTTTTGTCGTTATAGTTTAAAAGTTTATATTGTCATGAACAAATAACAATATTATAAAAACATTTAGCTAAAGTCGTTCGCCTTTTAATCCTGATGAAGCAGTTCCGGGAAAATACTATCTCAAAATATCTGAAGGGCGACACGGAAACTTTCTGCAACTAAGCGTAACCTAGTTTATACTGCAATTAAAAGATACAAGGACACCTCCTCGTTAGAAGGCCGCAAGAGATCTGGTCGCCCGCGTTCAGCAAGAACGTATACGGTCGTGAAAATCGTGAGTGTGTCCGCCGGAAAAAGCACTGTTCGATCTGAATATTAGCTGCAGACTTAAAGACACAACATCATGAGAGCCTCGGGTATCACGCTTACAAGAAAAGAAAAGTACAAGGCATTTCCGAAGCTATACAAAGAAAAAATATTTGATCAATCAAACACTACACTTTCCTGGCACGCAGGGGATGTATTCGTTCTTCAGACGAAAAACACTTCGTATTAGAGCAATCTCACAATGCTCAAAATGGTTGTTTGTGGACAGCAAACATTTTTATGTTCCAGATAATCAGCGGAATGTGCCAAGATTCCAAAGTGCGCCATCAGTGATGGTTTGAGGAGCATTTTGCAAGCGAGGTAAATTTCCTTTGGTATTTATCGACAAAGGCGTAAAAATCAATGCCGAATACTATAAAACAGAAATCTTGGAAATAAATGTTGCTCCAGTTTTAAGAATGGTGTTTGGGAACGGCTACAATTGTTTCCAAAGAGATGGAGCTCCATCCACACGGCAAACTCATTTCAAGCGTGGTGTCAAGCCAATTTGACGGATTTCTTGCCAAAAAATGTATGGCTTCCAAGTTCTCCGGATTTAAATGTACTGGACTTTTTTGCGTGGTCGTACATGCTCTTAAAACTGGATAAATATACAATTAAGAATTCGGAGCATTAAAAAAAAGTTGACGTGAAAATTTGAGACGAAATGCTGATGGATGCAGTGCGTTCCGCGTGTGACGGATTCGAAAAACGTTTAAAGCTGGTGTTGAAGGTTAAGTAAGGTGGAGTCATCCCAAAGCATTTATTATAAATATTATATATAAGAATATCTTTCATGAAATATAGTTTTTATTGCATTTGATATTAGAACTTTGTTATAATAAGAGTTTCTAACTGTAAGCAAACTTATTGGACACGGTGTAAACCCAGATTTAAAATGGTCCGTCGTTTTATATTCCGCTGTCATCAAAGTAATGTTTTTATTACAAATCATGCATCATGCATGCATAGCATCAAGTAGACAATGAAAGAAAAATTTGAGTTCTAATCCCAATAAAGACCAGTCACTCTTTTGATATTTGTGTCTTTTCACAGTATGTCGCTAAGATGAGGAAGTAGAGTTCGAAGGGTGGAGCTCGAGCATACGTGTAGTGACCCCTTGAACCCCTTGAAGAGACACTTACACGCCAACTTATTTTCCATAGAATATGATTAAACTTAGTAGTACGAAGGCAACTTTGACAAATTGTCATAGCAACCTATAGTAGTTCTTGGCGCCATAGTAGGCATGACCACATGTACCTTAAGGTTTTCTTGGCATTCAAAGGGTTAATAAAATAAAAAATATAATATTGGGGGACAATCTTACACAAATCGACCTAGTGCTAAACTAAGCAAAGCTTGTACTATGGGTACTAGACGACGATATACATACTTATATAGATAAATACATACTTAAATACATAGGAAACATCCAAGACCCAAGAACAAATATCCGTGCTAATTGCACAAATAATGGCCAGGCCAGGATTCGAACCCGGGACCTCTAGCTTCGGAGGCAGTGTCACTACCAACTAGGCTAAACAGGCCGTCAAACAAAATGAGTAAATAATCGTCGTCGTGTAGGTAAATAGTCGTACAACTGGTATACTCCGTCCGGAGTGTCACTAACCTGATGGTTCATTGCAACAACAACATTGCCACGCCTTAATTCGCTATAGTCACGATAAGGACTTGCATTAAACGGTCGTGCCCAGAAGCACCTGGGTCTGTCCGACTGACAATCATTACCTACCTCGTTTAACAACCAGCCACTCCCATCAATAAATCTGCTATTGCGCTTTGTGTGCGTTCCATTTGGAAAATTAATAGGGAATCTGATTAAACGACGATAACTTGAGAACAGATCATAATCGGTAGTTATTACAGCTTAACTATTAGAAATTTTACAATTAGGAAACACTTTGAGATGACTGTGCACTAAAGTAAGCGCCAGTTGAAAACGAAAAAAATGTAAACAAACACACATACACATTGTTTACATTTTTTTCGTTTTCAACTGGTGCTTACTTTACTTATACTTACACTACACGTACTTACACCTACTATTTAAACGTACCTCCAGGTGTCGCGCAGTTTGCAAATATTGACTTTGCAGTAACCGCAGACACTGGCGCAGATTTAATGAAGCCACTTTTGTTAGCTATAAGTACTCATAGTAGTCATAGTACTATGACTGTGATATGATATGGCACCGATACCTTTCTCCGACTTGCCAAAAGAAAAGAAAGATCGATAAATCGTACATTAAACAGTAATTTATTGCCACGGAGGCGTATGGATAATTCGATGTAACAAGACTCGAACAAATTATTAACCCAAGAGAAATTGAACCGGAAGATTGAAAAGAAATCGATAGCGATTTCATTAAGTTTATTTTGGAAGCAGTGCCGACTTTTTCACACGGTAAGTGTTAAAAAGTAAATGTACTGCAGTTTTTTTAATCAAACATCATTATTGACTTCGTTTTAGATGCTGCATTTAAAATTAAAACATGAAACTGCGACGATGTTTTAAGATAACATTTTATAAGAGAGGAATCTTATACTCGAACGGCGTTAACATCTCTGCATGCACAATTACCAAGCTTGATGCCAAATTTCACCTTTCTAGGTCACCTGGAAGTGGGTTAGGTTTTTGATTACTGGGGCGCTAGTCGGGTAACCTCCACGAGTGTCTGGGCTCTTTCAGTTCCTGTGGACCCTCGCGGGTCTGGAAGGGTCTTGGCTGGTGCGCCCTGGAGGCAACGGTAAGTGATTTCTCTAAGGGGAAATCGCTTACCGGTGCTACTAATAACCCGACGCTGGGGGGGGGGGAGGGGGTAGGCCTTCTAATGCCATGAAGGAGTCGCTCTGGGCCTCTCTGTGTAGCAGAGCATACCTCAGAGGCGACTGAGGGGAGGGACCCCTTAAAGAGGTTGGAGTGGTAGTTCTAACCAAACTACCGATTGAGGAGTCTACGCCGTCTCCTCTGCATTTCGTAACCGCAGCACTCTCCCAACTATCCCCATCAGTGGCGATATGGGGTACGGGAAGTGCCAGCAAGTCTGCGCGCGGAACGGAGGGCTTGCCTTAATTGGCCGGCCCGCGGGAAGGAAAACCCTTTAACACCCGACAGTGAAGTCGTTAAAACCTCTGGATACCGGGCGACCTCCAGAGTAACTAGTCACACCCGCGGAATGGGCGTAACCCGGGGGTGTAGCTTTATCGACCCTACTCGTGGGAACAAAATAAGAATGGCAACAAACCTAAAAAACCAAACAGAAACGGATCTATCTAACGACATCGGCAACGAACTAGTATATGATAATCAGGCAGCGGAAGTGGGCACCTCGAAGGTGCGCACTGAAGCTATTGACCCAAGCGTGGTAAATCGACAACCGGTAGCACTACTAAACCGGCGGACGGACATGGAGCTGAGAACTCGTGGGAAAAGAGGGCACGTTGACCAGCCCGATGATCCAATGCCGGATAACGGGCCCAAAGTTAGTACGGCTCGAAGAGGGAGGCCTGGGGCAGCTAAAGGAGGACGGAGGAAAAATACACTGAACCTCCTGCCTACTATCCCTGAGGTGAGAGAAAGGAGCCCGGTAGAGGAGGGGCGCTCCTCACCAACTCTTACGCCAACTGACTCCATCATCGAGGGTGTACGCAAGGAAACTCAAGCAATCCTAGAAGAGGCTCGCAAGTCGGGGAACCTCAACGGAAGAGTACACGGCCGCATTAATCGAGCTTGCCGTGAAATTCTCCTAGGTATGGAGACCCTGCAGTCTCGCGAGGAGAATGCCGAGATGCGCATCCTCAAGGCGGACAACAGGAGGATGAGGGAACAGTTGGCCCAATTGACAGAGGAAACGAAGGCCTTAAGAACTGCTTTCTCTGAAAGGGCCAACCAGGCGCCCATGACTAAGCCTACTGAAAGCCAAGCGTCTGCTGAGCGGGATCTTCTAGCAGATCTCAAGGAGGACCTGAAAAGAGATCTCCTTATCTCGCTGGGAGAGATAATTAATATAAGAATCGGGGAAATCAAGAGTCTCCTCCCACCTGCCCCGATTCTTCGTCCGCCACTGGCCGCGGATCAAAACAGGAGGGAAGCTTCTGCCTTGAGCAGTCAGCGCGAGTCGAGAGGGGAGTTGGTAAGACAACATAGGTTTTCACCTGTACCGCCAACGCAAAATGCGGGAACTCCGACACCAAATGAGGCCACAACGGGGGCTACATTAATGCCGCCTGCCAACCCTGGCGCGTCAACAGTGGGCAAAACCAGAAACAAAAAAAAAAAGAGGGCACCAAAGCAGGCTTCACAAATAGCATCGGCAAATCCTCCAAGCCTACTACAGGCACAACCACAGCCCGATGAGTCAACGTGGACGGAAGCGCAAGGAAGAAAGGCCAGGAGGATGGCCAAGAAAGCAGCGGCCGCAGCAGTACAACCTACTGCCAAACCCCCTAAGTCGAAACCGCGGAATCTTGCCATTCCCAAGACGGCCGCCGTCGTTGTGGCCCTCAAGCCGGAGTCTGAGGCTACGTATGCCTCCATCATGACTAAGGCCACAACGTCGTTTGACCTAGCTGAGGTTGGGCTCGACCATGTTCGTATCCGTAAGACGGCCGACGGGGCTCGAATTATAGAAGTCCCCGGTGCAGACAACGGCAGGGCAGCCGATACTTTGCGAGCAAGGCTGGAGAGCGTCATTGGTAATGACGCCAGAGTGTACCGGCCAGTCAAAATGGCAGGGCTTAGGGTGACCGGCCTCTTGGAATCGGCAACTTCGGAGGCCGTGGCGGCTGCAGTGGCAGCTAAGGGTGGCTGTAAAATGGAGGACGTCAAAGTCGGGACCATTCGTGCAGCCTTCAATGGGACGGGATCGACCCTTGTCAAGTGCCCGATCGTCGCAGCGACCAAAGTGTTGGAGGGTGGAAGAATGTCGGTAGGATGGTCGAGTACATTTGTAAAGGCACTTGACCCGGCACCACTCCGGTGTTACAAATGTATGGGGACGGGGCACACCAGGGCAACATGCCCTTCGCAAGTGGACAGGGGAAATCTGTGCTTCCGCTGTAGCATGCCGGGACATAAGGCGTCGGACTGCACGCAGACGCCATTCTGCGCAGTGTGCCACCACTCCAAGCGCCCCGCAGTACATGTCATGGGAGGGTTAGCGTGTAACCCCCCATCAATAAAAGGACGACAGGACCCCATCCGGACCCCGGGGCCCAACCAGAGAACTGCCGGCCAGGCTGAGGAGGGAAATTCTATGGAATCCTAATGCCAGCACGCCCATACGAATTTCTCCAAACCAACGCGAACCACGCAGTACGCGCTCAAGACCTCCTAATGCAGGTTATGGCAGAGTGGGGAATAAGCGTGGTAGTGGTGGCCGAGCCATGGTGCATACCACCTCAACCTAACTGGCTAGGAGCAACAGACGGCAGCGTCGCCCTCGTAACGCCGGCAACCGGGGACTTTCCTCCCCTGGTTGAAGTTGACAAGGGGCCTGGCTATGCAGCGGCTAAATGGGAAAATATGATTCTAATCGGAACATACTTCTCCCCTAACAAGCCGCTGATAGCATTCGAAAGGTACCTAGACGACCTAAGGGGGGTACTGAGGAGGGCTGCGCCAACACCGGTGCTTATGATGGGGGACTTCAATGCCAAGAGCGCGGCTTGGGGTTCCCCAGTCACGGATGCAAGAGGGGTGGCCCTAAGAGACTGGGCGGTAGCGATGGGCTTAGTTGTCCTCAATAAGGGCAACGCCAATACTTGTGTGCGGCATAATGGAGGGTCCATTGTGGACATTACGTTCGCGACCCCCGCCGTCGCCGATCGTGTTGGGAACTGGCGTGTACTAGATGATACTGAGACTCTCTCCGATCACGTCTATATACGGATGAGAGTCTCCTCGTCGCCAGTTGCTCCGCAGCCAGCAACAATGGGGCGGCATACGAATAGTGCTTTCCCTAGGTGGTCACTAGCTAGCCTAGATAGGGGCATTTTAGAGGAGGCCGCTATAGTTGAGGCTTGGTGCACACCTCCACCGACCATCCTTGGAGTTGAAGAGAAAGCAAGACGTTTTCAAGCCACACTTACAATCGTGTGCGATGCGGGGATGTCGAGGTCGAAGAAGTTGCCCGGCAAAAACCAGGTATACTGGTGGTCGCAAGAGATAGCGGCGCTCCGAACCACCGCTAATGCAGCGCGTCGTGAGTTCACACGATGTCGACGTCGGCGACACACAGCTGAGGAGGAGGAGACTCTCCGGGAGGCCCTTGTCACGGCTAAGAAGGCGTTAACGGTGGCGATAGCCAAGAGAAAGGACGAGGCCCGTGAGGAGTTTCTGAGCACACTAGACCGGGATCCGTGGGGGCGGCCGTACAGAATAGTGCGAAATAAAATGAAGTGCGTCCCACCTATGGATTCTTTAGAGCCGGAACTCCTGATGCGAATAGTGGAGGGTCTATTCCCTTCGGCATCAGATTTTATACCGCCGGTCATGTCTGTCCCGATACAGGAACCAGAGGGCCTCGTCGAGATCCCCCCAGTGACGGATGTTGAGATCTTGGGGGCAGTCATCCGCCTGAGGTCCAGTAGGAAGGCTCCAGGACCAGACGGTGTGCCTGGGAAAGTCATCCCTCTGGTACTGAAACACCTTGGAGTGCGACTGCGGGGCATCTTTGATGACTGCCTCAAGGAGGGAAAATTCCCCCAATGCTGGAAGGAGGGCAGATTGTGCCTGTTGCGTAAGGAGGGCCGTCCAGCAGACTCTCCGTCAGGGTACCGCCCCATCGTGCTTCTTGACGAGGTAGGGAAAATGCTGGAACGCATTCTCGCAAGACGAATACTTAAGCATCTGGAGGGCACGGGCCCGAACATCAGTGAAAGACAGTTCGGGTTCCGAGAGGGGCGGTCCACAATCGACGCAGTGGGCATGCTAAAGAAATTTAGCGACCTAGCGGCAGGAAATGGTGAGGGAGTCATAGCAGTATCGTTGGACATTGCCAACGCTTTCGGCTCCCTCCCATACGAGGTCATTAAGGCGGCGCTGCGATACCACGGAGTACCAACCTACTTACGAAAAATCGTGGAGCACTACCTAACCGGAAGGCTGGTGCTCTATGAAATGGGAGGCAGTCCAGTCGAACGGAGCATGGAGTGCGGTGTGCCACAGGGGTCTGTACTGGGGCCCTTACTGTGGAACATCGGCTTCGATTGGGCAATAAGAGGGGCCCAACTCCCCCGAATGGTCACCATATGCTGACGACACTATGGTGGCCGTGAGGGGGAAAGAGTACATAGAGACCCTGAGGAGGGCAGAAGTGGCAACCGAGCTCACCATTGGCAGAATTAGCCTCTTAGGCCTCAAGGTGGCTTTACCTAAGACGGAGGCGGTGGTATTTGGTGGGAGGGGCTGGCGGCCGCATGACAGAGATATAATCCCTATAGGATATGAAACGGTTCATGTCAAACCCCACATAAAATACCTGGGCCTGACTCTGGACCGCAGGTGGAACTTTGGAGAGCACTTTGCGAGATTGGCTCCCCGACTCGTTGGCACAGCAATGGCGTTGGGCCGCTTGCTGCCTAATGTTGGGGGCCCAGGGGCTCCATGTCGGCGCCTCTTTGCCAATGTCATCAGGAGTATGGCACTATACGGGGCGCCGATATGGGCGGAGAGGCTATCGGAGAGGACAAAGGCTCTGCTTAGGAGACCTCAACGCGTCATAGCCCAAAGAGCTATAAGAGGCTACAGGACAGTCGGACACGCGGCAGCATGCGTTCTCGCCGGCACCTTGCCCTGGGAGCTGGATGCTCAGCTACTGGCGGAACGGTACGAGCAGCGATTGGAGGCCAGGACATCGGAGGAGCGCCCGGCCCCACAAGAGTTGGAGATGCGACGCCGCATTGCCAACAGGCGAGAGAGGGACAGATGGAAAAGCCAGCTGGAGGGCTCCCCCTATGGGACTTACACCATCGGGGCGCTCCTCCCATCCTTGGACAGCTGGCTTGACCGAAAGCGTGGGAGCTTGACCTATAGGCTAGTGCAGGTAATGACCGGACATGGCTGTTTTGGTCATTACCTGCATAAAATAGGGAGGGAGCCGACCCCGGCTTGCCATCACTGCGGGCACGAAGATGATACGGCCCTGCACACTCTTAAAGAGTGCCCCTGCTGGGCCATGGAGCGCCGCGAATTAAGTGCGCTCCTAGAGACGGAAGATCTCTCGCTGCACAGCTTAGTAGTCTGCATGTTGCGCAGCGAGAGATCCTGGAACGCAGTCGCAAATTTCTGCGAAAGAGTGATGACGCGAAAAGAGGAAGCGGAGCGGGAGCGCGAAGAGAGAGCCGATGCACACCCGCTCCGGCGCAGACGGGGGGGAAGAAGGCGACAACAATTTATCAATTGCCTGATTCCCCAGTAGGACCATGGGTTGGGGACCCACACAACTAGGCCCTACACGTCTGGGGGAGGGATTGGAGCGTTACCAATCCTTCCCTCCATAGGCGCGAGGGTGTTCCCGGTCCACTGGCCGGGGCAGCCGGGGGGGCATCGTGGTAGAATGCTAGCGATCCCATGGTGCCCCCCTACACGGCAAAGCGGGATAACGCCGCAGAGGTTTTAGTGGGTATTCCCTTCCTTGGATAGGGTGAGTCCCACATACCCCCCAACGGGCCGTCCCTACAGTCCCACGGGGGGATGCATAAACGCATTTCCACTGCGATAAAAAAAAAAAAAAAAAAAAAAAGGTTTTTGATTACTAGTCAGTCAGTCAGTCAGTCAGTGGTAAAAATGCCGTTTTTTGGAATTTAATATCTCAATAACTATTAAACCTATATTTATGAAATTTGGGGTTCTAGTTGTTCTAAAGGATCTTAATACATGTGTATTTTTTTTATTACCAAATTTCATTTTTTATGTTAGATAGATTTTGAGTTACTAGGGGGTCAAAAGTGGCTCCAAACGGTTCGTGTAATATAACACACGGCTGCTGTCCGCCAGTTCCTGGGGTGAACTTGGCTGGACACGCTGCCGCGTGTCTAGATAACATGATTATCATGTTTAGCGAAATAGCTTGAGACAGGAAAACTCAACTGCCCTGCTGTTCGATTGTTTGATTGAAACGTAATTTCAACTCTTATCTCAACTCTTACCAGGGGCAACGGTCAGCTCATTTCAATCTTTATTGACGGAATCGGAGTATCAATTATAAGACACGAGACAATGGGATTAGGTAATACAATCGTTATAATCTGAAAATGATAGCATCAGATAAATTGGTATAATGTTGCTGGGGAAGTCGTGAATGTTAATGCACGGTCGTGTGCACATTATTAAAGCTTACCATGTTATATAACTAAAAATGGTCCGTAGCATCGTAGTGAATCGATGGCGAGGGCGTCGCGACCATTTGTCTTCTGTTAGAACACTGATAGTGATATGATAGTGATATGATATTGATATCGAATTACTTTGTACACAATAGTAAGCTATGGATGGTTAAGGGAGAAAATACAGAAAGGCAAACTCTTATTACATTAATAAAATTATATAGCTACAAATACTTACTGTTGTTTTTCTTGTTGTGAATATTCTTCACAAGTTTGTATACACTTGCTGCCTATAGCGTTCATATAAAAATATATCCAAAGTTAATAAGATTGAGTTATTACGCAGTTTTCATTACCTTTAGGACTGTTTTAATGGTACAAATTAACTTTCTGGCTTGGTATCACTTTCCATCAATTTTCAACCAACCTTCGCTTGGTTGAAAGTCGAAGGCCTTCTAAATTGCTACCGGCGCCGCTGCTACTGCTCTGCTAGTTTTAAAGTCAGTCTGCAGTCTGCACCCATTCGCGTGCTAGAAAAGGGATTGTCTATGCTTTAGGGGGTTAAAGGAACGGTCGGTGCTTCGGGTGTGGCCGCCCCGAAACAACTATAGTTTACCGCTATTTATCACTATTTAAATAGGTTAATGTCACCTATTTCGGCTTGTGCTAAATAATTAAGTAATTGCACGAAAACCAGGTCATTTTGTAGTACTATGTTACTCACTTAAAGGGACGAATGATATCCCGTTTATTATTATTATTAGTACTCTAGGTAGTAACCCCTAAACCCTAGTTTGATAGTGTTTGGCATCTATAATCTTTCTTGATATTAAGTTTATCTGATGGTTGCAATAAATAATGCTGTACTAGTTCAGTACATTAATAAGTACTACGTACTGTACTTAACTTGCATTGGAAAGTGTTTACAAGTTAACAAATCATAGCCACAATAGTCCGAGCGGAATCGAAGCGGCAAAATGAAACCCCGACCGGACGCGTCGTCAACCGATATCGCATTAGAAACCGCTAGGAGACACCGCCTCTCAGACACACACACACACACACTACAGCAGGTAAGCCCATGTTCTGTACGAGGCTTGCACTGAAAGTGGCGGGAATCGAATACTTATTAATTTATTTTTAACATGTATTATACCTTTTTATAATCTCTGAAGTTTCCTTATCTCAACACACTGGCCACTTAAAAAAAAAAAGTATGGTTCGGTTTCAATTGTTTATTGAAGTCGTCGAGTCACTGCTTAAAATGGAATTGTGCCGTGAAAATTTCAGAGCTATGATTTATTATGACTTTAAAAGTGGACTAACACAAAAACAATGTGAAGAGCGGATGGTTGCTGCTTTTAATATTGAAGCTCCTTCAAAGACTACAATATACAGGTGGTATTCAGAATTTCAACGTGGCCGTGTATCCCTCACCGACGAAGTGCGTGAAGGTCGACCAAAATCGGCAGTCACGCAAGAAAACGTCGATGTTGTGCGTCGTCTGATAAATGAAGACCGACATGTGACATATCGGGAAATTCAAGAGCACCTGGGTATTGGAATGAGTCAAATACAAATTATTTTAAAAGAAGAATTAGGCGTGAAAAAGTTATTTTCCCGTTGGATACCTCACCTATTGTCTGACGAGCAGAAAATAGTCCGTGTCAATTGGTGCCGCAAAACTTTGAAAAGATTTAACAAGGGACGCTCAAATGCTGTTTTTAGCATAGTATCAGGTGACGAGTCGTGGATATACGCTTATGAGCCTGAAACTAAAAACCAATCCCGAGTATGGGTCTTCGAAGACGAGCTCAAACCCACAAAAGTTGTTCGTTCTCGCAGTACGGCTAAGAAGATGGTGGCTACGTTTATCTCTAAATCTGGTCACGTAGCTACTGTGGCTCTTGAGGATCGTAGAACAGTCAATGCTGATTGGTACACCACTATTTGTTTGCCGAACGTCTTTGCTGAACTCCGAAAAACAAACCCTAGTCGTCGCATCATCCTTCACCACGACAACGCCAGCCCACACACCGCTCGGACAACAACTGAGTACCTGGACGGTGAAAAAGTCGAAATATTGGACCACCCTCCATATAGCCCTGACTTAAGTCCCAACGACTTTTTTACATTCCCCAGAATCAAGGACAAACTGCGTGGTCAGCGGTTTCAGACGCCAGAAGAAGCAGTGGAGGCCTATAAAATAGCCATTTTGTCGACCCCTACTTCAGAGTTCAAAAAGTGCTTTATGGACTGGTTTGAACGCATGCATAAGTGCATGAAATACAAAGGAGAATATTTTGAAAAACAATAAAAATAAATAAACTCACTTATACTGCATATTTTCTTCTATTCCCGAAACTTTCAGTTTTACCCTCGTATATGGTCCACACCTGGTTTGCGACTTAATCCTTCCAGCATTTGAGCAGAAAATTAATAAGGATGCCACACTACTCACTACGCATCAATTCGTTTTATATCTGTAACACATATAACATCTACCGAGGAATTGTGATATTGTTCAAATGCAATGTGTAATTGGTGGTCCAGAATTCTTACGAGAAGTACTGTAGCCTGCCGATTTGTCTCCTGGAACTAATTTGTCGCCGGATATGACTTATTTTAGTTTCAGTTACCACGTAGCTATTGGTTTAGTTTTAGTTTCGACGTTTTTCTGTGGTGTACTAACGTACAGGAACCTACAGTGAGAAGAACATTAACATTTGTCATTATTAGCGACATTGACAGAAGTTTCAGTTTGCCTACGTTTATCTGTTTGGAGAGCACTTCACTTCAGACGAAGCGACTTATGGTGGTAACGGCCCTCAGTCATGAAGATTCGACGGGAAGAAGAAGAATTAATGTATTACTATATCAATAAGTACAGGACGTTCTTGTACTTCTGTGTTTGTCTATAAATATATTACAGCAGCGCTAATCAAAAAGTCCAAAAACCGAACTAAGCTAAATTCGACTGTCTAGTCTGCTGTAGGTAGGTGAATCAACTGTTCACTCACAAGTCAAGATCAACTAGTATAGTAACGTGTCTATGATAATTTGTCGTTAACAAACGAGTCCGACCAAAATAGAACGGTTTCCAGATCAGAGTGCATTTCTAGTGAACGAGCATTAGCCGATAACCGTTATCAAAACACGTTTAATGCATTAAGCGTCTGATAACGTAATGGATGCAGTGAATAGATGTGACTGAATCTTAAAAGGCGTAAAAAACCTTAGAACTCATTCTAAAACACACCTATATCTAAACTTATAATGAACTGCAAAAATGTGACTACACAATACACAACAACACAATACACTACTCTACTACATAATATGCTGGAATGCCAAGATGTTAGATACCAATATCGTAGATTGGAATTAAGATGTAGGGTAGGGTAATTCCAATACGGAAATTAAATCAATGTATTAATGTATGTTACATCATAAAAGAGATAATTTAGCAATAGACTCCGATATTTCAACATTTGACCTGACATTTAGACGGGGGCTTCGTAAATGAAGCATCACGTTTTAATAAAAAGTAAACAGTACTTATAGAAAGCAACATAATATAAGAGTCGTGAGAATCAGAATCAATTAAACCATCCATCGAAAGCCTGAGAAGATGGTCTAAGTAGCCAAAGAGATTATACCCGTAGTTGTTGATAGCATCGATGCTAATGCTGATCAAGATAACTGCTCAGTAACTGAATAACGTAATGCTATTATTAAATCTATTGTTGGAATATTTGCACCGGTTTGGCTACTCATTATGAGTTATGGCCCGACAGCATTATATCACCAGAGCTATATCTGACACATAAGAACCCGACCATACACATATCATAATAATAAATTTGATAAGAAAATCTTCAATGTATAACAAACACCGGTCATTTTGAAGTCCCGTTATTACACGCCATCATAAGTATGCCTCTTTAATTAGTCATTATTGTTTTTTAGGTGTATCGCTGGATACAATGGGTTTTATAAACATACAGGTGTGGCAGAGAGCGAGATAATGAAAATCTTCATAGAGAATTGATCCACAAAAAACTATATACAATAAAATAACAAAAAAAACTCAAGTCATTTAGGACGAGTCCTAAAGTGAGGGATGAGGTAGCACCTCTTCTATTTGTTAATTAAAATCACCTCAATTCAAATCATCAAATAAAAAATACATTTCTTACATTCAGAACGAGAAAGTCTTTTAGTTATACTTAAAATGATTTGAATTCTTAAATTACGCAATAGTTATCATCGCATCTTGGTATCACTAAATACTCGTTGACCGGAATCCCTTTTAACCGAATAGTAAAAGGTATTGTAAAAAAATATTGCTCTAGAAACTCGTACAGTTTGTTCAATTTAAGGGGTAGAGGGTCCCTTCAGTGAAGGTTTTACAGCTGAAAATTTAACAAAAAAAAACCGACTTTAACCGAGTTATTCGTCCGTAATGCAAATTTACGACTTATATGATCTTCTCATGGATGTCATTGTCAGAATTGGACCAAATTGAAATTGGACCACACAGTTTCATCAAAATCGGTTCACCCAATCGATAGCTCTGTAGTAATAAACATTTAAAAAATAAACATATAATATACATTTAATAATTTTGAAGTCGGTTAAAAACAACATAACTGTATTTGTTTTGCAATTGCAAATTATTGGTAGCATTCTATTAGTTCTTGAACGAGCTACAATTGGTGAAATAGATATTCTTGCGATGGTCCTGTTTATCCAAAATTTACTTCTTATAGTGCGTGTCTTGATTTAAAATGTCACAAACGTATATTTACAATGTATTTGACACAAGTAACAACTTATTTAAGTAATCGATGGAAATTGTACGAAAGTTCGCTTTTCGAAGTACATTTCCTGAGTTCGGCTATATTACTCGTTAACTTGTAACGTGTACTTAGCTGTGATAGTTTCCCTTTTAAATTAATTATACTATATATACTACTGCCACGATTTTTGCACATACCCAGTAGCAACCGTTTAACTGGCCTGAGCTGGGCTGGCTGGCTGGCTGGCTATAATTTCCTTATTTACTAAGGAATCTTAAATGAGGACACTGGAGACAACAACCATGGAATGTAGAAATAAAATAAACTAGATTATTAAATTAACATTAAAATAGAGTAAATTTGCCAGTTAGACCGGAATGTATCAAAAAAGTGTAAATAAGCCATGAAAAAAAATGCATGACATTATTATCTTTGCAAAAAAAAGATGGCTAAAATAGATAAAGAGATATTCCTTTATTTTGTGGCCATATTTCTACATAATCAAACTTATCTATCCACCTCCATGCTCCAGCATGTCCAGCATGCATGCATGGTCCAGCTGTAGGCAATAAGACTTTGTTATTTAGTTTTATCTATCTCGTGTATAATCACCTCCAGTCCAGTTATGCTGTTATTGTAAACATCCTTTTAAGTGTATAGGGTCTTAACATAATCCTCAGAATCATCAAGATCAAATGTGATTTAAAAGGGCTTTTCTAGCTTATATATACAACTAATGGTTTGTTGAATTTATCCTGCTTTATTACTTGACTTGACAATCTTAAGCCTTTAATGCCTCCTAGACATGCACTGATCCTGATATCATAAATATGTATAAAAGCGGCCAAGTGCGTGTCAGGCCACGCGCAATGTAGGGCACCGTACCACCCGTGACATTATGCGGTGTTACAATGTCACAAACTTACATTTACTATATATTTGACACAACTTGTCAACATATCTAAGTAATCAATGGAACGTGTTTACTTTACCAAGTACATTTTAGGGTTCCGTTGCCAAAATGGTGAAAGCGGAACCCTTATAGATTCGTCATGTCATGTCTGTCTGTCCGTCCATCCGTATGTCACAGCCGATTTACTCGGAACACTACAATTTTGAAAATTGGTAGAAAGGTGTATTCTATGAACCGCTATAGAAATGTGATGTGAAATTACGAATAAAATTAAACTTGGGGGGGCACTCCATGGCACTCCACGCACCCTGCGCATAGGCGTGTGGTTTATCTATGGATAGGCCTTCAAAAAAGACATCGAGGTTTGTAAAAAACTTTTCCATTTAAGTCAACCGTTGGTGAGATATTAGCTGTCAAAGTCGTGAAAAGTGTCCCCCCCCCCCCATCCCTCTAATTTCCAAACTATGAAGTTTAAGATTCTGACAAAATCAAGGTGATGTACATTACTAAATTCTTTTAACGATTTTTAGTTTGAACAAGATAGGTCTAACGGTTTTTGAGTAATTGCTGAATAACTGTATTGCACTAACAAAAGGGCTTAAGTGACGTGAGTTTCCTATGAAGATACGACCTTTTTTGATTTGATGTATTGTATAGTGGACTTAAATGTAGATTAGGAGGTGTCGGCACGGTACCCTGCTATGTGCGTGATCCGACACGCACTTGGCCGGTTTTATTTCGGCTATTACTCGTTAACTAATAGTACTGTTTACTTAGCTATTATAGATTTCCTTTTATAATCATTATATCTAGACACACAGCAGCGTGTCCAACCAACTTCACTTTAGGAACTGGCGGGCAGCAGCCGTGTGTTATTTTACACGAACCGTTTGGAGCCACTCTTTTGACCCCTCAATAACTCCAAATTTATATAACATATAAAAATTAAATTTGGTACATGTATTAAGATCCTTTGGAACAATATGTGCAATAAAGTTTAAATAAATAAAATAAAAATAATCAAAAGCCTAACCCACTTCCAGGCCTTTTGGTACCGTTTAGTAGCCAAGATATGTAACTGGCTGCGAACAGGGATTTTCGGATTCTCATTTTGTAGCTAACTACCGGATGGGCCTGCGTAGTTCCGTTCCGTAGCCAAGTTTTGTAAATGGCAACAGAAAGGGAATTTAAAAATTCCCTGTTTGTAGCCGGTTGCGTAATGGGCCTGTCTAGTGCCGTTTGGTAGCAAAACGTGTATAAACCCTTGGGCTGGTTTGTAACTGCGGTTACGAATCGGTAATTTAAAATTCCTGTATTGTAACCAGTTACAATACGGGTTTTTTTCCCTCTTTCGAAGCTGGTTCTTAACCACGGTTACGAATCGGTCATGGAAAAGTCCCGTTTTGAAGCCAGTTACCGAATGGGATTTTTTTCCCGTTTCGAAGTAGGTTACGAAATTTTAGTTGCCAAACGGTACTAAAGGCTTCCAGGTGACCTAGAAAGGTGAAGTTTGGCATCAAGCTGTGTAATTATAAATAATAATAAATATTATAGGACAATTTATTACACAAATCGAACTAGTCCCATAGAAAGCTCAATAAGGCTTGTGTTATGGGTACTAGACGACGATATATTTAATAGATATATACTTAAATACATAGAAAACATCCAAGTCTCAGGAACAAATGTTTCTGCTAACCACAGAAACAAATGCCCTTACCGGGATTCGAACCCGGGACCTCTAGCTTCGAAGGCAGTGTCACTACCAACTAGGCTAAACAGGCCGACAAAATTAATAAGGTAATAAATATTTAAATAATAACGTAAAAGGTAATTGCGCATGTAGAGATGGTAACGCCGTTCGAGTATAAGATTCCTATCTGATGAAGTGATGAAGATTCGTGATGAATCATGATGTAACTTTTGTATTGAAATTCCTGCCACGCGAAGCAACGCTAGCAAATTCGCATTGGTACGTACATAATTCAAAGCTAGATATAACGCGTAGGTAGGCGCTTAAAGACCTAGCTGAAACCTACTCAAAACATATATCCTTCAAGACAAGGCCGACAAATCACACAATAGTTTGGATGTCGTGTAGGAGCTAGTTTCACGGTCGAATACGATCGTTACAAAACAGAAATATACATCGGAAAACGAAAATTTTAGGTTAACTTCGTCCTTACACTACACGTATCATATGTATATGTAAACAAAAATGGAGGAGCGTTAAGTTTAACAGTGAATTTAGTTTACATGTTATTTAATAATGATTTAAAAAATCACTCAGAAATCACTGGAGAATTTGTGTTTTTGCATTCCAAAACCAGACTAAAAGAACATAAAGCAAATCGTGTCTTAATAGTGATGATATTCAAAGGAAATCATACCTGCTGCTGGAAAATGTCCTCATAGAGCCAAATATGCAGTGACAATAGCAATAGCGTGACGACAAGGAAATGCGGGTTACCGTAGAAATCGCTCATTCTTAACATGCCGTACGCACACTCGTAGATAGTTCACCCGACGATTATTATATGCACAATTATTACTCAATTGAGCCAAAAAGAATCATACTCTATGCGAAATACAGTTTACATTTGAATTATATGTAAAAACGAGATACGATATTCGGAAAGTAAGTTATCGCTTTGTTTCTGCAAATAATAATACCTATGTTAAATGTTGCAAACCGATTCTCTTTCTTACCGCCGTTGTTTATAATCGATACCCTGTTTTCAGGTTGCATCTGTAGCATTACCATGAGTTTGCAGTGACCGTACTCGCTAGCGACTGCGTAAACAATCAGTATGGAGAATAAGTACAGCGCCTCTGGTGGTCACTCATAGAACTACAGATCGGTACTGAAGTGTTTTTTTTTTGTTCTCATATCAGCCTGAATTTATCGCTGTTATTTGTCGTTCATCTTCTTACGCAGCCGTCGCTAACATATTCCACACAAAATAATGCCTTGCTGATATTATTTAGATAAATAATTATTACAATAATTTATGAAACAAGATCTCTAATAAGCTTTCACGCTCCAATTTGCTAGTGAAATAGTTTACTACAGTCGATACGGTATTTTTCGATAGCGACTGTCAAATTGGTGACTCATGGTACCGATCTACGGCAACCGCTACAAAACATTAGTCGCTAGCGAATATTACGTTAGCGTCTGGCGGGCGCAGTGAACGCGCGGTTGACTCATGGTACGAGCACAATTGGCTATGCGCGAAGTAGGTGGTGGGGGTAAGCTAGGCGATCGTAGCGCACAGCATGGCAGAAATGTGTACTTAACGGGGACCACTGTCAAATTTACTTTCACGTTTTCTATTGGTTTCTTAACGGTTTCCTACAATTCGTTTCGTTTGTATGTATTTATTTATTCTCTTATTTATTTCAGTAAAATTTCCAATACGGGGTCTTTCTCGTTTACTAAAGTAAATAAAATATTCATGTGTTATTATTTGACATCTCTGAGTTTGGACATTGTCTCGGGACCTTTGGCGTTTGACGTTTCAGTCGTGCACATAGCCAATAGAAAACTACTCGAAACGCGTTTATTCGGTAGCGACTGTAGTATCGTAATGTATATTTTCGATAGCATCTCATGGTAGCGGTACTGTGTTAACTTTACCAGTTTCATAGTGGACCTTGCATATTGCAACTACGCGTTTGAAAAAGTAGCAACTTTGAAATACATAGTTTGTATTATTAATTCGAAAGTGTGTATAAGGTGAAATTTGGTTTAGAGTAACTTGAGTCCCGGGAAATTCTTTAGGGGGTGAAACGGGAGTGTAAAATAATTAAATAGCAATTGTTTATCTAAGGCGATAACGAGTTCCACGCGGACGGAGTCGTAGGCATAAGCTAGTGTCTTATATTAATATACCGCCACGTTTACTAAGGCTTGTTAATGATACAAGGTAAGCTGATTAATAGAGCCGGTGGAGGTGCCATTATTCAATAAATTCTTAGCGGGCAACCTTTGTCAGTTACAATTATGTGATGCTGGAACATACATCTTATTCAACGGTATTGTTAATTTACATATGTTAGCTTTAAGGTACCAGAGAATATTGACTATAATTAATGACAATAAATGATACACTGCCTATTAGGGGAGGTCGGTACACTACCGCTCATAAGTATTTAGGCACCCATCCCTTTTTCCATACATCTGTATACAAAAAAAACTTTCAGAAATACACTGCCAAGTCAGAGTCCCTTGACAGTTTAGCGTGCATTTTACATTTTTTGTTTAGCTGACTTATTGAGCCTTATATCGGTGCCAGAGACCCCCCCCCCCTTTCAAAATGGTAGTATAGTTTTCTTTTTGCAATGACTTAAATACCTAGGTACTAATTGCTGGTTCATAGAAAAGTGTAGTGTGTTTGTATTTCTGAAAGTCATTTTTGTATACAGATGTATGGAGAAAGGTATGGGTGCCTAAATACTTATGAGCGGTAGTGTACATAAAAGAGATATCTGTATTTGATATTCTAGCTTTCCCCTAGCTAATCTGATAAGTAGGCGATGAACTATTGTCATGTTTAAGAATACTTATCTATTATATTCTCAAATATGTCAGTGTGCCGATAGAAGTCCTATTTTAAGTAGATATAGGTACCTAATAAATAACTCTGGCTCCTAACTCATAAGTACACATAAGTACACCATGGTACAAATCTTGTTACATTTAATTAACTTAATAAACTATACGTCACGTTTTAATACACCGTTTCGATCTAAAAGGGCCTTTGGAGGACATAGGGTTTCTGTACGACCAAGCTCGACAAGTGACTAACTGCCAAACGTAATACAAATATTATAAACAGTATAACTCCCTTAGAGCTCCCGAGGATGAGCTGTGTTGAGAGCATCTTCCATATGTCTTTAGTTATCAGCACAACGCACAACCAATACTTAAGTCAATAAAGTCACAGGCGTCCATAGGCTACGGCGTCTGCTTACCATCATAAAGCAGGCCGTAAGCCTGTTTGCCACCGTCGACGTATAAAAAAACAACACAGGTAGGTAGTCAGATTTAACTGACTGGCATTATACATACATATACATACTTGCATAAACTCACGCCTATATTCCCAAGAGGCGTAGGCAGAACACATGAAATTTACCTTTCAGTGCTACTTTTAGCTATTGCAGGTTTATAGATAGAGAAAATGAACCATTATTCGAACCTTGAAAAATGCCTAATCCATCTGGTATGCGCAATGCAAGACGTCTATGCACCGAGATACTAATGGTGAGTTCATGTACTGCGTTTACTGCATAGTTTGTGGCGAAGTCCTTTCAATTCTCGTTTAGTTTCTGCGTCGCGTCGCCGGTAATGATTAATTATGTAAACTACGACTATTCGTTCTTCATTAGCAACGATGATTTTAACAATGGTCCGTTAATTGCATACGTAATCACCATCATAACCATCTATTTAAGATTTCTGGCTTTTCCATAATTACCTTATTTCACATTTCACCTAACTACATACATAGAAGAGATTGTGAGGAATATTGTATTTCATAACAGATCCGGGGAATCACCTTGATTAAGGCAGGGACCAACTGAACAGTGAGCCAACGTTACGCAAAGTATGCAATGCATTATGACATCTGAACCCTGAAATTTGTATGCTTGGAAGGAAAAAGGAAACATACTTATCATAAGCAATATGTTGCCGGCCTTTTTGCGAGATTGTGATTCATCAACGATCGTCGCTAGAAAAGAACCCAATAGTTGGTGCAGTCGTAGCTGCACGTCAGGTACCTGTGATACATATAATACGGAAGCTCTATGACGGCTCTACAGTTTCTTTATGCGGCAACTGTTTAACGACTAGCATGAAATCTGGTAATTGTTTAAAACCGTGGAACAACCGACATGGAACACAGCCTGCCAGCCTGGCGCCGGCAGCCTGGCCTAATTAACCTCGAATACGCTCATCGTCAGTATAGTTACGCATGTGGAGTGCTCATTCCGTTCATCACACGTCCATCACAGGAGGGCGGAGGGTGTGTTATGAAGGCGATAATTCATAAGATATTAAGCGCCGAAATCCTCTACACCACCAACAACATGCCTATTGTGCAGGCAAATCAACGGAATCAGCGCTCCACAGTGTTATCTCGCCGATAGAAGACGCACTATCAACATAATCATCTGCTCTTGCAGCCTTCATAGATATCGAAGGGGCTTTTGACAAGACGCAATTTAACAGCATTAGCCATGCGCTGCTCAACCACGGCGCGGATCGGACCACAGCTGGGTGGATCGACTGCATGCTGAGGAACAGGCCAGTGCAAGTGACAGTGAATGGGACCACACGAGCCATTGTCTCCAGAGGCTGCCCACAAGGAGGCGTCATTTCACCGCTCCTATGGAACCTCGTAGTAGATGACCTTATCAGATCCCTCAACGAGGCTGGTTTCTACACTGTTGGCTATGCAGACGATGTAACAATCGTCGTAAGAGGAAAGTTTGAGAAGGTCCTATGCGAGCTTATGCAAGGGGCACTCAAAATCGTCGAACGATGGTGTTCTGAACATGGATTGTCAGTGAACCCATCAAAAACCGAATTAGTACTATTCACAAAGAAGCGCACTCTAGACAACCTTAGCTTACCAAAACTTCAAGGCACTACACTAGCTCTTACAAAAGAGGTAAAATACCTAGGTGTAACCTTGGACGACAAACTGCTATGGCACAAACATCTAAGCAACAAACTGGAAAAGGCCTGTGTCATATTTTGGCAGTGTAAAAGGCTACTTGGGAGAACCTGGGGCCTACACCCCAAAATCACCATGTGGCTTTACACTGCAGTGATACGACCCATAATCACTTACGGCGCGGTGGTCTGGTGGCAGAGAACTAGACTAACCACGGCCAAAAATAAACTGCAGCAGTTCCAAAGACTAGCTTGTACAGCGGTGACTGGCTGCATGAAAACTACACCCACTATGTAGGTACTGCTGGGACTGCCGCCTCTTGATCTGTTTATCCAGCAGGAGGCAGCCTCGGCGGCCATCAGGCTAAAGTCACTTAACCTCTGGGGTGTAACAAACGGGACCCATACCGAAGTTCTTAAGGAAGCTGTCACCTACCAACTAATGATAGCCGCTCCTAATGACAAGGTACCCAAACAACATATCTTAAACAAAAGCTATGCAATACAGCTAGTTGAAGAAAAATACGATCGGTCCGGAGCACAGGAACTGCGCATTTACACCGATGGCTCTAAAACAAAGACAGGATCGGGCGCAGGAGTGTACTCACCCGAGATAAACATTAACATATCAATAGCCTTAGGCGAACATAGTTCAAATTACCACTGTGAGTGCATCGCCATTACACAGGCTGCCAAGGCAGTAGCTAAGCGGAGTATCAAAGATCAAAAGATACGCATAGTGTCCGACAGCGCTGCAGTATTACAAGCCCTAGATAGCAACCTCATCCAGTCTGGGCTCATCCTAGAGTGCCACCAAGCCTTGGAGGTGATAGGTAAAAAAAACACTGTCACCTTGCAATGGATAAAAGGGCACAGTGGCTCTCTAGGTAACGACGTAGCTGACAAGCTGGCCAGGAGAGGTTCTAGCCGGCCTGCGTTTGGCCCTAGTCCAATACTCCCGCTACCCTTTAACCAGCTAAGATCATGGTTACGTCACAGAACATCTGAACAACACGCTGATCAATGGACAAATACCAGTACATGCAGACAATCCCGGGAAGTAGTGCCACACCCGGAGGCACGATTTACCAGGCGTCTGCTCTCTCTTAACAGAGCGTCATTACGTATAATCGTAGGCACCATCACTGGACATTGCTCACTCAACAAACATTTATATGTTCTAGGTACGACCGACAGCCCCCTATGCAGGTGTAGCTACACAACGGACTCAAATCCTCAACACACCGAGGTCACTCCGCGAAGCCTGTGGTGACACCAGGAGGATCCTGCGCTTCTGGGCGGAGTTAGGCTGGCTAGATCCCTAGCCGGCGTTCACGTCACGCACAATGGTCCGACTTTCACGGACTAAGTGCGGAAAAAGGAGTCCAAAACCATAACCATAACCATAAGATATTAAGCGCCGGAGTTGTTAACAGAGGGCCTACCGCGAACTTCGAAAATCGAATTTCGTATCGTACCGTCCTTTTCCGTCATATAGTGTATAACACGAGAGTGAAAGGGACGGCTCGACACGAAGTTCGATTTTCCAAGTTCGGAGTAGGCTCTCAGACTTTTTTGTATAGTAGCACTAACTTTTTATTGCCAACTGGTTCTTAACATTTCCAGAAAAAGTAACTAATTGCCATTTACTTCGAATGAACCTTCAAAGATACAACATTTTACACAAATGAGTATTTCGTTTTGGCACTCATATGAAAAATTAATCTTATGTGTGCTGAGTAAAGTTTTGATTCAGCTACCGTGTTTGATTGATAAAGGATGTTGCAAAAGTTTGGCCTGGTATGCCATTCGACGCGGTGCCGTTGGTAATGAATGAGGATATACGAAGCCATTGCAATCTCGATATAAAATGTAACATTCAGACAGGCAGACAAATTGCGGTTAGAAACCAATATGCACTGTATAGAAACTTAGAAAGCCGATATAGCGTTGGATAAAGTTGCGATTTTTGTTTTCACCTATTATGGCAATAGCGGCGATTTATTCGGGTATCAGCTTTCGATTCATTCAAACGATTACATGGGTGGTTGCATGGCTGAAATAAATGCACAATCAGGAAGCAATTGGGATTGCGCGTTGTACGAGTAACAAAAGTAAAACTTGTTATCAACCTTGAGCAGCTCAACTCACAATTACAGCACTAAGAGTTCATAAATGCATCTTAAAATTATATTTGTCAGTTTCATAGAAATGCCTTTTCAACCACCGGTGATGTGAGCTCAAACAAAGTCGTCTTCACCAGTCAAAAAGCCATTAGGTGTTGCGTAAAAAAGACATTATGATTTAATGTAAATTCCACGGTTCTTACAGTAAACGGCCTAGGCTGAGACTGAATGTTATTGGATGTTGCAGAGGCTATCGATGTAATACGAAATTAGCTGATGCAATCAAAATATTAATATTTGAAATGTATATTATGCAGTCAATCAAAAGCGATGCTGGGTTACATTCGATTATTCTATATACTGATGCAATAAACTAGGTAGGCGGCGACCTGGGAGGGTCATCTACAACAGCAAATCCCAAACTATAATATGGATCACGAGCAAATATCGGGTGCGAACTGAGATTTTGGGTCAGTCCTGTATGTATGAAATACATATTACATAGTTAGGCTCATTTATTCACTGTCACGAATCTCGGTTCGTTCATGTACTGATTCTACAATATATAATATATTACCTCCACTATACTAATTTTCAAACTGGTTCTATTCTTAATCCAGCTGACCATGATCATTAAGTGCGAAAAGTGAGATAAGTACGAGTGCATCATGAATGAATGCAGTGCTGTACAATGTTATCTAATTTATGACGCACGCACCAGTTTCCTCACTTTCCTTTTACAAGACGAAACTGTTTTCATTTTAGCTGCATTTAAGGACACTATCAAATCTCCAATCTGCATTAGTACGTATTAGTAGACGAGTTAATGAGCCATTAATATTTCTCATTAAATATTATCGGCTATTTTGCTACCGAAAATTTACAAATGAAGGCGGTATATTTGTTTATTATTAAATCACTCACAATATATTGACGTATGTTTTATACCCGAAGCTGGTCATAACGCAGCATGAGTTTCGCAAGTCGAATTCGAACTGGCTGATAATACCGAACTGAGCAAGAGTATTGCCAACTAGGTAGCTATAGGTTTTGCCAACACGCGACTGGTACGTAACTATAAACTTAATATCGAGTGTGCACGAAACTTTATGGAGCACTGAATCATACTGAGTCAGCGTGATGCTGAAATAGTGAAAGTATAATCTCGAGACCCTTTGTTATTAGTGTATGTTTAAATTAGAACTGCCTATATGAACTAGCCTGAGATATAACTAATGTCTTGTTAAAATACGGTAAAAAAAATTACGTTGCCGTTCTAACCAGTTTTAAAGATGGTTAAATGTCTGTATGGGACCAACTACAATTAGAGCACTATACGGGGACCAAATTTTGAGACAAACCTAGCTCGACGCTAGCGGCCCCCGAAGAGGCTTATGGGAAAATAAGTACCTATACTGCTGTTTTAGTCGTGAACTACTGTGTTTAGGTGTATAGTTTTTTATACCACGTAGGTGGCAAACAAGCGTACGGCCCGCCTGATGGTAAGCGGTCACCGCTGCCTATGGACGCCTGCAACTCCAGGGCTGTCACATGCGCGTTGCCGACCCTTTAAAAATTTATACACTTCTTGCGTAGTTGTCATACAATTAACCCTCTATTTTTACTTAAGGATTGTATTGGTACCGTTTATTAGACGTTTACTTAATAAAGAAAAAAAAAACATTTTCGATTTTTAGTGAATTGGTTTTTTTAGGATATTGGTATTTTTATTTAATTTAGGTACTATTAATTATTTTGTGATATTTGATGGTTTACTATCCATAGAGTCACACCATCATGTTATAATTCTCAATATGAGGCAAATTCTCAATTACGAATAACAATGCTAAACGAAGTATTCAAACTACAAATCGTCTATTTCATCTGCTCGGGCCAAATAAAACTACCCAAATAGAGTAAAGGTCAAAAGAACAGTGAATATCAACTGCAGAATTTAAAAGAACATCATGCATTCACCTAGTTATCGAACTATTCCCAACTACGTAGTTATATAAAAGAACCAAGAAACAGAGAAACCTGAGTCATACAAATATAGACCCTATTTTTCATTCCCCATGAACTTTGCTGAAGGAGTATTTACGTAGTTCTACGGTAGCTCACGCTAGCACCAGCCTGCCCCTGGTACCGTCTTGGCATGCGACCTAGCGACCATAAAAATTGTATTATCTTTCTCATAGCCGATACACGCACACAGAATATCAGTCTGTTAGCAAAGTTCAAGGACCTCTTTAGCATCACATTAGTCATTTTTCATTGGCGATTTAAAACAGCAATGAAACTAAAAAGACAATACCGATTTAGGGAAACCCGCTTCTATGTTTATGCCTAGCCATTTGTGGTGTAAAACTTGTTATGCGTGACGTCTTCTGATAAAAAAATGTGGGTACTGGGTAATGACAAAAAAAAACCGGCCATGTGCGGGTCAGACTCGCGCACCGACGGTTCCGTAAAAAATATTTTTATGATATGATGTAACTAAAAATTTAAGGTTGTCGCAATTTTTCCTTTATCTGTGCCATAAAGACGTTGCTTCGTACCAATTTTCAGGATTCTGAGTTCACGGGAAGTACCCTGTAGGTTTGATTCCCTTGCTGGTGTCGAAAAATAGGGGAAAATTGCGGCATAAACGGCTGTATTTTTTGATTGCGTTGGCTTAGAAGTTTTAATTTTTTCACAGCTCCAAGGGACAGTAGACCTGAGTATTTGATATGAATTCCAGTTTGATACCTCCACGTATTCCTAAGAAAAAGGATCTTGACAGACAGACGGACGGACGGACAGACAACAAAGTGATCCTATAAGGGTTCCGTTTTTTCCTTTCGAGGTACGGAACCCTAAAAATCAAAAACAATGCGTCTTTACGAACTATGTTTTCATTTCGGAAAAGTAGCAGCGAAAATCTGTTTCGCTGGCTGAATTAAGTTAACAATTAGTACAATTACATTTCCATTGTAAAGTTTTTGTTCGCTTCCCATATAAGCTAGTGTAGAGCTAGACAGGCTTCATTTGTCTTGTGCATTACAATCGTGAGAGTAAAAAGTGGATAACCTTTGTCATGTCTAACGAAATGGTCGTATGTTTACTTGTGGTACAGCCACTCATATGTCATTTTTAATTAGAAATGCGGTGTTAATACGGCGTTGTTTCGCGCAAATTAAATTGTGTCAGATACTTGCCCCACATCGCATTGTCTGTCGTGGGATCGAGTTACCATTATTGTTCATTGGTTTGTTGGCAAAATAGAAAATTATGAACAATGAGGTGTTATTTTACTTCCCTATGGGTGTCACTTGAATGTTCCTGACCAACACTGCACAATTTGATCACTTTTAAGTTTAACTATATCACCTCACCAGTAACTGCTATCGAATTTGTTTGAGGATTTGTGTTAAGCTATATTTGTAGTTTAGAGGTAGCATGTCTACTTATTTGTAAATTCATTGACTGATAATTCACTTCAGGATTGATCACTTCAAAGACCAATCATACCTAGGTATCCTTAATTTGCAAACCTATTTCTTGGAAGAAAAGTACAGAGCCACTAAATAGGACACAAAATGTGTCATATCTGCGATGGATGAATTTTATTTTGCCGCTCAGCCACTTCATTTAACGAGTCATAATCAGAAATCTAGAGTTTCACTTTGCTTTCCTTGCTTCATAAGTCATAAGAAATAAGCACTAACAAATTTCCCGAAATCTTATTTTACTGTTACCTATTTAGATATTTCAACCTTAACCTGTATGTGATAAAGTGGAGTCTCGCAAAACATCGTTACTTCAGTTGTGAGACTTGAATATTTATTTGTCAATGCTTTTATGCATTTATGTGTGCACATGTGCAGTATTACGTATCTTTTCTGCCACTGTCTAGGAAGGAACATTTGGTAAGATTGCCGTTTAGATAAGTCTTGTTATAAAACTTCTGGTAAGTCTTGTTATATTAACTTCTGGTAAAGTTTGCAAAAAGGATAGTTATACCGTTAACAATTTACGTTGTATGCTGTGTTTACCTATAGGTATTTGTACATAGATAGTTCACCATGGATGCGGGACTGAGGGAAGATTATCTGTGGGGAAGATGAAATGAATCGAAACACGATATGATGCGTAGTGATGGAAATTATAAACACGGACGTGTCGTTTTAAAACTTGAAAAAAAGTTGTTTAACTAATTCAAGCACATACTAGTTAAGACTTCGCTTTCCAAAAGAATATAACTTAAATTAGTTTCTGACTTTCTGTCATAAAAACATATTTATTGCCGACTGTCACTTTAACCACTGTTATAATTTATCAACTACCCTTAAGACGAAGGTTTTTGTTTATTTTTAACCAGTGTGTCTTGCCAGTGATCAAAGTATACAAACATACATATAATCGTCCATTTTATCTGCCCGGCCATTTGCTTTAGTAAAAAATACTCAAATAAAGGTACGACAATACTGGGAAGTGGTCTCTCACTATGGGTCTAATATGAAAGTTCAAGGTCACTCAAAGGGCTATGGAGCCAGCTAAGCTCGGAGTTTCTCTCCGAGATCGAATCAGAAATAAGGAGATCCGTCGGCGAAGGGCGAACCAGGGTCGTCGCCATAGCTCACAGAGAGTTACGAGACTCAAGTGGCAGTGGGCGGGGAGCATTGCTAACAGTGGAACCAATGGCCGTTGAGGCAGAAAGGTCTTTGAGTGGCAACCACGCACCGCAACTCGCAGCGTGGAAAGGCCCTCAACAAGGTAGACCGACGATCTGGTTAGGTGCCGACTGCCGTTAGATGAGGGTGGTGCAATACCGGTCATTGTGGAGAGGCCTTTGTGCAGCAGTGGACGTCATTCGGCCGAAATGATGATGATCATGATCTGTTCGTTGAGACATTTCCAATGAGCCCAATCACGGAAGGTTTATCTTGTGTAGTTTAGGAGTTGCTATATATTATTGGTGGTCAGAATATTTCATCGTCATCCAACTGAGTAGTATGTCAAATTTCAGCTCAATCCGATACCGGCAAATGGCTCAAAGAGGATGGCAAATTTTGAGCACAACTTACATATGAACAGTGCAAGTTAAATAAAAGCTTGTAATAATATATTTGTGCCTCGGTAGTGAACCTATTTTCACTGTCGCGAAGTCGCGGTCGTAATTATTTTTTGGTATACGATTTAATTCAATTAAAGTTGTCGTCAATATTGCATATATATATAAAACACACCAAGTGGAGTTTATACATGGTTCGTGTGAATTAGTGGCTGGTTATACTCAAACCAAACATATTTAACGAATTTCTATTACCTTGGAAGTTTGGAGAGTGTTTCACATCTTTATTTGAATTAAATTATGTAAATAGTACTTTGCACGGCCTAGGGTGGGTACTTTTATGAAATATATGATATAGCTAGTCTTAATATAACCGATAACACTTACTACTTTTATCTAGTATTCATCAAAATGGTGGGATACCAGTGAATCTAAGATAAAGTAAAAAGTTGTGACATGGCATAAACTTTAATAGCTATTGTTAAAGCCTTCTCGGAAAGTTAATAATGCTTAAATTTTGCTTATTTCTTTAGACGGCGCAATTCAGTGGCGAAATAGCTGCTGATATGGCAATGACACACTTGCCAGCATGCACCCTAAAAGGGCATGGTGCATCTTGCGGGTTATTGAAAACGTTTTAAAATTGTAATTTTTAACAATTACCTTCATATTTTGATGAATACGAGTATAGTACTCATCGTCAGTTGTAGAAAAAAATATCACACTACTTTATAGACAACAAAAAGGTCAAAAAGATATAGAAAATGAGTCTGTGACAACATTTTTTTAGGTTTGTTGTGGATATGTTATCGGAAGATCGTCGAGGATCTAATAAAAACCGCCATCGACAGCAGTTTGCAACGAGTGGCGTCGCATCACGAAGAGGGCCACACAAATCGACGTACAGGTCGAAGAACTATTATATTGATCTGTAGTGTCAGCCTCGAACACTCTGGCACAGATTAATATAATACTCTGGCAAGAGTGTACCTAATACCTAACACCAAAGAAGGAGGTATTTTCATAATAATCATAATATAAAGGATGTTTGGTAGCTAGGTGCAAATACTTTCAGGGATAATTGGTGATGATAGTGGTGGTGGTGAAGCTATTAATGACTAGAAAAAAGATCTTGAAAAAGACTCTGGGACCAACAAAACGGAAAGGTTGCCAAGTCCAACATCATCGGAAAGAGCAAATCTGCTAGGCTAAGCTGGGTTAGCCATGTTGAGAGGATTGTGCTGCCAAATGTGCATACCCTGATACAATACTATGTGTACTTTTTCCTTAATTTGGTCCATGTATGTTCTTCCTGATTTCATTCTCTTTCACATTCCTCCTACTTTCCCTTCCACAGCCCACCTGATGGTAACAAGTCACCGCAGCCAATGATGGCTGCAGCTCCAGGCAGTACCGGATTAGCCCATAAGCAAATTAAGCAATTACTTAGGGCATCACATCTTGGGGGGCAACATAAACAGCACCAAAAAAATCTTTTTTATTAAATTGAACATGTAATATGTAATTACAAAGACATTATATACTTAGCCACTATCGGAAACCTTGGTAGTTTTATGTAATAGCTAGCGAAATTGCACGGATCAATCCGCATTAACAATAGTTTAGCACTTTAATACTGATATTAATTATTATTTATATAATTATATACTTAAACTTTATTGCACAAAAAAATCAGTACAAATGGTGGACTTCATTCTCTACCAGTCAACAATAGGGCCAAACAGAAAATTGCGAAGGTAGGTGCAAGAGACAAACCCATAATTATATTTACTTATATTATTCTTCTACTTAAGTTTCATAGATATAATAATACAAGAGATGGGTGTTGTGGGCGTGGCCCGTGTCGCCATTTTCTGCCCGACCGGGCAGAAACGTGTTTCTTCGACTCAGTCGCCGGACGTTCGTTGCGTCGTAAATAAGTCGGTTTTTGTGGGTAAAATGCCGACTTGTGCAGCCATAACGTGCAGAAATCGAAGTGAAAATGTTAATTCTAGAAATAGCAGATTCACTTATCACAGGTAAGTGTATATTTTTGATAAAAAACGAATTTTTTCTCTACGAGCAACAAATAATATAAGAGTGGCAATAAAACGGATATTTCTATTATCCTAATATTCAATGCCCGTTTTGTATGCTACTACCTTAGACGTCCGCGTAACTGACGCGCAATGGGCAGCAAACTTGCCCGATCGTCACAATGATGACGCAACTTCTTAGTACGGCCGCATGTCGAGTCCGCGAACTGTCAATTTTTTTATGACCTTAGTGGGACGTACGAGTGCGGTGCATTATTAAGTGAATCATTCTATCGATAGATTTGTGGTTTGAATTTTATCGATAGATTCCCTGTATCGGGTTACTAAGTTCTAGTCTCGCGTACCTAAGTAGGTACACAAGTATAGGTTATGTTTATGTATTCAATTTTATTTATAAATTTTATAATACAGGCTGAAAAAATATATGTGCCATAGTTATTTATTGCTTTCAATTTTTTTAATACCACGTTTTTTTTAAAACAAGCGTACAACGCGCCTGATGGTAAGCGGTCACCGCAGCCTATGGACGCCAGCAACTTCAGGGGTGTCACATGCGCGTTGCTGACCCTCGACACATTTAGTTAGTTAATTATATCGCGTCGGTGGCAAACAAGCGTAAGGCCCCCCTGATAGTAAGCGGTCACTGCAGCCTATGGACGCCTGCAACTTTGGGGGTGTCACATGCCCGTTCTTGACCCTCGACACATTTAGTTAATTATATCACGTCGGTGGCAAACAAGCGTACGGCCCGCCTGATGGTAAGCAGTCACCGCAGCCTATTGACGCCTGCAAATTCGGGGGTTTCACATGCGCGTTGCCGATCCTCGACATATTTAGTTATTTATACCACGTTGGTGGCCAACAAGCTTACAGCCCGCCTGATGGTAAGAGGTCACCGCAGCCTGCATTTTTGGGGATGTCACTTGCGCGTTGCCGACTCTCGACATTTTAGTTAGTTATTAATATCACGTCGTAGGCAAACAAGCGTATGGCCCATCTGATGGTAAGCGGTCACTGCAGCTTATGGACGCCTGCAACTTCGGGGATGTCACATGCGCATTGCCGACCCTCGATATATTTAGTTAATTATTTATACCATGTCGCTTGCAAACAAGCGTACAACCCGAAAATGTATTTTCAAGGCATTGCCACAATTTATAGGCTTGAATTTATTCCAAGAAATTGACTTTCACCAATTTGAGCAAGCGCCTATGCACAACACAATCATATTAATTTACTCATAAAGGCAGTGATGGAAAAATACTTAGACACCCGACTGCATTTTCTAACGAAAAATGCAGTACCAAAACTATCACGAAGACAAGTACTCAATAAGTACTTACATTTCATAATGTTTCAATTATTCAACGTTAGGATTACGAGTTAATTTTTTTTATTATGCGTTAATTGAAGTGAATCCTTACAGAAACAATGCAACTGCCTAGGGTGGTCCTTACTGTGTAGGTCACCTACTGTAGTCAGTTGTTGTAAATATCCTTTCATTTATATCCTTTGATTTTCTAACTTATAAATCTTATAATAAATATTATCAGCATAATTGGCATTTTAATAATTAAATCATCGACAACAATGTTTTTTGATGCTGCCCCAGCCCTATAACCTTCACAGACGTTGTTATTTACGTGTAGTAGTTCTGTATTTACAACCTTTGCGAGTAGTGTGCGTGCCAGTCAGAGCATTAGAATCCTAGTAGAGACCGTGGGCAATGTGTGCGTGAGTCGAATCTTTACAATGCCTATATATGTGGTTGCAACGCACACGCGTTAAACGCGGCGACACCGGTTCCGGAGTAATCACTACGGTGACGGCCAATCTCTTGTATTATTATATCTATGTTAAGTTTACAACAATGTAGCTTAAATTTTATTTTGATTGAGATTCACATTCCAGTTAATGTTTTAGCAAAAATTTTTTACGAAAAAGGGAATGGTGCAAGATAATCACAGAGTGGTATCCAAGAGGTAGACACAGAAAGAGAGGCAGACCCCAGAAGAGATGGGATGATGATATATGCCAGGTAGCAGGAAAGAACTGGTACATAGTCGCACGCGACAGACATCAGTTGAAAAGGCTACAGGAGGCCTTTGCCGAGGGGCAATCAGACCTGCAGAAGAAAAGCAAGACACAAATAATAGAACATGATTTAAAAAAAGTCTGAACATAAGGCTAATAATAAATATTTCTCATATAATTAACTTGGAATGCTGATTTCAGCAAAAATGGCCTATTAAGGAATACTTTTTCTGTATTATTTGGCAAGTTAATGAACTGTAAAAGTTTTTGAAATTATTGTAAACACATAAAAACCATCATTTTCGTATTATTACTTGACCCTGTTTAACTCAAAGCCAAAATTTTAATTTACTACCCTTTTTTCTCCAAGTTGTATCAAAGGTAGGTAGTTGATTATTTTAGGTATAAGAATTCAAGTATTTCAAGCCCATTGTGTCGCAACAAAATATTTGAGAAATCTTTTAAATAAAATAAGTTATGATTTGATTTCTTTAAGCCACCGAGGTAGAAAATTCGAAAAATACCTTTAAAAACCTTTAACTTCTAAACTATGAAAAATCACTTTATATACATGGGGATGGGGTATTTTCAGATACAACTAGGTGTTAGGGATCTAAAAAAAATTGGGTCACTATATTTGGCCCATCCTGTATAGAGTCAGACATGCTACAAAAGTTGAACTTATAAACAGGCATCGGAAATTCGGATACTTTTATACAACTAGCAAAATCCCGGAAAAACCTAAGCAAGTATGGAGTTGGTAAATTTATTAGTAAAATTAAATTGAGTCAGCCTCCATGCTACTCAACAACAACAACAACGCTCAGTGTAGGTACTGAGGCCAAAGTGTAGGTATAACAGTATCCGAATTTCCGATCCCTGCTTAAAAACTATTTTCTGCAAATTTAATACACATAAAAGTCACAAGACACATTTCAATAAATAAATAAAGAATGTGTAGGCCCACAATTGCTTTGCTTAGGGCATCAAGTAGTCTTAATCCTGCACTGGCTCCAGGGGTGCCACATGCAAATTGCCAATCCTTCTAAAATATACTCCTTGTAGAATGTTTAATTGTTTAAAAGTAAAATGTATATACTCCTTTGTGTAATGCTTGAATGGAAAACAATTAAAAATAGTTAAAAAGGCTTGTAAAAAGACTGTCCATGTCCATTCAACAAAGAAATGTCACAAACATTATAGGCACCTCTGCACTAGAAGTGATAAAGGATTTTTATTTTTTCCTTAGAAGACTATCAATAAAAGATTCACATTTAAAAAAAACACAAAGGAAAAGGTAAATACAACTCACAATTAACTAACTCTTTAGCTTATTTAGTAGTGACCCCTCCTGTGAAACCGGATTTTGCAGATTCAAATTTAGAATAGGGCATATATTTGAGCTGAGCACAAATATTTGTTCCTGAATCTTGGATGTTATCTATGTATATAAATACTTATCTATCTATAAGTATGTATATCATCGCTTAGTACCCTTAGTACAAGCTTTGTACTAGGTTGATTCGTGAAATATTGTCTCCCAATAATAATAATTATTATAAATAGTTAATTAACATTATATTTTGTTTCGTTGTACCCATTAATGAATCCTGCATCGAAATGTTTATTACTGCTCCTTGTGTACACTAAATTATTCACAATTGAAGGGTATTTTTAAAAGTTGATGGTCCTTACAAACAAATGTCATGTAGATTTGAAAATATGCTAAATCCCAATTGATTAATCTCACATTACTATTCAAACATGGTAAAACACTTTTTATAAGGACATTGTGTTAAACAAAGCCTTAAGAACCTATAGGAACATTAATCAAATTGATCTCAATGCAAAGAAAACTGTTGTGTATTTCACAAGCCTAGGAAATATTAGACAACTTATGGGCGTTTCAATATTAATGAATGAGCCTCCGGATTTGTTTAAAGCTATAAAACGAAATGTAGATAAGCAGAAAATCAAGTAAAAGTAGAACAATACAATTACTCACCACATTGTTGTAATTGAAGGTTGCTGTGTCAGGAGGAAAATATTCTCCGTTCATCTTGTCGCCCATCGCGAGACAAACACTAATTATATGCACATACACAAATTTCACGTCCCTGGCATTTCTCTAAACGACACGCCAATCGTGGAAGAGTCCTAATTTGGATAAAATGCCTAACGACAGTGACGACCGCTGGGGAGCTAGTAGCCCCTAGAAGTCCGAAGAACCATTATACTAAAACACACATGAATGTGCAAAATATGTCCGTCTTTAAGTCAATACGATGGATCTTCACTATATTCACCTCTAAATATTATAAATCAATTTTAAATTGAAACTTGTAAAAATATTTCATTTGACAATTTACCTTGACACACATAAATGTCAAAAACGCCATCTTTTGTATAGGGCTGCCAGGCCAAATATTCGGTAGTTGCCACTTCTAAATTTTATAATGCCGCTTATACATATTCTACCTACTCTCAGTGAGATACAATTCTTAGGCCCGGCGCACATTATCGGCACGGCACGGCAAGGGATCCTTCGGCATAAATAAATAAAATAAAAAAATAAATAGGTACTAAGGAACAATTTTTACACAAATCAATCGAACTAGTCCCGTTGTAAGATCAATAAGGCTAGGGTTATGGGTACTAGACGGCGATATAATTTAATAGATACATACTTAAATACGTAGAAAACATCCAAGTCTAATGAACAAATGTTTCTACTCACCACAGAAACAAATGCCCTTACCGGGATTCGAACTTGGCACCTCTAGCTTCGGAGGCAGTGTCACTATCAACTAGGCTAAACAGGCCGACAACCACATATGTCGACGCACGCTAACGGCAATTACTGCCGTTGCGTGCTGGGGTGTGCTGGAGTGTGCTTGAGAATGCTGAGGCATTCCTCAGGCGTTCTCAGGCACATCAAAGAATCTTAGACATGCTGAGTAGTTCTTAAGCATGCCTGGGCGTCTTTAGGTATGTCAAAGCATCCTTAGGCGTGCCGAGGCGTCCTTATCCTTAGGCATACCTAGGCGTCTTTGGGCACGCCAGGCAATAACCGAAGCCTGACCCAAACCGAGTAGTTGAGCGGAAACAGCAAGCGAAGAGCTCTGTGTATTAATAATTGAACTAGATTAATTAACTTTTCGTCTTCCATCGTTGGAAACTGCAATGCATGCGCGTGTGGTCAGTGATGGAATCTGCAAGCAAATGGCAGCGCGCGCGGGGCTCGGACGATTCCCAGTCTAGCCTCGGCTTCCCGAAGACTACCGAAGCATGCTTAGGCATCTTTAAACACTCCTTACGCTGCCCAAGCAACCGAAAGCCTGCTAAAGCTCCCCGAAGACTGCCACGGCGTCTTTAGGAACGTCTAACGCTGCCCAAGCAGCCGAAAGCCTGTCGAAGCTTCCCGAAGACTGTCTCGGCGTCTTTAGGTACGCCTTACGCTGCCCAAGGACTGCTAAGACTTCTTTAGGCATGCCGAGGCTGCCGCGCCGTACCGTGCCGATAATGGGCACCGGGCTTTTAACTCATCAAACAATCTAGGTCAGAACGGGGCGCCACATAGGCCCCGCTCTGTCTCGCCGCAAGTGTACAGACGGCATAAAACCTTAGCTTTAGCTTACGGGTTTTATACACGGCTATTATTGTCAAGTGAATATTGACGAAAAATCCCAACAATTTTGAAATCTGCGATAATAATGACACCCCAATATTGCGATAATATTCTTCGTGTAAAGGGCCTCTTACAGATTGGCCGTAGTAGAAAGAAGTTTCTTCTTACTTCATGCCATTGACCTATGATACTTTGAGGCCCAAAGAACCTAATAAGCACGCACCGCCTCCGGCCGTTCGGTGGGAATCGTATCGTACATAACCACTACGTTCTACAACTCTACCGAATGGCTACCGAGCGAGGTCATATAATAATTTAAATAAGAGCGATAGAGAGGGAAATTTTGTTGTCCTGGTCATAAGTTCTGCTTTCTTTATTTGTCTCAATGTTATGTCAAATAGTTTGAGGCAAATAAGCCTATCCGCCCAAATTAAGTGTTGTTTATGGTAAGCCGCCACACATTAGCTACGATCCATATAAAACTCGAAAACTCCTTAGCCTGAGGTCCGTTTTAAATTATAGTAAGCACCAGTTGAAAACGAAAAAAATTTAAACAATCAATGTATTGAATTTGACATTTAATATATCAAGCCTCTTCGGAAACCGGCTTGTTCGGGAGGCTGGAAGTCAATTAGCCTGTGTGCGAGACTATTTTCTCTTCTAACGTGCCAGCTAGGCTGCTGGGTGTCAGGCTTAAGTCAGAGCCTCAGAACATAAAAAGTCAGAGCACAAAGTACAATATACATACTGAGATGGAGATACCAGTGAAATACTCCACATAGATCGTAGCGTCGTTGTGTTATTAGTAAGATCTAAACGCACGACCGCTGCATCTCTGTCACTTCTGTTCACGGATCTAAACCGGATTGAGTACTGTGACGAAAAAGTGTGACCGACAGAGTAGCCAAACTCGAGGATTGCATCTCGTTTTAATTAGGGTGACCAAGTACATCTGTGGATATGAGGATTATTTCTAATATAGGTTCTATGTACAATGAAATTTAAACTAAATTAGGTAGTAAATAAAATAAGAATATTTTTCAAAGAAATATTTATTTTCGCTAATCACAAGGTTGTGTATCCAATTATCCATACATTGTTAAACAATATAGTCTTGTGTAATTTTTGCCTAAGCCCTACTTTATTTTCCAAATCTCTTAACAAATGCGTAAATTAAAAAAAGACGAGGACGAGTTTTAATTCACCATCAACAGATCAGCACGGTGGTGCCATGATACACGAGTTCGGTAGGTAACAATACAATATAACTGTTACCGAACTTGCCGGTATCCAATTGAGCTGAAATGTAGCATACTTATGTACAGTATGCGTGAAAATTAGCATACTGTACATAAGTATGCTAAATTTCAGCTCAATTGGATACCGGAAAGTAGCTGTAAAATGGTTAAAAAATTGGAACGACAACTTAAGTACTTGCACAGTTTAATCACATACAGTCCAAGTTAAACAAAAGCTCAAAATTGTTAAAAGATTGAATTTCAACTGACCTTTAGGAAAGGTTTTCTCACTAAACACTTAATAACGAATATTTCTGCAAAACCAGCCCAAGTTATACCTAGTCACCCTAATCAGTTTGACATTTGTCTTGTCGTTTTATCGTAAAATATAACAAATTGTTCCTTACCTGTGAAATGATATTCCACAATTAATAAAACTTTCACTTTTACAACCCTTTACACAACATGTTTTCACTATTTTCAACTAATTTCATCAGCCGCTTATTTTCATAATTTCAAATTTGACACCATTAACGTTGCGGATACCAATTAATATTTGAAAAATACTACTATATTTATTGCAATACTAAGTTTTAGTCAGTTAATAATGTTGATATTTTATACAATTACGAATGAGGTCAAATGTAAATTATGCCTGATAAATATGCAGTACTAGTTAGTACAAGCAAGTAATTTTTTTTCAGTATTCTAAAATACCACAACATATATTTTTTTTACACTGGCAAGTTGTGCGAGTGGGACACCGCCCTCCGGTTGGTTGCTCTCGCTCGGACCGCTTTCTCTAGTCTGTCTGTCATAACAGGATATTAACTGTATTACGCGAGAATAAGGTTCAAGTTTGACTGGCTCATAAAAGTTTGTACTCAAGTGAGAAGTACTTGAGGTGCGGAATGACAACAACCGTTTTGTAGCGAAGCTAGTTTATTACTGACAACGTGACAAGGGCCCAAACTAGTGATTTTTGTGTTTTTATTAACAAGTCAAGCATTTGCATTCAAAAATGTGACATTGGATGAAGTGGAACTGCTGATGATGATCAGAACAGAACTCTTCAACGACGATAAGTTCACGTTTGGCGATTTGTCCTCCTAGCTGTTTGTTAAGCAAGTTCTATTTTCACGATTAATTTTTGTCATGCTCGAGTTCTGATGATGGGATCCATGAGGAATTGAGGGAACTCCTCAAATCTTAAAGGCAAACATATAGTGATTTTTATGTTTTTATCAACAAATCGAGCATTATCATACAAAAATGTGTCATTTGATGAAGTGGAACTGCTGATGATGATCAGAACAGAACTCTTCAACGACGAAAAGTTCACATTTGGCGATTTGTCCTTCTAGCTGTGTTTGTTAAGCAAGTTCTATTTTCACGATTGATTTTTGTCATGCTCGAGTTCTGATGATGGGATCCATTAGGAATCGAGGAAACTCCTCAAATGTGAAAGGCACACAAATAGTGATTTTAGTTTTTTCATGAACTAATCAATCAAGCATTTTCATTCATAAAAGTGACATTTGATGAAGTGGAACTGCTGATGATGATCAGAACGGAACTCTTCAACGACGCGTAGTTCACGTTTGGCGATTTGTTCTCTTCGTTTTGTTTGTCAAGCAAGCAAGGTTTTTCCATGATTTCATGAGGAATTGAGGGTACTTAGTCTTCGACCATTATAAACATACTTATAGCCATTTTTGTATTTTATTGTATGGAATCTAAGAGTGCACCATCTAAGATTAATAATCTTTCACCGGACTCCCCCATTGAAGTCGGTTTTTTTCCTTAAAATTATTTACTTCGAATTTTTTATTGTTAGGCTGATTATACGTATAATCAATCACACACAAGCAGTTTAGGTGTCCGAGAGATATTCTCTCTCCCTTTTTAGGGTTCCGTACCCAGAGGGTAAACCGAGATCCTATTACTATAAGACTCCGCTGTCCGTCTGTCACCAGGCTGTATCTCATGAACCGTGATAGTTACAGTTAAAATTTTCACAGATGATGTATTTCTGTTGCCGCTATAGTAACAAATACTAAAAACAAAATAAAAAATATATTTAAGGGAGCTCCCATACAAAAAAACTTTTAAAAAGTTGCTTGTTGTTAATCCGGCGCTTGGTCTCAAGATGTATGCGAAAACCAAAATCAGACTCGCACTTGACCAAAATTGTACATGATATTATTGACGTTCTTATTACAGATAAAAAATATATCCAAATTAAATTAAAAGTGTCTAATGTTGTATAGATAATAAATAGTACGGAACTCTTCGTGTGCGAGTTCGACTCGCACTTGGCCGTTTTTTTGCTTACCTGCTTACTACCATTGCTAATCAAGTGTCTGAGTAGCAAATATGCCTAAAAGGTTCTCACAAAAAATTAGATTTTTACCAGCTTAGCGAGTACTAGCTTATACTGTCACGTTTTATGGCCGAAATGTACAAAACGCACATAAAACGTGAAGGAACAAGCTATCATACTAACTAGACTACCCACTGTTGTCTGTCAGGCACGATAACTCGTGATGCCCGCTAAGGCATCCTTGGTCAAAAATGGATAAAAATGAAATACACATTTGGAATGCATTGCAATTTAGTTTATTGTTATTTTCGTTATCACAAAAACACCGATTTTGGTTACCATTGTTAATAACCATAGCTTAATAGTACATTTCGATGCTAGTGCGGAAAGTATGTCATTTCTTCACGAGTACCGAGGGATGCCACGAGCCGCAGGCGAGTGGCAAGACTCGGGACGAGTGAAGAATGACATTTCCGCACGTGTATTGAACGACGTTTTTTAATACAGTTGCGAAAAAATAAGAAAAACACCAAGTAATATTTATAAAAACAATATCGAATGTTGCCTTTAGAAACTTAAAACATGCTTGCAGTAAGTAAAAACGCCTCTTCTTTGACAGGCGTTTCGGCAGCTATTCCGTTCCACTCAGACAACTTATTAAGAACGGTTTTTCAATATTCAATATTAAAAAATAAACGTGTTATAATGATGAAGAGGTAAGTAATAAAATATGAAATGTGTATATTTTTCGTATTCTGATATTAACAGTAGGTTTTTATGTTGATTACGACGTTTAAAGGAAACTAATATTTAACACCCAGCAATAAAGAGTCATGCATTGAAACAAGCATAAATTAAAAAAAATTGGAAAAGTGAAAAGCACTAGTGCGCGAAAACCAACTTTCCGCACGCTAAACAGCTACGTAAAGTAGCACTTTTTGAGCAACTGTATTAAAAAAATATTTATCTTAGCACCTTTATCCTAGGATATATTCAAGAAGTTTCTGACAAAAATTAATGGTGAAAGCTTTTTTGCGGTCTGTACCTTTTTTTCAGGCATCAACTATCTATTTGTTGAGAGGGTTCCAATGAGCCCAAAAACGATGGGTTTATCGTGAGTAGTTTAGTTGCTAAGCCCACCTACTGTTTTAATATCAGATCAGCTCGGTGGTACCATAATATTGCATTATCACCGAGCTTACTTAAGTATGCCAAATTTCTGCTCAATCGGTTGAAGATAACTATTTAAATTCAGTTGAAAGATTTGACTCGGACACGCATAAGTATAACATATTTACCAACCGAACGAACCGACCACCGATAATCCAAGGGTCAAACATACAATCAATCAATCTACGTTCAATGTTTCGCTTGCATCGTTTGGTGTAACACACGCGTATAGACTAGACCCCTGACCATATATATTTCGAATATGGGACCCCTAAGATTTTACCCCTAAGATATTACTAGACGTACTATATTTTTGTAAATATTTCTGAAGGCCATCGGAACCCACTCGTTGTTCTATCATTTTCAGCGACATGGCGAACACTTCATTGGCTATATCTTTGTCCCTGGCCATCGCGGATTCTTCGCAGTAAAAACAGTTGTTGAAATATAGGCCGGTGACGCCTTCAAGCTCAGCGGCGGTGGCGACGTACACTGTCGTTGCTGCTGCTTGTTGCTGGAAGAAAATGTTAATCGTTAATTTCAATTCGCGATCATCGGTAATAATAGGGAGGCCTCAAGTCGCATAACGACAAGTAAACGAAAAGCCCGCGAGCGCGAACCATTTTATCCCGCTATTTGCCAATAAAATAGGTAGCAGTTTTGATTTTCCGGTCTGTCAGCACGCGTAGAAAAATAATAGGAAATTAATGAATATCAATCCATGATTTTCAATGAACAGTAGTTACAAGATTATTATTATTATTCAGGTAGTCTTATTCAGATCAGAAATTTTCGCAGTGATACGAGGGCTTGGCAGCCCGGAATAGCCACTACCTGAATAATAATAATAATCTTGTATCTACTGTTCATTGAATATCAATCCATGATTTTCAATGAACAGTAGATACAAGATTATTATTATTATTCAGGTAGTGGCTATTCCGGCCTGCCAAGCCCTCGTATCACTGCGAAAATTTCTGATCTATTGTGATCGCCACCTACATACTACAAATTTCGGTCCTGCCTGCTATTTCTTTTGACGACCTGTTTAGCCTAGTTGGTAGTGACTCTGCCTCCGAAGCTAGAAGTCCCGGGTTCGAATCCCGGCCAGGGCATTTATTTGTGCATTTTTCACGGATATTTGTTCTTGGGTCTTGGATGTTTTCTATGTATTTAAGTATGTATTTATCTATATAAGTATGTATATCGTCGTCTAGTACCCATAGTACAAGCTTTGCTTAGTTTGGGACTAGGTCGATTTGTGTAAGATTGTCCCCCATTATTATTATTATTATTCTCCTTATTTATTCTTTTTCACATGTTAGGTTTTTTACAATAAATTTATCAAATGTAAAATATAAAAATATACATTATTTTATTTCTAAGAATTGCAGGATTATGCCACAGTATATGTATAGCTTAAGGCAGTAACTCAAATAGAGTCGCTTAAGACATTTTTGCACCTGCGCTTCGTTAGAGCTATAGAGTTGCACTTCTCAATTTATGTAAATTTGTATAAGATTATTATAATTACTAAAACATTGATTTGTATTCTACTCCGTAGATACTCAAATGACATTTAGCGGGTAATCTAGGTATACTAATAGTGTTTGTGTGTAGGGGACGTAATCTCCGAAACTACTTAGAATAGATACTTGATTTTAACCACCGACGCAACAAAAAAGAGGGGTGTTAAAAGTTTACCCTGTGTATTTGTCTGTTGCATTGTAGCTCCCTAATGGGTAAACCGAAAACGAAACCGGTTCTTAAATATATTTCGTCAAAATCGGTTAAGCCGTTTTTGAAATATTGAAGTTTGAATGAAAATGTCGAAGGCTTTTCAACTTTTCTAAGTTGTTTATATCCCGCGGCTTTGCTTACGTTCTTTGTAATACACGGGCGGAGCAGCGCAACAGACAACCTTAAATTAAGTATTCTTATTTATATTAACATTTATGCATTACCTACAATACATTTTGTATTAACAGACGAAAATACTTCTCAGGCCTCAGTCTACGCTTAAACCGCCAAACCGAGGAGAAATGAGGAAAATTTTTACATGGAGATAGGTTGAGGCGATCCCGGAAATAATCCTTTAAGGAAGAGAAAAGAAGGGTGGAAGATTGTACGGGAAAAGCGTTAATCAAGGAAACGCCTGAAATAATTAAATAGCAATTACCCTCTGGCGATATAGCGATTAAACGAGTTCCACGCGGGTGAAGTCGCAGGAAAAAACTAGTAATTCATAAAACGTAAACCTCACAATATTATATATGGCTAATTTGTATTTCAAATATTTAATCGCATTTTCATCAAATCATTCGACACGTTATGTCACGTCAAATCAAAATAGTGGCCAGCACGCGCTAGTTTATTAAAAACTTCTTCAACTATTCTACGCGATACGTGCGCGGCACACATGATCGATACCCCCCGAGACCTCCTTAAGTTTACTGTGTATCTGTGTGAGTGCGTCAAATCGGACGTTTGTATGGACATGTACGGATTTGTTTTACTGCTATAGGCTATATATGTATACTGTGATTATGAACTCGAGAAACTTTGTCTATCAGGGCATACGACGTTTTTGCCCAGATATGGTTTCGTAGAAGCATTAGGTCTTCAGGGTAAGCTTGATTAGGCGTTTGGAGAACGGTTCTGCTTCCCCTTCGCGCCCACTCATGCAAAATCGTCAGCTCTTTCATTTCCCTCGATGCCTGCATGTCCTGTAACCTAACGTAGAATAACTCAAGTTTCCTAGCAGTTCTCGAAGAGCCTTGACGTTATGACGTCGGAGCTGAGGGCCAAGAGCGCCGCGCGCGTTATCCGAGTGGATATAATTAGTATGGTTGAAGTATGTTCAAATCTATTAGACCGTTTACCAGTCTTCTCTCTGCGGGAGTTTCACAGAGTCGAGTTTTCGTGTACAGTGTTTCGAGGGCATACCTATAACCGGAATTTCGTGCACTGAGTCCCTGAATGATGTCAAGGCTGTGGATAGCCAGTTCTTCGTTCTTTGCGATAGCTATTCTGAGCATGCTGGACTTCTCCTCCCTTTCCAGATATAAGTTGAGGGGCGGCATGTTCAAAACGGCCTTTGAGAGCCACTGTTGGAGAGGTTGATATGGCTCCAGTGGCGAAAATGCAAGCAGTCCTTTGCAGACTGCTTGTAGTATGCTTATTACAGTTTTGTGTGTCATTTTCCTATACAAGACCAGGGGAGGCGTAATACACCATGGGCTTCACTATGGACGTGTATAGTCATATGGCGATTTGGGTTTTAGTACCAAAGATTAATCGTGTGCGAAAATATACAAGTGGACCATGAATAATTGCATTATCAATATTATCATTGACCCTATCCCAGTGCCGCTTTGCATATTCGTCGGCTTCGCAGCCAAAGACATAGCGCACGCTTGGCAATGAATGGATTAATCGTATTGTTGGATATCTAGGTCGACATCGTCAATCGTTTTATAGAGTCTAGGAGACAATTAGGTTTTTGTATGTATAAGTCAGGGAGAGAGCGAGTCAGCCTGTCACAAAAATACCGGTTTTTAAACGTTTATACATCAATACCTGTTTGGGCTACATTACAGAAATTTTAGATACTAGACAAGCCAAGGGGCTTTAATAAATGTGTTAAATTTCATGTATGTATGTAGACTAAATGGGTGTTGAGCTGTGAAGAGAGCAAAATTAGCTCGAAATGCTTCGTGTAACACATTACCACATGGCTGCTGTGATGCCAGTTCCTTTTTTTTTAACTTGGCTGGACACGCTTGCGCCAGTCTAGCTATATATACGTATCCATGAAAAAACAGTCCCCTAATATTTTTTTATGAATACTTTCGCGATTGTGGGTTCGAATACCAGCTCGTACCAATGAGTTTTTCGAACCTATGTATGAAATATCATTTGATATTTATCGTTAGCTTTTCGGTAAAGTAAAACATCGTAAGATATCCTGCATACATCTGTGAATAAATACAAAGGTGTATGTGAAGTCCCCAACCCGCGCTGGGCCGGCACGGGGGCTACTACCCGCTTTCCCTCATCTATGAGAGCAGGCACATATATAGGCTGATTGATAATAGTGGTCAACTAAATACTAAAATAAAATTAGTAAGCAAACCCAGGACTTGGTGAATGGACGGACGAACAAGAACGCTAATCTATACAGCCACCAGGATTTGCTCAGATTCGTGTAGACCATGTTCCCCGGATGCAATGAGTTCACCCAGACACCTTTGCTCTTCCATTCTTCGCTCAGGATCTGAAAATATTTGTATGGAAATAAGCATCACTATTTTGAATATTGTTGAAAATGTTATGTACGCCCTAAATACAAAGTTTAACAACATACAGTTGGGCAACGAATGTACTTGCGCAGAGTAACTGAGGGGGCTAGCGCGGGTGAGCGGGCGGCGCGGGCCGCCGACTCAAACTCATTCAGTCTGCGTTCTCTAACATTCAAGGCAGGCGCGTACATGTTTTTGAGTTGAGTGATTGAAATTTTATTATTAAACCTCAACAACAATAAAGATTAAATAAAGATTTCATAGATTTCCCCGTGATGAGAGGTAACTTTGTATACTTAATTTCGTTAATTACGTAGGTACCTAACTAAGCGGTAAGCGATGGAATAGCGTTGAATTGCCGTGGAAACCATATTTTTTTAATAGTTTGGATCGTGCTCCGGCCCTTTTTATGTTATACCTACGGCCTATAGAGTGATTAATATATCCACAAAAATTGATATATTAATCAGTGGCTATTAAATTTTCATATGAAACAGCATCTTAAGCGCGATCTCGGAACTTTAGTGTTAGTTTGTTCATACGGGCCTAAGTTCTAACCCACTTGTTGCTATCGTTATTTTAAAAAGACGTAAAATATTCAAAATTCTCACAAACAATTGGGGTATAGTCGCGGAATGAAAAGGTTCGTCACTTTTCGTCCTTAACAAGATTGAAATAGAGTTGAAAAGTGATTAGACGTTTCATTCCGCGACTGTAAATATATTTTTTTGTGTTTATACTTTGTAACGTTTCAAGATACATAGCTGTGTGACGTCACAGCCCTTAAATGTAAACAGAAGTGCCGTGCGAGATGAATAAAGCAGTTTGTAGTTTCAAGTTCAAGTGTTAACTAACAAACGCCGCCTGAGCTTGTAGGTAGGCATTAATCCTATCGCTTCCCACAAACATTTATGCTCAAAATTGTTCATACGCATGCAAATAAATTACATACTTAGTTAAATTTAATAATAGAAAACTTAAAACATCCAAGTAAAAACAAAATCTCAAGTAAATATCTGGCTGTGCAACACATGTAAATAAATCATTGCATAATAATAACGTTTGTTTTATTTTCCGTTTTGTGACAACCCTGGCACATCCGCGCGTGACAGCGTAAGTACTTACACGAGCGGCGACGTCGCCCGACATCAAAGGCGTTTCACTACTGTAGGGAATATATTGTAATACTGTGCTAAATATATGTTTGAAAAAAAAAACAGCAATTTAGAATCTTATTCCTTTATCATACGATTCATTAGTTCTGAAACTCAGCAGGAAAATAGCTACAAGAAAACCTTTTTTCCATTGGCAATATGAAACGGGCCAAGTCCGTCCGTGGCAAGGTTTTCGTGGACAATTTTGAAGGTTTTCGTGGGCAACAATCCCTACTCACTGCAAAATATCCCAGAAAGAAATCTTTGGAGAAGAAAGGCTATGGATATAAGAGAATGGAAATCTTTAGAGGCTTATGCCAGAAGGCAAGACGACAGTGACGATGTTTGTTAAGCGATAAAATATTATGTAGATTAAAATATTTATATGTAAAAGATAATCGTTAAATAAAGGCTTAAATTATTATTATTATTCAAGCCTTCTTGCTAAAATCGGGAGCCCTTTCCTGTTATTACAATCTATTTAAAATGAACATACCTATTTTTTATTAACCGATTTTTTTGAAGTCCTTGATTATTTTTCTAATGATAGGAATAATCACCACCAATAATAGGAAAATGTTTCAGATTGTTCAGTTGCGCCATATATTTTATTCAAATACAAACATTTTATATCAACTCGCATGCTCCCCAATTTGGACTACTAATTTCATACATTCCCTATTCTTTCTTATTCTATTAAATATATTTTTATCAGTATTGTATCAAAGTAGTACTAGCAAAAGTTATTTATTCTTCAATTTAGGCATATTATGTGCACCTATACATGTCTATAACCCACCTGGTTCGAAAAAAAAACTGCCGCGAGTAGAACCGGCGTAAAAAATTCGGCGAGGGGTCATTTTTTTTCAAAACTATTCGTATAGGTCGATTCACAAGAGCTGGCGCGGAAATTCTATGAAATTAATGACAGTTTCATACATTTTCCGCGCCAGCTCTTGTGAATCGACCTATACATAGTATATCCGCCATACCAGCTAAAGGACGTACACTGCTAGACATAGGCCTCCCCTAAATTCATGGGGGGTATATGCCATAATCCAGATACCGGTATCATCATCATCATCATCATGTCGGCCGAAAGACGTCCACTGCTGGACATAGGCCTCCCCCAGACTTCCACAATGACCGGTCCTGCGCTACCCGCATCCAGCGGACACCAGCGACCTTTACCAGGTCATCGGTCCACCGTGTGGGGGGCCTGCCCACGCTACGCCTTCCGGTACGTGGTCGCCACTCGAGAACCTTTCCGCCCCAACGGCCATCGGTTCTACGTGCAATGTGCCCCGCCCACTGCCACTTAAGCACCGCACCGCGCCCGCTCTGTGCGTTTCGGGACTATATTATACATTGCAGTTTATATAGAGAAGGCGAGCTTGTAAGCGAAAAGCACATCTTTGTCTACCTCAGAGTGATACCGGTATCGTCAGTATAAAATTTAATATAAAATTACAGTATCATAGTATTTACTAGAAACATTTCTATCCATGATACAATCGTCTACCTTATAATATGCTTTTGAAATAAGTGTTTGGTTTTCATCAGATTTGAATTTAGATTGTAAAGTTGTAGCATTTACCTTAGCGGTTATAACATTGAAGAGTTTTGAATTGTTGTATGCTACCATTGCAGCATACTGGTCCTTAGGCATGGAGAGGCTTTGCTGCGCAAACAGGTTCTTTAGGCTGGCGTGGCTGGGAAAATAAATCAAATATTAATATGCAAATAGCTTAGCGATCAAGAAACAGATATATTTTTCAGTAAATCATCAAAGGCAAATCAAGCTGTACAATCATTTCAGCAGTTTCAACGACTCGTGAACATACTGACACTCAGTATGACCCTGACTTGCTTTGTGAATGAATTGTAGTATCATTCAAAAGAACAAGGAACTCAAATAAATTTGTCTAGTAAATATTTTGCCTGTTTATTTAAGAATTCAGTAGGTATACCATACCTAATCAATCATATTCTATTTCAATAGAGGCAACGTGAAGATGGATGGAATAGGCCATACATAGCCTATGAGGTAATTTTTACCATTTTTAGGGTTCCGTACCTCGAAAGGATTTCCCTTATAGGATCACTTTGTTATCCGTCCGTCCGTCCGTCTGTCTGTCAAGACCCTTTTTCTCAGGAACGCGTGGAGGTATCAAGCTAAAATTTACATCAAATACTCAAGTCTACTGTCCCTAGGAGCTGTGAAAAAATCAAACTTCTAAGCCAACGCAATCAAAAGATACAGCCGTTTATGCCGCAAATTTTTTTTTAATAAGTGGTGAACGGTGTTGGTCACACATATTGTAAACCTTTATTTTAAGAAATCTATCTAAGCTTTTTTGTAGCGACTGTTTGTTTACCTAAATAAATTAAAAAAAAAAAAAAAAAAATTTCCGCAAACTTTCGAGACTCGCAAGGGAATCAAAACCTATAGGGTACTTCCCGTGAACTCAGAATCTTGAAATTTGGTACGAAGCAACGTCTATGTCGTATTGTCGTATATAGTCGTATAGCACAGATAAAGGAAAACTTACGAAAAGCTTAAATTTTTTGTTACATAAAATAATAATAATAATAAAATGATTGATTGTCGCAAGAAAGCAAAAAACAAAACAAAAGTACAAATGCACAAAGGAAAAATAATAATTAAAAAGAGGAACGGTGCGACAATAGGCTCGGGCTCAGCGTTTGCTGCGAGCCTGGTCGGCTGTACAGCGCTGATTTTCAGCCCGCACCTATTTCACAGCTCAAACAAAAAAATATGAATAGCTGGCTGGAAGGGGAGCATTCGCTTGACTACCAAACAGGAACTTTATACTTGAGTGTGACTTGTTGTTGAGTGTTACATCATGTAGTAAAAATATTTTTTACGGGACCCTCGTTGCGCGAGTGTGACTCGCACTTGGCCGGTTTTATTTTGGTATGCATACTTGAAAAAAAGAACTGCTAATTTGTATATATTTTTTTCTATTTTCATTTAACTAACATCTTGTTTATTAGCATATTCTACTGTGTATACTCGTACACTATATAGAAATCAATGATTACTATTTAGTTTTTTAACCGACTTCAAGATTTCAAAAGAGGAGGTTATCAATTCGGTTGTATGTTTTTTTTTTTAATGTTCGTTACTCCATAACTCCGTCATTTCATAACCGATTTGGAAAATTCTTTTTTTGATTGTAAGTATATATATCCAAGTTGGTCCCGTTTTTGTCAAAACGCAGTTCTGATAATGGGATCCATGAGGAATTGAGGGAACTCCTCAAATCTTAAAGGCAAACATATAGTGATTTTTGTGTTTTTATCAACAAATCGAGCATTTTCATACAAAAATGTGATATTTGATGAAGTGGAACTGCTGATGATGATCAGAACAGAACTCTTCAACGACGAAAAGTTTACGTTTGGCGATTTGTCCTCCTAGCTGTGTTTGTTAAGCAAGTTCTATCTTCACGATTAATTTTTGTCATGCTCGATTTCTGATGATGGGATCCATGAGGAATTGAGGGAACTCCTCAAATCTTAAAGGCAAACATACAGTGATTTTTGTATTTTTATCAACAAATCGAGCATTATCATACAAAAATGTGACATTTGATGAAGTGGAACTGCTGATGATGATCAGAACAGAACTCTTCAACGACGAAAAGTTCACGTTTGGCGATTTGTCCTTCTAGCTGTGTTTGTTAAGCAAGTTCTATTTTCACGATTGATTTTTGTCATGCTCGAGTTCTGATGATGGGATCCATTAGGAATCGAGGGAACTCCTCAAATGTGAAAGGCACACAAATAGTAATTTTAGTATTTTCATTGATAAAAGTGACATTTGATGAAGTGGAACTGCTGATGATGATCAGAACGGAACTTTTCAACGACGCGTAGTTCAAGTTTGGCGATTTGTTCTCTTCGTTTTGTTTGTCAAGCAAGCAAGGTTTTTCCATGATTCCATGAGGAATTGAGGGTAATTAGTCTTCTACCATTATAAACATACTTATAGCCATTTTTATTTTATTGTATGGAATCTAAGAGTGCACCATCCAACTATAATAATCTTTCACCGGCCTCCCCCATTGAAGTAGGTTTTTTTTCTTAAAAATTATTTTGTACTACAATGGCAAAGTAACTTCATCATCATCATGCCAGCCGAAAGACGTACAATGCTGGACATAGGCCTCCCCCAAAGACTTCCACAATGACCGGTTCTGCGCCACCCGCATCCAGCGGACACCCGCGACCTTCACCAGGTCATCAGTCCACCGTGTGGGGGGCCTGCCCACGCTACACCTGCCGGTACGTGGTCGCCACTCGAGAACCTTTCCGCCCCAACGGCCATCGGTTCTACGTACTATGTGCCCCGCCCACTGCCACTTAAGTTTAGCGATTCGGAGGGCTATATCGGTCACTTTGGTTCTGCTGCGGATGGCCTCATTCCTGAAGCGATCACACAAAGAAACTCCCAGCATAGCCCTCTCCATTGCTCTTTGGGTGAATTTGAGTCTTCTTATGAGTATATAGTATAACTTATGATCTGCTAAACTAAATGGTACGCATATGAACGCTTGCTACTCCAGAAGAATCAGTAGCGCGGTGCCGGCACTTTATTGATTTTAAGATTCGTTGCGTTGACAGCTAGAGTCAAATACAGGTATTACGTACAGGTACCTCACTCTCAACACAGCAGATTCATGGCATTTGTTATATAATTTTACTTACCGATGGGATTCTGAAGACACAAACACAACTTTGGAACCCTTTTTGAGCAATGGTTCCAACAAGATGGTCAGATATAGATGGCTGAGATGGTTCACCTGGAATGTGGTCTCATAACTATCCTCGGTCTCTGTGTAGGGGATGCCAAATACTCCTGCATTTAGTATCAGCATATCAAGATGGCTGGAAAGCAATCAGATCAATAATTAGCGATAAGACCGCCTGTTGTGTAAGGTCTGCAATAAAGCGTATTGTATCCATAATTGTACTTTTTAAAAGCTTTTATTTAACTTGCACTGTTCTTATATGTAAATAATATGTCCTCAAAACAATCATTTTCCAGCTAGTTGCCAGTATCCGATTGGAAATTTGACATACTTGACATTAAGTAAGTTCGGTCATAATGCAATACTATGGTACCACTGAGCTTGTGGACCAGAAGGTAGCCATAACAACTCCTAAACTACATAAGATAAACCCGTCATGTTTGAGATCATTGGAAAATAACAAGTACTTAAAGACTATGCAAATAAAGTAGCATTGTCAATAAAAGCTTGTACCAAAACCAATATTTTTGACAGAAACTTATGAATGATGTATTTTTAAATGTCGATTGATATTACATCTTAAAGAGGTGAGTGCTCAACTGCTGAGGTTTATTATATTTTCACTTTTTAATCCTGGAAATTAACCTGTTTTGTTTTGACTAAATTATATAAAGACAAGTCAAATAAACAACTTACAAAACCCTTTTGAAAATAATGAGTACTTATCACAGCCGCGGCTCGTTTAGCGGCGTTTATGACGCCGTACTCGTGTTTAAGGACCGTGAACCGATCTGAAACATGTCGAGCAATATTCGACCTATAAGACGTGAGTGACTCGTTTCATTATATATCTCAATATGTCTGAAACTCACAGGAGTTATCTAACCCTTTGTATTTAAAACAGTGAAAAAATAGACCAATACTAATTAGGTACAGTCAACAGCAAAAGTATATGATCATTTTAGTACCTTGTCTCTTTCACTACTGTGACGCATCCCTACTGTTGCAGTATTGTTATGTTAGTGCAATAAAATACTAACATGATCATCTACATTTGCTGTTGACTGTACAAGAATCTTACTCTGAAAACAATGTCTTCACCATCTTTGCACACTTTTTCACACTTTGTAAGGATGACAAGTCTAGTTTTATAGCTTTTAAATTTTCTTCTTGAGCATTTGTCTCCTTCACAATATTTTCTATGGCTTCTTGTGTGGCCTCTATATTTCGATTGGCCATTAAGATCTTACATCCATGCCGAGCCAGAGACTTGGCTGTTTCATAGCCAATGCCTGTGTTGCAGCCTGTGATCATAGCATATTTCCCAGACAAGTCTACCCCATGCAAGATCTGGAATGAAATACGAGTAAAAAGTAAATTAATGATAGTACCGAGAAGTAGTAAGGCCAGAACTATTCAGTAGATCAGTATCAATGTTTTCGGAAAAATCATATAAAGTATGATAGTAGAATTGTAGAAGAACCCACCTAGGGAGGTCCTTGGCACTGCAAGAAAACGGTACTATACACGTAGGTAGCAAGAAAGGTAATTATAATATTGAAGAGACACTTTTAATTCTAACCCTCAATTATCCATCATTACCCTCAATTATACTAAAATCCAAACCAAAAACTTAAACCCATCAATGGCCCATCAATTGCTTTGCATCATTCAAGAAAAAGGAAATGAGGCAGAGGTTGCAGAAAGACTTATTAAGTTATTACATAATTTTTAATTTAGTTTGGCTAATGAATGTTGAGACTGGGATTTGATAAATGGCAACTGATCCATAAAAAGTGATGTTGTTGGTTGCCTTGTTTTGACATCACATTACTGTCAATCCATTCCACTTTCACTTTAACCAAACAAGCAGGAAGGTAAAAATCTTTCAAGATCATGCATGACAATATGAAAAGACAAACATGGCAGGTTTAATTAGCATATGGTGAAACAACGAATGTCACTGTGCAGCAGGGTGTTTAAGTATGTAAATATCAATAAAACACGAATTGGACCAATAACTCACCTGGAATGCAGTTGATGATCCATCAAACCTCTGCCTGAAATCATGGACATGATTTTTCTCCTCCTTCGCAAATGCTAGCCGGGGGTCCACATAAGTTTTATGTCCGGTTTCTTGCTGCATATACAAAGTCTTTCCATGTTCATCTACTGTTTTTGACCAGCCAAATGGCAAATCTTTTGGTATCACTTTCTTACGTCCTGTGCGTGGGTGGGTCCACTGGGTTTTGGATGTGCAAGTACTGAAAGTTAAATAAGTTCTAAAACAAACCTTAATTCACTGGCACAAAAAATATCACCTTATAATAATGTAATGACAATGACTCGTATTGTTATTTAATATCTACGAGTAGACACACGGTAGCGTGTCCAGCCAAGTTCACCCCAGGAACTGGCAATCAGCAGTAGTGTATTATTTTACACGAACCATTTTGAGCCCTCAATAACTCCAAATCTATTAAACATAAAAAAAAAATTGGTATATGCATTAAGATCATTTAAAACAACTAGAATGCCAAATTTCATAAATATAGGTGAAATACTTATTGAGATATTAAAGTCCAAAAAATGGCATTTTTACCACTGACTGACTAGTAATCAAAAACCTAACCCACTTCCAGGTGACCTAGAAAGGTTGGCATCCAGCTGAATAAGAATAAGAGAATAAGAATAATTTATTTGCTTAAACACTGTACATATTGATGGTATTAGTATTATAAGGAGTTCCACATGTTTAGCCGATATTGGCATGCAAATTATTGTTGTAATTCTAAGTTATGCTGGGATTACATACAAATTATATTTAATTCAAAAGTCACACATTCATTAATTCATTGCTTTACATAAAAAAGAGAAGTCATTGTGTATTCCAAAAGTAACTAGTAAATTTAAGCCATTATTAAATCCTATTTTATATTATAAGTACATTAAATTATATTACACATTAGATTACATTAGATAAGTATGTCAAACAAATAATTATTCATTATACTCAAGATATTCTCTTATGGTATAAAATCATTTTTCTGCTAGCCATTTTCATAACTGTGTCGTAAATAAATTGTCATTAAGTTTACGTTGCTCTTGTGGTATCTTGTTATATAAAATGATGCTCATAAAGTAACAATTCTTTTTAAATAATGCAGGTAAACATGGTGGAACTACTAGCTTATACTCATCTCTTTCTCTAAGTCTTTGATTGTGTCTCAGTTTGTTATATGCTAACATGCAGTTAATGTCAGCAGGCCAAATCGTTGGAACAAAGGTTTGCAGGTCACTCTAGGTCCAACACCACAGACGGCTCTTACACATTTCTTTTGTATTATAAAAGCTTTTTTAGCATCCATTGAATTCCCCCATATTGAAATACCCTATTTTAAAACTGACTTTACATAGCCGTGATATGCAAGCAGTGCAGTTTTTTCTCCTGAGATCACTCTTAGTTGTTTTAAGGTGGTGAGGAAACATAAAAAAAAAAACAGAAAACAGTGATTTTTAGTTCTATTATTATTTATGCAAGTTACCTCAGAACTCTGTTATTTATTAACTGAATTGGATCTCTTCTTTTTTTATTTGACACGGTATACTTCTGTGGTGGTCATTGTCATTAGGTCAGAATCTGATCATAAGGTCCTGGAGAAATCAAGGGAACTCTTCAAATATTTGAGTTGCACCTATAGTGATTTCGGTATTTTGTAAAGTAACTCGTGTATTCACTCTTGAAAAGCACCTTTTAGTGAAGTTTGACAAAAATTAATGATATCCCATCAAAAAATATAAATGTGAAACTGGGAGCAAAGTTCAATATTAAGAATATGCAATATGTGCATGGTTGTTGTCTTCACCAACAAAAGAATAGAGATCTAAATGTGTACCAAGATCCATAGATTATCTGAAAAGGTGTTAAGTCTGGCCTAGTGCCAGTCTTCAGCCACTTATCAGTTTTCTTAAATATCCAACAGCTTTCATGGTATTATATCATACTGAATAGATAACTGCCAAGTTAAGGCTCAAAATGCATTATGTCGTAATAAATTAGTTTTACTGTAAACAGACCTCTATCAGAACCACTGATTAGATCTTCTTGTTTTACGTCTCAATTATTTGATTGGATAAGTCTGACCAATCATGCTCATAAATATGGGCCAAAAACATTTGTTCTAAACTGATTAGGTATTTATTAGGCTATTCTTTCTACTGAAAAGTATTTCAAGGCCATTTGGTCACATAGTGGTTTTAATATACCTACATAATGTTTTTTTTAAATTCCGTTAATTGCGAGGGCACATTCCTGAGATGAAATAGTAATCTTCTCTTCTCTAAGACACTAGTATCTCAATAAGTACCATTTCAAAGATATCCTCGAATTCCCAACAAATATCTACAAAAAACTTACTTTACGAAGTAAACACTTCCGTCTTCAGTGGACTTTTCTTCCCATCCTGGTGGTAATTCGTCTTCACTGTCTGAATCCAAGTTATGCATCGTATGCGTGAATAATTAACGAATAAGAAAATGCTTATAAATAATTATTGACAATTTTTATCTCATATGAGCAATACTGTCTGATTATGACTGGATTATTAATTTATTATAATAATTGTTGATCACATCATGTTGACAAACCGGTCGCCAGTACATTCAGATATTATTCATCTCTTATTAGTCTGTGTATTATTCTGATCAATTCTGATAGTATAGTTGCCACTTGAAATAGTATGAAAAAGAATTCGGAGTTCTTAATAGTTTAGACTGCAGTAACTGTATATAAAAAAAATTGACAATTTTAGTGTTTTCATTAGAGTTATCATATCACAATAGTTTTGATCATTTTGTCAAGTAATTTTTATAAAAAATATGACTAGTAGGGAAGATTTTGATTGTTTCTTTTAAGTTTTAACGTCAATGCCACTGTAATTTTATCGTCTCGGAGTTCTCTCGGACGCTCATTCAAGACTGGTATTATCAGCTTTATACAATGCGTTTTGTATGGGAGAAAAAGAGCGTTGAAATATATCCCATCCTACTTCAGTAGATGGCATCGCGTTGTTATATATTTACCAAACTGAAAGCCACTTTGGCTTAGTTGGTAGTAACTCTGCCTTTGAAGCCGGAGGTCCCGGGTTCGAATCCCGGTCAGGGCATTATTTTTGTATGTTTAGCACGAATATCCTGAGTCTTGGGAAGGGTATTTTCAGTTTTATGCAAGGCGTTATCCCATCGACCCGCAGTTGATGGCATTGCGATGTTATAATATTTACCAATTATATTATTTAAACTTTGGACTTGGATTATTTAAGTGTTCATTTTTTACTGTCATTAGGTATTGTATAATAAATTATAAATATTGTGTTTTTAAAATCATAAATATATAAATATTAGGGGTAATTTTTTTACACAAATGGAACAACTTTCATAGTAAGCTCAATAAAGCTTGTATTATGGGTACTAGACAACGATATATTTAATAGATACATACTAAAATACACAGAAAACATCCAAGTCGCAGAATAAATGTTTCGGCTAATAGAAAAACAAATGCCCTTGCCGGGATTTGAACCCGGGTCCTCTAACTTCGGAGGCAGTGTCACTATCAACTAGGCTAAACAAGCTGACAAATTTTGACACCACTGACTAATATCTCCATTTCACGCTGAATATCTTAAACACTTATTGAAACCAAATTATTGAAATATGTGTAAACTAAATTGTCATTACGTGGAAAATAAACATAATATATAAAAAACAAGAATGATTGTATGTTTATTCAATAATCAATATCTTACTGTGATTTGGACGTACATCACTTGATAGAATGGAACGTACATTACCTATTTTGCTAGAGTAGTAAGACGTCAAATATTAATACCGTTAACGAGCGAGACGGTCAAATATCAAATTGTATAAAAGCGACAGAGAGAGATAATATAATTTATTGTCCTTGTCATAGTTCCGCTTTCTTTATTTGCCTAAATGTCATGTATACGTCATGTCAAATAGTTTGAGGCAAATAGACGATTACCCAACCAAATTAAAGAGTTTGTTTATGGTAAGCCACCAAACATTTAAGACCAGTTCTTAATTTAGCTGTGTAAGTGCTTTCCTGTCCCTATTGGTGGAGATCGTATAGGATCTCTATATAAATCCATACTCTGAGAGGTGACAATTTGATTTGATTTCGCATTTGTTTAAACATCAAGACGCCATTTATGAAGACGCCATCAATAACGAAAGAAAAAAAACCAGGGGTGCTACCGCGAAGTCTGTCAACGGAACGAAAAACGAAAACGAAGATCGAACGAAAGAAAGAAGCCTTTAGTTTCGTTTCCATAGACAACTTGCGGACTTCCTATCGTGAATGGAAAGAACGAATGAATTAGTAAAGTGATTTCACACGCAGCGATAAAAAGACGGTAAAATGATATTTTGCTAAAAATAAGCCTGAAATATTGATAAATATTATATAATCCGCATTAAGAACGTATACTGGCATTGGATACTTCTGTAGAACTAGATTTAATGCTAGATTTTATATTTTTGGTTAATATACAGACCTATTTCCTCTATGGTTAACATTTTGAAGACGTCAAATCGGCGGCTGTAGATTTTGGCGGGATTTTAAATTACCGCCTTTTGAACTGGACTGGTGCTTTAAAAAATCTTTAATTGCTTAATTTGTTTACTGTTTTTTCTTTTATTGTTAGATCTGTTTGTTAATGGGCCTTATTGAGCTTACTATGGAACTAGGTCGATTTGTGTTATTTTTTCCCGTAATATTCATTGATTTGATATAAATAACAACGGTCAACATCACTCGCTAAGATGTTTTTAAGTTACTCGAATATAATGTATGCTCTATATCTAGATATATTTCTCTTTGCATATATTATTGCTAAATTACTGCATTCTGATATACGTTGCTCCTGAGACAATTTGCAATTGATGCAAGGGAAACACACGGACTGCAACCATAAAAGTACTACTTACTCTTTAGGTATGTGGTATTGTGTTGCTGGTGATGTGAAAGGTCGCCAGACCTCCCGAGGATGCGCTGCATTGAGTGGAAGAGACCTATATGTCGCTAGCTGTCAACATAACAAATCCTCAATTCAATCGCATGCACAACACAGCACACATATCGGCAGCACGCTTGTGATTCTTCTGGAGTCGCAAGTGTCCATAGGCTACGGTATCTGTTTACCATCAAGTAGGCTGTAAGGTTATTTGGCACTGTCATTGTATATATAAAAATAAGTATGATACTTAGACGATAACTAAAAGTTAAGAAGTGCTGATTAGTGATTAATAATTCCGTCAATTATCCATTTTTTGAGATTTGGTAGTCGAGCGGACCCCTGGTTCCCAAAAAAAGGCTAAGATGAAGTCACTGCAGAGGCAAGAACTTATTTATTTGCTGTCTGAACATCAAGACCTATTTGGCTATACCATGTTGGTGATCAAAGTACGAGGGACCAAAGGCGAAAAATGCAGTTCATGAAGTAATTATATCCTCCTACTGGTTCTATTATCTTAATTCATTCATAGAAATTCATTCATTCATTAATAGAAATAATACATTTCCCATACAATATGTTCATAATAGCACTTTGGCGAGAACACACCTTAAATAAAACATATGTTACAGTGTTTAAACAATTTATTTCACATACGAGTGGATTACACTATATTCTCAGTTTACATTAACCTCCTAATAACCGCAGATTAGGTGCTGTTCAATTTTAATAAATGCATTAGAATGGCATTTTAGATCATAAGTAGTCTTGGATACATTTTTATCAACTCAAGGTAAAGTGTATTACAATATTATATATTATGCGGCTGTTCCTTTGATTTCCCCAGACCCGAAGAGGTAACACTTAATAGTGACTTAACAAAATAATCATTTTATTATTCAGGAAATAAAGCATTCGACATTTCACATATATAAGTACATCAAAACTATCTGTACATATTTGCATGCCAATTTTATTGGCGAGATATGCTGATCTCACTATCAATGATAAAGATCTATTTCTGTAACCATGTCTCTTGCAAATAAATTTCTTTGTCTTTGTCTAAGAGTCCGCAGTAAGCTCGGTTCGCCATACAAACGTAGCTACGCTCTCATTTAAAAACGCCTTGCTAGAATAACATGAAACTTTGTAAACACAATGGGATATCTAGGTCGGAAATTAGTTTCTGTTGCTTGAAATTATAATGGAGAAAAAATACAGCGATTATTAAGGTTTTCATACAAGTCGTAAAAAACTTTGTATTACAATTTCTAGCAACAGAATCTAATTTCCGACCTAGATATGGCGGCTCCCATTTTGTATACAAAGTTCCATGTTATTTCAGCAAGGCGTTTTAAAATGAGAACGAAACTACGTTTGTATGGAGAATCGAGTTCAGCCGAGCGTACTGGGGACTCTTAATATGGAACAAAATGAACGGTTAGTTGATTCCGCCGTTTGGTTTTGGGTTACTTCGTACCTTATATTGGGGGTGTCGTAAAAGTCGACAATAGCTTTAAAACGTTTTTTTTCCCTTTTCTCCAGAACTGATACAGAAACTTACATTTCACATGCTCCGTATACCGTTTTTGTGAATACAGGGGTTAAATTAAATTAAGTCTATTTTTCATTTAACTTCATTCAAATTTGTGGCAGGCCTCACGAGTATGAATAAACAGAGAAAGTTTCAAAACTATTTTGGTAAAACTGCAAATCTTATAGACCCTCTAAATACAGTCAAGAGCAAATGTATGTTAAAAAAAAATCCCCTTTTTCCATTGTGGTGAGGTAAAAAACTGTTAACTTATTGTACTTATTATCTGCTCTTGACTACACGTTTCTAGTCGACATCTGCTTGAATTGCCGTTTCCTCTTCTGCTTTTGTGCGTCGCGTCAATAATCCAGGACCGTTCATATTCACAAGCCTGAAATTACAAAAAAAATTTTTAAGCCGCTGTACTGGGACATACGAAAAGATGCGTCTGATTTGGACTCAGATCATAGAAAGAAATAGATGTGAAACGGGGGCGTGGCGCATGTCACCGCGACATTGTCAAAAATAAGTGTAAGTGATAACATATGAAAAAGCCTTATATTTTCTGCGGATTGTACATTGAACGTTTTGGACAATAATCACCCCGTACCGCGCTAAGCCACGGCGCAATGTATCATACCGCTGTAGCTTTGGTCGCTGCGTGAATTATTTAGTGGTGCGCAGCCGCTAGCCCGCTGTTCGGCTCCGCCCAACTAGAGTGGCGCCGGTTAAAATTGCAGTTTATACGTCATAAAATAGAAAAAAAAAATAGGAATAGAATGTCGAACTAGTCATTTAATATCAACGGTAAATTCACAAATCAATATTTAATAAGCATAACTTGTTCCAAAAGACTGCAGACCAACTTCCAATTTAATCTTATTAACCGACTTTGATAGTAGAAAGAAGGTTCTCAGTTCGTATTTATGTTTTTGTTTATGTATGTACCGCTGTAATGCTTTTCTATGTTATACAACTTTGGTGATTATATGAACACCATTTAAACTGGCCATTTCAATAGTCATCAATATTTTAACATAATAATTTAAAGCTTGATGTCGATAAAACATCATTTAACGTTTGTCTCCCTCTATTAGTGTTCATTGCCTTTTTTGAGGGGTGCATAAAGCCAAGAGAGGTAGGGCACAGCGAAACGTCATCTTGCTTAAATTTAGAGCAGCCCAACTGGGGAAGTACCTCCACCTTACAGAAGACCGCAGCCATAATAACATCACTTTTTGCCTGTTAAGTATGTATGTGGTGTTGTGTTCCTGGTGGGTAGTAAGGTCGCCAGAGCTCCCGAGGATGCGCTGTGTTGGGAGTTAGGGGCCTGCATATGTATCTACCTTGACAGCTGGAGACGTCTGCGCGTCCCTCACTCTCAACACAGCGCATCCCCAATTCAATAAAGGGTCGGCAACGCACTTGTGATTCCTCTGGAGTCGCAAGTGTCCATAGGCTACGGTGTCTGCTTACCATCAGGTAGGCCGTAAGCTTGTTTGCCACCGTCGTTGTATAAAAAAAAGCCAATCGCAGCGCTTGTTTGCAAAACTCGGCGGCACCCCCCGAGGTTTTGTTTTTACACGGTTCAATGTGTGTGTGTGTGGACTTGGTGGGACAAAACTGGAGACATAGGTTTTCGTTGAAAGGAAGCAGTAGGGCACTTCTCCCTTTTTTATGCTCTGAGGGTTTGAACTAGCACATTGAGTGAAGAAACCTACCATTTTAAAACATGTACAAAGTCGTCTACACGCTGTTTCGTTTATTTTATAATTATTTATTGTAAGTCCTATTTTGTATGCTTTATATTATGTTTTCTTTATCCCGCATTTAAAATAAAATGAAGAGTTAGAGTTAATAAAAACGGCATTTTTTACAATCAAGAACTAGAGGCTTTGTGTACTGCATATATCGCGAGTGATATATTTACGGTTTTATACCCTATAGCTCCGCTATTTTGGAAAAAATAAAAGAAAGCTGGATCCAAAAATAAAACTCGTGTAATTATTAGTCTGCTCACAAAATTCCACGAGAATCGTTTGAGAAATGCGACCCATAGGTCATCAAAGAATTTTTAACCAAGCGGAAACTTAGATGCTTGGCTCGCGCTCTGCGCTCGCTCAGTTATTAATCCCTAAAGCCTTATTTACACACGTACGAGACTAGTATGCGAGTTTCACTACATTGCGCGGTTTGACAGATCGAACTCATTATACCATGGTAACCCGCAATGTAATGAAACTCGCATGCGATTCTCGTATGTGTGTACCGAGGCCTTAAGGTTGTGTTTACGGGCGACATCGCGCGGCGTGTCTCGCTCTTTTCAGAATGTACGGAAACCCACGGTTTGATAAGCGCGAGCAGCGTGCAGCGCGAAATTCTATGCGTAAAAGCCGCCTTAGTGTTGCTGCTACGTGAAGGCTAGCGAATGACATTCGGTATGATGATGATGACTTGATGTGATACGTAGTACCGCTTGGCAGTTTTAAAACTGCCAAGTTAAGGCTCAACATGCATTAAGCCGCAGTAAATTAGTTTTACTGTAAACAATGTAGTGCCGGTCTTGGAACCATTTCAGATAATCTACGGAACTTGGCGCCCATTTAGATCTCAATTCTTTTGTCGGTGAACTTGGCTGCCATTTTCACATTTATGTTTTTGATGGGATACTCTTTTGCAAATCTACACTTCTAGGCGGTATCCTTTACTATTCGATAATCTATCATACTTCATATACTCGTAAACAGGGGTTGTAACCGGGTAATCTCAAAAACCCCGAAATAGCCAAATAATTTGAATTAGTTTATGCTCCTTATCTAGGTCTGTATAATGTATTTAGGTTATGACTGTGTATTTTTAGATTGCCTGATTAAACATGAAATAGTAAACGAAAGAACGAAATTCCTAACCGGTTTTTTTGTACGGAGAAGTTAACCGGTTACAAGCCCTGCTCGTAAATAAGTTACTAACAAATCTAACCTGTCATACTTAAGCAGGAACTCGCCATTATGCACATTGGTAGCGCCACCGTATACTGCTGGTGAAAATTTGAACTTCTTTATGTCAGCAGACCACCGGGGGATGGGCAGCAGCATCCCTGGAGTGCGGTCCAGATACTGCGAGCGCCAACCCGCATGCCAAGCGTGGCGACTATGGCATATACCTCCCGTGAATTTGGGGGAGGCCTATGTCCAGCTGTGGCGGTCCTTTGGCTTTATGGTGGTGGTGGTGGATGTCAGCATGTTGAGCACTGTAACAGTTTTTCACCAGATTAATCTTTACGTTCTTTTCAGATGTTTCCTATAAATATTTAGGCCAAATCTTACGAGTCGCATTTTACCCACTTCTCGTAATACCGAAATAATTAAAACAATACATTTGTTTACGTACCAAGAAAATATATACAAGAATACTTAACCAAAACAACCTAAACAAAATTAAAACTAACTTAAATCTAAAACAGGTCCTTGAGGCATTGTGCCGAGGATGCTGGCGGCATTTCCTCACTGTATCGCAATGTTGATACGTTGTGCGAGGAAGTCGCCAGATCTTCGGTCACCAGTTAAATAATTTACTTTTTTTACACAGTGATCAACTACTAATTGAGTAGATCCTAACGACCGCATTCACGGGACGCCGTGAATTTGACTTACAAGATTTGTTTACAGGCAGACATCAGCACCTCTAGTATATTATTTTCAAAATTTAACTCAATTTGTATGGCAACGCGAACAGCGCCTCTGTCGGCCTTTATTGCCATACAAAGTGAGACTAAACGCGTTTGCGTTTATGTTTCGAAAGTAATATACTTGAGGTACCTATATCGAGCGAAAGGAGATAATGAATACGTCCGCCGACTACGGTATAGAAATGTATGGGCATAATTGAATTTTCATTGTAGCTAATATTCCAATCGCGTATTTTACCATTCTATTTTTTTAACACGCTTGTAATTTTAGTATCTTATATTCTCACTAGCTAATATTTAAAGTACTGGAGTTGATATATTGATATTGATATATTTATTGGTAAAATCTCCACATTTACAAGTCATTTACATATATCATCTTGTCACAGAAAAGATAAATTTTACATCGAAATGTCAATTTCATTACATTGTACTTAGTTCATGTATTATTAATTATTTACAATTTTACATAGTAACATATTGCCTGATATTAGTAGGTACCAGATTGAGCCAATGACCTGTGGCCCTCAAAAAACTCATCTATACTATAGCAAGCCATTTCCAGCAGCTTGGCTTTTAGCTTGCGGATAAATATTGCCTCGCTAGAAGCTAGCTTTATTTCATCGTCCAGTATATTGTACAGTCTGATTCCCATTACATGCATAGACTTCCTAGTTTTTGCCAGGCGGCACGTGGGCACGACCAGCTGCTTACGCCTACGCGTTACGCTACCACGGAGTTGGCTATGGGTGGGGATCTGCTCAAGATTTTGTCTCACGTATTTGCAGGCTTCCATTATATACACACTGGGTAGCGTAAGTATTTTACAATTTTTAAACAGTTCCTTAGCAGGATAGTCGAGAGGTTTTCTAGACATAATGCGGAGGGCACGCTTCTGTAATTTAAATAATCTTCCACGGTCCGCAGCAGTACCCCATAGGTCAACACCGTAGATTAATATAGAGTGGATGTATCCATAGTAGGCCTTCCTTAGGTTCTCCTCAGAAAGACTGTGAGTTAGCCTAGACAACGCGAGGCACGCAGAGGCAAGACGTTTGCACGTTGCATCAATATGAGGTGCCCACGTTAGTCCAGAGTCGATCAAAAAACCCAAGTATTTGACTTCTTGTACATGTGGTACTGGAATATTATTCAAAACAATCTTAACCCGGGCATTTAAATTTCTCTTTAATTGGAAGTACATTATGTTTGTCTTATCGACATTCAAAAGCATCCCATTAGCGGTAAACCAATCAGATATACTTTGCATTGTTTGGGTCAGTTTTATTTCTAAGCTAGTGAAATCATCGGCTGCTGTTATTACACAGGTGTCGTCAGCAAACATAATGTACTCCGCGTCCTCGGTGGCGGCAGTGATGTCGTTCACGAGAACCAAAAACAAGTTATTTCCCCTCGTTGATCCCTGTGGGACAGCACTGTCCCCCAATTTCTCAAGGTCGGAGTAGAACGATTTTACGTATGTGGTTTGTTTTCGTTCTCCAAGGAATGACCTTAATAATTTAAGAAAAGACCCATTGACTCCATACCGCGATAGCTTTGCGAGAAGCAGTGCGTGGTCAATTTTTTCGAAAGCGCGCGACAGGTCGCAGAATATAGCTGCGACATGCCGCCCAGCCTCGAGGTGCGCGGTCACCCGTCGCACTACGTCACGCGCCGCGTCCGCGGTTGACCGTCTAGGTTGGTAGGCGTACTGCTGCGGGTTCAGTAGACCGTTGCTATTAAAGTAATGCATTAGTTTACCACTCAACAGACGCTCGAACACCTTGGACACGATAGGTATCAACGATATGGGTCTATAGGATTTGAGTGCATCCATATCGCCTTTGCCCTTGTAAATGGGCTGTACTTTAACTACCTTTAGTGGCTTGGGATAAATACCCTCTTCAACACACTCATTGAATAGGCAAAATAGCAGCGATACCACAATTGGGGGTAAATAATCTAAGATGTATGTTGACATATCATTGACATCCTTAGACTGCTTCTTTTTAATGCTTTTTAGGGCTATTATTACATCAGCAAGTGTAAACTGGTCAAAACGAAACACGGGCGCGTTATGCGATAGATAACTATCTAGATAAACAAGCGCAGCGTGTGCACGGGCATCGTTATTCGCAGTAGTGGTCTGTATGTAGTAGTGGTTGAGGCGTGAGGCGGCGGTGGTCGCGCGCTCGACCTCACAGGTGCCAGGTGATCGACTTACCAATACGTCTAACGGACCAGTTTTGTTTTTATGCCTACATGTTTCAGATGCAATGATACGCCACACACTTCGACACATGTTTTCGCTGCTATTTGCTATTATTTTATTAATATAGTCGCTACGAGCTCGCTTCAAAGTATTCGTATATGTCTGTTCCAGCGAATGCAATTCCGTCAACAAACCATTTTCCACACTGTCGTTAACAATGTTTTGAGATATATCGGTTTTACATTGATAGATCTTTTTTCTAATACTACGCACTAGGTCGTTTGTCCATTTACTAGTACTGGATTTTACGACCTGTTTTTTTATAGGAAAACTAATGTCAAAACAGTGTTTTAGTACATTCATCAGTTTCTCAAGCTTGCTACTAGGGCAGGCCTTTGTTAACATAATTTTATCCCAGTTATATAAGTCAAGATACAGCGTGAAGTTGTTTATATTTTGTTGAGAAAATGTTCGTTTCGATACAACACGGTTTGATTGCAAGTTTTTTTGTATATTTACTTTTACATTTATGCACTGATGATCAGATATACGCAATTGGGTAAATGTAATATCGTTAATGTCCGCCTTAATCAAATTTGTGTAGGCGTGATCAATACAAGTTTCAGAGTGCTTTGTTATTCTGGTAGCAGATTTAACGATTTGTCTATATCCGTATTGATTTAATATGAGTTTTAACTCCTTTGTAGTTTTACAGGTTTTTAGGTAGTCAATATTCATATCACCCATAATTAATACCTTATAATTTTGAAAAGAATGTAAGCTCAGAAGTTCATTAAGCTTATTATAAAAAATCTGGATGTCACCATTTGGTGGTCTATATATGCATGCTATCACAAGATCTAAGTTTACACATTCAACGGCACACACTTCAAACTGCATCTCTACGCACATGGAATTTACTTCCTTCCGTTCAATCGATAATAAATCCGATCTAACATAAATGCAAGCACCTCCTCCTCGTCTAAGCGTTCTACAGTAGTAGGCACGCAAATCGTAGTTCATTAAATTTACAGAAGTTATTTCACTGGATCTTAGCCATGTCTCAGTCAGGCAAATTAAATCAACTCGACCCTGTAGCTGGAGTTCCGCTTCGAGTTCATACGTTTTATTCGGCAGGCTACGTATATTTTGATGCATTACTGCAATAGTTGAGTTCAGTTGCGTGTCATCACAGCGGCGTTCCGGTGCAACTGTCGACCGGTTTTGGTGAGCGCGCGCGCAGGCCGGGAGCGGGCGCGGTGGGAGTATCGGCAGCTCGCGCTCCCCGCGTCTTGCCAGCCCCCCTCCGAAACCACTCCGATATTTTAACGCCGTTGGGCCACAGCGTTGGCGAGTAAATTTTATCATAAACACTCTCAGGGAACCCTATGACGAATGCAGCATGCATTTCAGTTTTTATATCTCGCTTTTCAATTGTGAGGGATACATCTGGTAACCGCTCAGTTAGGTATTTGCGTAAGCTTTCAGTAGTCGTATCCGGTCTGAACAACCAAGCCTGTAAATATATATGTCGCTCCACAGACTGGAGGATGTTATTTTTGTCTCCCGTTCCGGTAACAATTTCCCGCCGTTTAGGAGTCCGTTTACGGCTGGCTATATGTCGTTTGCTCTTGTCGGCATCGTCCGTGACTGTGGTGGTCATGGCGATAGCTGACTCTGTGGTCACAACACGGCTGCCTGCGTATTTAGCTTGTCCGGGTTCAGTTAGCGCTGATGATTTTTCGGTGGGCGTATCGCTTGATTTTTTCACACCCGTATCTGCGGTCTTAGCTGTGTGCCATTTGCTCTTGTCTGCATCATCCGCGACTATGGTAGTCTTGCAAATCGCTGGCTCTGTGGCCACGCCAACAAGTTCTTCGCTAGGAGCGGGCAGATTCGTCTTTACTCGGCTTACCTCGGTTTTAGTTTGTTCGGGTTCACTCTGCGATGCTGATTTTCCAGCTAAGGCAGCGCTAGATTTTTTCGTACCCATAGCTGCGGTCTTAGCGGCAGCTGCTAGACGCGCTTGTCGCACGGGGCGCTGCAGCGCTGTTGTAGTTGTAGTGTTCGACAGAGATTTACGTCTGATGGACTCCTGCGTAGTACCCTCCAGTTTGATTTGAAGCTTTTGTATCACCTCGGTCTGATTATTAATTTTAGCACTTTGTTCACTAATTATCACTTCTAGCGCGCCGACCCGATCAGTCATAGAGGCTATTGTGGCCTGTAGTTCGCGGATAGCACTTTCAAGCGCGTTTTGCGCCATTATTTTTATTTAATTTTATTAATTCGCCCGTGAGCAATGTTAGTGGTAGGGCAACCAACTACCCACAGTTCTGGGCATGATTTAGTTTATAAGTCAGCGTGTTCTTACTTATTGGGCAAGGTTTTAAAACCCGTTTAACTCAGTTGTCCGTAATGCTCAGTCTATCTTTTTTCTTGGTCTGAGACTAAAGAAGGGGGGCAAATTTATTTATTTTAACTTTATTGCACGAAACTCAGAAATGTAAGCTTAATGCTGTAACATTGGAACGTTACGTCACCTAGGTTGTGATTGTTGTGAATATAATCTTATTATAATATCTACAATTTAAGCCTTTTCTGCGACACTTACCTTATAACAGTTAAAATACTAGATTATGGTGCATAGCGTTAACGTCTAGGAGTTTTATACATACATAAAAGCATAACATTAATTATCCGTCACAACATGTAACTCATTTCCGCGGCTCACTGTACTTGGCTCGCCGGGGTAGTTCTATATAATTATAATTATCAAACCTACTCACGAAATTTCAAGAGAATCGGTTGAGCTATGAAACCTATAAAGAAGAACAGCAGGACATACGAAAGCATCCTTGCCCAAGGTGAAACGGAGACGCTTCGCTCGCTCGGTCAAATAGATCGCGATTTGCTTAGATTTATAATAAGTTAATTAGAAATTTTACATTATTAACATGGTTAGGTATCGAATTGGCCCTTTCAGATCATAGGTCCACCACAATAAATTAGACAACCCACGTAAATCGGGTTAGTCATAATCTAATTTTAAAAGACCGGCCAAGTGCGTGGCGGATCACGCAAAAAGGGCTCCGTGCCGACACCAATACTAGTCCACATTTAAAACCACTATACAATACGAGTACATTAAATTAGAAAAGGTTTTATCTTCATCGGGAACTCATGGCACTTACGAGTACATCCCCCCCGGTTACGTATTTTCGCATCACTTGTCTGTGGCGGCTTATATATAGTCTCCGAGTAAATCGGCTGTGACATACGGACGGACAGACGGACGGATAGATATAATAAAACTATAAGGGTTCCGTTTTCGCCATTCTGGCTACAGGACCCTCAAAACGTATAAGTTTGAAATCATCAGTACGAGTATAAGGATTACTGATTGGAGAATTATTTAACATTACCCTCGTTTACGCTGTGGCCCGCGTGTCCGTTTGCTTGTCAGGATCATTCAGTCTATTTCCCTGAAGTCGACCTTAAGGTTGCGCGTTGGACACCAAGAACCCGGCGACGATCCCGGCCCGTAGCGTAGCGCACGGCGCGTCTCCTGAGCTTCTTCTATGCCTGTATGTATAATACAGTGATTTACGTATTCATAATCACCGATTGTGTGTGTTCGTTCGAAGTGACCCTTTGGTAAAATTAATAAATTACTCGAGCGGAAATTAAAATGGTAAACTCTCAGTTGAAGTAAATCGTAAATTTGAGGCACAACCGGTACGTTGTCTCGTGCATACGACGGTGACACACAAACTTAGGTACAAACTGCCTGACGGTAAACAGACACCGTATTCTATGGACGCTTGCTATTCCAGAGCTAAATATTACTTATCAGCGGTGTCAAAAAGGTGCAACTTCCTTAGTAACGCAATACAAAAAAATACACGCACGTAAAGAGAAGATAAAGCCTTTGTGACACCTTTGGCGATGCAAATGTCCTTAGCTTATGGTATCCTCTTATACAGGGTAGATCTGAGTGCTATTACATTGTTTAAAAGCATTAGGCCGTTTTCATCGACATGAACCGAAGGAAAGATAGGCTGTTCTGCAGTTACGCTCTCGAAGTTTTGACGAAACGGTTTTTTTTTGTATTTAAATGACAGTGGATCTCATTAAAACGGTTAAAGCTCACGTATAAACTGTCGTTCCGGGCGACATGTTTCCAACTCTTCGGGAGGCGCACTATACACCTGCAGCACAGCGCTGCTCCCGAAGAGTTCGAAACATGTCGCGAGGAGTGACCTTTGATACGTGCGTTTTAATCGCTTTAGTAATATAGTTTTAAACATGACTCATGAAAGGTCAAGCTCTAATAGTAGATCTTGACGCACGCTAATCGTACCTCAGTATCTCCCATATCACCAAATATGTATTCCGTTTAAAGCCACCTCAAATTATTACCATTGTCAAATGACGGATTCGTTCGTGCTTCTTGCCTGCACCGTGCGCGGCGCTATGGAGATCTACCATGGCTTCAGGCACATCTAAATTATCAAACGGTGCAGCTGACGATCCCGCCCGCTTGTTAGTGTAGATTTCTGGAAAGTTGCTCCTGAATTGCTATTTTGCCTGTAATAAAAAAATCGTCAAAGATAGCACACGCGTATTTTTTGTGGTGATATCGAGAGTGTTATTTCATTATGCCGTTTCTATAGTGCTGCTATTGATATCTTATTACGACATGAAGCGACGATAGTAAAAAAGGTTCTGTCAATTTTTTCATTTTTGGTTTACGCTTCTAAATACAATTTCACTTCTTTTTTACAGTCATAAACTACTCGTTGAGATGGTTGAAATGAGCTCGAACACGACGGGGTTATCATGTGTACTTTAGGAGTTGCTATGCCCACCTTCTGTCTCTATCATTAGATCAGCTCGGAGGTACAGTCGAGGAATGAAAAGGTTCGTCACTTTTCAACTCTATTTTAATGCTGTTAAGGTCGAAAAGTGACGAACTTTTTCATTCTTTGACTATACCATACTATTGCATTGTCACCCAACTTACATAAGTATGAAAAATTTCAGCTCAATCAATTTTTCATGACTGCTATAAAACTCTGTTGTATTATTTGACCCGAACATGGGTATGTTCCTTCTTTCTATCTTTATCATCAAATCAGCTCGGAGGTACCATAGCACTGCATGGTCACCGAATTTACATGCCAACACACATGCCAAATTTCAGCTCAATTGGTATTGCATAACGGTTTTTAAACTCAGTTGCATGATTCGACCCGAAAATAGATAGATACATACGTATTTCACTAACAAATATTGCAAGTTAAATAAAAGCTTGTTAAAATATATATGACCAAAAGCAAGGCAAATAAATAACTGCAATTAACATATATAAGTAGGTATGCCAAATTTCAGCTCATTCGGATACCGGAAATTGAGTGAAAAAAAAAAAGAATGCGGTAAAACTCGTCTAGTTCGTCTACGCGGCGAAGAGGCTCCGTCATTTAGGGTTCCGTACCCAAAGGGTAAAAAAACGGGACCCTATTACTAAGACGTTGCTGTCTGTCCGTCCGTCGTCTGTCACCAGGCTGTATCTCAAGAACCGCGATAGTTAGACAATTGAAATTTTCAAAGCCAGCCAAGCCAAGTGCCAGTCGGACTCTTTGCCGTTTTTATAGATAATGGTTCGGAACCCTTCGTGCGCGAGTCCGACTCGCACTTGGCCAGTTTTTTTACATATCTTTGCCACTTCATGACCTGTACTGGTTTTCGATAGCAAATGAGGTGGTAACTACAGATCCCAACCTAGTCACTTTATATGGGCCTATGATGATATTTGAGGAGGTCCGTCGATTCCTCAGGGAACACATTCTGACCTTTAGTTCCTCATCATAAGTTCTACTTCAAAATGTGTATTTATACGAGCATTAGTTGCTACCTACGTGAACGAAATTTCATCGGAATCTGTGAAGTGCCTACATCATTGAGGAGTTCCATATGAAAACTGTGGTCATCATCACCAGTTCCGCTTCACCAAACTTTTCCGTGAGCCAGTGCTTGGTTACCTACAGAAAATACCGAAATCGGCATATGCGTGCCTATCAAATTCGAGCAGTTCCCTCGATTCCTTCTATATTCCATCATCAGACCTTCACAAAAAAAGAATTATCAAAATCGACCAATGCGGTAAAGCGTTATCAGGGAACATACATACATACATAAAAAAATCGGTCAAGAGCATGTCAGGTCATAATAAGATTAATAAGTGTAGGGTTCAAATAATCAAAATATCAAATAATAACAAAAAAAGGAAATACCTTCGCAACGTTTCATACGTCTTTTACTAAGAAGGGGAGACTTTTTACGATAATTCAAAAACAGCTTAAAAGTTACAGGGGAGGGGTCACATTTTTTTTCTACATGAGTGATTATTTCCGAAAATATTCACTGTATCAAAAATGTTTGAGGAAGACCTCTATTCATTTTGAAAGATTTATCCAACAACACCCCACACCGGCCACACCGCCAGAAAAAAAAACATACCCACTACGTGTAGGTGAGGTACCCTTAATTTTCTTTCCTTTGTTTTTATTTCACCACTTTGTCAGATTTATTGATTTATATATCCATGCCAAATTTCAGCTTTCTAGCATTTACAATCACAGAGCAAAGCCTCGGACGGACAGACAGACAGATATGGCGAAACTATAAGGGTTCCTAGTTGACTACGAAACCCTAAAAAGCAAACATGCAGACGAACTGAGAACCTCCTTCCTTCTAATAAGTTGGTTAAAAAGGAAAACTACCACAGCTAGTTAGAGATTACTAGTTAACGAGTAATAGCTGAACTTAAGAAATATACCTGGAAAAGCAAACTTTTGTACAATTTTCATTGATTAGTTAGATAATGTTGTTAACTTGTTAGTATGTCCAACACTACTAACAACATTATTAAAATATAGTTTGTGAACAACTACATTGTATGTTGCTCGAAATGCACTAGGCCAGTTTTTACATACTTGACCTGCCTACTTCCCTAGTCACTGCTGTGGAAGTGAGCAAAATCTTAAATAGGGTATTAAAATGAACAGGACATCTACGAATTCAGCCAATTTAAAATAATGCTCTCCATTGATTTATGTATAATTTAGTTGTTCCTGTTCACTTTGGATACGTTCTAAGATCTGTCTATAATATCGATAAAAATGTTGATTATCGGGACAGCGCTATATCCGCCATGTTTAGTTCCAATATGGCCGCAAAATGGACACGCTCGTAATGTTGACAGTTCGCGTCCAGAGTTTCCTTAGTCAAAGTATGACACATTCACATTTGACATCTGCGTCAAATATAAAATATTGCCATACGTAGTTTTTAAATGGTTGACAGTTCATTTGCTTGGAAGAGATGTACTGGTCTGACTCTATTCCGTTTTGCTTATTATTGATTTTTTTAAGTATGTTAGTTGGGCAACTACGGAACCCTACACTGAGCATGACACGATATTCTCTAGGCCGATTTTTACTATCGTAAGACTTATTACATACCTAATATCGAAATCATACGTCATATTTGTTTATGGGTAATTATATTCCACTCAACTCTTTCCGAAACATACCTAATCGAATAACATCAACCATCGCAGAAAAGTATGGGAATATTGTAATTTAAATAACAAAAACTCGCACGAAGCGTTTCGCTTCCTCTTTTATTGTGAGAAAGCCAAGCTGTGGAACTCCTTGCCGGAATCCTTGTTCCCTGAAAACTACAACCTTACGGTCTTCAAGACGAGAGTGAATCCTAGACCACAATATCGCTTACCATCGGGTGATTTGTGGTCAAGCGCAAACCTATCCAGACTAAAAGAAAACTACTTAAACTAGTGGCTCTGTGAGCACCACGCAAAAAAATCCAAATTTCAAAATTTCGTAGAGGAGAACATCCGGACAGACAGACAGACATACGAAAGATTTTTTGTCGAAAATTCGGAGACGCTTCGCTCGCTCGGTCAATAATGAAAAAAAGGTCTTACAGATTGCCACTCGTGTTGTCTAAAATTTACATTTGACACAATGTCAACCGTTTAACTCAGCGTCGGATGGCCCATTGAGCAGTATACATAATATATACTTTGTATATTATATATGTATATATAATATATACTTTGTACCATTGAGTATCGATCGTTTGGCATGATCTTGGCTGGACACGCTGCGTGTCTTGATAAATGGCGTCTCGCCTCGTATGTTAAATGCTGTAAGCTTTCTATCAGTACTTAAAATAAAATGAAATTCCAAGCACGTATTTCATAATTAGTATTTTATTTTATCAAAATAATTTAGATAAGCAATAAGTCTATATCAGTTTATAAATGAGACTATATACTATTACTTGTTCTGTGATGAGACATACAATAACAACGACCGCTTGAATGCAAGCCGACAGACAGGCAGCGGGAACCTCTAGATACAGCATATTTTGCTTTTTGCTTTCGGTAACAGGAACGTCATGAAGCCGCATACTGAAAATAAACCAATCATCATAAAAAAAGGGAAAATCACGCACGAGTATCATGTGTTTATAGGATAACGATACCTTTAAATCAACCTTTCTAATAGTATGTTGATAGTATGCAGTGTAATTCTACAACAGCACGATAGCTTATACCGTCACGTTATATGGCCAATATGTACTAAAACGTATACGCGTATACGCCATATTGGCCATATAACGTGACGGTATTTTAAGCTATCGTGGTGGCTAGGCAGGTGATCCTATACGTTGCGAAGCAATCATAATGTAAGTTTCTACAAGGTCACAAAATCTGTAATGCGACGTTTTACGACGACGGTAGGAAGACTGCCTATATGAAGTTAGGCGGCGAGGTGCAGTGATGATATGATCAGAAGGGCTACCGCGAACTGAAAACAAAATATCTCCCTCTCTATCGCTTGAATATGCAAGTGCGACAGTAAGGCATATATTTCGTTTTCGGTTCACTTGAGAGAGCGAGAGAGGGGCATGAATGCCAAGGTTGTGTTAATATCACTGTTTCGTTCTATCATAACTCATAAGATAGCTCGTTCGTTCTATATGTATAATGTACCTTATACGTACCTAACAGTCTAACTTGCAGGACCGTGTGGATACGCCTTTTCTCGTAATTTATAAAAGTTTACTGTCGTTTACACTAAAAGGAGCGCGCGCAATACATTTGAATTGCTTACGCGATGCGATGCGATGTGAAGATGGCCCGCAATTTTTTTGTATTCATTACTATTTACGAGTGCTATAATCATCCAGGAGAGATCTATAATCGTACCAACGTACCTAACAAAAATCCACCGAACAAGTAAAAGGTGGTTTCGCAGGAGGCGTTGATGAGCAGCCCCGCGGCGTTGGTTCCGAGCACGGAGCCAAACCGGCCCAACATAATCGCGAGGCTCACCGCCATACCTCTGGAACATAATCGGCATCCAAGTAAATTATCAATGCCTCAAAGCGGAGCGTATTCGTAGTACCAAAATTATGGCCGCTATTTTGTTCGTATGAACTGGTATGAACTTCTACAGCAACTACGAGTATGGTCATGTGATGTTTGAGAAAATTTAATGAAGTACGTCGTTGATCTCTATAACAAATATAATAATATCCGTCTTTAGACAGTCGGCTCAGGAGAGTAGAACCGTCGGCTGCTGTTGCCTTCATTCGTCGACAGACACCAATTTAATTACAATAAACTTGGTGTCCGTGTCAATATATTTTTGAGCGGTTAGTAGTAAGGATATCACATGACTACAAATATAGACTGCCTTCTCACTAGGCTCTTACAGTCAGTACTTTGATGCTTAAAATTACTCACCTCAAATGAGTAGGGAATATTTCCACCGCATAGGCATTCACTGGTCCAACAGCTAGAGCCACAACCTGTAGCGCTGACAGCAACACTGCGAATACTATACTCTTCTTAATAAAATTTATGGATATGCAGAATGCACCCAGAGTGAAGTAGACCAACACTAGAAGCGCTTTCTTGCCAATGATGTTGAGCGTGGCGCTTGCTAATAGAGATATGAAGGCGCAAGAGATGCTGGCTATGGAGTTTACGAAGAAAGTCAGTCGGTCTATACTGTCGTCGCAGATTGTTGTTTCTTGAGTCTGAGAATGGAACAAATTATTAGAGTTTTCTTTTTACCAGTAAATTAATATAAGACTAGTCAATTATAGGTTGATCGAAAAACCACGAAGAAAGTAGCTAATTTCTCCAAGTGATTATCATTGTTCTGAAAGTCGAAAACTTACTACTAAAGAAAAATACTTTCGAGTTTATGCCATTTTGGACTAATATCATTGCAACAGGAAGAAAACCGATTAAGTACTGGATCGAACATTTACCTCATTCAATCTAAGAGCGATGATATCACAAGCTGTAACTCCGTCGCGTTCCTGACTCAAAACCCTGTTTAAGATGTCCGGAACCCACATGTAGAGACCGTTTAATCTGAAAATGTTTCATTAATTAATGTTATACGAGTAAACATTAACGAGTAAACGGGTCACTGGACCCGGGTATGTCCTAAAACTACGCCCAATACCACCGGGGATGGGCAGCGGCATCCCTGCAGTGCGGTGGAGACACTGAGATCGCCAACCCGCACGCCAAGCGTGGCGATTATGGCATTTACCCCTATGAAATTGGGGGAGTCTTGCTATTTCCAGCAGTGGACGTCCATATTCATATTCATTTATTAATATAATTAAAGGGAAAGTACCATAAATATTGTACATAGGAAATTTCGCTGGAAGGAGACTTTATTTAATTTTTGAACGTTAGTAATACTGCATTCAATGATTTTCTAAAAAATACTTGCTTCGTCTGGGGATCGAACCGACTTAAATGTGAAAAAAAGACATCCTGTATGTTTGATCTGTTGATTGAAGTCCTAAATTCTAGGAGAAAACGGTTTTTTTAACACCGTCTAAGTTGATCCCATAGTAAAAGTTGTTTAAAATCATGGCCAGATTCACATTTTTATATTTTGTATCACCAATAAGATTTCATCTTGTCTATTGTATAGCGGATAGATGAGGTCATCTGCTACGTGGTCAAGCACAAAAAAAAACTTGGGCCCAAAGATTTATTTTAAGAAGTATTTATTTTACAAATACTCTGTTCTCAAATAACTGAATTTCTAATATTCTGGAATTAAAACAAAAAATGTCCTTTTTATATATCTTTTTTAACTTATTAAGGCTTTAAATCTTGAAAACAGAGTATTAAAAATTATAAAACTGAGACCATTTTTATTTTATTTAAATCTAGACTAATTCCACTATATTAATAAAAAACCGGCCAAGAGCGTGTCGGGCCACGCTCAGTGTAGGGTTCCGTAGTTTTCCGTCCGTCACATTAAGTTGACATATTAAGTACAGAAACACAAAACCTTTGAAAGCACGTCATTTCATTGTGATTTTGTAGAAATGACAGGTACAATAAACACCTGTTTATACGGTTAAATTACAAACTTAGTTCAGAAATTATTTTTGTAATTTTTTCAAAAACTATTCAACCTATCAAGTTCAAAATAACTTTCCTACAAAGTTTTTATAAAGTTCTACTTTTGAGATTTTTTTCATATTTTTAAAACTTATGGTTCAAAAGTTAGAGGGGGGGGGGGGACACATTTTTTTTTACTTCTGGAGCGATTATTTCCGAAAATATTAACATTATCAAAAAATGATTTTAGTAAACCCCTATTTATTTTTAAATACCTATCTAACAATATTTCACACGTTAGGGTTAAAATGAAAAAAAAAAATCACTCCCCACTTTACGTATAGGGGAGGTACCCTAATAAAATATTTTTTTCCACTTTTTATTTTACCACTTTGTCGGCGTAATTGATATACATATTAGTACCAAATTTCAGCTTTCTAGTGCTAACGGTCACTGAGATTATCCGCGGACGGACGGACAGACATGGCGAAACTATAAGGGTTCCTAGTTGACTACGGAACCCTAAAAATTCAGTTCTTTGATATATAGGTTTTTTTTCTTAGTCGGTAGTGCTGCCTGCCTATCGAACGACGAAGTCGAAGTTCCCGGCCGAGGCTTCTTTGTTGTCTTCATTGGGGGTGAATGCCATAATCGCCACGCTTGGCATGCGGGTTGGCGGTCGCGTATCTCCACCGCACTCCAGGGATGCTCCTACCCATCCCCCGGTAGTCTTGGTCATCATAATTTAAGGACGTACCCGGGTCCGGTTGGCGATCGCAGTATCTCCAAAGAATTCGTTTATGACCAAATGATATAAATATTTTTCCTTGTTTTTAATTATGAAAACAAGGAAAATACAGTTTGAATACCAATCCGAAATAATTTGGTAATCCGACACGTTCTCATTCATAAATAACAGGAAAAGTAGTGCAGTTTGAATTTAACAGCATATACCTTTAGAACTTTAGAACCAAGTAACTACTAAGAACCTTGAGCGCACTGTTTTGTTCTTTTTAGGGTTCCATACCAGGATGGTAAAAAAACATGAACTAAATAATAAAATAAGTAGTTTATGAAATATTTAGCCATGCATATTTAGTTGGATGAAAATTGCCTATCAGTCCTTTGAAAAGAGGTCTTTGAGGCGGATAAGTCCTGCATTCTTCCTGTTGGATTTCAAAATCTGGAGCTTTTTCTGTAATCAACTTTCAATGTACGTCTTGACAAAAACTACAACATTATTTAGCATCAGCACCTAAAAGTAGCTAAAAATTGGGATGGCACTGAAACGTGGTCGCTTACTATGGGCGTCATAAGAAGGCTGAAAGTCACCCAAAGAGCAATGGAGAGGGTATGCTGGGAGTATCTCTACGCGATCGCATCAGAAAAGAGGCCGCAGTAGAAACCAAGTAACCTGTATAGCCCTCCGAATCGTTAAACTTAACTGGGGGTGGGACACATTGCACGTAGAACCGATAGCCGTTGGGGCGGAAAGGTTCTCGAGTGGCGACCAACGTGGCAACGGAAGGCGCAGCGTGGCAAGGCCCCCCCACAGGGTAGAATTATGACCTCGTAAGGGTCGCGGGGAGTCCGCTGGATGCGGGTGGCACAAGACCGGTCATTGTGGCACTCTTTAGGGGAGGCCTATGTCCCGCAGTGGACGTCCATCGGCTGCTATGATGAGCCGAAATCGTGACTGGTTATGAAAAATTACTGGTTATTGCATTTTCTAGTTGCGAGCTTTTTCCCACACATATGGGGAGAAGTTAGTATAACAGGGCATGTTAAACCGAAAAAAGGGTGACTTCGTGAATTCATATCTCTAATTTCTTTTCAAGGCATTTGCTTGTAACGTGGCTCTTATTATTTCGCTATTAGGCTCATAATCCAGGACATTACAAATGAGCAAATCCCAAATACATATAAAAGTTGCTCGTTCAATAGCATATAAGCTCGGCTAAACGGCTTGGAAGGCTCAATGATAATTATACCTTGTAATCTGTTACTTCAACTATTTGACATTTATGAATTGACGTTTGTAGTAATGAGGCTAAGACGGTTGATTGCATTGATTTTACAGCCGATTTTTGAAATGTTTTTATGATGCCTTTATATATTTTATATCACACGATTATATCAGACTCCTCAATAAAAAAGGTACTTATTATGGAAGGCGTTCTATAAATATTCCATTTCCATACAATAAGAAACATTTAAAGAAGAAATAAGAAAGAGAGACATATTCTCTAAATCACGTCATCACTATGCTAATGCCATAGCTGGTCATTTATGTAAATCAATAAATTTTGCACATATTTCCTAACTTTACGGAGTTTTACTAATATTTAGGTGAATAGCGTCAGCAAAGTGGTCTTCGAACCGTTTCTAGTGTAAATTTGAACCACACATGTGTGAAGTGGAATAAAATCCGTAGTGTAGTAACAGATTACAATGTTTAGCGAGAAAAAACATTGTCAGCACAACGATTAAAAATCCAAATTTTTTGGTGAAATGGTGGAGATACAACGTATACGGACTTACGGAGATCCGTTGGAGATACGGTGGAGAGACTCGTACGAAATATACAAAATAATACACACTCACGTAGCAAACACGCCGAAGAGTAGGAAGCCGTTCAGAGCCATCCATTTGACGTACGGGGGCTTCATTAGAGGTAACGACTGCTCCTTCAGTGAGCTGAAGAAGCCAACATTTTCTTTTTTCGTACTATAGTCCACTTTGAGTGCTTTGATCTGATAATATTAACAATAAAATTAAAAAAATAAATGAGAATCTTTTTTATGAAAGGCAGGAGAAAAGAGTCGTAGCAATTATCAGTAATAATAAAGTCTGTGCAGATCCATTATCCAGTCATAAGTTAGTTTAATTAGTTCTTATGTCAATACAGAACACTACTCTTATATAGACACGCGGCAGCGCAGCCACCCGTCCGTAGTTGCGGACGGCGCCCGATCTCGCTGAAAGCGGCAAAGCCGCGCATAGCTTCCCCGGACCACAACAGGCCCGAGCGACGACCCGAGTAGGTCCAGCCAAGTGCAACCCAGGATCTGGCGGACAGCAGTCGTGTGTTATTTTACACGAACCGTTTGGAGCCACTTTTGACCCCCAATAAATCCAAATCTATCTAACATAGAAAAATGAAATATGGTACCTGTATTAAGATCTTTTAGAACAACTAGAACCCCAAATTTCATAAATATAGGCTTTATAATTATTGAGACATTAAATTCCAAAAAACTGCATTTTTACCACTGACTGACTGACTGACTAGTAATCAAAAACCTAACCCACTTCCAGGTGACCTAGAAAGTTGAAATTTGGCATGCACCTTGGTAATTGTGTGTGTACACCGGAAATAATCAGAAAACAGTGATTTTTTTATTATTATTATTATTTATGCTAGTTTCCTGAGAACTCCGTCATTTATTAACCGATTTGGAAAATTATTTTTTTGTTTGAAACTGTATACTTCAGGGGTAGACCCATAGTTATCAGATAAGAATCTGATCATAAGGTCTTGGAGAAATCGAGGGAACTCTTTAAATATTTGAGGTGCACCTATAGCGATTTCGGTATTTTGTATACTCGTTCATTTTGGGAATTTTGTAAACAACCGTTTGGAGCCACTTTTGACAGCTCAATAACTCCAAATCTATTTAACATAAAAAAATAAAATTTGGTACATATATTAGGATCCTTTAGAACAACTAGAACCCCAATTTTCATAAATATAGGTGAAATAGTTATTGAGATATAAAAGTCCTAAAAACGGCATTTTTACCACTGACTGACTGACTAGTAATCAAAAATCTAACCCACTTCCAGGTTACCTAAGAAAGGTGAAATTTGGCATCTAGCTTGGTAATTGTGTGTGTACCCTCACAGACTTTAAAGTGAGCTCCAAATGGCCCAACTATTAAAGTCCGTGACCGTACACCAAAAAAGTCAGAAACATAGCGCTTTGGGTATTTTGTATAGTAACTCGTGCATTCGTTCTTGAAAAGCATTATTTTGTGAAATTTGACAAACAGTAATGATATCCCATCAAAAACATAAATGTAAATGGCAGCCATTAGTTCGATATGCGGTGCGTGGTTGTCGTCTTCACCGACAAAAGATTTGAGATCTAAATGGGTGCCAAGTTCCGTAGATTATCTGAAAAGGTGCCAAGTCTGGCACTAGATTGTTTACAGTAAAACTAATTTATTGCGGCTTAATGCATTTTGAGCCTTAAATTGGCAGTTTTCTATGCATTATGTTATAATACCACGAAAGCTTGGATATTTAAGAAAACTGCCAAGTCAAAGCTCAAAATGCATTAAATAATAATAATAAATAATAAATAAATATTGGGGGACAATCTTACACAAATCGACCAAGTCCCAAACTAAGCAAAGCTTGTACTATGGGTACTAGACGACGACATTCATACTTATATAGATAAATACATACTTAAATACATAGAAAACATCCAAGACCCAAGAACAAATATCCGTGAAAAATGCACAAATAAATGCCCTGGCCGGGATTCGAACCCGGGACCTCTAGCTTCGGAGGCATAGTCACTACCAACTAGGCTAAACAGGCCGTCAAAGCCTGCCGTTTAGCCGCAATAAATTAGTATTAGTGTAAACAATCTAGTCCCAGACTTGGCACCTTTTCAGATAATCTACGGAACTTGAAGACGGACTTGTGAAGACGACAACCACGCATCGAATATTGAACTTGGCTGCCATTTTCACATTAATGTGTTTGATGGGATTGAATTTTCTACTGCTGTTTTCTTTTTCTGTGATGTTAATATCCATATTATCTTAAAAGCGACTTACCGGGTAGTCCTCTTCTAACTTTCCTTTATTTCCGGCATACATGGTTCTTAATACTGCAAGCGCTTCATCATGCCGTCCCTGGGCCACTAGATACTTCGGACTCTCAGGGCCGAAGTACATCAGGAAAGCGGCCAAGATGAAGAAAGAAGAATATACTATTACTAGAAGTCGCCACGATCGGAACGTGTACATACCGAAGTCTGTTCTGAAGTCCAGCGGCACAATGCCCCAGGCTAGTACTGCAAATCAATGTTACAGGTTGTTTGAAATAACGAAGAAGCTTTCTAAAACCGATCGAGTTGGAATAATAAGTTTTCTTTATTTTCATTTCAACACGCCATAATACTTTGATACTCGTAGTTGTATAAAATGGTAGGTTGTTACCAACGTGGATTATTCAACCAACGGAGATGTCCCCCCCTTTCTACCTACGTTATGAAGATGACACAAATGGTTTACTGAGGGCCTACCGCGAACTGGAAACTAAATATCTGCCTCTGTCGCACTTGCATATTCGAGCTACAGAGAGGGAGATACTTCTCCTCTGAGATGGCGCCTATTACGCAAACGGGACAAGTGGGGAGACGTCAAGGGGCTATACCTTTTCAGCTCAGGCAATGAGAACAATAGCTCAGGCAATTATAACGCGTGAATAATGCCAGGCCATTAGGTACATTCAACCAATTTGATTTGTGGGCCACTTCGTACCTTGTCACTAGCAGCGTTCATTTTGATTTTCACAGTGACAAAGTGCGAAGTGGCCCTGAAATCAAATTAGTTGACCGACCCGGGTATGTCCTGGACCCGGGTATGTCCTTAAACTACGACCAAGACCACCGGGTAATGGGCAGCAGCATTCCTAGAGTACGGTGGAGATACTGCGATCGCCAACCCGCATGCCAAGCGTGGCGATTATGGCATTAACCCCCCATGAAATTGGGGGAGGCCTATGTCCAACAGTGGACGTCCTAGGGCTGATGTGGGTGGTGGTGGATTTAATTATATTTAACTTACAAGGCACCAGCGCGGATCCGAGGAATTGCATAGCGTTTGTGATGGAGAGAGCCAAGTCCCTATGTTTTTGGGGAAGAATTTCCCCAATATAAGTGTATGGCGCAGCAGCGGGGCATGCTAAGCTGAAAATTAAATATTTTCATTTATAATTAAAACACACTTACTCATAGGCTCTTGCATGACAAATGTGATCAAGGGCCTAAACGGGAAGAACATTATAAAAACAAATAAGTTGCTGGCATGCTTTAGATAAATCACTAAGAATATAGTTTTGCAGAAATGTCTTATCAAAGAGCCAATACGAACCATACCATACACCTCGAACAAACTAAACTAATCGAATGATACAATACTCACCACAGAGATGCGAGGAACTTGCACGCCGTGAAGCTGATGAGTTCAGGCATGAAGGCAGAGAGTACACCGAACGCTCCAGTGAGGAGAGAGCTGTTGATGAGCACCGTCTTGCGGCCTCGCGTGTCGACGAGGTAGCCCCAAGGAAACGACGTCACGAGAGCCGCTGGAAACATGTTAATTTAGTAGCTTCATTGTTGTGTTAAACTTGAAATTAATATGGTTAACAGTTAATTGCCCAATTTGTACTATTATTGTACCATGAAATCGTCAATCGCGCCCTTGTCCCAGCGCGATATTCCTTTTTCATCCATTCGGATGAAAAAGGAATATCGTCTTCTCTCTCTCCTTCTTTAGTAATCTTAATTGATCATGATTATTGCACGACGATCACAAATTACCTTTCAAGCTTATAGTTGTTTTCTCTTGATGGCGAACTAATAATTAAGAGAGGTAGGAAGAAATTACGTAACTTATATCATTATTTTATTAATAAAGAAGAAGGTAAGATTTTTTTATTCTAGGGTTTGCTGTAATTATTATCGACATGTTCTCATGAAATTAGTAATAATTAATAAATATCTAGACACGCGGTAGCGTGTCCAGCCAAGTTCACCCCAGGAACTGGCGGACAGCAGCCGTGTGTTATTTTACACGAACCGTTTGGAGCCACTTTTGACCCCCAATAACTCCAACAGCTTTGGCCAGAAGTATTAAATACCCCTCATTTTTCTTTGTAACTTATAAATAAACTATGTTTTTTTTTTTTAATTTAAAACTACACATTGACGCAAAATATAATAATGTATATAAACATCTAGAAAACATTAGCAGATATATTTTCAAAGTAGCTATTTATCCTAGAAAACTGAACCCTAAAAATAATCGGGTTCGCAATAAAAGGACCAAATGCCTTTTTTTAAGTGCAATTATTTTTAACGTCAATGAATAGCTAGTGTTATTGAAAAATATTAGAATTTTCTATAATAAAATATATAAATGCTTTATTCAAAGTTTTACTATTAGGTGAAAAACGCGGGAGTGCTTAATACTTCTGGCCAAGGCTGTATGAGCTGTATCTAACATAGAAAAATGAAATTTGGTACATGTGTTAAGATCCTTTAGAACAACTAGAACCCCAAATTTCATAAATGTAGGTTTAATAATTATTGAGATATTGAATTCCAAAAACCTGCATTTTTACCACTGACTGACTGACTAGTAATCAAAAACCTAACCCACTTCCAGGTGACCTAGAAAGTTGAAATTTGGCATGCAGCTTGGTAATTGTGTGTGTACACCGGAAAAAAATCAGAAAACAGGTTTTTTTTTTCGTTTTATTATTATTATTGTTTATGCTAGTTACCTCAGAACTCCGTCATTTATTAACCATTATATTTTTTGTTTGAAACTGTATACTTCAGGGGTAGACTCATAGTTATCAGGTAAGAATCGGATCATAGGGTCCTGGAGAAATCGGGTGAACTATTCAAATATTTGAGGTGCACCTATAGCGATTAGGGTATTTTGTAAAGTAACCCGTGCATTCGCTTTTAAAAAGCACTATTTGGCGAAAATTTACAAAAAGTAATGATATCCCATCAAAAACATAAACGTGAAAATGGGAGCCAAGTTCAATATTAAGAATATGCGATACGTGGTTGTCGTCTTCACCGACAAAAGAATTGAGATATAAATGGGTTCCAAGTTCCGTAGATTCTCGGAAATAGTGCCAAGTCCGGCACTACATTATTTACAGTAAAATTAATTTACTGCGGCTTAATGCATTTTGAGCCTTAACTTGGCAGTTCTCTATGCAGTATGTTATAATAGGTACCATAAAAGCTGTTGGATATTTAAGAAAACTGCCAAGTAAAAGTTCAAAATGCATTAAGCCGCAGTAATTTAATTTAACTGTAAACAATGTAGTTGCCGGACTTGGCAAGTTGGCACCATTTCAGGGAATCTACGGAACTTAGCACCCATTTAGATCTGTCGGGTCTTTTTTGCATTACATTGCATTCTGTTTTATACAATAACTAGAAGGGGAGTTGATTGCATTTAAAGCCACCGCCTATAAAATGGCCGCCTATGGCCATAGTTGCATCGCTATTGTTTATTTAAAAACAATAGAGTAGATAATTTTAAAGAACCGAGTCACTTACCCAATCCTTATTAACCCAATCAGATTTTATAGGCGGTGGCTTTAAATGCAATCAACTCCCCGTCTAGTTATTTTATAAAACATTAATATTATGTCTTTAACTATGGAAGAAAATAAAATAACCTGGTAGTATCCACCAGCCCAGCTTGCACGATAGGTGGTAGGCTATACTTACACATACTAAGTACATACAGTCACTTTTTAAGGCGAAGGGTTGGGCAAGCTCTTTCCATACAAACTTTGTGCAAGTTTTTCTTCGTTTGTGTTTGCACTCCAGTTACTATTTTTGGTCCATATGCTTATTTTTTGTTAGCTATGTCTAGACGTTTTTCTTTTTAAATTTTAATTATATTTTGTATTACTGTTTTTTTTTTTTAATAATGCAAAACTTCAACATCTAGTTCTGCGTATATCCCATATGTACCAACAAAAAATAAAATAAAATGCTGTAGTGCCAAAACTAACGCAACCCTGTGCCTTAAGGCCGAAATGTACTAAAAGTCACAAAAACTTAACTACGAAAGACCCTTTGTTTCACCCAGATACCCAAACTTGATAACTGTTTAACTAGTGGCTCATATCGTCGGGTGACAAGCAAAAGTCACTAACTAACAAATACTCAAGATAGAGCTCTTTTCTCAATATCGATGTAGAACTGAGCCACGAGGTTTTGAGGAGCAGTGACGGATATTTTAGTGACTTTTGCTTGACACCCGACGATATGAGCTGTAAAACTCGATTACCTTTTTTTTACAAATTTCAAATTTTCCAAAAACTGACAGGACTAAAATGTCATGGTAATCAAACATGCTCAGTAGGTAATCAAAAAAAACACGAGTCGGCGCGTACCCCACCAGAGTCACAGGAATTCGAACCCTCCACACAGAAGTTAGATTTCATATTTGAATGAGTTGCGGGCCGGTCGGAACTGGTCGGCTGCCGCCGGCTCTCCCGCTGCCGTTTGGATACCAAGTCTAGCTTCTGTATGGATGGTTCGAATTCCTTTGACTCTGATGGCGTGGGCGCTGACTCCGGCCGTTTGGTGTGAATCGTCCATAAAGCAAATTTAAATCATGCACCTCACCTATGTAGGGTAGGGAAGCAATTATTCCTCGCTGTGCATCCGACATCTCCAGGTCGCACTTAGCGGCTGGCAGCAGGTATGCGTACCCCATCGCCTCGATGATACCCGATATGAGGAACAGCGCCAGGACTATGCAGTACTTGCCGTTGTACCAGCCCATACCTGTAGATCGGTTTTAGCTGTTTTAAGGGTAAGTAAAGTCAAAGTCAAAATATTCTTTATTCAAATAGTCCTAGCAACAAGCACTTTCGAATCGTCAGTACATGTATTATGTATTAACATACTCGTATTATCTAATTATTTAGTTATTTAGAGCAATTTATTGATGCTATTATTATTCTTTAAAATAAATATTGTATTGTTGTAGACATGACAAAGTAAGAAATTATTGTGTAGTAAAATTCACAATAGGATCGTCATAACATAAATAATAATAATAATAAAAAATATATAAAAAATAGAAATCTAGACAGTTTCTAGAATAAAATCAAAATGTCAAAAGAAAATAATAAGATCATATTAATATCGAATGCCATAATGATTCATGAACATTTCAGTCACAATTAATCCCACGGTGTTTTATCATTCATGTAGTCATGTGTGCTATAATATGCTTTCGATATGAGTTAACGCTTTACATAATTTTTGAATTTATTAATAGACTAGCTGTACCCGCGACTTCACTGAGAAATAATTTTTAAGAAAAAAAACCGACTTCAATGGGGGAGGCCGGTGAAAGATTATTATACTTAGATGGTGCACTTTTAGATTCCATACAATAAAATAAAAATGGCTATAAGTATGTTTATAATGGTAGAAGACTAAGTACCCTCAATTCCTCATGGAATCATGGAAAAACCTTGCTTGCTTGACAAACAAAACGAAGAGAACTAATCGCCAAACGTGAACTACGCGTCGTTGAAGAGTTTCGTTCTGATCATCATCAGCAGTTCCACTTCATCAAATGTCACATTTTTGTATGAAAATGCTTGATTAGTTCATGAAAATACTAAAATCACTATTTGTGTGCCTTTTACATTTGAGGAGTTCCCTCGATTCCTAATGGATCCCATCATCAGAACTCGAGCATGACAAAAATCAATCGTGAAAATAGAACTTGCTTAACAAACACAGCTAGAAGGCCAAATCGCCAAACGTGAACTTTTCGTCGTTGAAGAGTTCTGTTCTGATCATCATCAGCAGTTCCACTTCATCAAATGTCACATTTTTGTATGATAATGCTCGATTTGTTGATAAAAACACAAACATCACTATATGTTTGCCTTTAAAATTTGAGGAGTTCCCTCAATTCCTCATGGATCCCATCATCAGAAATCAAGCATGACAAAAATTAATCGTGAAAATAGAACTTGCTTAACAAACACAGCTAGGAGGACAAATCGCCAAACGTGAACTTTTCGTCGTTGAAGAGTTCTGTTCTGATCATCATCAGCAGTTCCACTTCATCCAATGTCACATTTTTAGATGCTAATGCTTGACTTGTTGATAAAAACACAAAAATCACTATATGTTTGCCTTAAAGATTTGAGGATTTCCCTCAATTCCTCATGGGTCCCATCATCAGAACTGCATTTTGACAAAAACGGGACCAACTTGGATATATGTACTTACAATCAAAAAAAGAATTTTCCAAATCGGTTAAGAAATGACGGAGTTATGGACTAACAAACATTAAAAAAAAAACATACAACCGAATTGATAACCTCCTCCTTCGAAATCTTGAAGTCGGTTAAAAAAGTTGATTAATTAAATCAAAATTTTGATAGTGATAACAAAGTAAATTGATGTATAGCGAGCAGATTAAGTCGGCTAATTGCAGCAATCAAGTTGAAATTATTGGAATAGGTAACAAAGTAACTTTATAATTCCAGACATGGTTTGAATGTACGAAATATGTTTATTGACTAATATAATCAAGGAATATACAATAGATGCCATCAACGTCTTTACAGACACAATTATTGGAAGTGTTAGATGTAATCAAGTAAAATAAATAAATTGATGAATGTATGTTATACCCTGTATTAATCTACTTAAATAGTGTTATTAAGGCCCAATATTTGATGCAATAAACAACCGCATTGATTCAATCAAGTTGAATGTTTGATGCAAAAAACTAATATAATTGATTGAATGTATGTATATTATACCCAGTATTAAGTTTCTTAGCGTTATAATCAAGTAGGTTTATCGTGTCAATAAAGTAATAGTTTGGTTTAATAAACGAACTTTGATCAGATTTATAAATAATTCGTTTAATGTATTCATGTTTTATCTGTTGGATATTATCAAGTCTCCTTTGTGAAATATATATAGTTCACGATTAAATTAATATATCACTTTTTTGCTATGATTATTAAACCTAATGGAATGGTAGAAGGGTAATGTTCAATCCAAGCACTGGCCTTATTTATTTTAATCAATGAATGTCGTTTGTTTCAATCAATTACTGTTATTTATTTCAATCAATTACTTGCGTGAATACACATTTATACATTTATTATCGTTATCTTGGACATTACATGGCTACCGATCTCTCCAGGATGCACTGTGTTAAGATTGAAAGTGAGGGACCAGCATAAGTATCTACGAGTAGCTGTCAACACAACAAATGCTCAAATCAGTAAAGATTCGGCAACGCACTTGCGATTCTCGTGGTGTCTCAAGCGTTTATAGACAACGGCTTCCGCTTGCCATCAGGATCAGGCACACCGTTAAGGCACACTTTCCTGGCCAATATCGTAGTAGGTCATCATCATCATCCCATGTCAGCCGAAGGACGTCCACTGCTGGATGTAGGCCGCCCCCAAAGACTTTCACAAGGACTGGTCCAGCATGCGGCGGGCACCCGCACCCCGTATAAGGTGATCAGTCCACCTTGTGTGCCCGCGCCACGCCTTCATGTCGCCACTCGAGAACCTTTCCGCCCAAATGCAATCTACGTGCTTTGTGACCCGCCCACTGTCACTTAAGTTTAGCAATTCGGAGGTTATATTGGTTACTTTGGCTCTGCTGCGGATGACCTCATTCCTGATAGCATGACATAGCACCCTATACATGTAACAGGCGGTCAATTTTATTTTCAATGCACATAGGGGTGTGCGGTATCCATGGATAGGCCTTCAAAAGTGAAATAAAGGTTTCTGAAAAACTTTTCCATTTAAGTCAACCGATGGTGAGATATTAGCTGTCAAAGTCGTAAAAAGTATGTCCCGCTCTCTAATTTCCAAATTATGAAGTTTAAAATTCGGAAATAGTTAAGACGATGTACATTAATAAATCCTTTCGACGATTTTTTTGAGTGTTATTGCTGAAAAACTGTCTTGCTAAACAAAAGGGCGTATGTGCTGTAAGATTCCTATGAAGATACGACCTTTTTTGATTAAATGTATTGTATAGTGGTTTTAAATGTACATTAGGTGTCGGTACGGAACCCTTCTTTGTGGTCCGACACGCATTTGGCTGGTTTTGTACCTTGTCGCACTAACGTAACGATACTGCGACAGTTGGGATGCGTCAAGGTAGTAAAAAAAAAAGTGACAGACAAGGTACTAAAATGATCACCTACTTTTGCTGTTGACTGTACCTATACAACCCGCCCGCAACATTTGCGTACCTACACTTCCACCCTCTACTTTACTGTCACTTCAGCCCTCTAAAGGACTATATCCTTTCTTTTAATTCCGGCCTCTTATGTTCTGAGATTCAGGCTCTTACGAGAAACCAGAGAAGACATCAAATAATAACCACTACCGAGCGAGAGGTTGCATACAAGTTTGAATAATAATAAAAAAAACCGGCCAAGTGCGTGTCGGATCACTCACAAAGAAGAGTTCCGTACTGACACCTAGGAGGTGTCGGGAATCTACATTTAAAACTACATTTAACACTATACAATACATCTATTCAAAAAGGTCGTATCTCGTAAGCCCTTTTGTTTAGGCAAGACAGTTTTTCAGCTTTAACTCAAAAACCGTTAGATCTATCTTGTTCAAACCAAAAATCGTTGAAAGAATTTATTAATGTACATCATCTTGATTTTTTTCAGAATATTAAACTTCATTTGGAAATTTAGAGGGGGGGGGGGGCACTTTGTACGACTTTGACAGCTAATATCTCACAAACGGTTGACTGATAGATACCCCACACGCATATGAGCATTTTACATGTATGGGGTGCTCCCCCCCCCCGCGCCATTTTGGCTACGAAATTTCATCATTTGTTGTCCTTGTCATAGCTTCATTTGTTTTTCCTCAAACTATTCGATATGACTTTGAGGCAAACAAACAAATACCTACCCAAGTTATGGAGGTTGTTTATATGGTAAGCAGTTTTTGGCTCAGTGGTGCTATTATTATTAGATGTCTACACTCTGGTTACTCTGACATTCAATCAAAACCAGTGTGTTAGACTATTTATAGTATTTTACCCTGACTACCAGTGGTGAGTCGCGAAGAAGCTCAAAATGTAGTTGAGGGCATAAATATGTACACGTTATGTTATGGAGCTTATTTCAATGGAATAAGGTGACAAAATGTACACCCATTGGTGCCCTTTTTGCCTGTATATATGTACTTAATCTTACTACACATACATATTTACTTAATCTTACTACTATTCAATTCATACACACTTAATCCGCTACTTACCATCTATCTAAATTTATAAAAGAAGAAACTGACTGACTGACTGACTGACTGACTGACATATCAACGCACAGCCCAAACCGCTGGTCCTAGAGATTCCAAATTTGGCACGTTGGTTCCTTATAAAGTGTAGGGGTGCACTAAGAAAGGATTTTTCAAAATTCAACCCCTAAGGGGGTGAAATGGGGGTCCGAAGTTTGTATGGGGAAACATGATTAGTTGGACTATTTTATTCGGAACTTCACAGGAGTATTTCTGACCATAAATTAGTAAATACGTGTTTCAGGTTTATTGAGAAATCAACCCCTAAAAGGTGGTGACAAATTCTGAAAATCGACATGGGTATTGTTTTTATGATATACCGGGTCGCTGATAACGGAAACAACAATGATTTTAAAATCTCACGTGGAGGACGTGAAATACCATCCCCCCTGTTGGGGTGCGAGGGGGATAAAATGTCTAAATATTAATATGGGTGTCGTTTTTATGGTTTTTTGGGCCGTTAATTACGAAAATGGCATCGATTTTGAAATTTAATATTGAGGACATGAAAACTTTTGAAAGTTTGTGCCAAATTTCAAGAAGTAACTGAATGACTGAGTGAGTGACATATCACCTCACAGCCCAAACTGCTGGTTCTAGAGATTCCAAATGTAGTATGTAGGTTCCATATAAGGTTTTGAGGTGCATTAAGAAAGGATTTTTCAAAATTCAACCCCTAATGGGGTGAAATGGGGGTCCGAAGTTTGTATAGGGAATCAAGATTAGTTGGATTATTTTATTCGAAACTTCACAGGAGTATTTCTAACGATAAATGAGTAAACATGTGTTTCCGGTTTTTTGAGAAATCAACCCCTAAAAGAAGGAAAGGTGACAATATCTGAAAATCGATATGGGTGTTGTTTTTATGGTTTATCGGGTCGCTGATTACGAAACCACCAATGATTTTAAAGTCCCACGTGGAGGACGTGAAATGTCATCCCCTCTGTTAGGGTCCGAGGGGGTTGGAATGTCTAAATATTAATATGGGTGTAATTTTTAAGGTTTTTTGGGTCGTTAATTTCGAAAATGGCATTGATTTTGAAATTTAATATTGCGGACATGAAAACTTTTAAAAGTGCCAAATTGCAAGAAGAAACTGACTGACTGAGTGAGTGACATATCAACGCAAAGCCCAAACTGCTGGTTTGACAGATACCAAATTTGGCATGTAGGTTCCTTCTAGGGTCTAAAGGTGCATGAAGTGCCGTGAGTTCCCTATGAAGATACGACCTTTTTTGATTATATACGATTTCGATATTAATCGATATTTGAGCGTCCGAGAGGATTCTTAATAGGAATCAGAGGTACCTAAACTATGAATAAGTAACGGCCATATTGATGTTCTTCATTTCCGTCCCGATTTCGTTCAAAATCGATATCTGAGCGTCCAAGAGGTCCCCTAATACGACTCCGAGGTAAAATTTGGAAAAAGTGGCGGCAATATTGCTTTTCTTCTTTTCTTTCCCGATTTCGTTCAAAATCGATATCTGAGCGTCTGAGAGAATTCTTAATACGAATCCGAGATAAAATTTGGAAAAAGTGGCAGCCATATTGATTTTCTTCATTTCCAACCCAATTTCGTTCAAAATCGATATCCGAGCGTCCGAGAGGTCCCCTAATACAAATCTGAGGTAAAATTTGGAAAAAGTGGCAGCCATATTGATTTTCTTCATTACCAACCCGATTTCGTTCAAAATCGATATCTGAGCGTCCGAGAGGTCCCCTAATACGAATTTGAGGTATAATTTGGAAAAAGTGGCGGGCATAGTGATTTTATTCATTTCCGTCTCGATTTCGTTCAAAATCGATATCTGAGTGTCCGAGAGGTCTCTTAATACGAATTCGAGGTAAAATTTGTAAAAGTGGCGGCCATATTGTTTTTTTTTTTCGTCCCGTTTTCGTTCATAATTGATATCTGAGCGTCCGAGAGGTCTCCTAATACGAATCTGAGGTAAAATTTGGAAATAGTAGCAGATTTTCTTCATTTCCATCCCGATTTCGTTCAAAATCGATATCTGAGCATCTGAGAGAATTCTTAATACCTACGAATCCGAGATAAAATTTGGAAAAAGTGGCAGCCATATTGATTTTCTTCATTTCCGTCTCGATTTCGTTCAAAATCGATATCTGAGTATCCGAGAGGTCTCTTAATACGAATCCGAGGTAAAATTTGTAAAAGTGGCGGCCATATTGATTTTCTTTATTTTCGTCCCGATTTCGTTCAAAATCGATATCTGAGAGGTCTCTTAATACGATTCTGATGTAAAATTTGGCACTCCACACATGCCATAAAAAGTTTAATGTTACTATACATATAGACGTGTGAGGTATCTTTGGATTGCTTTTTTAAAAAACGACATAGAGGTTTCGATATTTTTTGCCATTTAAATCAACCTTTAGATTTTTTTTTAATCGTTTGGTATTTATTTACGAACCGTGAGATCTTACGAATCGAGAAGACAAGTACGGTTGCCAGTTTTTGTTGCCCTCTTAGCACCACCCAGGGGTCTCGTGTAGGGTAACGGTGGATACTCCCTACGGACGTGGTGCAACTTCGACCCCCCTTTGTCAAGTGAGTGGGCAACTTGACTGTTAGAAGTTTTCAAGCCGCCCGAAGGCCTCTAACTTAGCTTAACGACTGCTGTCGTAGACAGCAGCCGGGATCAACGGCTTAACGTGCCTTTCAAAGCACGAGAGCGCTCAGTTAGTAACCACTCAAAGCGGTCACCCATCCAAGAAATGACCTGCGCCCACATTGCTTAACACCGCATACCGCACGCGGTAGGCGGGTGCCGCTGGGCCACGAGCGCTCTAAATTTTTGATAGTTTGTGCCAAATTGCAATTCAATCGGTCCAGTAAAAGCAACTCGGTTGTAACAGACGGACTGACAGTAAGGAGTGCGAATGGAAGTGAGGCCAAATTTTCTTTTTGGATGCTCTAATGGGAACTGACAAAACCTAGCTAATAAATTTAATCTTAGGAAAAATAAGGGTTAAGGATGATTCACAGTAGACCGTTCCGTGTCCGGGCCGGCCCGTTTTCTATGACAGCAAACGCAACGGCCGGCGTATTTCTCTAGAAGAAAACGGGCCGGCCCGGACACGGAACGGCCTACTGTGAATCATCCTATACACGTGATATTGAATTAGCCGTATTTCTGTACTTCAAAGAAACAGAGTTTATGACCGCTGCGCGCTGCTTGGTCGTTATCAGACCTATTGGTGTTACTGTAGTACACAGATACTTTTACTAAGGGCCATTTAAGATTTCATCGGCCCTTTCCCCTTCGGCCTCTCGGAAATGTATGATAATAGTTTTCGATCCTTATTTTTGCCAAAATCAAATGAAATTCAACAGTTTGCCGGTTCTCAGAATGTATACTGACTTTTCATCTGTTCATCTGTTAATGAATCACAATCACCAAACTTCATATACAGAAACCCCCAGAATGAAATGAAAATACGGGTCAAACAGAGAAGCTCTTTTTTGTAGACGGTTAAAAATTACGCTTGGTACGCGGGCGAAGCCGCGGGCAAATGCTAGTCTAAATATATAAAAGAAGAAACTGACTGACTGACTGACTGACTGACTGACTGACATATCAACGCACAGCCCAAACCGCTGGTCCTAGAGATTCCAAATTTGGCACGTAGGTTCCTTATAAGGTCTAGGGGTGCACTAAGAAAGGATTTTTCAAAATTCAACCCCTAAGGGGGTGAAATGGGGCTCCGAAGTTTGTATGGGGAAACAAGATTGGCAGGACTATTTTATTCGAAACTTCACAAAAGTATTTCTAACGATAAATGAGTAAACACGTGTTTCAGGTTTTCTGAAAAATCAACCCCTAAAAGGGGGAAATGTGGTGACAAATTCTGAAAATCGACATGGGTATGTTTTTATGGTTTATCGGGTCGCTGATAACGAAAACAACAATGATTTTGAAATCCCACGTGGAGGACGTGAAATACCATCCCCCCTGTTGGGGTTCGAGGGGGATGAAATGTCTAAATATTAATATGGGTGTCGTTTTTATGGTTTTTTGGAACGTTCATTACGAAAATAGCATCGATTTTGAAATTTAATGTAGTGGACATGAAAACTTTTGAAAGTTTGTGCCAAATTGCAAGAAATAACTGACTGACTGAGCGAGTGACATATCATCGCATAGCCCAAACTACTGGTTCTAGAGATTCTTAATTTAGTATGTAGGTTCCATATAAGGTCTAGAGGTGCATTAAGAAAGTACTTTTCAAAATTCAACCCCTAAGGGGGTTAAATGGGGGTCCGAAGTGTGTGTGTGGGGAATCAAGATTAGTTGGACTATTTTATACGGAACTTCACAGGAGTATTTCTAAAGATAAATGAGTAAACACGTGTTGCAGGTTTTTTGAGAACTAAACTCCTAAAAGGGGGAAAGGTGGTGACAAATTCTGAAAATCGACATGGGTATTGTTTTATGATATACCGGGTCGCTGATAACGAAAACAACAATGATTTTACAATCCCACGTGGAGGACGTGAAATACCATCCCCCCTGTTGGGGTGCGAGGGGTATGAAATGTCTAAATATTAATATGGGTGTCGTTTTTATGGTTTTTTGGGACGTTCATTACGAAAATGGCATCGATTTTGAAATTTAATGTTGTTGACATGAAAACTTTTTAAAGTTTGTGCCAAATTGCAAGAAATAACTGACTGACTGAGTGAGTGAAATATCATCGCACAAATTCTGAAAATCGATATGGGTAGGTATTGTTTCTATGGTTTATCGGGTCGCTGATTACGAAAACAACAATGATTTTAAAATCCCACGTGGATGACGTGAAATACCATTCCCTCTGTTGGGTTCCAAGGGGGTTGGAATGTCTAAATATTAATATGGGCGTCGTTTTTATGGTTCTTTGGGTCGTTAATTTTGAAAATGGCATTGATTTCGAAATTTTATATTGCGGACATGAAAACTTTTAAAAGTTTTTGCCAAATTGCAAGAAGAAACTGACTGACTGAGTGAGTGACATATCAACGCACAGCCCACACTACTGATTCGAGAGATACCAAATTTGGCATGTAGGTTCCTTATAATATCTTAAGTTGCATGAAATGCCGTGAATTCCCTATGAAGAGACGACCTTTTTTGATTCAATGTATTGTAAGTAAGTGGTTTTATTAATCAGTGTCATCCGATACGATTTCGATAAAAATCGATATTTGAGCGTCCGAGAGGACTCTTAATAGGAATCCGAGGTAAACTTTGAATAAAGTAACGGCTGTATTAATTTTTTTCATTTCCGTTGCGATTTCGTTCAAAATTGATATCTGAGCGTTCGAGATGTCTCTTATTACGAATCCGAGGTAAAATTTGGAAAAAGTCGCAGCCATATTAATTTTGTTCATTTCCTTCCCGATTTCGTACAAAATCGATATCTGAGCGTCCGACAGGTCTCGTAATACGAATGCGAGGTAAAATTTGGAAATAGTGGCGGCCATATTAATTTTCTTCATTTCCGTCCCGATTTCGTTAAAAATCGATATCTTAGCGTCCACAAGGTCTCTTAATACGAATCCGAGGTAAAATTTGGAAAAAGTGGCAGCCATATTGATTTTCTTCATTTCCAAACCAATTTGGTTCAAAATCGATATCTGAGCGTCTCAGAGGCCACGTAATACGAATCCGAGGTAAAATTTGGAAAAAGTGGCGGCCATGTTGATTTTCTTCATTTCCGTCCCGATTTCGTTCACAATCGATATCTGAGCGTCCGAGAGGTCCCCTAATACGACTCCGAAGTAAAATTTGGAAAAAGTGGCGGCCATATTGCTTTTCTTCATTTCCGTCCCGATTTCGTTTAAAATCGATATCTGAGCGTCCGAGAGGTCCCCTAATATGACTCCGAGGTAAAATTGGGAAAAAGTGGCGGCCATGTTTATTTTCTTCTTTTCTTTAACAATTTCCTTAAAAATCGATATCTGAGCATCCAGAGGTTTCTTAATACGACTTCGAGGTAAAATTTTGAAAAAGTCGCAGCCATATTGATTTTCTTAATTCCCTTCCCAATTTCGTTCATAATCGATATCTGAGCGTCCGAGAGGTCTCGTAATACGAATCCGAGGTAAAATTTAGAAAAAGTGGCAGCCATATTCATTTTTATCATTTCCGTCACGATTTCGTTCAAAATCGATATCAGAGCGTCCGAGAGAATTCTTAATACAAATCCGAGGTAAAATTTGGAATGAGTGTCAGCCATATTGATTTTCTTGATTTACAACCCGATTTCGTTGAAAATCAATATCCGAGCGTCCGAGAGGTCCCCTATTGCCATATTGATTTTCTTCATTTCCGTCCTGATTTCGTTCAAAATCGATATCTGATTGTCCGAGAGGTCTCTTAATACGAATCCCAGGTAAAATTTGTGTAAGTGATGGCCATATTGATTTTTTTTTTCGTCCCGATTTCGTTCAAAATCGAGATCTGAGCGTCAGAGAGGTCTCTTAATTCGAATCTGAGGTAAATTTTGGCACTCCATGCATGCCAGGGATTGTAAAAAAAAGGATTGGGTTTTAAAAACGACATAGAGGTTTCGATATTTTTTCCATTTAAATCAACCTTTAAATTTTTTTTAATCGTATGGCATTTATTTACGAACCGTGAAATCTCCGGGAAGACAAGTACGGTTGCCAGTTTTTGTTGCACTTTTAGCACCATCCAGGGGTCACGTGTAGGGTAACGGTGGGTACTCCCTACGGACGTAGTGCAACTTCGATCCCCCTTTGTCAAGTGAGTGGGCAACTTGACTGTTAGAAGTTCTCAAGCCGCCCGAAGGCCTCTAACTTGGCTTAACGACTGCTGTCGTAAACAGCAGCCGGAATCAACGGCTTAACGTGCCTTCCAAAGCACGAGAGCGCTCAGTTAGTAACTACTCAAAGCGGTCACCCATCCAAGACCTGACCTGCACCCACATTGCTTAACCTCGCATACCGCACGCGGTAGGCGGGTGCCGCTGGGCCACGAGCGCTCTGAATTCTTGATAGTTTGTGCCAAATTTCAATTCAATCGGTCCAGTAAAAGCAACTCGGTTGTAACAGACGGACTAACAGTAAGGAGTGCGAATGAAAGTGAAGCCAAATTTTCTTTTTGGATGCTCCTTTTAATAAATCACAATCACCAAACTTCGTATACCGAAACTCCCAGAATGTAACAACTACTATTCTGGAAACTGCTTCTAAATCGGTTCAGCCAAACGCGAGATAATCTTGGACAAACATACATATATACCTACATACATATATACGGGTCAAACAGTGAACCTCTTTTTTGTAGACGGTTAAAAATTACGCTTAGTACGCGGGCGAAGCCGCGGGCAAATGCTAGTTAAACTATAAAAGAGTCATCTATACACACTGTCCGAGTTCTGAGAGATATTGTGTGTTTGTGTATAGTTATATGATTAAAAAATTAAGAACCTAGTGTCTATCTAAACTAATCTAAAGTACAGTCAACTGCAAAAATAAGTATCAATTTAATCCTCTCTTAAATATGTACCAAAACCTTTATCCGCTGGCATAAGAGTTATGGGACATATTTTTAGTAAGTTGTATACACCCATATTATTGTAATTGACTGTATATACTTGGTTTAGATATCGATAAGAAATTCTGGTACCTCCGAAAGACAATAGCTGGTCTAATATTCCTGTATACCGAAATGAAGGTATATGCAATTTAAAGGAACACTGCTTGGAGAGTACGTATCTTGTTGGTTAATACTGTGCATTGCTGTAATTAAAATACTCAATATATAAGAATGAAATATTGTTTCCGTGGTACAATTTAGTAATTATTTAATCTGTAGTATCCCACCTTAGTCAATTTTCAGCAATTATGACAAATCTGTCCATAAATTTTACCTGTATGACCTTTCTAAATATGTAAAAACCAACTCTTTTTTTGGGCAGTCATGTAAAAAAACGTAATTAAGAGATTAGTGATGCCATGGGCTCTTGCGTACAGTGGTAAAATAAATCTTCCCAGCTTTTTTTTTAATTTATTGGCCAAAATACACGATACAAAATAGTACATTGATTCACCAGCGGAAACCTCAGGGGTTTAAAGTTACTAAAATTCCAACAATGTAACCCAAGGTGAGAAAAAATATCAAAAATATTCTTTAAATCGCGTGCGCTGTGAAAACTATTGATGATAAAATAACTACTTGTTAATTATTTGTATGGGCCGGGCTGCTAGTATCTAATACTAATCTAAAGGTTGATTTAAATAAAAAAAATATAGGAACCTCTATACATCTATGTCTTTTTTAAAAGCTAATCCATAGATATCCCACATGCCTATATGGTAACAGTAAACTTTTTTTACAACCCCTGGCATTTATGGAGTACCAAATTTTACCCCGGATTCGTATCAAGAGACCTCTCGGACACTCAAATATAGAGTTTGAACAAAATCAGGACGGAAATGAAGAAAATCAATATGGCCGCCACTTTTTCTAAATTTTACATCGGATTCGTATAAGGAGACCTACCAGACTCCCAGATATCGATTCTGAACGAAATCGGGACATGAATAAAATCAATATGGCCGCCACTTTTTTTCCAAATTTTACCTCTAATTCGTATTAAGAGACCTCTGGGACGCTCGGATATCGATTTTGAACGAAATCGGGATGGAACTGAAGAAATGCAATATGGCCGCCACTTTTTCCAATTTAACCTCGGATTCGTATAACGAGACCTCTATGACGCTCAGAAATCGATTTTGAACGAAATCGGGAAGGAAATGAAGAAAATCAATAAGGCTGCGACTTTTTTCTAAATTTTACCTCGGATTCGTATTAAGAGACCTCTCGGACGCTCAGATATCGATTTTGAACGAAATCGGGCCGGAAATGAAAAAAACCAATATGGCCGCCACTTTTTCCAAATTTTACCTCGGAGTCGTATTAGGGGACCTCTCGGACGCTCAGATATCGATATTAAACGCAATCGGGACGGAAATGAAGAAAATCAATATGGCCGCCACTTTTTTCAAATTTTACCTCGGAATCATATTAAAGTACCTCTCGGACACTCAGATATCGATTGTGAACAAAATCGGAACGGAAATGAAGAAAATCAATATGGCCGTTACTTTATTTAAAGTTTACCTCGGATTCCTAATGAGAGTCCTCTCGGACGCTCAGATATCGATTTTGAACGAAATCGGGAAGGAAATGAAGAAAATCGATATGGCTGCGACTTTTTCCAAATTTTACCTCGGATTCGTATTAAGAGACCTCTCGGACGCTCAGATATTGATTTTGAACGAAATTGGGACGGAAATGAAGAAAATCAATATAGCCGCCACTTTTTTCAAATTTTACCTCGGAGTCGTATTAAGGGACCTCTCGGACGCTCAGATATCGATTTTGATTGAAATCGGAACGGAAATAAAGAAAATCAATATTAGGCCGTTACTTTATTCAAAGTTTACCTCGGATTCCTATTAAGAGTCCTCTCGGATGCTCATATATCGATTTTTGTCGAAATCGTATCGGACGGCACTGAATAATAAAACCACTTATGATATACTGATTAATACTTAGTCGGCTCATAAGTTCTGTCATATACATAGTATCAAATAAAAACAAAAGTTTAAGTTTATTCCGTATAATTTGTACAGCGTTTGAAAGCTTATAAACTAGAGAATCTAAATGTATAACATTTATTCAAAATGACCGCCATAATTATCTACACAGGCTTGAAGTCTGCGTGGCCAGTCGTCAATGGATTCACGCACCACTTTCATGTCGATATTGGCCACTGCCGTAGCAAGGGATTTTTTCAGCGAGTCTAGATTTGCATGAGGTTTTGAGCACACCTTTTCCTCTAAATACTGCCATATTTTATAGTCTAACGGATTAAGATCTGGGCTAGAGGAGGGCCAATCTTCATGCCGTATAAACTCGATTTTATTGGAGGCGAGCCAGGCTTGTGTAGACTTTGCCTTATGGGCTGGAGCAGAGTCCTGCTGGAAAACCCAATGCTGGTTTAGAAACATCGTATGGGATAGTGGTTTCACAATATTAGTCAACACCGTGTCTTGGTACACTTTGGCACTAGTTTTTACTCCTTTCTCACAAAAATGCATACTAGTGACGCCCGCATAAGAAACTCCCAGCCAAACCATCACAGATGAAGGGTGATGACCTCTTTGAATACGGAGAATGCTATTAGACGCTTCTTTACTATTGCGAGCGTACACTCTATCATTTTGTTTATTACAGTTTTCTTCTATGTCAAAAATTTTCTCGTCCGAAAACAGTATACAACGATGCTTATTTTTAGCGTACTTCTTCAATAAAGCTTTAGATCTTTTAAGCCTTAAAGCTTTAAGCCGACCATTGAGAAGATGGCCAGTTTTTCGTTTATAAGCACGAAGTCTCAGGTCTTGATTAAGCACTCTTTTCACCGTGTTTCTGCTCAAACCCATCTGGAGGGCCATAACTTTTTGTTTCCTAGCGGGATTTCTGGCAATGCGTGCCCTAATTGCTTGTACAACCGCTGGAGTCCTAGCTGTACGCGGACGACCGCTTCTTTTCTTGTCATTTAAACTAGAGACCTTTCTATGGTACGATACACAAATCTTAGAGAGAATTTTAAATTTTCAAGTAGCTTCAAAATTTTAGTCGGCGAGTGTCCACAACGATATAGTGCAATTATTGCGGTACGGCTATCTTTAAGCGTCCACTCCATGTTAAAGAAAACAGAAAATTGCAAAATTATACTACTCAAATATTTAAAAAAGATTCGAAATTCAAATGCACAACGGTTTTTGTTTTAGGAGTTCCAAATTTAAATTTTAAAGGCCAGTGACAGAACTTATGAGCCGACTAAGTATAATAGGGAACTCACGGCACTTCATGCACCTTTAGACCTTGTAAGGAATCTACATGCCAAATTTGGTATCTGTCGTACCCGCAGTTTGGGCTGTGCGTTGATATGTCACCACTCAGTCAGTCAGTTTCTTCTTGCAACTTGGCACAAATTTTTAAGTTTTCATGTCCGCATATATTAAATTTCAAAATCAATGCTAATTTCTAAATTAACGCCCCAAAAAACCATAAAAACGACACCCATATTGATATTTAGACATTCCAACCCCCTCGCACCCCAACAGAGGGGATGGTGCTTCACGTCCTCCACGTGGGATTTTAAAATCATTGTTGTTTTCCTAATCAGCGACCCGATAAACCATAGAAACAATACTCATATCGATTTTCAGAATTTGTCACCACATTTCCCCCTTTTAGGGGTTGATTTTCCAAAAAACCTGAAACACGTGTTTACTCATTTATCGTTAGAAATACTCCTGTGAAGTTTCGAATAAAATAGTCCAACTAATCTTAGGTTCAAAGATCTTTATTTCTCATAAGAATAATACATATTCACTTACATGAGACAATTAAACATGCTTTAACATTATTTAAATCGGTGAGTGTACACTAACAAACTACTTATTAAATATAAAACCGAACTACAAGAACACTGACACTTTTTTGTTGTAGGGTATTTAGATATATAACTGCGCTTACATTGTAATGCGATGCGAGCGGTGTTTCTACGCCCGCGGCCGGACTCAGAAACAGAGATAAGAGCCACGTACACGGATATAAAGTGACTGGAGGTGACAAAGCGCTTGCGTTCGTTTAATGTGATAGTTTGGTATAAAATAATTTTACTTTTAATGGAGGGTTCGGGGGATAAGAATATTAAATTTAATTAATTTATTATTATATTTATATTATATTATATACTATATGTTGTTTTTGTTTACTTTTGTTTCTTTATGTTGTCATTTATTTTTAAATAACTCATAATATAAGTTTAGGTGTGTTGTACTTAGCGGAAAAGATTATTTACATATTTTTGACGTGATGTTTCAGCAGCCTTTTAAATATATTGATGGACTTGGCGTCTTTTATGTCTTTTGGCAATTTGTTATATAAGTTTGCACCTTCGTAAAGTATGCTTTTTTTGCCATAATTTGTACGTGGGGCCCGAAGAATCAAGTCGTTGGCATTACTTAATTTTATTCTCTGCACTTCGCGTTTCTTGGTAAAAGCTATTTTTATATGTAGATCTTTTAGCATTATTTTATGTACTAGTAGACAGGCATAGTAAGTATATGATTGACGAATATTCATTATTTTAGTAGATTTATAGATATTTTCTGTTGGTGTTAAGCGATTATAATTAAACAGGACTTTAATCAATTTGTTTTGTGATCGCTGTAAGGCGTTTATTTGAGTAGTTCCAGCCGTACCCCATATCTGGATGAGATAGTCGATACGTGGCTTCACAAGCGAATTATAGATCTTATAACGTACTTTATTTGGGAGACATTTCGCAATGCTACGTAGTGCTCCAGTAAGAGAAGTAATCTTTCTTTTTATTTTTTCTATGTGTTGTCTCCAGGTAATATGTTTATCTAATATTAGGCCTAGGTACTTCTCACTATCAATTTTATTTATTTGTTGATTATTTATAGTTAGGTGTTGGTGGTGAGGAATTTTTTGTTTTTGGGTGCGAATATGATATAATTTGTTTTTGCTACATTTATTGTAAGTAGGTTATTTCGGAACCACTTGTTGAGAATATTTAAGTCAGTCTGAGCATCAGTAATTCTGTCTTGTATGGAGTTGCCAAAATAAAAGAGACTAGTGTCATCTGCTTATAGAGTTGCCTCCCCTTTTAGGCCAATTTCGTGTATGTTATTAATATAAATTAGGAAGAGAAGTGGTCCTAAAATTGACCCTTGGGGGACGCCACATGTGACGGGTAGAGGTCTACTTGCATGTTCTCCTATTTTAACTATTTGTTTCGTCCTGACAGATATGATTCAAAAATTCTGAAAGCTGAGCCAGTGATACCAGCCTCGTTCAACTTCCTCAGCAGGATTAAGTGGCTGACCGTATCAAACGCTTTCTTCAGGTCAATAAAGACGCCGAGTCCTATCTGTTTTTGGTCAATACTAACTTTGATTTTGGTTACTAAGTCGACGGTTGCTGTAAGAGTACTGGATTGTGGTCCGAAGCCGTACTGCTTATCATACAGATAGTTTATTGACTTTAGGTAATCCTCTAGACGGTTTCGTAATACTTTTTCTAGAACCTTGGATAAAGTAGGGAGAACTGAAATTGGTCTGTAGTTACTAGGATCAAGTTTAGTTCCAGACTTAAAGATAGGTGTTACCTTGGCGATTTTTAGGTTCTCTGGGAATATTCCAATTTCAAGACAATTATTAAAACACTTTGTCAACTCCGTCACTATAGCACTTTGGATACACTTTAAATGTTTAACATTGATGCCGCCTAGTCCTGAGCTGGTATTAACTTTAAGAGTGTTGATAATCTTAGTTATTTCATCTTCAGTCGCAAGTGTGAGTTTCATGAGCCCGTGGTGAATTCTTGTCGTCGATGCATACGGATAGCCTGTATTTATAACCTGAGCGTTAATGATATTTTTTGCTAATTCTGCGCCTATATTTGAAAAGAATGCATTGAAACCTTCACATATCTCCTTTGGGTCAGTTACAATGCCATTTTCCGTTTGTAGTTTCTTAGGGGTTTGAACCTCTCTTAATTTATTTGTTGATAGGCTGTTTATTAAACGCCAAATCTTTGGCTGATCACTTCTGCATTCTGAAAACGCTTTCATATAGTAACTATTTTTCGCTGTAGAGATAGTGCTTCCGGCTCGGTTTCTTTCCTTTATAAAGTCTTTTCTTTTTTGTAGGTCATTGGGATTTTTTTTATGTTCATGCTATAGTAGATTACGTTTATTTATCGTGTTTAATATTTCCTTTTTAATCCAGTCCTGTCTGGGAAGATTCAGCATTTTGAACTTCGTAGTTTTGCTTTTTTGAGTACAGTACAATATTTTCTCTTCTAAGGCACAGTATGTCATATTCATCGTTATTATGCTTAAATTCAGTAATCATGTCATATAATTTTTCATAGTTCATAGCTTCATATTTTATCTTTTTGACCGGCGTTGGTTCAAATTTTTTCATCTCAAGGTATATTTGTTTATGGTCTGACAGACTTGAATCAATGATTGCCATATGAAAGTAATTTCCACTCAGGTTCGTACATACATGGTCTATAATAGACTTGGTTAATTCAGTTTCACGCGTACTGGCAATCACTGTAATTTGATTCAAAATTCTGTAGCCATTTTCTTCCAGAAGCTGTTTATAATTGTCTGTCATACAGTCCGACGCAAGTAGGTTTATATTGAAGTCTCCGAGAATAATAGCCCGTTTTGATCTTTCAAGGACCTCAAGTGTATCAAATAATGTTTTGATATTTGCAGCATCTGGTTTTCCGTAGATAGCTATTAAGTCCAGTGCATATTTGTCTAGATGTATACATAAGTAATGGGTTCCGTCTATATTTTGATCTTCTATGTGACTGTGGTTTAGATTATTGTGGACAAAAATGGAAACACCACCAACTCTTTTGTCTGTCCTATAGTTATGGTAATGAGTATAACCGGGCAATTGGACAATCTTCACTTCATCCTCCGATTTTATCCAAGTCTCAGTGAGTACCACTAAAAGTAAAAAAGTAAAAGTAGTTTATTCTTCAAATTAAGCATATTACATGCACCTATGAACGTCAATAAACTACCACCGGTTCGGAAAAATATACCTCTGCCACGAGAAGAACCGGCGTAAGAAACTCGGCGAGGTGTCATTATTTCAAAACAATATACATTATATAGTTAAATATAAAATTACATTACTACAAAATAACTTAAATAACAATGCTACAGTAGAAAATATATTTTCGCGATAGATTACCCGTGCAGGACGCTATCACTGCCAAACATCCCTATCCATGATGTAATCGTTTATCTTATAATATGCTCTTGATATAAGTGTTTGTTTTACTGCAGATTTGAATTTAGAATTGCTAAGTTCAGTAATGTGTTTAGGAATTTTATTGTAGAATTTGATACAATTTCCCAAGAACGACTTTTTCGGCTTTACTAGTCCATAGAATGTTATTTTGAGTTTCCCAGTATTTCTCGTGGCTATTGGTTTATCAGTGTTCGTTGGAAAATTGCCCAAATTCTTCCTAACATACATTATTATTTCAAATATGTATAGGGACGGCAGGGTTAGAATAACTATTTCTTTGAAAAATTCTCTTAATGAATCACGCGACCCCAAGTTATAAATTGCTCGGATAGCCCTTTTTTGCAAAATAAAAACAGTTTCAATATCTGCAGCTGATCCCCATAAGATAAGACCATAAGTAATTATACTATTAAAATAAGCAAAGTAAACTAACCGTGCCGTTGCCACATTGGTAAGCTGCCTTATTCTCCTGACTGCAAATGCAGCAGAGCTCAACCTACTTCCTATCGCTGTTATATGGGAACCCCACTGCAATTTTGAGTCCAATGTAATACCTAAGAATACAGTAGAAGTAACAAATTCTAATGTTTGACCATTAAGTTTAATATTCGTATCTAAGTTACTGTTTGATGAGTTCGCTAGAGAGAATTTCATACATTTCGTTTTTTTCGGATTCAACACTAAGTTATTGGCAGCAAACCAGTCAGATATCATGGAGAGGGTATTATTTGGTTCAATGAGTTCAGTATCTCTCCTATTTACCTTGAACAGTAATGAGGTGTCGTCTGCGAACATTACAATGCCTGATCGTCGGCTTACCATATATGGCAGATCATTTACATAAACAAGGAACAGGAACGGACCTAGAATAGACCCCTGAAGTACTCCCATCTCTACCACTGTCTCTGACGAAATGGCTTTATTTATCGCTACCTTTTGATTTCTCTGTGTTAAATATGACTTCATGAGATCTAATGCATACCCTCTGATGCCATAAAACTTAAGTTTACAAATTAAAGTACCATGATCTACACAATCAAAAGCCTTGGAAAGGTCACAGAACACTCCGATGGCGTCGTGCGACTCTTCCCAAGACTGCAAAATAAATTTTAATAAACTTGCGCCTGCATCAGTAGTTGACCTACCCTTAGTGAAGCCGAACTGCTGTGCGTGCAAAATATTGTGAGAATTAAAGTGAGAAACCAATTGCGTAAGCATTATTTTTTCGAATATTTTGCTAAACGCAGGTAGGATAGAAACTGGACGATAATCAGAAGGATTATCTCTATGACCTGATTTGAAAATTGGAACTACTTTACTACATTTCATTAAGTCTGGAAAAATGCCATAGTCTATACAGTTATTAAAAATTAGAGCTAGAGTTGGTGCAACGACCTCAAGAATAAATTCCAGTACGTTGACTGACACGCCCCATAAGTCCTCAGTGCTCTTTATTTTTAACATTTCAAAGGACTTCAGTACATCTAGAGGAGAAACATGATGAAATTTGAAATTAGTTAGTGATTCTAATTTTACGTTGTCATTCAGAAGGGATTCAGCTTTTATGGTAGACGATGCTAAACTTTGAGTCGTGACTATAGGAATTTTAGAAAAGAAATTATTAAATTCATCAGCTACTTTTACTGCATCAGTTATTAAATTATCCTTTACTTTCAAAGAAATTGTGGACTCTTTATTATTTCTCTTCCCAGTCTCTGTGTTTATTATTTTCCAGACTGTATTGGTTTTATTATCTGAAGACTTAATTTTATTATTCAAGTGCATTGCTTTTGCTTTCGTGCACACTGTTTTAAACAATTTGGAATAATCCCTAACATACTGATGGAAACATTCGTCAGTGGTGCAAGATCTCCTTTCATAAAGTTGATATAAGTTATCTCTACTTTTCCGAATTCCGGTAGTTGCCCACTCATTAAATCTCATTTTATTGTTTATCTTAATACGCTTTTTACTACAAGTCTTATTAAATTCGTTACACACTGTATTCAGAATTAAAATGGAACGTGATAAATTCTTCCAACAAAGTACGTTGAGTGATGAAAATTTTGCGAGGTTAATTTTAAATCGTACATTACTGTGTGATTATGCTATATTTCTGTACTAGGCTATTAAAATCAATAAATGCGTCTATTAAAATCAACATAGATCCACTTTTAATGAACAATTAAGTATGTTCTATGCAGGATTAGGTGAATGAACTTGTGACGTCTATAAATACTATTGTACGCAACTGTGGTTGCACAAGGCGCTTCCGCCGATTCGCGTCGGATCCACGTATTATGTCATAAGATGTGGTGCACACTGGGCTATTGTCGCAGAATGGTTTAATTTAGTTTATTCATTTTTGGTAGGTTCTTTTACGCATACTAAGTGGCGGCCCATTACCAATGTAACTGCTTACCTTTTATTTATGAATCTATGAAGTAGAGGTAGGGTTCACTTTTACTTGTTCAACTGATCATCTAAATTTATAAAATTCACATATTCCATGTAATGGTTCAAATAAGAATGTATTTTTTTTTTCAATAAACCAGTTCTGATTATGACCCGTATTGACCGTTATCTCAGTTATTTGTAGCTCGCATATAAACTATTGTCATAGTCGTTTTAACTTAACACCCCAAAATTTCTTCATTGCGGCAGTGAAAACCACGTACCAATAAAAAAATACTTACCTCACAAAATAAGTATATGAATTTTGTTGTTATTTGTGATGTATTTTTTAGGGTTCCGTAGTCAACTAGAAACCCTTATAGTTTCGCCATGTCTGTCCGTCCGTCTGTCCGTCCGTCTGTCCGTCCGTCCGCGGATAATCTCAGTGACCGTTAGCACTAGAAAGCTGAAATTTGGTACTAATATGTATATCAATTACGCCGACAAAGTGGTAAAATAAAAAGTGGAAAAAAATATTTTATTAGGGTACCTCCCCTATACGTAAAGTGGGGAGTGATTTTTTTTTTTCATTTTAACCCTAACGTGTGATATATTGTTAGATAGGTATTTAAAAATAAATAGGGGTTTACTAAAATCATTTCTTGATAATGTTAATATTTTCGGAAATAATCGCTCCAGAAGTAAAAGAAAATGTGTCCCCCCCCTCTAACTTTTGAACCATAAGTTTTAAAAATATGAAAAAAATCTCAAAAGTAGAACTTTATAAAAACTTTGTAGGAAAATTATTTTGAAATTGATAGGTTGATTAGTTTTTGAAAAAATTTCAAAAATAATTTCTGAACTAAGTTTGTAATTTAACCGTATAAACAGGTGTTTATTGTACCTGTCATTTCTACAAAATCACAATGAAATGACGTGCTTTTTAGGGTTTTGTGTTTCTGTACATAATATGTCAACTAATGTGACGGACGGAAAACTACGGAACCCTACACTGAGCGTGGCCCGACACGCTCTTGGCCGGTTTTTTCATATATTAATTTAATTAAATATCTTAAATTTTTCATTACAACTTTACTCGTTAGTGGTTATGTGATGTGTCAGGCAAGGATTCAATAATTATTTGTGCAATAAGAGAGCAGTCGTTTTTTTGCGACGAGTGATAATTTCGAATCCCGAGGTAGCGAAGGATGCCTTAATCGAATCACTAGCGAGCGTGGCAAGTGATTCTATGATAGATTTTATAGCGTATCAAGGGATTCAAATACACGATATGCATATGGGTAACTTTGCTCTCGTGTACCACACACATACCACATCACATAATAGTACATTACGATATAAGTGCAGAGAACAGGAAATTCGCAACGACTGGTGATAAATTGAAACAGGACCGAAGGGAGTGTTTTAAATCGACACGAGTTGCGAATAACCTGTTCGCACGTGTATCGAACAACGTTTTACAGTACATATGGCTCTTTAAGGTTTCGACATATGCACGTAATCTGCTGATTACCGCACTCGTGCGGTAATATAGCACCATGTGTACTGTAAAACTTATTACCTCAGCAATGAGAACCTGTTAGAGTTAAAAAAAACTTATTGGGGTGCCAAATAAATATATGTCCTATGTCCAGCAGTGGACGTCCTTCGGCTGACATGATGAAATTGCAATATAGTCAGTTCTGGTACCGTACCTACTACTACTATACTACCCAACGCAAACAAGGGGTTATAATGTGTATATCTGTCTGTGGCATCGTAGCTTTTATTTAAACTGGTGAACCGATTTGGTTGTCTTTTTTCAGAGCAGGATTTCCAAGAGAAATTTAGTAGTATCTTATAGCCGTAGATCAATATGACTGACTGAAGCAACTATAAATGCCTAGACACGTAAACACGAGGTCATTGAGATCTGATATGTTGAGCCAAAAAGTTGTAACTATTATGGTGAAAAAACACTGCATTTTTAACTCCTCGAATTTATAATAAGATAATAACATAACTTTTTTCTCTGGAAACGATAATATTAGTAAAACTTGTTTTATCAAAATCGGTTCAGCCATTGTTGAGATATATAACTTTGAAATGAAAATATCGGCGGTTTTCCAACTTTTCTACTTTGTCAGTTATTCTATATCACGACAGCCACTGATATTTAAAATAAAATGCCAAACGTTATTATTACTTCAAGAATATATAATTAAAGTCACCATGAGTGTACCGCTGTTAATTTCGTATTAGCATTGTATAAGTAATAAGTTAAGGATCTGTAACTATTCGTAATTTATTTAATAAGAAATGTAAATTTCGTAATTTCAATATTGACGATCACTGCATGAACTGTGGTTTCGTTGCGCACCAGTGTATCCCGTCCTTATATCGCCGCCATGATTAAATTTTGACAGCGCAGGCCCGCCGGAGTATGTCCGTTAGTTTGAGTCGGGACCTTTACGTGGGTTTTTGTATACCTTTTAAGTGAGAACAAAAATATAAATCGAGTTGTAATCGGTCGAATATCTATAAAGTTGTGAAGTGTAACATGTGTAGTATATGTGTTAAGTGTTTTATGTGGTTTGAAGTGTATGGAATTATTTTTAATCGGGCGTCATAAGCGGCACTCATTACGTTAGGTATGTAAGGCTATTTTTTGTTATTGATAATTTGTGACAAAAATTGCTGCGATTTTGACAAAACTGGCACTTGTTATTTAAAGATTAATAGTGTCTCTATCTACGTCTGACAATATTTTTGTACTCGTTTGCCTAAATTATTCATAAAAAAATCATAAACAAACTACACTGTTTTGCGGCGAATTGCAAAACTGACAATGTAAACATTGCAAATGAAAAAAGTTTTATGCAATATATTTCCCCGGGATCATATACTGTATTTGGTATCAATCGAAGCGTAAACTATTACAGTTTTAAATAAACATACAATTTACATATATTATCGATTTCGATTATAAAATAAAAATATATTTATTGCAAAAGATCTCATTCGAAACGGTATGTTAAGTTTGTGACTTTTTTAAAAAATATTTTACTATGTAATTAATTATATAAACAAATTGCCTGTTTCTTTAGCTTTATAACATAAAAAGAATCATAGCAAAAAGTTGAGACGAAGCCAGGCAATCGATTTATTAACAACACAAGACAATGCGCTGCTAATGCCCGGTGAATCTTGAGCACTTTAGACCACCTTTTTTTTTTAACGCGAGCACTTGAGTGGGTAGCCAAGCTTTCTGTTGTAGTCTGACTATTTTTTAAATCTTCTTTTATAGTGAGAATATCCAAAGACATTTTTTCTATGGAGTCCGTTTGCCGGTCGCTTGTTAATTTAGCCAACTTCATCAGGTCCATCATCTCTTTCATCTGTTTCTTAATGTCTAAAAGTTCACTCAGAATGTCCACGCTGGAATTCTCATGCTTACGTTTGATACTACGTAAAGTTACATTTGAATCTTCAGCATATTCCAGGTTCGATTTCGAGCCGCCTGGGTCACTTCTAGTTGGCGAGCTCATCTTCTTCAATGATCTGTGTTGTTTACGCGCTGCACTCGGCCTGCACCGGTGACGCGGTCGTTTACTGGTTAGGCGACTTAAGTGCAAGCACTGATTTTAAACCACTTTGAACTTTATGCACAGTTAACGTAAGTGTCAAAATTGTTTACAGTTAATTTAATATTTTAATATAATTTTAGCGACACGTCTGCTCCGTACGCTCACCGCAGCCACATTTTTTATTATTAATACAAACTTCGGACCCCCATTTCACCCCCCTATGTGTTGAATTTCGGATTTCGGTATTTCACGTCCTCCACGTATTATTTGAAAATCATTGTTGTTTTCTTTATCAGCGACGTAATAAACCATAAAAACAATACCCATGTCGATTTTCAGAATTGCACCCTGCTACTTACGCGCCAATAGGATGGTTGGCGGCGTGATCGGAGCGGGGGCGGTTGGGCATTCGATTCATGGCGGCAGTCGAGAGCGGTTCAGTCTTAGTAAATAATTATAAGAATTAGAATAAGGTGTGATTATGTGTCAGCAGAAAATAAGCCTAATTTTGTATAAGATTATACCGACGGATTAAATCGTATTGAGGAACTACTGATTTTCATCTTTATCCCGTATAGCCCAATAGATCCTAATAATAGTTCAAAAGTTAAATGGTTACACATTTATTTTTCTTTTGGAGTGATTATTTCCGAAAATATTCACATAATTAAAAAAATGTATGTTGAAGACCCCTATTCATTTTTATAGACCTACTAGCATTTGCCCGCGGCTTCGCCCGCGTATTAAGCGAAATTTTTCACCGTCTACAAAAAAACAGGTTCGTATGTGTGTCCACGATTATCTCGCGTTCGGCTGAACCGATTTAGATGCGGGCTCCAGAAAAGTAGTTGTTACATTTTGAGGGTTTTGGTATACGATGTTTGGTGATTGTGGTTCATTAACAGATGAACAGATGAAAAGTCAGTATACATTCTGAGAACCGGCAAGCTGTTGAATTTCATTTGATTTTGGCAAAAATAAGGATCGAATACATTTCCGAAAGGCCGAAGGGGAAAGGGCCGATGAAATAAAAGCATGTCTTAAATGGCGCTTAGTAAAAGTATCTGTGTACTACAGTAACACCAATAGGTCTGTAAACGACCAAGCAGCGCGCAGCAGTCATAAACTCTGGTCCTTTGAAGTACAGAAATACGGCTAATTAAATATCACGTGTAACATATATTTTTCCTAAAATTAAATTTATTAGGTAGGTTTTGCCAGTTCCCATTGGCGCATCCAAAAAGAAAATTTGGCCTCACTTCCATTCGCACTCCTTACTGTCAGTCCGTCTGTTACAACCAAATTGCTTTTACTGGACCGACTGAATTGAAATTTGGCACAAACTATCATGAATTTAGAGCGCTCATGGCCCAGCGGCACCTGCCTACCTAGGTAAGTAACATGTGGGTGAAATCCCATACGGCGCCTAGTACTCCGATAAAGAAAAGTCGAAGGGGGGATAAGGTCATGGAGCTCAGCAGCACACTCTCCAAAATACAACCTATAGAAAATTGCCAGACAGGCGACCCTCCACCGATGCTCCAAACTTTGGAATTTGGTTTCAACGAGCGCAACGTCGCCTATCAGTCTCCTGGCTCTCCGGTCCACCGAGTCCAAAGCACCCAGCTGATATTTGGCTGCACCATCCCGAAGATGACAACAGTACTCCATACACGATCTCACCTGAGCTTGGTATAGGTGAAGCAACTGCTTCGGTGAGAAGTACCGTTGGACCTTGCACAGGATACCCAGTTTTTTAGCAGCCGTTTTTGCTTTTGACTCGATGGAGCGACCGAAATTTAAATCACTGGTGATATCCATGCCAAGGAGTTCAAGATGGTCGGATAGTGGAAAGGGTGTATTTTGGAAAGTAGGAGTGAGGGTGAAAGAGCTTCGCTTGGTAGAGAACAGACACGACTGTGTTTTATTGGCGTTAAATTGTACCAGGTTGGTTTCTCCCCAATCGGACACTGACCTAAGAGATAAGTTCAGACGCTCAATTAACGCCTCTCTAAGGGACGAGGTCTCTGCCTGCCCTGAGCGCGCCGCTGAAAAATATCTGTCCGCCACGGTACTGTCATCTGCATACCCATAGATACCAGGACATAAAAGGTAATTTATCTGCAGCAGGAAAAGTGTTGCAGATAGAACAGACCCCTGAGGCACACCCACGTTGACTTCCAGTATATCAGATATATATATAAATATATATCTTCCATCGACGACTACTCTTATTGATCGTTCTCTCAGGAAGTCGGATTCCTATTAAGAGTCCTCTCGGACGCTCAAATATTGATTTATGTCGAAATTATATCGGACGGCACTGATTAATAAAACCACTTACAATTTAATACATTGAATCAAAAAAAGTCTTATCTTCATAGGGAACTCACGGCACTACATGCACCTTTAGGCCTTATAAGGAACCTACATGTTAAATTTGGTATCTCTCGAACCAGCAGTTTGGGCTGTGCGTTGATATGTCACTCACTCAGTCAGTCAGTTTCTTCTTGCAATTTGGCACCAACTTTTAAAAGTTTTCATGTCCGCAATATTAAATTTTTAAAATAAATGCCATTTTCGTAATAAACGACCCAAAAAACCATAAAAATGACACCCATGTTAATATTTAGGCATTCCAACCCCCTCGGACCCCAACTGAGGGAGGGGATGGTATTTCACGTCCTCCACGTGGGATTTTAAAATCATTGTTGTTTTCGTAATCAGCAACCCGATAAACCATTGAAACAACACCCATATCGATTTTCAGAATTTGTCATCACATTTCCCCCTTTTAGGGGTTGATTTCTCAAAAAACTGAAACATACGTTTACTTATTTATCGTTAGAAATACTCCTGTGAAGTTTCGAATAAAATAATCCGACTAATCTTGATTCCCCATACAAACTTCGGACCCCCATTTCACCAACTTAGGGGTTGAATTTTGGAAAATCCTTTCTTAATGCACCTCAAGACCTTATATGGAACCTACATACTACATTTGGAATCTCTAGAACCAGCACTTTGGGCTGTGCGCTAATATGTCACTCACTCAGTCAGTCAGTCATTTCTTGAAATTTGGCACTAACTTTTAAAAGTTTTCATGTCCGCAATATTAAATTTTTAAAATCAATGCCATTTTCGAAATTAACGACCCAAAAAACCATAAAAATGACACCCATGTTAATATTTAGGCATTCCAACCCCCTCGGACCCCAACTGAGGGAGGGGATGGTATTTCACGTCCTCCGCGTGAGATTTTAAAATCATTGTTCTTTTCGTTATCAGCGACCCGGTATATCATAAAAACAATACCCATGTCGATTTTCAGAATTTGTCACCACCTTTCCCCCTTTTAGGGGTTGATTTCTCTAAAAACCTGAACCACGTATTTACTTATTTATCGTTAGAAATACTCCTGTGAAGTTTCGAATAAAATAGTCCAACTAATCTTGTTTCCCCATACAAACTTCGGGCCCCCATTTCACCCCTTTAGGGGTTGAATTTTGAAGAATCCTTTCTTAGTGCACCCCTAGACCTTATAAGGAACCTACGTACCAAATTTGGAATCTCTAGGACCAGCGGTTTGGGCTGTGCGTTGATATGTCAGTCAGTCAGTCAGTTTCTTCTTTTATATATTTAAGACTAGGATTTGCCCGCGGCTTCGCCTGCGTACTAAACGAAATTTTAACCGTCTACAAAAAACAGGTTAAACGACCAAGCAGCGCGCAGCGGTCATAAACTCTGGTCCTTTGAAGTACAGAAACGGCTAATTCAATATCACGTGTAACATTTTTTTCCTAAAATTAAATGTATTAGGTAGGTTTTGCCAGTTCCCATTGGAGCATCCCAAAAGAAAATTTGGCCTCACTTCCATTCGCACTCCTTACTGTGAGTCCGTCTGTTTCAACCAAGTTGCTTTTACTGGACCGACTGAATTGAAATTTGGCACAAACTATCATGAATTTAGAGCGCTCGTGGCCCAGCGGCACCCGCCTACCGCGTGCGGTGTGCGAGGTTAACCCTTTCTGTATGGGTGACAACCAGAGTTGCCAATTAGGCAATATCACTGTAGTACGGGTGTCAACTATAGTTGATCGAAACAAGAACGAAGTTTGATATTTTTTTTCAACAACCTTATTTATTTATTTATTTAATTTAATACAATGTAAGTTCACAGCATACAATCACACCAAAGCACTTACACGATAAATTATGAGTATTATTACATATAAAGGGAAAAAAAAAACATATCAAAGAATAAATTGTCAAACAGAGAACATTAAAATATACAAATTACAAAATGCATCAAAAGATAAAGGAATTACAAATAAAATAAATAATTATTAATTAAAACTGTCAAGAAACTGCTTGGCAATACGGCATAATTGGATGAAGCGATCAGCAAATATATCAGCCTCCTCGTGCTGAGTGAGCATTAGGTACAACAAAGATATTGCGCGCGCGGTAGGAGCGTGTCGAGCGTGGCACGTGCGAACGGACACACGCTGCAGCAGGCCCGGCCGGCGGCGCGGCGCCACCGCCACGCAATCCAAATCCTGGGATTATACCTTATGTCTTGGTAATAACGATAATATTTAGTAGTAGCATTAGTACAGATACATAGAAAAAAATGCCAGGACATTTCGGTAGATGGCGTTGAAATAAATACGTATTTAAAAATCCCGCATTTTTTTTGTCAACTGGGGTTGACACCCGTACTCCACAAGTGCAGAAAAAGTAACTCAATATGGCGGCAAATAGTGTTGTTTTATATTACATCAAGTTTTAGTAGTGGGGCCAGTTGCAAGTGTTATGGTTGTAAATTTCGTTATTTAAAATTAATATTAATAATCGTTATCATTTCAAGTCCTTATTCTATTCAAAATATCATAAACTAATATTTACAAAACTAACAATAGTTAAAATCGCTTGTTGTATCTTAAATTTTTATTTATTTTTAGTGAGAGATATTACGCGTGAAATATATAGTATTAGTTATTATAAGTGCAATAAGTGAGTAGTTATCAAACGTGCATAATATTTTTAATGTGTGTATAAAATTTCAAGCACATAACTGTTATATTTCAGAAAATACAGGTAAGTGAAAACATGTCTAACCGCCGACTCTCGCAAAGACATTCCCGTATTAAGGCGGTGCTAGGCGTTCAAGTCCCCGTACAGAAAGGGTTAAGCAATGTGGGCGCAGGTCAGTTCTTGGATGGGTGACCGCTTTGAGTGGTTACTAACTGACTCTCGTGCTTTGAAAGGCACGCTAAGCCGTTGATCCCAGCTGCAATCGTTAAGAGGGGGTACCACGCCAAATTGCAGTTTGCAGATTGAATATTTACCTATCATAATAAAGTCTAAATGCCAAAAAAACCAATTACACGAAAACTAGATCATATTTGCTATTTTTGAGTTTGAACAAAACCATTAAAGACTAAAGTTGGCTTGATAGAAAAAAATCGTCAAAACATGTCTAATTTTCACCTAATTTCAATTGTGTGACGTTACCTTGCATACTATTGAAGTAAAAAAATTACATAAAATACCTTACGACATAATAATGTTTTGCTATTAGCGATTTATCAAAATGTTGTAATATTTCTGAGTTATTGAGGTAAATCATATTTGGCGCATAAGCCCTTTTTCTTCCGCGCGATACCGTCTCTTCCGTCGCACGTTCCGCGCGGCGCAGTATATCTGCTGTTGCTGTTCACGGGCGGAGCCAGTCCCGATCGCTCCACTGAGACGAGAGGACTGTGTAGGGAGCGCTCAAGACGGCGAAGTAAATATAATAGTATCAACAAGAGTGTGTCCCAAATAAAACGTAGAGTTTATAAAACCCAACACTATAGTTTATGAATTGCAGGTAAAAGTTTGATGAAATCTTCTCAACAAAAAATCTAATATCTACCTTATGCAACAAACTTTACAGTTCAAATTACAACGTTATCATTGCGCGGCAGTCAACCTCGGTTAAACGATTGTGTGTAGTATATGCAAAAATAGACGATAAATTTCTCTTACCTTTTTTATGAAATCAGTTAAAAAAAAATGTTCACATAAAAATTCAAATAAAAAACTACAGTATTAGAAAAAAAAAACTTATATCTATTATTTATCAACTAGGTCAAAAGCTACACAAATAAATGTGAAGATTAATATAACAAACATGTGCATCTAATACAGAACCTTATATTTTGAAGTCGGTTACTTTTGGGGACGATTAAAACACGAGGACGATTGAAACGTTTCAATCGTCCACAAGCAAGTTGTTTCTATCGTCCCCACACTACGTTTTTCACTTCAATGACAAATATTATATATAAAAAAAACCCGAACGCTGATCAACGGCCATTAAAAGCATTTGTTTATTCCTAACTATGATACCAAAATAATTCGATTAGTCAAAATACAAGAGTAAAAGGATTCAATCATGACCGACCGCATGTTCTCAGTGTTGCGTCAGACGCGTATAGTACGCGCCAGTTGAAAACGAACTGGCGCGTACTATAGGTATTATAGTTTTCGAGAAATTTGACTTGTTTCAATCATGACGTGTTTCTTTTGTAACATTGATAGTGGTAAAGCTAATTGCTCGGAACATTTCCTCAAGAATACGGGATGAAGTCCATCAGGTCCAAGTACCTTTAGAAATATCAAGTCCCGATAAGTACCTCGCAACGGTACTGGGGCTGGTGTCTATTGTACTAATCAGTATATTGTTACTTTCCGGGACACATGTTGTGCTACTGGAAATCGTGTCTGCCTCAAATACCGATTGAAAAAATGTATTGAACACATTTGCCATACTCTGCCCATCCGATGCTACTTGGTTATCCAAGTATATGGAGTCAGGTATTGCATTGTTACACTGTTTGGATTTTATAAACGACCAAAATTGTTTTGAACTATATTTGATATTACTTTCTGCACGTGATATAAATAAGTCATAACAAGTTATTTCCAGATTTTTAACTTCACGTCTCAATAATGAAAAATAATTGTAATCACATTGTCTTTTATATGTTTTCCACTTTTTATGGACTTTTATTTTTTTATTTATTAATTTAATTAATCGTTTGCTGAACCAAACCGGGTACTTCTGATAATCTTTAATCATTCTTGAGGGAACGTGCTTATTTACAACGCCAAAAACGACATGATAAAAAATGTTAACGGCTTCTTCTACGTCTTGATCGTTTAGGTGTGAGTCCCAGTCAATTTGAGATAGTTCTAAATTAATAACATTATAATCGGCCGAATGAAAACGTCGAGACAGACGCGGCGCAGGCCGGAGCAAGGATTCGGTGCATCCCAGGACAGATTTTAGTATTAATGATGGATGATGAGGATCTTCCGGGAGAGAAAGTGGTTCAACGCGTAAAACCGAACATAAGCTATTGGCAAATACCAAATCGAGACATCTATTATTGGCGTTAGGCGTACCGTTATACTGATTCCATCCCGTAAAGCACATAAAGGTAAATAATTGGGAGGTTAATACGTTAGAAGAAGGATTCTGTAAAACAAAACTCGCATCCCCCGATCCAGGCTCCCAGACAGCGTCCCTTACATTGAAATCCCCGACCAAAATAAAACAATCGTCTGGGTTGTCCAGATATAGGTCAGATAAATGCTCAAAAAACGTTAACTGTGACTGGGTTTGATTACAATTTTGAGGAAAATAACAACAAAAAATATGCAAGTTCAATGTAACAGAACCTCGACTAATTGAGATTGCGACAGTAGTAATATCAGCGTCCGGAAAGGGTGGTAAAATACTCGATTTTTGCATGTTCACGATGAACGGTCGGCGCACGGCTATGAGGGTGCCACCGCCTAAGGTCATCCCTACGCGCTGGTAGTCGCGGTCTGTTCGATAGACGTTGTACCTGCTATCGAACAATTCAGTATCAAAAATACCCGGAAGCAACCAAGTCTCACTCAAGCAGATCACATCATAATCGTTAGTTAATACATTTCTAAAAAAATTTTTTGATTTTGTTCTCAGTCCACGGACGTTTTGATAATAAACATTAAGTTCCATTTAATAACCAATCTAAAAGAAAAATATTGTTTCTGGATAGCAATTTATTTGTAATAATTGTTTTTATTATATTATAAGAAATTAGGCCGGTTCCTATAGTAACCAAGGACCGTATAGATACTGAACGCCAAATTTTATAAAGACTTTCGTGCCCATTATTACTTACTTCCCGGTGTCCCGTATAAATCTTGTCAATGCCACAACGAGTGCAACAAAAACCTGTACCAAAAAATATAAGCTCCAAAATTATAATTTTCCAAAACTTATGAAGTGTTGATGTTATGTAATCGCAATAGAAACCGATAGTGAGAAGCAATAACGAGATTGTCTCAGACGCATAACTGAAGAGTATTATACTGACACTCTTAAGACTAATAAGTTGAAACCAAGGTATTATTATAAAAATACAACTTTCCCTAATATAAAGAAAAATAACCCATGTTAGATAATTTTTTTAAAACTTTCTTCAGACGTGATGTGAATAACTGGTGATTTATCCGAGCGTCGCACCATGATCGTGCAGTTTCGCACCCAGCAGTAAGCATAGTTATTTTCCTTCGCCACATGCTTAGCCTTTTGGAGTAAGGATTTGTTGTAGGCAGACAAGTGATCATTTACGTAAATACGTTCCTGAGCCCTGCTTCCTGAGAAACCCAAGTCGCCAGCTTTAAGATTTTTAATCTTCCGAATTGTTGATAAGAAGTCATCTTTTTTGTATCTAGCTTGAAATTTTACAATTATTGGCTTAGGTCTTTTGTTACCAGAGTCATTTTTGACAGCGACACGGGTAACAAAGTCAATATCTGCTTCAGTGTTGAGAGCAAAACCGGCCTTATTTGCAAGGTTCCGTATCACTTGAAACAAGTTTTCTCCTTCACTCTGCGGCACTCCGTTAATTTGTAAGTTAGAACGACGGACCCACTGTTCATTACGAATATTGTCAGCTCTAATAGAATGAAATGCATTCTTGAGTTCGTCCATCTCGGATAGCAGGGATTCGCGTTGTGATTCCAAAATACTAATCTGGTCCATCGCCATATTTAAGGACGACTCGAGGTCCTTGATTTTTCCCTCCCATGTACTCACTGTCACTGATAAGCTGTTAAGACGCTCGGTTACATCTGACTTAAATTCCTCGATAGTGCTCAGTAAGATATTAAATCTTGAGTCGATATGAGCCATTATTGACCTAGCCTCAACGTTCATAATCGAGTGATTCTCTTCGGTGGAATTATTATCCTTAATAGCGACCGGGCTGGAGTGATGACTGTTGCCCTTCTTGTTTTGTTTACAGGAGGGACATTTCCACTTTATTTTGTTCATTGGTAGAATTTTTTTGAAGTCTGATTCCGTCATACCAATGCATAAGTAATGGTACAGACACACACAGGCTGTACATTTCATCAGGTCTTCCAATTTAATCGATCCGGAACACTTTGCACATTCCATTGTAGTGGAATTACTTGTAAGCAGCGATGATCAACAACAAACCGTACAAAACACTCCGTCTAACCCTCAAAGTACCGCTACAGTATCGCGCTAACAACGCGTTTGGCCCGCTCGAAAGAGCTTAAGCGCCGTGCAGATTTTTGCTGTTATGACCTTTTGGGTTTGCGCCGAGCACTCGTTAACTTCGCAGTTAAATTCGTTGTGTAATCACTTTTTATTTAGGGTGTACCACATCACTAACACTTTTAAGAATAGTTTATTAGATTAATAACCTCGTGCATAAGTTTCAACTGTGACTGCAATGAAATATTTAAGTAATATTTTAAATAACATGGAGTTACATTGCGCTGCAATCACTCGCGCGCACGCCGCGCGTCGTCTGAGTATATAGTAATATTAAACTTTTTTGCATACAGGTATGAATGGAGTGCCAAATTTTACCTCAGATTCGTATTAAGAGACCTCTGGGATGCTCAGATATCGATTTCGAACGAAATAATAATAATAATAATAATTTATTTAGCAAAAACTTGTTACATAGTTCAGAGCATTATCCATCAGACCCCAAACTAGGCTGTGCCTGTATTTTGGCAGTCTGCGAGTGCGATTAATGACATTGACAATAGTGTACAAGTAAGTTAGCGTTAGTAACCATTTATTCACCACACTTTTGGCTTTACAAACGGAAAGCATTTTAATATTCTGGAAATCGCAAATCCTGTTATATGCGTACGGATGTGAATAAGCAGGAGACTTTCGGGCCACAGCTGATTTAAGTGGTGGCAAGGGGGCTTTGTAAATACGTCTGCTTATCATTTCTTCATAGCATGCAGAATTAAGTAAGTCACTATGAGTTCGAGACACTGCTTTCATGATAAAAAGCTGGCGTACTCTCAGAAACTTACATTCGCGGTACAGTGTATCAGTGGGATAACGGAAAGGCTTTCTCAACATCACCTTTATCACCGCTCTCTGTGCACGTTCCACCTCCTGGATATGACTCTTATGAAATATGAAATAGGGACGAAAAAAAAAACGATATGGCCGCCACTTTCACAAATTTTACCTCGGATTCGTATTAAGAAACCTCTCGGACACTCAGATATCGATTTTGAACGAAATCGGGACGAAAATGAAGAAAATCAATATGGCCGCCACTTTTTTCAAATTTTACCTCAAATTAGTATTAGGGGACCTCTCGGACACTCAGATATAGATTTTGAACGAAATCGGGTTGGAAATAAAGAAAATCAATATGGCTGGCTCTTTTTCCAAATTTTACCTCAGATTCATATTAAGAGACCTCTCGGCCGCTCAGATATCGATTTTGAACGATATCGGGACGGAAATGAAGAAAATCAATATGCCGCCACTTTTTCCAAATTTTCCCTCGGATTCGTACTAAGAATTCTCTCGGACGCTCAGATATCGATTTTGAACAAAATCGGGACGAAAAAAAAAACAAAATCAATATGACTGCGACTTTTTCGAAATTTTACCTCGGAGTCGTATTAGGGGAGCTCTCGGACGCTCAGATATCGATTTTGAACGAAATCGGGACGGAAATGAAGAAAAGCAATATGGCCGCCACTTTTTTCAAATTGTACCACGGAGTCGTATTAGGGACCTCTTGGACGCTCAGATATCGATTTTGAACGAATTCGGGACGGAAATGAAGAAAATCAATATGGCCGTTACTTTATTCAAAGTTTAGGTACCTCGGATTCCTATTAAGAGTCCTCTCGGACGCTCAAATATCGATTTTTGTCGAAATCGTATCGGACGGCACTGATTAATAAAACCATTTACAATACATTGAATCAAAAAAGGTCGTAACTTCATAGGGAACTCACGGCACTTCATGCACCTTTAGACCTTATAAGGAACTTACATGCCAAATTTGGTATCTCTCGAACCACCAGTTTGCGCTGTGCGGTGATATGTCAGTCTCTCAGTCAGTCAGTTTATTTCTTGATATTTGGCACAATTTTTCAAAAGTTTTCATCTCCACAATATTAAATTTCAAAACCGATGCCATTTTCGTAATTAACGTCCCCAAAAACCATAAAAACGACACCCATATTAATATTTAGACATTTCATCCCCCTCGGACCCCAACAGAGGGTATGGTATTTCACGTCCTCCACGTGGGATTTTAAAATCATTGTTGTTTTCGTAATCAGCGACCTAATAAACCATGGAAACAACACCCATATCGATTTTCAGAATTTGTCACCAGATTTCCCCCTTTTAGGGGATGATTTCTCAAAAAACCTCAAACACATGTTTATTAATTTATCGTTAGAAATACTCCTGTGAAGTTTCGAATAAAATAATCCAACTAATCTTGATTCCCCATACAAACTTCGGACCCCCATTTCACCCCCTTAGGGGTTGAATTTTGAAAAATCCTTTCTTAATGCACCTCAACACCTTATATGGAACCTACATACTAAATTTGGAATCTCTAGAACGACCAGTTTGCGCTGTGCGGTGATATGTCAGTCTCTCAGTCAGTCAGTTATTTCTTGAAATTTGGCACAATTTTTCAAAAGTTTTCAAGTCCACAATATTAAATTACAAAACCGATGCCATTTTCGTAATTAACGTCCCAAAAAACCATAAAAACGACACCCATATTAATATTTAGACATTTCATCCCCCTTGCAACCCAACAGGGGGATGTTATTTCACGTCCTCCACGTGGGATTTTAAAATCATTGTTGTTTTCGTAATCAGCGACCTAATAAACCATGGAAACAACACCCATATCGATTTTCAGAATTTGTCACCAGATTTCCCCCTTTTAGGGGATGATTTCTCAAAAAACCTCAAACACATTAAGATGATTCTTCAAACTTACAACTGTACTGTGTCTCACTTTATGCACTTACAGGAGTTACCGGGTTCATACCCGATGATACAATCACGATTGATAATAAAAGTGCATCAGAGTTATACATCTACAACTTAATACTTCGATTGAACCTCCACTCAATGCTAGCGCTCGTTAACGAATGACCTCACTGCGTCCCGCCATCGGGTTTTGATCGTGTACCCCCACCCAAAAAGGTAGGGAATCAATATCAATACTTTCGATCTGGTATTACAATATTATCGCTTACCCTCAATTTGAACAAATTATACAAAAATTACCCTATTTTTTACGAAATCATAACATTCGGCCATCCGACAAAGTGCTGCCTCTGGCGCACGTATCCTAATACTTAATTTAAGTAGTACGTATTTGGCTTATTATAATTTCAAATATTGAACCAGGCGCGTTTCACTTTCTGTAGCAATTACAATAATACAAAGACAGTTAATTTAATACGTAGCACCTACTCAAACTTGGATGAATTAAGTCCATAAACAATTTCAAGATCGACAACGATCAACAACATGCCTACCTAACAATGAGGCACTTGGGTACCTACTTTAATAGGTCGATCAACAATAGTAGCAATATGAGACTTAATAAATAATTGACAATTCAAAGTACAAGCCGAATACAATATTGATCTGAATAATGTAAATACTACGCATAAAAATATTCTCAAAATAAAGGGGTAACCAAATATTTCATATTGATGAATTCGTGAATGAATATATGGTGAATCATTCGAAAGCATCGAAACAATTGAAATATAATACTTACACTAACGTTTACACTTGACTCTAACAATAAATGTTCTACGTAATCACTGTAAACAATGAGATATCGTGAATATTGAAATTGGAAAAGCAATGATTTACTAGCATTATTCATTATGTACCGTAGATCGTATGTATGTGTCTGACCTATATTAAACTATCTAACTACATCATTCTTGCCAATCTGATCATTACGAGGAGTAGCAGTAGTAGCACGCTTATTCTGACATCTGAATATCTGTTGTTATTGATGCACGCTTGCTAAGGTACTCAGCAAGTCCGCAAAGTTTCTAGCAGTGTCACCAGCACTCTCGCTCCCACAGCTGCACTAGTCATCGGCAGTCATCGACAGTACGCTCGCTCCGACACCTGGTCATTGACGTCGTTGTAACTGAAAACTCACACATACAATTAATAAAATCATAACATTCGGCATCTTTGAATCAATGAAGATATGAGAAGACCCGTCCGTTTTAAACCGTCCGTTTAATGAAAAATATAAATTATTTGCAAACATTGTACAAAAAATAAAAATTTTTAGAGGTATCGGGTTTACTAATAAGGTGCCATATTCATTCACTCGCACTATTCACTAATCTGACTGAATAAAGAAATTGAATTGTCTATTTTAATACCATTATTCTATAATTCTGACTTAAAATACATTATCATACCCAAATTTCAAACTGATGACTTAAAAACATTGGGTAATCGAATTGGTAATCGAACTTAAATTTCTCATCTGATAGTATGCATTGTACGCCTTGCAATGAACACGTGTTGTACAAACCATTTGTTGAGTATTACTTTCTGTAACGATGCACGTGAAGCGATGCAATTTGCACTAGCCCTAAATAAGGTTAATAACTTGGCAAACGCATTGTTGTATCTAATGTGTAATGTTAAATATAAGATTTCGCATTAATTAGTGTACGGCTGACTATAGCGCGAATAAACCATCTCTTCACTGTCGCGTCGCGGTTTTATACACCTCGACACTAGTCCTCAAATTAACCAAACAATGCATCCTTATACATTTGTACTTTAAGAGTCTCAATTATGCCACCGTAGAACCCATATTTATTAATCCTTTATAAGACATTAATTGTATAACCATCGTCACTGCTTGCATGACCAGATATGTATAACTAATCACAGATGTGCGACGTCGAAATATTTTTATTTAGTATTTTTTCTAACATCTTTTAATATAACCTCTACCTTCTCCCCATTTCTGTAAAGTTAACAATTTACCACGAACTAATCCAATTTTACTTTACTGGTCACCCGGTGGATGAACGCAGCCCTCTCCCAATATGTATTTAAATTGTACGAATTTATCATTATAATGATCACGCTCTTTTTTTTATATGTCCAAGTTAAATACTTTAACTACGCACATTAATAACGCCTTAGCTCATCTCTAAATTGGCCTGCAAGGAAATCAAGGACTTAAATTCCACAGCATATATTTATACTGGATTTGGAATAATCCAAAACTGAATATTGTAGCAGAAAACAATACCAATACACTTCCTACTTTTCTGTAGTAGCATGGAAAGTAGGATCCATATTGCTACATAATTATGTGAAGGGAATGTATAACTATTATTATTAGATGTCAGATATCTAAAATTAAGAACCCTTTTGGAGGCCGGAATGCAGACAGAAAACAGCATCGCATTAATTGGCTGATCTGAGACGATCTTATAAACTTGGTGGCAAACCAACAATTTGGGCAAGAGTTAATGATCTGACACAAAAGAAATATAATCCATCCTAAATTACCGCACCTATCAATTAGACCCAGTACGTGAATGTCATTCATATTCAATTATTCGTATTAGTCATACAGCAACAATCAAGATGCTTAATTTATGAATATGCAGAAGTAAATAAATATATAAATGAATCCTGCGTTATATACTATGTTATATATTAAATACACTACCAGTAACAGCTATCAGTGCCAGTTAAAATTCATCATAATATAAATTTAGTAGAGTGCCACCTTTCCATTCATATTAAAACAGCATTCTAAGATGCCTAACTCAAGAATCCCTCAAATCCGGAACTAAAAATACTAATAGGGTATAACTGTACTCTGGCTGAATTCTCAAATCTTAAGTTTTCGTTATTAATGATTTTGTTTGTATGTATTTTATTAAGTTGTTAATATTTTCTATTTTATCATCACCTTTTGGAATTATCTGTAAGTGATAGGTATGTAGAATTTGTAAATAAAATAAATATGGCCGGAGTAAATGGGCCACGGACGCAAGTATTTACCGAATTCCAGATAACTTAATAGTAGGTACAGCTAATTTTAACAGCTTCTCACTGGATATTTTCACAAAACTATCAAGCATCAATTTAACTGTCCTGTTGGTGCATATACTTTTTATTTATGTCACTTATTTATGGATTTATTTACAACAATTATAAGCAATATACAAATAAAAATAAACACAAAGAGAAACTAATAACTAACTAAAACTATATATAAAGGGCTTACCCAAATTTATTAATTATATTAATATTGCATGTCAAAATATTAAATGTCAACATTCTATTACAGTCATATTTAAATGTATCGGCATATATTTTATACCCTCACCGTGTAACTTTTAGACGTACTTTAAGTAGGTATCAAGCAAAACTTAAATGGAATAGAAATTGTTTTGGTTGTAAATATACAAGTAAATATGTCTCTCTATTAAGCAATTAAGCATCATGTATCTACGTTTTCCCAAAACTAATCGACTACGGTAAGTAATACAATATATAGAAATAACATTTATAATTTATCAACCAAATTAAACAACACGTTATTTTGGTTATCAAATGTTCAAATAATGCATTTGTAATATGTAATATCCAATACCTTCTACTTCTACCTCTTTTAACAATTCTTATTGTTTGTTTATTTTGTCTCAGAATAGAACACTCAATAAAAACTCATCTACTAACAGTACAGTGGAGCAATAATTCTACACCCAGCCGTCGTATGGTCACACTTTTTAATTTGGACCCATTTCGCAAACGTTTTCTTCCGTTGTTCGTTTTCTTTGAATTTCTACACTTCACATCACTGGCAACCTTCAGGGGTCCCGAATCAAAGTCCTTGACTATGCTAAAACTTCACTAAATTTGTCTAGATATACAGACATAATTATAGCCGCGCAAGTACTAAAACATGAAGCTGCCAAGATTGAAAAATATTGCACTCTGGGGATAAAAGTTACTCGTACAGAAGAAATAGGTATTAAATTACTATAGTTTATAATAAAGTTTACTTTCCAATCCTACTTTACTATCAAAATCTTATAGTAGATTCAAAATTCACATGTTTTGGTGGTTCAGTAAATTATCCTGATCGATAGTTATATTAATTGGCAACAGTAAATAACTGGCATGCATAATTTTACTATTCAGACTTGATTCTCAATCAATCAGGTATTTATGTAAGCATTTTGGGTATAGAGCCTCAAAAATTACTTGAAATAGAAATTAGTCTATAGCCTTGTTTGGCTTGTTGTAAGGGCCAAGATTGCTGTCAACCAGTACACTGGAACACGAAAGAGATAATGTGCTGTCTGATTAAAGTCTTCTATTACTTTTAGCTTGAAATAAAGATTCATACATAAATTCATAACTACTAATACTCATCAACTCACTATTACCAGAGTATCATCAGCAGTATAACTTTGCCACAAAGTAGGCAACACAACCTTGCGACGTCACTCGAAGAAATCGATTGGTATTTTCACCATCAGTGGCAAGTTATTCAATAAATGAATTAAATCAATGTGTTACGTAACACCTATTCGTATTGTTTTTCTTGACTTGATTTACAGTACTTAAGTGAATCTTGGTTTAATAACCTTTCAAATAAATCATTATATAGGAATCGGATATAATTAATGTTCACGATGCGTTATATTTTGTCTTCACCTTAGTCACAGCACACTGGGCTGCATCATACTGGTACGTTTAATCAAAATGCCTGCATCACAGGACTGCCTACACTGGGCACACTTGGCCTACATAGCACACATGACTGCAAATGGTAGGCGCACTTGGCCTACACAGCACACATATGTAACTGCAAATACTGGGCACATTTGGCCTACACAGCATACATAGCTGCAAATACTGGGCACACTTGGCCTACACAGCATACATAGCTGCGAATACTGGGCACACTTGGCCTACACAGCATACATAGCTGCAAATACTGGGCACACTTGGCCTACACAGCATACATAGCTGCAAATACTGGGCACACTTGGCCTACACAGCATATATAGCTGCAAATACTGGGCACACTTGGCCTACACAGCATACATAGCTGCGAATACTGGGCACACTTGGCCTACTCAGCATACATAGCTGCAAATACTGGGCACACTTGGCCTACACAGCATACATAGCTGCGAATACTGGGCATATATAGCCTAACAGCATACATAGCTGCTAATCCTGGGCATACATAGCCTAACAGCATACATAGCTGCTAATACTGGGCATACATAGCCTAACAGCATACATAGCTGCTAATCCTGGGCATACATAGCCTAACAGCATACATAGCTGCTAATCCTGGGCATACATAGCCTAACAGCATACATAGCTGCTAATCCTGGGCATACATAGCCTAACAGCATACATAGCCTATCCAACACACGTCGTTGGCACAACACGGGACTGACGTGACTAAATCAATCACACTCAGCGTATGAAATTGGAGTATATTTCAATGACGCGTGACTAAATCAGGTACACTAAGCCTGTTCAGTACACACGGGTGCGAGAACAAGTCAGGTGTACTCAATATATTTGATCATTCAAGATTCAATTCTTTCTTACTATTGTACCGAAAATCATCATCAAGGTGTACCCTGAACTTGTTTTACAGTTAAAATAATCAAGGAAAAATATCAGGAAGCACCCTGAGCAACTTTTAACTCGAGTTTCCTGTATTTCCCAATTTTATTGTCCTTCTTGCTCGCTCGCCAGTGGTATTTCGTGCTCTTTTCCCGTGCACGGACCAACTTTTTGAATAGAAATTCACTTTGTCAAGACTATCTTCGACTTATTTTAAAATATCAAATAGGTATCAGGTCAGACTTTAAGAAAAAAATAAAAAAAAACATTATTAATTCACGGCTCATTATAAAAACCTTAGCGTTTTTCAAAAATAAGATCATCTGGCGTTAACTATTCCTCTTAATTCATTGTAACTGAAACACCATTGAATATCAGACATTGCTTTCACTTCATTAGCGTCACACCATGGTGTCGCCGAATATACTTCATTGAGTCTCAATTTAACTTCATACGGTTCGTGACATAAAAATCAACCGAATTAGTCTTGGCATACTTAGCCATAGTGGGTTAAAACTTGGTTTCATAAAAATATATTGATTAGATACGATCTTATGTCCACATTAACTAGCGCGATTAATTAACTTTGAGTCTGTTTCAATATTTAAAATCACTGTACTCGAATCTTTCAGCTATTTCATGCACTAGGTAAATTATAAATTTAACAAATCATTTCAAAATATCATACAAAACATTAAAAAAAACGTAGAAAAGTATAAACACAAATCTGTATTATACGTAATTCATCATTATTTATTTCTTGAGCCGACTTCGAGCTTTCAAACGTTACCTCAATGCAAAATGTATGTCTCACATCATAATCATTGCATACCCAGAAATTCTACATCCTGGCTTAAGTTAAGTTAAAATATTTCAACCACTAAAAATCAGTCTTTGCGAAAATAACCACGTAAGAAAACATGTCACCTATTCGCAAAGCATTCTAGCTCAGTCTCGACCTTGATTGCCAAAGTAAGTTTCCCTGTAAGCTTCCACATCAAATCTAGGATCTAAAATGTAATTCAAACCGATAATTATTCTCGTCATTCTCGTCATACGCTCCATTACGTATAACGCGATAAAATAGGGTAGCCATGGTTGCATACTTATTTTTCACTTAGTTAATTGTTAACTAATATACTTTATGGATAGAAACATAATGTTTAATAACTAGTCTTTATATATTTTCGTTGTGATCGTTACTCTATTTATGCTTCAATTATATTACTGCAACCAATGCGGTCGAATAAAATGTAATAAAAAAAAACATCTTTCGAATAAAAATGTGTCGCAAACGTATGACACAATGGTATTTCATTTAAGGCTCATTTCAGTATTTTCAATAAACATCTATCACACTTGGATACAGGTGTACGTGCTTAAATGGATAATCGCGATATTCAATACGCCTGTTCTTAAAATCTACCGTCAATTGACAGCTTATATTGCCTTCGAGTAGTTCCAATATAAAACTATTGACCAAGTTCATATTCCTCTAGTAATCAATAGAATTCTAGATATTCAGTAACTTCGAATGATTTTAAAAAGTAACACGTAATAATCGTATTAGTAAAACATCATAATGTGCCAGAAAATACACATAACAGTCTGGATGGCTTAAGGATATAATTTGTACTTACATGACTGCTGTGGGCATTCGTGGATAATGCTCACTTCTGAAATAAGATGATTCTTCAAACTTACAACTGTACTGTGTCTCACTTTATGCACTTACAGGAGTTACCGGGTTCATACCCGATGATACAATCACGATTGATAATAAAAGTGCATCAGAGTTATACATCTACAACTTAATACTTCGATTGAACCTCCACTCAATGCTAGCGCTCGTTAACGAATGACCTCACTGCGTCCCGCCATCGGGTTTTGATCGTGTACCCCCACCCAAAAAGGTAGGGAATCAATATCAATACTTTCGATCTGGTATTACAATATTATCGCTTACCCTCAATTTGAACAAATTATACAAAAATTACCCTATTTTTTACGAAATCATAACAACATGTTTATTAATTTATCGTTAGAAATACTCCTGTGAAGTTTCGAATAAAATAATCCAACTAATCTTGATTCCCCATACAAACTTCGGACCCCCATTTCACCCCCTTAGGGGTTGAATTTTGAAAAATCCTTTCTTAATGCACCTCAACACCTTATATGGAACCTACATACTAAATTTGGAATCTCTAGAACGACCAGTTTGCGCTGTGCGGTGATATGTCAGTCTCTCAGTCAGTCAGTTATTTCTTGAAATTTGGCACAATTTTTCAAAAGTTTTCAAGTCCACAATATTAAATTACAAAACCGATGCCATTTTCGTAATTAACGTCCCAAAAAACCATAAAAACGACACCCATATTAATATTTAGACATTTCATCCCCCTTGCAACCCAACAGGGGGATGTTATTTCACGTCCTCCACGTGAGATTTTAAAATCATTGTTCTTTTCGTTATCAGCGACCCGGTATATCATAAAAACAATACCCATGTCGATTTTTCACAATTTGTCACCACCTTTCCCCCTTTTAGGGGTTGATTTCTCTAAAAACCTGAAACACGTATTTACTTATTTATCGTTAGAAATACTCCTGTGAAGTTTCTAATAAAATAGTCCAACTAATCTTGTTTCCTCATACAAACTTCGGACCCCCATTTCAGCCCCTTAGGGGTTGAATTTTGAATAATCCTTTTTTAGTGCACCCCTAGACCTTATAAGGAACCTACGTGCCAAATTTGGAATCTCTAGGACAAGCTGTTTGGGCTGTGCGTTGATGTCAGTCAGTCAGTCAGTCAGTTTCTTCTTTTATATATTTAGATGTTACAACACACACCATAGTATTGAAGCACAAAAAAAACATCCCCACTTTACGTGTAGGGGAGGTACCCTTAATTTTTTTTTTTGATTTTATTTTATCACTTAGTTTTATATATCTGTGCTAAATTGCAGCTTCCTAGCACTAACAAAAGACAGACAGACAGACGGACATGGTGTAACTATAAAGGTTCCTAGTTGACTACAAAACCCTAAAAAAACCAAACCACCACCACCAAAAAATATTAAAAAATATATGAAAGTGCAGCTTAATAAAGACTTTCAATAACAACTATAGCAGACATTTTCAGTTTTTCTATTTTTGAGTTATCAATCACAAAAAGTCTTCCCGTCTTAGTAAAAGACGTACGCTTGTTTTTTTTTTCAAATTAAGTTTATTGGACAACTACGGAACCCTACACTGATCATGGCCCGACATGCTCCTGGCCGATTTTTGTCATCAGTTTATCAAACGGAATTAATATGTTACTAACACATATTGTAAATGAATAAATTAACATATAATAGTACATTACTACAGAGGCCGGGACAAAAGGGGTTGCCGGCCGAAGACATATATATATATGGCTGAGCGAAGCGAGGCCGGATAGGTCTAAGGCCGGCAACCCCATATTTCCCGCCGAGGTATGTATAGTGCTTTTCTCAAACGTGCAATGAAATAAACAACAAAAAAATCAAAGTTTTATTTTTAATACGCCTAGAGGCAGAATGTCATGATGCCTGTGCCACAAATTTATGTGGAATGGAAATTAAAAAAGAGGACTTTGCAGGCCTAGGCCTGCAAGATTTGTATGAAATTCCATTAACTACCTCTTGTCCTAGCCGCACCTGAAACGTCATACTTCGCAGCCTATTATAAGGAACATAATATCAATATTTCATTGCATGTTTGAGAAAAGTTATTTAAATACATACTCAGGGTATTGTAACTTTGACGCTGGCTGGCTGATATCGGTTCAATGATAATTCCGGAACTTTACGGGTCGTATATTATTTATAAATACAAGTGCCGTTCGAACAGAAAGTTACCCCTATTAACTACGTACGTACCTGCCACTGAAAGGGCTTGTTCCAAATCTGCAGCATATTTTTCACAGCTATTCACACTATTCGAAACAGTCTTCAAATTAAACTCCATTGTAATATTAAATCACAGACACTGGGTAAGTTAAGTTATTGCTCCGTCATTGGCATTGTTAGTTAATTTAATTATTTTACAAACGTTCCTATAAAATACGAAAATCGCGATCTGCTGCTTGAAACACGTTTAAACGAAATGGCGCTCTGAACGGCAATAATCAGAGCCCCGGTTAAAAAAACGTGCGCTATTATCAGTGACAAAACAATATAATTAAGAAGCTCGAACATGTTATACAAAGTACACGTTAGGCCTAAGAGATTACCTATACATTGGGATTTACTTGTGCGATAATAATGTAGAAGTTAGGATTGTCTCTATTTTTTACAACAGTACAGTTTATTCGGAATCAGGCATTTTTGTAATCAGTTCCTACAATGGATGTCAGAAGAATAAATTAGAAATCACAATTATTTCGCATTGCATTTTATCACATTATTTATTCTGTAGTTAAACAAGTGCTGTGATATTTAAATTGTAATTTTATTATGTAGTTTTACCATTTCACCATGTAAACTCCGCTCTGACTGTGACACCAGTACATCATCAAGCCATCATCATCACCATCACGCAGTACTATCATCTGTGCTTCTGCTTAATGCTGCCGTGCCGTCACAGTCAACGGAGCCGTTACGGTTCAAAATCATTTATACTTAGGACGTAACTTCCAGGGTGTTAGTTCTGGGCTAAGGCCTAAGTCCACCAATCGCGCGCTGACGCTGACCCTAGCTGACGTCCCTCAGCTCATCACTCTTCGGGCTATTCCGAGCTCCGTGAACCAGGGCAGTACTAGCGTGGTGGCGGCAGCACCCCTTCGGTTCCTGGGAGCATAATTAGACAGCTTATTTGAACTCAGACCCTACGACTTCCTCGTGTGCTCGCGGCGGTTAGTGGTAATAAATGTACTATTAACTAGTATTTACCGGTTTCATTTGAGTACCCATTCCGCTAACGCGCAGCACTGGAGCGTTGTATCTGTTTACACAAAATATATGTTTAAATACATAATTTTCACTTTAACTAACAAGTTGCCCTACCAATCAATTGGTTTGTTCCCAAAGGGTCAAATCAGATACATTTGTGTGAGAAAAAATATTACAAGTGTAATGCTACTATACCGATTTCTACGGTTTGGTTCAGCTGGTGTTGAACGATATTTTTTAACCGACTTCAAGATTTCAAAAGAGGAGGTTATCAATTCGGTTGTATGTTTTTTTTATAGTTTTTTTTTAAATGTTTGTTAGTCCATGACTCCGTCATATCTTAACCCATTTGGAAAATTCTTTTTTTGATTGTAAGTATATATATCCAAGTTGGTCCCGTTTTTGTCAAAACGCAGTTCTGATGATGGCATCCACGAGGAATTGAGGGAACTCCTCAAATCTTTAAGGCAAACATATAGTGATTTTTGTGTTTTTATCAACAAGTCAAGCATTTGCATCCAAAAATGTGACATTGGATGAAATGGAACTGCTGATAATGATCAGAACAGAACTCTTCAACGACGAAAAGTTCACGTTTGGCGATTTGTCCTCGTAGCTGTGTTTGTTAAGCAAGTTCTATTTTCACGATTAATTTTTGTCATGCTCAAGTTCTGATGATGGGATCCATGAGGAATTGAGGGAACTCCTCAAATCTTTAAAGGCAAGCAAATAGTGATTTTTGTGTTTTTATCAACAAATCGAGCATTATCATACAAAAATGTGACATTTGATGAAGTGGAACTGCTGATGATGATCAGAACGGAACTCTTCAAGGACGAAAAGTTCACGTTTGGCGATTTGTCCTTCTAGCTGTGTTTGCAAGTTCTATTTTCACGATTGATTTTTGTCATGCTCGAGTTCTGATTATGGAATCCATTAGGAATCGAGGAAACTCCTCAAATGTGAAAGGGACACAAATAGTGATTTTAGTATTTTCATGAACTAATCAAGCATTTTCATTCATAAAAGTGACATTTGATGAAGTGGAACTGCTGATGATGATCAGAACGGAACTCTTCAACGACGCGTAGTTCACGTTTGGCGATTTGTTCTCTTCGTTTTGTTTGTCAAGCAAGCAAGGTTTTTCCATGATTTCATGAGGAATTGAGGGTACTTAGTCTTCTACCATTATAAACATACTTATAGCCATTTTTATTTTATTGTATAGAATTTAACAGTGCACCATCTAAGATTAATGATCTTTCACCGGACTCCCCCATTGAAGTCGGTTTTTTTTTCTTAAAAATTATTACTAAATACTGCATGTTCTACTGTTACTTTTTTTGGTACAAGTTACCGACGTTAGTTTAATAGAAAATGCAAAGGTATTTTGTAAAATATACAACAAAAATTTGGTAGATAGCACTTATTATATGGTAGAATGTATTAAATCAGTTTGGTAGAGAAAACCAAACTTAACTCGTAAGTATAATCTTTTGTATTTAGTAAACTCTAACAAACAAAATTTAGCATTATTTACTAATCACGTTCGGTGTATTTTATCAGCGTCAGTTTGTTAATAATTACCAGATTTGATTTTAGTTACTACCAAAGGTTGTTTGGTAATATCAATCCCATCAAAAACATAAATGTGAAAAAGGGAGCCAAGTTCAATATTAAGAATATGCGATGCTTGGTTGTCGTCTTCACCGACAAAAGAATTGAGATCTGAATGGGTGCCAAGTTCCGTAGATTCTCTGAAATGTTGCCAAGTCCGGCACTACATTGTTCAAACAGTAAAACTAATTTGAAAATATTTTATTTTGTGTTTTAACAAGTTTTAAAATACATTTAAGGTTGGAACCTCCTTTTAAGCATTGTGTTTGCTTGTGTCAGGAGAAAATTTACTGCGGCTTAATGCATTTTGAGCTTTAAATTGGCAGTTTTCTTAATTATCGACAGCTTTTATGGTATTATAACATACTGCATAGAAAACTGCCAAGTTAAGGCTCAAAATGCATTAAGCCGCAATAAATTAGTTTTACTGTAAACAATGTAGTGCCGGACTTGGCAATATTTCAGAGAATCTACGGAACTTGGCACCCATTCAGATCTCAATTCTTTTGTCGGTGAAGACGACAACCAAGCATCGCATATTCTTAATATTGAACTTGGCTCCCTTTTTCACATTTATGTTTTTGATAAGATATCATTACTTTTTGTCAATATTCGCCAAATGGTGCATTATAAGAGCGAATGCACGAGTTACTATTCAAAATACCCAAATCGCCGTAGGAGGACCTCAAATATTTGAAGAGTTCCCTCGATTTTTCCAGGACCCTGTGATCAGATTCTTACCTGATAACTATGGGACTACCCCTGAAATATACCGTTTCAAACTAAAAAGAATTTTCAAAATCGGTTAATAAATGACGGAGTTCTGAGGTAACCATAAATAATAATAATAATAAAACTCGTAAAAAAAATCACTGTTTTCGGATTTTTTCTGGTGTACACATACAATTATCAAGCTGCATGCCAAATTTCAGCTTCCTAGGTCACCTGAAAGTGGCTTAGGTTTTTGATTACTAGTCAGTCAGTCAGTGGTAAAAATGCGGTTTTTTGGACTTTTACATCTCAATAACTATTTCACCTATATTTATGAAATTTGGGGTTCTAGTTGTTCTAAAGGATCTTAATACATGTACCAAATTTCATTTTTTATGTTAAATGGATTTGGAGTTACTGGGGGGTCAAAAGTAGCTCCAAACGGTTCGTGTAAAATAACACACGGCTGCTGTCCGCCAGTTCCTGGGGTGAACTTGGCTGGACACGCTGCAGCACGCTGTAATGCAGTTTTAATCAAAGTTAGCTTAGTATAATCTATCAGATGTGTATCGTGGTTTTTATCAAAGATAATATTGTATTATCTACCAGAAGTGTATTGCAGATTTTATCAAATGTAATTATGTAATTTATGTATTATCTATCCCATCAAAAACATAAAAGTGAAAATGGGAGCCAAGTTCAATATTAAGAATATGCGATGCTTGGTTGTCTTCACCGACAAAAGAATTGAGATCTAAATGGGTGCCAAGTTCCGTAGATTCTCTGAAATGGTGCCAAGTCCGGCTCTACATTGTTTACAGTAAAACTAATTTACTGCGGCTTAATGCATTTTGAGCATTAACTTGGCAGTTTTCTTAAATATCCAACAGCTTTTATGGTATTATAACATACTGCATAGAAAACTGCCAAGTTAAGGCTCTAAATGCATTAAGCCGCAGTAAATTAGTTGTACTGTAAACAATTATGTTTACAGTAAAACTATCCCTTTTTCACATTTATGTTTTTGATGGGATATCATTACTTTTTGTCAATATTCGCCAAATGGTGCATTATAAGAGCGAATGCACGAGTTACTATACAAAATACCCAAATCGCCGTAGGAGGACCTCAAATATTTGAAGAGTTCCCTCGATTTTTCCAGGACCCTGTGATCAGATTCTTACCTGATAACTATGGGACTACCCCTGAAATATACCGTTTCAAACAAAAAAAGAATTTTCAAAATCGATTAATAAATGACGGAGTTCTGAGGTAACTAGCATAAATAATAATAATAATAAAACTCATAAAAAAATCACTGTTTTCGGATTTTTTCTGGTGTACACATACAATTATCAAGCTGCATGCCAAATTTCAGCTTCCTAGGTCACCTGAAAGTGGCTTAGGTTTTTGATTACTAGTCAGTCTGTCAGTCAGTCAGTCAGTGGTAAAAATGCGTTTTTTTGGACTTTTATATCTCAATAACTATTTCACCTATATTTATGAAATTTGGGGTTCTAGTTGTTCTAAAGGATCTTAATACATGTACCAAATTTCATTTTTTATGTTAAATGGATTTGGAGTTACTGGGGGGTCAAAAGTGGCTCCAAACGGTTCGTGTAAAATAGCACACGGCTGCTGTCCGCCAGTTCCTGGGGTGAACTTGGCTGGACACGCTGCAGCACGCTGTAATGCAGTTTTAATCAAAGTTAGCTTAGTATAATCTATCAGATGTGTATCGTGGTTTTTATCAAAGATAATATTGTATTATCTACCAGAAGTGTATTGCAGATTTTATCAAATGTAATTATGTAATTTATGTATTATCTATCCCATCAAAAACATAAAAGTGAAAATGGGAGCCAAGTTCTATATTAAGAATATGCGATGCTTGGTTGTCTTCACCGACAAAAGAATTGAGATCTAAATGGGTACAAAGTTCCGTAGATTCTCTGAAATTGTGCCAAGTCCGGCTCTACATTGTTTACAGTAAAGCTAATTTACTGCGGCTTAATGCATTTTGAGCATTAACTTGGCAGTTTTCTTAAATATCCAACAGCTTTTATAGTATTATAACATACTGTATAGAAAACTGCCAAGTTGAGGCTCAAAATGCATTAAGCCGCAGTAAATTAGTTTTACTGTAAACAATGTAGTGCCGGACTTGGCACCATTTCAGAGACTCTATGGAACTTGGCACCCATTTAGATCTCAATTCTTTTGTCGGTGAAGACAACCAAGCATCGCATATTCTTAATATTGAACTTGGCTCCCATTTTCACTTCTATGTTTTTGATGGGATATCATTACTTTTAGTCAATCTTCGCCAAATGGTGCTTTTGAGGAGCGAATGCACGAGTTACTCAGATCACAGACTCAGATCCCACAGTCAAACTGTGTAAACCGTTTTGTGGGACATACACCAATTGTAAAATTGTATCTTTTTATAATAATAATGAATAATAAAAAATACTATACCAAATACCCAAATTGCTATAGGTGCACCTCAAATATTTGAAGAGTGCCCTCGATTTCTGCAGGACCCTATGATCAGATTCTTACCTGATAGCTATGGGACCACCCCTGAAGTATACCGTTCCAAACAAAAAAATAATTTTCAAAATATTTTATTAGTGCTTGTTTTGCAGATTGTACCGGTCTTAGTTTAGTAAAACATACCAAATAAATAGTGTACATTTTACTGGTGTTAGTTTGGTTATTTTATTAAACTAACACTAGTAAAATGTACACGACTTTTTAGGTATAAATTACCAAACGTATTTTTGATTTCCAGAATATTAATAGGGTGTGGTAGTATTGAAAATTAGAATATTGAAAAGGATTCCTTACAGGAAGTTTTTTCATCTACCATATTTTTAAGGTGTGGCTACGAAAGTAGTACGTAGTTTGAAAATCTAAACTGCAATATGATCTTACTCTCATACCATGTCAGCAATATTGCAGATTAGCTACTAAGTTTCTAATTTTCAATAATACCACACCCTATTAATATTTTGGAAATCAAATAAGGATCTGAAAAAAAAAAACATTAAGACCGTTTGACAAACACTTCAAAAATAAAGATATATAGTAAAGCTCATAATAGAACCGTTTTTCCCCCGAAGGGTATAAAACGGATATTTAGGTTTCAGCCGGAGCTTGAACCACTCTGTGAGAATAGCCTTCCTATATTCATACCTATATCTACGTCATACTCGTGAATCTTCATGTGCTAGAAGAGTACCCACCGATGACGTCACTATATCTGTCTCTGTCTACCCCCTCCATAGCGGCGCGCGGTGGCTTGTGGCTTCAGTACATTTTAGCCGGCAAGGCCCTTAAAGGGTGGCTCAAGCTCCGGCTGAAACCTAAATATCCGTTTTATACCCTTCGAAGGAAAAACGGTTCTATTTAAGTGTTCGAGCCTTCGCTTGAACCACTGTGAGACGTGTTTATTATCTGCCGGCGCCGCTAGTACTCTGTGTGGGGCTAGACTAGAGTAATAATTAAGCGTACTGTGAAAATAATGTGTGTTAGCCCATTAGGATATGTGAAAATTAGATGATAATACAGTAAATAAAATGAGCTCCCTATTTGAAGCGATAAATTATATCCAGTAGTATTGGTCGCTTAAATGTGTTGAAGTCTCATTAGTGTGTCCATAATCACACTTAGTCATCATACTTAAAACTTTATTTTTGATATATGTTGCACAAAGAAGGTGATGGAAAGTATTTCTAGATGAAGATATCCTTATCGCAGTAAAACTGTTTACGGTCCATCCTGCCTCACGAGGTAGGATGTCTCTGTTGATACATCTTATTAGATTATTCACGAGAAGTATCTCTGACTGATGCGAGTAATCGAAAACTTGACGCTTGACCTCTGGAGCTACCTGAGGTAATGTCAGAGATAAAATCACCTTTGTACCTGTATGCTACTACTAACTTAGCCACTCTTGTTTTATTCCATTTAAAATAAAAATTACATACACAAGTCCGACATTTTGAAATCCTACAGTATTCTCAGAAGTCTACTTGATTCCTTGAGATAGTTTAAAGCCGTGATAAGGCTAAGAAATACAATTCGTCATCTTTATCCTTAAACGTCTTTGTATCTGTCACTATGACCAGTACCAGTCAATAGAGGTAGGCTATAAACTCTTCTGCCAAAATTGTGCTGGTGTCCGTTGGTGTTACGAAGAGATTGAGCAGATATCTTGTTGAGGCTTCCATTCCTTATTTACAATCGATTCAATTTAACAATTCCAAATCAATTCCTCGCCAGGCAATTTATCGTCGGGTAAAGAAAAGGACGCAACTAAGTATAATAATGTCTTCAAATACTTCAGATAGCATTGGGAGTTGAGTTAATATACTTAGGTGGTTAGCCTAGTTGTTCGGTGCCTTTGAGATGTCCTAGGAGTGGATGTGCTTGGAAGGATTATGCTAAAGTATATTAACTAAGCAAACTTGAAGCAAACCCAAATCAAACCGAACTTTACCATAGAGTCAAGCCTTTTAAAATAGACGGGTATAGAAGATCAATACAAGTGACATAGCGCAACAGCGCCATTTGCGCTGCGTTGATGACAAGGAGAAATTGGTGGACTAGTAATCCAAATATACGAGGTTTGATTCCCTGTCTGCTCGGCTATTTAGTGTGATCCTTCAACTTTATTTGTGCCCTGACCCTCATTTAGGTACACCAACATTTCGGTGTTTTTCTGGCATTAAGGATACTAAATTACAATATTCCACATACGGGCATATCAAAATTGAGGGAAAAAATCCCGGAATACTAATGATTGTTTGCACTCATATTGAAGTCTGCAATTCTCCGAGTAATTCGTAGTAAAACCCGACGTTCGAGTGACAGTTCTCTCGGGTGGTCGGTATATAAACCCCAAATTGTTAAGTCATTCGTCGCTCAACTTGCTGTGTATTACTCAACTACAGTAGTATTCTTTACACTCTCACGTCCACTGATATTGACCCAACTACTGACACACAACCTAAGAACCTCTCTACTCGATTTGTTTAAAATATTATACCTCTCTATTCGATTTGTTTAATAGGTCATGCAATTTTTATCTGTGTTATATTTTATACAGGGTGTTATAGAGTCTGACTAGCATAAGTCTGCACCAGCAATTTTAATTTATTGTCTGTAAATCGGTATATGATAACACTGAAGATAGGGCACTAATTAGTCTTGATACTTGTGTATGATCTTTAATATTTAAACAAGTGAAAATAATAGTAGTAGTAGTGAGTATTAGTATGTATGTATGTATAAATAAATAAATAATGTATGTCAGCCTATATACCTACGCCCCACTGTTTCGTACAAGCCTCATGTCATTCTCGAAAATTGCATGTTTGTGTGCTGGAATCGTACGTTTTTCTCATGCATCATTGAAAGGATATAATTTTTTTTTATGACAGTTTTACTGATAAGGCCACGTAATTTTGATGTTAGTTAATAGTACATTGCGATACAAGTACAGATAACAGGAAATTCGCACGTGTATCGTACAACATTTTACAGTGCATATGGCTCTTTAAAGTTTCGACATATGCACGTAATGTGCTGATTACCGCACTCGTGCGGTAAAGTAGCACCATATGTACTGTAAAAATAATTTTCATTTTATTGCGCGTTTTGTTTGCCCTATGTCAAAACTACCACATTATACTCAACTTGCACACCACTACTTTTATTACTTATACACACACCAGGTTTTCCCCGAATTGTCTTTCGGTGACCAAAGATATTGAGATTTTTTTCTGTAGGGGGTGAAGATAGTTTGAAGTAAGTACTTGCTTAATATCTTCGAGACCTTATCTGTCAATTCACGTACAAGAAGTAAAACACTGGAAATAATACTTAGTATTTACTTTGAGTAAGTTAGATCAACATATACATTTAAAAAATCTAAACATTTTCCGAATGTATGGTAGTATGGAAAGTATACAATTTTCAAAATAAAATGGTGCATATCTTGGAAACTAAGAGACTTTGTACTAACGCATGTTGTGTCTAAAATATTTCAAATTACCTTCTCTATCATCCCTGAACGTATTTGCACCTAGTTACAAAACATCCTGTATATGTTGTAAAAATCGTTAAATTTAGTAACTTTTACAAAAATGGAATTACACCCTGTATAACTGTTAGCTTAGCTGCAACATAATTCTAGTTGCGGGTTCTGGTAGACGAGAGGTTTTTAATGGAATTTCATAAAAACATTGAAAAACTACCAATATTGTTTGATAAACTCACCGGTCAAAGACATGATGAGATGTAAACATTGCCGCTTTTCTGCGATAATCACCTCTCGTTGTTCTCTCACGGTGTCATAATTATTGAGCATTCGGAATAATAATTCTCGCTCGCCACTTTTATACGGTTTGCCCATAATTAGTGCTAACAATCGTAAACAAATTAATTCGATTTGATTCGTACGACAGTACGACACATTCACATTTGACATCTGCGTCAAATATAAAACATTGCCATACGTAATTTTTAAATAGTTGACAGTTCATTTGCTTGGAAGAGATATACCGGTCTGACTCTATTTATTTGTCATGTGCGTGTCATCGTCATCATCATCATCATATCAGCTGATGGACGTCCACTGCTGGACATAGGCCTCCCCTAAAGAGTGCCACAATGACCGATCCTGCGCCACCCGCATCCAGCGGACTCTCGCGACCTTTACCCGGTCATCAGTTCACTTTGTGGGGGCCTATCTACGCTGCGCCTCCCTGTACGTGGTCGCCACTCGAGAACCTTTCCGCCCCAATGACCATCGGTTTTACGTGCAATGTGCCCCGCCCACTGCCACTTAAGTTAAGCGATTCGGAGGGCTATATCGGTTACTTTGGTTTTTCTGCGGATGGCCTCATTTCTGATACGATCGCGCAGATATACTCCCAGCGTAGCCCTCTACATTGCTCTTGACATTGGGTGACTTTGAGCCTTCTTATGAGGCGACGACGTTTCAGTGCCATATGTCATCACTGGCAACACACACACATTAGTCAAAGACTATCGTCTTGAGACACTGGATTATGGCATATATCTATCTCTTAGGGATAACCCACAATAACCATTTTGTATCCTTTACTTATTACGAAAAATAATGGCTTATTTACGAAGCGATTTTAAGCAATACAGCATTAATCCTTCTCCAATCTCAGAACATAAAAAGGGATAAGTGCCCTAGTGCTTCCTTTCAACGAAAACCAATGTCTCCAGTTTTCTCCCACCGAGTCCACACAACACACACACATTGAACCGTGAAAACGTCGGGCGGTGCCGCCAAGTTTACGACATCATGCAAACAAGCGCTGCGATTGGCTTTACGCACAGCTCAAAAAAAGCAATGAACACTAAAGGGAGACAAACGTTAAATGATGTTCTATCGACATCGATTTTTAAATTATTATGTTAAGATATTGATGATTATTGAAATGGCCAGTTTAGATGGTGTTCATATAATCACCAAAGTTGTATAACGTAGTAAAGCATTATAGCGGTACATACATAAAAAAACATGAATACGAACTGAGAACAGTGAGAACCATCTTTCTTCTATCAAAGTCGGTTAAGACTGCGCCACAGAATAAGGAATAGTACAAGTAGTGACTGCGCCGACCTTTTGTCGCGCGCACACTTTAGGGATTTGCACCTATGTGTGCGTCATTACGCACACTACTTACTACCGGTTCGCTAGATCGGTACGGTCGACAACAAAGTTAATTATTAAGGAATAAAATATAAAATGCATTATATGTTAAATTAAACATTAAGGAATAAAATATAAAATGCATTTTGCTATTAGCTTTTATTTTAATTTCCCCGTTAATTGGTAGGTATGTCTGTTCATGTGTTGGACAAATCTTGCAACTGAAGCGTAAAACCAGTTATCATCATCACCAACTGACTTAAAACTGAATTCCTAAACGAAAAGTAGTAACCTCATCGAGTTTGGGCTCATTGAATTTGTCTTACCAAGCACTTTGGTCCTAAGTGATAGCCAGGGTCCTGGTGATGGAGTCGGAAGGTGGTCATGGGAACTCCTAAGCGTAAAGGAGTAACCCAATCGAGTTTGGGCTCATTGAATTGGTCTTCCCAAGCACTTTGATCCTAGATGATAACCAGGGTCCTGGTGATGGAGTCGGAAGGTGGTCATGGGAACTCCTAAGCGTAAAGGAGTAACCCAATCGAGTTTGGGCTCATTGAATTGGTCTTCCCAAGCACTTTGATCCTAGGTGATAACCAGGGTCCTGGTGATGAAGTCGAAAGATGGTCATGAGAACTCCTAAAAGAAAAGAAGTAACCTCATCAAGTTTCGGCTCATTGAATTGGTCTTCCCAAGCACTTTGATCCTAGGTGATAACCAGGGTCTTGGTGATGAAGTCGAAAGATGTTCATGAGAACTCCTAAAGAAAAAGAAGTAACCTCATCGAGTTTGGGCCCATTGAATTTGTCTTTCCAAGCTGTTTGGCCCTAGATGATAACCAGGGTCCTGGTGATGGAGTCGGTAGTTGATCATGAGAACTCCTAAACGAAGACAAGTAACTTCATCGAGTTTGGGCTCATTGAATTTGTCTTCCCAAGCACTTTGGTCCTTGGTGATTACCAGGGTCCTGGTGATGAAGTCGGAAGATGGTCATGAGAACTCCTAAAAGAAAAGAAGTAACCTCATCGAGTTTAGGTTCATTGAATTTGTCTTCCCAAGCACTTTGGTCCTAGATGATAACCAGGGTCCTGGTGATGGTGTCGGAAGATGATAATGAGAACTTCTAAAGGAAAAGAAGTAACCTCATCGAGTTTGGGTTCATTGAATTTGTCTTCCCAAGCACTTTGGTCCTAGGTGATAGCTAGGGTCCTGGTGATGCAGTCGGAAGGTGGTCATGAGAATCGAGTTTGGGCTCAAAGTGCTTGGGAAGACCAATTCAACTAGCCAAAACTCGATGAGGTTACTTCTTTTCCTTTATGAGTATTCATGACCATCTTTCGAGTTCATCAGCAGGAGCCTGGTTATCACCTAAGTCCCAACAGCTTCGGAAGACAAATTCAATGAGCCCAAACTAGATGAGGTTACTTCATTTCCTTCATCTTCCGACTCCATCACCAGGAACCTGGTTATAACATAGCACAAAAGTGCTTGGGAAGACCAATTCAATGAGCCCAAACTCGATTAGGTTACTTCTTTACGTTTAGGAGTTCTCATGACCACCTTCTGACTCCATCTCTAGGACCTTGGCTATCACCTAGGACCAAAGTGCTTGGGAAGACAAATTCAATAAACCCAAACTCGATGAGGTTACTTCTTTTCTTTTAGGAGTTCTCATGACCATCTTCCGACTTCATCACCAGGACCCTGGTAATCACCAAGGACCAAAGTGCTTGGGAAGACAAATTCAATGAGCCCAAACTCGATGAGGTTACTTGTCTTCGTTTAGGAGATCTCATGATCAACTACCGACTCCATCACCAGGACCCTGTTTATCACCCAGAGCTAAAGTGCTTGAGAAGACAAATTCAATGAGCCCAAACTCGATGAGGTTACTTCTTTTCCTTTAGGAGTTCTCATGACCATCTTTCGACTTCATCACCAGGACCCTGGTTATCACCTAGGATGAAAGTGCTTGGGAAGACCAATTCAATGAGCCCAAACTCGATTAGGTGACTTCTTTTCCTTTAGGAGTTCTCATGACCATCTTCCGATTCCATCATCAGGACCCTGGTTATTACCTAGGACCAAAGTGCTTGGGAAGACAAATCAAACGAACCCAAACTCGACGAGTTTACGTTGTTTCGTTTAGGAATTGCTACTGCAACCTTCTGTCTCCATCATCAGGATCAGCTCGGTGATACCATAATATTGCATTGTCACCAAATTCTAAATTTCAGGTCAATCGGTTGATGATAATTGATAACTCTGTTTAAATACTTACACTAACAGGGTTAATAAAAGCTTCTTAAAATGCTGTTTTGCTGCGTGTACCTTCTGTGTAAAGATAGAATGGACATCGAAATATTTTTACAGTGACATCGCTTCGCATCGAGACGTGCTCCCCCTCTGAGCTCTCCTGGGCGACTGAATTTCTCACGCATCGATCTTGAAATACGTTCTTATGCCTAAAATAATCAACTATCGAATATTTTGGCTTTGAGTTAAAAAGAGTAAAACTCAAAAATTTTAATAAGACAAAAATTGTGGTATTTACAATAATTTCAAAAACTTTTACAGTTCAGTAGCTTGCCACGTAATATAAAAAACATTCCTCGTCAAATGGTCCTTAAAAGGTCCGTTAGCTTGCATTTCTTTACTTTGATCGCAGGATACGCTGGGAGTCTCTGAAGGAGCTGATCCAGCGGGCCGATGGAGGTTAGAATCGTTTAGCCGTCTTCGGTGCAGATTGCTTTTGGGAAGACGTTGCCCAGGGTGGACCACAAGGAGGTAGATTCAAACCAATTACCCCACCCCTTCAGTTCAGTCCTTAATAGGCCATTTTTTGCTGAAATCAGTGTTCCAAGTTTATAAGATGAAAAAATATTAAGAAATAAAAAAAACGTTCGAGAAAAATTGTTTTGACTGTTTTTCATAAACGGCCATTTCCTTTGGCATAACCACAATAAGAATGCATTATTGCGTACAACTATTTCTGGGTTTTAAGGTATTCGTTCGCGAGATGACCGACCAGGGATGTTTGTATTGGCTGTGTGTATTTATTATTCATTCAAATTACAGTAAATAACTACTTAAACTAGTGGCTCTGTGAGCTGTAAACCACGCAAAAAAAAAACAAATTTCAAAATTTCCAAAAGCTGACTGGAAAAAAGCAATCTATATAATTATCAAACCTGCTCACAAAATTTCACGAGAATCGTATGAGAAATGCGACCTGTAGAGGAGAACATCCGGACAGACAGACAGACATAGGAAAGAAAGTTGAAACGGAGACACTTCGCTCGCTCGGTCAATAATTAAAAGAAATTTCTTCCAGATTGCCACTCGTGTTGACTAAAATTTTCATTTGACACAATGTCAACCGTTTAACTCAGCGTCGGATGGCCCATTAATCGGTATATAATATAGTCCGCGGTTAAGAAGTCAATCCTCTTATAACCTCAACCTGACTTTAGGAAGAACTGTATGGAAATGACAGATGTCAGGATTGACTTCTTAACCGCCGACCACTATAACATATAGTACCTACTTTGTGCCATTGAGTATTAATCGTTTGGCATGATCTTGGCAGGACACGCTGCGTGTCTTGATAAATGGAGTCTCGCCTCGTATGTTAAATGCTCTAAGCTTTCTATCAGTACTTAAAATAAAATAAAATTTCAAGCACGTATTTCATAATAATTCAGATTTTATATTATCAAAATAATTCAGATAAGCAATAAGTCTATATCAGTTTATAAATGAGACATACAATAACCACGACCGCTTGAATGCAAGCCAACAGGTAGCGGGAACCTCTAGATACAGCATATTTTGCTTTTTGCTTTCGGTAACAGGAACGTCATGAAGCCGCATACTGAAAATAAACCAATCATCATAAAAAAAGGAAAAATCACGCACGAGTATCATGTGTTTATAGGATAACGATACCTTTAAAGCAACCTGTCTAATAGTATGTTGATAGTATGCAGTGTAATTCTACAACAGCACGATAGCTTATACCGTCAAACGTATACACGTATACGTTTTAGTACATATTGGCCATATAACGTGACGGTATAAGCTATCGTACTGGCTAGGCAGATGATCCTATACGTTGCAATGCCAAGGTTGTGTTAATATCACTGTTTCGTTCTATCATAACTCATAAGATAGCTCGTTCGTTCTATACCTCGTGTGTTCATAAGTTTGGAGACGAATATTGTTTTGAATAAATCAATTACAGAAAATATTTCTGTCAAGGTCATTACTTTCATTGAATCACTGTATACTGTTTTTCACGTAAGAAGAGTCCGGTGACAGCTGTCAACCCAGTACAAATTATGTCATTTTTGACGTATAATGTCATCATTTGTACTGGGTTGACAGCTGTCACCGGACTCTTCTTACGTGAAAAACAGGATAGTGTAGCTGATAAAAGTAAATATAGTTTATTTCAATTGGCTTTCAATATTTTTGATTTAAGCCTTTAAATTCGGTGGTCTCTCTTAGGTGCCGGCACGAAACGAAAAACGCCTTTTTCACTAACAAGTTAATGTCTCTGGTAGAAAGAAAATTAAGGCAGCGGAACGACAAGTTGTTCACCAAAATGTCGATAGATGTTTCAACTACTGCACAGACAGTACTGCAACCTTATCCCCCTACGATGTTCACGATACGGGCGATTATTACGTATCAGGTAGCCTTTTCTTTCAATTTTGAATACTAGATGCTCAAACTATGCCTTAAAATTATCCATTTACCAGGTAAACTATTGGAATCACTTGTTAAAGTTAATTTTACACGTTTATTCATTAAAATAATTGTTTTTTTGGCAAAGTTTTACAGAACTCTGTAACAAAATTAAATTTTCATACGAAAACTGCTAAAAGAGAAATTCTTTTATACTTATAAGTCAATAGAAGTAACTTTCTTCGAGCCTGGCTCTAAATACTCCTGATTAGTCTTTTTGGACAAAATTACCTTTTATGAACACACAATTTACCTAAAAACCTGCCGTAAATACTACTCAAAAATAGTTACTTACAAATGAGCTACTAGAAGAGAAGCAAGAGAATCCCTGATGAAAACTTTCGTGTCTCGCGGGGTCATTATCTTGGTGTAGCCGATGCAATAAATGGCAAATAACATAAAATACTGGAACGCAGTTTAAATAATACCTATGTATATTTATTAATGAAACTATTGTCAAGTGAATTTAACAATATGTTTGTAGGTATATATAATATTTTTTTAATAATTATGAAAAAATCGAGTATTTAGCCGTCTCAAAACTTATGAACACACGAGGTACACGTATGTATAAGGTACCTTATACGTACCTAACAGTCTAACATGCAGGACCGTGTCGATACGCCTTTTCTCGTAATTTATAAAAGTTTAGTGTCATTTACACTAAAGGGAGCGCGCGCAATACATTTGAAATGCTTGCGCGATGTGATGTGACGTGATGAACCTAGACCTAAGATGGCCTGCTATTTTTTTTGTATTTATTACTATTTACGAGTGCTATAATCATCCAGGAGAGATCTATAATCGTACCAACGTACCTAACAAAAATCCACCGAACAAGTAAAAGGTGGTTTCGCAGGAGGCGTTGATGAGCAGCCCCGCGGCGTTGGTTCCGAGCACGGAGCCAAACCGGCCCAACATAATCGCGAGGCTCACCGCCATACCTCTGGAACATTATCGGCAACCAAGTAAATTATCAATGCCTCAAAGCGGAGCGTATAGTACCAAAATTATGGCCGCTATTTTGTTCGTATGAACTGGTATGAACTTCTACAGCAACTACGAGTATGGTCATGTGATGTTTGAGAAAATTTAATGAAGTACGGCGTTGCTCTCTATATCAAATATAATAATATCGTTTTATTCTTCGTGCCGTCTTTAGACAGTCGGCTCAGGAGAGTAACACGTCGGCTGCTGCTGCCTTCATTCGTCGACAGACACCAATTTAATTACAATAAACTTGGTGTCAGTGTCAATATATTTTTGAGTGGTTAGTAGTAAGGATATCACATGACTACAAATATAGACTGCCTTCTCACTAGGCTCTTACAGTCAGTACTTTGATGCTTAACATTACTCACCTCAAATGAGTAGGGAATATTTCCACCGCATAGGCATTCACTGGTCCAACAGCTACAGCCACAACCTGTAGCGCTGACAGCAACACTGCGAATACTATACTTTTCTTAATAAAATTTATGGATATGCAGAATGCGCCCAGAGTGAAGTAGACCAACACTAGAAGCGCTTTCTTGCCAATGATGTTGAGCGTGGCGCTTGCTAATAGAGATATGAAGGCGCAAGAGATGCTGGCTATGGAGTTTACGAAGAAAGTCAGTCGGTCTATACTGTCGTCGCAGATTGTTGTTTCTTGAGTCTGAGAATGGAACAAATTATTAGAGTTTTCTTTTTACCAGTAAATTAATATAAGACTAGTCAATTATAGGTTGATCGAAAAACCACGAAGAAAGTAGCTAATTTCTCCAAGTGATTATCATTGTTCTGAAAGTCGAAAACTTACTACTAAAGAAAAATACTTTCGAGTTTATGCCATTTTGGACTAATATCATTGCAACAGGAAGAAAACCGATTAAGTACTGGATCGAACATTTACCTCATTCAATCTAAGAGCGATGATATCACAAGCTGTAACTCCGTCGCGTTCCTGACTCAAAACCCTGTTTAAGATGTCCGGAACCCACATGTAGAGACCGTTTAATCTGAAAATGTTTCATTAATTAATGTTATACGAGTAAACATTAACGAGTAAACGGGTCACTGGACCCGGGTATGTCCTAAAACTACGCCCAATACCACCGGGGATGGGCAGCGGCATCCCTGCAGTGCGGTGGAGACACTGAGATCGCCAACCCGCACGCCAAGCGTGGCGATTATGGCATTTACCCCTATGAAATTGGGGGAGTCTTGCTATTTCCAGCAGTGGACGTCCATATTCATATTCATTTATTAATATAATTAAAGGGAAAGTACCATAAATATTGTACATAGGAAATTTCGCTGGAAGGAGACTTTATTTAATTTTTGAACGTTAGTAATACTGCATTCAATGATTTTCTAAAAAATACTTGCTTCGTCTGGGGATCGAACCGACTTAAATGTGAAAAAAAGACATCCTGTATGTTTGATCTGTTGATTGAAGTCCTAAATTCTAGGAGAAAACGGTTTTTTTAACACCGTCTAAGTTGATCCCATAGTAAAAGTTGTTTAAAATCATGGCCAGATTCACATTTTTATATTTTGTATCACCAATAAGATTTCATCTTGTCTATTGTATAGCGGATAGATGAGGTCATCTGCTACGTGGTCAAGCACAAAAAAAAACTTGGGCCCAAAGATTTATTTTAAGAAGTATTTATTTTACAAATACTCTGTTCTCAAATAACTGAATTTCTAATATTCTGGAATTAAAACAAAAAATGTCCTTTTTATATATCTTTTTTAACTTATTAAGGCTTTAAATCTTGAAAACAGAGTATTAAAAATTATAAAACTGAGACCATTTTTATTTTATTTAAATCTAGACTAATTCCACTATATTAATAAAAAACCGGCCAAGAGCGTGTCGGGCCACGCTCAGTGTAGGGTTCCGTAGTTTTCCGTCCGTCACATTAAGTTGACATATTAAGTACAGAAACACAAAACCTTTGAAAGCACGTCATTTCATTGTGATTTTGTAGAAATGACAGGTACAATAAACACCTGTTTATACGGTTAAATTACAAACTTAGTTCAGAAATTATTTTTGTAATTTTTTCAAAAACTATTCAACCTATCAAGTTCAAAATAACTTTCCTACAAAGTTTTTATAAAGTTCTACTTTTGAGATTTTTTTCATATTTTTAAAACTTATGGTTCAAAAGTTAGAGGGGGGGGGGGGACACATTTTTTTTTACTTCTGGAGCGATTATTTCCGAAAATATTAACATTATCAAAAAATGATTTTAGTAAACCCCTATTTATTTTTAAATACCTATCTAACAATATTTCACACGTTAGGGTTAAAATGAAAAAAAAAAATCACTCCCCACTTTACGTATAGGGGAGGTACCCTAATAAAATATTTTTTTCCACTTTTTATTTTACCACTTTGTCGGCGTAATTGATATACATATTAGTACCAAATTTCAGCTTTCTAGTGCTAACGGTCACTGAGATTATCCGCGGACGGACGGACAGACATGGCGAAACTATAAGGGTTCCTAGTTGACTACGGAACCCTAAAAATTCAGTTCTTTGATATATAGGTTTTTTTTCTTAGTCGGTAGTGCTGCCTGCCTATCGAACGACGAAGTCGAAGTTCCCGGCCGAGGCTTCTTTGTTGTCTTCATTGGGGGTGAATGCCATAATCGCCACGCTTGGCATGCGGGTTGGCGGTCGCGTATCTCCACCGCACTCCAGGGATGCTCCTACCCATCCCCCGGTAGTCTTGGTCATCATAATTTAAGGACGTACCCGGGTCCGGTTGGCGATCGCAGTATCTCCAAAGAATTCGTTTATGACCAAATGATATAAATATTTTTCCTTGTTTTTAATTATGAAAACAAGGAAAATACAGTTTGAATACCAATCCGAAATAATTTGGTAATCCGACACGTTCTCATTCATAAATAACAGGAAAAGTAGTGCAGTTTGAATTTAACAGCATATACCTTTAGAACTTTAGAACCAAGTAACTACTAAGAACCTTGAGCGCACTGTTTTGTTCTTTTTAGGGTTCCATACCAGGATGGTAAAAAAACATGAACTAAATAATAAAATAAGTAGTTTATGAAATATTTAGCCATGCATATTTAGTTGGATGAAAATTGCCTATCAGTCCTTTGAAAAGAGGTCTTTGAGGCGGATAAGTCCTGCATTCTTCCTGTTGGATTTCAAAATCTGGAGCTTTTTCTGTAATCAACTTTCAATGTACGTCTTGACAAAAACTACAACATTATTTAGCATCAGCACCTAAAAGTAGCTAAAAATTGGGATGGCACTGAAACGTGGTCGCTTACTATGGGCGTCATAAGAAGGCTGAAAGTCACCCAAAGAGCAATGGAGAGGGTATGCTGGGAGTATCTCTACGCGATCGCATCAGAAAAGAGGCCGCAGTAGAAACCAAGTAACCTGTATAGCCCTCCGAATCGTTAAACTTAACTGGGGGTGGGACACATTGCACGTAGAACCGATAGCCGTTGGGGCGGAAAGGTTCTCGAGTGGCGACCAACGTGGCAACGGAAGGCGCAGCGTGGCAAGGCCCCCCCACAGGGTAGAATTATGACCTCGTAAGGGTCGCGGGGAGTCCGCTGGATGCGGGTGGCACAAGACCGGTCATTGTGGCACTCTTTAGGGGAGGCCTATGTCCCGCAGTGGACGTCCATCGGCTGCTATGATGAGCCGAAATCGTGACTGGTTATGAAAAATTACTGGTTATTGCATTTTCTAGTTGCGAGCTTTTTCCCACACATATGGGGAGAAGTTAGTATAACAGGGCATGTTAAACCGAAAAAAGGGTGACTTCGTGAATTCATATCTCTAATTTCTTTTCAAGGCATTTGCTTGTAACGTGGCTCTTATTATTTCGCTATTAGGCTCATAATCCAGGACATTACAAATGAGCAAATCCCAAATACATATAAAAGTTGCTCGTTCAATAGCATATAAGCTCGGCTAAACGGCTTGGAAGGCTCAATGATAATTATACCTTGTAATCTGTTACTTCAACTATTTGACATTTATGAATTGACGTTTGTAGTAATGAGGCTAAGACGGTTGATTGCATTGATTTTACAGCCGATTTTTGAAATGTTTTTATATTTTATATCACACGATTATATCAGACTCCTCAATAAAAAAAGGTACTTATTATGGAAGGCGTTCTATAAATATTCCATTTCCATACAATAAGAAACATTTTAAGAAGAAATAAGAAAGAGAGACATATTCTCTAAATCACGTCATCACTATGCTAATGCCATAGCTGGTCATTTATGTAAATCAATAAATTTTGCACATATTTCCTAACTTTACGGAGTTTTACTAATATTTAGGTGAATAGCGTCAGCAAAGTGGTCTTCGAACCGTTTCTAGTGTAAATTTGAACCACACATGTGTGAAGTGGAATAAAATCCGTAGTGTAGTAACAGATTACAATGTTTAGCGAGAAAAAACATTGTCAGCACAACGATTAAAAATCCAAATTTTTTGGTGAAATGATGGAGATACAACGTATACGGACTTACGGAGATCCGTTGGAGATACGGTGGAAAGACTCGTACGAAATATACAAAATAATACACACTCACGTAGCAAACACGCCGAAGAGTAGGAAGCCGTTCAGAGCCATCCATTTGACGTACGGGGGCTTCATTAGAGGTAACGACTGCTCCTTCAGTGAGCTGAAGAAGCCAACCTTTTCTTTTTTCGTACTATAGTCCACTTTGAGTGCTTTGATCTGATAATATTAACAATAAAATTAAAAAAATAAATGAGAATCTTTTTTATGAAAGGCAGGAGAAAAGAGTCGTAGCAATTATCAGTAATAATAAAGTCTGTGCAGATCCATTATCCAGTCATAAGTTAGTTTAATTAGTTCTTATGTCAATACAGAACACTACTCTTATATAGACACGCGGCAGCGCAGCCACCCGTCCGTAGTTGCGGACGGCGCCCGATCTCGCTGAAAGCGGCAAAGCCGCGCATAGCTTCCCCGGACCACAACAGGCCCGAGCGACGACCCGAGTAGGTCCAGCCAAGTGCAACCCAGGATCTGGCGGACAGCAGTCGTGTGTTATTTTACACGAACCGTTTGGAGCCACTTTTGACCCCCAATAAATCCAAATCTATCTAACATAGAAAAATGAAATATGGTACCTGTATTAAGATCTTTTAGAACAACTAGAACCCCAAATTTCATAAATATAGGCTTTATAATTATTGAGACATTAAATTCCAAAAAACTGCATTTTTACCACTGACTGACTGACTGACTGATCAAAAACCTAACCCACTTCCAGGTGACCTAGAAAGTTGAAATTTGGCATGCACCTTGGTAATTGTGTGTGTACACCGGAAATAATCAGAAAACAGTGATTTTTTTATTATTATTATTATTTATGCTAGTTTCCTGAGAACTCCGTCATTTATTAACCGATTTGGAAAATTATTTTTTTGTTTGAAACTGTATACTTCAGGGGTAGACCCATAGTTATCAGATAAGAATCTGATCATAAGGTCTTGGAGAAATCGAGGGAACTCTTTAAATATTTGAGGTGCACCTATAGCGATTTCGGTATTTTGTATACTCGTTCATTTTGGGAATTTTGTAAACAACCGTTTGGAGCCACTTTTGACAGCTCAATAACTCCAAATCTATTTAACATAAAAAAAAAAAATTTGGTACATATATTAGGATCCTTTAGTTAGAACAACTAGAACCCCAAATTTCATAAATATAGGTGAAATAGTTATTGAGATATAAAAGTCCTAAAAACGGCATTTTTACCACTGACTGACTGACTAGTATTTAATCAAAAATCTAACCCACTTCCAGGTTACCTAAGAAAGGTGAAATTTGGCATCTAGCTTGGTAATTGTGTGTGTACCCTGCCAAATGGCCCAACAATTAAAGTCCGTGACCGTACACCAAAAAAGTCAGAAACATAGCGCTTTGGGTATTTTGTATAGTAACTCGTGCATTCGTTCTTGAAAAGCATTATTTTGTGAAGTTTGACAAACAGTAATGATATCCCATCAAAAACATAAATGTAAATGGCAGCCATTAGTTCGATATGCGGTGCGTGGTTGTCGTCTTCACCGACAAAAGATTTGAGATCTAAATGGGTGCCAAGTTCCGTAGATTATCTGAAAAGGTGCCAAGTCTGGCACTAGATTGTTTACAGTAAAACTAATTTATTGCGGCTTAATGCATTTTGAGCCTTAAATTGGCAGTTTTCTATGCATTATGTTATAATACCACGAAAGCTTGGATATTTAAGAAAACTGCCAAGTCAAAGCTCAAAATGCATTAAATAATAATAATAAATAATAAATAAATATTGGGGGACAATCTTACACAAATCGACCAAGTCCCAAACTAAGCAAAGCTTGTACTATGGGTACTAGACGACGACATTCATACTTATATAGATAAATACATACTTAAATACATAGAAAACATCCAAGACCCAAGAACAAATATCCGTGAAAAATGCACAAATAAATGCCCTGGCCGGGATTCGAACCCGGGACCTCTAGCTTCGGAGGCATAGTCACTACCAACTAGGCTAAACAGGCCGTCAAAGCCTGCCGTTTAGCCGCAATAAATTAGTATTAGTGTAAACAATCTAGTCCCAGACTTGGCACCTTTTCAGATAATCTATGGAACTTGAAGACGGACTTGTGAAGACGACAACCACGCATCGAATATTGAACTTGGCTGCCATTTTCACATTAATGTGTTTGATGGGATTGAATTTTCTACTGCTCTTTTCTTTTTCTGTGATGTTAATATCCATATTATCTTAAAAGCGACTTACCGGGTAGTCCTCTTCTAACTTTCCTTTATTTCCGGCATACATGGTTCTTAATACTGCAAGCGCTTCATCATGCCTTCCCTGGGCCACTAGATACTTCGGACTCTCAGGGCCGAAGTACATCAGGAAAGCGGCCAAGATGAAGAAAGAAGAATATACTATTACTAGAAGTCGCCACGATCGGAACGTGTACATACCGAAGTCTGTTCTGAAGTCCAGCGGCACAATGCCCCAGGCTAGTACTGCAAATCAATGTTACAGGTTGTTTAAAATAACGAAGAAGCTTTCTAAAACCGATTGAGTTGGAATAATAAGTTTTCTTTATTTTCATTTCAACACGCCATAATACTTTGATAGTTGTATAAAATGGTAGGTTGTTACCAACGTAGATTGTTCAACCAACGGAGATGTCCCCCCCTTTCTATCTACGTTATGAAGATGACACAAATGGTTTACTGAGGGCCTACCGCGAACCGGAAACTAAATATCTGCCTCTGTCGCACTTGCATATTCGAGCTACAGAGAGGGAGATACTTCTCCTCTGAGATGGCGCCTATTACGCAAACGGGGCAAGTGGGGAGACGTCAAAGGGACTATACCTTTTCAGCTCAGGCAATGATAACAAGCGGCGATAACGCGTGAAGCGTGAATAACGCCAGGCCATTAGGTACATTCAAGTTGAATGTACCTAATGGCCTTTCAACCAATTTGATTTGTGGGCCACTTCGTACCTTGTCAGCGTTCATTTTGATTTTTACAGTGACAAGGTACGAAGTGGCCCAGAAATCAAATTAGTTGACCGACCTACGGTTAAAAACTAAACAAAATCGTAACGATTTTTTTGTAGATGAATTGTTGAAGTTCACTAAAAATCACATTTCTTTCATATTTTTAAGTTTAATTTATTCTATTAGAATATCACAAATCAAAATAAAAAATATGAACTTTAATATGTTATTCAAATTTGTAATTTTTATTTATGAATAATTTGTAATTTGTTTGTTATACTCGTACCTATATTTGTGATATGGGCTAAATGTTCGAAATAAATGATAATAATAACAATTATTCAATTATATTTAACTTACAAGGCACCAGCGCGGATCCGAGGGTTTGCATAGCGTTTGTGATGGAGAGAGCCAAGTCCCTATGTTTTTGGGGAAGAATTTCCCCAATATAAGTGTATGGCGCTGCAGCGGGGCATGCTAAGCTGAAAATTAAATATTTTCATTTATCATTAAAACACACTTACTCATAGGCTTTTGCATGACAAATGTGATCAAGGGCCTAAACGGGAAGAACATTATAAAAACAAATAAGTTGCTGGCTTGCTTTAGATATATCACTAAGAATATAGTTTTGCAGAAATATCTTACCAAAGAGCCAATACGAACCATACCATACACCGCGAACAAACTAAACTAATCGAATGATACAATACTCACCACAGAGATGCGAGGAACTTGCACGCCGTGAAGCTGATGAGTTCAGGCATGAAGGCAGAGAGTACACCGAACGCTCCAGTGAGGAGGGAGCTGTTGATGAGCACCGTCTTGCGGCCTCGCGTGTCGACGAGGTAGCCCCAAGGAAACGACGTCACGACAACCGCTGGAAACGTGTTAATTTAGTAATTATAGCTTCATTGTTGTGTTAAACTTGAAATTAATATGGTTAACAGTTAATTGCCCAATTTGTACTGTTATTGTACCATGAAATCGTCAATCGCGCCCTTGTCCCAGCGCGACATTCCTTTTTCATTCATTCGTTTCTTCTCTCTCTCCTTTTTTAGTAATCTTAATTGATCATGATTATTGCACGACAATCACAAATTACCTTTCAAGCTTATAGTTGTTTTCTCTTGATTGCGAACTAATAATTAAGAGAGGTAGGAAGAAATTACGTAATTAATATCATTATTTTCTTAATTAGGTAAGATTTTTTATTCTAGGGTTTGCGGTAATTATTATCGACATGTTCTCATGAAATTAGTAATAATTAATAAATATCTAGACACGCGGCAGCGTGTCCAGCCAAGTTCACCCCAGGAACTGGCGGAGAGCAGCCGTGTGTTATTTTAAACGAACCGTTTGGAGCCACTTTTGACCCCCAATAACTCCAAATGTTTATATACATAATTATATTTTGCGTCAATGTATATTTTGTAATTAAAAAAAAACATAGTTTATTTATAAGTTACAAAGAAAAATGAAGGGGTGCTTAATACTTCTGGCCAAGGCTGTATCTAACATAGAAAAATGAAATTTGGTACATGTGTTAAGATCTTTTAGAACAACTAGAACCCCAAATTTCATAAATATAGATTTGATAATTAATGAAATATTAAATTCCAAAAAACTGCATTTTTACCACTGACTGACTGTCTGACTAACTAGTAATCAAAAACCTAACCCACTTTCAGGTGACCTAGAAAATTGAAATTTGGCATGCAGCTTGGTAATTGAGTGTGTACACCGGAAAAAATCAGAAAACAGTGATTTTTATATTAGTTTTATTATTATTATTTATGCTACTTACCTCAGAACTCCGTCATTTATTAACCGATTTGGAAAATTATTTTTTTGTTTGAAACTGCATACTTCAGGGGTAGACTCATAGTTATTAGGTAAGAATCGGATCATAGGGTCCTGGAGAAATCGAGGGAACTCTTCAAATATTTGAGGTGCACCTATAGCGATTTGGGTATTTTGTACGGTAACTCGTGCATTCGCTTTTAAAAAGCAACATTTGGTGAAAATTGACAAAAAGAAATGATATCCCTTCAAAAACATAAACGTGAAAATGGGATCCAAGTTCAATATTAAGAACATGCGATACGTGGTTGTCGTCTTCACCGACAAAAGAATTGAGATCTAAATGGGTGCAAAGTTCCGTAGATTCTCGGAAATGGTGCCAAGTCCGGCACTACATTATTTACAATAAAATTAATTTACTGCGGCTTAATGCATTTTGAACCTTAACTTGGCAGTTCTCTATGCAGTATGTTATAATAGGTACCATAAAAGCTGTTGGATATTTAAGAAAACTGCCAAGTAAAAGTTCAATAGGCATTAAGCCGCAGTAAATTAATTTTACTGTAAACAATGTAGTGCCGGACTTGGCACCATTTCAGGAAATCTACGGAACTTGGCACCCATTTAGATCTCAATTCTTTTGTCGGTGAAGACGATAACCACGCATCACATATTCTTAATATTGAACTTGGCTCCCATTTTCACATTTATGTTTTTGATAGGTCTTTTTTGCATTACATTACATTCTATTTTATAATGTTTTATACAATAACTAGACGGGGAGTTGATTGCATTTAAAGCCACCGCCTATAAAATCTGATTGGGTTAATAAGGATTGGGTAAGTGACTCGGTTCTTTAAAATTATCTACTCTATTGTTTTTAAATAAACAATAGCGAAATAGTGATTCAACTATGGCTCTATCTCTATATGGTTATAATGTTATGTTATTAACTTGGAAGAAAATAAAATAACCTGGTAGTATCTACCAGCCCAGCTTGCACGATAGGTGGTAGGCTATACATACAGTGTACTAAAAGTCACAAAAACTTAACTACGAAAGACCCTTTGTTCCACCCAGATATCCAAACCTGATAACTGTTTAACTAGTGGCTCATGTCGTCGGGTGACAAGCAAAAGTCACAAACTAACAAATAACAAACTAACAAAAACAACAAAACACTAACAAACAAATACTTACTAACACACAAAATACAACAACAACACAATTACTAACAAATACTTAAGATAAAGCTCTTTTCTCAATATCGATGTTGTACTGAGATACGAGGTTTTGAGGAGCAGTGACAGATATTTTAGTGACTTTTGCTTGACACCCGACGATATGAGCTGTAAAACTCGTGAATCTTTTTTTTACAAATTGAAAATTTTCAAAAATTTATTTGATAAAAATGTCATGATTATCAAGATCAGTAGGTAATCAAAAAAATTCACGACAATCGGTTGAGAAATGCGACCAGCAGGCGTATGATGATTGCCATTTTATCACTTATCGTCGTGGATAATACGCCCGTCGCTCTCGGAACGTGATAAATATCTTACCCACGACCATAAATGATAAAATGGCAACCGTCATCCGCCTCCTGTAGAGGAGAACAGCCTGATTGCCCGGAGTTTGGCACGAGTTATTTTCACTCTCCAGTGGACGATTCACATCAAACGGCCGGAGTCGGCGCATACCCTACTAGAGTCACAGGAATTCGAAACCTCCATACAGAAGTTAGATTTCATATTTGAATGAGTTGCGGGCAGCCGGTCGGAACTGGTCGGCTGCCGCCGGCTCTGCCACTGCCGTTTGGATACCAAGTCTAGCTTCTGTATGGATGGTTCGAATTCCTTTGACTCTGGTGGCGTGGGGCTGAATCCGGCCGTTTGGTGTGAATTGTCCATAAAGCAAATTTAAATCATGCACCTCACCTATGTAGGGTAGGGAAGCAATTATTCCTCGCTGTGCATCCGACATCTCCAGGTCGCACTTAGCGGCTGGCAGCAGGTATGCGTACCCCATCGTCTCGATGATACCCGATATGAGGAACAGCGCCAGGACTATGCAGTACTTGCCGTTGTACCAGCCCACACCTGTAGATCGGTTTTAGTTGTTTTAAGGTTAAGTGTATATTAATAGCTTATGCTATTTATATGAGAAACCGGTGACCCTGCAATGAGTTAGGACCAGTGCTAAGCTATGTGAATTTAAGATTCATAAGTTTCATAACCTCTCTCGACTTAACTCACTACTCTTGTCTAGTAATAACATGAGCTCGAGATTCGCAACAACCGTGCGTAATCGGAGGTCGGAGATATTTCGTCCATTCTGCATACATTTCGAGTATAGCTGCGTTTTAAAGTTGTTCTGTTTTGGTTTTTGTTTTGTAGGTAAGTATTAAATGCTCTACAAGGAAAAAACATGCCTATCCAGTTTTAATGCGAGACTTTAACAAAGTGTGAGTCTAACTAGGCATATGTAGCAAGGGTTCCTCAACTCAATGACGTATCATCAGAAACTCATGCTAGTTTGGTATTGTAGTTTTTTTCGGGTTCCGTACCCAAGTGGTAAAATGGGAACCCTATTTGACTAAGACTCCGCTGTCCGCCCGTCTGTTTGTCTGTCCGTTTGTCACCAGACTGTATCTCATGAACCGTAATAGTTGGACAATTGAAATTTTCACAGATGATGATGATGTAGCCGCTATAACAACAAATACTAATAACATAATACGCCTCGCCTCTCGCCTCTCTCCTTTCCTCTCGCCTTTGTACGTCTACTTTTTGTTTGTTTATCGTTTTGTCGTGTTTTATGTACAATAAAGTAATACATGTGTATGTATGCATACATAATAAAATAAAAATATAAGGGAGCTCCCATTCAAAGAAAACTTTTGAAAAGTTGCTCGTTGTGTCCATCAGGCGCTGGGTCTCAAAATGTAGGTATGGGAAACTAAAATCCGACTCGCACTTGACCAAAATTCTACTTGATATTATTTAACGTTCTTATTATTATTACTGAATAAAAAAAATCTTTAAATTTAATTAAAAAAAACTCAGCCCATGCTCAGAATAGGGTTTCGTAATTGCCCAATGAACTTAATTAAAATATTTTCTTTTACCACTGTCAGATTTATTGATTTATATATACATGCCAAATTGCAGCTTTCTAGCACTAACAATCACAGTGTAAAGCCTCGGACAGACAGACGGACGTTGTGAAACTATAAGGGTTCCTAGTTGACTACGGAACCCTAAAAATTTTACAATAAAGTGTCTAATATTGTATAATCATAGTCGGAACCCTTCGTGCGCGACTTGTAACTTATTTATGATTAAAAGTCAACATCACTATTAAGTAGGTACAGTCGACGAATTTGACTTCTGGGCTACTTCGTACCTTGACATCTAATTCCCATTTAAGAGTGCGCAGTACGCTCGGTTCTCCATACAAACGTATTTATGCTCTCATTTTAAAACGCCATGCTAGAATAACATGAAACTTTGTATACATAATAGGATCCGGCATATCTAGGTCGGAACATAGTTTCTGTTGCTTGAAATTATAATGGAGAAAAAATACAGCGATTATTAAGGTTTTCATACAAGCCGTAAAAAACTCAAAAAACCGCTGTATTATTTTCTTTTACAATTTCTAGCAACAGAAATTAATTTCCGACCTAGATATGCCGGATCCAATTGTGTATAAAAATTTTCATGTTATTATAGCATGGCGTTTTAAAATGAGAGGGTAAATACGTTTGTATGGAGAACCGAGCCAGATCGAGCGTACTGCGCCCTCTTAAGTCAATCGTTGGTGAGATATTAGCTGTCAAAGTCGTAAAAAGTGTGTCCCCTCCCTCTAATTTTCAAACTACTAAGTTTATATTCTTAAAAATAATTAAGTGGTGTACAATTATAAATACTTTCAACGATTTCTAGTTTGAACAAGATAAAACGAAAAGTTTTTAAGTTATCTTTGTAAAACTTCCTTGCGCAAGCAAAAAGACGTTATTGCCGTGCGTTTCCTATGAAAATACGACCTATTTCAATTCCCAATTTTAATTCACATTACTTTTTATTGCACACCTTATATAATAAAACATCATATAACTACAATAAGAATTAACAAAGATACAGGGAACCAGAGGTAAAACAACAGGCGGTCTTATCGCTAAAGAGCGATCTCTTCCGGACAACCTTTGGGTAATGGAGAAATGAGGTCATTTGGGTAATGAAGCCGAATAGCCTGGAATGTAATTGAATTGAACAATTATAAAATTTGGACGAGGACGATAGTACTGTTAAGAGCAAGTTTTGAGATGAACTAATGGACTTAAAGTAACTGATTTGCTCTTTTAGGTAGCGGGGATAAAAATCTATAGAGAAAAGAAAGGATGTGGAAGGTTACGACGATGACGGATAGAGAGCCGCTTGAGTTCGAAACGAAAACTAGAGACATGGTCTTATTTGCGTAACCCAAATATGAACTGAATGCAGACATTTTTGCAGACATACGCTCAAGTTTATTCAGCTGCTAAAACAAGAATCAAGGTAGGCGCATAAAATTAGCAAAACCTGGACATAATTCGATAGCTGTAATTTTCTTTTTCTATGATTTAAAGTATTGTTAGTTATACTTAAAATATAAAGAATTAAACATTTTAAGGCTCCGCATCAATGTTAAAAAACAAAAAACTAAATTTTTACCACATTTTGAGTTCTTAAGTTAGCCATAATAAATAACTTTGTGAAAGTATCTGTATTATGATATGAAAAAATATCATTTAATCAATTATCGTGAATATTTTTTGTTTAATATAAATAAATAATAAATAAATATTTGTGGACAATCTTACACGAATCGCCCTTGTCCCAAACTAAGCAAAGTTTTTACTATGGGTACTAGACGACGATATACATACTTATATAGGTAAATACATACTTAAATACATAGAAAACATCCATGACCCAAGAACAAAATCTATGCTAAATGCCCAAATAATGCCCTGACCAGAATTCGAACCCGGACCTCTAGCTTCGGAGGCAGTGTAACTACCAACTAGGCTAAACAGGCCGTCAACATTTTATTAGTACTATAAGAATCATATTAAACTAAAAATATCCACGATAATTGATTAAATGATATTTTTCTTATCATAATACAGGTACTTTTACAAAGTTATTTATTATGGCTTGCTTACGAAATCAAAATGTGTTAAGAATTTAGTATTTTTTTTTTATATTGACGCGGAGCCTTAAAATGTTTAAGTCTTTTTATTTTAACTATAACTAACAATACTTTAAACCATAGAAAAAGAAAATTACAGTAATCGAATTATGTCCAGGTTTCGCTAATTTTATGCGGCTAAGGATAGAATACAGCAACGTCAAGCGCAGTTGCAATGGGTAGAAAATTACAAAGCACAGCAAAATTAAGAAAACATTTTCCTGCTTACTTCACTCACTTGAGGAGCCCGAGGTAAGGAACGGTTTGATAAAAGCCCATCATCTATTTGTGTCGCAAAAAAATGTATACGGATAATAATAGCCAACATACGACAACCTGAAAGCTGCCGACCACACTTTACTAACCTAACCTAATTCTACTTACCGTACCACGCATATACTCGTACGTATTAGAGGTTGGAGTATTTGTAATGGAACACTTATCAGACTTCGATTTTATTAAAAGTGCGTATCGGAATAATAAATTAGTTCTTCCAGAACCCAAATTGACTTTGTATAATAATGGATTGGACCCCATTACAAACAACAAAAACATATGAGTGTAATTTACTCTAAATAAATGCTTATTATTATTCTCCTTATTTATTCTTTTTCACATGTTAGGTTTTTTACAATAAATTTATCAAATGTAAATATAAAAATATACATACAAAATACAAAAGCATTATAAAAAACCTAACCTAGAGTGCCGCCGGCAGCGAGGCGGGGCCTAAGCTACCGGTGGTTAGGGCGACAGAGAGAGGAACCTCCTGACTATCCGCGCCGTGTCCAAGAGTACCGCCTTCTGCATCTGACCCTTGACCCAGCCATCTAGCGAGAGTCTCTTAAGATGTTGGTCGAGACTCTTCGCAATTAGACCGTTCGCAGAGACGACTATCGGGACAATGATCGTCGAATCAACATCCCACATAGCGGTTACCACGTGTGCCAGGTCTAGGTACTTACTAACCTTGTCCTTCTCGGCCTTCACGAGGTTCTCATCATGGGGGATGGTGATGTCGACGAGCACTGCCTGGCGCTTCAATCGATCTGTCAGCACGATATCAGGTTTGTTGGCTATAATAGTCCTGTCCGTGATGACAGATCGATCCCAATAGAGCGTGGCACGACCATTTTCGAGAACTGGCGCAGGTGTGTACTTATAGTACGGCACTTCGAAGTCCACAAGACCGTACAGAAGAGCAAGCTGCTGGTGAATAATCTTGGCTACCAAGTTATGTCTGTGCAAGTACTCACCAGTACTTACCAGCCAATAATAATATATGAATAAAAATCCGCCAACAGTATGTCGGGCAACAGCATGCTCAGTGTAGGGTTCCGTAGTTGCCCAATGAACTTAATAAAAAAAAAACAATAACAAGCAAAAGGGAATTGCAGCGTTTCATACGGCTTTTACTAAGAAGGTAAGAAGGGAAGACTTTTTACGATAACTTAAAACAGCTTAACTGATCATGTCCGCTATAGTTTTCGTTGAAAGTCTTTATTAAGCTTTACTTTCATGATATTTTTTTGGAACCATAGTTCAAGAGTTAAATTGGGGGAGGGAGGGAGGGGAGGGCACATTTATTTTTCTTTTGGAGTGATTATTTCCGAAAATATTCACATAATTAAAAAAATTTTTGTTGAAGACCCCTATTAATTTTGATAGACCTAAAAACAAAAAAAAAACATCCCCACTTTACGTGTAGGGAGGTAAACTTAAATTTTTTATTTATATTTTTTTTATCATTTAGTTTTATTAATTTATATATCTGTGCTAAATTGCAGCATCCTAGCGCTAACTATCAAGGAGAAAATTCTCGGACAGAAAGACAGACAGACAGACGGACGTGGTGAAACTATAAGGGTTCCTAGTTGACTAGACTATGGAACCCTAAAAAAAGTTGCCCTCTTCTAACTTATGAACTATGGGTCCAAAAAATATTGAAAAATATATGAAAGTGCAGCTTAATAAAGACTTTCAATAACAACTAAAGCAGACATTTTCAGTTTTGCAATTTTTGAGTTATCACAAAAAGTCTCCCGTCTTAGTAAAACACGTACGCTTGTTTTTTTTTTCAAATTAAATTTTTGAGTAAATAGGGAACCCTACACTGATCATGACCCGATATGCTCCTGGCCGATTTTTGTCATCAGTTTATCAAACGGAATTAAAATGTTACTAACACATTTTGTAAAAGAATAAATTAACATATAAAGTTAATTAAATACATACTCAGGGAATTATAACTTTGACGCTGGCTGGCTGATATCGGTTCAATGATAATTTCGGAACTTTACGGGTCGTATATTATTTATAAATACAAGTGCCATTCGAACAGAAAGTTATCCCTATTAACTACGTACGTACCTGCCACTGAAAGGGCTTGTTCCAAATCTGCAGCATATTTTTCACAGCTATCTACACTATTCGAAACGGTCTTCAAATTAAACTCCATTGTAATATTTATATCACAGACACTGGGTAAGTTAAGTTATTGCTCCGTCATTGGCATTGTTAGTTAATTTAATTATTTTACAAACGTTCCTATAAAATGCGAATATCGCGATCTGCTGGCTTGAAACACGTTTAAACGAAACGGCGCTCTGAACGGCAATAATCAGAGCCCTGGTTAAAACAACGTGCGCTATTATCAGTGACAAAACAACATAATTAAGAAGCTCGAACATGTTTTACAAAGTACACGTTAGGCCTAAGAGATTACATTGCGATTTACTTGTGCGATAATAGTGTAGAAGTTAGGATTGTCTCTATTTTTTACAACAGTACAGTTTATTCGGAATCAGGCATTTTTGTAATCAGTTCCTACAATGGATGTCAGAAGAATAAATTAGAAATCACAATTATTTCGCATTGCATTTTATCACATTATTTATTCTGTAGTTAAACAAGTGCTGTGATATTTAAATTGTAATTTTATTATGTAGTTTTACCATTTCACCATGTAAACTCCGCTCTGACTGTGACACCCGTACATCACCAAGCCATCATCATCACCATCACGCAGTACTATCCTCTGTGCTTTGCTTAATGCTGCCGTGGCGTCACAGTCAACGGAGCCGTTACGGTTCAAAACTATTTATACTTAGGGTAACTTCCAGGGTGCTAGTTCTGGGCTAAGGCCTAAGTCCACCGATCGCGCGCTGACGCTGACCCTCGCTGACGTCCCTCAGCTCATCACTCTTCGGGCTACTCCGAGCTCCGTGAACCAGGGCAGTACTAGCGTGGTGGCGGCAGCACCCCTTCGGTTCCTGGGAGCATAATTAGACGGCTTATTTGAACTCAGACCCTACGACTTCCTCGTGTGCTCGCGGCGGTTAGTGGTAATAAATGTGGTATTAACTATTTACCGGTTTCATTTGAGTACCCATTCCGCTAACGCGCAGCACTGGAGTGTTGTATCTGTTTACACAAAATATACGTTTAAATACATAAATTTCACTTTAACTAACAAGTTGCCCTACCAACCAATTGGTTTGTTCCCAAAGGGTCAAATCAGATACATTTGTGTGAGAAAAATATTACAACTGTAATGCTACTATACCGATTTCTACGGTTTGGTTCAGCTGGTGTTGAACGATATTTTTTTCTAATGATGCTCCGCACGGGCTGTTATAAATGTTTTAAGTACCTATGTATAACAAATGTAACAAGGATAAGGCTATGTAACACTATGATGTTGAAGAATAGTACATTTCGATGCTAGTGCGGAAAGTATGTCATTTCTTCACGAGTACCGAGGGATGCCACGAGCCGCAGGCGAGTGGCAAGACTCGAGACGAGTGAAGAATGACATTTCCGCACGTGTATTGAACGACGTTTTTTAATACAGTTGCGAAAAAATAAGAAAAACAACAAGTAATATTTATAAAAACAATATCGAATGTTGCCTTTAGAAACTTAAAACATGCTTGCAGTAAGTAAAAACGCCTCTTCTTTGACAGGCGTTTCGGCAGCTATTCCGTTCCACTCAGACAACTTATTAAGAACGGTTTTTTAATATTCAATATTAAAAAATAAACGTGTTATAATGATGAAGAGGTAAGTAATAAAATATGAAATGTGTATATTTTTCGTATTCTGATATTAACAGTAGGTTTTTATGTTGATTACGACGTTTAAAGGAAACTAATATTTAACACCCAGCAATAAGGAGTCATGCATTGGAACAAGCATAAATTTAAAAAAAATGGAAAAGTGAAAAGCACTAGTGCGCGAAAATCAACTTTCCGCACGCTGAACAGCTACGTAAAGTAGCACTTTTTGAGCAACTGTATTAAAAAGATACTTGCCGTTTTATAACATTTATAACTGCCATATGGGAGCACCATTTAAGTAACAAAATATTAAAAAAAAACCGTCCATGTGCGTGTCGCACCACGCACAAAGAAGGGTTGCGTACCAACACCTCCTAATCTATATTTAAAACCACTATACATTGAATCAAAAATTATTTTATCTTCATAGGAAATTCACGGCACTTAGGTACGTACGTGTTAGGGCAAGACAGTTTTTCAGCAATAACTCAAAAACCGTTAGACCTATCTTGTTCAAACCAAAAATCGTTGAAAGGATTTATTAATGTACATTGTTCATCCCACCACCACAACCATATCAGGCAAAGGACGTCCAATGCTGGACATAGGCCTCTCCCAATTTCATGGGGGGTAAATGCCATAATCGCCACGCTTAGCATGCGGGTTGGCGATCGTAGTATCTCCACTGCACTCCAGGGATGCTGCTGCCCATACTCCGGAGGTCTCGGTCGTAGATTTAGGACATACCCGGGTCCATCAATCGGCGGTTAATGTACATCAAGATGATGTACATTAACAGTTTTCAGAATTTTAAACTTCATAGTTTGGAAATTAGAGGGGGACACACATTTTTTTCGACTTTGACAGCTAATATCTCACCAACGGTTGACTTAAATGGGATTTTTTTTAGAAACCTCTATGTCATTTTTGAAGGCCTATCCATCCCTATGGATTACTGAAATTTTGGTAGAAAGGTGTATGCTATGAACTGCTATAGAAAAATGATGTGAAATTACGAAAACATATTAAATTTAGGGGTTGGGGGGCACACCATACATGGAACCGGGGGATGAAAAAAATCAATGTACGTAGGCGTGTGGGGTATCCATGGAGAGTACTTTTAATTGATATAATGTTGTTTAAAAAACTTTTCCATGTATTAAGTCAACCGTTGACTTTGACAGCTAATACCTCATTATTCTCACTAGATGTCAAAGTAGTAAAAAGTGTGTACCCACACCCACCCCTTTAATTTCCAAACTATGGCAAAACTTGAGGTAGTGAACATTTTATTTAATCGTATGGCATTTACCTACGAATCGTGAGATCTTGGAGAAGACACGTACGGTTGCCAGTTTTTGTTGCACTTTTAGCACCACCCAGGGGTCACGTGTAGGGTAACGGTGGGTACTCCCTACGGACGTGTGCAACTTCGACCCCCCTTAGTGAACATTAATAAATACTTTCAACGATTTTTGGTTTGAACAAGATAGGTCTAACAGTTTTTGAGTAATAGCAGAAAAACTTTCTTTGCTCAAACAAAAGGACATAAGTGACGGGAGTTTCCTATGGAGATAAGACCTTTTTGGATTTCATATATTGTTCAGTGGTTTTAAATGTGGACTAGTAGGTGTCGAAGGATGGAGTTTAGCAATCATTATTTATCAATTGTTTTTAGAGTTCTGTACCGCCTCATAAGGAATAAACGGAACCCTTATAGGATCACTTTGTTGTCCGTCCATCCGTCCGTCAAGACCCTTTTCCTCAGGAACGCGTGGAGGTATCAAGCTGGAATTTATATCAAATATTCAGGTCTACTGTCCCTTAGAGCTGTAAAAAAACTCCTAAGCCAACGCAATCAAAAGATACAATCGTTTATGCTGTAAATTTCCGCAAATTTTCGACACTCGCAAGGACGCAAGGGAATCAAAACCTACAGGGTCCCGTGAACCTCAGGTGAACTCAGAATCTTGAAATTTCGTACGAAGCAACGTTTTATAGCACAGCTAAGAAAACATTGCGAAAACCGTAAATTTTTAGTTACCAAACCGTTTTAGTTATCATACAATAAAATCTATTTTTTACGGAACTCTCGGTGCGCGAGTCTCGCACTTGGCCGGTTTTTTTAAATATTAAGATCAATTGGTATACAATTATTTACATTTATTCGTATTACAACATGACTTAGCAGTTTACCTTAGCTTTAGATCCTTCTGCAACCACATCGCTTGACAACTGGAATCAGCCTTAAAGATTTTGATCGTTTAACATTGCCAATTTTCATTTGATGCTTTTCTTGTTGCGCTGAGAGCGTATTTACTTCTAGAGTTAGATCTTTTATGATATTGTGTAAAGGAATTAAATCATGTTCATATATCAGAGCTAGATTTTTGTTTAAAACTTCGTGTCTTTTTGCGCGATTAACAACATCTGAAAATTCAAGGAATGATTGGAGACAAGCATGACTGTCCTACAAATCTACATAAATACTTTAAAATGTGCAAAACAAATCAGTGCAGGGACACTTGGTGCCAATGACCTGACCTACTTTGGCAAAAATGGGTACTCGTATGTATAAGTAGTATATTTACTTTTTTCTCGTCGGGTGTGCCTTAACGTTGATTCGATAGTCCTACCCTTGTTAGTAGTTCTGACATCTTTGTCTAAAATGTTCAAGGATATGTCATTTTCTTCGTCCACGGGTATTCTTATTTCGTTTCCATGTCGTATTAAAGTTTTTACTGCAGTAACTGTGACGTCATGAGAGCGTTGTTCAATGACAGGACTATGGGTTTGTAAAATCCTTTGATTATTATCGTTCATATAACTATAGAATGACATATTCAAGTAAACAGGATCTCTTTTTAAACTAATCGTTTCTGTTCCATCAATCTTAGATTCGTTTACGCTACTATGCGATTGATATTGTCTCTCTATTATTTTTCTGTCTTTTTGTTGGGAAAGATGCTCTTCATTATGTATAAATGGAGAATCATCCTTGTCTAATCCGATGGAATCATTTATAGAGCCAAGAATCTTTGACGATTGGTATTCACTATTTTGGTTAGTAATACCAATTGTATTATCAAGAAATACATCATCTCTAACTACCTTTTTATTCAATACATCATTTGAATATTCATCAAATCGTTGTATTATTTTTTCAGAACTGTGTGTTATGAACTGCATACTGGCCAAAGAATTCCCTATTTTTTCCTTTGGCCTGTATTCGTCACTCCCCTTCGTTGTTGATGTGAAACTCTCGGCTATACTATTTCGAGGTACTATATAACTACCGCCGTCTATTTTATCACTTAAAACAAAATCATCCACACGGTGACGGGATTTTACTAACTCTGCTTCTTCATCTATATTTTCTAATTCATTATTTAGTGTTTCATTAACTCGATAAACTTTAGTATCAGAAATTGCAAAATCTTCACTAATTCCCTTATTGACTTCGATTTTTGGGTTATGTTTTTCTTCTCCTTCTGTATTTTCTGATATATTGCTTAATACCTCACTTATCAAGCCGAAATATCCACTAACAGGTGAATAGCTTTTAGAAGCACTGCTTGGTTTTTCTTTTAATCCGAAAGTATAATCTGTTAAGTTTTGAGTGACTTCCGCCTGTTCGGTGTACTTCCTGATATAAACATTGTGATCAACAATATCGGACTTGTATTTTATCATTTCTGGTTCTAGACTATCTTGGTCCAAAATTGCTGTGTTTTCGTATCTTTGATCAGAAGAAATATATTGATCAACATCAGCAGTTTGGGCATGATTTAGCGAATAATCTGTAATTAATTGATTGTAAACAACTTCGTCCAGTTCCTTGTATTTTTCATCGTTTAGTTTTGTTTTGTCATTTAACATTTTATCAGTAGTAAGTGAGTGAAAATCTAGGGCTTGTTCCGGTAAAATATTTTGTGATTGTTCATTATTTTCTGTGTCTATTAACGTCATTTTTTCGTGGTATATGTGACTGGAAGAAACATACTCAATGTCGCCAACAGTGTGTGCATGCGAATTCTGTACGTTTTCTGATTTTATTTTAAGAAAATCATCTGTTACTGATGCACTGTAATTGAAATTGTTCATTTCTTTGAACATTTGATTTATTATTTCTGCTTTTTCATGATTGTTATCAGCCTTCATTAAATTCAAATCTTCCACATGTTCTGGTATAAACTTTTGTGTTCGGTCTATACTCTGTGTGTCGAGAAAAACAATATTATCGTTTATTTGATCAGAAGAAATATGTTCATTACTATCAGCAGTTTGTTCATGATAATGTTGTACATTCTCTTCTTTAATTTTTAGTAAATCATCTTTAGCTGAGTCACTGGAAATTAATTTGTTTACTGGATTTTTTATTTCTGAATTTCTATCACTTCGAGCTGCCATTACTAAATGGAAATCTTCGACATGCGCTGTCATTAACTTTTGAGGTCGTTCATTATTTTCTATATGTACAAATTCACGTTTATCGTTCAAATGATCGATATAAATATCTTTATTACTGTCAGCGACTTGTGCATTCAAATTTTGTACATTTTCGGCTTCTATTTTAAAAAACGAATCTGCAGAAGATTTCTCATTCTCATCACTGTCCACTTCGTTGTATATTCCATCTTTGATTTCGGTTATGCCTTGATTTTTTTCAGTTATTAGTGATTGCAAAGCGTGGGCATTTTCTGATATAAGCTTTTTTATTGAACTAATACTTAAGGTATCATATATTTTATTTTGATTTTTTTGGAAAATTGAATCTAATCTACCACTTTTTTCACTTGTGGGGCCTTTAGAAACCAAATTATCTTCGGCAGAAATTCTGGAAAATAGGTCTTTTTCCATTTTTGCTGTAGGTTTGTGTAATGTTTCTGTAATAAGTTTACCATTATGGTGAGTTTTACTTTCCTTGTCTTCTATACCTGTAATTTCAAGTTTGTCATACTGTCGACTAGATAAATCAGCTTTAGCATCGTATACATTTGGATACGCCTCTTGTTTATTTTCTGCTATAGGTTTTTGTATTGATTCTAAACTTAATCTATCTTTCTCCCCTAAGGGTACTATTTCATCACTTGTTGAATCATTATATACTAATTTGCGATCGATAGTAATTTTTGAACGCATATATTCTGTTTCTTCTAGTTCACGATTTTGTAATACATGCGCTTCCTTATTTTTTGGTTTGTATTGTTGGTATGTATCCGCTAAGTTATTTCCGTCTTTAATATCTAAATCAAAATGTTTCACATTATCTGACAGAAGCTCCTGTGATGAATATTTTTCCAAAGTGATTTGATGCAATGTAGATAGATCTTTGTTCTTTGTATATTCCGCCCAGTCCTTTGCATCTAATAATTCTGAGTTCTGTTGTTCCGTTCTTTGGACATCAAGAGCAGGTTCACCGTCTAGATCAACATTTGTATGTGACATGTCGTCTTTTACATTCACTGGTAATTGTTTTGGTAACGAGTTAGCATTTATAATACTCTTCAAAGTTGTATCTAAAGTTTCTGTTGGAGAATCGGTTAGGCCCATGTTGAAAGCATTTTCTGGTATAGGATAATTATCGATAATAGTAATAGAAACATTTCCAATTTTTTTTGTACTTTCATCTTTAATACAAGCTTGGTCATTTGAATTAGGATTCGTTATCCCAGGTATTTGTGAGTACACGTCTTTTACCTTATGTTGTTTACTTTTTTGGGATATCTCGGTGGCAGAGCTTGTATGAATTTTATGTTCGGACTTTTTCTTTATGGTATTTAAAATATCTATATTGTCACGAGCTTTCCCAGGCGAGCCAGACTTTGTTTTATCAGTTGTTTTTAATGGTGCATTGGTTATATTTTCTGGTATATCTTCAATTCCTTCGCTTTTTTGTAATGAGGTGTCAGATCCAATAATTGTAAAGGTATTACGTTTTAGTGGTGTTACTTTACTGACATCATCTTTATAATCTGAGTCATTATTTGTTACAAATAGTTTTTTTAGAAGAATTGCGCTAGATTTTTTTTCTGTGCTTTCTAAGAGTTTAATACCACTCGAATCGATTTTTTCTTTTACGTTCTTGTTTGCAGTCGACACCCATTTATCCTTCAGATTTGATATATCCAATAAGCGATTTGATTTTTCCGTACTGGAAGGTTCTCGTATTAAATCCATACTGTGTACAGAAGATATATCAAAATCACTATTTTCTGTACTTGAAACAAAATCCGGTGATGTATTATCAGGTTCGATTTGCAGTTCTTGCTTATCAGTTTCCTGAGCATGACCTTCTGGGTTACTAAGAGAATCAATAGTTTTTTCTTTCATTGTACTGTCAGCCACGACGTTTGTGTTGTCCTTATATTGTAAATATTGTTTCTCTGTCATGGCAAATGTGGCTGTAGTAGCTAAAATAGGACTCACTGGATCGGTGACGTTGTTTTTGGAATGAAGTATTTCGTCACCATTGTTTTTAAATTTCTGAGTTACATTTGTAGGAATTTGTACATCCATATTATCATTTTTTTCTAGCTTAGGCTGCCTATTGATTTCAACTCGATCTTGGGTTTGTGCATTTCGAATATCTAATATTTGTTTATCCCAGGCTAGTATTACGTCTTTTTCTATACTGTCTTCAAGGTTTTCAGTTTTATCCTTATCTGTTTTCTTATTCCATAATTTATTATTTGCCGCTCTGCTTGTACTTTGGGTGGATAGTTTTTCTTGTTGTCTCAAAAAATCGTCAAAATTTATTTCGTTCTGTAGGTTTTCAGCTTCGTTATTATTTGATTTTATAGAAGTTACTTTACTTATTGTCTCTCTGCTGGCATTTCGAACTGATAGTTTTTCTTCATTAACTTGAATTTGTGGCATAGGTTTACTGTCTTCAACTGTTTTATTCTTAGTTTTATTTTTAGATGGTACATTTTTTATTGTGTTTCTGCTAATACTTTGCATAGATGGTTTTTCTTGTTTTACAAGTAAATCAAAAATGTCTATCTCCTCCAGGTTTTCATTTTTTTCCTTATTTGACACTGTAGGAGGTAATTGACTTATTTCCTCTCTGCTCGTACTTCGGATTAGTGGCATGTCATAATTTACTGGCATTTTTACTATACTTATATCGTCATGTAAGTTTTCAGTTTTGTTGTTAGTTGATGCTGTTGGTATTGTTACACTTGATATATCTCCTTTTATAGTAGAAAATTGTGTAAAGGTTGCGTTATTGCTTTTATTTATAGATACTATTGAAGTAACATCAATATCGTTTACTTGGGGTTCTGTTGGATTTGTCTTCTCCGTAAGCGAATCTTTTGATCCTCTGTTGATTTGGAGTATATGTTTAGGTTCTTTACCTAAAGTTTTAGACAAATTGAATTTATCTGTCGTGTCATACGCCGCAACTTTACTACTTCTGCTAAGCTGATCGGTTGAAACTCTTCTTACATACCTACGTTCTTCCTCTTTATATCTTATAACGTCTTTTGGTGGGACAAAATATGATTCAGGGTATTCGTAACTTTGTCTCAAAGAGTCATCATCATTACTTTTGATTGATATTTTTTTATTCGCGATTTGGTTAGAAAATCTTTCTTTAGAGTGCTTATCTGTAGGATATGTTATAATAGAGTTTGAATATTTTAATTTCAATGAATTTCCCTCTGAAGTTCGGGCATTGATATCCGGAGATATTTTAGGAACACCTTCTTCCTTATTTGTTTCCTGTACAAAAGTTTCATATTCCCTAGACCTTTCCAAAGATTTTTTACGTATTTCTATACTATTATCAGCAGTTTCATGCAATTTCAGTCCAAGGTTATCTTGACGGTCTGTTTTTAAAAGAGTGTCTCGATATTTCTCTTCACTACAATGTGGATCAAAGCATTCACCTGGAGTAAATATTCACATTACTATAAAAACCTACATATCAATACTTTTGTATTAATTTTGATCCTGATACGAATATTAATTAAATATATTGTAATTTTATTGACAAGACATAAACACGCACAAGATTTTGTGCCTATTTGGACCTGACCATGTCGCGGATTTTTAGTACTAATTTATTTTAATGGTAAGACATACTCTTTGACAACAGACGTTAGAAGTCATTGAATTCTTCGATGTAAACAAACTTACATCCACCACCACCATATCAGCCGAAGGACGTCCACTGCTGGACATAGGCCTCCCCCAATCCCATGGGAGGCAAATGCCACCGCACTATAGGGATGATTATTTTATTTCAATGGAAATCTTACAGATAAGATAGGTTATGATATAAAAACAGTGAGCCAATTACAAGTTTCTATATATACCGAAATTTATATATATATATATATATATATATATATATATATATATATATATATATATATAAACTTGATACATAAGTATTTTTGTTCTTTTTTTTCGGTTTGTTCTTTATAAAAATAAATAAACAGAAAATCACCTAAAACGATGTCAGAAAGCTTATAATGAATATAATTAATTATTTAGAACAATAAAAGGACAAAGGATTGACCAATATTCCAATACACATTTGAAATTGTTTGTTGACATGACCGGTAGTACTAACATTTCGTATTATAGTAAGTAGGTATTGACTGAATCGGCAAGATTCGTTAATATATTTAGCGAGTACACTTTTTTCTTATTTAAGGTATAGGTAAGTCTACCATATCAAATATATATAAAAAGAAAGTAACGTTACCGTCGTTGCCACCAAAGACAAAAAGACTCAATACAAAAATTAAAAAAGTAGATAACTCCGAAAGCGCATACACACTGTCTCGACTATACATGACGAGCGTGTATTATTGCCATATAACACGCTATTCGCAGCGCCATTATCAGCAAAGTACAATATATATACTGAGATAGAGATATCAGTGAAATACTCCACACACGGATCTATATTTAGGTATAGATCCGTGACTCCACATAGATCGTAGCGCCGCTGTGGTATTTAGTAAGAATTAACCGCACGAACGCTGCATCTCTGTCACTTCAATACGCGAGTGCGATAGAGACGGCACCCAGTGACCTCATTAGGTACAAACAAGTACTAACATTTCCATAGAAAATATCGTACTTCGAGTTGAAAGGCCCCTGTCATTGTCTCAGGTCCAAATCGGCACAGGTCAGGCTTTATGTGCATAAAATTTGAAAAAATATTACAAAAATCAGGTATTATTTGAGCAATTTTACACAGTAAATACAAAAAGTTTCTCTCTAAGTTCATATATTAGTGTTTATCACCTGTTTCACAAGTCTTTTTACTATCTTCAAGTTCATGCAGTTCAAGCCGAAAGTTTTTTTGGCGATCTGTATTTGCAAGACCATAAGAATAATTATCCTCTCCAAAGGGTGGATCAAGACATCCTCCTGCATTAAGTGGAAAACGCTGTAGATAACTTTAGATTATCCATGCATTTTATATTAAATAAGTTTCTTAATTACCTGGCTTGCATTTACCAAAAACACTTTTCTTAGTCCGAGGAACTGTGTTTGATGTACTCAGAACTTGTGACACCCTTTTTTCAAGGATAACGCTGCTTGATACGATGCTACTATTGCTTTCGAGGGCATTTATCTGGTTAGACGAGCTCGGTAAATACGGTTCTTCGTCACCATCATCGCTATATGTTCCCAAGCAGCTACCTAAATTGGTCACTCGACTGATTTATTTATTCTCACTATCTGCTTAAAATAATATTATTAATAATTATATAAATATGATGATCAATTATTTCACTGTTATTTATGTCAGGAGCACCTAGTACCAGTCAATGTGTTATCTATTACAGCTACTCAGTTATAATAAATAAGTAAATAATTTATACAAAAATAACGGACTCCAATTTTGTACTTCCCTATGCCACACACATGACATGTTTACATAATTTTCCTACTTCACCACTTACTGCTTTCCGACAGCAAATCAGGTGGTTACTACAGATCCCAATCAAGTCACTTTATACGGGCCGATGATATTTGAGGAGTTCCGTCGATTCCTCAGGGAACCCATATTGACCTTCAGTTCCTCATCATAAATTCCACTACAAAATGTATATTTTTATGAGCATTAGTTGCTAAGCCAGCAAAATTTCATCGGAATCTGTGATGTGCCTACATCATTGAGGAGTGCCATATGACATCTGTGTTCATCATCACCAGTACCGCTTCATCAAATTTATGGCATATGCGTGCCTATCAAATTCGAGGAGTTCCCTCGATTCCTCCTAGATTTCATCATCAGACCTTCACCAAATTTATATGGAATAAACTTGGGGGTACCTGCTTTGAAACATAAAAAAAATTATCTAAATCAGCCAACATGGTCAAGAGTTATCGGGGAATATGCATACATAAAAAGAAAACATGCAGACGAGCTGACAACGTCCTTCCTTCTTTAGAAGTCGGTTAAAAAGAACATACAACCGAATTGAGAACCTCTTCTCTTTTGCGAAGTCGGTTAAAAAGTACACTACGACTGTGAACTATCATAGGGAATTTAATTTGTAACGCATATTTATGCTCTTTGATGCAATAAATGTGGAATGGAGTAGAGTTTAGAAAGAATAAAAATATTACCAATATTGAATAATTTAAATCCACTATGACGTTTTTGTTCATCTTTCCTTTCCAGTTCCTCTTGTAAATAAACACTGAATGATAGAATTGTTTGATTGCTAGAGACCAGCGCCAGTTTTTCGGGAGCAGTAATGGCAATTCTTGGCACAGGCATAGTACCCCTTTGAACGAGTCTTGGCTCATCTTTATTCCTTAATAAATAAATAAAATAAAAAGCCTTTTTATTTCTCACACATTACAAGAAAGAGTATAGAATAAAAAAATAACAATTACATTATTTTTTAACCTATTATATCTTATTATTTCTATTTAAATATTTTTCATACAATGATAATTTGATTTACATAAAATACATTACTTAATATCTTATATTTTCTAATAATTAGTAACATTCAATGCAATAATAATTTGATTATTCGTACTGTAAAATTATTCTTAATTATTTAAATACATTGTCATTGAAAACTTCTTGTTTTGAATAACTAGATTTTTAATTTTTGTCAAGTTTCTGTGAGAACCCCTCCTGTGAAGGTAAAGGCCTCCTCCAGTGATGACCATTTCTCTCTATCTTTTGCAGTTTCTATCCAGTCTTTTCCTCCTATTTGGGTGATGTCGTCAGCCCACCTTGTTACAGGTCTGCCTCGCTTTCTAGTCCCTGCAGGTCCCGGCCATGAAGTTATCCGTGCTGTCCAGCGATCATCGGTCAATCGAGCTACGTGGCCTGCCCATCGCCATTTCAACTTTTGAGCATAAGATAATGCATCGGTGACATTTGTTTTCTTGCGTATGGTGGTGTGTCGTATTTTATGAATTCTTCTTATTTTCAAAATGCTTCTCTCCATACTTCTTTGGCAAGCTGTTATTTTGTTTCTCAGCCGTTTAGTAAATTTCCAGGTTTGGCAGGCGTATGTTAGAGATGGTAAGAGGCATGATCCATAACTTTTTTCTTTAGGTGTAATGGTAGTTTGCCTTTCATAACTTCTTTTTGAGCCCAGTACTTTTTCCATACACCAGCTATTCTTCTGTCTATTTCGAGGTTATTACTTTGTTTTTGGAAAGAGATTTGCTTCCCTAAGTAAATGTAGCTTTCGACGTATTCCATAGGCATGTTATTTAGGGTGATTACATTTTGTATACTGTTTGTCATTAGCTTTGATTTACTTAGGTTTATTTCTAAGCCGACCTTTGAGCTTTCTTTTTGCAGGGACTCTATCATGGTACCTAGTTGAGTACTATTTTCTGATAGTAGTACTATATCGTCAGCAAATCTCAAATGGCTGATGCGTTTGTTATTTATGTTTAATCCGAAATTTTCCCAGTTTAATTTACTTATAATATATTCCAATATAGCAATAAATATTCGCGGAGATAGTGGATCACCCTGTCTGACTCCACGTTTAATCGGTATAGGCGGTCCTGTTACCTCTAGCTTCACTCTACTGATGATGTTCTGATATAGGTGCTTTAGAATATCTATGTATTTTATATCTACATTTTGCGACTTTAAAGCTTCCCACATCGAGGAATGGGTAATAGTGTCGAAAGCTTTCTGATAGTCGATGAACACCATATACAGAGGGCGCTGAAACTCTTGATATTTTTCTATGAGCAGTTCTAGCGAGTGGATATGGTCGACTGTGCTGAAACCTCTTCTGAAACCCGCTTGCTCTACAGGTTGATGTTTTTCTAGAGTTTTGCCAATTCTCTGTTCTAAAATAGATGCAAATAATTTGTATAAAGAGGGCAAGAGGCTAATCGATCGGTAATTATTTATATCTTTCGAATCTCCTTTTTTAAATAGTAAAATTATTTCGGATTCAGACCATTCTTTTGGTGTGTATGAGCTTTCTAGTATCATGTTGAATAAATGCGCAATGGGAGCTACAAGCTGCGGGCAACCTATTTTTATATGTTCATTTGTAATTCCATCCGGCCCCGGGCTTTTTTCTAGTTTGAGCTTTTTTATCGCATTTATTATTTCTAGTTCTTCAATGGGGGGTATATTTTCATCTGAGCTTGGTCGATCCGCTTCAAATTGAATATACGTTGGTTCATGATCAGGTGCACTATATAGATTTTTGTAGAAGGACGTAGCTATGTGTAGTATTTATTTTCTTGCATTTGATATTGAACTAGATGTTTGAAGTCCTTCTATCCACGTTTTGTGTATTCTCAACTCTTTATGAGCTTTTTTCAGGCTTCCTGTGGCATGCAAGTGCCTTTCAAATGTCCTTGTGCGATGGTTTGTATAGTCGTGGCGTATGCATTTGTTTACAAATTTGTAGAGGGCGCATAGCTCGCTCTTCATTGTGCGAGTTTTGGGTTTCAATTTTTGCAGCTGGCTTCTTCGTTGAATTAAGCTTCTTGTATGAGCAGATATAATGTCGTTTTTCTCAGTTTGTGCTTTAGGAGTGGATGCTGCCTTGAGGCTTAATTCTATTGCGTTAATTATTTTATTGTGATATCCTTGAACGCTTTCTTTTTCGCGCCAGGTCATAAGGTCTTTTTCAAGCAGTTTCAGGGATGCTACGTATTTGGATATTTCTTCCGCGTTTTTCAGTGAGCTTTTAGAATTAGTTGTGTAGTTTGTTCGGCTATTCTTGACGCTTTGGAGGCTGAAGGTTGCACGTACTAGCCTATGGTCTGAAGGGAAGTTCGCGTTGATAGTTTGTACATTATTAACTCTACTTTGAAGATTTGACAAAATGTAGTCCAGTTCGTTTTTAGTGGCGCCATCTGGTGATCGCCAACTCCATCTCTGGTTTAGTCTCTTCTTGAAGAATGTGTTCAAGATATAGAGTTTATTTTCGTATGCAAACTCGATCAGTCGTTCGCCTCTGCAGTTTCTTTCGCCATATCCGTAGCATTTCATTGTGGGAATTTCCTCTGGTTTCGGTTGGCCGATCTTGGCGTTGAAGTCGCCCATGACTATTATATTTTTTCCCGACAGGTTGAGAGCCTTGTCTATCGTGTCGTAAAAAAGTTGCATTTCGGAGTCATTTGCGGCTTCGGTGGGTGGATAGACTTGTATTATGCTTAGTTCAAGGTTATTAAATTTTAATTTCAGCAAAGCCACTCGTTCTGAAAGGCCAACAAAACTCTCTATGTTTTTCTTCAGGTGCTTTTTCACCAAAAATCCTACCCCATAGAGCCCCGGAGTCTCGCCGATGTAGTAAAAGATGATGTTGTCGTACTCAATTATTGCATTTCCGAATCTTCTTGTCTCTGAGAGACCCAATACTTCAAACTTTATGTTTTTAGAGCGTCCTGTAGCTCTATAAATCGAGCATGTGATGATAGAGTTCTCACGTTGAACGTAGCTATGTGCAAAAGGTTTTCGTTTTTTAAATCTGATAAGGTACTTTGTGTTGTAGGTGTATAGATCTGGATAGATGTATTTTGTTCAGTATTAACTGGAGGGTTTCGGTCTTGATCTCCCGCGGTGACCGGCCGTAGTGGGAGATTATTTATTCGTTTCTGGTTGTTCGTATGGGTATTCTTGCTTGTGGAGGGGGTCTTCTGGCGTCATGCGTCACGATCGCTGTTTCTTGTCATATAAGATGTTATATTATTTTGATGTGGTTTGTGCTTCTTGTTTGTACTATGTTGGCTATTTTGGTTTCCAGAGGTCGCCACTTTCGGACCGTTTTGTGATATTTGGGGGGGAGACAATGATAAATGTCGCTTGTTAGAGTTTCCATCCTTGTTATTTTTCTTTAAAACTAATTTATCATATTTTATAAATGCTGTATTTCCATTTTCAATCTCTTTTTGTTGTTGCTGTTTGAGACTTTCTCTTATCTTCAGAATATTTACTGGGAATTCTTCTTTTATGTACATATTTGTGTTTGTTAGATTATTCTTATTTTGCAGAACTTTAATTTTCTTCCCCAGTGTAGTAAAGGCGACTGAAGTTGGCCTGGGGCGGCCTCCTTTTCTGCCCATCCTTCTAAGTGACTGTATCTCGAACTCTTGGATTTCCACTTTTAATTGGCTTCTAATGATGCGGATAATATTTTCCTGGAGCTCGAAGTACGATTTTTCGGTATCGTCGACTCCAAAAATAACCACATTTCTTTGGACGCTGTTCTTCTCCAGAATATAGAGTCTTTTTCCTGGTCTTCGACTTTTGATCTTATATCTCCCAAGTCCTGGCTAAATTGCTCCAATCTTTTGTCGATATGAGTATTTATATTTGTGGTTATTTTTTCTTCAACTTGGGAGAATCGCGAGTCAATTGAGTCGAATCTTTTGTCGAGGTCAGCTCTCATGTCTAATAGCATTTTTTGTAAGGCATTAATGTTGTGTATCGTTTTTGGTTACAGTGCCCTCTAGCGGTGAATGACTTGTACTAACAAGTTTAACTTTTAGGTTGAAGACGTTGGGAGGTCGATAGTATGTAATCTCGGTTGTTTAGATGCTACGTAGTTCGCGTGAACCAAGATAGATGGCGTTGTTCTCAAATTTGGTGGTCGGTAGATGATAAACAATGTTTGTGATTATAATTGTCACATAATAACCTAATTATTTTTAAAAAGTCTCACAAATATCACTGGATTTCTTATTTTTATGCACTTTGCCACGTTTTAGTCTAGTTCATAGTACGATACAGACACTTTTTGCACTTAAGTACACAAAAAAAGTGGTCAACGGTTCTTTTATTTTTAATCACTGTTTTGCGGTTTTTGCGCACAAATTATCGTGTTTTAGGTAAAAACCACGCAATATATTGGAAAACACTTTGTCCTTATCATTTTTCCGTGTATCGATGAACTTTTAAGCACTTATTTATATTTTTAAAGTCTGTTTTTATACGGACGCAATGTTAACCGTGGCACACTAGCGCCCCCTCGAAGAAGTCGGTTAAAAAGAACATACAACAGAATTGAGAACCTCTCCTCTTTTGCGAAGTCGGTTAAAAAGTACACTACGACTGCGACCTATCTTAGGGAATTTAATTTGTAACGCATATTTATGCTCTTTGATGCAATAAATGTGGAATGGAGTAGAGTTTAGAAAGAATAAAAATATTACCAATATTGAATAATTTAAATCCACTATGACGTTTTTGTTCATCTTTCCTTTCCAGTTCCTCTTGTAAATAAACACTGAATGATAGAATTGTTTGATTGCTAGAGACCAGCGCCAGTTTTTCGGGAGCAGTAATGGCAATTCTTGGCACAGGCATAGTACCCCTTTGAACGAGTCTTGGCTCATCTTTATTCCTTACTCTCACTTTAACGTTGAGCGGAGTGCCATTGGTGGTACTCCACTTTAAAACATTGTCCTGGTTCACGGCTTCTATTTCAAAAGCCAGGCTCTTAACTATTTCGCGTAGTATTAGGTCTTCATCCATTTTGGAGACGGTTGGTCATCTGATTCGGAGTTTCACGGATTTCCAATTCTGTAACAGTACTAAGAGTTTGACACTAAATGTCGAATTAGATAGACCGTTTAGAAGGTAATAATTCTGCGAAAAATTAAGATGGGACATTCCGGTAGATGCTAATAATTTCATATTGTTAGGATCTATCAGTAAACAGGATACAGGATGTTTTTATTGATTTCCCTTCCTTCAGGCATATAGCCGTGTATAACCATAGAAACAACGTAGCATATTTCGTTCTTTTTATTTTAATTTTTCATACTGAATTTAGTAAAAGTTTATGTCAAGTATGGCAATATTCGAAATTTGAATGACATGGCTATGGCAGGTACACGAATTTGCCACCTTGATGTAGGTACTTAGGTTATGAATTATAATGTCAAGCAAATACGGGTATGTTAGAAAAGTTTCGTGGAAGTAGGTACAATTAACGAGATCTTAAGACGGACACCTATCCTTTGTTCATCTAGCTGGCCACTTAGGAATTTGGAACTGTAGGTAGGTATGCAGTTATATGATTAAAAAAACCGACTTGGTTTAATTGTTAAGGATATTTTATTCATTATGATTTATGAACTAGGGGTGGTAATTGACGGAAATGAACTTTTGACTATCTTCGAAATGGTACGAATTGGGATACGAGGGTGTCTTAGAGAAATTTATTTATTTCATCTCAGGAATATGCTCTCGCAATTAACGAAAAAAAAAACTGTACATACAAGTATACAGGGCCTCTTTAGTCTTTTCGTAGTGACACTGCCTACCAAGCTGGAGGTCCTGTGTTCGAAATAAATAAATAAATATGATGATCATGAGCACTAATATATTTGTTCCTGACTCTTGGATATATTATATGCATTAAGTCGTGTATAAATACTTATTCTTATTATCATTTTTGAATTCAAAGTAGATAACATCACAGTTGATAATGAAGGTTTATACCTCAAATACATAATTATCTTTAGCACCACCCAAAAACTGGCAACCGTACTTATCTTCTCGAAGATCTCACGGTTCGTAAATAAATGCCATACGATGAAATAAATAAATAATAATCTTTTTTTTTCAAATTTCAATGGCAAATACTACTGTTTCATACAACTTGATCAATGATCTGGATCAATGATCTCCCTATCCGACTGAAAACTCTCCATATAATTCGTCAGGAATTAGGGTAATTATGTTTCTTTTTAATCTGTAGGTATGTATTTTTGTCATCAAAAGAAATGATATATGAAATGCGTTTGTTTCGTGTCACTAGAATTCTTTCGAAGTGGCTAACAGATACAAATTCGAAAATCTGTATCATGACCACGACCTCGAAATCACCTGTAGGTATATTAAATATATTGACATCTAGTTGTAAACCCATAGGATAAGCCTAATTGAGCTTACTATGGGACTAAAATATTAAAATTTGTCCCCTAATATTTATTTATTTAAATATAAAATGTGACATGATAATCGGATTAAATTACATGTAATTAGCAGGAATATTAAACACTATCAGGTGAGTCGACCCTCAGAACCTCCCAATTTGTGAACTATTATCAAATAGACATGAGTATGTCTCTTAGGAGCTAATCGTAAGCTCAATTATGTAATAGTTTTCTTTTATTGTGGGCTAGCTAAAAAACAATTAGAAAATACATAAGAAGGCAGCGACAAAATAGAAAAGAAATAATATTGAATACGTAGTTATTAATAAATATTTATTAGCAAACAATTTTAACCATCAAAGACAATTGTATAAATAACACGATTAGATCTTCGCAGGCACTGTGATTTACGTTTTTCGAATTGGTTAACCTTCTTAGTTTCTAGCAACGAATTTATAAGTTGGTTATCCATATTTAGTGACATATATTTTGAAACTATATCATTCAACATACATTTTAAAGGTAAAACCTCGTCTTCCATTAACTTCATGAATTTTGCTATTCGTACTTCGGGTGTATGTTTATATGACTCCAATTGTTTAGAATCGTCGTGAGGCATATAAGCTGCATACATATTTGGTCTATTAATTGGAGTGAAATAATTGTAATTATATAATATGTCTTTATAATATCCCTCATTATCATACTTAATGATAGAATTAGGATTACAGTTGTTTAATGCATAGGTCGCCTCGATCGCATCACCTGTGTTGATGGAGCAAATAGGCGCTAGGCTCAGTATAGGCCTAGCGTTCATACTGCTCTTCGTGGAGATTTGTTTCGGTATTAAATCTTTTTTTTGACTATCGTGATTTTGGGTGCTTTTTTCCACCAACTCTTTCACCACATTAATAATATTTTCCAAAGAATCAACTTGAACGTCTATGTTACGCGTTACTGAAAAAAATTACAAAGTAAATAAAATAAAAATACACAAATTGAAATAAATGATGTAAATTTGTAGTTCATTACCACAATCATGTTTTTCACTATCAAATTTGATTGCACTATTGTTAAGTTTATCCACATTGCTGTTATTGCTGCCAGAAAGAGTAAATTCATCTCTTTTCTCGTAAGTTTGAACACTTGCGGTAATTTTGCTTTCTATGTTGGAATACATTCCTTTATGTTGTGTTACAATCATGTTGGATCTATGTAAATGTTCTGTTACTTTGCTGAGTAGTATGGTTTCACTAAATATCCGATGGATATCTCCGGCGTCATCGGCGGAACTACTAACAGTCTGTAAAAGGTCTACGCAAGAGTGGTAAACCTGATTAACTTCGCAATCTATACATTTGCTTAGGTACTTTTTACCCTTCTTGAGAATAATTTTATAAGTCATAGGAATAACGTATTCGTAAAAACTACTTTCTTGTTTACTTAGTATCTTGTCAAAATTTTGTAAGCAAGCCACTTCTGGTACAATCTCGAGACAACATTTTGAATCGTCATTATGCAGTTTTTTGATTAGTGAAGTAAATTTAATTTTTAGGCATGCAGTATCCATTTTAAGTAGGTATATACTAGTGTATTTGAATAATAAAAATTAATATCTGAAAAAAAAGAATATTCATGGCATATATAAAAGTTGACATACTTATTTAATCAGTGGGATATATAATTCCTAACTCCAGTAGGGACTAGATATGTAAATTGCATGTAGTGTTATGGATATCTCAGGTTCTTAGGGTTTCAATCATTCTTAGCTCTCACACCAATTGTAGTAAAATTTTGCGATTCGTAGCTGTGTGGAGACTATAAGCCTCGTCTACCTGCTTTTTGCTTTAAGAGGAAACATACAATCGTTTTCAACTGATTCCTCCCTAGGTTTTGACCTTAGATTAATGTTTTTCTTCCTGTGTCTGAACGTTTCGCTTTTTGATATATTTTTTATTAGTAAGTACTAGGTTACTTTAAAAAGTACCTAAACGGCCCAACCGAATAACCCGCAAACACAAGTTTACTATACGAATATGTCACTAAAAAGCGCAGATATAAAAACAGTCTGACCTAGTACATTTACTTTCCATTCAGTTTCCAAAACGGTGTTATGATTGGTTAACTTTTGGAAACAGTCGAGAACCAAACCTCCATTTTTAATCGGAGCTACTGTTGTCCTTATCGCACTTATTTTCCTAAAGAAATACATCTAAATTACCAGTATGCAAACTTTTCTTTCAGCGGAAACACAAATGAAGAAATTAATCACTAGGTAAATTTCATTATAAAACTAAAATTCCCACTTAATTTATTTTATAACAACATTTAAATTTATATCAATATTATCAATATACAGCAAAGTACATTTAGTATAAGTAATGTAAGTGCAAATATCTATCCCGTCAAAAACATAAATGTGAAAAAAATGCTGAATTATTAAGTTGCAAATAACATATCAAATTATATTAAGCAATTTAAGGAGGTTATGCATGATAGGATCTAAGGAGCTTTGAAAGAACTTGCTGGTTTGCAGTTTGATCTCACTCCCGTTGCTAGCGAAACCGTTTACGAATTTAACATTTTTATTTGTTGACTAGCTTTTGCCCGCGTCTTCGTCCGCGTATAATTCGTTCTCACCTTAGAATGATTTGTTTTCCCATACAATCTTTCTCAAGCTAAGGTGGACATCAGGTACTTAGGGGTGACATGTTGGAGAAGGAAAGCCACGGATAGATCGGACTGGAGATATTTGCTTGACCAGGCTAGCATAGGGCCTACCCGCGGCTATAACGCCTCAGATGATGATGATGATACAATCTTTTACCCTTCTTTACACCCCCTTAAGAAATGATTACAGTCAATATGACATTCCCTAGAAATGCTATTGTCAAATGGAATAGTTAAGTGTTTATTTCGGAATATCAAATGTACCGATTCTAGACGAATGAATCTCGTCAAAAACATTACATGAACATTGTACAATGGTAAAAGTGTTCTGCCGTAAAACGTTATCCCAACAGAGCGAGTTCTTCATGTAAGTATGATGACCGAAGGCCGGAAGCAGAGCGGCAAGGCATGCGAGAATAATCACACAGAGCGGGCTTCTCATGTAAGGCTGAGGGCCGAAGGCCTGAAGCAGAGAGGCGAGACACGCCAGGCTGAAGGCAGAGCCTCCCAACAGAGTAGATTCTTCATGTAAGGTTGATGACTGAAAAGCCGAAGGAGAGTGGCAAGGCATGCGAGGCCTAAGGCCGAGCTATGTCGTCACCGAAGATCCAGTTGCCATATTAATGAGGGTAAATTATACTCCATTCGTTCGTTTTCACGTGATGCCGAGACATATAAAGAGACAGACAAACAGACGCAAATTCTTAAAACTGTTGAAACGATTTCTGTTATTGATTCTAAGTATCCCCAGCCAACTATTTTCGAATATCTTCCATGTACAGACTTTCGACCCTCTTCTAAGTGTACATCTAAGATGTTTCAACTGTCTATGCTGACGATTGGGCTGCCCAGCTCAAGTGATCTCTTATATCAAACGGTTTTTATGGTGTAAAGGGCCAACAACAATTACGTAAAAAATAACGCACGACAAAATTAAATGGTACACCGACGATACAAAGTGTGCATTGGAACAGCTGTTTTTTTATTTAAGCATATGAATAAAAACAATGCCACAGTATCGCAAATGCATTTTGATGTACACGCAAAGTAGAACTAATTGCGAAAAGGTTGTGCTCAAAAATAGCTTCAACAATCAGAAGGAATTATGATACTTCGGTTTTGACATAATGAATCGTCAACTTGTTTACAATTCTGCTATGCTTTAAGTTAAATTTCTTGACACGCTGTTATACTCTCAATTGGCTGAAACTTAAATCGTAGAATGGCGTATGAGGATTAAACCACCCCGTTTCATGGACCTTACTTGCATCCCCGATTCCCTTTGATGGAAGATCATCGGGACAAAAAGTACACTTATAATAAGTGAATCCAGATTATATACTATTAGCATACAAATCATCTTAATCTATTCAGCCGTTTTTGCGTGATTCAGTGACAATCATCCAAACATCTAAACTTTCGCATTTATAATATTAAGTAGTGGGATTATGGTATAAAGTGATGATGACCATGAAGTGAACGGCAAAAGTAACATTGTAATTGCATGTTTTGAAGAGACCGTGGTGGCTGGCGCGCACACTGGGCAGCGCCGCGGCGCAGCGCTTGCGTTTACTTTTTTTTTAGTTTCTATCTTAAGATATCACAAATTTTGAATGGGGATGTTTTTCCTTTGTTATCAAGTATATGCTTAGCAATTTTCATACCTGTAACTCATGGATTATAGGAGTTTCCATACAAAATTCAACCCCTCTTTTTAGCCTAAAACCTGACCGGGTATTTACTCGACAGATTAGTAAAGTTTTCATCAAAATCCGTTCAGCCGTTTTCACGTAATGCGCGTTCATATAAACAGACAAACAGATAAACAGACAAACAGACAAAAATTCTAAAAACTGTTGGAATGTGTTCTGTTGTCGATTCTAAGTATCCCAAGCCAACTTTTTTTCGAATATCTTCCATGTACAGACTTTCGACCCTCTTCAGCTTTATTATATGTATATACAGGGTGTCCCAAGAAGTTAGTGATATACTGAAGCTGGGAGGTAGAGGACCTAGAGGGCTATCTGAATCACCCCCATGTATGTTCCGCGATTTTTAGTATTTTCGGAGTTATGATTTTTCTTTTTAATTTTTCACCTATCGCCGCGTACGATGAGCTTTTTATTTATGGTGACGTGAATTATTGCGGTAGATGCTTGATTTTTTTGTGTGCTAAGCTGATAGATAGGCCAATTCAGTATGGTAAGATTTACTATCGTTAGATCTTTGAATGGCATAAAAAAAAATTAAATGCCAAGGTAGATAAAATTACCAAGTATGATTACAACTTCAAGGGCCCTTAAAAAAATAAAATCACATAAAAAATAATTACCGATTGGCTTTTAAAAACTTGCTCTATCTATCAGGTAGCTACCCTTACTATATACTTAACGGTAAGTTAATCGGGCCCTTTCAGCTGCCAGACCGCTTGGGCGGCAATCACTTTTTAAATTTTCTACGCGTCGATCTGCCCCTACTGTTAGAAGATGTGGATTTGGAGACACGCAGAAACATAGTACTGCAGTGTGATGGTGCACCATGCCATTTTGCCTTGGACGTAAGAAACTATTTAAATCAAAGATACCCTGAAAGATGGATTGGTCGTTGCGGCCGGGGTGACGCCTGCCTTATAGCCTGGCCTCCACGTTCCCCCGACCTAAACCCCATAGATTTTTTTCTATGGGGATATTACAAAGACCTCGTCTACTCGAGAGAATGCCGCAATTTGGACGAGTTAACCCGGAAATTGAGAGTAGCAGAAGAAACCATTAAAAATAATAGAAGTGCATTCAGACGTTTAAAAGACAACTTTTTCCGGCGATGTCGCACTTGCATTGAGCAACAGGGGGGCCATTTTGAAAATTTATTGTAATTAAACACCTTGTAATTGGTTTTACTTTGCTCGCATTAATCATTATGTAAATTAAAATTGTGCACTTACCACATTTAGATTTCAATTTTTTGATTGAAGCCTTATTAATAATAAAATGAAATTTTCAGGGTAGCTACCTGATTAACCTGATAGATAGAGCAAGTTTTTAAAAGCCAATCGGTAATTATTTTTTATGTGATTTTATTTTTTTAAGGGCCCTTGAAGTTGTGAACATACTGGGTAATTTTATCTTTCTTGGCATTATTTTTTTTTTATGGCATTCAAAGATCTAACGATAGTAAATGTTACCATACTGAATTGGCCTATCTATCAGCTTAGCACACAAAAAAAATCAAGCATCTACCGCAATAATTCACGTCACCATGAATAAAAACCTCATCGTACGCGGCGATAGGTGAAAAATTTAAAAAAAATTCATAACTCCGAAAATACTAAAAATCGCGGAACATACATGGGGGTGATTCAGATAGCCCTCTAGGTCCTCTACCTCCCAGCTTCAGTATATCACTACTTCTTGGGACACCCTGTAGAATAGACGTAGATATCATTATTACCTAATTTACCTATTTGTCATCAAAATTAAGGATTATCTTTCAGAGAGGCAGCCCAAGAAACGCTTACTACTTATTATATCCAAGGAATATATATAGCAGGCGCACAAATATCCCATTCTCGTCATGGAAAAATAAATACATTGAAAAAGTGACCAAGTGGCTGGCGGGCCACGCGCAATGTGTAGTAGCTGTCCACCCGTGAGATTATGCGGTTTAAAATGTTGTAAACTTATAGAAAAAATATGAACGCTATATAATGGTGTTCCATATTCTAAAGTACTTCCAGGTGTTGTTAATTATCTTGTGGCTATAAAAAGCCACGACAAATAAAGAAAATCTTTATATGTACATGCTTGTAAAAGGTAAACAAAAAAATAATAAAAGAGCTACTGAAACATACTATTACCCTTTTAAAAAACCGTATGCCGGTAATATTCTACTAATATTATAAACGCAAAAGTTTGTAACTATGGATGGATGTTTGTTACTCTTTCACGTAAAAACTACCAATGACTAAGGAAATTCTATGGACGCTAAGTGTCAACATTACGAGCGTGACCATTTTGCGGCCATATTGGAACTAAACATGGCGGATGTAGTGCTGTCCCGCTAATCAACATTTTTATCGATATTATAGACAGATCTTAGAACGTATTGGTTTCCTAGGATGTTATTACATATATATGAATAATATTGACCTTTTTTCGATGCAGTTTTCTTTAATGATTCTTTGAAACAGGCATTTACTTAACGGGATTTCATGATGAAATTTACAAGTATAGAGTTTCTTTACAATTTCGCTAAATATCGTGATTTAATTACATGCTGTCAATAACGGCATGTAGCATAAATAGATCAGCCCATCACCAATAATAAAAACCCACGACAAACCCTCAAGTATGTTGGATGTGTCCCATTAGTTTAGTTTTGGAATATCCTAATAATACTATATACTTTGTATAGATGTTCTTTCGTCTTAATCGCAAAAACTACTGAATGGATCTTGACGAAACTCCAGTAACTATGGGTCGGATGCGTATATTTGATATGGGACGTCAAATAATAGGGGTGTGAAGTCATGCATATAGTACCGGCCAATAATACCTACCTAAGTATTATCATTTCACCACCACCACAGATTAGAGGAGAATTAACCAAGAGATAACCACAAATTAGGTATATTAAAAGGTTACTATTGAAACAACGTAAGATCAGGATAATATTTTTATATTAATAATTAACACAGGTCTTTATTTTTTAATTTAAACAACTACCACTAGTTTCATTCTCAGTCCCAATAGCCTCTTACCATTTGTTCGTCTATAATACACTTCTTGGCAACCTTTAAAAATATAAATCACCGAATCAATAAGTAGGTATAGTAAATCATCGCAAGTCATTATCGATATATTTAGGAACTACCCTAGCTACTGCTTCAGGGTAACTTTTAGTAAGAAAATATTGAAAATAAAGCTAAATCCCACTACAAAATATAAATTATCTTAATCTGTACACTAATTATGCAATGATACATGTGCCTTGTTCTCGACAGTGTTCAAATCATCCAATATTTCAATAGAAAAACATTACAAAGCTATGCAAGGACAAACTTTTCTGTTTCTGGCTTTGTCTTAAGCCACGTCCTGTTATGCTACACTTAGGCATGAACGCAGCATTTAACTTCACATTCCTTTAAAGTCTTGTGCGGTTTTTATTTTAAAAACACTGTTTATTTTATAACTCTTCAATTTTTATTCCACTCACCATACAAATACTATAAAGCATAGAATCAAAATCACGTCGTAAAAATGGCTCTGTAAAAGCCGGTACATGGGCACAGTTTACGTGGGGATCGTCGAGCGGAGCCGAACAGATCAGAGCACGTGGTTAATATTCACAATGCCTACTGACGTACGAAAACTTCATCTCAGAAAACCAGTATAAGCCGGACCTCCGATTATGCATAGTTGTTACGAATATCAAGGTCCCGATATAATAAGAACGTATGGTGTGGCGAGTCTAGACAGATTGTGAATATCATAGTATTTGACAAGACAACTTGTCATTGCCGGTTGCTTGCATAATGTTTAGTGCTTAAATGCAGAAATTCAAACAGAACTAAAAAGAAAAAAATGGTGGGTTATCTTATTTTCAGTAAGTACCAATCGTTATTGAATTAAAATATGTATTTAAAAGGGTCAGTACTCGTTATGTTATCATAGTGTAATTTGACAATCTCCAGGAATAAAATATCTGTGGAGTAGCTACCCCCTTACTAATTAATTATAGTAATTCCGAAAAGTTAGTTAATAAATGCAAAAGAATATGTGAAATTATGTTTCTTCAGCATGCCACTGTACTGGGATAACAATAGGATGATGATAAGGACGTTTGTTAGTGATAAGGTCTTGCAAAATTTTAAATGTTTTAAACTTAAATTATGACTAAAATGCCTATTGATAATTCCAATAAAGTGATTGAAGGATGCTTAAATTAAAGTTAAGATAGTAAAGTTATACGATACGTATACGTCGACATCTCGCGGCGTCATGTTGCTCCGATCGTGAGTTCGAACCCAACTGCAGACGGCAGCAGCAGATGGCAGCGCCGTCTTCTAGTTTGTTCTGAGTGTTCCGCGAAACATCACGACTGACGTGTTTTTGAAATTTGAAAGTAGGGATCGCGTATTGTTTTGTATCTTTTGTTATAAGAGGAAGAAGACGATGATGATGATTTAATTATAAAGGTATATGTGGAGAAAAAAGACACGCCAAGAACTTTAAAGGATGACGTAGAGCCGCTATACCCATGCGACTACGAGGAACGGAAAAGCTCTTGTGCAGCTAAATTGAGAACATTTTTAACATGTGTAATTTGAAAAGTAATAATAAAACTTAATTTTCATTATTATGAATTGATATCAACATAGTTTGACCACGTCACATAGTTCGACGACTAACTATAATAAATCCTTACATAAAAACATTGTTCATATAAATATGAATGCGACTCAATTTCGAACTGTGTTCCCATTGTGACAGCTGACATTGGGTATGGAGGACATGAAGTTGTTGCAAATGTCGCTAAAGAAGATGATTTTTCACATTGTACTAATTTAAGTCTTATTTTGATTGTAATAAAGTAAGTTTTCGCATGCTTTACCTTGAAATTTTACGATTGTGGTTATGAATTGAGTGACTTTGCTTCTACTCGTATGCAACATTGTGATAGCTATTATTTTGACAGATTTAGTTCGGGACTGTGACTCTAGGTATTATAAGACCTCAATGCCACTCACTGACAGTCAGTCACAACTCCTATATAAAAAAAAAACAATGTATGGCGATGGAGCGCCTGTCATGCCAACCTACAGGATAATGGGTTGTCATGGCAATCTAACAAACCTGACAAAGTCAAATACGTACATTAAAAATATTTTTCTCACTTGAAAATCTTGAAATACCGACGTCCATTAATGATAATTATTTTATTCACTATACTTTTGAAACTTTAGTGGCGTAGAGTTGTGCAAATTTGCTCCTGCGCTTATTTCGCGTGTGCGTGCGGGTTTTAGAGACAGGGACTCGTATTGTTTTGTGTGTGTGTTATTTCATATAAGAGAGGTGGACTCGTGATATTGCTGAGATAGAGACTGGAAATAGTGATAAGTGACTCATAATGGGCGGTAATAGACGTAAAAATAGACGCTGTGAAGTATGTGGCGTCAGAGAAAGCCTCAGGGGAGGATTCTTTGCAAATTTTCCCAAAGATGAGCTAATAACAAGTTAATGTAAATATCTTTAAGATTTAATGGAAGGGTTTTTTTTAGAACTCCTTTGTGTGTAAATAAATAATATTGTATAAACTTGACGTGATTTATTTACTATTTACAACAACAGTTGAAAACAAGTCGATTGTTTTCGCATTAAGTATTAACGCTGGTTACTAACTTATTTAAAAAAGGCAAAATGTAAATTGCAATACCTACGTAAGCAATTTTTATCGAATACGGATAGACATGCACATCACTAGTGCATTTACTGTTCAATACTATCGATAACTCCACAGCACTACAGTGACAGTTAGTTTTATAGCGATGAACATCAAAGATATTCAGAAACATACAAATTACTGTAAATTTTTTTTACTGTGGATTAGTGTTGGGTTACTCACTCGTGAGGCACCTCTTTTGTCATACTCATTTCATTAAATTGTCGCATCACTTCGCGTATCAAAAATGTCACACTTCATAACTCACGAGGTACCAACTCACTCACTCGTCCATCAACTAGCGCTTCATTTATCCTTCAAACCTCAATCACACCTCAATATGCCTCGCGCCTCGTGCCTAACTTCACATGTCCCACTACAACACTCCTACTCACGCCTAACTTCATTTGTCCCACTGCCTATCACACCGAAAATGAGCGCGTGAATGAGGATGTTTACTCTAACATGACAACGAGTGCGATCCCCAAAATGTACGGTGTGATGTGAGGTGGGACATGAAACACCTCAACCAATGCTCAATGCGTTGACAAAAACGTCGTAAGCGCCGCAGGATTTCATACATTTTACACGTTTACGTCAAACGGTAAAATTTTTGAAACTGACGGAACGTTTAGAAATCTTTTTACTTACTGTATTTGTGGATATGTATATGGAATGTGGTTCTTATACTTAATAAAATAGAATAGGATTAAAATCTCAACCATTATAAGAGTGAAATTCTAGGTAGTTGGATTGTTAAAAATAGAGTTTATTTTAATGTTGGTGTTGGTGCAGAGTTAATGGTGAAATGGCGGGATAAACTCTATCTTCAAAAATCGAATCAGTTCTTGTTAGGTACTTAATGATCTTTAAGATGTTATTTGAAAATTGATTTTATTTATTTATGATAGGTAATTACTAAGTAATGAAACAGTTTTCAAAATTGTAACGAAAGGGCGAGAAATTAAACGCAACTCAATTTTGACAGAAGTCAAACAAGATACCTATGACATTGACAATTAACCGACAAAGTTGATCACGTTGAGAATGGTGATGTTTGTTTGTTTATTTACTTTTACTTTGTATCCGGATTAGGTTAAAAACATCTTGCCGACACATGAACGTGCCTGGCTGCCTTGTGGTTGTGGTGTGGTTATTGTTTGCGTGTTAAACTGAAAAGCTAATACGCGGGAATAATTTTTAATGTTGCTTTTATTCAATACATATCTCATTGTTGATAATATCATTGGTAAGTTAATTATATTTGTGCCAGTCCAAATCTTCTTCTAGGAATCTTATTATGAGTTTAATTTACATACGTGAATTGCTTCTAAATACCCAAACAAACTATCAAGTTGGAATAATAAATAACTAAACTACACTGGTGTGCACTGGCATGCTTACGAGTATTATTAATACACGTGACATTATACTCTGGTTCAGTTGTAAGCGTCAATATTAGATTGTCATACTATATGAAGTTTCTGGATGACAACATTCTGCTATGCTGTGGTCTAATTTATTGTTTTAATTCATCTGACTGTAACTGAGCATGCAAAATTGAAAACTGCCCGGTAATTCATTTTTTATATGAAGTGGAGGAAGGTGAATATTAATAAGTAAGAATATAGAACATTAAAGTACTCAGTGCTCGGTTATAACACTACACTTAATTACAACCTTGTATTTGCTGCCGAAACATATTAAGTATATACTGTTACCTCACCTCATTTGAAGTAGGACATTGTACCACCTCATTTTTGGAAATGAGGTACTCCCTCAAACTCATTTTAATTTCATGTCCTACCCAACACTACTGTGGATGACAGTATATAGGCAGTTACGTCTCTTCTCCGTAAGGAGTATTATATTCTCTTTGCTCACTGACAGATCGTGTACTGCTCAATTCACTTATGATTGACGTACCGGGGAACATAATATGGCGATTTTGAGCCTCAGTAGCTTTGGTACAAATTGAACAATACGCCCGGTCTATAGAATTTCCTTAGTCATTGAAAACTACTGAATGGATTTTAATGAAACTTTACAATAATATAGCTTGTACATCAGAATAACACATATGCTACTATTTATAAAGATATTGTGTGAATTGTCCAAATACTAATCCTGTGCAGACGAAGTCGCGGGCACCAGCTAGTACTGTATATCAGTATGAATGTAATTTACGTATGTAAACTAACTATGATAAAGACAAATATTTCGTTCACATATTTTTAGACGTGTTCTTACCAGTTTCGCTAATATAAAGCCAGATCTATCGTATCGGACACATGATTTAGATCATAACTGAAATTTGAAACTAAAAATTTGAAAAAACTTATATACTAAAGATTTAAACAGTTAGTCCATGTTAGTAAGACGTAATCATTACGATGTTTGACGTTTTTATACCTTCTTGACAGCCAGTATGAAAGCTCTTGAGAGAGGTTTGATGCGGTTGTCATTTTTCAATCGACTCACAAAAATTACGAGTTTCTCAGTCTTAGTGTCTCAGTATGTTCATGTTTTGCAACTGGATTTTGGAGCTGAAATTTGGCATGATTACGTAACTCCTGTGACAATATTATAGTACCACCGAGCTGACTTCATGGTCATGGAGAGAAAAAAAGGTGACCAAAGCACTTACACAAGATAAACCCGTTATGTGCGTGTCTTGTCGTTCACCAACTACTCATTGAAACGCTCTCATTGAGTAGTTGATTAAAGTACAAAACTATACAGTAAGCAATAAAAGCTAGAACTAAAAATGAGAAAAAAAAGTTTTGATCATTATTTTAGATAGATGGGAGCATTTTGCACACAATCAAATGTCAGTTTTGTCGATGCACGTGATACTGATATTACTTCGTATTATCGTGAATTTACTTAATGTTGTATGCCCTCACGGGGCGTCATGGACTGACCTACTGAATTTTAATAAACATGACTTTACAATGAAATAAAAAATAAAGATAATCGTTATCAGCGCCGAACGTCCGAATTGTGCGGAGTTATGTGACCTTGCTCTTATAACAAGGTCCACCTTATTATAGACATTCGCATGCATCATAGATTAATTGTATTATTGTGTTTTGTTTAGAAATAGGTATATATCTGCTGCGCTTAGCAATGAAGTAAAACAAAATTATGGCTTATTTTTTTATTCCCAAAACTCTACCTACAAGTAATTACATTTCCACGAATTTAAATAGTAAATTAACAGAAACGATATGCGTTATTGCTCCTATTTTATCGACTAGTTTTTTTAATTTGTCAATATAATATTTAAGATTCTACCTATACAATTTTTAGTACATAAAATGCATTAAATGGTACAAAATGCCGCACTGGACAGGAAACAAATAATCACAGTTATTTTTATTCAGAGAGACTTAACCCATAACTTAACATATTTTATACAAGAGTATTTTTAATTCGGTTTAAACCCACCTGAGAGATAAATAACAGGTAATCATTAGTTTTTGAGGGATTTTCCTCACTTTATTGCCTTCAATCAAGTAAGGTGCCAATTTGAGTCGAAGCGACAAACGTTTATTAAGGTTTCGTCGTTTAGTGCGGATTGCACCAACCTAGTAGTCATAGTTATGACTCATAACTATGACTTATGACGCCGGCATCGGCAGCTGTTATCCCGTAGAAACTTCTCAAACTCTCACACCTACGATCACAGACGGTTTGGTAGCATAGGATAATCGTATAGCATTTATTTTCGCACCGTGAGATCTTCGAGAAGACGAGTACGGTTGCCAGTTCAGACGGTTTGGTGCAATCCAACCTTAGAGCTCGAAACGCACAGAGCGGATACGGCGCGGTGCGGGGCGGAGGCAGTTTTGCATTTCTGATCATTCCTAAACTGTCGACAGTCAATTACTGCTTCATATCATATGACACACACGCCGCCCCTCTACCGAGCTACCGAATACCGCGCCGTTTTTTGGTGCGACGTGCCCCGGACCACGCTTGGTTTAGGTACCGCAAAACTGCCACCGCCCCTCATGGTAAAATACAATGTTTAAATTAATAATATATATATTATTGTAAAACATGATCCCATTCAATTTGAAAACTAGGATAGGTAAGTACAGTCAACGTAGCGTAGCAGTCAAAGTGGCTTAATAGTATGAAAGCCACGCCACAGTTCGGTACACCATATATTTTGTATGGTGTACCGAACTATTTGGTCACTTTGGCTGCTACATAGGTACTGTATTGTAGGTATGACGCTGACTGTACACTTTTGGATCAGACGTCATAAAAAAAAAAACATCAAATCAAAAAAATAATAGACAAGTACAAGTAGTAGTATGTATACAAAAAGGTATCCACACTTGAGAACACGATTACACTCAAGGCGTTATTAAAGCGTAGATTATTTCATTGTCTGTTACCATAGTTTGATGACGATTCTACTCTGACACCTTAGAATACATGCGTTTTCTTTGGAACTAGAGAATTCATTTAGTCATCTAGATTTTAAACGTAGATTTTAGCCACTTTGAAATATTAGGACTTTCAGATTACTTATACGTCAAATATGTTTAATACCAACTTTGTACAATAATATCTGTTTCAAAGAATCTATTTTTTAGTTAACTTAATCTACTCCCCTAAGAAATCACATGCTTTTATATAGCCCACAAATCAAACAATCGCAAAAATATCTATTCTTATTTTTATTACAGCTACTTTGTTTATATTTACATGTTGGTATTTTATTAATTTTGTTATCCATCCCTTTTTACGGTTACGTAGTCAACAAGGAACACTTATAGTTTCGCCATATCCGTCTGTCTGTCTATCTGTCTGTCCGAGGCTATGCTCTGTGATTGTTAGTGCTAGAAAGCTGCAATTTGGTATGGATATATAAATCAATGAACCTGACAAAGTCGTAAAATAAAATCTAAAAAAAAAAAAACATTTTAAGGGTACCTATCTCTTCTACACGTAAAGTGGGGGTGATTTTTTTGTGCTTTAACCCTAGGTATGGGATGTTGTAGGATAGGTCTTTCAAAATTAATACAGGTCTTCGTCAAACATTTTTTGATAAAGTGAATATAAATATAGTAATAAGTAATCGTAAAAAGTTTTCCCTTCTTAGTAAAAGACGTATGAAACGCTCCGAAGGTATTCCCTTTTGTTTGTTATTGTTTTTTTTTAATTGAGTTCATTGGGCAACTACGGAACCCTAAACTGAGCATGGCCCGACATGCTCTTGGCCGATTTTTCTTATATTATGTTATGTGTACTAATACTCGTAAACCATCAATATTGATAATAAACTTGGATCTATTTTTCCAATAGAAAAGTGAGGGATTGTAATTATGTATCAAAATTTCAAGATACTAGCTGCGAATACCTTCACGGTTTGGCTGGACGACTCATGTTTCAGTTAGCATTCTTGAAAGTTTCATGAATTTCATGATTCAAAAAACATATACGTTATTAGTAGTAGTAAACACTTTATTGCACAAATCAAGTACATAAAAGAAAAATAAACTTAATTTTAGACGTTTGTACAAAGGCGAACCTATCCCTTTAAGGGATCTCTTCCAGCTAACCTTTGAGTAACTGAGAGGACATTTTATATGGCAGATATACTGAACAACATGTACAAGTGGCAAGATGGAATGAGAAAAAGCAATCGAACAAGCAATTATATATAACACAATAATAACACACTAAATATCGACATAAATAAATACATGAGTAGATACATACATATATCGTGTATATGAATAAATACTTATACAATATATAAATATATACATACATATACTTATATCTATAAATATAAATAAAAACCGCACATACCTTCCTACCTTCCGTCTAAAACTCAGAGAGCCACAACTTTGTCAAATTTGCCTTCAGCGACGCTACTGACCTGCACTGCCTAAGTGGAGACGGCAAAGCATTCCATAACTTCACAGAGTATACCGTGAACGATTTATCATACGATCGGCGTTTATGAGGAGGGATGGCAAGAGAAAGATTCGCGCTCGAACGCAGCCGGTGGTTACTGCCGTCTGCCATATAGGTACCAAATCTCTCCGAAAGGTAAGGTGGAGAAGAGGGATTAAACAATATATTATATAGAAGGGTTAAAATATGTACATCTCTTCGGCGGCGCACCGGTAACCACTTGAGCTGATGACGGAAAGCCGAAACGTGATCGTATTTTCTTAAGCCAAAAGTATATTTAATACATACATTTTGCAGCCGTTCCAGTTTGTTGAGCTGTTCCTCATTAAGGTCTAGGATCGCGATGTCCCCGTAGTCTAGAAGAGGGAGCAGAAGAGAACGGGCAAGGATTACTTTTGTATGAAAAGGGAGAAAATTTTGAAGACGCCGAAGCGAGTGAAGTGAATCGAATAGTCTTTTACTGACATCGGTAACATGCGCTGACCAAGAGAGTGTCTGATCCATGATAATGCCTAAATTCTTTACAGTAGAGGAGAAAGGAATGTGAGCTCCGTCAAAGAAAATTTCAGGCATTAACTGATCCGACAACCTGGAGATGAAATACGGGCTACCAATAATAATTGCCTGCGACTTCGAAACATTCACCTTTAAGCCATGCGACGTCGCTCAATCCCGAATAGTAATCAGGTCAAGATTAATTTGATTTATCAAAGACCCGAAATCATCCATGCTAGCCGCCGCGTAGATTTGCAAGTCGTCCGCGTACAGGTGATACGAGGAAACTGTGGATTTCGTGATTCCATCAATGAAGATGGAAAAAAGCAATGGCGAAAGCACACCGCCTTGAGGCACGCCAGCGGACAGATCACTCCAATTAGAGACTCTGTCATCGATCTTAACTCGATGGCGCCTTCCGAACAGGTAATCACGAAACCAAGAAATAGCTAATGGAGACAGGTTTAGGTTATTTAGCATTGCTAGGAGTATATCGAAATCCACAGTGTTAAAAGCGCTACTGAAGTCTAAGAGGACTAAAGCAGTAACCTTTTTATTTTCTATATTAAAACGAATATCGTCAGTGACCTTCACCAAAGCCGACACAGTATTATGTCTGGGACGGAAGCCGGACTGGAAGGGATTATCCAAGTTTTTGGCTACGGAGACAGTTATTTCTTTAGGTACTTTGACTGGCTAGATGTAACGCAGAGTACATACTCGTACACTTCATCGATCTATCGATTAAGTAGATACAACACTAGCAGGCGGTATTATATAATATACGTTATTATATCGCACGCGCTTGGTTGCTTATGCTTACACAGGTTCGCGTTTATACGACTAGAATTTGAGATCATTTTGAAAGCGAATTTAATTTTAAGCTAACTTACAAGTTCTATGTATTTGGTACTAATATAGGAAAATAAAATAAAATAGCTGCCTTGTTTTAGCTAAGCTAAGTAGGTGGCAGAAAGTAACTATTTATATACACAATATTCTTATATCCTAAGTATGATAACAGGGAGAAGCGAATCATCTGCGTCTTTATGCAACTCAATTTGAAGTAGCGACATTGTTTGAAACAGTTTTGCACAGAAATTGTATATTTCAATAGGAATTAGTAATCTTGGATTCTATAGAATTGTTTCGCTCCTACATGATCATTATTAAGTTGTAGTAGACTAGATTTTGCTGCCTTAATACTACTGAACAAATTCGTTTCACGTGGTTGTGCGTTTAAACCTATGTAATAACTAGTGCTAACACTATTGGATGTATTGCATACATGTCCCACCTATCGGCGTCGATGGCTCGTGTTTACGGCCATCTATGCCTACTCAAATTTGTAACTTCCATCGTGCTCTGATTTGGCTTTTACGCTCAAATGCATTCCGTGTGTTTTCCACATGCAGCGTCGTAACTCTTCTGGTATAGGTATATGTATTTCCCGTTGGTACTTTTAAAATCTACTAAGCGTATAGCTATCTATAAAATAGCCGAAATGTACTAAAACGTCACATAAAACGTGATGGCATACCTATCTTGCTAGCAGGGTAGGGTGCTAATATTTTCATGAATAGTGTAGAAGACAAATATAATTTAAGTAAAGTTAATTTCTAGTTACTTCATTTGTTTTTCGAGGAAACGTAGCATTCCTCGAATCAACTTTGTGATCGCGTTTTCTTCATTTATTCATGTTACCTAGTTAGAAGACAACCACTTTGGCCTAGTTGGTAGACTTGGTAGTGACCCTGACTTACGAATCCGATCAGGGCATTTATTTGTGTGATGAGCACAAACATTTGTTCTATTGTCTTGGATGTTTTCTATGAATTTAAGCATCTATTTATCTATCTTATCTATGTAACTCAGTACGTATATCGTCACTTTTGCTTAGTTTGACACTAAGTGGATTTGTGTAAGATTGTCAAAATATAAATAAATTGTATAATTCAGTGGCAATTTTTTTATATCTACAATACCCCGGTTGTCTTCTGTGTTCTTGTGGAAAATTGAGCCAAATTAAGTACACTGCATGTGAATTGCACATCGGACCATCTTATAACTACACACATCAAAGCGTTTATTCGATGCTACCAACAACAATGCTCTATATCAAAATGGATAACATATTATATACCTTAAAGCAGTAAAACCAATCGATACTTTACAAAGACGATTTGACGCACTCACAGTCTCACATGTGCATCGTGGCTACAATAATTTTTAAGAAAAAAAAACCGACTTCAGTGGGGGAGGCCGGTAAAAGATTATTATACTTAGATGGTGCACTCTTAGATAGATATACAATAAAATAAAAATGGCTATAATGTATGTTTATAATGGTAGAATACTAAGTACCCTCAATTCCTCATGGAATCATGAAAAACCTTGCTTGCTTGACAAACAAAACGAAGAGAACAAATCGCCAAACGTGAACTACGCGTCGTTGAAGAGTTCCGTTCTGATCATCATCAGCAGTTCCACTTCATCAAATGTCACTTTTATGAATGAAAATGCTTGATTAGTTCATGAAAATACTAAAATCACTATTTGTGTGCCTTTCACATTTAAGGAGTTCCCTCGATTCCTAATGGATCCCATCATCAGAACTCGAGCATGACAAAAATCAATCGTGAAAATAGAACTTGCTTAACAAACACAGCTAGAAGGACAAATCGCCAAACGTGAACTTTTCGTCGTTGAAGAGTTCTGTTCTGATCATCATCAGCAGTTCCACTTCATCAAATGTCACATTTTTGTATGAAAATGCTCGATTTGTTGATAAAAACACAAAAATCACTGTATGTTTGCCTTTAAGATTTGAGGACTTCCCTCAATTCCTCATGGATCCCATCATCAGAAATCAAGCATGACAAAAATAATCGTGAAAATAGAACTTGCTTAACAAACACAGCTAGGAGGACAAATCGCCAAACGTGAACTTTTTATCGTTGAAGAGTTCTGTTCTGATCATCATCAGCAGTTCCACTTCATCCAATGTCACATTTTTCCCTCAATTTCTCATGGATCCCATCATCAGAACGGGGGTTTGAAAAAAACGGGACCAACTTGGATATATATACTTACAATCAAAAAAAGAATTCCAAATCGGTTAAGAAATGACGGAGTTATGGACTAACAAACATTAAAAAAACAAAAAAAAAAAAACAAAAAAAAAACATACAACCGAATTGATAACCTCCTCTTTTGAAATTTTGAAGTCGGTTAATAAAAGTAAGCAGATTTCGTAGACGAGGCGAAACGTAGCAGAACACACATGTGTAGAACTGGTTTTGAATTGGGCGCAGGTCTAATAAGATTTTAAAGGTACCTCGTTGAGATATTGCTTTAGCTAGAGAATAATATGTTCCTCGCTACTAGCATACTACCATCCCTTGCCTCTTACTGAAAATAAACCCACCCCCGAACAAAATCATTGACCCGCGCCTGAATTTGTTTACCTAAATAAAGAGTCTGTATATACCTACTGTAAGGTTAATTGTACTGCAGTGACGAGTTATCTCAGTGAATACAGTTCTTACGCAAGGAGTAAGCGGAAGTTGTAATCGCAACACAACGAGCAAAATGTTGACGTTTGGCTTTGTCTCGCGTATTGTTATCTAAATCTTTATTTACTTTAATCCGATACCTGTCACAATTGTATTTACTCGTATTTTAATCGTTTCATGGATTTTCCTTATAGTTAAACAACGATTTGGATGGTTGTAAAGGGACCGTATTCACAGGTACCTATAGAAAATACTGGTATCACATAACCTACTGACTGGTAACACATGTTGCCAAACATACGCTAATTCAAGGATAAACTAAAATTTTAGATTGGATTCCGATTTGTAATTGAAATACTTTTCATATGAAAGTAACTATGTAGGTATTGACATAAACTTAAATGTCAATGCAATGAAACTAAGTAACATCGAAGAAACATTTTGCCTTTCCTTACCCTCGAAAATACAACTCAACATAGCGAGTGGGTATTAGTTCAATGCATTCCATGCCATTGAACTGAAATACATAATTATTGCAATACTAATTTAAATGAGGCTAAATTGATCCAAGGGATGTTAGAAGCAAGGCATTTACTATATATAACTACTTTTTTCTTCCATATCTACACCTACACCCACTCCACATGCCACCACTTCTCATGCTAAGGCATGAGGAGTTAAGTAATGAAATTTAGATTTAGTTAATGTAGACTTCCAGGGTAGTTAATTTAGATTTTATAAATTGAATACAAAAATATCTGCCAGTGCTGCAGATTACGTTATTAAGGCAGTCAAGATCGTAATCAAGAGCGTTATTTGGTCAAAGTAAGTAATGTAATGCTTCAAACGTTCCCTGTATCATTGTCTCACTAACGTCCACAGTGGACAACAAAAACAAACTTATATTACGAGTAGAATAGTCCTAATAAATACTTGTTACATATAGATACAAAAATAACTATTTACAATTTCTTCTAATCTCTATAGCAATGACTAGATGCACTCATCCTTCGGTTTTGATAAACCTTGACTAGACTAGACTAGATAGTTAATACTAGAAATAAATAAAGCGACACAGTCGGATTCTATCAAACATTTACATATAGACAATTAGACATCTATTTACATACAGGGTTTACTCGCGGGAATTGAATGTATAGCCCGGTCACTAACAGCCAGGTAAGTGGGTAAGGTACTCGATAGCGAACCTCGGACGACATTTTTATTAAACAATAGTTTTTTATGAAACATTTTTATTAAACAACATTTATTAAATAATAGCTCGAAACGTACATACGGAGCGGGCGCGGTGCGCGGCGGAGGCGGTTTTGCATTTTTGATCTTTTCGAAACTGTGTACTGTCGATAGTGTCGATTACTACTGCATATGTCACACACGCCGCAAAACTCCTCTGCCCCGCAATCGACACCGCGCTCTGTGCGTGTCAAGCTTTAAGAGGGCGCAGTACGCTCGGTCTGGCTCGGTTCTCCATACAAACGTATTTACCCTCTCATTTTAAAACGCCATGCTAGAATAACATGAAAATTTGTATACACAATGGAATCCGGCATATCTAGGTCGGACCATAGTTTCTGTTGCTAGAAATTGTAAAAGAAAAAAAATACAGCGGCTTTTTGAGTTTTTTACGGCTTGTATGAAAACCTTAATAATCGCTGTATTTTTTCTCCATTATAATTTCAAGCAACAGAAACTATGGTCCGACCTAGATATGCCGGATCCCATTGTGTATACAAAGTTTCATGTTATTCTAGCCTGGCGTTTTAAAATGAGAGCATAAATACGTTTGTATGGAGAACCGAGCGTACTGCACAGTCTTAAATATGTAGGTAATGTCTACTCAATCAGCTTACAATTACACACAAATGCGGCCTTCTTAAGATTTTCGACAGTAACGTGCGCTTATTTAGACAACTAGAAGCTAAAATACTTATAGCTTCAAGATCTCGGTACCTTTCCGAATGTCTTAATTAAGTTACGACATAGTGGATAAAGTCATCTGAAAAAAAAAACAGCCAACGTGGGTTATTGTTATTGAATACGAGTTCCTTGCTTCACATACTTAAATAAGGATCTATGAATAAAACGGGTTTTCTAAAATTATGTCCGAGGGTAACCCTTGACATTTTGTAAGATTATCATATATGGTACGAGTATCTTACTCGTATTTTATTTTATACTTGATACTGACCAATGGTACTTTTCTTTTACTTAATCCATTTGTCGTTATTTTACTTGTAATGTAAAGTTTTGAACTTTGTTACTAGGTATTACTAATGTTTTAATCGCTATAGTCACATTTTCTATTAAATTAAATATACCAAAAATTTTAAAAGTACCTTATTAATATTTAATTTTTATATATTGTAATCTACATTATTAACACTTACATGTGATTGTGCAAGCATCTGAACAAGTGTAAAGTATGCAAAGTAAGTTACTAACAATGTTTACACCAACCTACTTACATAGTAAAATGTCTTCTCGTAGGTACACTGGAGTCACTGAAAATATTGAGCAGTATTAACGACAATAGTGTATAAAATTATCCTGCGTCTCTAATGAAAAGGGGTAAAAGTCCTATACGATTACTTGCTCGTCACTTGTACCCTTTTTCACTCGAGTCACAGTATTAGAAAGAAGTACGTCTTACTCGCATCACTCACATTAATGTATCTTAGGGAAGTAGAACTTAAGCCCAGTATCTTAAGTCATGTTACAAAAATAAGCCTTATATAATAGTATAACGAAGTCGACATAGTCTTAATTCAGTTCAGTATTTCTTAAACTATTCATGACGGGTTTCGGCCACGCTACCTCATCACATCACTGGTCACGAAGCACGAGAACTCGTCATCACTTATGTCTCAGAATTTGAGCATAATAGTGTCGTCCTGTATTACGCCCTTGCCACAGCCGTCGGTCGAGAACGCGCTGGGCGCAGGCGTGGCTCAGGTGCACAGTCCCGAATTATCCACTAGCGATCGAGCGAGCACATCGGCGGCCGCGATATCGCTCACTTTCCCTTCGAAGTGCCCTCGAACGTGGAACATGAATTCCGCTTTGCCTGCGAACTCTTGCCGGCACATCAAGCACAGGTGGTGCGCGTGCGTGTGTTGTCTCTCTGGTGCGTAATGCGTGTGACCGTGCGTGAAGTACGCGCCTCCGTTGGCCGTTTCGTTGACGACGGTGGCAGTGGAGACGGAGGCGGTGGCGATACCGTGCCCGTTCAGGATCTGCTGGTTTTGGTTGTGGTGGTGCAGCAGTTGGAGTTTCTCCTGGTTGGAGAGATGGACTTTATCTTGTTGCTGCAAATGATAAAAATAAAAGTTACTCATGTGCCTTATAAAAGTTTAGTAATCAAAGGTTGAGTAGGTATTTACGTAACGTAGGGCTTTGAGACCAAATAATAAATCAACGGTTAAGTATATAATGAACCACTTCACTTTGCTGTCAAACATATGTACCTACAAGTATGAAAACACGAGCTTCCCACATCATCATCAGCCACAGTATGTCACACCACACTGCTGGACACAGGTCTCCTCTCATAGCTTAACACATCTCTGGTGGATATTCAATATTGATCCATACTGTATGGGTTGCGTATACCTGATGCGTGGCTTGTTGCATCTTGTCCTGCAGCAGCTTGGTGTCGGGCAGGTGCGACTTGGCGTGCGCGCTCCACTCGTCCCTGGTGGCGAACAGCCGTCCGCAGAGCTCGCAGGACCACGACACCACCATGCCGGCCGTCGCCGCGGCCACCGCTGCCGTCGCGCTTGTATGCACCAGGTTTGTATTCTAAACAAGGTCACAAAGAAAAATTTAGTTACGATTATTTTTCAGAAAATTCATGCTTAAAAGCAAGTAATAATAATAATAATAATATTGGGGGATAATCTTACACAAATCCACCTAGTCCCAAACTAAGCAAAGCTTGTACTATGGGTACTAGACGACGATATACATACTTATATATATAAATACATACTTATATACATAGAAAACATCCAAGACCCAAGAACAAATATCCGTGAAAAATGCACAAATAAATGCCCTGGCCGGGAATCGAATTTCGAACCCGGGACCTCTAGCTTCGGAGGCAGAGTCACTACCAACTAGGCTAAACAGGTCGTCAATAGCAAGCAGTTTACTTTGTTCAAAACCTCTAGCTTTCCCCGATTATGACTATAATATCCAGCTCAAACACACAGGTAACGCGCAACTAGCTTTAGCGCTATTTTCAATTTCCGACGGTATGTAAAAAATGACAAACTATTATATATTTATGAATTACAAATTTACCGTAAATGTATGCCCGGGTACTTGGCATACTTGTATTGGTTGCTGATGCGTGTGTTGCTGTTGTTGTTGCTGCTGCTGCTGCTGTTGCTGCTGTTGTTGTTGCTGTTGCTGCTGTTGTTGCTGCTGTTGCTGCTGTTGTTGCTGCTGTTGAGCTACCGCCGCAATTTCAGCCTGACTGGGTTTCGTATCTTCCTGTTTCGTTAGTTGAGGCTTCACATCGTCTAATTTTAATGCTGAAGACAGATGAATTTGTGTTATATGAATTGTCTGATTGTCTATGTCTTTAAATACTTTTGTTTGGGAAATAATAGAGTACTAAAATACTTACGTGGTATAGAAATCGTTCTCTTCCCTAAAGGTGCTATGTTCGACGGTGTAATGTGTTTCAGCTTATTCATATGCAAAACCAACTTGTCTCGTCGAGCAAATGCCTTATTACACACCTCGCAAACATATGGCTTCTCTCCTGTGAAAATAAAGTCACTAGAAGTGGCCTAAATATCTTGCAAACTTGTAATCCAATAGAAAATTCCGTTCTTATAATAAGCAAAAATCGTATCGGATAACACGAGTACCAATTGGAGGCCTAACCATATGGGTCTAACTCACCGGTGTGAATTCTCATGTGGATTGTCAGTTTGTCTTTGCGCGCTAATCCTTTCCCGCAGACAGTACATTCAAACGCCTTACTACCTGAAACAACTGCTCTCGGTTAAATTTCTAAAATCCAGTGTCCTTTTACCAAATTAATTTTAGTTAGGTAATATTTATTTGAAAAATTTTCAGTGTTTCTAAATCAGGGGCCTAAATTATATCTGTTACCGTAGTACCTATCCAAATTGTAACTATAGTTGCGTTGTTGGGAGTCTCTACTCTACTAAATCAGGTTATCAGATTGTAGTTTACTTTGTTTTGCTTTCTCATTTTGGAGATCTGTCACTTTCCTTACCTTCATTTGTAGAACTGGTAGGTTTGATCGCCGGATGTTTTCTCACGGTCGTGCCCTGAAGAGCCTTGAGCCTCGTCCCTGGGTGCATGGAACCGCCTTCCGCGTACGGTTCCGTAAACGGTATTAGGTTCGGCCTAGGTATGTTGTTCGTGACTTCGGGTGACCTGGTAACATTAACTATTGCTTTGAAATGCATGCTCATCAATAAGGTCCAAAAAACACACCAGAGTAAAATAGTGTAACAGGACTCTAACAATATACACCTACACCAAAGTTCATTAAAATATGACTATAGACCGAAACGCACAGAGCAGGCGCGGCACGGTGCGGGGCGGAGGTGGTTTTGCATTTTTGATATTTCAACTGTCGATTACTGGTTTATATGTCATACAGGCCGACTTCCAATCTACCGTGCTACCGAATACCACGTAGTTTTTTTGGTGAGACGTGCCCCGGACCGCGTTCGCTTTAACGCTAAACCGCCTCTGCCCCGCAATGACGCTGCGCCGCTCTCTGTGCGTTTCAAGCTTAATCCAACGCTGGCGATGTGATCACGTTGAAAATGAAATTAGTCACACCAGTGACCATTTGCACGATTTCGTTATTTTACACCAATCGGTTATTACTTGCTTGATCAGATTGGACTGGCCATTCAGAACATTTTTGCTTAATTCGAACGATGGTACGTACCAGTTTCCAAGACTCTGCAACACCCTAACCCCTCCTTCGAAACCCATTCCGACGTCATCGGGCACCGTAAATGTGCTGTCGGGGCCCCCGGTGCTCGAGCTTACTTGAGGAACTTTGATTGGTGAGTTGATGGTTGCGTAGTGGTGTTGTGTGGAGCTAACGGTGGGAGGAGACGGGTGGCCTTGGTGAGCACTGGCGTTGTTTTGTGCTTGCTAGGACAAGAATAAATGGGTGATTGATTAATTGTATTTTCCAAAATTTAACTAATGTTAACGGAGTGTTTGTTTTAGCAGAGATACATTGACCTCCACAGTGGACAATACGAACTTACTTGCATTTCTTGATGGTGACGAGTGGCATTATTTGTGTTTGTCGCTTGTTGTTGCTGATGTTGCTGTTGTTGTTGCTGCTGCTGCTGTTGCTGTTGTTGTTGTTGCTGCTGTTTGATAACGACAAACTATCTTTCATTATTAGATACTGATTCTACGCCGAATAAGGGACTTACTCTAACTTAAGATGCTTACTTGCTGTTGCTGCTGCTGCTGTTGTTGCTGCTGCTGTTGTTGTTGTTGCTGTTGTTGTTGCTGCTGTTGTTGTTGCTGCTGCTGCTGTTGTTGCTGCTGCTGCTGCTGTTGCTGCTGCTGCTGTTGTTGCTGTTGCTGCTGCTGCTGCTGTTGTTGTTGTTGTTGTTGTTGTTGTTCGCGTCTCGCAGCGGCTGCCGCTTGGGCCATATGTTGTTGGACTGCCACATGAGCTTCTAAGTATGCTGTTTTTTGAGCTTCCGTCATCTTGTCCATGTTCACCGTGCCATCCTGTCGAATAAAAAATACCTAAGTCAATAAAACGAATGATGGTACGAGTATATGCCCACTTAAAATAACCTTTGACTATCAACATAGTAAGCACTAGCCTGATTCTCTACGGATATATATTGTGATATTTGCTGTTTTATTCATATTTAATTATATTTACACCAAATTCCGGATCTACAAAACAATCATAAAGCCAATACTCATTTTTGGATGTGAAACTTGGACACTCAAAGAGACAAAAGCTACTGGTGTCGGAGAGAAAAACATCTCCGGAAAATGCTAGGCCCTGTGAGAAGACACGATAAAGCTGCGGATTCCGAAAGAACGTCGACATTGAGGATCTTGTGGCCGCACCAAATATCGTCGGAGAGACGAAAGCGCAATTTCGTCCCCGCTGGCTCGGCCACGACAAAAGGATAGGGAAAGGTCGGGACACCAATCAGGCCTATCTAAGCCATCTAGTAGGGAGACAACCCGTTGGACATCCCAGGTATAGGTGCGCAATCTTCAAGCCGCGATCTGGCGGGAAATGGCGCAAGGTCGGGCTAAGTGGCGACAGCTGGCGTCGGACGCCAAGACTCACTTTGGGCACAGAATACACGTAAGTATGCCCATTGGTTAATTGTCGTACTAGAACAAAATATTTCATTTGGTAAGTAAAAAGTAAAAAAAAACTACCACGCACTTGGCCTCTTTTCTTAATTTACCTCGAAATATCGTCAATTTTTATTCAATGTGTATGTATTTTTGTATTCGCGGCCTCTTTCTCATCTTTATTACCCATCTAAATGTGAGCGGAACGACGCTGAAACATTAGTACATTACTACAGAGGCCGGGACGAAAGGGGTTGCCGGCCGAAGACATATAGACGGCCGAGCGAGCGATGCGAGGCCGGATAGGTCTAAGGCGGGCAACCCCATATTTCCCGCCGAGGTATGTATAGTGCTTTTCTCAAACAGGCAATGAAATAAATAACAAAAAAAATATTTTTTATACGCATAGTGGCAGAATGTCATGATGCCTGTGCCACTTTATGTGGAATGGAAATTATAAAAGAGGACGTTGCCGGCCTACACCTGCAAGATTTGTATGAAATTCCATTAACGACATCTTGTCCTAGCCGCACCTGAAACGTCATACTTCGCAGCCTATTATAAGGAACATAACATCAATATTTCATTGCTTGTTTGAGAAAAATGGTTTTACAGTTTAAGTAGTCATAAATTTACGTCAAGAACAAAACGAATTGACAGATTATCGTAGTCAAATGACATCTATATTTTCTAATCACAATATGAAAGTCGGATCCAAGTTATTGTAGGCGGGGGTGGCGCCCCCAGTGCATTCACCCCGTGGCAGCGACCCCCGCGACTTCATTCCGCAACACCCTACGCTTAATTGCCCAAATTCGACACGGGCCAGGTTCAATGACCCTTCGAATTCTTTTGGACAGCACTGATTTGCCGCGTAGTTAAAAGTTTTGGTCAATGAGACAGCTTAAGCACGTTTCCCACACGCGACGAAACATGATAATAAATTATAAAACAAATGACCATTTTATCGACATAGGATATGTATAAATACAGGTGGATTACACTAAATTCCAAAATCTAAAATTCGGAATCCGCGATAGAGCATTGTTTGACTACCGCTTCCCCTAAAGATAAGGGAGGTTCCCTTAACGAGGGCGGAGGGAGCGTTATCACGCACTGATTAAAAGCAAACTCTAAGGGCCGAAGCACTAGGGTAACGTCAGATAGGGTACACGGGAAGTGTACGTTGTATTATGTCTGGTTAGCCGAGTGTGAATTCATTATCGTCTGAGATGAGGTGGAGTGAGATACCTATTACCATATTTTATGTATTTTTTACGTGCCGGTTAAACTGGAAAACGTGTTAAAAGATAATTTGTGTAGGTACCTAGGCATCCAACTTAAATAAGTACGACGTGTTTATTTTCTCGATATTATGGAAGTTTAGAGGTTTTCAAATGCATTGCACCAGTTAGTTAAAATGAAATGAGAAGTCTCAAACCTCAACTTACTTTTAATAGTTAAGACTTAATAATCTCAGATATAAATAAATACTTACGCAAAAATCGGTTGAGATGATTAAAAGGTCTACCATTAGTACATTACTTTAGAGGCCGGGAAACCCATAAAAGCTGTTGGATATATAAGAAAACTGCCAAGTTAAAGTTCAAAATGCATTAAGCCGCAATAAATTAGTTTTACTGTAAACAATCTAGTGCCAGACTAGGCACTTTTTCAGATAATTTACGGAACTTGGCACCCATTTAGATGTCAATTCTTTTGTTGGAGAAGACGACCACCACGCATCGCATGTTCTTAATTAATGAACTTGGCTCCCATTTTCACATTTATATTTTTGATGGAATATAATTACTTTTTGTCAACTTCACCAAATGGTGCTTTTCAAGAGCGAATGCATGAGTTACTATAAAAAATACCCAAATCGCTATAGGTGCACCTAAAATATTTGAAGAGTTCCCTCGATTTCTCCACGATCCTTTGATCAGATTCTGACCTGATGACAATCGGATCACCCCGAAAGTATACCGATCCAAACATGAAAATAATTTTCCTAATCGGTTAATAAATGACGGAGTTCTGAGGTAACAAGCATAAATAATAATAATAATAAAAGTAATAAAAAATCACTGATTCGTGATTTTTTTATGTGTAGAAGAAGAAGAAGAAGATATATATGTGTTTAGCATTTAAAATAAATACAAACGTGGAGATTATACAATACACAGCGATAAATGCTAAAAAGGTCGTCACTCAGCTTGATGTCACCATGTAAACCTAGGTTCACATCGTGACGCTGATTTTCAATGACGCCAGTGGTCACCAGGGTGGTCTTTGATGCTTAGTAACATACGAGGTTACTAAAACATGTTCCAAAGGAAAAAACAACAACAATAACTTACAATATAAAATTACATAAAAGTTTTACAGAAAAAGAGAATGTTCACACACAATTACCAAGCTCGATGCCAAATTTCACCTTTCTAGGTCACCTGGAAGTGGGTTAGGTTTTTGATTACTAGTCAGTCAGTCAGTGGTAAAAATGGTGATGTTTGGGTTTTAATATCTCAATATCTTTTACACCTATATTTATGAAATTTGGGCTTCTAGTTGTTCTAAAGGATCTTAATACATGTACTAAATTTCATATTTTGAGGGTCAAAAGTAGCTCCAAACGGTTCGTGTAAAATAAACATACGGCTGCTGCTCGCCAGTTCCTTGGGTGAACTTGGCTGGACACGCTACCGCGTGTCTGGATTATATTATTTACTCACCCCAAAACTCCAAATTTCGTTGTAAAATGAATCGATCTGCATATTGGTGTAGAGATATAACTTGTTGTTAAAAAAAATTAAAATCAAAGTACACTAATACAATTTTAATAGACACTTCAATATCCTCATCATAATAGTTTAGGCCAAAACAAATACGAGTATTAGGAGAGACCCGAATCACGACTGACGGAGTTACGTCACGCATACGGAATGAAAATACCAGGCGGTACGGAGTGGTGAAGAGGTCTCGAGACGTCTTGACGCGCCGCCCTCGGCCCTGTGCACTATGCAGCCGTATGCATCGATCGACACTTTCCCCACGCACTTTCCGGAAATGAGTAGACGCAGAGTCGCAAAAATTATTAATAGATTTTTGTGAAATGAATGCAAGTTCATCCATTCGGTGTCGTACTATAGTCACTTTAATTTACTGTACCAAAGTTGTTTTATATCGATTCTTTCCCTTCCATCCTAAAACATCCACTGTATAGGGCAACTCAGTGAGTTGTTAAAGCCGATTTTTCAAGCGAATGAATTGGCACTAAGTCCGGATAGTATTGTCCAATATCGACGAGTCGATTTTGTAAAAACCTTTAGTTGATTTCTAAATATGAAAATCAGACATTAGAAGAGAAATTGTACCCTCTAGAAAGTTAATATAATAAAAATAGTTATTTGTTTATCAAGAGAGCAAAGTAGATTTTTGCTACGAGTGTTGATGTTGAGTCCCGAGCAAGCGAAAAAGTCTAAAATTGAATCACGAGCGTAGCGAGTTATTCAAAATTAGAATCTTGAGCGTAGCGAGGGACTCAAAGACACGAGATGCGAATATCTTCGCTCTCGTGTGATACATACAACTTTTCCCCTCAGCGGCGAGAACATATAACGCAAAGGAATAGTGACAGAGAGAATGAAGTTTCAATGTTTCCATATTTGTATTACACCCTGCAGAATCAAAAGATGACCTGCGACTAACCTACCCGTAAGATATGAAAAAAGTTTTAAGCAGCAAAATATCATGTTCGTGCCGCGTAGGTGAAAATTAATATTCGTAGCAGGCAGGTGCGCGGTTCGAAATATAAGTTCCACCACCAGCACCACTATATCAGCCGAAGGACGACCACTGCTAGACATAGGCGTCCCTCAATTTCATGGGGGTCAAATGCCATAATCGACACGCTTGGCATGCGGGTTGGCGATCGCAGTGTCTCGACCGCACTCCAGGGATGCTGCTGCCCATCCTCCGGTGGACTTGGTCGTAGTGTAGTTTTAGGACATACCCGGGTAAAAGATCACAAACTTATATTTACAACATATGTGTTTGACACAAATACCAACTTACCAACACTATCTAAGAAATTCATTAAAATTAAATGAAAGTTTGCTTTCCAAGTAATTTCTTAAGTTCTAGGTGACTACAATTGAAAAAATAAAAAAATATATAAATAATACCGTATAATAAAAAAAAAAATTTTTCTTTAAATAGTTTCATTTTTACCCCAGTATGAATACGCCTTTACCTTGCAGTTGCATTGATGAGTCACTATTTTCTTATCGCGAACAGACTATAATGTATACTGTTGTGATAATTTTCCTTTAAATTTGATGCATATATGTATATCTACGAGCACAGTCAGTTTCAGTCAAGGACACCAATATATATTTTCCCTTTATTCTATTGAAATAAAGTCCGAAAATGTATACATATTTATGCCCTTGACTGTACTACGGTTATAATGATTGTTCACATAGGTTACCTACTCGTTGCCATCGTTTATATGGTGGTATGGGATGGGACACTTGACCATAACAAAAAGTATCAATTTTAAGCTCAATATCACGCAAACTGATTGCCGAATCAAATATCGGCCAAGTGCGTGTCGGCTCAATGTATTATTGGACGGTTTGTTATTTGTCGGACTGTTTAGCCTAGTTGGTAATGACACTGCCTCCGAAGCTAAAGGTCCCGGGTTCGAATCCCGACCAGGGCATTATTTGTGCATTTAGCACGGATATATTTGTTCCTGGGTCTTGGATGATTTCTATGTATTTAAGTATGTATTTATCTATATAAGTATATATACGTATAACGTTGTCTAGTACCCATAGTACAAGCTTTGCTTAGTTTGGGTCTAGGTCGATTAGTGAAAGATTTTGGTGCGCTTTTAAATGGAGACAAGTCGTTAACAGTCGATAATGATCGTACCATCTGTCTCGGTCTAACTCATTTTCGTTAACCATAAGAATTCAAAGAGACAATTATATGAAAAAAAAGTCATCTTATTATTGGTAAACGGGCCTTAATCGCGTACAAAAATTATTAATCACCTGAGGTGACAACCCTTGTGTAAATAAATGTGAATAATAAAGACCAAGTGCGGGTAGTACGGAAAACCCGTGCGGCTAGAAGATGTTGATACCCGCTGAAGCCAGTCAGCTCGTGACCACGGATGTTGCGATACATTCGAAACGTCGGGCACACCTCAGGTGATTAATAATTTTTGTACGCGATTAAGTCCCGTTTACCAATAATAATGTGTAAAAATCGTGCAAGTTTAAATCAAAAATCATCTTGCTTAACACTATGGATCCCTTGGTATTATTAATCTAAGGTTTACTATATATTTTACATACTAGTAATTATTAATTAGTGACATATGTATCTATTAGGTAATCAATGAAAATGGTTAAGTGTAAGTTTGCTTTTTTAACCGACTTCAAAATTTCAAAAGAGGTTTTTTTTTTAATGTTTGTAAGTCCATAACTCCGTCATTTCTTAACCGATTTGGAATTATTATTTTTTTGATTGTAAGTATATATATCCAAGTTGGTCCCGTTTTGTCAAAACGCAGTTTTGATGATGGGATCCATGAGGAATTGAGGGAACTCCTCAAATCTTTAAGGCAAACATATAGTGATTTTTGTGTTTTTATCAACAAATCAAGCATTTTCATCCAAAAATGTGACATTGGATGAAGTGGAACTGCTCATGATGATCAGAACAGAACTCTTCAACGACGAAAAGTTCACGTTTGGCGATTTGTCCTCCTAGCTGTGTTTGTTAAGCAATTTATATTTTCACGATTAAATTTTGTCATGCTTGATTTCTGATGATGGCATCCATGAGGAATTGAGGGAACTCCTCAAATCTTAAAGGCAAACATATAGTGATTTTTGTGTTTTTATCAACAAATCGAGCATTATCATACAAAAATGTGACATTTGATGAAGTGCAACTGCTGATGATGATCAGAACAGAACTCTTCAACGACGAAAAGTTCACGTTTGGCGATTTGTCCTTCTAGCTTTGTTTGTTAAGCAAGTTCTATTTTCACGATTGATTTTTGTCATGCTCGAGTTCTGATGACGGGATCCATTAGGAATCGAGGGAACTCCTCAAATGTGAAAGGCACACAAATAGTAATTTTAGTATTTTCACGAACTAATAAAGTATTTTCATTGATAAAAGTGACATTTTATGAAGTGGAACTGCTGATAATGATCAGAACGGAACTCTTCAACGAGGCGTAGTTCACGTTTGGCGATTTGTTCTCTTCGTTTTGTTTGTCAAGCAAGCAAGGTTTTTCCATGATTCCATGAGGAATTGAGGGTACTTAGTCTTCTACCATTATAAACATACTTATAGCCATTTTTGTATTTTATTGTATGGAATCTAAGAGTGCACCATCTAAGTATAATAATCTTTTACCGGCCTCCCCCATTGAAGTCGGTTTTTTTTCTTAAAAATTATGAAGTACCTGCTACATATCTTAAGTTTGGCTATTACTCGTAAACTAGTAGTTTGTACTTTTAGGGTTTCGTTATATACTATTACTCATTCTGTGGTTTCATGCCTCAGAAGGAAAAAACGAAACCCTTATAGGATCACTCGTGCATCTGTCTGTCACAGCCAATTTGCTCCGAAACCACTAGTCTTATCGAGTTGAGATACACATATGTACCAAATACCAATCATACTTTGTCAATTGTCAAATTACTAATTTTTAATAAGAACGGCAACTGAGCTAAGCCGCGGACACACGGATATAACGAAACTATAAGGGTTTATGAGTTATCAATAGCGGCCTAACGGCTCTGAAGCACATGCCAAAATTCGGTTTCGGTTTCCGCTGAAAGTCGTGTTTCGGTCGGACACTAGCTTTGATTAACCCATCTGCGGATTAGTAAATAAATATTGGAGACAATCTTACATAAATCGACCTAGTCCCAAACTAAGGGTGGTATTCCACTCGTTCAATATATTTGTCCAATCTTTGATCCAATATCTTTGACGGAGGCCCATTCCACTTATCCAATATCTTTGTCCAAGTTGTTTTTTTCATGCGTAGCCATATTGATTTAAATGTCATCAGAATCTTTGATCAAATGCCCCGACATTTGATCAAAGATTCCCTTCCAAGTTTGATGAAATCATCATAATTCTTTGATCCCATGTATATTGGACAAAAATATTGGATGAGTGGAATACCACCCTAAGCAAAGTATGTATGGGTATGAGACGACGATACACATACTTATATATAGATACATAAATGCATAGGAAACATCCAAGAATCAGGAACAATAAGCGTGATAAATGCACAAATAATGCCCTAAAATTTGCATGAATAAGTAAGACAGATATTAAAAAGCTAGGCTGTCTGTAGAAACACGTACGGCTGAAAATGGGTTGACTAACATTTCGCACGTTCGCATGCGTAGGATCGGAACATCGCTAATTATATTTATGCTTTACGAGAAACAAAGTGGAACGTTTCTGGTCACTGCCAATATAAACGTATTTCAGTTGTTTAGCATTGTTGTGTTGCAAGTAAATAATATTTGCAAAATAGGTTCGCGTACTGCGGTTGACAGTTTTTATGTGACTTTGGAGTGCAGCCAGTGCAGAATAAAACACCACTAACAAATTAAACATTGTTTCGCTAAAGTATGTTATTTTAGAAGAACTGGGGAACTGGGAACTACCGTAGCGGCCTACAAAATACGTACATAAATTTTAAACTTTGTTTTTATGATATACGAACGGACAGACAGACATGACGTAACTACAAGGGTCCGTTTTTGCCTTAAAAAAATAGTTTTTGCCTTAAATAAAGTAAAATTCTAGCAGCATTATATGCTATGACGTAACAAAAGCTGGGTAAAAGTGAAAGCCACATTCAGATAATCCGAAACATTTGAGCGCATCTATTTTTAGCACCATGTGATAAGTGGGGACTGGAGCCGTAGGCGGGGGGGGCGTAGTAGGAATATCCTTCACCCGCTGGGTCAGGGTTAACGGGGCCCAGCGCCACCTTCCACCATCGACCTTGGGCCTGTGCGTTAATGCACCCGTAATGGGGGGCCTTGCACTCGACGTTAGGGGGGTTGAGATTTTTCGTACGAGCTGTGGGATTGTGGGGTGCGAGCGCGTGCTAGGCGTTTTCTACCTACAGCCCACACCTTAAGATTACATTGGATAACAACGTCTATGTAATCAAAATAACATCTAAGTTAAATCATTTAACAGACAATGAACTACTCCAAAACGTGAACAGTTAAAGTAAATCAATATCCTGACTACAAGATACTGATGCACCGATCCATACTTGCCAACCCATAAAACAAAACGTCTCGGACATGCGTAGCCAACGACCAAATTTACAAGTGCTTTACTGCGCACCGATTGATGATGACAGCCTTATAACTATCGTATTAAAGCGGATAATTCATTGCCTTACAAAACATGATTCAAACCAGATCTCAATTTTCGAACGTAACCCGTACAGATTAAGTCCGAATTCCCGTACACCCAACTTGGTAACAGCAGCTCCTTGAAACCGAACTGTATTTGGATGTGTAGAGAGTTGATTTTCGTTTTTATTGTTTGGGTGGGAGGTGGGTGATGGGTCGATAGAGCCCGGGTCCGCGCGGATCAATAGAGGAGACGCCCCACCCCGCGAGAGACGCGCCGTGTGTCGCCCGCCGCGGCCGCGTGCCATCGCTCGACGCACTGACCCTTGCTTCAAGACCAGGCAAACAACGACCTGCACTTGCATTTCAAAGTAACATGCAATTTTAAAGGATCCTGTTTGAATAAAAATCATTGGCATGTTGTATTTGCCTAACGGCAAAAAGGTCGTGGGTATTGCCGAGAAGTGGGAACCGGGAAAATCAGCAGCAAATCAAATTAATTGGCACTTGACATCTAATTGGTGATACAAAAAAACATACAACCGAATTGATAACCTCCTCTTTTGAAATCTTGAAGTCAGTTAAAAATATAAAAATGTGAATGTAACTATCATTTTGAACAACTCAACTGAGTTACATTCACATTTTTATATTTTTAACTGACTTCAAGATTTTAAAAGAGGAGGTTATGAAACAAGTGTTTCATACATAGCCTACTTCAATTGACCAAACTGTATGAAATAAAGGTTTTTTTTTTCACACGGACAACGTTGGTCCCATAGTGAAAGTTATTCAATATCATGGTCAGATTCACATTTTTTGTTTTGTATCATCAATTAGAAATTACTCTGTATTTTAGGCTAACACTTCCAAATGAGATTCCGAGTTCATATAACCTAGACCTTTTTAAGGCACGAGTGAATAGGCATCTTCTGGGTGAGCTCGCTTCATCGTCGGCCTCATCTTTGCCCCCCGGCTAGATGTTGGCCAAGAGCAATCCCATTTGTAATAAAATAATAATAATAATTAAGTAGAGATGTACGGATGCTTCAAGATCGGAAATCGGCGCTAGTCAGTGAGGGTGACGGGTGAATTTGCACCTGACACGTAAAACTGCTATTTTACACATTTCACATGATTCTTTTGAGTTTTACTTGTAGGGTTAATTGGCTATTGCAGGCAACTCCGCAAAAATTACCACAAAAAGAGCATTTGTTGCTATTACTACAAATTAATTTAAATAACTTACAAAGTGGTGGCTTAGTGACTAAATAACATTTTCTTAAGGATTGGCGACGTACCACCGATATCTGTAGGCGTGTAGCTTGTACACAATATTATGTTATGATTTCGGTGCCATAAAGCGGGTCTAAAGATGGAGTTGAAAGGTGCCTATTAATAGTACATTTCGATGCTAGTGCGGAAAGTATGTCATTTCTTCACGAGTACCGAGGGATGCCACGAGCCGCAGGCGAGTGGCAACACTCGGGACGAGTGAAGAATGACATTTCCGCACGTGTATTGAACGACGTTTTTTAATACAGTTGCGAAAAAATAAGAAAAACAACAAGTAATATTTATAAAAACAATATCGAATGTTGCCTTTACAAACTTAAAACATGCTTGCAGTAAGTAAAAACGCCTCTTCTTTGACAGGCGTTTCGGCAGCTATTCCGTTCCACTCAGACAACTTATTAAGAACGGTTTTTCAATATTCAATATTAAAAAATAAACGTGTTATAATGATGAAGAGGTTAAGTAATAAAATATGAAATGTGTATAGTTTTCGTATTCTGATATTAACAGTAGGTTTTTATGTTGATTACGACGTTTAAAGGAAACTAATATTTAACACCCAGCAATAAGGAGTCATGCATTGGAACAAGCATAAATTTTAAAAAAATGGAAAAATGAAAAGCACTAGTGCGCGAAAACCAACTTTCCGCACGCTAAACAGCTACGTAAAGTAGCACTTTTTGAGCAACTGTATTAAAAAATCTTTAGCGACCTTGATTAATGATTAGGTACAGTCGGTCATGAAAGTGGTATACCAGTATTTAACTCTACTATTCGTACATTATGGTTTAAAAGTGATAGAGTAACGTTTTGGCTGACTGTATAATAGCTGACTGTACAAAGGTACAAATCTAATGTTAGGTACCTTAGTAAGCCCTTAGATGTCATGAAAATATTGTTGTGAATTTGACTCTCATGCCGTTATTTACAAGACTCAAATCACGCGGTTCGGTATCCAAAAGGTACATATCAAAACTTTACACCTTTAGGACTCTATTTAAAGATCGTCACGGCTTCTTAGAGAAAGTTACGAAAGGTCAACCATTTCAAGCTCAAGCCTAATAATAGCTCCTAAGGGATCGACTGATACAGTTCAGAGTATACCAATATTGGATATATGATAAAAATATATACGGACCTTCTGTACTTACCATAGGATTGCAAATACCTACAAAATATTTAGTAACAAATATAATGTCTTGGAATGAAACTAATCTTGGCATTCATGTATTGATAGCCTACAACTTGAGCTCTGAAGAGTTCAGTAGTCAAGGCATTGACATCTTGTCAAGTCAATACGTCTCGTTCTTAAAAATAAACATGCTTACAACACTGTGCAGTGAACAGTTTGTTTTTCATTTTAGGTAACTCGTACAAAAGTAAAAGTGAAGACAGAAATGGATTCAAGTTTGTTTCTGTTTTTGTATGAACATTTGGCAGATATTAATTAGTACAATATCGCTATCGGGTCTATTGTTAGCAAAAATGAAGCCCTTGTCATAACGATTAACAAGCAACAGAAACGTGCCCTTAAATTTAATTAATAATTATGTAACCAAAGATTCAATAGCTTATTCAAGACATCAGCTTTATTAAATATCGGTATTGTTACAATCTTATAATACAAGTACAAAGGAGAGCTAAATACGATATTTATTCGTATTTGGATATCTATCGTGTTATGTTTAGGGTACTTCCTTACTTACGGAAAATTTCGAAACCATTCAAACTATTTTTAACCGACTTCAAAATTTCAAAAGAGGAGGTTATCAATTCGGTTGTATGTTTTTTTTGGTTTTGTTTTTTTTTTTTAATGTTTGTTACTCCATAACCCCGTCATTTCTTAACCGATTTGGAAAATTCTTTTTTTGATCAAGTTGGTCCCGTTTATGTCAAAACGCAATTCTGATGATGGGATCCACGAGGAATTGAGGGAACTCCTCAAATCTTCAAGGCAAACATATAGTGATTTTAGTGTTTTTATCAACAAGTCAAGCATTTACATCCAAAAATGTGACATTGGATGAAGTGGAACTGCTGATGATGATCAGAACAGAACTCTTCAACGACGAAAAGTTCACGTTTGGCGATTTGTCCTCCTAGCTGTGTTTGTTAAGCAAGTTCTATTTTCACGATAAATTTTTGTCATGCTCGAGTTCTGATGATAGGATCCATTAGGAATTGAGGGAACTCCTCAAATGTGAAAGGCACACAAATAGTGATTTTAGTATTTTCATGAACTAATCAAGCATTTTCATTCATAAAAGTGACATTTGATGAAGTGGAACTGCTGATGATGATCAGAACGGAACTCTTCAACGACGCGTAGTTCACGTTTGGCGATTTGTTCTCTTCTATTTATTTGTCAAGCAAGCAAGGTTTTTCCATGATTCCATGAGGAATTGAGGGTACTTAGTCTTCTACCATTATTAACATACTTATAGCCATTTTTATTTTATTGTATGGAATCTAAGAGTGCACCATCTAAGTATAATAATCTTTCACTGGCCTCCCCCATTGAAGTCGGTTCTTTTTTCTTATAAATTATTTATACCTAGTCTTGGGTATACTGTTTAACAATAGTCGTTGTATAAGGAAAGGTAGTTGTCCCGACTTTCGGCTTAAACCGGCGCAGCGCAAGTTCGGTTTGTCTCTGGCTTTATTATTTATGCAGAGGATAACTTTATTATTATGATACCTGTGACATACTCGTAGACTCATAAAAACTTACGACGTAAGTTTGCTTGACTATTTGCCATGATGATTAGGGTGGGTGGCACCAAACTGATTGGTGACAAGCGGAGTTCACTAAAATCTGATTGTACAGTTTTTATTTGTCAATTTTGTAAAGGGATGACATCTGCGGGCGCCATATTAAGCCTGGGTTGCACCAAACCATCTGTAGTAGTCGGTGCAACCCAGCCTAGACTGGGTTGCACCGACTTACGATCACAGACCGATCAACGTTAAATATGGCACCGGCAGCTGTCATCCCATAGAAACTTGCCGAACCTTCCATACATTCATATTGTAATGAACACAGCTTACGATTACAGACGGTTTGGTGCAACCCAGCCTTAATGTTGATCGATCTGCAACTGTAAGTCCGTGCAAGCCGCCCTTGTTAGGTATGCCACGCGTACAGTGGATCTTCTAGAGCAGGTCGTTCTTAAAATGTGCTGGAAGTTTGTGACTGACCTGGAAGTTGATGGTGGAGGTGACGATGCGCATGGACTCGGCGTAGTTGCGCAGCACGGAGTCGGTGCTAAGGCAGCTCTGCCGCCACTCGTACAGCTGCTCCAGCCGCGTCACGCAGCGCTCGCAGATCTTCTTCGGCAGGAAGTCGTCCTTCGATATCTGCTGGAAGTTTAAGTCAGTGTTAGGATTTGTTACGCATATTGATAGCGCCAGGGAAAGACGGATTCAACAGCAAAGATGACGGATCAGCCAAAGTAAAGTGCCTTGATAGCAGTGTTGCAAATCCTCACAAATTTTAAATGATTGGATACCCCTGCATTTGTACAATTGATTTATCAAGATGTTTTCCCGTCTGTATCACCAATGTTATGCATACACAGGTATGGGTAAATCGCAATTTTAATGGGCGTAAAATTTGAAATACCTTTGGTACCCAACCTATGTATACCTGAGTAGATACAGAGTTCGATTTTTATTTAATTTTTTTATTTTTTATTTATCGTACGGCATTTATTTACGAACCGTGAGATCTTCGAGAAGACAAGTACGGTTACCAGTTTTTGTTGCACTTTTAGCACCACCCAGGGGTCACGTGTAGGGTAACGATGGGTACTCCCTACGGACGTGGTGCAACTTCGACCCCCCTTTGTCAAGTGAGTGGGCAACTTGACTGTTAGAAGTTCTCAAGCCGCCCGAAGGCCTCTAACTTGGCTTAACGACTGCTGTCGTAGACAGCAGCCGGGATCAACGGCTTAACGTGGCTTCCAAAGCACGAGAGCGCTCAGTTAGTAACCACTCAAAGCGGTCACCCGTCCAAGAACTGACCTGCGCCCACATTGCTTGACCTCGCATACCGCACGCGGTAGGCGGGTGCCGCTGGGCCACGAGCGTTCTAGAGTTCAATTAACCTATGTGAATACAAGTACCTACACATGTGATTAAATTTCTATGTATATATTCATGTCCTTAATACAGCCATAATATCGATGTGATGAAAATCACAAATAGTATTTGAGTGTGAGCATAAACTATATATGTAGTGGGTGGGTGTCACTCAACTCTATTTTTAACCGACTTCAAGATTTTAAAAGAGGAGGTTATCAATTCGGTTGTATGTTTTTTTTTAATGTTTGTTACTCCATAACTCCGTCATTTCTTAACCGATTTGGAAAATTCTTTTTTTGATTGGAAGTATATATATCCAAGTTGGTCCCATTTTTGTCAAAACGCAGTTCTGATGATGGGATCCACGAGGAATTGATGGAGCTCCTCAAATCTTTAAGGCAAATTTTGTGTTTTTATAAAAAAGTCAAGCATTTGCATCCAAAAATGTGACATTGGATGAAGTGGAACTGCTGATGATGATCAGAACAGAACTCTTCAACGACGAAAAGTTCACGTTTGGCGATTTGTCCTCCTAGCTGTGTTTGTTAAGCAAGTTCTATTTTCACGATTAATTTTTGTCATGCTTGATTTCTGATGATGGGATCCATGAGGAATTGAGGGAACTCCTCAAATCTTACAGGCAAACATAAAGTGATTTTTGTGTTTTTATCAACAAATCGAGCATTATCATATAAAAATGTGACATTTGATGAAGTGGAACTGCTGATGATGATCAAAACAGAACTCTTCAACGACGAAAAGTTCACGTTTGGCGATTTGTCCTTCTAGCTGTGTTTGTTAAGCAAGTTCTATTTTCACGATTGATTTTTGTCATGCTCGAGTTCTGATGATGGGATCCATTAGGAATCGAGGGAACTCCTCAAATGTGAAAGGCACACAGATAGTGATTTTAGTATTTTCATGAACTAATCAAGCATTTTCATTCATAAAAGTGACATTTGATCAAGTGGAACTGCTGATGATGATCAGAACGGAACTCTTCAACGACGCGTAGTTCACGTTTGGCGATTTGTTCTCTTCGTTTTGTTTGTCAAGCAAGCAAGGTTTTTCCATGATTCCATGAGGAATTGAGGGTACTTAGTCTTCTACCATTATAAACATACTTATAGCCATTTTTATTTTATTGTATGGAATCTAAGAGTGCACCATCTAAGTATAATAATCTTTCACCGGCATCCTCCATTGAACTCGGTTTTTTTTTTCTTAAAAATTATATTATACTACGACGTTGGCAAACAAGCTTACGGCTTGCCTGATAGTAAGCAGTCACCGTAGCCTATGGACACTTGCAACTCCCAGAGGAATCACAAGTGCGTTGCCGACCCTTTATTGACTTGGGGATGCGCTGTGTTGAGAGTGAGCTGCATACGTATAGAAGTTTGTATGCAGGAGGGTCACGTTGCCAAATTGCTGCGATCAGCGTCTGTTTGCGATCACTTGAGGAATAAAGTTTTTTCCTAAAGAAACAGTGAGTCGCATTTTATTTGGTAGTTATTGAATGGGAATTTATTAAAAAAAGGAATTATATTCCTCAGATTATCAATTCATCTAAGTGGTCGCAAACCGGCACATCATATTAGCTGGTCGCTAACCGACCTCTCGATATGATGGCCATGCAGGTCGCTTATGTTTTTGCGTAACTTAAATAAGTTATATTAATATTTGTACCCATTTAGTTCATTCAAGATTACGAGTAATCTTAATTAATACATATAAAAAACAAAGTCGGGTTTGTTCGAATACTTATAAAGTTATAACTCGAGAACGGCTTATGATTTCTGATTTTTTGGAGTCGTATTCGCTCCAAATAGCAGAATTAGTATTGAAATATTGGTAAAATATACGAAAACAAACTATTTTCTCATAAATTTTGCACGGAACGGGTCGGAGAAAGTTAGCCGCGACGGCTAGTTAAATATAGACTCATCAATTGTTGTTATTTTCGATCAATTATAATCGATGTCATATTTAATGAAAGGGGTTATGATTACAGAGTATACTTAATCTCTCTTCGAGAGGGTATTATGAGAGAGTGAAGCAATAGTTGGGTCACACAATCAATTACAGTAATATGTCTATTTTTAATAAAGGCAATACCAATAAGTCATGGGCGTTATCATATCTCTCTATCGATAATTATGATCACCGCCATAATATATCCCCTACAATAAACAGTAATGTTATAAATGACAGCTGATACTTAGTCCCCTAATAAATTTGTAACTTGTCTATATCCAATTATCGGCACATGGATAGCGATCCACGTAAACAAGTAAACAGGGGATTGTGGCCAGTCACGTGTCGGACCCGGCATCACGGGCTCGGAACTGCGACCTACTTCCAGAGGGTCAATGACCGCACACTGCAACTCGCAATCTAATAAGACTATACAATAATACTCTGGAGACTCCAGCTAAATATTACTGTTTTGGTTTCAACTTAATAATTGCATGAAATGTTTACTTAGAAAATTAAATAAAAATTATAACATTTTTCGAATTTTCTTCGTCCTCAAAACGACAGCGTTTTCTCGAATAAGAACTATAAAACCGGAACTTGACACTAATTAAATATAATAACATAATATATAAAATAAAAATGCAACTAAATTGAAGACTAATGTAAACATACACCATATTACGTAGAACGAAGTATGTACTACAATTAAGTTTCGATTGTTAACGTGTTCATCAGCCTTTCAATAATTATGCTGTCTTTATTTTAAGCTAATTCTAAAACTTTCCACCCGCTAAGTACAAAAAGAATAAATATATGTCGACCCTCCCGTAACAATTTAGGAAATCTTCCCTTCAAAGAGTTACAAAATCTCCCGAGGGAGAAAGGGAGATAATGACGTCACAAGTCACAAAATCTTTAATTTCCGTTTCATGAGCATATTTATAATGATTTGTTATTATGAGGAACGTTTTTAAAGTAGTTTGTATATTTAAAAAAAAACATTGGGTAAATAAATCATAGTACCTATGTAGAATTTATGCAAGGCCTTGTATAAATAAATCTCAAGGTCCAACAGGTATCGTGTCCCGTCCCGAGTAATGTTGTTGTCGTAGCCCGCGCGCGCCGTAGCACGCATGCGTCCACAAGCTCTACGGCAAACGGCGTAGCCGAGCGGAGATGTCGATGCATCTTTAGCCTTTACAGTTACACTTTCAAGTTTACTGCGCTTATCATAATTGAGACGTTTCAGTGGTTATTTATGAAGTCTTAGTATGCTATGTCTGGTTTAGTTAAGCTATATACCTATATGTACGGACAGGTATTTCAAGAGAAGTGAGTCTACTGCGTAGGTGTGAAGTGAAGCGTAGAATAAGGACTCACCATAGTCGGCAGACACGTCCGCAACTTGAAGAGTATCTGCCTCTGCTCAGACTCCTTGTCGAATATGTGCAGCCGCGGGCCGCTCTTGAGCGAGCAGAGGCGACAGAGGTCGGTGAACGCCGTGAAGTTGAGGTCCTCGGGTTCAGTCATGGCGAAGCACCTGATAAGCAGGTCGAGGAGGCAGGAGTTGTCCATGTATACGCCGGTGTGTTTCGGGTGGCGGGAGTATTAGAGCGGCATGGCAGGGAGGCGTCACGCCGCCGTGTGCTCCGGGGGGGCACTGGGGCTCGACTCCCCGCCTGTCAGCCCCCCGGCCCCCTCGACCCCCCGGCCTGGGGCCCGGCCCCCCGGCCCCCCACGCCGTCGCACGCAGCCCCCGCGGGGTGGCGAGGAAAATGCGTGCCAGTTTTCCTGTTGCGAATGCAATCGGCAATTGTAACGGCGGATCGATTGATTTCATTGTAAAGGCTTCATTTTTACTTACTTCATGTTGTTTGCTAATTAAACTTCAATTTTTTATTATGAGTTGATACCCACATTTTAAGGGTAATTAGTAATTAGAGTAGATACTGGAACCAATGGAACCAAAATGAACATTGATGATGTATGTAAATTGTTCCAATTTGCAGGTAAAGATATTTCCTATTTGGATCATTTGTTCAGTTTCAATTAGATTGATATACTCCTAGTTACTCATTAGATTAAAGTACTTCAAATATTCTGTATACTGTTTCGGTCAACAAACCTATTAAACCTTAGCTAGTATTTTTAGAATTCAATGAAATATTTACTTGTTATCAATATCATAAGGTTACTCATGTTTCAAACTGAACTATTTTTATATTGTGTTCAAAAGTATCTGTCTGAAAAGGTGGCCGGTAGGTAAGCCAAATAGTTCAGTACACCATACAAAATATATGGTATACCGAACTATTTGGCTGCTATAATATAGGTACTTTATGACGCTGACTGCACCAACATCAAAGAATAATCAAAATTACTATTATTAGAATAAATTACAAACACTGACTGCGTATTGGTTAAATGGGCCTTTTGTTTGAGAAAAAGTTATCAGCTCTCGAATACAATACTGTGTGTATTCCACACCACTCATACAACACTATAATTATTAACCGACTTCAAGATTTCAAAAGAGGAGGTTATATTGAGCTACATAATACTTGCCCTTCCCACGTGGGCAGGTGGTTACTGACCTAGACCTTAGTACTCACGACAACGGGGTTGCCTGACACCCTACATGCTCCGCACCCCACGCAGGAACTACACTACGAATACTAGCTCATACACCTAACTTTACAAAGTAAGTATCCGAAGAACTATATAATAACATTCTGTTGCGTAGGTTTAAATAAGGACAACTAACAGACCAAAGACGACGGCCTGTTTAGCCTAGTTGGTAGTGACACTACCTCCGGAGCTAGAGGTCCCGGGAAAGAATCCCGGCCAGGGCATTATTTATGGATTTAGCACGGATATTTGTTCTTGGGTCTTGGATGTTTTCTATGTATTTAAGTATGTATTTATCTATATAAGTGTGTATATCGTCGTTTAGTACCTATAGTACACGCTTTGCTCAGTTTGGGACTAGGTCGATTGTCGATTTGTGTAAGGTGGTCCCCAACATTTATTATTATACTATTAAAGAAAATAATACCTACTCACTATATGAACTCCAGGCTATGTTTGCAGTCCTGGGACCTATTGGAATGACAAGTTTCAAAAATTCCGGAAGCCCCGGAAATACAAACTCTACTTCAAAACACATTCAGTGTGAAACTGCTTCGATTAGAGACTAAGTCGCGGCTCTACGTTCTAATCAACGCAGTTTTATAGTGAATCAGGCGAATTGCTGCGATTCGATACGACTCGGACCCGGGTATGTCCTTAAAACTACGACCAAGACCACGAAGTAGTCCGGTTTGTCCTACGGAAACGGACTACTTCAAGACCACCTGTTGGGCAGCAGTATCCCTGGAGTGCGGTGGAGATACTGCAATCGTCAACGCGCATGCCAAGCGTGGCGATTCGACTCGGTTCGGCGATCTTAGTGGATCCCATCAGCCTTCAGACTATTTATGAACCGCTCCTTGGTCATTTGTGTTCGCTTACATGGCGAGACAGTCTTATAATGACGTACCTATTATACATACTTACTCTTTGTAATGACGGTGCATGGACAGTTCTTGCCAAACAAGAGGATTAGTGGGACTATAACAGGTTGTAGAATTTGTAAAAATATCTACTCTATGATTTTAGTATACGAATTAAGCTTAGAGTATTAAACCAATTAACGAATTAAGGTTTACCGTCATTGGCATAGACCTACCCACAAGGTACAATATATGACCTAGGTGCAATACCCTTGTAATACCTGAAAGTCATTGGATTAGACCTGGATTGGAGTCATCGTTTTCTGCAAAAGTATGGCTTTAGTAAGTTTAAGTATTCCTTTACTGTCTGTCAGCTAATAATATCATTATAAAACAATCAGGTCACTGACGGGTTAGATTGAAATAGAAGACGCGGTTTGAATTACTGTATAGTTCAAAATCCTAATTCAAACTAATATCTAATATTTATTCAATATTAACTCAACAACACCTCAACAACAAAATTATTGACATATTCAGACAGTGTCACTTTAACATTGACATCAACCGTCTTTGTCATTGAACAGAACAAAAATATTTTACTCGACAAACTTGTGCCATTTGTTACAAAATAAGTGTTGTGTTTATTTACCACCGCATAGTCTTGTGAGGATGTCGATTGCATCGTCAGATTCGGACGCTGAGCTTCAGACGTATTCGGAGCGTACGTTGGCGCTGATCAAACCAGAAGCTCTCGAGGACGCGGAGGCCATTCTGAACCATATCAGGAACAACGGCTTCACCATCCTTGCTGTTAGTATTCAATGACAACCACTGCACTCAACGTAACCTTGAACATGGTAGGACTTTTATAATTATGCCACGGCCACCTAGAGTGCTCGCTTTTACTGTGGTTACCTGTTGGCATAGAGAGAACATTACATCAAAACTGAGATCAGAACGATAACTTGTCCTTACGCCCTTACTTGATCCGGCCTTGATTGATTGTATGATAACTACAACATACACATACATACATAAACTTACGCCGATATTCCCAAAAGGGGCAGGCACTAGATTATAGCACTTATATTGAGAATTAATTTTCAGTGCCACTTTTAGCAATTACAGGTTTATAGATGGAGAAAACGTGATATTTCAGTACCTAGAACAATATTTCTTTGCTATTCTATTCCGCTGAAAGACGTGTAGGTCTAATAGAGTTAATGTAATGTATCGAGTATCTACTTGCGTATTTTTACATGCGGTTATTGTTCCCACCCTCTCTTCGCATGCACATAAATACAAAAAACCAACACCAATAAGGACAAAATTAAAGGATTTGCTCGGTGGACGTGGCGCAAGCAACATCTCCTGCCAGCATCTTCTGATGATGCCTCGTAGACAGGCGAAGCACGTGTCGAGTTTTTGTCCTTATTGGTCTTGTTTTTTTTTTATAGGTATGTGCATGTTTGTGCATGCGAAGGGAGGGTGCTGGGAACAATAAACGCATGTAAAAATACGCAAGCGCATTAACTCTAATAGACGTACACGTCTTTTAGCCGAAAAGCAAATAAATATTGTTCTAGGTACTTGTCATGGATTTCCGCAAAGTAGTGACAGGTTGCTAGCGCATCGCCCACAACACACTTCAACCTGATTCCAATAGTCGACTCTTACTACACCCAAGGGAAGAAAGGGGGTGGTGCTATTCACCCGGCACTAGATGGGGAGCTACAAAAGGAATATAAAATGCATAGAGCTTAATTTTGTAGCAAAATTGTATGTATAATGTACTTAATAATCACATTAACATGAAAAATACGTATCAAAAACATTTGTATGATATTTTAGTAAATGATAGATAGTCTCATTTCAAGCAAAAAATCATAATCAAGGAAAACCACGGAAGGCATTAATAATCAAATGATGAAGGTTTTCCGTGAAAGCACCAGTTTTATTTTCATAGAACCTGTGCGTAAATTATGCGATTCGAGTAATGTTAGGCATCACACGTCACATATTTATGTATTCCAAAACATCAGTGGAACCAATAATGGGCAAGTTATCGTAAAACACACAAGTTATGCCGCACGTGCGGTAGACAGCGCCATTTGCGTTTTATGGCTCAATACGCGCGGTTACGAATTACCGTCGTTTTCATAACACTCTACTTTACCTATACGTGCGTGTGACGAAAATTAATAAAACTAGGATAAAATGGTAACGTAACGTATGAGCGTTCATGGCCCAGCGGCGCCTGCGTACCGCGTGCTGTATACTAGGTTAAACAAGGTCGACCTGGGTGAACTCTTTGATGGGTTACTGCTTTGAGTGGTTACTTAAGGTGCGCGTCCACAGACCCGCATCGCACGCATCAGGCGCATCGCACGCAACGGATTTTAGTATTCTTTGTATGGAAAGTCGGTTTTTTAAGGTCGTCAGAGCTCCCGACGCTACGTTGTGTTGAGGTTGAGAGACCTGCATAAGTACAGCAGAAGGAGTCTTCATGTCAATAAAGGGTCGGTAACGCGCTTGCGACTCCAGATACCGCGATTTTGTGTGTAGGTATAGTGTATGCTTACCAACAGGTAGGTCATCGTCGCTGTATCAAAATAATTTTTAAGAAAAAAAAACCGACTTCAATGGGGGAGTCCGGTGAAAGATTATTAATCTTAGATGGTGCACTCTTAGATTCCATACAATAAAATACAAAAATGGCTATAAGTATGTTTATAATGGTAGAAGACTAAGTACCCTCAATTCCTCATGGAATCATGGAAAAACCTTGCTTGCTTGACAAACAAAACGAAGAAAACAAATCGCCAAACGTGAACTACGCGTCGTTGAAGTTCTGATCATCATCAGCAGTTCCACTTCATCAAATATCACATTTTTGTATGATAATGCTCGATTTGTTGATAAAAACACAAATATCACTATATGTTTGCCTTTAAGATTTGAGGAGTTCCCTCAATTCCTCATGGATCCCATCATCAGAACTCGAGCATGACAAAAATTAATCGTGAAAATAGAACTTGCTTAACAAACACAGCTAGGAGGACAAATCGCCAAACGTGAACTTTCGTCGTTGAAGAGTTCTGTTCTGATCATCATCAGCAGTTCCACTTCATCCAATGTCACATTTTTGGATTCAAATGCTTGACTTGTTGATAAAAACACAAAAATCACTATATGTTTGCCTTAAAGATTTGAGGAGTTCCTTCAATTCCTTATGGATCCCATCATCAGAACTGCCTTTTGACAAAAACGGGACCAACTTGGATATATATACATACAATCAAAAAAAGAATTTTTCGAATCGGTTAAGAAATGACGGAGTTATGGAGTAACAAACATTAAAAAAAAAAAAAAAAAAAAAAAAAAAAAAACACAACCGAATTGATAACCTCCTCTTTTGAAATCTTGAAGTCGGTTAAAAACTCATATGTGCGTGTCTAGGTTAAAAATCTACTACATTTTTTTTACTTATTTGCATTTGGCATTAAAACTCGCACCCCTTTTACATATCCCATGGATGGGATGATGTCGGGTCCGAATGTCCGAGGGTTAGGGCTGATACATGTTTACCCGCAGAACAGAGAATGATTTTGTGTGTAGGTATAATGCATATAAATTTATAAATATGTATTGATTTTGATTTCGCATAAATGCTTTTTATTTTGCCATGAGTTAACAATAAGATGTGAGATTCCTCTCAGCCGTGTGAGTCACAGTAGTAGTTATTTGGACAAATCACACATTTTTATAAATTGTAGCCTATGTGTTATTCTGATGTATAAGTTATATTATTGTAAAGTTTCATTAAAATCCATTCAGTAGTTTTTACGTGAAAGAGTAGCTAACAAACATCCATCCGTACTTACAAACTTTCGCGTTTATAATATTAGTAGGATTATTTAATACCACATCACTGTCCTGTCCAGTCGTCATGTCCACGAACCGAGCGCGGCAATATGCAAAGTCGCGGCATCACGAGGGGTGTGCTCATTATTCCGCGTCACAACCAGCCCTACCGCGCAGGGTTGCCACTCATGTTCTATTTAAGTTACTGTTAACGCTTATCGTGACAACTCATGCATTATTTTCCCTTTAAAAATAAAGTCAATGTGATTCCAACATTTCCACTAGCGCCACTTGTAAAAAATCGTGATTATTTAAATTTAACGACAGATATTTATTTCACTATTTAATCTTTATTGAACTAAAGAAAACTTATCGTACAAAAGGTGGACAGTGCCATATGGCATTATCTACCAGTCAACCTTAAGGTAAACCAGTAAAACTTGTTAGCGGTGTATCTAACAACAAAAAGGGAAATAAAGTTTGGTTAAATTACTTCTATTAACCGACTTCAAGATTTCAAAAGAGGAGGTTATCAATTCGGTTGTATGTTTTTTTTTTTTGTTTTTTTTTTTTTTTTTTTAATGTTTGTTACTCCATAACTCCGTCATTTCTTAACCGATTTGAAAAATTCTTTTTTTGATTGTATTTATATATATCCAAGTTGGTCCCGTTTTTGTCAAAAGGCAGTTCTGATGATGGGATCCATGAGGAATTGAAGGAACTCCTCAAATCTTTAAGGCAAACATATAGTGATTTTTGTGTTTTTATTAACAAGTCAAGCATTTGCATCCAAAAATGTGACATTGGATGAAGTGGAACTGCTGATGATGATCAGAACAGAACTCTTCAACGACGAAAAGTTCACGTTTGGCGATTTGTCCTCCTAGCTGTGTTTGTTAAGCAAGTTCTATTTTCACGATTAATTTTTGTCATGCTCGAGTTCTGATGATGGGATCAATGAGGAATTGAGGGAACTCCTCAAATCTTAAAGGCAAACATATAGTGATTTTTGTGTTTTTATCAACAAATCGAGCATTATCATACAAAAATGTGACATTTGATGAAGTGGAACTGCTGATGATGAACAGAACAGAACTCTTCAACGACGAAAAGTTCACGTTTGGCGATTTGTCCTTCTAGCTGTGTTTGTTAAGCAAGTTCTATTTTCACGATTGATTTTTGTCATGCTCGAGTTCTGATGATGGGATCCATTAGGAATCGAGGAAACTCCTCAAATGTGAAAGGCACACAAATAGTGATTTTAGTATTTTCATGAACTAATCAAGCATTTTCATTCATAAAAGTGACATTTGATGAAGTGGAACTGCTGATGATGATCAGAACGGAACTCTTCAACGACGCGTAGTTCACGTTTGGCGATTTGTTCTCTTCGTTTTGTTTGTCAAGCAAGCAAGGTTTTTCCATGATTTCATGAGGAATTGAGGGTACTTAGTCTTCTACCATTATAAACATACTTATAGCCATTTTTGTATTTTATTGTATGGAATCTAAGAGTGCACCATCTAAGATTAATAATCTTTCACCGGACTCCCCCATTGAAGTTGGTTTTTTTTCTTAAAAATTATTTTTATTTCATTGCAAATGTTTGAGAAAAGAACTATACAAATCTCGGCAAGAAACGTTGGGCTGCAGGCCGCGTATCCCTATATCTATTTGGCCTGCATGGCCCTTCATTTCCCGGCCTCTATAGTAATGTATAGTACATGTAATAACATATTTAACCTTCTTCATACTTAAGAAAATATATTTCAGGTAATTCTTGTCACAGTAATGTGCCGACTTGCATTTACTAATTAATATGGAAGTTAAGTTGCTTCTTTTTTACTGATTTTTTTGTCCGCAGTGGGACTGAAATATTGTTTGCACAGCGTTATTGTACCTATGCGATCGATGTAAAATATTTTATTTTCCTTCTTTCGCACATTGTCTGGGATATGCAGAATGCAGATAGATGCACGTCGGCACGGGAGACAGTTACAGGAATTATCTCAAAATTATTTTTTAGTTTTTTTATGACTGACTGACCAGCGATAATTACCCTGGACTGGCCACTCACATGATGCAAAGCGATGACAAGGCCAACAAAACAAAACAAGCATTTGCATTTCCCTGTTTTGCAGAAAAATGTTCAATTGAATGTATTTTTCCCGGAATTTTCTTTTCATATAAAGCATTTTTTCCCGAAATGGTCTCAGTTCTAACGTACAGTGACTTATAGTTGGTACCTAAAAAGCTAACGGATCTGAAAAAAGTTTTCTTTGAAATGAAAATTCTGTATATTAATAGTACCTTACATGTACAGTGGTTGTAATGCATATTCAAAGAATATATTGTAATTCGTTCATTTTTGACAACCCTGAATCGACAGTTCCGTATCTGTACTGGAGCACCCCTGCACTGTTATCTATGGAAGCCATGACACTAATTAAATATTCTTGTTGACGTTTGAAGGGTCCAATGCCGATCGACAGTTCTAGTTATTACATACGTTAAGGGATTCCTTGCCGCCCTGCCGCCTAAATGCAATAACTTAGAGATTGTATGAGGGTTCTCTTCGTTCTATTTGACGTAGGTAACAACGAAACTGTAATAAACCTAAGGCGCTTCTAGAAGAATCCGTTGCTAACGCTGTTCTCAGATTACATACGTAAGCAAGCAAGTGTAATGAAAAGAAAATTCGGTATTTGAAATTAGAAAAAGAAAATGTTTTTCACCGGATCTACAGCTCACAGAGCCACTATTATAGGGACGAGTATATGTACTACGAATAAATGTATTTTGGTTTCTTTATTAACAAACAGAAGCGTCAAGTCCACTTGACACCAGAGCAAGCAGCGGAGCTGTATAAGGGGCACTACGGACGCCACCATTTTCCCAATCTTGTGGCCCACATATCACGCGGGCCAGTCATCGCGCTCGTGCTCGCGGCTCGCAATGCGATACAGAAGTGGCGGACCCTAATGGGGCCAGCAAGGTAATAAAGGACACTACAGACTCCTCCATTTTTCAAATCTTGTGGCCCCCATATCACGCAGGCCAGTTATCGCGCTCGTTCTCGCGGTTCGCAATGCGATACAGAAGTGGCGGACCCTCAGGCCAGCAAGGTAATAAAATACGCTACGGATGCCACCATTTTCCCGATTTTGTACCCCACATATCACGCGGGCCAGTCATTCCGGTCGTGCTCACGGCGCGCAATGCGACATTGAAGTACCATCTTTTTAAGGTTCCGTAGCCAATATGGCAAAAACGGAACCCTTACAGATTCGTCATGTCTGTCCGTCCGTCCGTCCGTATATCACAGCCGTTTTACTCGGAGACTATGACCACTACAATTATGAAATTTGGTGTGAAGGTGTATGCTATAAAACTTATAAACCGCTATAGAAATATGATGTGAATGTAAATGTATTGTATAGTGGTTTTAAATGTAGATTACGAAGTGTCGGACGTCGGCACGGAACCCTTCTTTGTGCGTGGTCCGATACGCAAATGGCCAGTTTTGTTTAATGTAAATATAGGTAAGCATTTTTACCGTCATTAGGGTACCGCACCCAAAGGGTGCCACCGGAACCCTGTCACTAAGCCTCAGCTGTCCAGCACATTGCGCAATATCTTCACTCTTTATTGCCGTTCGCAAAACGGCAATGTGACAAGACCAATAAGACTTATGATGCAGGGTAGAGGAGGCGCAGGCATACTGGCCGGACAGTCTGCGCGCCTGCTACGGGCGCCGCACCGCGTTCGGGGACTACTTCAACGGGCTGCACGGCAGTGAGAACCTTGCCGAGGCAGTCCGGGAGATACGCTTCTTCTTTCCCAGCAGTAAGTCATACATACTTCAGATTCACTTTCACGGATACTTTTTAATGACTGTTAGGCTGACCCTTTATTTTGAGCTTTTTTATATAATGGGAAACCTACTAACTTAAAAAATCGCGAAACCAAAATGTTCGCCTGTGGGAATTCTGTAAGTAAAAAACTAGCTACTTGCTAATACGCCGACGATAAACTCGTCAGCGCATTTAAATAGAATAGTCGATAAATACTCCTATCTGGTTCCTGCATTACAAACTTGAGGGCATCAACTGACTGTTTTTCCACCGAGATATAGCCAGTAACTGTCATCTTACATAGTTTTATTTAAGATTTGCATGTTCATGTGACTAGCTGACGGATAATCTACGACCACTCTGTAACCATCTGACGATATTTTTTTGCTATCATTTGGTAAAACTTTGAATCGAGCGGAAATGTCAATATAACTTTCTGAATTATCTTATCAGGCATTGTAAAAATTATCATACAAGATGAACTTGGTCATAGAAATCTGTAGTTGTCCCAACGGTCTATAGGTGTTAACACAAACGCCCATTCACAGTGATAGTCGGCCCCATCCTCCGGCGCTGGCAAGCCAAAGACTACATCCAGCAGCACCTGACGTTGATACTCACGCGAGGGCTGACAGAACTGGCGCACGAGCGGCCGGCCGAGCCCATAGTGTGGCTGGCCGAATATCTGCTGGAGCACAACCCGAACGAGCCGCTGATGGTCACACAGCCGCGGGGTCTGCGCGAAGATGCGCGCTGCCACTCGCCGCAGCCGAGCGTGATGTCCGATAACTAGATACCTACTTATAGTTAATTAATCATTATTTCAGCCTAGATACGCTGATTGTTGCGATGTAGATTCAGTGCGACACAAAAAGAGTAGAAATTAAGTGGCAACACTGTCGTGTCATCCCTTTAAAATCAATCTAGGACAAAAGGGACGACACACAGTGTTGCCACTTTTTAATTACTACTCTTTTGTGTCGCACTGTACGCTGATTCTTTCAGTTGAATAACAAGTTAGCAAACAACAAACATCCATGAACGTGTTGCTTTTACCTAAGTACTAATTAGCACACCTATATAGTTAGCACACGCGCGCGCACACACTCACACACACACATGCGCGCGCATGCATGCATGCATGCTTAAATGGCAAAAATAGGTATAACAAATTATCAGTTTTGGATTAGGTGCGGCTTGGAGGTTAACGGTAACACTAAGTTTACTGATACATTATTCCAAAGCAAATCTTTCATAAATTCCTGGTTATGCACTACGTAGTACCTACGTAGAAATTACTCTGATTTAACTCGTTTCTTAAATAATACATTTCTAGGGCACTGTTACCAAAATGGCCAAAATGCAATGATAACAGTGATAACTAATTTACTTACGTAGTTAAATGAAACAATAAGTACAAATGGTTAATGAACTAACCATTGCAGTTTTATTATGCTGTATACCATAAATAAAACCATCTCAACATTTTTAAAACTTTATTTGTAGAAACATTTTACAAATCAGTTATCACAGGCTTAAGTGAACCTATTGATCGTTGCAAGTAAAAATAAAAATAAACAGTGAACGAAACAAAAATCACCGGATTAAGTCTCTATGATTTTACGTACTTGCACAAATAAACTAAACTAAACCCTCTTAAAAATAATGATACACAAGTTTTAAAGCAGGCTAACATCGATGTTATTAAAAGTGGATTATTGTTATGAAGGGTTATTTGAAACTACTGTGACTATTATTCCGTATAAGTACACTTCTTTATAAAAATATATCTTTGCATTCACTAGTTTTATTAGGGTAAAACACTTAAAATTTCCCACATTTCTTTGCCACTATAATAGTCCCAGTAGTTGTTATAATGATACCAACTTACGTCTAGAAAATTTGGTAAAAAAATCATGACTTATTATTAACTGGAGATTGCTGAAAACGGTCACGCCTCTCAGCTACTGCATCTAAAAAAAAAGCATGATTTATTTTACTTGTATCGAATTAAAAGTAAAATGTTGACTAATCCATTCGATATCCCTCCCTTATTTAACACGCTCGCAGTTTCTTTAGCAGCACAATATTTTGCAATCGACAAGCAATATATCTTGCATAATTTGATCTATCCTCTTCACACAAAAGGGGCAAAAATAACATGACTATTTATCTGATCTCTTCTTATTCAAGATTTCCCTTTTTATTTAGCATGCATATCAGAAATAACACTTTAAAGCCATTGCGTGGTACCATCGCCAACACGGGTAACTGACCATGCGTGCACTTTATGCGCATTGTAATAAAGGTTACGAATAGCCAACTATGTTGGCGTCTGTACATTGACCTCTACGGGTTAGAACCGCATACTACTTGTGATCATACGAGTACATGCATGCCATACTGCTCGTTCAGGTGGGCCACAGAGTGTAGATCTCCACTAGGGTAGGACACTGCAATACTCACGCTAGTGCTGGCGCGAGTGCAGATGCACGAAGGCCGCGTTGGAGTCTGCGCAGAGACCGATCTTCTGGCACACAGCTTTGGTGCCGTACTGCTCGATCAGGTGAATCACCGAGTCGCCGTAGATCTCCATCAAGGTGTGGCACTGTAACACAAATACAAATGCATTATTAGCTCATTGTTTCATGACTCCTGGCTATGACTAAACTTAACGAAAGAGAACACAGGCTGGGTTCTTTAGCTGACCTGCCTAGATTATAAAATGTAATTAAAATCGCCCTTCAATAGCAAGTATGTAACTGCGAGTGATGGACTTAGTCCGTATATAGCCGTTTGCTGAATTCGCTAAACTTTTTGAGGTCATATCTCATTCAATATTCGTTTTCCTAAAGATTTTATTGTATAATATGAAAGATCATTTCAATTCAAGTTGAATAAGTGGAAAATTTGTTTAGATTTAGCTCTCAATTTTCTATATTTTGGCTCAGTCCAACAGCTGTTTTCTCAATTTTCGCTCGGAGACGTGTAAAACGAGTTAGATTTGAAGAACTATTGGATTTCAAACCGACATGAAACAATTAAATCTATATTGGATTTATAGTCTTCTTAGGAATAAGTGGAACACATTTTATAAGTTACATATTAAATTGTTGAGTAAAACCGTATTTCTTGCAACAACTTTTTAGTAAAAACACACGAAGAATCGCCAGTATTTTTGGCCATTTAGCACATTATTTCAAAAATATAAAACCATAATAAGAAACTCCAGTTCAAGCGCTATTCGTTTATATAAAAATATATGTATATGTAGAAGTAAATTTCGGCTTAAAAAATATTTCAAATCACCCTAAAATTCGTAATAAAACACCGCGCACGGCGCTCGATTCGGCAGTCGCCGCCAAGCGGTTCGAGGGAACGGTCACGTCGCTCGCCGATTTCAAGGTCATATAGCTACGGGCGCATGGGCTAGCGGAAATTATAGCGCGATGAGGCAGTAATGATCACTGGGTAAGTAATGCTTTTTGTTACATTTGACTTTTTATATGAAATTGCATAATGCATTTGTACTACTTGATGGAAATATTTTCATTGTACTATTAACATTTTTGACCTCTGTTCCATAGAAGGAGGTTCTTAATTTGTCTTCAGGTTTTATCTATAAGGGCGTATACTTTTTTCAACTATCGTATCAATTAACACGATTCATATAGAATAATAATTTGGTTAAATAGTGTTATTAATTAGGTGTAACGAATTTTTTTTTAATCTGACTGAGCAGCAATGTACGCAGTCCAACTTATTTTGACATATCAAGTTTCGTTTACTTTATCTATTATAACTTTTCGAAACTGTCTTTTTCCCATGATGTTTTTGTTTGATAGGAACAATCAGGACTTAGCAACTTGACTTAATTAATTAAGCAAACTAATTTAAATACTGACAAGACGCATCGGTACGTTAATTATTATGGGTGCAATACAATGCGTGCTTAATTATTATGTATGAAAAAGAAAGAACTTAATTTCCTAAAGAAATTAATGTAAATAGGATCCCTAGGTCCAATCTTAATCTCCATTACAATATACGCCCGTATAAAATTAACACACTGTATATACACTAAGCAATAATTCTAAAAGTACGTCATCGAATTTTCATCATCATCAGTCTATGTATACGTCCCACTGCTAGGCAGATACGTCCTCTCATGAATTAGATGGACTGTTCAGGTTGTTATTTTGCTGTTTCTTAATTTTGGCTGCAGTTTGTAATATTTCCGATTTACAGAATCTTATTCCCATTGCCTTTATCTGTGTGATATAAATTGCTTCCTGCTGTCCTGATGCTACTTTTCTGGCCTTTTTAGTCATTTCTGGTTTTAACCATATTTATGCAATTTTACCGAACATCTGCTTCGATGACAGGTCCCAACACATATCCGTCAGCAACAATTGGTCATATTTGAAAAATTACTCCAACGGGAGTCTGATTTTATGGGTATCGGCTTTCTTTTTAAAGGCTATAGCTAAAATCGGCTGCCAGGATAACATCGGTTTTCCTCACAAAAACATGACGGTATATCTGCACCTTTGATAATAATTTCTGCTGTGTTATTTCACCAGTTGTATAGAACTCACGCTTTTAAAGAGCATATTGTTTTGCGTCTTGTTAGTCATTTATGACCTAATAGTGATAATATTTGCTGAAGTTGTTTCATCTTTCACTTTAGTTGTGGACGGACGGTGCAACATGTTTTATCTCCATACCTTTTAATCGCCCATCTTTTTCTTGCTCAGATTCTTACTATTCATGTCGCTAAAGAAGTATACTATAAAAAAATATTAATAAATTGATTGGTTTTATTCTTTTAGATTCATGTATGGCGCCTAGGAAGGCAAACCGTACATTTGGTAAAGTAAAGAAGAAAAAAATATTTTGTGGTCCTAGAAGATTAAACCCAGACTATATAGAAATCAGCTCCGAAATCTGGAAACGTTAAGGAATTATTCTTATTTATCTGTTGATGAAGCTTACTATACTTTAGGCAAATTAAAATAATTATTTTTCTAGGATGTGCAGTATAATGAAAATGTCGAACCCGATAAAGACCAAGGCACCTCAGACCAGTACGCATGCTATATCGGCTATGGTGTTGAAGTTTGGCTGGTCAAAAGATGGGGCTATTGCTGAGAGGTCCAGACATCTGCCATAACAGTGCTTCTACACGTTATCGAGGCAGGCGATGACCATCCTATAGCTATTAACCTTATTCAAGTAAAAATAAAATGTACCTACATTTCTAAATTACCTGGTATTTTATTTCAACACCTACACTAAAACCAAGAAACGAATAAGTCAGGTAAAAACTATTCACCTAGAACTTGATAACCTGGAAACTGAAAACTCTAACTGTAATTCATTATCGACCGAGTGAACGAAAGCGAGTAAGGTCTCCGTTTCAGCTTGGACAAAAATGCTTTTGTCTGTCTGTCCAGATTTCCGGCTGTTCTCCTCTAGAGATTCCATTTCTCAACCGATTCTCGTGGAATCTGGTGAGCAGGTCTGGTATTTTTTTTCTCGAGTAAGTTTAAAAAAAAAACAAAATGGCGGAGATATGCAAAACGACAGACTCGCGAGGTCTACAGCTCACAGAGCCAAATAAGAAATAATGTAAATAACCTAGGTTTTAAGATGAATAAAGATAAATAATAGTAAATATTGAGGAAAATCTTAACAAATCGACCTAGTGCCAAACTAAGCAAAGCTACTAAATGGCTACTAAATACTAATGGGTACTAAACGACGATATACATACTTATACTTATATAGATAAATAAATACTTAAATACATAGAAAACGAATATCCATGACTCAGGAAGAAATAAATGCCCATACCGGGATTCAAACCTCAAGCTTCGTAGGCAGGGTCACTACCAACTAGGCTAAAGCGGTCGTCAAACAAGTAAGTACTTAAGGCGAAGGGGTAAGCAAGCTCTTTCCATACACACTTTGTGCAAGTTTTTCTTCGTTTATTTTTGGGCTATAATTATTATTTTTGGTCAATATGTTTTTTTTTTCTGTTAGCTACGACTTGATGTTTATTAGTTTTATTTAATTATTTTTTTGTATTTTTATTTTTTTTAATAAAGCAAAATTTCAACATCAGGTTTTGCGTATATCCAATATCTACAAGCTAACAATAAAATAAAATGATGTAGTGCCGAAACTAACGAATAAAACTTGCACAACGTTTGTATGGAGAAGGCCTTGCCCTACCCTTCGCCTTAAGAGAAGTCTCCCTGTCAGCCGCGCGGCCGCGTTAGGTATTCGATTGGGATAATGCTGTCTTTATCGCTCGTGACGTAAGCGTTCGCAGCATTCCCCCCAAGTCCTTCCGCAACCCGATCGTCCGTATTCTGACGTAGCACCCATATTCTAGGTGAAACGACTACAACCTCTTTTAGATACTTTATACTTTTGAAGTCATCAAGAAGTTATTACTTAGGTAAATTTATAAGTGCTTTTAGATACGTGCAGCTGTTTGGTTTAGTTTACATTAAAACTTTTTGCTGAAAATGTTTCTATCGGGTGATTGAAAAATACTGGCCATATTAATACCTAAATTTAAGTATCAAATTTGTTCTACAGAATATCACAGCTTATAACAGAGCAGTCAGATAAATAATAAATATATATTTTTGTTTACCTGCAAGTTCTGATAAATTATATACTGGGCGTGTGACTTAGTATATTTCTTTGGATATTTTAATACACAAAGATATTTTAAACAAGTCCATCTGTAAAGTAGGGCTTCCTTCAATTTCCGAGGTTCTATGGCAAACTTCGGGCTGCCGCTTTAAACACTTTTTTTGCATATGAGCAAAGGAACTGAACTACGGTACGCTATGACGCTCATTTTATGCTCATTATGTCTTCATGTCACATAACATTCATAGTTTATTTTTTTGGTACCTACATTGAATTAGCTGTCACGACTTACTCTACACGGTCTTGTGAAATCTAATATATTAAAATGTGTGATAAGCGATTTCCAAATGAACAAATGAAGACTCCATGACGTTGGGGCCGAAATGAAAGGGACGAATGTATCGCATGACATTACTGATCTCTTCTCGATGAACGTCAAATTCCAAGTCAAATCACCGGTCGCGTAATGTCAGAGACAAGATGGCGCGGCGCGGCGCTGCACCTCCCCTCACGCTTCTCTTCTCCCCGCTAATGTGTATCGAGACAGCTGTTAGGCTTTCCAAGATTTGGGCGGTTGAATTTTGCGTTTCGTTGTCCTCATATTATACGAAAAGTATAGCACAGAAATCAATGATATTTTACAATCAAGATATTCATTATATTTTCTATGCCTGTGGTTTTTTCGATTTTTGTGAAAATGCTTTATTAGTCTGTAATTCTCGTGCAAAGTTGACCCCTTTTTGTGTTGGTTTTTGAGCTCCTATAATTTTGATATTACACATTTTTATGAAAATTTGAAAAACCACAGGCATAGATAACTACGTCTAGTCCATACTTACAAAATTTCATCTACTTCTGTT